>OW119929.1:75373196-76759446 GCA_933210815.1 Meta bourneti | reverse complement strand
TACAGAAGAAGAAAAAATACTTTGGGCCAATCTGAATTATTTTGCGTAAATTTCTAATACAAGGACATGCTGAAATTGTATTCAACCTTCCAAATTACGCTAGAAATAAAGAAGTTACCAAAACTCTAGCACCCTTTTATAGTTACCTTTAGAGAAAACCTCGGTAGACACTAACAACATTCCAGTTGTCAGAAGGATGGGAAAAACTACGTAATTGTTCTACAAAAATACATTATTTATATATTTTAATATTGAGGTTTTGAATGAATAATATTCTTCTCGTCTCATATGTGCTATTTTTTATTTTGTTGCTTTCTATTTTAGAAGAGATATGTATATATATATATATATATATATATATATATATATATAATTTGCTTATAAAAGTAATACACGTTTGTTCAAAGCATTGATTTGTTTAATTCATTGAACTCTTAGCGATTCATGGAATAGACATTTTAGGGCATTTGTATTGAACAAGTACAAGAAAACAGTTCATTATTCAACTACAAATGACAGCTTATTATGACTTAAAATTTATTCGTTCTGATATAATTTTTAAGAATTGATAAGGAGTCTCTCAATCGGCAAATATTAATTTTCTGAGCTAAGCCTTACTCTAATTTTTAATTAAAAACAACGATAAATATATTTTTTAATATACTGTTGAAACTAAAAACTTATTTGAATTCAGTAAGTCGATTAGCATTTAACTAAATCGTATCATTGCTTGATTCCGAAATTAGTGAATTGCAAAACAAAATAACAAGAAAAAAATTTTGTTTCACAAAGCAAAATGGATTTCTTAATTTAAATTCCATTTTTTCCACAATAAGCTTCATTTCTTAACAACAGCATTTATAATACTAAATTTAAGTGTTTTACGACATTTCAAGTATCTTAAAGTAACTGAAATCTTAAGTACCCACAATTCCAATTTGTTGAGGCATCCACATTCAAAATAACGCCATATGTAACGTATGATTGTTATGTACTAATTAATCAACTTATAATTTATATAAGCGTTAATTTAACCAGCTCAAAATTCCCACTTTCTGACAGAAAATTACATCTCTTATTTCTTCCATTTATAAGAAAGTCTAGATGCTCTAACTCAATACAAGCAATCACTGAAGCATGCATTAATAATTAAAATCAATGCCTCAGATGCTCCGTGATCCTAGACTTCAATATTTCAAATCCGAAAATACACAAGGGAAATTGATCTTTCAACATCATAAATAATCATTAGTCGATATATCGAAAGGCTTTATACGCCAGGAATGGCGTAGCAAACTTTTCATAAGGAAACTGATGTAATGACACACTAGATGAAGAGCTTATACTATTCATCAAAGTTAATCCTCGCTAAGTTTCCGACTTCAATTCATCGCATTGGAGACGAAACCGAATGATCCATGTCAGTTTTATCGACTTTGTTTAAGAAATGCTTAATACCAGTTTCATAATGCAAAGCAAACTTTTCTTCGGATAAGTTCTGTACCATGAAATCAATCAAGAGGAACAAGAACTGGGCGAGAAAATCTCAATGTTATGCAACTAATCCGTACACTTATAATATCATTTTGGAAGACTATGTTTGATTAGAATGTTAAGCCCAAAATGTAATGCCAGTAATGTAAAAAAAAATGGATGAGAAATGTTTTCCAAATAAACAATTATCATCAAACAAGAGAGACTAACACCACTTTTATGTGTGAAACGAGGAGTCGAAGTTTTCAGGAGTAGCGAAAAGAGATATCATGTTAGAACATCCGTTAATGTTTACGAAACGGATTAGTGAGTGTATAAGTATTCCAGGTAATCCGAGCCATTACTTCTTGATCCAATATTTTTCTTTACATTCAATTTAATATCAGTTAACGGCTTATGGGACTTCTAAAACAATGCATTAACCATTTCAGTTTTGAAGTATAGCAAGCAATGATTACAAACCTGAAAAATGGAATTTACAGGGGTTTTTTGTCTCTTTAGAATACATAGTAAACATTGTTGTTTTTAAACAAATCTCTCTGATGTGATTTTATAAAGTCTGGCAGAATTAATTAACCCGGACTTATTCGTTGAATTTCTTAACTGTTGATTGAAAAAGGGCGACCTGAATAATAATTTTCTCTCTCGGAAGAAAAATTCAAATATCATTTAAATATATGGGAAATAATTTTTTAACACCGTTTCGAATTTTTTATAATTCTACTTCCTTTGGACGCAAATCGTATAAATGCATTTCCACCAGTGTAACCCATTTCACATATACCACACCCCCTGTTGAAAGACAAAACTACAAATGTCGATACCAAGATGACTACTACAGAAACCGATTTTTAGTTTTGGGGTGATTATGAATGCTCTTTCTTGAGTATGTTCGTTTCTTGGACAATTCCGGTAACTCAAATCACATAAATGACGAATCTACAGTGATTAGTTTAACACTCACAGTATGCCTTACAATATTTTTGGACTTAGTGAACTCTTGCACCAGGGATGCGACATTTTCGAATTTCATCTTCATTAAAAGAAGGATGACAAATTAATTTGATGTTATTCATGATCAATTTTTTCAAAGCAAACGCATTTTTTCCTGAAATTTCTATTTAGTGGCACGTGCCATAACAAAGAACGTGTGTAAAAATCGAATGTCTTCAGTACAGCAAAGTAAAAGCAACCGATTACCATTTTTGTAAAAAATGGTAGGTCGATTCGACGAGTTTTTTAAAACAAGAACATCTTTGTTTTCCGCAAACTTTTAACACGTAAGTTGCTTAAGAATAGCTTTAACTCGTAAAGTAGGTGACCTCGACCTCCTGTCACTACGACAAAGAATTTTTGGTTCTTCAAAAGTTCGAATTCGGGATATTTTCGACCATTAATATTCTTCCAATAACGGCAAAGTTCTAATTAAAATTGTCCTTCTTTAGCTTAGTCGCAGTTTCAAGTTGAATCCTTACTGCACTTTTTTTAATTCTGAGATTCAGTTCCTGAAGTGATCACTTATGTGTTCCGAATGAGAGACTTGCCTATGAGAGTCTTTTTCTGTAAAGCTAAATGTAGATGGCTCTAGTGTTTTCGTGGTATAACGTGCGTCCTATACGTATTCCGTTGGGAAACCGGGAATAAAATCCTCGTCTTTCGGTGGTTTGTTTGTTTATACTAAAAATCACTCTCCAAGTTACATATCTGATATTTTTCTTAATTGATCGAAGCATTCATAACAAAAATATTTTTTATTATATCATGTAAATCATATAAATTGAAAAATGAATTTATTACTTTGGATAAATAGATTTGCACTTTTTTCTAAACACTTACGTTTTTACTTCAGCATGATTTCACTTCACTGGATATTAGAATGCTGCGATGCGTGGTTTTGAAACCAAACCCTCAAATAAATGAATTACAGGAGAGAAATAAATATATATATGCTGAAATAAAATCATTTCACAGCTTGAAAAATGGGTTATGATTAGATTTCAGCCTTGTTTGATAAAAAGAGAAGGAATCAAATAAAAAGTATTGTTCTATAATCGCATTAATCAAAATAAAACAGCAATAAATTTTAAAAACAATTTCTGGCCTGAAATTATTCTTGATTAATGTATAGAAAACTTTGCAATAAATTTAGAAGGAAGAGCGGTACAAAAATGCTTTATTTCTCTCGAATACTATCTTAAAGTGCTTCAACACACAAATATTAATTTAACAGCTTTATTTATATTTTGGGGTTCTTACTATTAAAAAAATGTGGAACTATGGAATTATTTTAGACTAGTAATACGAGGAAATTTGTATATATAATGCAAACCAATATTTAGTGATAAGGAAATTTCTGTTTTCGAAAGGACACATAGATTCCCCTAAAAATTAAATAGAATCTAAAAATTTCTGAGTGAACGTTCTTAGAGCTTCCTAATTGAATGTATATTCTGTATTTATCAAATCCTATTATCAGCTTGACATATACAAATCAAATGTATTATATAAAGGTTTTCTGTTTTTTACCATTTTGCGTTATTGTAAAAAAACATTTTCACACAATTAAATTTTTGTTTTATAAAACAAGGATGTTATTGTTATTTAGTCAAAAAATGGTTATCTTTCCTTTCTCTGTACCAGATTATATAACCTGAAATACAATTTTATCTATACCTAAATTAATAATAAAGCAATAAAGTAGCTCTGTGAAAGGTCATCATCATGATTTCATGGATAGCGAGAAAAATAGACAGTAATTCTATTAATCTTTACGTTCCTATGGATTCTTTTTATCGTATTAAAATTTCATTTAAAATTCGTTACACTGCAGTAGAACTAGCTATGTCAGAAACATGATCCCAATGAAAAAATTTGGTTAGTCAAACAAACAGTGACGACTAGCTCCTGAGATCCAAAAGGAAAATGTAAACATCTACTGGCCTCGAGAAATTTCGAAAGCGTAAGTAATAAAATATACCGTTTTAAGCAACGTATTGTATATTATATTAGAAGATTCAGACTTACTCAAGGAAGTGGTATAGTTTTAGTTTTCTTGTGAAAGCTATTTTTCACTTTTCAGTAGATGTAAAATTTATTTTATATTTATTAAAGTTATCACAAAATTAGTTAGAGGGGAGCATGTTTAGAAGTATTTTAAATAACAAGACTTCTGAAATGCAATTAATATGTAAATAAGGTAAATCAATACTATGAAGAGCAAATAATTTTCTATATTCAAGTTTAGAATACGTAATCTTGTTTACATTTTAGCACATTATATTATTATTTAAGTATCCCAGTTAACTGTCTTTTCAATTTAAAAAGTATATAAACTATTGTTTAAAAACTTTTTGAACATATCTGGCCTCCTAGAAGCACCAGAGCCTTGGTAATATCTTGATTACGTGACCTGCCAGTCACTGCAGACAGAATGAAGCAGCATTCCTTTAATTCTTTCTGTATGCCATAAAAAGAATTTTAAATCATCCATACTCATAAAGGTTTTGATAAAAATGAAGTTTTGTAAATTTCACAAATACCAATGCACCCATTCTTCCCTGGGTGTGTTTCTCTCTTCTGTATCAGTAAAACTTTCATTGTGTGTATATCTATTACTTGATATTGTATGTCTTGTGTCTGGCGCATCATGGCCAAATATGTCCCTTGTGCCATAAAACCCCTCAACTAACCAATGCATCCAAACTGAAATTCATGTTAAAAATAACCTTCCTTCCAATCGATTTGCCCATAACCATGCCCCTTAATCATGCATTGCATCACCGAGTGAAATCTGAATGCTAGGATAGAATTATTTAGCTTCCATACCATGACTTACCTCGAACGTAGACTGTGAAGCTATTTGGACTCTTGACAGGACACGATTGCCTCGGTTCTCATCTTTTCTTCTGAAACATTTCCCAAGCCATTTTGTATGAGAGGAATTTGCAAAGGCTAAATGTGTAGATCATGCTGGTGGTTTTGTAGTAGAGCGTGCTCCCTGTACACATTCAGTATTGGGTAACCGGAAGTAAAATCCTCGTCTTCCGGTGGTTTGCTTGCGTTTGTTCTGGACTCTCATACTTAGTGGACTTTCTGAATTGAGGGATAGATATCACATCCTCAGTTGCACTGCTCCGTTTAAGTCCTCGTTAGAAACCAGTTATTGGGAAGTAAGACGTCTTCAATTGTTATTGTTGCTGTTTCTTATATCACTTGGACTATACAAACTAGACGAAATCCGTGTGTGTGTTCATGCACCTTCAAAATCTTCTAAACCAGCAAAAGATTAAAATACAGAACCTCCCTGGACAGCTCCAGACAAGCAAGGAGGTGACCAGGAGAGGCCTGCTCCATATTGTATTTCCGACAGGTAGGGAAAATCTTTAATCCATGATCAAATGAAATTAATCTCAAATGTCTACACTGGCCAGTCTAGATATGGCAGTCTACTGAACTCCATCGCCCTCGAATTTGAGGGCGCCACCTGGATGTTTCTCTGGTACCAGCCATGGGAGGGAGGAATTTTCCAAGAGATATTGTTCTGAAGTTTCTTTTTCTTAAAACTTTCGTAATAAGTAAGAGAAGTATTTGATTACAATGAGATACCCTTCTTTGCCAAGCTATCTGCCATTTCGTTTTATGGCAGACGCCTTATGTGGTCTAATGACTAATGTCACCCTTTAATTTCCTTTGTTTTGTTTTCTTGTGTTCAAATTCTCGTGACTCTTTGCCTCATTGGATATAAATAATATAATAATGTCCCTTTTCAAATATAAATTTTACTCGCATCCCCTCCGTCTAGAAAGTAATAGAGCTTTAATTCAACTCTAAATAGATAGTTGTATCAAAAATAGACTATAGTGCTTAAAATATTCTGTAATAGGACATTGTCTAACTAGTCATCGTGTAGCACAAAAAGACCGAAGAGCGTCATGTAAAGCCAAATGTATATTGGCTTATTATTGTCCAGATTTAATTTATTTGTCCAGAATTAATATTATTTGTCCAGAACTTGTTCTTGATCATTTAACCCTCCAAGTGGTTACGACGAGATATCTCGTCTATCAAGAACTGACAAATTTTGCTAATGGAGATATCAAGATCCAGCCAGCTTTTTTCTAATGACGTGGTATTTCGTCTGTCAAGATCTGGTCAGTTTTACTACCTCGTCGAAACAACTACCAGAAGAGTAAAATCACTGTTGATAAAGTTAGTATTCATGGAATATAAACAACTCGTTAATTGAATTGATAACAGGGAAATATTTGTATATTCATATACAATGCAAAATACAAACAGAAATACTAATTAATAGACTCAATTTCAGGCACCGCGTCGTTAAATTGAATGACTTGGTAGCTTTTTATTAGTTATAAGGTACACTCTTCTGAATTATCGCAGGTGATGAGAAAGTAATGAAGCTTGACGCTTTTTGTTACATCTCGGTAGAATGTTAGCAGATATTCATTACATTATTTTCATGCAGAAATCCTTATCTTATCCTGCTTTGATTGTAATTATCAAACCCTACATCTTTAAAAATGGAATTTTATCTACAAATAGCTAAAATTTCAAAAACATTTTAGGTCATATATCAATAATAATGAGATTTACGATACAAGTCGAAATTTCGGAATCCTATAGCTACTTTTTTAACTTAGTTAACTGGTCTTATTTTCTAAATAGTCTCTTACGTAAAAGATGAAAAACTAATAAAATTATTTGAAATTCAATTTAAGTAAAATGTTTGAATCTTTGGAAGTGCCTAACTTTGACACTCAAATTTGACAATTTATTATAGTATCTCAGAATAAAACAGGTTGCATAAGGCAATAAAATTTGTTTTTAAATACATTACTCTAGCATTTAAATTCTTTAAAATTTCTTATTAATATTTTTGTATTTGTTTCTGAAGTATTAAATCAGCATTAAGTTTTGCAAACTGAAATCATTGCGCTGACTTTTCGTATTCGTATTAATGCCTAAGCCTTCTGCGATTAGAAATGCATAGAAATTTTTAAATTTTTGTTTTAATTTATTAATTGAATAATCCCTTTGACAAGTCAGTCAATAAAAAATATGTCCATGATATTAAAAATAAGTAGCTAATACTTTTTTTACATCAAAGAATTTTTTGTCGAAACGAAATCAGACTTCCAGGCAATACGACCAGACTCATTATAAAGACATAGATTATCATTATAAGTCCATCTGAAATGAATTAAAGATACTTTTTCTACTTATCCTACCACAAAATTTGGCTGTTAAGCAAAAATTAACTTTCGTTCTTTCATTAAATCCGTTAAAAAACATTTTCTTATGCACTCTAAAGGGGAAAAATCACAGAGCCGAAACAAGTCCAGTGCAGTAATGTAACAAATCTTTTTATGATTTGGATAAATATTTCCCAAAATCTGATAATTTCTGTATAAAATCTTCAGTGAAAACTAGTATAAAATATAATGTAATTAGAATAATATATTTCTACTACATTTTTCTTTTGTGTTATTTCCAAGTTCTTTTATCGCTTCTGTTAATTAATGTAATGTGTATTTTTTATGTGCAGCTATTTGAATTTTTTGAAAAAGAAAAGTATTAATTTTTCGAAAAAGCAACATAAATCATTAAAAGTCAGGAATAATAAAAAGCAAGGATTATATTAATGTTTCATTCACTTTATCATTTTTAACGGTCTTTATATTTTCGGAGATTTCACCTAAAAAAATTTTTCATAGGCCTAATGCTATCCATCCCCCCATTATATTACATAAAAAAAATTTCATGCATTTTTATTCGAACCCATATATATGTTTATGAGCATCCTACCTAAACCTGAAGGTTAATTGTAAAAGAATCTAACCAATAAATCTTTTAAACAATTTGGAAATAATCTAAATATAATATTTTTCAATTATGGTAATGGAAACACCTTTGCACTAACTTTGAACCCTTGTGAATTGAGTTTTGTTGCTTCTTTAATTTTCATTTAGATAAATATACTAATAAAATTATTCTAAAATCAAAATAAAAGATTAATTTGATGGTATTTTAATCAATCTATTTTTGGAACTAGATACTAGATTTGTAAACTGATGGTATTATAGAAAAAGTATTAATTATGTTTTAAAAATTATGTTCGATTATATTGTTTTCGCAATAACTAGAAAAACATAACAATTTCTAGAATTATTCCTCTAAAATTATAGCTAGACTTGGTCTCAAAAAGTATTCGTCCCTTGTTTGAGACTAACTTTATTACAGGAGAGTGCATGATACATAAACGCGCGAATTGCTGTAACAATCGAAGTTCTCTTCATTCCTGAACTAATTTACAGCTAAAACTTAGTACAAACCTCTGCACACACTTTCAAATCTAAATGTTGCTGAAAATATTCGTCAGCATTAGAATGATGCGAATATATTGTACCCCAAGAGCAAGAATGCCACAAGCCAAAATGTGTGAGTCAAATGTGTGAAAAGCCTTTTTAAAGTTTTTTTATAAGGTAGCAGTAATTTATATTTGTCATTTTTATTATTTGAGTTACGGCATTTTACAGGAAACGGGATTAAGAAGAGGCATTCACAATCACACCCGACCGTAAGGATCGCTTTGAGTTATTCGTTCTTGCATCCCGCCATATATATGCAATATTATTTTATAGTTCTATTCAATTCTAGCAGTAAACAGGAGTTTTCATACTGAGTCCGACTTACGTGATTCACACAGTTAAGGAACACAATGATATAAGTCCTAAAGTCATTTCCATAAGTCATTCATCAACAAGCAGAGCGAGAACTGGACTTGAGTTTTGACATTGTACATAAACAGTACCATTCGGAATGCGAAAACATAATCAAACCTACTAAGCATTGGATGACAAAGTACTTCACATCCGTGAAGAACGGATAAAGAAATTATGATATTTACCATCTCAGCTACTGAAGAAGTGAAGTATTGTTGTCCACACCCAGTGGCGAACCACTTTCTAAAAATAGAAGTTATCAACCAGATTTAAAGTTTTAATCTCGAATTCTCCAAGCTTCACTAATTCAAAGAAACGTTTTTTGCCAGTTGAAGCCCGTATTCTCTTTTGCAGCAATAACTTTTTTCTCTCAGAATAGAAAGCCACCTAGCGGAAGGAAAGCAAAACGTCAAGCACTCATTGCCAATAAAGCTAAACGTTTTGTTATTTTAATTGTTGCAGTCATTTCTTTTTTGTTTCGTAAACGACGAAGTCTGTAGTTCTTCTGTTGTCGCCTGTTCCTCCGATCTTTGCTTCCTCTTAGCCTCACTCAAGACAAAAGCGGCCATTTTTTACCACACTGTGTTTATGGCATACCTTCAAATCAACGAAATGGCAAGATTTCAAAATGCAACGAAATCGTAACGTCTCAAAAACCAAATTCGAATCACTCATTTTGTTTCCGTAAGTGAATCTTACATCAGCGTTTCAGAAATCGTGATACCTACAGCACCACACGATATCATTATCACTTTATTTGTCATTAGCAAGTCCGTATTTTGAACCATGATACAACACTCTGTGAAGAAGCCTCCTAAAACAGCTGTAAAACACCTTAAGTGCTCTCCTTTGTTACTCAATCGGTAATTAAGGATTGTTAAGGAAGCTAATTAATACTTTAACTAATTAAATCTCCTCTACAAACCCCTACATCTAAAAAGTTTTGTATTGAGTACTGAAACGGGTGACTTTGTTATAGATTTAGAGTCAAGTACAAGAGAACACCCTGGTGGAAAATTCGATGACATTCACTTTCCACTCTACTTGAAATCGCTGAATGAATTTTCAATAGATTTTAGCGAATAAATACAGAGACCAGCGAAGAAGGTATGTTTACACTCTAGTAACTTTTACAGTAGTTTAATTGAAGGACTAACTTTTTACAACACATGAAATTGAAATGTCCTTTGAGGTGCCCAGATGTTAAAGATGGTTAGAATTTTAATCAGTTTACACGTGTAGGTTAATTAACAATTCGTGCGCTCCAGATTGGTTGGTTGGTAGTTGAATTTACGTCGCACTGGAGCAACACAACGAGTTATTGGCGACGGTCCGGGATCATTCCCGAAGGGAAAGATTGAAGGATAACACCTCGTAATTTGGAACCACGGTAAAATGACGAAGTCAACACCAGTCGAGCTCCAAAAGGTGTGTCGTTTGAGACCGGAGGTGTTGGAATTTATATACACCTTGGAACATGCGCAGAAACAGCTTGCACTGAATGCACAAAAAAAGCTCCAACCTGGAGGTGCAACTAAGGGATCTGAATAACAACTCTGCCCCAGGTGATAGATTCGATACCCTTTGATCTTGAAGAAAAGTGTTCCCACGGCGTTAAGAAAAATAACTCTATATTGTCTTTTTTATTTTCTTTATAATAAGTCTCTCAATTAGAAAGATTTAAATTTTCCGTGGAAATGAAGAAAATATCTGAAAATGCGGAGTAAATATGTAAAAGAACAATCCTATTTATCCTGACTCGCAGCGCCAACGTAAAGTGACTTGAGACCAACTTGCTGTACAAATGTAAGTAGTTTCATTAGGTCCAAAATTCATTTTTCCACCTATATGATCTGTAATTTTATAATTTTTTTATCCATCAATTTAAAGGAGGCAAATGGTTCGAGGCCTTAAAATTTCGCACCCCTGTTTACAATCACTTATTTTTAAACCGGCCTCTTAAAATGAATTAATAGTGTTTGCACGAGAGAGAAATAGAGTTCAATCGCCTTATCCCAACAATTGCAATATATTTCTGAAAATCATAGATAAGTATAAACATCTCTAAATTTTAAACATTAAAAGTTTTGTTTTCGTACTGTGAAAGTATCAACTGAGTGTGTTAATAATAAATCAAGTAATTATATTTTTATACGTTTATTATTATTTATTATACGTTTTTTGTATATTGCTATGGTTTAATTGTACATAATTCCAATTTAAGAACTGTGCTACTCCATTGCAACTGCTGCGAGTTGTAGATAGCACAGATTCGATTCCTGTAACCCTAGGGTACGTTTCTATCTTCTGTGTCAGTAAAACTTTCCTTGTGTGTATATATCCATTACCTTGACCTTGCATGTCTTATGTTCGTCGCAGCTTGGCCAAATATGTCCCCTGCGCCATAAAGAAACCAACCAACCATTGCAGCTGCAGCCAAATTCGTTTCGTTTGCAGCAGGACTTCCAACCTTAATTTAGATTTGAAATTCTTTCGTGCAAGCTAGTAACTGGAACCTCAGAGAAGGGATCACAGTTTTTATTCTAAAAGGTTTTTCACCTCTTGAACTCGCCCAGATGGAGAAACCGTAGTGAGGCACATAAATGCACCAAATGATCTAAAAGGTAGATATGGTCTTCACAACAAAAAAAGGTTTCATTAACGTATGATTCGCGTGTAAAAATGTCGGCAAAAGGCCAAGTCTAAACCGCTTTATTCACGCTAAGACGAAACGACTGCCACCAATGTTTGAGAGCAAAATAAAAAGATGGAAGTTGGCAGCAGTTGACGAGAAAGTTACGGATTCTCATTTATGCAAAACATGCGATTGCGCTTTTTCTTTTCGTTGTGTGTTTTTTAAAAGATCTGGTGTCACACGCAAGCCATTACCTTCCTCCGACTTGTCCTTCCTTCTCACATTGGATATCAACGTCAGAAGCAAAAGAGTCACCTGTCTTCGATATCACGCAAAAACTAGCCATGCAATTCTGTGTATATATCAGACCGTTTACTGGAATTGTATGACAACCAAGTTTCGTTTACTTGGTTCTTTCGTTCCCAGTAGGGTACTTTTGATGGATTGCATATCTATCATCTTTCCTTCGTTTCATTCGACTTTAAGTCCGAACTAAGAACTATAGGTAACATGATTTTTATCTATTAAACCTCCAAGTGGTTTCGACGAGATGTCTCGTCCATCAAGATCTGACCTATTTTGCTAATGATGAGATATCTCGTCTATAAAATATTACCGATTTTTTTACTTTTCCTTTGGGACTGATCCCGAACCGTCACCAATAGCACTTTGTCTTGCTCCAGTGTGACGTTAATTAAAAATACCTCCCTACCTATTTTTTATGATGACGAGATCAAGATCTGGTCTGCTTTTTTTTAATTACGAGATGCGGTCAGTTTTGCTAATAACGAGATACCTCGACTACACAACCACCAGGAGGGTTAAGTAATGTCAAACTACAAGGTGGAGTCCATACTTCTTATACGGATCACATGGCTAAATGGATTTGCCCACTGCGCTAGCAACTTGTGAGTTAATTGTAGGCACGAAGATTCGATTCCTCCCTGAATGCATTTCTCTCTTCTGAGGCAGTAAAGCGCTTCTTGTGTGTGCATGTCTATTTACTTGACGGTGTTAGGCGCAGCTTGCCCAAGTACTGGCCTTGAGCTATAAAACCCAACCAAGCAACAATACCTTTTGTAATATTAATGCCGTAGGGTCATAAAAAATACTACAATACATAATTTCGATTCAGGATTTGCGTTATGGTGATTATCTATTTAATTTTTGTTCATAGAAACACTTCCAAATTGAAAAATTCTTATATAACTATTAGATACATCATTTATTCTATACGAAGCGGTAATTTGAAAAATACGAAATTTTACTTTTTATACAGGCATTCTATCAAGAAACTTCCAATTAAAAAATACTTTCTTGTCTCATTAGTCGATGGTTCCTTTCTGAGAGAAATATTCTCTGAGATATTCAAATTTCGAATTTTTACCATTTATTGCTTAAGGGTAAATAGCATCTCCAAAGTGGCAAAACAAGATAGCGCTTTGATTATTTTATTCGAATTTATTTCACACAATATGTCTCCTAAAAAAGCAGTAATTTCACCATAAACCCAGGTAAAGTGGTTTAAGTCATAAAATTCAAATACGAACTTCACATATTTTTCATGAAGAAACAGGAATTTTTATATTTGATGATTCTTACTTGAGAAGTCTAATTTCCGTATATTTGTCATTATCTGTTGAAGAGGAAATCTACGTAAATAAATCATCGTAGACAGATTTCACTCAAGTAAGCAAACTTTTCTGTTGTAAACAATAAGCAACATCCCCCTCTTGTTTAATAAACATGACAACTACCTCAGTTATGTGAGCTTTTTTCACATTGTGAAAGCCAGACTGAATGACTCAAGTTTCAGTACGTTTTCCAAACTATTTCAGTGAATGAATTTTTTAAAACGGTTTACACAAATTCATTCACAGCAGCTCACATTTTTTAATTGGAATGCAAACAAATGTTCCTTTCATACCCGAAAGTTGGAGCAACAGCAACTGCTCATTTTAAAAACTCTTCGCACAAAGGAAGAAGCTGTATCTAAGAGTCTGAGAACAACGAGAACCCAAATCTCGTTATACAAACGCATACCACGAAACAGTTTCATTCCGTTGCACAGGCACGTTTCCAACTTTTTAAGTGGTAATAACTCATCCTTCCATTTCCAATCCTCACCTAGCAAAAATAAATTTAGTACCTCCTCCTTCTTAATTACTTGAGTTCCTGAAACCTCTGTTCGACACTGAGCAAGATCAATTCATAGACTCATACACTGCGAACGTTTTATCGACTTCAAGTAGTCAAGACACAGTCCAGAGGTATCATCAGTATTGTTCTGTCGTCAATTGTACTGAAAAATTGACTTGCCTGGATTGTGAGTTGTATGAACAGAAGGAGGTACAGAATACACATTTTTTGTCAAAGTTCTAATCAGGTGCTGTTAGGGTACGGACTTTAAGTAGAAATCATCAAAATTGTTCATTAGGAATCATCAGTATAAATCACCAGAAGTATCATCAGTATTGTTCTGTCGCCAATTGTATTGAAAAATTGACTTGTCTGGATTGTGAGTTGCATGTGCAGAATGCACAGAATACACATTTTTTGTCTGAAGTCTTCATCAGGTGCTCTTACGGTATGGACATATCTAATGTGTTTACAGCGCTGTTCATGTCATGATTTACCGACATTGGTACCGACTTAACGATTTCTTCTATAAACTTGAAACGTAAGATGTATAAAATATTATATAAAAAATAGGAACAATGGATTGTAAGTCACATAGTTAAGTCAAAATTTCCCTTAAACATTTCTCTCCACTCTTCAACATGAAAGAGCAAGATGTGATCCAAAATCTCTCTTCAGGCAAACAAGACATTTATCCACATCAGAAAAGTGTAATTTCTGCAAGTAGACCTGAGTGGAAATATGGCCTTCTTCTAGCTTTGACAGCAAAGGTGGCAACTTTTCTGGAGACCTTTCTTAAATATATAAAGTCGTTTGCCTCCTGTTGAAAAAGAGAGTCAATAAACACCAGTGTTAATCCACGATTCGCATCATTTGGCTAGAGTTTCTCTTTTGGTCATATTTCAGCATTTTGAGAGAGTGATATTTGATCAAGGAACTCTGTGATGACAATTTGGCTAAACCATCTGCCACTTCATTATTATTTTCATCATTTACATAATGATTCTGGTAAAAATTACTATCTTGATTTATGCCCATGTGTGTCCGGGAAATCGTCCTCGAAGGACGCTTCAACTCCTTTAATAAGTTATTTTTTCACCGAAATCTCGCCTTCTTTTATTGATAGATATTCATTGTACCCACGTTTGAACAGTTTTAAAATAGCTACCACTTTGCACTTAACCCACAGAGCGAGACCGCCACCTTCATTTAGCTTGGCAGATAAAGCCTTTCATAAGTGTCATTTTAGACATGAGTGAATGCAATATGTGTTAGGTATTCATAAAGAATCCATATATTTATGAAATAGTCGTACTTTTTACCCAAAACTAATTTGAAAAGGTACCGTGTATGATGTTTACTCAAATAGATAATCAATCGTGGAAAACTGTAACAGCTAAGCAAGGCAAGATTTAACTTTTTGCCATTTGATTAACATGTACTACATTTATTTCTCCAGATTCAATTTCTGCTACACAACTTAAATTATAGTAATTCGAACTCCTTTATAAATTTGATTTTTTTAGGTATTTTTTAATCAATGTCACACTGGAGCAACACAGCAGACTATTGGCGACGGTTCTTGATCAATCGCAAAGGGAAAGATCCGAGGATAACACCACGTAATTTTGAACCACGGTCAGATGACGAAGTCACACCTGAGCTGGCACCCCACTCTCCAAACTTCCACACCACGCCAATGTGAGGACATTTAAGGACGCGTCAGGATTTAACGTGCACCATTCCCCTTTGTACGCGACGGTCTTTGGTTGAATTCGAACTCGCAACACTCCGGTTGCTAATCCGGTACTCTTCCAGCCGGGCTACCACGACCCGAGCAGTTCCACAATTGTGCGTTCAAAAGTTGAACTACACCCTTCAATTTGCACAATGTATACTAATGGAAAGAGCTATCAGTAGTGGAAGAATAAGAGTCCATATATTTGTTGCTTTTTCTTCCGCATGTTGCAGTATTTAACTATCGTAATTCCATCAATTCAGTAGATGTCCAAATTTTTGTTCCGTATTATGTTTAATGCGTTACTTAGAATTTTATAATTTCTCTTCCTTGATATCTACTGTTTTAATATTGTCCTTACTTCGCCTAACAGTTATAGTAGTCGTAGAGTTTGTCTGCCACCCAGTAAGTCCCGGATTCGAATCCTGGTTTGCATGGATGTTAGTACTGTCCCATTTAAGAGTAATGACGACTGACCACTACTACTACTACTAGTTGGGGCGCAGCCCCCTCTACCCCGACATGTGCCATTATAGATTGTCAGGAGCGGCCCCGAAAGTAACGGTTTGTGGTCTCTCAAAGCAAGGACGAAACTCTTTAGTCAATAGATCTTAAAGACAGTCAACGGCGGTTTCTCCACATGGGCAGAGGAGTATTATCCCATCTCTTATCAAGTTATAACCGGAGGGTATAATGTGTCCCAGTCGCATTTTTTCCTCCTAATAAGATATTCGATACAATATGGCTTCGCACATCGTATTCAGCACTAAGTGGTACCAAGGTACTGGGAGGGCAAGCAAATATACACCTGAACATTAAACTATCATGCATAAAAATGCGTCTGGCTATGTAGAGAGTCGATGAGATCAAGACTAAATAGTCATCTCCTAGGGACTGTTGCCTCCGCTGGAAGGTCTTTTAATCCAACCTGCATTTGCACTACGTGGAGGGGAAACCAGTGAAAACCCTCTATGGTTGACTGAGCAGGGACTTACGTATGCTCAAGTGCAACGCAGCACTATCGAGGATTTGGACATCACCGACACTATGGCAATTCCAGCAAAATCGCCATTTGCCAACACAGAATGTCCAAGTCCTTTAAGTATGTTAAGCTTTAGACTTCCGTCAACTCCTTTAAGTATTGTACTTCAGGCTTCCGTCAATTCCTTTAAGTAAAGAGCTTAAGGTTTCCGTCAATTCCTTTAAGTAAAGAGCTTAAGGTTTCCGTCAATTCCTTTAGGTACACGTACATTCAGGGTTTCCGTCAAGTCCTTTAAGTTTTCCTATGCTTAAAGCTTCCGTCAATTCCTATTAGTGTTCGATTGAAGAAACAATCTACCTTTAACGCCCGGTTCGGCTGCTTCTTCGCAAATAGCCACCTATTTGTCCCCTGCAGTGTCGAAGAGTTCAGTGATTGGACTTTGAAAAAGTATATTGTACTTATATTTCTAATTGTATACGTGATTGTGACTTAAAAGGGTAATATGTTACCTTAATAATAAACGGAGGGAAAGTAAAATGTTACCTTAATAATAAACGGAGGGAAAGTAAAATGTTACCTTAATAATAAACGGAGGGGAAGTAAAATGTTACCTTAATAATAAACGGAGGGGAAGTAAAATGTTACCTTAATAATAAACGGAGGGGAAGTAAAATGTTACCTTAATAATAAACGGAGGGGAAGTAAAATGTTACCTTAATAATAAACGGAGGGGAAGTAAAATGTTACCTTAATAATAAACGGAGGGGAAGTAAAATGTTACCTTAATAATAAACGGAGGGGAAGTAAAATGTTACCTTATTTAAATGACAGAATTTTACACTTTTAGTGACCAGTTGGTTGGTTGGTTGTTTTGGCGTTTTATCACGGAAGGGTCATATTTGGCAGAGCTGCGCCAAACACAAGACAACGTCAAGTAAACAAATGCTGTGAAAGGGGAAAAAAGAGGGATTGGGGAACAGATTAGTGAGATGAAAGCAGAAAAAGATCGCTTGGGATCCCGAGAGCACGATCCCAGTGTTTACTAAAGACAATAGACCGCATTTGAAAAGAAAAGATCACTAGAGTACCTCGGGTCCATGAAACCGTACATACCTAAAGAAGATTTGACCCTGAAGGCTTTAGTGATCAGCAACTAATGTCCTTGGACAAGCAGAATATAAATATAAAAAAGTGAATACATTAAAGTAAAACTGCATTGAGAAGTTTGAAGAGATTTAATTATTTGAATTATTAGAGCATGTTGTGAAACTGTTTAATCAGTACGACTGTTAGCTTAGATCATAGTAATGTGCTTAAAGCTGACAATTTTTATATACCTTCTCTTATCCAAGTCATTTTACTGGTATTCAATGCAATTCTCCGAAAATATCACAAAGAATTTCAATCTGAAAGTAAATGCTGAAGAGCCAAAAAAATACAGGACCATTTCAAGAAATGCCGGAGCATTTCTTCCGTAAAATAAACCGAGGTATGAGTTTATCCATCTTTCAAAAAACAATTCCAAAAGCACCACCATACGTTTGACCCCAAACCTATCGCCATGCTCTGAATTTCCAGATCCACGCACTGCCCAGTTGTATAAAGAAAACCCAAAATCGTAATGCATTCCGGGTATTTTTTCTGTTTGTCTGACGCAGCCATACGCAGTCCGAAATCGAAGTTATTTCGAGAATTCCTGATGCATAGCGGCCAGTGAATTGGAATGTAGTTGGCGATGCATATCCATTCTTCAGAGATCTCTCATCGCCAAGTTGTGTTACTTTCAGCAGGGCCAGAACTGAACGGAACGCGCTCTTGGCGACAGGCGAGGTAAATATTACCCGGGCAGACCATCAATTACCAAGAAGATTAATTGTGGGCCCTAAATTAGCCATTTGCGGATGCTATATTGTGAGAATAATGGATTTGGATGGAATTGACTTGGCTTCTGCTCCCAAATCAATAACTATTACTTTCGTTCTCAAATGACGCCATCTGTTGAGAGTCGGCCTTCCACGTATGACGCCAAAAAGGGTGCACTTTGCCAAGTTTTGCCTTATTATAAGGCTTCATATTGTACTAGATTCATTGGACTATATCCAGCTCTAAAATGGAGTTTCTTTGAAGA
Organism: Meta bourneti; assembly: GCA_933210815.1. Lineage (NCBI taxonomy): Eukaryota > Metazoa > Arthropoda > Arachnida > Araneae > Tetragnathidae > Meta > Meta bourneti. Next base: position 76,740,588 of record OW119929.1, on the reverse strand, counting down.
TAGACGTTTCTCGAAATGCCTTAATTAGAATTGAGGCTTGTGCATCCTCCTCAGTGAAAGAATTCAAGGAAATTTTTAAGAAAAGCTTTTGTTTTCTTTCGTCGTACATTTTTATTTTCACATTTGAAGTTATATTAAGGGGGGGGGGGTATTTTAATTAACGTCACACTGGAGCAACACAATGGGCTATTGGTGACGGTCCAGGATCAATCCCAAAGGGAAAGATCCGAGGACAGCACCACGTAATTTTGAACCACGGTTATATTAAGGATGAAATTCTGAAGAAATACGTTTTCGTTGTCGATTCCATAGCGTTATTTCAAGAGGAATGTAATTTTCGAAGAAAATATTTCTCTCAGATTGTTCTAAAATTATGCAATCCATATAGACGATTTAGTGCTCTTTCCGAAATAAAATACTTTCAGTAACTATTGTTTTAAAATGAATATTATTATATATGTCCGGGTTTTTTTTTAATTACTCTCTCTTATCTATCACCCTGTTTTGAATGTTGTTCACTTTTAAAAACGTACAAAATATTTTTCTTTATTTGCTTTTGGTACTCTCATAAACAAAGAAATTAAAAAGAAATGCATCTCTGTTATCGATTCAATAGCGTTATTTCAAGAGTGATGTATATATATATATATATATATATATATATATATATATATATATATATATATATATATATATATATATATATATATATATATATATATATATATATATAATTTATTTATTTATATATTCATAAATATATAAATAAATATATATTTATTTATTTATTTATTTACGATATACGAACGATATATACATACAAAGGAGTATCAAAAAGTAAGGTGAATTTTTGATTGACAGAAAAACGTGCAGAGATAAATACATGAAAATTAATTATGTTTGACAAATCGTATCACACTATCATTCGACAAAGGAACCATAGTGGTCTAAACATTTATTCCAACGTGGCAACAAATCATCCATGCCCTTTTCAAAGAAATCTTGCTCCAGGTTCCCTAACCAGGTAAGTGTAGCCTGTTGTGCCTCTTCCAGTATATGGAAACGCTGCCCACGGAGGTGTTTCTTCAGGGGGCCAAACAAATGGTAATCCGAAGAGGCTAAATCTGGGCTATACGGAGGATGGTCAAGAATTTCCCACTTCGATATGCTCACTGAACCATGTGAGCTATTCAATGCATTTGCAATGTCATGCAATCTCACTCTTCTGTCTTCACGAATCATGGCATCGACGACAGTCACATTCGTGTCGATGATGGACGTTGCTGGTCTGCCACTTCTGCCATCTTCTGTCATAGTACTCCTACCACTTGCAAATGTTTTACACCACACGTACACTTGTTTCTGCGACATAAACTTTCTCCATAGACTTCCAACAATTCTCGATGAATATCACATGTTTTTTCCCCTTGGCCCATAAAAACGAATGACACAGCTCACCTCCTCCTTGGAGTAATGCTCAAGTCGATGTGCCATCTTTGATTTGCTCTAAGCACCAGACGGGTTGACGTAGAAGTTTCTACAAGCCGTCACACTTCTATCACCTTGGTACTTGCAACATATAAAATATGTTGCAAGTTATATATAAATAATGTTAAATATGTTATATATATATATATATTAGCCAAGCCCATCTTCAATCGGAAGCATGATAAATTTTTATTAAATGTCCCCTTTACGTATAACAAACACCATTAACCAATCATAGTAAGGAACCATTTGATATTGAAATGCTCGAGCATCCGATTGTCTCTTTTTTGTGAAAATCAAGGACGTTAAAATAGAAACAGACGTCTCACTCAGATTGACAAAAATCTTCGTTTCAGGTTAAACCTATTTTATTGTTCTTTTTGCCACTGAATTTTATTTTTTTATCGCAGGATACTTGGTTTCTTGGTTTGTACGCTACGCCAGTGATATTTTGCAAGTTTTTGGTAGTAAAGGAAATTTACTTACATTTCTTGTTACTTTGGTTGCTTAAAAATACTGTTTTCTGAAAAAATCTCAATTTTGACTGAAACAATAATTCTATACAGTTTATGTTTCTGTGAAGTACGGGAGGGGATGAAGCAGGTGTTACTTTTGGTAAAATCTATCAGTCAATCTCTTTTGATAGTGAATCATTTACGTTTGAAAACTTGGTAGAGAGGGTAATTTGCTTCTGTGTATAACATTATACATCATAAATGCATATATGAGGCTATCAGAGCAAGTGGCCTGATCCACAAAAATCCGGAAATACCAAAATAATTATTTTTGGCACCTACAGTGCACTCTCTTGGCATTTAATGCATTTGTAATATAGATTTTAACCCTCCTAAAATCATATTGCGGATAAATAAAAATACATAAAAAATGATGCCAAGAAAATCGCATTTATTTCCATTGTGTTTGTTGGTGGGTTTGGACACTCTTGCTTTGATAGCCTCATATTATCCAGTAGACGGGAACTCTGAATCCGGCTTCTTCTGCGAAGGTAGTTTCGAGAGTTCTGTCGCAATTGGTAAATAAACCACTAATTTTGAAGCTGAAATTGGAGCCATACCCAAGCCATTTCTAGACATTTTTCCATCACTTCTTATAATAAAGCAGTCATTCTGGTTGACTCACAGGCGGCAATCTTGGCCTTATGCTCCTATAAACAACCTCATTGCATTCGCTTGTCCAGAGCTCGTTTAATTGCCAGTGACATCTTGATTGCCAGTGACATCTGGTTGGATCATTGCCTTCCAATGGATACCCTGCCATTGTGATAACGCGCAGACAAGCTAGCTAAAAATGGTTGTCTTCTACCTCAGCCGTCCAGTCCTCTCACTTACCCCCGTGCTTGCAGGTTGGTAGAGCGAAAGGTAAATAAGTCCGTCTGCGACCATCAAAAGCTTAAGGCCACGGACAAAACATGGAGCAAGCTTTTGTCTGACCCTGTTCCACCTAATTTGCCACGACATATTGCTACTGTAAATTTTCGAATTTTAACTGGATACTACGTTTTAAGAGGACACTTACACCGCATTGGTGTGCATACTTCTCCTGACTACCCCTTTTGTTCGATGGGAAGCTTTATGAATTTTAGTCATCTTTTATCTTGCACTTTTTTATCTGACGATCACATATTAGTTGACGACCTTTTTAGCCGGGCTAATTTGTACTGGACTGTCCATAGGAAATTATGGTCCCTGGACTTTTCCTACCGTGGATATATATACACTGGGGAGGAAATTAAAGGAACAATTATAAAAACTCATGTAACTTGAATGAATTTGCAGCTAAGGACATGGAACTTGCACAAGATCTTTATTTTGCCATGCGTGACATATTTTCAAAATGCAGAATATCCTATTTCTGCAAAGAATAAATTTAAATAATAACATAGGAAATGTGATATAAAGTAGGGTTGGGAAAAGCTGGTGTTACAACTGTTTAGAGATACATAGAAAAAATTGATAAGGTACACACCTTATCACCCCTAACCAAAATGCAAGTTTTATAGCGATTTTCCATGCTATGTATTAGATTGTCCAGGAGTTCCTGCGGTAACAAAGTGTATCCACGTTGAATAGCGCCTTGAAGCTCCTGAAGAGTGCTAGGTGGGGGCTGCAATGATGCAAATTGGCGTCCTAGTGCGTCCCACACATGCTCTATCCGATTTAAATCCGGAGAATATGTGGGTTACTCCATCCGCTGGATTCCTTCGCCCTCAAGATAAGCGTCACTAGTGCAGCGCGATGGGGACGAGTATTATCATCCATTAGGAGGAAGTTATTACCAATTGCACCCCTAAACAACTTGACGTAAGGATGAAGAACCTCATATCTGTATTTTTCAGCATTCATAGTTGCACTGGTAAAAATGTGTAGGTCGTTGCTGTCATTCAAAATTATGCCTGCCCATACCATGATTCCACCACCTTTGTACCGATGTCTTTCACGGATGTTTTCAGGCTTATTGCGTGTGTTTTGTTCCCTCCAGATTGTAGCACGTCTGGAATCACTCTCCAAATAAAAATGAGACTCATCAGTGAAGAGAACTCGGCTCCAGTCCGTGGTACTCCAGTCACGACCATCTCTGCACCACTGCAACCGGGCGCGTTTTGCAGCCCGAGTTAGTGGGACACAAATCATGGGTTTCCTTGCATACAGCCCTCTTTTATGCAGCCTGTCACTCACGGTATATCTAGATAGTCGAGTTCCTATAGCTCCAGCGAACTCTCTTGAAATCTGGGCTGACGTCAGTTGCCTATTTCTTTTAGCAATCGTTGCCAAATAACGGTCCTGAGTCTGTTGTGGCACGTTTTCGACCTTGACCTGGTTGTCTGCATACATCACCAGTGTCTTTAAACCGTTTCCAGATTCTAGACATGACGCTTTTTGCTACTTTTAGGTCTTTACAGACCTGTGTCAGTGTCTGTCCTCCTTCCATTCTCCCTATTAAACGCCATTTCTCACAATTCGTCAGATGCATTCGCAACATGTTCCACCTTCCACACGCGAAAATTTTATCCAACTACTCGTACAATCCTTGACATTCGAATTTTAAGCAACCCCTTGCACTCCTTTCCACAGGTTCCGAAAGAACGTGCGCAAAAATTTGCATATTTCTGTGTAGCGAAGGTGAATCCCATTGGACGACGTGATAACGTTGACCTTGAGTTACCAACCAACTACCGTTCATTGGACTTCACTTAATAGAATTAACATAAAGCACCGTTTTATAGTAGTTCCTTTAATTTTTCCCGCCAGTGTATACATATATGCTTAAAAGTTATAAATATTTCCATTGTGTTTATAAACAGTTGTACATGTATCCAACTCAAAAGAGAAAAACTAATCCATTTGGTACGAGTTAAACACTGGGTAGTGTTTGGTACAAGTTCAACACAGTACTTCGAAAATGCTGCTTCTATTTCATCGTATAAATTGAACTCTGAACTTAATGAGAGTATCCATGATGGAAATAAACTTCCTGCTCAATTATGTTAGAACTGTTGGAATGCTACATGAATCATTCTTATTAATCAATCAATTCAACTAGAACGCAATTGATATTTTATGAACCTGCGATATAAAAACGAGCTATCTGAGCTTTCTTGACGTAGAGGTAAAACCTTTTATTAATTAATTGGTATCTGAAAAGGCTTCCCATTCTGTCCATCATTTTTCCGTTGACACATTGGACATAGATTTGGTCGGTTTGGTAAAGTAAAAAGTGGCGCACTTTTGCTACAAGACACTACTAATTAGATACGGATTGGGTTTTGAATTTTATGACACGAGTCCTAAACATTACAAGCTGCATCTAATTAGATCAGGACCGACGGCATAAAGAACATTGAAGAGAGGACACTGTTGAAAAAGTTTATATTACAAACGCCATACGATTTGATCATGCAATTATCCAATATCTGAATTATTGGGGAAAAGTTAAGTAAAAAAATAGATAAGAAATATGAATGAAGCTTTTCAATTCTTTCGTTTCGTGCATTGTACGAAAGGTCGTTAAAACCAATTCTTCTCTAGAGTCACAAGAGTTGATAAATGTTGCTTCCTCCCACAGGCTCTGTGTGTGTGACAAAAACAAGGAAGCAGTATATCCCAAAGATAAAAAAAATTATTATACCCTGAAAAGAAGGAAATACAAATCATTAATTTTTTCAAAAAATCAGTGATGAAAAGGGACATTTAATAGGCTTTTGAAGGTTCTTGCAATGGTTTCGAGGAAACTTACTAACGGATGTATAAAAACCTCAAAACCGCAAGTTTCGAAACTTTTTCTTTGTTAGTCATCAAATGCACGCATGCAATCAAAATGTGTCTCCTTAAACTGCAAGACTCAAAGACTTAAAATTTTCAAAATATTATTCGTCGTGAGGACATAAGTGTTTTTACCACGAAACCATTGAATGTGATCTTTAGTTACAACACTTTTCTTCGTGCTACTATTATTGTGAGACTGAAATTTGGTCCAGCCAAAGACCGTCGTGTGCATGGGGGTTGGTGCACGTTAAATCTGCCGTTTCCTCAAATGTCCTCACGTTGGCTTGGTGTGGAAATTTGGAGAGTGGGGTGTCAGCTCAGGGTTTATCTCATCATCGATCTTGATTCAAAATTGCGAGTTGTCCTCCGATGTTTCCCTTAGGGATTGATCCCGGACTGTCGCCAATAGCCCATTGTGTGTTGCTCCAGTGCGATGTTAATTAACCTACTTACCTACTTTTCTTCATTCTACTATTTATTTAAAGCAGACTAACTTCAAGGAAACGAAATGAATAACTGGATGGGAAACACTAAAGTAAAATTTAAATCGAAATTAAAAAATTTCGTTTATTTCCTAACTAAACTAAAAACCTCAATACCACACGTTTCGAAACTTTTTATTTGTTAGTTATTAAAAGCACGCATGCAATCAAACTGTGTTTCCTTAATCTACAGTGTCTGAAAGACCTCAGATTTCAAATTTTCAAAATATTGTTCGTCGTGAAAGCATGAGTATTTACCACGAAACCGTTGAATACCGATCTTGGGTAACAACTCCTTTCTTCATACTATATTTATTTAAAACTAAAACTAGCTTAAAGGAAACGAAGTGAATAAGTAGATGGTAAAGTCTAGATTAAATCGAAACATTAATTTAATTTAATTTCTAACTAAACTAATTAATGTATAAAACCTCAGTACCTCACGCATCGAAACCTTTTGTTTGTAAGTCAGTAACGTGAGGACATTTGAGGTCACGACAGATTTAACGTGCACCAGCCCCTCGTACACAACGGTCTTTGGTTGAATCAAGTTTCCAACTTGCAACCCTCCAGTTCCTAATCCATTACTCTTCCAACTGGGCTACCGAGATCCAATAAGGAAAGACTAGAATAGTATAAATCGAAACATTAATTCAGTTTATTTCCTAACATTTAAAATACGTAGGAGAGAGAGCATAAACGTGTTTTCTAGAACTTCTACTTCACGTGTCTTGTAACAAATTTCGTAGTAGCAATTAACAATAAATACGAAACAAGAATGTTGGAGCGTGCGAATTCGTGTTAGCGATTTGATGTGCCAATTTACTTCCATGTTAGTATTTATCATTTGTGCAACTTTCTCGTGCAAATTGGATTCTAACTTCAACCGGAATTGATATTCTGATTCGGAAAACGATAAAGTTGTCAGAATAGAATCGTCAGTTCAACGGTTGATGGCATGTAAATATGTGATAGTAATAAATGTTTTGTCTTTAAATGCAGTTTTGATTCCAATGTACTTCTTACATGCACAATTTAGCAATACAGTCCACTTACGAACTTTGAAAGGACACTTGGGTCCTTGAAAAGTATAGAAGGCGGAAACAAAGAAGCTATAAACAAGAAATTTTCAATCTTGATAATGGAACACGAGTAAAATGTATATAATGACCAAAAGATATCGGAGACTGATTAAAATAATTTTTTCTGTTTTAAATTTTCTACTAGCTCATATAGGCTGAAAAGACTAAAGAAGATTCATATTGGGCTCTAAGCCATGATATGCATTAAACTTAAAAGGGTTTACTAAAACAACAAAAATAATTAAATATGAACAAAGGAAAACCATTTCTGGCAGACTGTCTTGGCAAAGGAATACTTGTACTTATAAAATATTTGAAGCTAAATCTCTAACAAAAGCAAAGAAATTCAATCAGAATTATGTCCTTCAAATAACTTTCAATGCGACATGATTCAGTCGCTTTACAGAACTTCATTCACCATGAAAAAATACACTCTGTGCCAAAACAATCGAAACACCCTGAAACCAGTATTCGATTGGAAGGAAGCATGTGTGATGTGCATGAAGAAATTATCACAATACCAAATCTAGAAGAATCTTTATTATCTTAGAATTACATCAGAAAGGTTACAAATTAGTATAATGTAAAGCCCCTCTGGCGGCGATACATGCCAGTATACTGCATGGATGGAGTCGAATGGAGACCTTACGCTATCCAGTGTGGCAAATTATGCCAAGCATTCTGCTGCTGCTATTCCGGATCCCTTACATTCCGAGGATGGTGCAACTGACGGTATAGCATATCGGAGACATACTCAATGGAAGAAGATCTGGGGATCTCTCTGACCACGGAAGGGTTTCAACACCTCGGAGGCGCTCCTGTGAGTGCATTATTGTGCTGGTATATAGCCCCTTGGACGCGTGACATGAAATGAAAAACAACTAGTAGCATGTGTTGGAAGTTTTGCTGTGCTGCCAAACTACCTCGTAGCACTACTAGTGGTTTTGTTGATTGTTTTATGGCGCAAGGTACGTATTTGGCCAGGCTGTGCAAACACAAGACAGACAACTTCAAGTAAAAAAATGTCGTGAAAGGGGAAAAGAGGTATTGGGGAATAGAATGGAATGAAAGTAGAAAAAGATCGCTTGGGTATCCCGGGTGCTCGACACCCATGACAGTAAACCCCATGGGGAAAAAATCACTAGAGTACCTCGGGTCCGTGAAGCCCTAAACACCTAAAGGAAATGTCCCTTTGAGGGCTCACTACAAATGGGAACCCACTGTACTAAGTGACGGTCTTCAGTACCATTGCTCTTTGAGTTATGCAGGGGTGTGTTGCACGACAATAAACTGAGAATGGTTATCGATTATCGTCGGCTGCGTCTGGAGTGGTGTGATGTCCGAAGGTCGTGGACATGCATGGAATGGAAGCGTTTAACGTTCAGTGACGAATCTCCCTCCTGCCTTGGGACAGATGATCGCCGTATTCACGTGAAGAGGTGCCCCGGCCAGAGCTACCATTCTCAGTTTATTGTACAGCGGCCCACAACTGTAACTCCCAGTGTGGGAAGCCATCACTTACGACACTTACTTCTGTTAAAACGTTTAAATGCTTTGTTGTTGAAGAATTGCTGGAATTCAGTAGAAAAGCGAGACTAGCATAGAAAATGTTTTAGGTTTAGTCCAGACTCAGTTAAAAAATTATGAAGCTCAAGTAGTTTTAAATCCAAACACCCAAAAAATTGTATCTGAGAAATAAATTAATAATTACGAGGACTGAACTTTCAAAACAACTTTTACGGTTATTCGATTGCTATGCAATTGCTTAGACTGTTTTTTACTAAAATACCAATATTAAGTTCAGTCCACAAATATTAAGTCGGAAGTGTTGCTTCGAGTCAAAATTTTGATAAATTAGAAAAAAATGACAGGAACCATGCATATTAATATTTCATGTATTGTCAAAATTTTAATTCACATAAAAGCTTTTATACACATAAATCAAATTACTACAATTGATAAGTATATCACACAACTGTAATACCAAAAATCTTTTTAATAAATACAATTAAAATTTTGCAAACAAATCCTAGGTTAAGCAACATTTTAAACCAAAATTAGGAAGCATGATTAATTTTTATTTGAACTTAGGTATATGCAACAGATTTCAAGAATTATCCAAAACAATTTTCAAAAAAATCAATTAAAACAGGTGCGCAGGGTACACTTTGAAATTAGTGAAATTAGCGAAATTCAAGTGAAGAAATGACCATGGGGCCACATCACAAAAGTTTATTCTTGTCAAATGGTGCAAAATTTTTGATGATTAGTATTGTTTTCAGTTAAAACATTTAAAACAGCTTTGCCCGTATTCTATCCCTCTCACACTCGTTTAACGCAATTATAGACATGAATCCAGGTGTGATAATTTCTGCTTTCGTGGCGCCATCTCTCTGTACTTGTCATTAAGAAAATGGCATGTAGGAAACTTACATTCGAAAAGTGTCGCAGGTACGTTCCTTCATTCCATGTTTCATTTATTATTCAACAGAACTGCATTTATTAGCTTTACCCGCCTCAAATGTAATAAAAAATATATTCGCCCATCCAAATCCAAAGAAAAATATTCGTTTTATTGTTGCGTGTTCTTATTCATACTCATTTACATAATTTTTGGTGTAATTTTTGACAAAAAATGTTAAATCTTTTTCAATATACTTTTAATAGCAGTCTTTTTTATACTAGCATAGTTATACATCGCTCTCTAAAATTAGAGGTGACTTAAAAATATGAAAAGTGCGATGTTACTATGCATTTCAATTATTAAAAATAAACAAAGCCTCGTAATGTCCCAATCACTTTCTTAGTGTCATTGGAAGATTAAGTTTAGAATGGCATGTGAAGAATTATGCTAATACTTTTTGTATAGATAATTACAAGTTGTTTGTGCTTTTGAGTTTCAAGAAAAACTCAATGAAAACAGTTAGATGATATCCTCAAGTGAAAAATATCCATGAAAAGGCAAATGAATGTTCCTACATGAATGTAGAGTGAGCAGAATTTTTTTTGTGTAGTATTAGAATGAAGCAATTTAATTAAGTAATCGTTAGGTTAATTTCTGGTCCAATTTTACTTTGAATTGTCTACATATAATACATTCCCAACAAATATTTTTTTTAAGAGGAATGAGTAAAAACTCCCTATCAAATAGTGAGCGACTTCGCTAGTTAACTAAAATTAATTATGTGAAAAGGTCTTTTCAGCGAGTAGTTATGACTGACATGTGTTAGATGGAACAAAGTCACAGTTGACAGTTCTTTTTTATTTTTGTTGTGCTCATTTACATTTTCATAGAAACTTTGATGCATTAGACAACCTCCAAGAAAAAAATCCGGAAGGTTTTTTGGACATAAAAAGCAACGCAAAAGCATCTTTTGCACTTAACCAATTCTAAATAGTGCTTGCTATCAGAATAACGCATGAAGAAAGTTTTTTTCAACATCAGATCTACCTGTCTGAAAAGAAAAATGCAAAAAATAATTCTTAAAATAAATATAATTAAACAGTGCCAAATTGGACTTTGTGAAATTAATTCAAAATAAAGCGTAACCCTCTGTTTTCTACAACTGTGTTTATATGTTTGGCGGAAGTTCGAACTTGGAGCAACTGATTTGGAGAGATTTTGCATAAAACGGTGCCAAATATAAGAAAAATTTAACAATTAAATTGTTTTGGTTCTTGAGGACAGGTCGAAAGAGGTTTTCACAACAATCCCTAGCAACCATTGATTACAATGTTTTCCTTTCGTAATTGCTACAGCTTGGCGACAAAATTTTGAAATTGGTGGCACTTGAAATTTTTTTCCTTAAAATATTTTTCTCGTCGGGGTAGGAAAACCAAGTGCTCTTTTTTTCCTGGGAGACTTCAGGAAAAAATTGGAAGGTGTACATAAGACAACTCATAGTCCTTTTTCAATCCAGTCATTCGTTAATTTTCTTGATTCTTTCAGCCTTTCGCCGTTTGACAGCGACTACTGGTTGAATCGTCGATTATCAAACAATCTACCAAACAATTTAGAATCACATTTTTAAATTTCTAATGTTTCGCAAAAGAAGATATTTTTATTCTCAATTTTCATGCCGGATTGTCGAAATTAGAAAAACTACAAAAATGATTGTCAAAATTCTTGGATTATAAGTGAAATAGCATTTAAAAGTATATGAACACAATGTTGTTACTTATCTCACTTAGAATAGATAAATTGCACCAAATATATTAGTCAGTGAGACTTGAGGCCCTCGAGTACCAGCTCAGGATAGTGAATAAGCTGGTCTGAGACAGATGATGTGCTCGAGTTAAGCCTGAGCTGAATTGCATGTAGAGAACAGGAAATTGCTTTCAATCCAATTCTATCTGCATTGACTTCAAGTGTCCATTGCGAAGCCTGTAAAATGCTAGTCTTCTGCCCATTTCGCCCATGGAGGTATCGGGTTGACTACAGGTGTACCAGTCATGAGTCGGAAGAATCCTCCAAATTTTGGTGACGAATTTAGACTTCCAAATTTAGCCAAAAGATCGACGGTTCCTTTTCTTGCAAACCAACATGTGGATGGATGGATTGAAGATGTATCGTGTTCCTCAGACACGTCTCATTTTGATCATTTCTGCTGGTAAGATAACTTCGTTTGCATTAGTTGCTGAGAGAGAGTTTGTGCTATCTGATAGGATCCAAATATCTTTGTCAATGCGAGTGATCCAAATGTCATCAGTGTGTCCTTATCAACGTATCCCAGAGATTCATCCAATGCAAGAAGTTCCACATTCATGATCTAGTTTGATATAAATTCCGCAACTAGAAATTCCTTCGTCGCCCTTACTCTGAAAATTAAACGAACGAAATAAAGGATAGATTTCAAATTGTATAAATTTTGAGAAAAAATTATTCACAGCCTTGTTTCAAGAGAAGAATTGGTTCTTATGATACCACTAAGACAATATAACAATCAACTGAAGCAAGTGATTTGAGATTGGAGCCTATTTCTGGCGATTCCCAATAATGGAATTGCTTTTTCCAATATTCAGTTTCTCTCCCGTGTCAAAGGATATTTTCACGGGAACCAACTCCTAAGGGACCGAACACCTTACAAGCCCCACTCAAAATATTTTATGGTTGGTGCCGGGACCCCAAAACATAACGAATAACGTCTTCAAATATGTAGGTTATACAAGTAACCATCAAATATGCAGGGTGACTCGATCTCATTCATCAGCTCGCTTGGCCACTTTTAAAAAGGATTCAAAGTCCTAGAAACCCGAATAGTAGGTCCAAATATTTCTGTGTCTGGAGCCCCCTTTCAACATGAGGGTTGGTTAGTTTTTCTGGCGTTTCATATTTGGCCAAGCTGTGCCAAACACAAAACAATATCAAGTGTGGCCCCTTGGAGAGAGCAGTTGAGTCACTTGATTTTTAACGAGTCTATTGGTTAAATTAGGGTACTGGTGGTAACACTAACAAATTCCTATCACAATTGTAGTCTTTTGTGTGGATTATGGTTCTTAATTTAACGTTTGGTGCCGGAAGCAATATAACTGGCAGTGGAAAACATCCACAGTGATCGTAATTGCTGTTTTTGTGTATGGCAGCCTTCTCCTATTGCGCTGTCACACCTATTCAAAAATCGACTGATCTAAGGTCGATTGCCTTCTCCCATGAACCGCGCTATAATGGATACACGCACAAGAAAAGTTTTTCTGATACAGAAAAGACAAATACACTCAGGGTAAGTTACAGGAATCGAATCTGCGCCACCTACAACTTGCAGGCAGGTTTCTAAAGCAGCGGACAAACTCGCTGAGCCCGCTGCCGAACAGAGTGAAAAATATGTCAAATACACCGATAATATTGTTATGACCTGTATAAACAAAAATCGAATTCCGAAAACGCTTATAGGTGCAACTGGGGATTTCATGGGCCTCCCCTCCCAATAATAATTTCACCAAATTGTCACCACTGGATTTTTTTCATACTTGAAATTTAGAGATAAGTTTTATATAAACAAATGAAAACCTTAGTCAAACTGATACTAAAATTTATAAACCTTCAAAACAACGAATAATAGCGATTTATAAACGTAGGAAAGATCGTCAATGGCTGTTATTCTAGAATGGCCATATTATTGTATAATAGTGTTCCACAACTCACAACTCAATTCAAACTAGCGTTTCTTCTTGTAACACTTCTGTCCTGATGAAGGTGAACGTCTTGTTCCACCGAAATGCCATTGACGATCTTTCCGTTTTTAAATCATTATTATTCGTTGTTTTGAAGGTTTTTTAATTTTTACAATAATAAATTGTTTCGGATTTCTGCTTTATCATTCAGCCGTGTAATGAAAATCCTAACCAAGATTCTTTTCGATAAAAACTCAACTACCTTGTGACTTTTTATGAAGACTACGGTAGTAAATATTGTAATTTAGATCGATAAACTTATAATGCTGCTTCTTCATAAAGAAACCGGAAACAAAAATATCTTGACGTTAAAAATGTACTAGTTTTTTTAACATGCATGCCATCATCTAGATAAAATCGGAGATACTCTTTTATTGCATATTTACAGAATCCCTAGAAAAACTTAACGATCATTGCTACCATCATAGTTTGGCTTTGGAAACTAAAAAGCGGTCATCTGTATTTGAATTTTTATATTAGTGCTGAAATATATCGCACTTAAAATGAAAAAACTAGCACTTTTTCTTTTCAAGGATCCATTTATACTGTTCTTTTTTCCTTTAGTTCCAGAATTTACTTTTTCAAGCGAAGAATACTCATATGTTCGTAATTATACAGCAGTAAAAAAAAACATTTATTCCTGTTACGCTGTTTATCATCACTAAGGGGTAAATAAAAGTAGCCGGAATGGTAAATTCAAGTTGTTGATCTGGAAACTTTTGATAAAAACAAACACATGGTTTAACGCCAATGAAACTTTTTCTGTCGTAAAACATTTTTTAACATTTCTTCTAAGGGTTCTCGGTTGAACAACGAATATGATTTTTCTGATTGAGTATGAAAATTTCGATACGGCAAAAAAAGTGTAATAATTCATTTTCAAAACAAGGATAGTTCAAGATTTTTTCAAAGCTAACAAATTATTTACACTATAACTATTTATGAACTTAAATATATGGTATACGTGCAGTTCGGGAAAATCATTTCTTTCTCCATTTTAAAACTGAGCTTAAACGAACATTTGCGTTTGTTTAAATTATAACTAAAAACTAGAAATAAATACTTAAGAAAACATTTAATTACCGATCGACTTAGTTGAAAAATCAAGAATAATTTAAAAGAAAAATAAACTCATCTGTAATCATTTTGAAGACTCATTTCACACTAACGATGCTATTTTGTGCTAGTGGTTTGATTTTTCCCTATCTACGGTCTTGTTTTCATGAACCTAGCAAGTAACAAAACACAATCAATAGAAATCCAACTAATCAAAAATGAAATGTATACCTGCAATTAATACATTGTAAACTAAAAGATGGTTAAGTTCTTCATATTCATAAATTATTTAATATAATACGTCATTTTTCAAGTAAATTTTAAAATAGTGAAAGTTATAAATGCATAAATCTGCTTTCACTTTTTTATTATAGCCTAACCCTAGCTGCTGTTTGCGGCTCTTTCTATTCTTAAATGAGAAAATTACGTTGAGTTTTTAACGAAACCAAACAAAATTCCACCGAGCGATTTCGGCATCAGGAACACTTCAAACCCCGTCATGGTGAAAAGCCCCTTGTATGAGGGTGGCCATCGATACCATGGTACTCTCCATATAAGAGTGGCCTCCAGTACCATGGTACTCCCCTTATATGGCTGACATCCGGTACCGTGGTACTCTCCTTATGAGGGTGGACTCCGGTACCATGGTACTTTCCATATAAGGGTGGCCTCTGGTACAATGTTACTCTCTTTATGAGGATGGCCTCCGGTACCATGGTACTCTCCATATAAGGGTGGCCTCCAGTACCATGGTACTCCCCTTATATGGCTGACATCCGGTACCGTGGTACTCTCCTTATGAGGGTGGACTCCGGTACCATGGTACTTTCCATATAAGGGTGGCCTCTGGTACAATGTTACTCTCTTTATGAGGGTGGCCTCCGGTACCATGGTACTCTCCATATAAGGGTGGCCTCCAGTACCATGGTACTCCCCATATATGGCTGACATCCGGTACCGTGGTACTCTCCTTATGAGGGTGGACTCCGGTACCATGGTACTTTCCATATAAGGGTGGCTTCTGGTACAATGTTACTCTCTTTATGAGGGTGGCCTCCGGTACCATTGTACTCTCCATGTAAGGGTGGCCTCCAGTACCATGGTACTCCCCTTATATGGCTGACATCCGGTACCGTGGTACTCTCCTTATGAGGGTGGACTGGACTCCGGTACCGTTGTACTCTCCGTACAAGGGAAGAGGTAGATGGTAACAGGACCTGAGGGTGAGAGGAAATGTGTAAAGTTTTTATACTATGATACGTAGTGCGTTTCCTTCGTTCAAAAGTAAAAAATCATTGCAATAATAAAGATGCGTAAATTTGCCAGGGTAGGTAAGTAGTTAATTAAAGTCTCACTGGAGCAGCACAACGACTTATTGGCGACGGTCCGGGATCAATCCCGAATTGATCAAGGACAACGACTCGTAATTTTGAACGACAAATTTGCAAGGGAAAAGAAAACTAGACTTTTGGGTATTTCAGAAGTGGCCCGTCATCTAGTTTATTCCAGGGCTTGTCATCTACCCTGGTACGTCAGGTACCTGGTACTCACTCTAAATGTAGGGTGAGTACCAGGTACCCTTCAGAATCCTGTAATACACCCATAATAAAAATCCACTTACATAGCTGGTTGATTTAGGATTTTATGGAGCAAAGGCCATGTTTGACAAGCTGCACCAGACACAAGGCAGGCAATGCTACATAATGGACATACCCAATAAGAAAGTTTTTCTGACACAGAAGAGAGAAATACATCCAGAATAAGTTAAAGGCATCGAACATGCTCCGCGTACAATTCGCATGTTACTAGTGCAGTTAACAAAACCAATAAGTCACGGATTAGGGGGGGCCGCAGTAGCCTGGTTGGAAGAGTAACGGATTAGCAACCTGAGGGTTGCGAGTTCGAATCCAAGCAAAGACCGTCGTGTACAAAGGGGGCTGGTGAACCTGACGTGGCCCCAAATGTCCTCACGTTATCGTGGTGTGGAAGTTTGGAGAATGGGGTACCAGTTCAGATGTGACCTCGTCATCTGACCGTGGTTCAAAATTACGTGGTGTTGTCCTCAATTCTTTCCCTTTGGGTTGGATCCCGGACCGTCGCCAATAGCCCATTGCGTTGCTCTAGTGCGACGTTAAATAAATACCTACCAACCTATCACGGAGGACCAGGCATCGCATTGGTATTAACTGCAAGCTATTGTTGGGGTGAATGCTGAACGTAAAACTTCACACAAATTGAATTCAAATCTTGGCTTAACAAAAATGAAATAAAACAACCCAACTAAAACCGTTAAAAAAATTTAAATATGTTCTCAAAACATCAGGATCAGGTTGAAGATCCTGATCAGTACCAGAAGAAATTTACAAATGGTAAAAAAGCTACAAACCTTAGACAAATGGATCAATGGTTGACAGAACATGGAAAGTTTTATCTCTGCTGTTTTCGAGTTTCTTTCTAACATGTACTATGGTTTAAATGTAGATAACTGGACAGTGAAAACAAAACAGTGTCTCCTGAATAAATGCATGAGAATCGGATCTGTTCCGCGTTTCTGTCCTTCACTCCTCTGTTCCATCCAACCCATTTCCCGATAAAGTTACAGTTACACCAGCACTGACGTACCAATCAATTTAGCATTATCGTACTGTATAATATAATAGAGCTTCGCGCAAGATCGAAAGAACACCTGTTTCTTCGTAGGAAATTTTGTTAACACAGCTTGTATTTTCACAGTATATTTTATATAATGTGTGTGAACATTAATTTTTTTTTTAATATTTTAAGACCATTTTTCTGGTTGGTTCTGTTTTATGGCACAAAGGCCATATTTGTCCAAGAAAACTTTTTCTGAATTGTGTGGAAGTATTCGTCAGATCTGTTGAAAAGATTAAAATTAGATTTATTAAAAAATATTGGAATTCTGAGAAAAAAATTTCTCAATATATGGTTTGGTTGAGTTATAGTTTGGTTGAGTTTTGAATGTATGGTTTTTGCATGAGTTATGGCGCAAAGCCATATTTATCAATGGTACGCATTTCACATAATGAAACAAGACAGTGTATTTCATTTCGATGATTGATTTCTGTACTACAGTTCCTTAGCCAGATGTGCGGCTGCTGTAGCCCGATTGGAAGAGTAGCGGATTAGTAACCGGAATGATGCGTGTTTGACGCTTGATCCAGACCGCTGCGTACTAGGGGATTGGTGCAAGTTAAATCTCTCGAACCTCAAATGTCCTCATGTTGGCGTGATGTGGAAGTTTGGAGAGTGGGGTGCCAGCTCAAGTGTTGTCCTCGTCATTCGACTGTGGCTCAAAATTACGAGGTGTTATCCTCGGGTCTTTCCCTTCTGAATTGATCCCGGAACGTCCCTAATAGTCGTTTTGTTGCTCCAGTGCGACGTTAATTCAACTACCTACCAACCTACCTTAAACAGATGTCGCCCGGAATGCAAAGCGATTACTGATCTTTTTAAGGTATCCGACTACGTTTAAAACGTATAATGTTGACCAAAATTCTCAAAAAAAAATTTATTGTCTCATATTGAAGCCCAGTTCCTTAAGTTTCAGAAACTGCAATTGTTTTAAGTCTACGATAAATAGAAATAAAATTATAGCAATTTTAGTATTACTGAACGATGAAAACCGAAACCGGAAGTACGATTGAAATGGCCGGAAGTTGGAGGTTTTCCGCTAATTTTTCAAAAGTAAACATAGTTTTAAATATAAATTTACTAAAACTGTTTTCTATAAACAAGCCTCAACATTTTACATCAAGTTTCGATGAATTTCTGTGAAGAATTTGGCAATGGCATTGCTTCACGTGGTACCCAAAGGTAAACTTTAAATGCTTTTTCTGGAAAACCCAATTTTCAGCAAACATTGCACACGCAAAACATGATTTCTCAAAAAGTTACAGAGATATCTCAATGAAATTTGACATTATTACTTATTAACATGTTGTGAAGGCAGTAAACTAAAGGTTTAGTTGTACAATGCATACTTTTTAATTTATAGCTTTAATTTGAACAACAAGCAGAAATTTTGCAAAATTTAAGATTAAGCTACATATAATGAGCGATAACTTCTTAACATTTCGATATATCTCTTAGATTTTAGTTTATTGCCTTCACTAATATCATAGATATATGGTGCTACAAGGAAATTAAAATTAATTCAACAGAAATTTATACAGTGTTTGCGATATTGTGGTCATTTTCATTGAATTTTCACTAAATTTGCCCAATTTACTAAAATTTAATGAGTGAGTGCAATATTTTTTACGGTAAAGATGTAGAATTCGAGGCATGTTTGTCGCCAAGCAATTTTTGTCGCCAAATCAAGATGGCGTCCAAAGCCAGTATGTTCATTTTAAAAAAACGTGGACTTTCCTACGCGAAAAACCTTTTGCATAGGGTTGCCATAAAGCTGATTCAAAACATCAAGGTTACCATGTTTGGCGATAAATCGCTAGTGCCCCGGATTCGACATCTCCACCTTTTTTACTTTTATTCATGAATTTGAACCATTATCTAATATGAAAAGTGTTTAAATTGTGCTTTAATAGTTTTTTTCAAAAAAATTGTTCCGAACCTAGTCGGATACCCTAAAGACAGATTTGAAACTTTTGGGCGTAAACTTAGATAAGCCGTAGAACTTCGAGTTGGTGGCCAAAGATGGACGTTTCGAGAAGAGAGGCATTATTCTCATCCACTTTGGAACTTAAGAGTCAGGGCAGACTGACTCCCTATCGTGATATCAGCAATGCTAACCGTCACGTTGCGAAATGTTTTCAATGGGCATTAACAATCTCGCGTGTCGGCAGCAATTTCTTTTGTCGAGAGCTTTTCTTGATGTGTATGTCACACGAAACGAAAGTGCGGAGCGAAATGGAACTAATCTAAAAGTATCTATATCAGGGTTATATATATTTTAGGGTTGCGTAAGTCGAGTGCACATATGTGGATGCGTCGATAGTTCGAAACCCTGCTCTAAGCAGACGAAAAGCATTGGCTAAAATTTAGCGACAAGACAGTGTTGCGTTTCAAAGCAAGGAATCGATGCAGTCCAAAATGCTTATGTACCATGCTTCCTCGAGAAGGTGACTGACCTTGGGTCCATTGATAACTGAATAGGTGCGGAAAAATAATTTCGGATAAGAGCACCCATATGCATACAGAAGGTGCCAGAATCAGCACTAAAGACGCCAATTGAAGAAGGAATTTTCATACCTTTCCACCAGTTCCCTAATTTATCTAATAGACTCGTTCAATACCATGTGGGGGTCGTGGTAGCCCAGTTGGAAGAGCAACGGATTAGCAAACCGGAGGATAGCGAGTTCGAATCCAAAAAAGACAGTCGTGTACAAAGGGGGATGGAGCACGTTAGATCTGTCGTGGCCTCCAATGTCCTCACTTTGGCGTGGTGTGGAAGTTTGGAGAGTGGGGTTCCAGCTCAGGTGTTGTTCTCGTCATCTGACCGTGGTTCAAAATTACGAAGTGTCGTCCTTCGATCTTTCCCTTTGGGATTTATCCCAGACCGTCTCCAATAGCCCGTTGTGTTACTCCAGTGCGACGTTAATTAAAATATCTACCAATACCATGTGACCAAACTTCTCACACATCCCCTTCTCAAGGGGATGTAGGTAATTGAATTAACGTCACTCTGGAACAACACAAAGGGCTATTAGGGAAGGTCCGGGATCGATCCAGAATGGAAATATTCGAGAACACCTCGTAATTTTGAACCCTGGTCAGATGACGAAGTCAACACCTGATCTGGCATCCCACTCTCCAAACTTCCACATCAATCCAAAGTGAACATTTGAAGCCACGATGGGTTTAATGTGCACCAGCACCCACGTACACGACGGTTTCGCGCAGGAGCCGGACTGTAACATATTAAATAGTTGCAGAAACCAAACAATTCATTACGTGAGCATGAATACAACAGACAAGTGGTATCTTTGAGATGGAAATAATTTACCAAAAAATTTAACAAAACAGTGGTAGGACATTCTTAACGATTTTATGATATATAGTTGAAATCCCGACCCTACTTGGGAAAATCAGACATGGGTGCCAAATAGACAGACGCTGAATAACCAATGGATAAGCAATAGGATATGTCGAAAAAATCGAATTTCGCCGGAACAAATTCCAATTCTGAAAAAAGTTTGATAGTCTATGAGATATGCAGATGAACATACCTATTAACTTTTTTGAAATTAAAAATATTTTAGTGAGGTAGGTATGTATTTTAATTAACGTCGCACTGAAGCACCACAACGGGTTATTGGTGACGGTCCGGGATCCATCGCAAAGGGAAAGTCCGAGAACAACACCACGTAATTTTGAATCACATTTTAGTGAAGAGAACGGTGGTCGAAGTTTTCGAATTCCGGCGTTTTGCAATACCACAAAACAGCAGTTGAAATCACTCCAGGAGAGGTGTGAAGGATTTTCACACGGGCCAGTGTTAGAATGACCTAAAACAATGGTTTTCAGTCATAGAAACTCGTAAACCATTTTAGGTATTCAATTGGTGACATTAAAATCCGACTTGGCCCAATTTCCGTAAAATGGCCTTATAACATGGGTTTGCTCGAGGGCGACCTAACAAGACTGAAACGCGTGTACATAAGTTTCTACCAGGTTATTTCGATATCTACTAGTGCAATTTGCAATTCAGACTTGCTTTTATGCTTTTTCAAACAACCCAAGGATCACTACTGAGTGGTAACTAAACTTCAAGACCCACCCATGCCTTGATACGATCTTTCTAAATTTTAGAATGCCAAGGAAGAGAATTTTTAAAGTAGCCACAGTCGTCATAGGACAGAAAGTCGGAGTATCAGTGAATACAATTTTTCATCCAATTATTGCGCTGTAAGTGTGAAAAATATTAGGAATTTAATTCTCCAAACTTCCAAGCCACGCCAACGTGAGGACATTTGAGGCCACGATAGATTTAACGAGCACCAGCCCCCACGAATACGACGGTCTTTGATTCGATCACGTTTAAACTCACAACCGTCCAGTTGCTAATCCACTACTCTAGATATATATTCAACGGTTTGAACGTGTACTTGTCCAAACATACAGTTACGCTAAGTTTGCATGAGTAGGATTTCCTTTGTAAATCAAACCAGACGGTCTGGAGAGTTTACTTCTGTCAAACACTCTGGCATGATGCATATTGGGTACCTTTAAATGTAGTTTATAGCCGTCATGGCAATATTTAGCGTTTAATCTAATTGGTGTTGACCAATCAACTACCATTATATCAATATATATGATTAATTTATTCTTTGGAATATTTACTGGAGAAGTGTTGAAATCGTATTCGAAAAACCAACCAACTGAAGTAATGAACATGAAACATTGTCAATCAACACATCCAACTGCATATTTACACAACGCCGACCGTTGAACTGTGTTCTGAAAAGTAACTATCGTTCTACTAAATCAGAATTCCAATTCCGGTTAAAGATAAAGTCAAAATACCAAAACACATGCGCCGGAAATGTTGCACGAGTAATAAATATTAAAATGAGGTAGGTAGGTATTTTAATTAACGTCACACTGGAGTAACACAACGGGCTATTAAATATTAAAATGAAAATGGATTGAAACATCAATCGCGCACTCGAACTCGCACGCTCCAACAATACACTCCATCCGAAGAATTTTCCACACTTGAAAGTAATTCGTTCTTTCATACAGACCTATGACTATTCAAAAAAGAGAAGAGACAAACAATAAAATGATCTCAAACGTTCGGAAATCAAAAATACATGGGGTGCCTTTTCTGACTTCGTTCCTGGAGACCCATTAACTGGCTTTTTATACGTAGTCAATCAAAAATTAATATTGTGAACAGTAACTGTTTTAATAAATTCAATACTAATTAGTTTTATTAATTATTTAAGATTTATGCTTAATCTCCATTTCAAATACGTAAATTTTGTTTTTGACATAGTGAAGGCAATCAGCCTCACTTGCCAAGTCCCAAAAAATCTAGCATTGCCTCTGTATACCATAGAATTATTAGGTTCATAATCATCAAGTTCTGTACAAGTGGAGGGGCACGTCGTGGCTCATTGGTTATGCTCACCACACTAGCAACCTGCGAGATTACGTAGGTGGAGAAGGTTCGATTCCCTCTATCTTCTATTTTAGCTGAACTTTCCTTGCGTGTTTGTCCATTACTTGATATTGTGTCTGACGCATCATGGTCAAATATGTCCCTTTGCCATAAAAACCCAATCAATCTTTGCAAGTATAAATTAGAATGTCTGACAACAGTGCTAATGCCCTCTGCTCATTTGTCTTTACAGTAACAGCTTTTAGGCTGCTTTTTTTCTGTAAACATAGATGCACATATTCATTTGAAGAACGATTCGAATTCCACCTAAATTTTTCGAAACCTTTTCAACCAATGCTTTGTTGTATGTGTGAGATATTCATACAAAATAATCTTTCACCACTTCAAAAATAAATATCTTTTCAGTTTTGGGGTGAAATAACTTCACCTAAACTATCTCCATGTTACTATGTTGTACCAAGATATATGAATCAAGTTTATATGAATCAGTTTTATGAACAAAAATGATGTGCATGTACCTCTGCTTATGGATGAGTCAGTAAGGATAAATTTAAGATACCTCTGGTTCAAATTACAAAGGCATTTGAATGGATGATGATTGTAAGGCAATTAAACATATACAAAAAGAATAGTGGAACTTTTGCCATAAAATCTCTGAAATAATATGAACAATCAGAGTAAATTTTGTATATCTGTACAAGAATAATCACATCACTTATTAAAA
Source organism: Meta bourneti (assembly GCA_933210815.1). Lineage (NCBI taxonomy): Eukaryota > Metazoa > Arthropoda > Arachnida > Araneae > Tetragnathidae > Meta > Meta bourneti. The sequence goes on along the minus strand of OW119929.1, from coordinate 76,717,198 downwards.
GTTTCTCTTAAGTTTCGTTTCTGGTGAACCTAGGCATCACCATAAAAATTAATTTACAATATAGTAGTAGTATGTAAAGCAGCGTAACCTATCTCCTAAATGATGTACTTTTTGTTTGAATAACATTGCACCATCTTTCCCACGTCTTGTTAAATTGTTGACCCGAACGTGATTATGAACACGCTCACTTTTAAAAACATTCCTTATTGTACTTCTGAGAAATACCAGACGGCACTCTCCTCAACAATCAGAACTCCCTTTGATGGATGGTCTAAGGTGAACAGTTGAATTCTCAATACGGTGTCAATCACTTCCAACATTTGTCTAAAGCCCTGTGATAAAAAACTATTCTATTCCTGTAACAGCTTCACTCAGCCTTCTCTTCACATGGCACATCAAATTTGGCTACTAAAGGCAGCACAGGCCAGTTAAACAGACGCAATCATCCATTACATGACTGCACTTATGGAAGTAGAATGGCTCTCTCATGCAATCAGTAATCTATCAACTAGTGGTGTAATCTATCGAATTCAGACACTACTGGAGGGGGAGTATTGTGGCGAGCAGACATACCTACAAAAATAAATTTTTAATATAGTAGTATACAGAGAAGTGTGTGTGTAACCTATCTTTTGATAGACAAAGTTGCACTGCCTTTTTCATGTCTTGCTAAAAGTTCTCAAACTTGTTTGATACTTTTAAATTCTCAGTTATTTAATGAATTTTTTGGCTTTCTTTTATTATTTAAAAAAATATGTTCCTTTTAAATTGGGCAAAATCTGTTTTGCATTTATATTAGTTATAAAGGTTTTGTGTAAATTTAATTCCTTTACTTAGAACAAATGTGAGATTACATCAATTTTTATCAATTATTATTACGTTTCTCACACCATTCTACACTCGAATGATGAAAAAATTGAATTAAGTTATGTTGTTCTATGACTGAAACCCACTTTTTGTAAGTCAAAAAATATATCAGTATGTCTTTAAGAGCAGTCAAATTTCACATAAAATTTAAAAATGAATCAGCTATTCGAAAGAAAACACATAATATACTGGAAACTTACTTTATTGAAAATTAGTAGTTCAGCTTACAATAATTCACAATTAAATTCAGTTTACGATAATTCACAATTAAATCCAGTTTACAATAATTCACAATTAAATTCAATTTGCAATAATATGTGAACAGTCTCACATAAAGAATATAAATAATGAAACTTCCACTAAAAATTCTTCAAAATTGAAAACTTTTGTTAAAGCTATTGCAAAGACACATAGTCATCTAAACACTTATAAAAGATAACAATTTTTAAATCACATACGTTATACAAAAGTCTATATAAAGTTGACACAAGTTTACATTAAGTCTAAATAATGTGTAGACATTTGATAAATATAAGGAACACCTTACCAACACTAAATAACACCTAAAATTATTTTATACTTAAAAGTGCTTTAGAACACATTTTAAAATATATGTATGGAATCAAAACCTTATATAAAATCTATATAAAAATACACTTTTTAAAGATGCATCACTTAATGATGTGCATAAATCTCCACATATCACAGGTACAGTTATGAAGATTAAAACAATAGAAACAAGACTCACAACCCTAATGTTGTTGAGACCTTTTTAAAAGAGAGCTAATACAAAAAATCATAAATACTAAAATTAATGAGAATTCCACTTGTTCTTTTGAATAACAAAAAATTGTCAGTTCTAAAATAACAGCGATCGTTTAAAATTTTCTACACCTAAACTTAAACCTAGGAAATGAAATAAATAAACTAAAAACAAAAACCCACTCTTTTAAAAACATTCTTCCAAAAATATCACTCTGAGACACAGAACAGAAACAATTACAAAGAAAATATAAATACAGACTACTTAAAAAGACTAAAACTTTTAACTTGACTAAGAACCACTGTGATAAATGTCAGCAACACTTTTAGCTTTCAGATGTCCCATTTTCATCAGATAGTAACTGAATAAAAATTTCTCCTCCCATTGTAGGCTGTTCGATAAAAATAAATCCTCGTGCATTGAGATCTAAATTAAAGAGAATATCATTTGTAGTCCAGATTACTTCAAATGTTGTTTTACATAAAGAATAGATAATGTGCAATGCATGAGTTCTTAATATTTTGTTTAAAAAACAAATTCTCTAAATCAGTGTTTCTCAACCACTGGGCCGTGGCACCAACTATACCGGCCCAATTTGTTTTTTAAGCATTTTTATTACTAAAGATTTTACAGTGAGAGTATTATGAGCAAATAATATTCGAATGCTCAAAAAGCTCAAACTCAGAACGCCTAAATAACATCTGTGTAGTAAATGCCAATGATCGATCAGTAAGGAAATATAAAAAAACAATTTCCACTGAAATTGAAGATTAAGACAGTCAATCACTTTCTCCAATCTAATATATTGAATACTGTTTCTTCACCAGTTCACATACCTCTGTGTAAGTCTTGAGTTTACCTATGAGATATATATGAAAACTTCAGCAATTATTAAGTGATTTCCTTAAATTTGTGAAGACGGTGTTCCCAAAAGGTGTAACCAATTTCAATACCGTATAAATTTTGAAGCAAAATTAATATCATTCTGTTTTAAGCAGATTCTAAGAGTTACCTTGAAGTTTATGTAGAAGTTTTGTCATGGATCCTGCCACAATAACACCAGGCGATGATATGGTTTATTGAATTTCTGAATAAAATCAAATATAGGATAAATTTGCCTACGTCTGAGTGCATCAGAAAGTGGTACAAATCGTTCAAGGAAACGGGTAGTATTCCAAAGAAAAGCTAATTGACCCTCATTGGTTTAAGATGGAGGCTGTGAGAGAAACATAATTTTAGCCTGCAAAAGAGCATCAATCACCCTACCTCTGTGATATCACTATCTTAGAAGGCCTCCCTGTCAGTATAACATAATCTGCATAAACAGTAGATAATATATAACATTACCCAAGATGATCGCGTTATACATAAGCAGTTTATTTACTTATTTTTTTATTTGAGCTCTTTTCACACAATCTGAAGTTAATGCTGTAGGCATTTGGGTACATTAAAATAGTGTTATACCTGCAAAACATTATATATTCATTAATTCCTGCTGTCCTTATCCTACTGTCCAGCTACACCATAATGATTTGATGCATAAGGGTAATGTAACCATTCAGGCACATTATTCCTGTGTATAACAGTACTTTTGTGCCACATTTACCTTTTACTTACCCTTACATCATCACAGTGGGCACACCCTTTGGTTTCATTATTCCTATAGGTACTAAACAAATATACCTAAAAGGGGTATATTTGTAAGTACCCTAATGGGTTTTGTTCCCAACAGAGATGCAATACCCCTATAGGAACCCATTTCTCAAAAAAAATTTCACTTTAGTCATGAAATATCTTAAATGGCCGATGAAATAATATTTTGGGAGAGAATTTTCTCAGGACTGAAGAAGTTAAAGAGAAAATGTATCAGATGATTGTAGTGCAACACAGGGTATGAAAAAATCATGATTTTTCTTTAACAATCATAAAAATCGGATTTATTTGATTTAAATCAATTTTTTTATTTTAATTGGATTTTTATGATTTTAATTAATCCATACAAGTTTAAACTTGTTGAACTTGAGGCATTCAAACTATGGAGTGATTTATGTTAAACATTTATATTTATGATGAATAATATTAATGTATTAGGCAATATAGCAGTATAAATTTTTGGAAAATTAAAATGCGATACAGGAATCAGAAAAATTAATCACATGATAGAGTATATAGAATAACACAACAAATGCCACGCATAAGCAATGTTTTCATATCTGGTTCTAGAGCAGTTTAGATTAGTTTGATTTTAACCCATAACCAGGGCATGAAATTTTTTGGACCTTATAAATAAGATTGCAGGATCCCACCAACACCATATTATAATTTTTTTTTATAAAATTAATCAAAAATCAGACAAATTTCACAATATTTTTGCATTATATATTTATCAAAAATGAATGAACTGTATAGAATTTCTTTAGTTATTTTTAGAAACGTAATTAATTGGATAGACTTGTTTTTGAGAAAAATTCATGCCAATAGAAAAAAAGATAAAAGAAACTTCAAACAAAATTCATGAAAATATTCCTACTTCTCATTAATATTTAGCTTGCAAAAAGTACTTATTTGTGAAAAAATATTAATTGTAAATAAATATAACAAATGGCAAAACATGAAAAACATGAATTGAAATCAAATATGCCTATTTTCCGAATTTTCTCTGAGCATTGATAAGCATTTCAAAGTTATATTCCAAGAACACAAAAAGGGTTTATACAGAGCACAAAAATGAAGCTTTTCTCTGTGAACAGCATTGAATGAGCATTCCTCCAGAACATGCCAATTGAGTGGAATTTTTGGCTTGCAATAAAAAAATCATTATCATTAAAACAGCTTTCCGCTTCAATCCATACTCTATTTTGTTAACATACTCAATTATCAGATGGATGAATTAACTTTTACATTCCAAATTTCAATTCCATAAATACAGAATAGTTATGCTAGCAGTGTAAAGAATTTCTCTAGAGATCAATGCATGAAATTTCCCAATCCAATTTAAATAAAATTAACCATCATATTACGTAAAACAAAATGAAAATATTAAAATTCCCAATTATAAAGATTTGCGTGCTAAATTGGAATGCTTTGTGATACTTCAGAAAACTTTTTCATTGTGTTTCTATTTTTTTCATAAACAGACTACTTAACTTATTTGAATAAAATAACATGCATCTTGTTCATAGTTATTTCATATAAACTTATACAGAAAAGAAAATGAGATTTAAAATTTTGATTTAAATTAACGATTTTTTTAACTCACTTAATTCAAATCAAGCTGATTTAAATCTGCATTCCCTGGTGCAACAATTAATACTTCAAAGAAAAATAAGGAATATTTAAATTTAAATGTAAGGATATTTCAGGATATTTACTTAACAAATTCTTCAAATCAAAGTTAACTTACGAAGAAGGTCACTGAACAATCTTGCCACACATTTCTTTGTTGCCTCAGTCTTTGCTATGACAGCAGTAAATGTAGTACAATTAGGTGCACTGCTTTCATACACTGCTTCCTGTATAAGTCCCAAGGTTTCCATAAGACTAACTATTATAGATTTGTAGGATGATGGTGGTGACATTCTTTCAGGAGACACAGGCGAGTATTCACATACTGAAATAAAGCAAGTACAGAGTAATTCTTATTCATTTATTCAAAATATAGAACATTTAAATGTTCTGTAACGAGTTATTTAGATGAATAGTATCTTATACATGGCAGTTATTGGAAAAATGATAATATCATTAGACCAAGTGCAAAAGAAAAATTTTTTAATATCTCACAACTTTTTATCATAGGATTATCCAAACACATCCCTTTTAAAGTATATAATGTTGAAAATTTTTCCTTCAAAATTTTGCAAACTATTTTACTATTAATCCGGATTTATAGAAAATCAAAAATATGACTAAACATAAGTCAGTAAATAAATGAACGCTCAACAGAGATGCAAGCTAAAAAAGTTAAATACGTATTTGAACATCGGTGATTTTCAAAACTAAACAAAACAAATATCCATTACCTGGTTTTGATGGTCTTTGTATTAAAACATCCATCTCTTCTACGGGTTCAAGAATAGGTTCATCAACAGGTTCATCAATAAGCTCTGCTATTGTTAAAAAATGTTCCTTTGAGATTTTGCAAACTAATTTAATATTAATCATGATTTATAGAAAGTTAAGAATATAACTAAACATAAGTAGGTAAACAGATGAACGCACTACTGAGATGCATGCTTAAAAAGTAAATATATATTTGAACAATAAAAGAAATTTTTCAAAATAAAAGAAATAACCATTACCTGGTTTTGATGGCCCTTGTATTGATATACCCATCTCTTCCATGGGTTCATCAATAAGCTCTTCTGCTTCAAGTAACACATCTTCTTGCAGAACTGGCAGAGGTGAAATAATGACATCTTTGGAACTAATTGAGGAAATACGCATGTATTTACTACCATCAATACAATTAAAAAATCCCCTGTCCAATGTTGCTTGAGGGGCCTTGTTTAGAAGCTATTTTTTATTCTATAATTCATTTCAACACAAAAAAGAACTGTTAGTATTGAAAATCTGCAATGCTCCTATATAGGTTTCTTTTCATAATTTCTGCTTTCTTAGTAATGACAGCATTTTGATGCACATTAAACGAATCGGTACTTATGGAAAGCTACTGGAGGATTAATAACTTTTCCTTAAAACATTTTTGAAGACTAATATTACTTTAGGAAATAAACCTTTAAATATCACATTTTAAAAAAGACTTAATGGATTAAATACTTACAGGAAAAGTGGTGTTCCACTTGATAAATCACCAACTAAATAGGAAGAAGTTAGAAAGTTGAAAAAATTAACGCCATAAATATAAATGTTTAAAATTTATTATTCTGTTCATCAAACTATTACCTTCCATTGACGATGTTCTTAAAAGACCTGACAAAGATGGATCTAGAGTTCCTTCCAGAAGTTCAGGTGCTCGCTGTTCTTCCTGATGCAAATGATAACAGAACATTACAAAGTTGTATATATAAATGTATAAGATTACTGTATTAAGAAAAAATTTCAAAGAAATTTTTAAATATTTATTTCTTTACTCAGTTGAAAATAATATCAATAAACAGTTACAATAATTATATGTAATATAGATAATATATTTCTTTGTAAAAGTGATTTTGTCTTCCAATACAAAGTTAGTGAGAACAATGGTAATAATTTTAATTTTTGTAAATGTTAAGTTCCTCACAGCTCACAAACTATAAAAGTTATATTAATAATGTAAACATGCATATCCCTGGGATTGACTGACTCTTATCTATCTATAAGCTAAGTGTGCCATATGTTTCTTTCATTATTTAAAATGAGCTAATGGGCATTCTCAATCAGTTGGAAATATTATTTTTTACATTTTATTTCATTTAAAAGGATTTATTTTTGTTTTATTGGGAAACGAACACAATTCATTTTAAAAATATTTCTTCATCAGATCTTATATGAATCCAAAGTTTGTTTTAGGCATCTACATTTGAAAAGTTTTGGGGACATTATGAAAAATCCTTGGGACCCTCGAGGGTTTGCTAATCAGTTTTGGAAATTATGCTTAAGTATTGATATTACTTACGCTATAAAAATGTAGTACTGAAGGAAAATAAATCATTAACAATTTTCATATTTTATTTAAGTAAAATAAAAAAAACTAATATCTTAATTTAAAGTATTTTTGTATAACACAAGGGTTCTTCCTTTCCCAAACTCCTTACCTTTGTGTACCTTTTTCAAAAAAGTCGGAAAATTGTTTAATTTTTATCATAGTCTGTAAGCAAAGTTAATAATGTCAATCCATAAGAAGTGTGCTTGTATTTAAAGTTTTTCCAATTCTTATTGGCATTTCTTGTAGTGTAAAAATAATTACAAATTAAATTGAGAGCAATTAAACGTATATTAAGTATTAATAAATTGAAAATATAGATAAATCTAGAGCAATTAAATTGAAATATGTATGAAGTAACACCCTTTGTCAATAAAGATAGGTTTGAGAGAAAACAAATTTCTTGCAAATGTTTCCTGCTCCAGTTGTAATGTGAGTAAAAATTAGTATAAAACTGTAAAAATTATTATTTAAAATATCTGAGATAGTTAATTCTTTAATATATTTAGAATAGTAGTTATATATTGTACTTGTTTTCCAAGACATTTTTTCTTTATTGGTCTTTTTGTCACATTATAATTTATACATGTATTGCACACAACCACTCAATAATAGAAATAGATAACTCCAAGTCATTTATTTTCACATAATCTTATTATTTCCCAAGTCATTTATTTTCACATAATCTTAGTATTTCCCAAGTCATTTATTTCACATAATCTTATTATTTCCCAAGACATTTATTTTCACATATTTTTATTTATTTTCACATAATCGGATAGAATGTGATATTTTCATTATCTGAAAAGTATTAAAATCCTGGTTGAATGTAGTTATGTTTACTCATGAATGTAGTAGTCACCCTACATTCATGAGTAACTCCGCTTTGAGGACGAATCTAGAAGCTTAATATAGAAGACTATAATGAGCATTCAAGGTCATGATTAGGATTCAAACTCAGAGCCTGTACCAAAATCCTGGGAATCTTCAGGATAAAAACAACTAGGAAAATTAGGGTAGTGACACACAGGGCAATTTATGAAAAGCAACCAGGATTGCATTTCTTTTGTTGAAATTTAGCTCGTTCCAAGATGTTCAATCAGTTTTCTTCACTGTCAGATGGGAAAAGCAAACCCGGGTTGTGCTACTCAAGTAGCCTCATGTGTCACATACCTAAAAAGCTATAGAACGGCGAAGTGGTGTGACTTGTAAATTGTGGCTGAGTAGCAGAAGATCAACCATCGCATGTGATTTAATGAGAAGCACTATCCCGTTTGACAGGAGCAATAGAAAAGTATTCACCATCACACTACCCAGGTTGCTCTGATGAAAATGTACCATATGTCACCCGTTACCCTTGGTGAGACCTCTGGTATTAGACTATACGATATACACGTTTGAGAATAGTATAATATCACTTTGAGCATAATTTTATATATTTTCTAATTACCATCTCTATCATATCTTCTTTAGGTGAAATTTGTCGTCTTGCTTCTGAAAAATAATACCTTCATTAAAAAGAATGAATATCATTAAAATTAATTTTAAAAAGAACTCATACACAACAAAATTAATCACTATTTCCTCTATTGAATCTATTTCATGAAACAACTTTCGATTCAAATGCACAGACCATAGGCCAGAATTTAAGTTTCATTTATTTGTCACTCAGGTCAATTTTTACTACACAAAGGGTAAATAGACAAGCCAGAATTTAATGTCTGAGGCATACAGGCAGCGTGAAATCTGTTAAATAAGCCGTTAGAGCTTATTTACAACCCTTAAGTATTAGTTTAATACACTTTGCTTTTAAAAAAGGAATCTTAAATGTGGGAAATTTGTCCATCCCTAAATAATATGTGTTTATTCAACGATTTGAATGGTGTAAAAAGAACTTGAATTGTGCTGAAAAATATATTGTTAACATGATATTTATAATTTATGAATGGAAATTTAATAAAAAATTAAATCTGTATCTCTTTAATTAATTTCTTTAGTAAACATTGTTATATTGTTTCTGTTATCTTTGTTATCCTAACTCACCTTCACTTCCTTCTTCTGATTCAGAATCCATAAATATTGTATCATCAGTTGGCACTGGTAAAGTGCGATAACGGCTAACTATATTAGCAACACTTCTTGGAATATTACCTGTAATATCATAAATTTAAAGCTTTACAATCATATTTTCTTTTCTTTAAGTTCTTCACATTAAAAGATAAGATCATTTGATTAGTAAAAAAGAACCTTTGAATACGTTTTATACGTTAGGAAATAAAATTATACTTTTAGTTAATAACTGTATATGAGTTTAGTAAATATAGTGCTGTAATTCAGAGTGGTTTAAAAGTATGCAAAAGAGGGAGAAAGATTGAGACATAGGTCTCGCAAGGATGAGTTTAGAAAAATAAAAAAGCATCTTGGAGAGTTAAACTGCTGAGAATTTGAATTTTTACAGAACTACCAATAAAACTAAACCTGCAAAGAAATTAAAAGAAAGGAATAGTTAAAATCCCAATAACTTGATCACAATTTAAAATGTCTGCTTTCGCAAATAAAATAAAAACAAGACAAAAAATTTAATGTATATTGGTTAGACATTTATTATGAAACAATTAATATTCGTTTACACTTTATAGCATACAAACAGAAATTTCCACACCAACCAAGTATTCTAGATAGTTAATTTGGACTTTATTTGGCTACAAATCTCATTTTCAAGTACATTACAGGTATCCATGCATAGAATATTGGATATATTCTAGGCATGTGTATGTTAAATCTCTAGATTTGAACTGATGGGCAGCATATGAGGGAGTATAAGTACAAAGTACTGCTTCTGTGAGCCTGGATCAAAATTAGGTATATATTTCTGGTCACACCAATCCAAATTCGTGAAATCCAGTAAAGATTAGGTACTGTCTATCTACGAGGAGAATTGTTCCAGACACAAAGTTTGCCCCTGTCTATTGCTATAGAAACAGACCTATCCTATTTTCATAGGTAATGCTCGAAAAAATGTTTCCAAGTTTGTCACATTGATGCACTTGATGGCAAATTGGAAATATATTTGTTGAGATTTTTACTTGTCATCAAGATGTATAGTAGTAAACTACCTTTTTCCGCTGCCAACATTCGCAAAATACAAAATAAAAGTCGTCCCAAAAGTCACCTCTACACAAAATGAGCAAACCCTGACTCTATAGTAACCTCTACCACCTAGACTTGGTGTCGGGAACTAGTTCTCATAGTAGATACAGTACTGAACTATGTACTGGTGAAAGCATATTACTAACACTACAGAAAATGTGATTTTAAAAATTTCATCTCTATATTCTACACTTTCCTCAGAAACATGATTGGGGAAATACAAATATCCTTGTTATTTTTATATTAAAGAAATCATGTATGAATATGCAATCAAGTGTAAACACTATTGAAATCTCCATAGAATTGCATAGAATATACTTCAATATCTAAAAGTTATTTCATGCTAAATATTTGTAGGGCATCAATTAGTTTGATTTGGTTGGGTTTCATGATGCAAGGGCCATTTTAGGCGATTGAAAATAACAAGAAAAGTAAACCTCTTACGTGTAAAAAGGCCCCTCAATAGAGAACTAGCTAATTGCCCATCTCTTACTGATGCGATTCTTGATCCCTAATTTAAAAAATAAAAAGTATACTACATAAAATGTTAAATATCTTTAGAGAGTGATATATTATATGAGAAGAAAAATTTTCAGGGAATACAAAGCACAATTCGCAAAGCCAAACTTTAACAAGCACATAATATATTCACTACAAAGCAAGAAACACGTTAGATATTCAAAACATTTTTATATTAAAGGACATCACGCATAATGAAAATACAAAATTTGTATGAAATATAAAAACAAAAACGATGGACCTTGATAATCTCATTTAAATATCATTTACACAATTTTAAATATTTTAAGATTTTTAAATAATAAACCTGAAAGCTTTGAAAATTTATTACTCAAAGAAAACTTTAAAGAATTTAACAGCTGTTTTTAAATTAGCATAAATAAAAATGAATAGATAAAATGTTTTATAATTACAGGTGGCACAGTAAGGTGAGTAACAGGTGCAGTTGTATAGTTTCTGATTTCTGCGGGAGATAGACGAGTTTCTCGATCAATGATCAGGCGGGGTCTTCTAGCTCTTCTGGTTGCACGGCCACGAACCGGTGAGAGTGGTGTATCACCTTCATCAAACAGTGCCTGATTTAATTGAAGTGTGAATAAATATCAACATATCATTTTTAAAAGCATAATGAAAAGTTTATAATAAAATTCACAATGGTATGCTAGCTTCAAATTAGAGAGTAACTTTAACAAGTAGTTGGAAAGATGTAATTTTTCTGCCCCTCACAGTACACGTTACAACACAGAATATTTGTTTTGAAATTCATAAAATGCACCACTTAAATAGATAAAAGTAATGCATGCACAAGATCATTGCTTTCAAATTTATATAGGCTCGGTAATAGGAGTTGCAACAATTTATCACTACGATATTTATTTTTTTCTTATATTTATTACTAAGCAATAAAAATTGAATTTTTAGACCTCTAAACATCTCTGATGTATAGAAAATTTCAAATTAATAAGTAATGAATAATAAAAAATAAGTAAATGAATTATTTGATCTATCAAAGGAACAAACTGGGCCATTCATGTGGTTATTGGCTGCCCAAAAACAACCACAAGCCTAAGTAAAACATTTCATGTTCCAAAAAAATCGTCATATAAGGTTTTGAATGAAAATTACAAGAAAAATACTTATGGACAAAAAGGTACCACATAGATACTTATGGATACATAAGGAATATCTCTGCGAACAAACTGTACATAAATTATCTTAATTACGTTAATCATACATCATATATAATGCATTATAATTATAATACATAAGTAAACTGAGATATTTCATTCTTAAAACATGACAGCTTAGAATTAAATCTATAATTTTACTCTTTATTTGTTGATTTTAAAAATATGTATTGAACTTCTAATAGATTAATTAGTATGGCTTAGCTTTGAAGCAATCAGTTGGTAGCTACTTAGTGGAGGTAAACTTGTAGCTTAGGAAATTGGTTACAAATATAACTATAAGCAAATAAGCAAGGGAAGATTTTATAATTTCAGTGCCATGTAGAGAGGGGAGGGCTACACAGGCTCAAGCCCTTGTATTTTTGGAGGTCAAAAGTGCCCTTTTGGAAGAATGTCAATCGTGAAATTTGATGAAAAAATTGCATGATTCATCAAATATTTGGTTATATGTTTGTTTTAAAGCTTTTTCTTTTATCCTATATATGTCAGATCTCAGCCTTTTTAACATAAGTCTCTTCCTGGTAACCTAATATAGTCTTGAAACAGAAATATAATACGAAACTCTATCAACAGTATTATTTACTGTGATGCCAGTAAGATCAGAGCAACTATTGAAGTTGGTTGGTTGTTTTGGGGTTTTATGATGCAAGGGCCATATTTGGCCAAGCTGCTTCAAACACAATACAACAAGAGAGGAAAACAAAGCAAAAAGCTGAAGGGTAGGCAAGGGTAAAGCTGAAGGGTGGACAGATCACCTACCTCGGGTACCTAGGTGTTGTGATGCCCATATACACCCAAAGATCTGTCCCCGAGGGCCCTCTTGAAAAGATCTGGTGCCCTGTTATCATTTCAGACCCTGCATATAAGGAGATCTTTATACATTACTGTGTACGGTTGTATGTGTTAAGCTAATTTAGGAAACAGGAAATTTGCATCTAATTTATAAAAAGCTAAAATATTAGGTTGCATTTCAAGGTAGCACATGAATGCCCAAAATACAGGATGGAAAATTTTCAATTAATATTGACCTATGAGTAACATTTTATAAACTGCAAATGCAAGAACATAAAAGAAATTTTGGCTTTTAGTTATTAAAAAACAAAGGCATACTCGTCTTTGTCGTGCTGGAGGACTTGGATGAGCTGTTACATCTATTCCAGTAGGAGGTACAGGTGCTGTACTAGGAGTAGAGGGTCTATCAACAGTTACTGGAGCGTCTGGTATCTCAGCTTCGGGTGTAGGCATGCTTCCAATATCAGGTGCAACTCTAGGATCAACTGCAGGCTCACTGAATTCAAGAAAATCAAAGCATCGATTAGACATATTAGATTAAAAACATTTTAAATAAAATTCAGTACTAATAAATGCTATATAAAGGGAAGGCGAAATGAGCATATGTTTGAAATAAGAAAGTGATTATTGTTAAAGTGTAGGGAGTAAACTCATACGAATGTAACTTCTAAGAATTGTTTTGCTCTTGTCTTGAGGACCCATGGATACGTCTTACAGAGAAATGAAATTTTAAGACAATACAGAAATATATTTCAAATGTGGATTTTCTGAAAATATGAAAAAAATTGTGACACCAGTCATTAAAAAATGAAGGTATTACTGAAACTATACTAAAGAAACATTACGAATAATGTAATAAAATTGTACAACACAACCAAAAAAATTACAAAATAAAAAACACCTTTTGTCTGAAGCCCCATTGTTTTTATATTGATAGTCTCGTCCTCCTCGAAGCATCAGGCTCTGAGGAATTTTCCAATTTCCTGGTGAGCCTGTCAACCATTGCTAGTCTTCATCATATGAATCAGTGACATCTATATTCACCAGAAAATTAAAGAGCACTACACATCCAGCTTCAAAGTACAAATTAAATGGAAATCCTGAAAGGAAGTTATCCAGCTACCTGACATTCAAAATGGCTATTGTCCATTATTGCCTGGTGATCCATCTATGCCTTATTGGAATTTTGGGTAGTCCTCTCTGCATGGCTGCCATGGTCAAGAATGTCAACCAGCTTCTTTCTTACCCTGCCCTGTCAGACAAGTTTATTTTCAAATGCTACAGGGAATGACAAGAGACTTGTTGTCTATTCCATCTATACGATTTTACCCATTCTTCTTATCTCTATTGTTTTATATGTATTGCCTATTTGCAGGGAAGGATCTGGTCACTGGGAAATTCACGAGAGGCCTGTGCTTCTAGCAGCAAGTTGGCTTCAAAAAAAAACACTTTAAACAATAACTTAAGCATTTTTTCAATAAAAGACAGTAAATTGGAATAAATAAATCATAAACTAATATATAAGAACTCTTAATGAGTATCTTATGAATATAGAAAAGAACCTGTTGTGTGTTATTGATCGATCTTAATTGCTTAATTCCATCGACAAAAATAATTAGCAATTCGTTCAAGTAACTGATGAAAAGGTTTGAGATTTTAGTTTGTTTTTGGTATCTTAAAAATACTTTTTAATTAGTTCTTAAGCTGCTCTGTCATAATTTGTAACAATTTTTGTTAACCAGAGTAAATTTTTCATTTCTAGTAAAAAGTGAAAGATCCCCGATGTCACTAGAAAACTAAAATTATACCCCTTTGAGAAAAGGTTGCCCATTTGAACTAATTTCTAAGGTTTTGTGCTCTTAAATGGGTCAATTTGATTTTTCACATTTTCAAAATTCTCGGAGGCTAGTAGATGGTTACATTTCCTGGGCCATTTGCATGTCTGTTCACCGTCTATTTGTAATTTCTTTTTATTTTATGTTGGTGCCTAAGGATAATGTCCTTTACTTGCTGCGTTAAAAGTAATATATAATAATTACTTTTGATTTGTCATTGGTTTACAATGTAAAATTCAACTGTAAAAGAAGACTAGCATTTTCAAGTATATAATTTTTGAACATTGTTAAATATGAATCGAAATTTAAAAAATCTAAATCTATCCTAGTGGACATGTTTGCACATAAAAAATGTATTTCTACAAAAATATATAAGTAATATGAGCTAGCAAGATAATATAATTTAATCAAAGATTTAAAGAAAGTAAAAATAGACTAATAGACTGAAAGATTTTAAGATAATAAAAAAACCTTAGTGGATAATAGTCTTCAGTAAACAAATCAATATCCTCTTGAACCTAAAAAATCAAAGGAAATTATTATAAGCTGTCAGCCTAAACAAATAATGTCAGCGAAGTTTTACAATATATTGAATTTTGGTAACAAAAGCATTTTTGTTATTTTGCAAAACGGTAAAATTTTTTAAGTATTTTGTTTTGCGTAGCTTCTAAGGTACATGATATAGAATATAACTTGTTAAAGAAGCGTATAAAGCATTAACAATTGCCAATTTGCAGTTAAATCATAAATAACATTTCTTAAAGTTAACGTATATACTAATAGAAGAAACGTATAGTTAAAAATTACTATTTCAGGTATGGGTTCTTCACTTTCATCCGGAAGTTCTGGTATAGTGATATTCAAAGGATCTGCAGTGTGCATTGATTCAAAACCTAAAGGACATTAGAGATTAGCATTTCGAATTCTATCAAATATATTCAGTTTGTACAACACCAAAATTATACTGAAGTATCACATTAAAATATCCTCTTGCAACTGAATGAGGAGAAACATTTTTGAGGATTAACATCCATCGGGTACTATACTCTGGTACCTTGTATCTAACTTTGCTTTCACATCAAGACTTCAGTTGTAAACCAATTGGATTGTGACTCAAAATTAATTCAATGGATGAATTCTGATGAGTCATTGATCAATTGATACACTTATTAAAATTATCAAATTTGCATTTAAATACAAAAGTTCACAAGTTGACAGATAGTTAATCTAATACGCATCACCAACTTACGAGAAAAACGCGCTAGGTCAAAAACATAGTTCTAAGAAAACGAAGAGGGGAAAATCTACTCACTGCTAAACTCACTAAATGTGTTGAAGAGGGGGAAAAATCTACACACTGCTAAACTCACCAGTCTAAAGATCCTCTCATGCTGGTCCTAGAAAAGCTGAAAAACTCATATCTTGGAAATTTGAAATTGTCTTTACCTTGTAAGCCAATTATATATATTTGAAATTGTAAGCGATTTGCATTGAGTGCATGCAGGGATATTTGAATCCTTCAAAGTATTTCATGAACCTACATTTCTCCCAAAATCACTGATGACTATATGTCCCACTTATCAGATCAACACACTGACGAATTTTAATGTGGCTCAAATGTTGTACAGACACTGTGACTTAAACAAATCCTAAGATTGTGTAAACTTTTCCCATTAAGTATTCTAACACATTTCTCAAATAAATATTCCAATCTTTTAATACAAACTTTAAATTGATCAAAACTAGATTCTTGAAAAGTTTTACAAAGAATGGCTTGTGTAAGAAGTGAGCACCAATGAGCAATATGTAAACTTAATATCAGTATACTTGATAAATTTGTATATGAGTACCTTCAGGGAGAGGTTCAATATGGCGATGATCGTCGGGAGAACCAGGACTTACAACCCATTCTTCAGAACTTCTCGGAGTTGTAACCAAAAAGTATTCATACGAATGATGCGATGGTTCAGGTACTGGTTTCAGAACACCAAAATCCAATGGAGCGTCGCTCATATCAGGGGGCTCAAACGTAACTTTAAACTTACTGTAAGGAAGCATGGTTTAGCAGCATTTGTAAAATAAATATAATCTCTCTGATAAAGTAGTAATTTCGAAAAAGTTTCTAATTTGTTTTCTATATTGAACTAAATCCTATACTACAATTGCTATTAGATTTAATGCCAGTTTAAATTATTGTAGTGGGTAGCTGAGCTGTAATATCACTGTTATAATAGCAACCCAATACTTTTGTATACTTGTACCCCCTTTCAGCTTATAAAGCTCATTATAATACATATATCAGTTTCAAAGGAGTTTTTTCATTATAATTTCCCTCTGCACAGGTGTAAAGCAAAACTTGGAAGTCTCACAAATTAATTTGTGGTTATGTTGTCAAGAGTTCCTAAAATTGTGAGCAAAAAGTCCAATTTTTAATGCCTTTTGAAAAAAAGAGGCAAAAAATGAATTTTAAATCTAATTCTTTAAGAAAACCTATATAAGAACAGATTGTACATCAAACTAAATTTGAGACTACACTTAATTTAGTTTTTATTTAATACGAAATAATAATATTTATAAATGACATTCTAAATTAGGTGATCCAAACAATGCATCACATTTAAAAGGTGTAAAATTCTCTTTTCATATTGCTTTTTGTTAATTTTGTAATAAATAAACATATTAATTTGTTAATAAGTAAATAAATGTATTAATTTGTTAATAAGTAAAGAAATGTATTAATTTGTCAATAAGTAAGACATATTTTAAATTTCAATTCTTAGTTTGAATACCCAATTAAACCTGAAATAATTTGTTTTTAAACTCGAAGAAAAATAAATTTTATAGTTGAAAATGAGAATTAATGCAAAGATGGGTCACAAAAAGTGCTACATAACTGTGTTGTGGTCACATCATTTGTCTGCCACCAGTAGGTCCTGGGTTCGAATCCCGATTTGAAAGCACATGGTTGTTGGTGATTGTTTCTGTTAGGAATAGTGGCGGCTTACTTACTGGCGACTTTACAAGTAGATTTCAGTCTGCCCCTTGTAGTGCTGAAGACCGAAGTTGATGATTGAGCATTAGAAATAAAAATAATAATAATAAATATTAGGATGGGTTAAAAAGTTATTGCATGCCAGGCTGTAAGTATGAAAAGTTTTTGAAATCCTGGAATATTATATCTATATTCAAAGGGAGAAAAGTATTAACTCACATTAGTAACAAATTTACAAACTTCAATACTTACTTAATTGGAAGTTCTAAATCAATAGGAGCTGAATCTAGTCTTTTGAAGATACTTAAGCTTGCGACCAGGTGCTTCACTTCATCTGTAAACATATGAATAGTAAAGTATATAAAAATTTACAAAATACAAAAGGCTTTCAGAGTTTAGTTACACACACATAAGCATACCCTTACGAAACAAATTTAGAGAGTTCCAAAGAATTCTAGAGAAACGAAATTTCGCTTCCGTAGAAAAAAATTCTATAGAATTCTAAAGATTTCTGTAGAGAAAACGAGTTCTGATAGAAACACATTTCTATAGAATTCTATAGAGAAGTTCTATAGAAAAGTAGTCATGAAGTAAAAAAAATGAGCTCTACAGAATTCTAAAGATTTCTGTAGAGAAAACGAGTTCTGATAGAAACACATTTCTATAGAATTCTATAGAGAAGTTCTATAGAAAAGTAGTCATGAAGTAAAAGAAATGAGCTTCTATAGAATTCTAGAAATTTTTGTAGCAAAAACGATCTCTGATAGACGCATTTCTATAGAGAAGTTCTATTGAAAAGTAAAGTCGTAGAACAAAAGAAATGAGCTTCTATAGAATTCTATAGAGGTTTCTACAGACATTCTATAGAAATTTCTATAGACTTTCTATAGAGGTTACTTTATAAAGATTATAGAAAAACGGATCATAGTTCTACAGAATTCTATATATATATATATATATAGACCGCATTCTATAGAAATTTTTATAGAATTCTAAAGAAATTTTCCGTAAGGGTTGTTAAGACCCTGAGAACATTTATGTTACATAAAAAGAATGAAACAAAACATAAGTGAAAAAGAAACCTTTATAATAAAAAGGATGCATATAAAAACCTTGTTATAAAAATCATTCAAACCTTGTAATCAAAATCGCTAAATAAATTATTTGCTAGTTTAGAGGAGTTTTTGGATAAAAAAATTATGAAATACTTTGAAATAAAAGGCAATAGAAAATAAGAATTATAGCTGAAATATATATATTCTAGAATATAAAGGATGTAAAAATGAGAAAGCTTGATGGTGAGTTACAGGAAAACACTTTACAAAACTTACCCAACAACATGTTACACTGTTTTCTATGTATGTAACTCAAACCATACATCAGCTGCGAAGACAGATATAAGGAGAAACGCATTTTCTTTCGTTCTTCAATTGTTACATGACGAAATATGATACTTCTAATATCATCACTAAAGAAAAAAAATGAATCAGTTCCATATTAAATATCACTAACATATTGTATGTAATATAATAGAAATCTAGAAAAAACAATCCCAATATTTTTTTCACAATATGCAGTCAATCCTCTTATCTTTTAATGACAAATTAGTCTTTAAATATTATATATAAAATATTTTTTAAATATGGCCTGTTTTTCTATAAGCTCTATAAAGTAACCTCTATCGAAAGTATAAAAATCTGTATAGAATGTCTAGAAATCTCAATAGAATATCTGTGAAAACGCCATATTTTGATGCCTTAATCAGATTGGGCATCGTTAAATTAGTCTAAATATGAAATTTCGTGACTCTACTATCTTTATATCCGGAGATATTCAATGTTAAAGTTTCTGTCAATTTCGGGGATCATCTCAACATTGATAATCGCTATTCGTAGATCGAGAGTAATTGTAGTTATAATTACAGGAATTTCAAATTTGAACACTATTTCAAACGTATTTGTCAGCGCGTGCAAATGATCCGGGAATTATTACATTTATTATGAAAGTGAAAACGATTGGAGAATTGCATGTTCAAACGATCCGAGAATTACGATCCGAGGTTTGTCAGACGGTTTTTAAACTTTTGGCTGCCCCCTAATATCGCCATAATGAGAAAAATTTAATGTAACTCAAAAACTAACGATTGGAAAGCTGAAATTTTGCATGATCATATTAGAAGTCCTTCTGAATCGATTCCTATCAAAATATAGTAAGATTCCAATTCATATTTTTTTCAACTTATTAAATTGATAATTATTATTGCATACAAAAACTATTTTTAAAATAAAATATTAGGTGGATTCTGTTTGGGTTATTTATCAATAACATGGTACAAAATATCAGCGCTATAGAAATATTATTTAGGAGGATATCTATAAAAATCTAAGGAACTGATTTGACATTAGGAGCTCCAATCTTTCTGTCGTCATAACTTCGACACGATAAGACCTAATGACATGAAATTTGGTATCTGAAGTTAAATTTTGATATTGCTTTGAAATTATGTGTCAAAATAAGGGTTTCCATTGGAAATTATGAAGTTGGTGATCAATTTAATATGTAGACGGCCCCTTATGCAAATTTTATGGATTTGACTTTATTGAAGACGTTAGTTGCTGTCGAATGCCGTCTTTGAATTTTCTATACTGTAAAAATTGCTCGAATGAAGAGCTGTGGTTCGGTTTTTTTCCGCGAATGTACATTGAAACTCCGCCATGTGAGAGGAAGTTTCTGTCAAGCTAAATGTTAGTGGCAATAGTGTTTCTGCGACGAAAAATGTTTCCTTCCGAACATGACGTCACTTGGTTTGTTTTCCGAATACGATTCCAGCACTTCGCCAAAAGTTCGCGAATCCTGGTTCTGAGTTAACGGGGAATGAACCCACGGAGATAGCCATTCATACTTTTGCGTATGGCAGTCCTTCTAAAGACCTTCCACACCGTTTTTAAAAAAATCGACTGACCGAAGGTCGACTGCCTTCTGCAATCGCAGCGCAAAGTTGAGTCACGAAAATGTGAGCTGCCGCGCATATTAAATATAAATGAAACCTAAATATTTCATACTTGTTTAGATATCGGATTTCGAAGTGTGGAAATTGTCCATTTTTTTAAATGTCCAAATATATGCATAATAAACACCAGTAGAATTATAGCAAACTCTACAGGAAGAAAGATCGAGAGATAAGGAATCGAAGAAGACCCATATGTCTGATGCTGAGCTTCAACGGGCTTGGACGTATGGCTGATTCGAGTGCGCCATGTACTTCTGCCGCTCAGTTCGACGCAAATAGCATATCTGATGACATAAACGTTTCATTAGAGTAATGAAGTTGAACCCATAGGTAGGTAATGAGCCATAACCATCAACAGCGAGTGCACCAATTGTGATATATGTTCGGAGCGATGAATATGAGAGAATTTGGGTAACGCTAATAGACATTTTCGTGCTGTATTCATGAACAATGAATTTGAATATTCGTATAATGTTTCTGATAGACTTTGGTTTGAGGACTTGAAGCAGTCACGGAACAGTCGAATGATATCATAGTTCCGCAAAGAGTTACCTCAGTCCAATGTGAATGATTTCATGTTGTGTAATCATTGTAGAGCAAATTTATCAAGAAAAAAATACCACCGTTGTCAAATTCTAATAGGTTTCAATACCCACCGAAGCCAGAAATCTTATGTACATATTTTGTCATTGAATTTGTAAATTTGTACAAAGTGTTAGAAAAGTAGATACTTGCAATTTAAGATATGGTGGTACTGATGAAATGTTGCATTTGCATTCGTTGTAACGAAATATGAACATTTGATGTGTGAAATTAAATGCTTTAAACTGTATTGAACTAAATTATTTCTTTCGCTCTCATTCGCCATGTGGCCGCACTAATGTATTCTACGCCTTAAACCTAGTGGCCGTGTTCTGACACAACGCCGTCCGCTTTTTTTTAAATAGGATTTCAGTATTTCGTCAATAATTAAAAACAATGGATTCTGAATTCATACGTATATGATAATTGATTGGTGAACGTCAATTAACGTTAAGCGCTAAACGTTGTCAATACAGCGATAAACTACATTTTAAGGCAACTCCGATAGGTATGCAAGAGCAATTTTGAAATGCATTTTATATCATACTAGCAGAATTACCCGACCTTACACGGTTTGAATTGGTTAAAAAGCAACCAGAATAATAACTTTTCTTTCTTAGAAAAATGCCAAATCATTTAAGTGTGAGTAAAATAATTTTTAACATCTTTTTGGCATTTTTATAATTTCTAGTTTATTTTGGACATATATCCTATACATGCACATCCATCCATGTAATACATTTTACATACATCGCACTCCTGCTGTATGACAAAACTACAAAATGACGATTTTATTTATATGGATGCAGCCTGCGGAAATTGTATCTCATAAAGGTGGCCAGCAGAACGATTTGGGTTGCCTATTACACTTGGTGGAATTATCATGAAAGTGGAATGGGGGTAATACAAGAAATAGGTCACGAAAATTTGATTAAAATACGAAATAGTTCAACTAAGAATTGAAGCGTATCGACATCCTAGTCACATTAATAGGCACAACAAAACATTTAGTAAAGAGAGATTGAAATAGAACTGATGAGAAATGCAATAAAAAACACTATAATATCAAATCACCTAGAACGACATTGATCTTGAAATATACAAAACCCGAAATTCGTAAATCAAAACTAAACAGCTCTTTTTTTGCTATACATATTTAAATTCTATTATTCCAAATTTTTGTCAGGAATTAGTGCCAATTTTTCCTTTTCAAAAAGAACTAAGAGGTGTTTCCGAAGAAAACAGACGGCTCGGTCATTATTGAATTGGACCTAAAAATTAGTGATCGTAAAGAAAAGCAAACACTAATAAATTGATACAAGATGACTGGAATGAAATATCCCTTTTTAAAACACTAATTTATAGACGGCCCACGGGAAAATTGTTGCTCTTCAAAGCGGCCCGCGGAACGAATCGGCCTGATCACGTTGTTTATCAAACTAAAACTTTATTTTTCCTACTCTTATTTAGCGCATGCGTACTAGCGTCGGTGGTCGTGACAAAAGGAAAATGATGCTAAAACAGTTGGACTCAGCAGCATACAGTCTCAAAATCTAATGTTATCAAAAACCATCCCATCGCATACCCTCTGCCCAGCATATTTACAAATGAATAAAAACGAGATTGAAACTATATAGGCATACCTCGAAACACACACATCGACTCCATAATAGTCTCTCCTGGTTAATCTTTGCCTGGATGTAGCAGCGAGCCTACAATTTGTAAGTATGAATCAATAAACTGAATTTACTTCAAATACACAGTACGATAAAAATTTTAGTTTACCATATTATTCCAAATTTGCCTCGTTTCTGAAGGATCTCGGGAGAATAGAACATGGTAAACTGAACCTGCTGTTAAGTCTAGAGAAAGGAAAATATGATATAGTATGTATCAATTGGGAAAGGTAGGAAATAGTAAAAATTATTTTAATGTCTAGGTTGCTACTTCCACTTGAATGGTATCTTTGAATTTGTTCTGCTACGAAGAACAAGGGTACTTTTCCAATGGCTGATCAGAGGAAAAAATATATGAAAAATTCTGAAGTTTGTGGTTTAAACCTTGGTAACACGAACATATCTTAGGAAGTGACATGATAATACAATAACAAATAAACTATCATCTACCATATCATCAACGGAACTTCCTTTCTCATAGAAAATTAACACAAAGAAAAGTATAAAAAAAAATAAATTGCTTACAAAATTATAACTTTAATGAATATTAAATTTGGGATTCCCAAGATGTTGAAATTGATTCTATCTCATGCAAGAGCTCATCAAAAATAATTTCATGCATCATTACGGAAAGTAGAAAAATAAATTGTGGAGACCATATTTTTTTCCAACTTACGAATTAACATTAAACGAATTTCAGCCCTAACACAATTTTTTACCAAGAAATAAGAAATCAAATTCTATCAAAACAATTTAATTAAAAACTTTAATAAATAAATGTATTAAATCAAATCAACAAAAAGAAACCGATGAACGAACGCAATAAAAATTCGCACAATTAATTATCAAATGAAATTAAACGAACCTTGTTAATTCCTTCTGTTAAAACTAAAATGAAAACATTTTTACAAGCGACAAAGCTTTCGTATCTCTCGAACATGTGTTCTCACTCTTAACCAACGAGAGTAACTTTAATAGATAACAGTTTCAGTTTCTCCAATTAAAATGTAGCAGATCGAACAAAGCCATATTCTGAAAGGCACGAAGACACCTGCGTTAATGTTGATGAAATAAACGTTAGTATGGATTCTATTCCTGAAACCGGACTAAGCATAATAAGGTTTTCTCTAGATTCGTAGCATTTTAGTTTCTGAATCTAATACGTATTCTGTCTGTAAATCTTTATTAATACAGAAATAATGTTTCTAATTATTTTCTGTATTGTTCGGAAACAATTTTTCGGAATTAGCTTTGCAAGAAAGACACTTATGAGGGATAAGCTAATTAATACAACAAATTTTTTCAATACACCCCTGATTGTTTCTACTTAATATAATAAGCGTCAAACTCGCACATAGAGTTGATTTTTAGAAACGCGCAATATTTGCTGAGGTAAGCCTTAATAATATTTAAGAAGAAATAACCTGAAAATCAAAATGAAAACGTTCGAAAAGAAAGAACATCTGGGATAAAAGAAAATTAATTCTGAGTGCCCGCTTAATTTAAAGTCACAATACTTGTATCTGTCAGAATACACACAATGCAGTTATATATTATTTTTCTTAGAAAGAGTATTACAAATATCAGTTCATTTTTTAGCCAAGAAATTCCGATATTCATGTAAGAAAAACTTAGCATTTAATATATACAACGGTAGTTAATATCTTTTTAATAGTGACTCCTGTGAAACATCAAATTTTACAATCAACAAAACTTCCAAAAAATTCAGGAGCCCATAATTTGTCCGCACATGATTCTAACAGAAATGTTGAAGTCTTTAAAAAGGGTATCACATTTGCACGGTTAACAGGTACCCGGATAAATTCGGATTTGAGTGCGTTGCTCAGATTCCGTAGGGAATGATACACTATCCGAATTTTTCAGAGAAATCATCTCAATACAAATTATGTGTTGTTCAAATCGCTTTGCGTACAAATGTGTTAGTTGTTAACGGCAGTTCGCGGAATTATATGCGTCGAATCGGGTTTTATTTTATTTGAGCATTTTTTATTTGTAATACTGTTATTTCTTGGTTGCATCATGTTCCCTTGATCACGCTTCAGTGAAAAAAGTATTTTGTTAATACTCCATCATTGAGTTATACTCATACCCATGCGCCAGGAATTATTCGAGTTTCGTTGGGAACTTCCATTTTTGGGTCTGGTAATACACTATTTCCACTCCAGTATATTGCGTTGGGCAATGCCGTATTTCTAAATAGGATGGGTAGGTTGAGGCCTGGAGCGCCAAATTTTAGGATTTGCAGCGAAAAATACATACTTTGAATACAGCAATATCTCAACAAATAATATAACTCACCTGCATTAGACAAGACTTCGGGTGCAAGAACTACTATCGGAAATCGTGTATTCCGTCATGAACTGCATGCTGTCAGCTACGATAGTCGGCAGCCTACAAATTGATTATATAAATTATATAATACAAACGGATTACATAATACCACTCACATTTTTCGAGTACTGGAATGAAAATATGTAGAGTAATGAATCATTCAAATTTACGCTAATGTCTTGCCCTGGTTGATCAACGGATACCATGAGTGAAACATTTTAAACACTTACCTATATTGGAAAGTCTTTCACCAAAATATGAGTTTGGCATGATATCTCTGTATAAGAAATATTCCAGACTAAAATCTGTCATTTTTTAATCGACTGTTCAGGCTTGCTTGGAATTTCTACTTTTCTGAGAGGTGATAAAGCTTTAAGCCTAGATTAAAGTATCTAGGCAAAGGCCTATATCATTCACCAAATACCGTCGTGTACAAAGGGGGCTGGTGAACGTTAAATCTGTCGTGGCCTCAAATGTCCTCACGTTGGCGTGGTGTGGAAGTTTGGAGAGTGGGATGCCAGCTCAGGTGTGACCTCGTCATTTGACCGTAGTTAAAAATTACGTGTTGTTTTCTGATCTTTCCCATCGGGTTTTGATCCCGGACCGTCGCCAATAGCCCGTTGTGTTGTTCCCAGTGCGACGTTAATTAAAATACCTACCTATATCATTCACAATCAATCGTATATAGTTTGTTTGTGTGGTAAGAGTAACACATCTATAACTTTAAAAGAAAGTAACAATTGAAGAAATTGAACCGATTATGAGTTGTGGTTTTTCTCTCATCCAAACCGGACAAAAAGTTAGTCAATACCCCTAAAGAGCAATATTGCCATAAATGGCAAATATGCGAGAAACATCAAATCGACTTCACAATTTGATTTTTTCCGTCTTATCAAGTCTATAAAGATAAGTACTCTTTCCCTTCGTTGGAGGAGCTAACACTAAAAGGAGTGAGTGTATTGTGCCAAGTAATTGCATAGCTGTTCTGGACAGACAAGTGTTTATTAAATGCTATGAATAATATATTTGTACGTGGTGTAAGATTTCCTTATACAAATGTGCTCACTGTAAATAAATATTTTGTAATATGTGTAATTGTCTCAAATATTGCAGCATTAGTTTTGTCCCAAATGGAGCCATTTGTGGGGAAAAAATAAAACATTGTATGTAATATGATCCTTTGCACTAAGTGAATTTCTTAACTGTACTCATGAACTAACTGAATTTATAATGAACGCAGAGTTGGAAACAGCATCACAGCATAATTTTTTTAAGAATCGGAATTTTGGGGTTATGTAAGTACTACATAATGGACTATCAAAATCCTTTCCAGTTTATTCAATCCCCTTACAAAAAAAACAATGGAGCTTTTCAAAATTCCTAAATTTTATCCAGTTCTTCCTAAGTTGAATATATTATCTTTATAGTTATTTATAAAAACACTTTTCACTAAACTCCATTTTGTTACATTAGGATTCCATACTAAAATTCTAAACGGAGTGAGCTTTTGTTAGTTATCTAAAAATATTTGCAATGTTACTGAAAATTTTTTCGCCATAACACGTCGAATTTGTTCCTGACGCCATGAAATTACTTTATTTCACTTATCGACAGATTTGCTTAAGATAGAGTAATTCAGAAAAAAATGAATTAAGAGTAAAAATGGATTGGCTATAAATATGACTACGGATATTTAAAATTTGCAGCTGCTTTGATCAAATCAAGTTGAAGATGTATTAGGCAGATGATGTAGGAAGACTAAATCAATTACCCTTTCGTCAATTATACATAATTTCCATACCTCGCAGGAGCAGCTGAGTAGTCAGCTGCTCCTGCGAGATAAAAATATCGTCAGCCCTTAAACTAATACTATCCCCATGGTATTTTAGAGCTCATAATAGCATGTCCTGCATTACAGATCAGTTGATATTTACAATGAAAAAAGTCACAATACCACACAACATTGTAGTGGTTCAGGCTAACACAGTTGGTTTGATTTTTTGAACTCCTTACTCAACCTACTAATTATTTGGTAGGCATGGGTCAGAAAAGCTAAGATTGAGTACTAGCTTAAATTGCCTGTGCTAGTCCCAGATAAGCACAAGGCTGCCATAGCCAAAGCACTTGTGAAATAGCATAAATTTAAAAAGTAGCAAAAAAGTCTCCTTTTAAACCCTATTTTTAGTAGCAAGTTTAGTTGCTCAGACACCAAAATGTGTTAATTAAATATGAAACAGACGTTGAAGATCTCGCCAAGAAATTTAAACTCTACAATTCAAGAAACTAAATATTTTCTTAATAAGGTTTTAGTTAAGTTTTCATGACCAATCTTAGCAACCAGATTCAGATGTTTTTTCTTTCAAAGTTGCCACAACTTGGCTCCAAAACTTCGAAATTCGCATCCCTTTGAAAATTTTCGTTACAAAAATCCGAAAAATATTTTTCCCATCAGCTATTCGGCAAAAAGGACTAAATTTTCATCGACCTTTGGTGAATTTCCAACAAAAGTTGTCAACATTTTTAAAGCGGAGTTTTTGAGACCGATTTTGCTTTGAAAAGATACCTCTAGCCGCCAAGGTTAAAAAACACTAGCAAAAGTCGTCTGTGGCACTCTGTAAACACCAGCCTGTGTTTGTTACCTACACTGCTGGCCACCCAAATTGCAACACCAAGAAAGACAAGAGATATCACAACAAAATTTATTTTGTAGATAACATGTTGACCAAGTATCAAATGATTAAATTTATAGACTTCTGTGAAGTGTGGTTCCTGCCAAAATCAGTAGCCAGAGTAGCCGCCATTGTTGGAGATCACCGCTGCCACACGCCTCGGCATTGATTCAAAGAGACTTTGGATGTGTTCTTGGGGTACAGCAGACCAAGCAGCTTCCACACGTTGCCAAAGTTGATCTGGTGTGGCAGCTGGGGATGTATTCTGGGTCAATCGTTGAGCAACCATGGACCACATGTTTTCTATCGGCGAAAGATCCGGAGAGCGAGCTGGCCAGGGAAGCAATTCAATCTGGCGATTGACGAAGAACCCTTGGACAATGCGTGCCACGTGTGGTCGCGCATTATCCTGTTGAAATATGGCTGTGGGCAAGCCCTGAAGGTAAGGAAGGACAACTGACTCCAACACCTCGGAGATGTAGCGCTGGCTGTTTAAAGTACCGGCAATGCGTACTAGAGGAGTGCGAGAGTGATATCCAATACCGCCCCATACCATAATACCCGGTGCATGACCAGTGTGGCGGTGCATAACGCAGCTGTTCAGCATCCTCTCTCCACGGTGTCTCCAGACTAGAATCCGACCATCGTGGTGTTGCAGACAGAAGCGTGACTCGTCAGTAAAGATAATTTCATTCCATTCTGCCGTCCACATCCTTCTTTCATCGCACCATTGGCGGTGGAAACGTCTGTGGTTCTGCGTCAAGGGTAGACGAAGCAATGGACGTCTTGCGGACAGACCACTCTGCTGTAAACGGCGTCGAATGGTACGCGCAGACACTGGATGATGCGGTACAGACTGAATGTGCTGTGCTATGGTTCGTGATGTGGCTGAGCGATCCGTCACTGCCATACGCACAATATGCCTGTCATCACGTGAAGTGGTGCACTGAGGTGGATGCGATCGAACACGTCGGTCCGTCGTACCCTCCTGCATCCAACGATCACATATCCGCATTACAGTTGTTTGGTTTCGTCCAACACGACTACCGATTTCCCTGAAAGATAATCCACAATCTCGGTAGGCCACTATCCTTCCTCTGTCGAACTCGGATACTTGATCAAAAGATGATAGCTGTTTTCTACGAGGCATAATTGATCGTTTTTTTTGAAAAAACCACAAGAAAAACACAATTGCCGTACTTGAAATCGTCGAAATCTCCAAGCCTTAAATAGCGCTTTGAAGTGGCGCCACAGGCGCGCGTGATGTGCGTCTGCGCTGAAATTCTAATCATTTGCATATCTCACCTCCGCTAATGCATGTTGTAAATTTCATATTATTTGCATGCTTCCTTCAGGGTGTTGCATTTACGGTGGCCAGCAGTGTATAAGTATTCTAGTGTGTTCCGGTAGGTATTTTTAATTAACGTCGCACTGGAGCAACACAACGGGCTATTGAAAACAGTCCGGAATCAAACTCGAAGGGAAAGATCTGAGGACACCACGTAATTTTGAATCATGGTCAGATGACGAGGACACAAATGAACTTCCACACCACGCCACCGTGAGGACATTTGAGGACGAGATTTAATGCACTAGCACCCTTTGTACACGACGGTGTTTGGTTGGATTCGAACTCGCAACCCACCGATTGCTATTCCGTTACTCTTCCACTAGTGTGTTCCGATGGAATGATTTCTGTGGCCGAAGACAATAATCCATCCTAATAGACGTCGCACTGGAGCAACACAACCAGCTATTGGCGACGGTCCGGGATCAATCACGAAGGGAAAGATCCGCGGACACCGTTATCTTAAACCACGGTTTTATGGAACGAGGGGCCATATTTTGGCCATTCACGGCCAGTGATGGACTGGGCCATTGAGATCGGAAACTCCCGAGGCCGGTGCTCTAGGCCAGTTGGCCTACATAAATAAATTTTAAAAATAATTTAAATTCTTTCTCAATTAGACAGTAAACTTGAATAAATAAGAATACAATATGTAATAATCAAGTAAATAAGAATCTAAATATTGTAATCACGAGTATAGGACCGTTTGTTTGCAATTGATTCATTTTAATTGCATGTTAATCAAAGTCGATCGATAAAAAATAATTTATTCAATGAAGTAATTTGAAAAATTTTTGATTATAGAATATTGATGATTTTTCGTTTCTTTTTGTACCTTAAATACACTTTTTTAAGTTTTTATTACCATGCCACTCTGTCCTAATTTTGTTATAATAAATGTTGCATTTCTAATAATGAAAAATCTTTATCACCAGAAAACTAAAATTATACTCCTTAAGTAAATGAGGCCAAATTCAACTAATCTATCTCAAATACATTTTATTTTTAAAATCCGAAGGCAGGTAGATGGTTACATTCCTTGGCTGATTTCACAAGTCAGTCCATAACTGCCTATAGCTTGAATTAACACACAAAATTTACCATGTTTAAATTGGTTATTTGTTCTTTACTGATTTCATGGTCAACATTCAAATTTCCATCTGTTAGTGATTTCAATACTCGCTTAACCTAAACGACGAAATTTTTTCAAAAATTTCATACATTGGACGATTAACATCCAAGCAAGCCTTTTTGCTCGTTTCAAGTTTCACACAAGTATGCAAATTTTAAAAATTGCACAAATGTATGACGTGCAACAAAAAAATTATTTTCCCCGTAATATTTACATAACGTATTGTAGAACTAATTTTAAAATATTTTACTAAATTATTAGAAATCTGTATTGAAAATATTTCTAAGGCATTTCCTCTTTTGTTCCAGTTCTATTACACGATCTAAAAAAGGCAAGGGAAGGGTATATGAAAAATGGTAATATGTAAACGATAAAAGGGAAATACTTCATGTATGGCAATCATGTCAAATGCAATTTATCCAATTTTATGACTGAAAACATAGCTTAAGAATTTACATAGTGAAGGAACTGGTTATCTAATTTTTTTCAACTCATTATCTGCAATTAAAATCCTGCAATATAATTTTATTCCATCTATTAAGTTTATTTTATTCTGTAGAATAACTATGTTAACACCAATAGGATTTTTAAAAATCGAAAACATTCCCGTTTATGTATATAATTTTACACAGAATCCATTGCATTTTTACCAAAGCAATGGATTCTGCAATGGCAACATAGGCAAAAAATTCACGTCAGTTATCTAACCACAATGATCTAAATGTCCACTAATTGCATCCTAACATATTAACACTTGTATTTTTGTCATTGAATTTTTTGGACTCTAAACCTATTTTCACATTCACTGTTTCTTGTGCCGATTTCTGTCTTCCAGATTTCTCATTGCCTTGTCATCAGACAAGATCTTCCTTGTTAGCTTTAGCAATATTATGCTACTCCATAGCTCCATGTTAGGTAGACCCTATTTATAGACAATGATCTTTCCATTACCATAGAAACTAAATTAAAGCTAAAGGGTTAAAATAATAGTTTTAAAAGGTTTAATTTCTGCAATTTTTACAGTGCTGGTCTGCTTTTCCATATTCAGCTATAGGAAGTATGGACATTCTATAGAAGTTGGTCAAGTGATCGATGGATGAGTAAATACTCAACATATCTTCAAGATCATTCTTCAAATACATTATAAATTTTACATAAGATTACATGTACACTAAAAATTTTAATATCCGAAATCAAGCAGACCAGATTTTAAAAAAACTGGCATTTCATCCGATTATTCAAGAGAATCATTTGTATCTGGTTAAAATATTTTGCTGAATTTCTCAGTCACTTTCTTTTGCAGCAACTGTTTGAGATTATCATGTTTTAACATTTTTTATCAAGATAATGAACTGGTCAGAATGGTAATATGGGACACCCAATACATATATAGGGATCAAATACAGAGTAGAAACAAAAAAACATATATCTTTCCATATTGAGATAGCTGGTCTAGTGGTCAGGGTGCTCATTCAGGTCTGGAATGAATGTAACCTCTATAAACTAGTTGATAGAATGTGTGGTTATGTATGCAAGGAGGTAAATGTGAAATTACCCTCATGGTGTACCAGGGTAATACAAAGTGGTTAACAAATCCACCTTGTAGTGCCAAAGTGAATACCGTTCGATTAGCCAGGAATTAGGGAAAAAATACTGAGATTCAATCTGGCAGGTGCCAGTGAGTGTTGTTTATGTTTTAGGACTACAATGTTTCCTATTTGCAATTCTATAATGCCCTTTCTAATCTTCATGCTTTAATTTTCTAATGAATGTCATTCAATTAAATCGGAATATTTCTGTGCAAAATTTGTAATGTTCAATACCCTTATTAGAAAAAATTATTTCATTAAACAGTTGCATCAGATTATAAGACACCCAATTCAACTCTTCAGTAAGCATTAGAAAGACTCATCCCAGCTCATGAGTTGATGACATTATGACTAAGAAAACAAACAGTTAACAAATGGTAATATTTTATTGAAAAATAAGAGATTCTTACGAGTAAAATACAATGCAAAATTTACAAACTGGCAACTCAAATAAAATTCATGAAAAACTATTTCAATATATATATTTATTACAAATATATTTCAGAGATCTTTGAATGTTTCAACAAGTGATAATATGCCAAAATATCCATTGTTTTATCTCCAATTATGCTAATTTGATTTTTTTTCTATCGAATTTCTAATACTAAAACCTAAGTAATATAAAAATGCTTTTTAAAATACTGTAAAGCTATTTAAAAAAGTTCACTTAAAATGTTATTTCAAATAATTCAGTTAAAATTTTGATTATAATAATTGAAGGGACATGAAAAGAACTTCAAAACAAAAACTTAGATCAACTCACTCAAAAGTGAATACAATCTGTACAAAAATGCAAGAAAAAATTAATAAGTATTTCTCAGGTAAGTTTATATACAGTACTCTGGCGAGTTTATATAGGCACTTGAACAATTATTTTCATGTTTTCAACTATGCTTTTATCAAGATCACTCAAAAATACCATTATACCCAATGTTCAAGGGCATTTTATAATACGACACTAGAAGTGAAACTAAAGCGAAGCTATAAAAATAAATAAGTAAAATAACCGACAATACACATAAATGGACTTTAAGATTAAAAACAAACACACATAAGAGTCAATTACAACTTAAAATTGTCAATATTACACATACATATTTACAAATGCATTATTCAGTGACTGTCAATAAAATTCAATGGTTTGATTTTGGGACTTTCAAATAAACTTTAGAATGTTTCGCAGCTCAGCACAAAATATGACGACATAAGATTATGATTTTATTCACTTTTATTATAATTATCACAACTTTCATAGATCTAACCTTTAAAATACTTAATCAAAAAATTTCCTCAACTTTTAATTTTTAGAAATCAGTACACAAGATAAATCCAAACTGTGATTAAGAACTTTTTCAGTTTTTTCAAATACTGAAAATTAGTAACTATTTCCAATATAGTGATTTAATCAAATCTGAGGACACTAATCTTTTCATTCAAAACTTAAAGTCACCATTCTTCCTATATAAAGTATTGAGGCAATTTTTACATACAACTTCTTAATACTGTTTAGATGTAGTAATAAAAACCTGGAAACCCTAGCTGAAGCAGTGTTCCTCATCAGTAACATAAATGCCATCAAGATATACAAAAGTATTCTAAAAATATAACTTTGCCTACAAGCACAAGGTAAAAAAGGCACAATTGCTTCCTGCATTCTCTTACTGATGGATCATGAGTAAAATGTAAGAACGCTTGTTTGATTTCCTCGGATCAATAGGAACGGTGGCATGTCTCGCGTAAGGGTTTCAAGCCATGCCATGTACATCGGAGCTGAACAAGTACCTTTACGGGGCATGGGAAGAGTCCTATAATGAAAAAATTATTTTAAAATTATTTTGCAAAATGAAGTTGGAGGAAATTTTTTTTCAACAAAAATCATTCATGCTTTTTAAAGTTTTAAGTATTTCTATTGCTAAACTTTTGAAGTTTTAGTATATATTCTGTATATTTTATTGATACAAATTGGGAATAAACATGCAGATCATAGACATGATTATACTAAATGTAAACAAAGTAAATTTATTGCTTTGATTCATAAGCCACTAAGTAATGATCTAGAGCAGTGGTTCTCAAACTTTTCAGTCTAAGACCCCTTTAGAAATTAAAACTTTTTGCAGACCCCTTAAGATTAAATATGTCATATGTAGACCTGCATAAGACAAGTGATCCTCATTTTTCACCTAAGTAATTGGAGTAAAATATTTAAATTCATATTAAATAGATTATAATAGGTTAACACTTCACATTAAGGATTGGTGATGACAATTTAAATTTCTCTCTGAAACAATAAAATTAAAGTTCTGAAATAAAACAAACAGTACAAATTATAAAACATTTTATGTATTAATTAAAGTGCATTAAAATCAAAAGGTCACTTGCAAAATTATCACATTAATGACATCAAAATGTATACTTCTTTCTTAACGTGAACAATGAAGCTGCTATTCAGCAACTAGCTCAAGAATTTTTGGTTGTTTAAGTCTAATACCGAGTCCACTCTCAACTTGTCTATTAACCTAGTAGGAAGTGCACTTCTTCACACACAAAATGTGCAAGTCTTTAAAGAGTCCTTGCGCTAAACAGTAATCTTTGTTGCTTAAAATTTCTCTAAAGACCTCTTCTCTTTTAATATACAAAAGGAAACATAATTAATCAGTATTTAATTATTTGAGTACAATATGAAAATAAATCCTTATACAGTATAAAAAATAAACATATGCGATAAGAATACAACTACTTACACTTTGTTTTCCTTTATACAAAATTTTCACAAGTATATGGTTTTTATGTGAAATTATCTTAGTGAAAACAGGTTTAGACTAATATTCCTGCTCTTCTGTTGTTTGGATTGATTTTATTTTGTTAGTGGACATCCAACTTTGCTAGATTTTTCTCGTAGGTGGCTCAATGGTTTCACCATATAGAATTGTGCATATAAGAATCTTTTAAATTTCGGGGCAACTCTACTACTCCAGGCCACTGCCTGATGAAATCCTGATTAAAATATCTATCCTAGTACAATTTGTTGCCCACAAATCTTGCATTCAATTGAGACGACTTATTATAGATAAATAAAAAAGTTCAATCACTGCATAGTTGTCTGTCTTGCATCTCTTTTGCGTGCGAAATTTCAAGACTGTTTTTGCGATATAAACATTTACACAATTAACAATTTTTGTACAATTGCATTGTCAAAAAGTACTTCCCAGCTACCCCTAAGTTTTTGTTTTGCCTATAGGTCTTAAAAGGGGTGCTCATGTTTTCCAAAGAACCCCTGAAACCATATCGCTGACCCTTGGAGATCATTTGGAATTAAATAGAAAGTATACAGGGTGATTCTACGGTCATGGGACAAACTTGGAGGGGTGGTACAGCTTACTAAAACATACATTTTTCGTATAGGAATGTATGGTCGGAAGTGACGCGTGGAGGCACGAACACAAAAAATGAGACATGAACAGAAAAACATTGTTTATTACAAAATCCTTGCAAAGTGCTTCTTTGCAGCAATGTTTACAATAAATTACGCCAGATTTATTGAGCATCGATTACTTCTTATGGGGGATCTGAAGACCATCGTTTACGGGACTCCAGTTGACTCAATTGAGAACCTCGTTGCTCGACTGTCCATTGCGGCTGCAAGTGTGCGCGAAATGCCTGGCATCTTTGGAACTGTACGCCAATCACGACTTCGACGCTACCAAGCATGTATTACTGTTGGTGGTCATAATTTTGAGCATTTATTGTAAACATTGCTGCAAGGATTTTGTAAATAAACAATGTTTTTTTGTTCACGTCTCATTTTTTGTGTTCGTGCCTCCACACGTCACTTCCGACCATACATTCCTATACGAAAAATGTATGTTTTAGTAAGCTGTTAAGAAAGCTGTGTAAGAAAAATGTATGTTTAGTAAGCAAACTTACAGGGGTGGTACACCCCTCTAAGTTTGTCCCATGACCGTAGAATCACCCTGTATAAAACAATCATTACACTTATCCATCCAGAGCAAACATCAAGAAATAATACATTAGAATCACCATTTGTAGTTACAGAACCATACTGAGTTGGTTGGTTTGGGGTTTTATGGTGCAAGGGCCATATTTAGACAAGCTGTGCCTCATACCGAGTTGGATGGATTAGGAATTTTAGGTTAGGGTCTATCACATTTGACTTTTCTGACTTCTGATTACATTAGAATACAAAATAGAGGACTTCTGACAGCAATGATGAGGTTTAAGAGTCAACTGGGATTATTGAATAAATGAGTTATACTAACAATATTAGTTATACTCAAAGTGAATTAGGATACAAGGTTTTAGGTACATTTGTATTGCTTGGTCAAAATGTTAGTTACCTAGCATAATACACAATGAATGCAAATAAAAAGTACTTACATTACAATCAGGGATGCATCTTGAGAATACTGTATCAATAGCTCTCGCAAACGGATATGACGGTTAGTCTGAAAAACAACAGTATAAATCACAAAAAATTATTTTGGCAATTTAAATTTATTTTAAATATAAAAAATTTAACTAACATAACAGTTGGTTCTTTATAATAAAAAAATAGTTTTACAGACCAATTTTATGACTTTTTTAAAGAATGGTAGATGTGATGAAAAGGTCCAACTTACTGTGCAGTATGTATTACTCAAAATTGAAATAAGGCATCCTGAACAGTAACACAATATGTATCGAGGTTTAAATTAAAAAGTAACATCATTATCAATTACCTTATCTTTCACAGCTAGCATTTCCGTCATAGTTATGAGGTTAGAATTTTCAACTTCATCCTCTTTCTCTTTCCACTTGCTGATAATATTTTCAAAGTCTTGTTTGCTAAAACAAAATAAATAAAAAACATTTCTTAGACAAAGGTAATGCACATATGGCTTAATTAGACACTCAAAGAACTTGTTAATTTGTAGACAGAACAGTCAAGATTCTGCTTTTCATACTTTTTACCAAAATTCTTAATCACAATTGACAAAAAACATATTTTGATATCAATTTTGTTAATTTGTCTTTTCCTGAAAGATTCATGGCATTGCTTAATAATGTGGTTGGTTGGGTTTTATGGTACAAGTCATGTTTAGTCATGCCTTAATGCAGAAAAATCTGAAGAGATTGCCAAGCAATCCTGTAAAAGCTAGGCACACTTTATAGAAATAATTTTTGACATAACACCATTACTGACAAATTTAACCTTTGAAGTCTGCTAAATTTGTGTTCATAAATTTGTTTTGTAATTCATTTGCATTCATCACACATATTTTGCTTTAGATCAAGGATGTCAATATTAACTTCATAACATCTATAAACTTTAAAAGAAACTTTCAATTCATCAATTTTCTAAATTTTCTAGTCCATAATTCATCCAAAACGGAGAATTTGGGGGTTGGGTTTTATGGTGCAATAGCTATATTTGGCCATGCTGTGCCAGACACAAGATACAGTATCAAGGTAACATTTACACACAAGGTAACTTTTAGTGACAAACAATAGCGAAATATACCCAGGGAGGAATCAAACATGTGCCGCCTACAACTCGCAGGTTGCTAGTGCAGTGGGCATACCCACTGAGCCACGATGGCCCCCATGAAGAATTTGAAGACATGAAAGACTGAAATCCCATGAAGACACTGAAATCTCAACCAGAAAAAGAATCCAAGAATTCTTAGTAGGAAATGCCGATTTCTACCAGCTTGATGTAAAATTTATTCAAATATATATATATATATATATA
The DNA here is from genome assembly GCA_933210815.1 of Meta bourneti. Lineage (NCBI taxonomy): Eukaryota > Metazoa > Arthropoda > Arachnida > Araneae > Tetragnathidae > Meta > Meta bourneti. Next base: position 76,679,345 of record OW119929.1, on the reverse strand, counting down.
CACACACATATATATATACACACATATATATATATATATAAGTTTAATACTGAAATTGGAATAACTAGGGACAAGATGCATGTCATTATACCCATACAAGTTTTAAAAATTGCTTAAACCCCCAAGAATGATCCGTTAACTGAAAATCATGTTTTCCCTATTTTGAAAACTCCCTACAGAAATAAATAAATGACATTTAACAATTCCTTTTAATCTCCACTAGCCAATAGGTGTTACTCATCACCATGTTCAGCAGCAGCTTTAATTTGAATACCTTTCATGTAATGATCCAAGATGCTAGAACAGACCTCTTGCTCAGAGGATTTGGTTTTTCCAATAAAGGAATCTTGCCTAATTCCAACATGATTTCTGGTTTCATTATAAACACAAGTACACACTTTCTAGATTATTTAATAAATCCTACAATTTGGGAAACAAATCAACCAAGCTTGAAAAGAAAGCTCTATAATTTTCACCTTAGAAAAACATTCAAATGATTCTGATATTTTAAGCAAATATACTTTTGAGAAAAATATCCCCTAGATACTTAAAATATTACGAACTAACTTAGATTCTATTAAGTCAACAGCAAAGTCATTAAATCATTGTGCAGCCTTATCACTATTTCGGCATCTAGAAAAATATTTTCAAATTAGTCTTGTTCGCCTTCAAATCAAGTTGGAAAATAAGAGCAGAATTAGTTTCTCTAGAGCCTCAAAAACTCTGCTCCAAAGGCAGTGATTTCTTTTTGTTAAATTTGTACCCTCTTATTTAAATGTATTTTGTTAACTCAAATTAATTAACCTGAATTTCAAGTATTATAGGTTTCTACTATAACAAATGGAGGTATAACACACATTATATTCAATTGCTCTCATTTTTTAAAACTAATATACACTTAAGTACCAGAAAAACTGTTAGACCAGTTTAATACATAGTTGGTCTCCCATGGGAATGCAGAACTGCAGAAATATGACGGACCATGAACTCCAAGAGAATGTGGAAATATTCTATAAGCATAGTGCACCATTTTCTGCAGAGCTGTCCACAATTCTTTTGTATTCCAAGGCATAGGATTTAGGTGTGCAAGTGTTACATGTCACCCCAGATGAGTTTGATAATGTTGAGTTCTGGAGACTTAGGGATGATGAACCCCAAACTCAGATGAGTGTTCCTCTAATCATAATTTGGCATATCTACACTAGTGTGGTGGTGCCCATTGTCTGGTTGGATGAGGTCAAACCCATCAGAATGAACACAAGATAGGAACAGCTGTAACTCCCCAGAAAGGATGCACAAATAGTATTCAACTGCCAGAGATATGTGGAAGTAACATAGGTCCCATTGAATGCCATCCAAGCAAACCCCATACCATTGCGGAGTCACCACCAGCATGTACGATTACCTGTTGACATTAGGGAATTGATAGCTTCATAGGGATTTTCTCCACAAATGAACCTTTCTTTCTGCCCAAAACAGATGGAAACGCTATTCTTTCCAGTCAAGTGTCCAGTGTCGTTTCTGAGCAATGGGGAGGTATATAGCTGTGAATCGAATATTCATCAAGCTTACTCGAGTTGGGCATCGGCACCCAAGGCTCTGAAACCATATCTTTGAGGGAATGTTGCAGTCCTTATGCTGATGTTTGTTGAGGGCCCAGCACAGAATTCCAATGTTATTTGAGGCAGTGTTGCATACCTATTATGTGAACCAATTCTTGGCAGCAGATGCTAGTCACATTCATCCAGTCTTTATAGCCATGCTGCTGTTGTAAGTTACAGGTTTTGCCAAAATGTTTGTAGTCACAACACTCTTGACTTGGTAGCTTGGTCTTGGAAAATCCAAACTTCACTACTTCCAAAGTGCTATGACCCATCTCACCAGCTGCAACTAATAAACTGAGTTTGAAAATCGCTTAAAGCGCGATAACTTGTTATTCTAGCTGCGAAAATAGCACTAGATGCTTCCACAGATTTATTTTTTTAGTCATGATTTTTCAAACTGATTCATAGGTATAGCATATCTGAATAATAAAATGCGAGAGGGATCTGATGACTTTCTAATTTTATGGTGATCAAATTTGCTTCTAGGAACACATTGGTTCATTTTCTAGACCAGTTTTTCAATTACTTACAAACTTCTTTTTAATACAAGTACAGAATATGATCAAGTCTGTCAATGTAATCCACAACTAGTGAAAGTATTTTACAAGTGAACTTTCACAGTAAAACATAAAGGCTCACCTGCATTCCTGTGGAGGTTTAGTTACATCAGGGATAACCATCACATCAGAATAATCTATTCGGAACTTGTTCAATAGAGCAGCCATGCTAAATAAAAGAAATTCATCATTCTTTAAATACATGTACAACGAAAGGTGGAAACCAATCAATTAAGAATTCAAATTGCAAATGCAATTAACCAGTATAAAAGTACAAAGTTTCATTCTTTGCATACAGCACATTTTCAGATTTGCACACGACTATCCAAATGACCACTAATTGTTTTTTTCTGATATCCCTTCATCCGACAAAATCTGAGAAATTTTGCTCACCCTGAGATATTTCAGCATAAAACTGAACTTTACCAGAATACAACCATAATTAATCTTTAGAGAATAAAATGTTGACCACACATTAGAAATAAGCAGAATTTATTTCAACAAGTTTCATGTTAAATAATAAAGTATTTAGAAAAGTTAAAATATTTAAATTACACAGATGAAGGAAAACAACAAGCATCGAAGATGGTTGTTTTGGAATTTTCTGGCACAAGGCCCAGATTTGGCCAAGTTGTGCCAAACAAGATATCGTCAAGTGAAAAATTTAGTGAAAGGGGGACAAATTGGGGAACAGAATAGTAGGATGAAAGCAGAAAAAGATGGCTTTGGTATACAGGGAGTGCAACCCCCCCTCATGTTTACTAAAGATAGTAAACCTCATGGGAAAAGAAAAGATCACGGGTACGTAAAGCCCATAAACACCTAAAGGAGATGTGCCAGAGGGCACAAGCATCAAAAATAGAATCTTAGAATTCCAGATTTAAAAAAATTATCCTTACTATGAAACTTCCGATTGTGTATTAACTCAGAAATAGGTATTTCAACAAAAACAGACCTATTTTGCTAAGGACATGCCAACTGAGTGTTAGCCTGCAGGTTTTATTATGAGGCATATTTATTTAGCCCCTTTCAGAAGTAATTAAAAGGTAGGCTGCCAATGAGTTTTTGCGTTCCCAGTCCTCAATACCATAACACAGGGGTGATTGAATGACATGATTGTCTGACAAGTATAAGTTAAGCGGGTCTTGAAATTAGAATTGGCAAAATTTAACAAAGAGAAACCACAAATATTCCCAAGGATAAAAGGTCTGCCACCTGCTCTAATCCTGAAGTATGGAAGAGAAATAGGAGTAGAGGGCATTAAAACTTGTAAACTCGGGTTAAGGGAAGAGACGAGTTTGCTATCTCAGCAATTTGTTTTCTCTTGGGTAAAGAAAACAAAGAAAATTCATCTGATAATTTGGAACAGAATTAGCCACTATCAAACAGTTTTTGCAGCTAAGAACCACCAGTTAAATGTAGTAGAACCTTGATCATTTGAGCTGATTAATCAATTTTCTGTTATTCGAGTCAAATTTGAAACCAATTTTTTAAAGCTTCGAGCATGACTATGGGAACCTTGTGGTTCACTGGTCTGGTTTGACAGGTAGATTGTTTATCACAGTACAAAAGTAGATGATTGTAACATTATCATGGTAAATACATACTGTGACAAACTCTAGAAAATTTATTCTTACTCTGCTTTATGAATCTTTCAGTAGAAACATGCAGTACAAAAAATTTTTCTGCATTTAGTATAGGATGTTTTGTGTAGTTACATGCATATTATCTGAGTTTCTGGTTATATGTGGTGGCCCTATCCATGTTACCAGAAAAGATTCTACTACATATTGGTCCCTAGTAAAAATGAAAGGCTAGACCCTGATTGGGACAGAAACGAAAATGCCAGTATGACTTCAGTAACAATATATTAAAAAATTGAACAAACCTCCTCTGTTCTCTTTCTAGTTCATCTTTCTTATTTGCCAAGGAGAAAACTCTTAGTTTGCAACCATTCCACTGAGAATGAGTAGTAAGAAGATATGGTATCAACATAGTCAAGCCTATAAAAAGATAACTTTTAAAGAAACATTTCTATTTTGGATAAATAGATTGATTTCTTATGTTAATAGCAAGGAATATCTAAACATTAAAAGATTCGCTGAGCATTTGGATCTAAAATTTTACTTTATAACATACACATTGAAGTACCAAGTATTAGATTTAGTTTTTCTGGTAAGTATCCATGGGACTGTAGAACTGCAGAAATACAATGGGGCATGGACTCCAAAAGCTTGCACAAGTATCCTGTAAGCACTGAACACCATACTTTCAGCAGAGCTGTCCACAATTCCGTTGTATTCCCACAGTGTAAGATTTTTGTGCTTCACAGCACATTGCATGCCATTCCAGATGTGTTTGATAACATCGAGATACAGTGATTTAGGTGGGAAATGGACACCCCGAACTCACGTGTTCTAACCATAATTTGGAATGTCTAGAGTTGTGTGGAGATGCCTCATTGTCCTGTTGGAAGAGGGCAAACCCATCGGAATGAGCAGAGTGAACGAGTGTAACTCGTCAGAAAGGACGCACACATAGTGTTCACCTGTCAGACGTTTGTAGACACCCAGGAATCCCATTGAATGCCAGCTAAACAAACTCCATACCATTACAAAGCCGCCACCAACCTGTACAATCCTCCTGTTGACATGTGAGATCCATGGCTTCATGGGGTTTCTAGACATGGATCCATCTGCTCAAAACAGTTGTAAAAGTGACTGAAAACCAGGTTACTCATTTCCTGTCATCTAGTGTCTAGTGACAGTGTTCCTGAGCCAATGTGAGGCGCATAAAACTGTTAAGTATTCATCAAGGGTACTCTCGTTGGGCTTCTACTCTTAAAGCCCATATCTTTGATGGAACATTGCAATCCTCATGCTGATATTGAGAGCACAGCATTGAATTCTAATGTTATTTGAGGCAACGTTGCATGCCTATCACATGATGAAAACATTCTTGCCAGCTGATGCTGGTCACCATCATCTCTTTACAGCCACACTGCTGTCATAAGTTGCATGTTATGCAGAATTCTTGTAGTCGCTGAACACTCTTGAAAGGGTAGAGTGCAAAAACCCAAACTTCTCTCTGAATGCTATGACCTATCTCATAAGCTCCAATTATTAAACCTCATTGAAAATCACTAATCGTGATAACATGCCATTCTCAGGGTGAACAGCTGTAGAAGCTTCCAGATGTCTATTCCTTTTATATATGCTCTGGCAAATGTAACCAATGACACACATAGGTAGCATAGCTATGCGTTTTGCATAGGGTCTTTTGTACCAGCTTTTCTGGCACTTCAATATATCACGAATACTGCAAAAATGCCATACAACAAAATTGTAGCTGTTTCAATCTCATACAAGATGATTTTAAATAGAATAGATTTTAAAAAGTAGATTTCAGGTGTAATAAGACTTTAACACATATTTATTCAAATGAAGTTACATAGAATAGCTATAAATATACTTGTCATCCTTTGTTTTATAACACACCAAACACTTCTTGATTTTAAAATTACCTGCAAACAGATCTAGAATTATCTACTATCATGAGAATTTATGAAATTTCTACTAACCGCCATCATCATAGAGCCACCACACATCAATAGTTCCTTTCTTCTGTTTGCGCTGAAACTGATTTACACACGTGAGGACATCCTTTGGAATAGCCTTCGACAAACCTCTGACCACTTGAGTGCTGCTAGCCTGCTGAGTGGTGTTGCTGCTGTCATCACTGGGGCTTTTACGTTCTACAGCTGGTGTAGACGGTGGAGATGATTCGCGGGAACTTCCAGCTGATGAATAAATGCTTTTAGAAGTTGCAGAAAAATTGGCCATTTTATTAATGTTAAAGAAATAAAAGTTTGTAACATTGGCACTTATAATGAAATGCTGTCAGTGGTAGATATTTTAATTAACGTCACACTGGAGCAACACAACAGGCTATTGGCGACTTTCTGGGATCAATCCCAAAGGGAAAAGATTCGAGGACGACAACACAGTGTAATTTTGAACCACAGTCAGATAACGAGGCAACACCTGAGCTGGCACCCTTCTCCAAACTTCCACACCATGCCATGCCAACGTGAGTACATTTGAGTCCACGACAGATTTAACATGCACAGCCCCCTTTGTAGATGATGGTCTTTGGTTGGATTTGAACTCACAACCCTCCAGTTACTAATCTGTTGCTCTTCCAACTGGGCTACAGTGACCCTGTTGTCAATGGTAAAACCTATTTGTGTAAAGGATAAAAAAAGATTGCAAATCTATCCAGTGAGATTGTAATCATTCCAGAAAGTTTGAAGTCCAGATTTAGGGAGGCGTTCAAAATCCAGGTTAGATTTTATAGAACAAGAGGCCACATTTCTCGACGCTACACAAAACACACAAGACAAATTCAAAATACAGGTTACACTGTGCTGTTACTGTGTGAAATAATTTAAGTAAAAGTTCCTAAATGAGCTCTAAATACCTTGTGAAAGTTGTGCACTGGATGGGTTTCTAGGAAGGCCATCATTCATGTCAGGTTTCAGGAAAGAAGGGCGTCTGGATTTCTTGCCATTGGTTGTGGGAGGTTCTACTATCTCATCAATATCATTATATTCAGAATAATCCAAGCCTTCTTGAAGGCGCAGTATTCCAAGTGACATATGCTTGTCGAAAGCTTCACTATAATAAATGAAGTGCTAATCATTGCATAGTTCTTGTACATAAAATAGTCTTCACTAATTAAAGTGTTAGCCATTAGTAAACACTCAATATCAATCCCAACACTCAATCCCAAAAATTAATAAATTACTAATGCCTAAAACTGAAGGAACTTTGAAACACATTTACACTTATTCCATTACATTGCAAAGGCATGGTTATAGCCTTGTCCCAGATGACAATAATGCAACTGTGAAATTGGGGTGAATTTTCAAGATATACCTGCATGAGTTATTTTTTAAAGTAACATTATTGCTAATTAAAACCACATTTTCACTACCAAAGTTTGTCACATGTTGTACATGACTTTGATTTAGCACGAACAAATTTTTAGTTACTATTAATCATGAATCTTAGTTTTTTTCTGAATAAAATGATGAATTGCAGTTATGTCATTGTTCTTCCAGATCTGCAATATGCAGAGGATTACATTAAGGATTCATTTTATAGATAAAATCCCAAATTTAGCACGAACAAATTTTAATTGCAGTTGCAAAACTTTAATTCACAGCAGACATTTAGTCCCTTATTAACAGTATATTTATCTTTAAATAGCTTATTATACCCATACCCATCTCTAACCTTATACATATCCCATATATTATTTTAAACATAATATTTAAACAAAGTTTACAAAACAAAATATGAAGTAGATAAAAACTGTTGCTTACTGTATAACATTGAAGTATTCTTGGACCTCTTCTATGCTACCCTCTTGCCAGTTAGATTTGTATCCCATGAAAATAAGGTTGGGTTTCAGTTTTCCAACCCCAACACACTAAAAATAAAATGTAAATATTTTTTAATCTGAAACCCTAATTTGAGAACAAAAAATTAATACCTGTCCATCATTCAGATCTAACTAACCTGTATAAGGCAACGTGCTCCTTCTGAGAAAGATTCGCTTTCCAATAATGTGTAAAAAGCTTTGATTTTCCTTTTTTGTAAAAACTGGTAAGCTTGCCTTGAATAAGCATTTCTTATTCGCTGAGTTAATTGTTGCTACAGAAAGAAAAATTCTCAATTGAGATGTTGCTATTGAAATAGTAAGTGACAGACACTTATAAGTATAAATTAAGAATGAAGTTTGATAAGACAGTCAAAATAAAGTGATGCAAAATTAAGATGATTTTCAAATTGATTTTAAAAATTAAATAAACTGGATAATATTAAATTCATTTATCTTTCACTAATAAAAACTAAAAATACATTTTATTCAAGAATACATATACAAGCACAGTACAAGAATGCTACAAGATAAACTAGCAGACCTGCACATAGCATATGTACTTTTTCTTGATAGTTAAAATTTTATTGTAGCAGTGTTACTCCCATACCTGATTTAAATCCATTTACAATAAATATTTGTATTGATATCCACATTTCATACCTCCATAAGAAATGAAATAAATCAAACATACAAAAGCAGCATTTCTTGTTCTTTCTGATCTTACATTTCAACAAATGCATTGTAAAAAGTGCATACATCAGTCAAGTCACAACAATTAGCTCTGAACATCCCCTTCAATTGCCATGAAGTTTTAGCAACATTTTGCAACTATCTCAAACCAAGCATTTTTAAACTAAGCAGTAAATTCCCATATTGGTTAATTTTACATTGTTTGTATCTGTTACCATTCGTAAACATACAAATACTGTTGATTTCCGTGCCATGTACGTTAGTGAAAGAGATTACAGCTGGAACTCTGAATAACTTTAGTGTTTGATTAAAAACATGAAATGATTTTAGGACCATTTTTACTTCCTATTTCGTATGCATAGAAATAAAAATTGAAGGTTTAAAATTTACATTTTGAAAATGCCACTTCCAAAAAACCAGACATTGAAATGTAAATGCTATAATGGCCAATACCTGATGCTTCATGTAAGTATCACTGATTGTGGATTTTTCCTTTATACTCTAACAGTACTTATTAAAATAAAACAAATTCTATATAAAATGGTAAAAATCCAAAATGTTCAATGAACTTGAATATTCAAAATCAAAATTATCATTAACAATCCCAAATATAAACTAATCACATATTTTATAATTAAAATAATTCAATTAAAACCTAACAGCATAATATTTTACCTTCACAATATGGCCACACACCAAAAGACTTATTTTCTTAGTTATATGATAAGTGAAATCGACCAGTGGAAGCCTGCTGCTAGGGCAACCGGTCAAAACTAAAATCTGAGGCCTAGAGAGAAAAATTTAACAAGAAATTCCTTTAAATTTAAATGAACAGAATAACAAAGCTCACAACCATGGTAATTTGACAAAAAAAATTTCAGGTACGATTTTATTTTCTAAAAATTCAAACATGCGTAAAATTTTCCTTTAAAGTCGAATTTTTAAAACATTGAAACAATTGGTAAACTTGCAAATTTGAATTTGGGAAAAAATGTTCCTGTGAGTATCAGAATGAAAGTGAAATTGTACAACACAAATTAAATTAATGTACTCTATTTTGCAAAAAATATATAAAATTAATAAATTAATTTGGTAATGCATTGAAATTACATTAAAAAGTAATGCTCTATTTAACACAAATTTTATTTGCAAATCTGCAATATTCAGTTGCATAAATCAATTTGTGCAAAATACTAGTTTAATTACGATTTAACCTTTTGTACTCTGATGTAGCTGTATTGGCGGCATTACAGTAGCTAATTTTAAAGTTCAGAGTGCACACAAAGGGATGAACATTAAATCATACAAAAAATAATTTAATTTTACCATTCAATGCAAAACTAAATACTCCATTTAAAAACTAAATTCAGGAATTTCTTTACAAAATGAAATTTTATTTTTACGAAGACATGAGTTTGCAACTAGTGATTAACTTAAATATATAATCTTAACTTGATTTTCTATACTATACCTATAATTTTTCACATGCTCATGTACTAGATTAAGTCTGTAAGCTGAACTCAGAGCAGTTTTGTATGTTTGAGCTTGAGTAGAGGATCCCCAATTAACATCTGAAATAAAAAATAATCAAGCATCTCTACTTTTTAACCACAAAATTAAAAAATCAGTAGGTTTTCATTTGTTATTCAATAAAATTGCTTAACTTCAGTTCACTTGAATAAAAGGTTTATATTTTCATCAATGTTTATTGTATGGTCAGTTTTCTTGATATCAATAAAACAAAGGCTTTGTAGAACATTGTACTCTGCATACAACATGCCAATTAGAAAAACAAATTTAGTAACAAAAATAGTGTTTCCTGAACAATATACATTGACCTAGCTTAAATTGTTTTAATCAGAAACTAGCATTTTGAGTAAACTTTTAAATTGCCCAGTGAAACTTTCCTTTAAAGATTTGTTACATTCTTTGCAAAACACCAACTTTTCATACGATACATGCTCCTCATTGATGACGAGGAAATGTTAGTTAAGCTTCATAACGTTTCATTCATAGGAAGTTAGTATGCAATAGTTTCATTTTAAAATTGCTTTAAAATTGTTAGCAATGTAATTTTTTCTTAATTCAAAGTTATATTTAAAAATGCACCCAAAGTACACATTAAAACTTATATTGTCGGCATTCAAGCAAAAGTCACTAAGCCCAAAACTAGTTTTGAGAGTCAATTTAAACTTTTACGATACAAGTGCCAACAGGACTTAGTGAAATGTGGACATCTGTTGCTTAGCAATAAAAATTCAATGGAGTTAGTGAGTTTTACCAGATTGTCGAGCATTAATTGGAGATGACAATGGTATATATCTCCACATTGGAATTTTTGGACTTAGTGACTTTTGCTTGAACGCCGACGATATTTTCTACTATGCATGTCAGAAAAAGTGCCTACATTTCTGTACAGAAACAAATTACAGAAAAATAAACTGCACTACAAAACCCCATATTCAAGATTTATACAAAGAGGTTAAAGTTCACTAAACAAGACTGCTGCAATATTCTTCAAATGACAGGGAACATACCTGGTTTTCTATAATAAATGTAAATGAACAGGCCCAAGACTATTGCGAAAGTTAGTAGGGCAGTCCACCAGTTCATGATGAACATTACAAAAAGGCACAAGATAGCTCCCAGTAAACTCAACCAAAGACTATAGTATTTGAAAGATGGACGGAATCCTAGAAATTAAGTTTCAATATTAGAACCAAATAGCTCACAATTATTTATAACACAGGCAGCAATTGAAAACTGTTTTTGAATACTTTAAGTTTCATTTTCCTTTGAATAACCATAAACACAATTATGATTCATTTATATATGCAGGGAGAAGTGGCAAGTGCTTTTACAATGATTGCTCCAACCAATTTCTGACTCCAGTAGTTTCATTTTTAAGAAGGAACACAGACAAAACACTTGTGTATTAGTAACATAAATTCTTAAAAGTAGTAGCAAAGTCTCCTCTTAAACACTATTTTAGGAGCAATTTTAGTTGCTTTCTCAGATACAAAATGAATCGACTAAAACACACAATGTGCTTATTAAGTACAAAAAGGGCATTGAAGATCTTTCCAAGAAATTTAAATTTTACACCAGAGATTAATCCAGATTTTAAATCCAACTTAGCTGGTAATTTCTTGGACGTAAAATGATTATCACTCATTATGCCCACAAAAATATTTCCGGAACAGATAGCTTTAACATGGGATGCAAACATAGTTGAGACAATTTGCTGAAATAACTTTGTTTAGAATATACTAAATAAAATGTGCTTTCTTGAACAGTTCAAAATATAATTCAGCATGTGTTCATTTCATACCTGGAGACCTAGCAAATGTGGCATGGAAACAAGAAAAATTTATCAGGCAATATGCAGCTAAGAAAAAGTTGGAAATAATTGGTGCAATGGAGTTCAGTTCACCTGCAGATATAAAATAAAAGAAATCAAACATTTGAATTAAAAATATTGACTTAATTTTTCTGTTTCACAAAATATTAAAGAAATGGTAACTGGCATATTGAAAAAGTTGATCACATAAAGTAACTCTGTTTTAAATTGGAACCTCATTAACTATTATCAATTATATATTTTAAGGATTACATAGAATTTAATGTAAAAATAATATACATAATTTTAAAACTTGTAATCTTACTTAAGATGAAATTTTCTATTTGATTAACATTCTGCCCCCAAAATGAGTTGACTTTTAGAGTTAATTTTGTTTCCATGAAATAGCTCAATATAAACCTATTATACTGGCATATAAAAGAGCAATAAATGATAGAACAGAAATGATACAACTTAACTTTATATGGAAAGATAATACCAAAAAATGAAGTAATACAGTGGTACCTTGAGATCAAGTGCCCCAACATACGAGTTTTTGAGATACAAGCCGTCACTAGGTCGCTTTTTTACCTTGAGTTACGAGCCAGAATTTAAGATACGAGCCTGCATCGGTGACGTCACAACCACCACTCCGCTCAGATTCCTGAGTCTTGCGCATCGTTCTGTTCACATGTTTACCTCACCTGCTGACAGTTAACATCTGTCACAAAAATCAATTTCATAATTCGGTTTGACATTTACTGTCAATTGCCACCAGGAGGCCCGAGTCCCTTTCCTATTTATTTTCTTTTCTCCAACTAGATGCGTCAATTTTGAAAATGGAAAAACGGGGCGTATGTACAGTTTTTAGCTAATTTTTTTCATATCACCATGAGTCCAAAGAAGGTGAGTGTAAAGAATAGTGGTGAGGAAAGGAAATAGGTAATAGGAATTAAAGAGTGAGATAATAGACAAACATGAGCAAGGCATAAGAGTAATAGACTTGGCAACGCAGTATGATTGCACTACTTCTACGATATGTACTATTCTGAAGGAGGACTCGATAAAGGTTATAACTCCAGCTACAATATTTGTTCATCATAAATATATTATGAAAAAATTGGAGTGGGTTTTGGGGGCTGGTATGAATTAATCTCATTTTAATTAATTTCAATGGGGAAAATTGATTTGAGATACGAACATTTTGACTTACGAGCTCGGTCATGGAACAAATTAAACTCGTATCTCAAGGCACCACTGTATATCATATTCCACTACCATATAGAAATTACAAAAGTTTTCAGTGCTTTGAAGAAAAAATTATCTTTGTAATACTTCTCAACATAAACTAGGTTTATTTTTAAATCATATACAAAATGAAAGCCATTTTTTAATTAACTATCAAAAGCAAGAATCAGTAGGGCCATAAGTGTTACAAAAAGAAAGTATTGAAAAATACTTTTTTCAACTTGCTCGTCATTCAAAATAGCACAAAAGCTAACCCACTAAATACTAATTTATAAATATATGAAACTAAAAATTACTATATATTTAATGTCTATGTATGTTTATGCAAGAACATGAAAAAAATGACCACACTAATTGTGTTTTCATTTACCTTTAAATTAAATAAAGTATCCCTTCTGAAATAAAAAACACTCCCACAAAAAGTGCATTCAATAAACTAAGTAGAACATCAGTCAAAATTGAAATTTTGAACACTTTCCACAAATCTTTGCTGAATGAATAAAAAAAAAAAATTTGAAGACACGACATAAGTAAATCCAGAAACTTACTAACCAATAGCAATGCAACCTAATGCTATAACGAAAGTCAAACAATATCCTCTTCTGGGTTCATTTCCTTTTCCATAACCTTTAGCAAAATAATAGATGTGTGGAAACAGTCTATCTTTACATAAAGCCTGCAAAAATAATTAAATGATAAACTTCAGGAAGGTAAGGCACATTTAATTAGATTTCTTAGATTTAATTCATGTATCTAGAGTATTTTTATTTTAAATATAAATCTTGCACATTTACAAAAAGGAACTGTTACTGATGGTTAACTTGTCCTGGAAAATACAGCAATTTCAAAAATGACTTTTAAAGGAATTTATTTTCAGATACATTACAGAAGAATAATTTATTTCTAAAAAGTAGTAAAATACAAACCTGGAAAACCTTGGGGGCACTAACCAAACTAGCAAGAGCAGATGACAGAGTTGCTGCAAAAATTCCGGCATAAATAATAGGCCCAAAAGCAGATACAGTTTCCATCACCTATAAGAATTCATTTTAATTTATTTTACACAACTTTTCGCTGCATAACATTTAATAATTAAGAGCAGTATTCAAAAATAGTATGCAAGGGTACTTCCATTTTCCCCCATATTCAAAACTAACTCGTTCTGATTTAAAATCTCGCTCTTCTAGATTAAATTTTAATCTCAATTGAATTTGATGTTAATGTAAAACTGATACAAGAACCATCAAAATTGGATATTCAGGTGTTTGTGGCTAAGGTATAATTTTGAGTAAATTTAGGATAAGTTATTCTGACAACTTAGAAAGTGTTACAAAGTTTCAGAGCAATTCAAAGCAGCTTTACGGCAATTTGGAGCAGATTCAAGTATACTTTTTAATCAGACAAAGGTGATTACATTTCTGTGTAAGCTAAAATTTGAACTTAGCATAAAAATAAATCATGTACATGGCAATTCTAGAATTTTACAAGGAATATAACAATTACACTACATTGAAAAATGCATCAAGAATTCAAAGTATTATTTGGCCAATTGGTCATCTTCATTATTCAACTTGGACAAAAAAATATGGAGAATCAAATTTGGTATTTTTGTCATAACATAAATCAAAGTTGGACTGGTAAAAGTGGTGTAGGCAGTCGTTTAAGTGATCCACTGGGGTAGTGTTGAGGGTGTTGTTTGTTTGCAAGTTCAATGTAGAGACAAAAAATTTCAGGAAAGCAGTTTATTAAATCTAAGGATGAGCATGAGACATCAGTACAGGTTTCTTCATGTGGCAGTTTCGAACAGTTCAGAGCTTCTTATTCAGTGATGTTCATGAAAGAATGAGAAATCAAAGATGAATTAGCTAAGAGTTAAGGGTTTAGAGAAAGATGATTTTTGACTAGGGGACCTATTTAGAAAGCTTGTTGGCAGAAAGGTGGGGAGTTATTTAACTACATGAGCATCTCATTGTGATGGAATGCATCAGCAATCAGAAAGGAAGAAATAAACATCATGAAGGGGTTGTTTGTTAGAGAGGTGAGAAAGTTTAAAAGCTTGGTGGTGTGAAGATTTACTGGGGACCTGATGGGCTATAGCCATGAGACAAAGACTAGCAAGTAAAAAGGGGAGTTATTCAGGAATGTCAAAGGACTTTTGGTGGTGAATATTACATTTAAGGGTAAATTTTATCATACGTAACCAGTAACAATTTTATGGATTAGCATTGTTTCATACTGCCATTTAATGTTTCGAATCAATTTTAATCATAGAGCATTAGTTGAATAAGGCCTATAGGAAATGGGCTAAGTAGAAATTCTGCAAAAGTTAATAATAAAGAACTAATATAATACAATTAAAGTCTTACCTCATAGTAGTTCATTAAACCATAATCACAGGATAGTTTAGGTGCCAAAGAACAATCGCTGATGGCAGTTATGTTATTCATTGCGATAGTCATATTTCCATTAGCATCCCTTAGAACCGTAGATCCAGCAGTGAAAGCAAACCACAAATAACTCAGAGTAGTTATGAGTATAGCAAGAAAAGTTCCTTTTGGTATAGCAACTTGAGGATCCTACAAAATATTAGAAATTGAATATTAAAATACAACATAAATTCTTATGCTCAGTTCCAATATGATGTCCATAAAATTAGTATGAACTTTTGTTATAAGGTTTAATACAAAGGTTAATGCATAATTATACATAAATACATAAAAGTAAAATTTTATAATTATGTGAATACTAGGACATAGAATTTTTAATCGCAGTAGTCTCCAACCCCTAAATACTAATACACTACTGTTTGTGAAAATTGAAACACCATGAAGGAATCATGCAAATTAAACAAAACTTGCAGGAAATTCAAAACAGGTTAGGATATGCAAATGATTAGAATCACAAAGCAATCCCGCATGTGTGGGCCGAGAAACACCCTCTAAACTCCCAAGTGAGCTGTGTATAAAAAGCACTGTAAAGGTGTGTTAAAATGTATGTGTATCATCGTTTGACTGTTGTAAATGATTGATTAGAAGTCAATATGCCTCACCAAAAATGCAGAGTGCCATGTAGGCAACTGACGGAGTTTGAATGGGATCACATGATCGGCCTCCGTGAGAGTGGACTTTCGTATTGTAAAATCGCCATTCACAGGGGCGTAATGCCACAACAGTGATGCATGTGTGAAAGAGAAGAACCATGGAGAACTGGACAATTCGAAACCCCGGCAGTGGGCCATGCAATATGACGTCACCATGGGAAGACAGACACCTCATCCGCATGGCAGTGACGGACCATACAGCATCCTTTTGTGCGTTGGCACAACATTGGAGCATGTCTACAGGTGTGTCATTATCTGCCCCCACAGTTCGTCGACATCTGCTGCCCCATGGGCTAAGTGCAAGGATTCCTCTGCGCAGGATTCCCTTGATGCTGAACCACCGACACCTCTGGTTACAATGGGCTCACCAACATAGCCAATGGTGAGCCAATTGGCAATAAGTTGACTTCTCAGATGAGTCCCTCTACAATATGGACTATAACGATGGAAGCATACTCGTCAGACACTACAGAGGTGAATGCCTTCTCCCGGTCTTATTCAGCGTCATACTGGACGAACGCCCGGTGTTATGGCCTGGGGCACTATTGGATATCATGGGCGATCCCGCCTACTCCAAATTGTGGGGACTCTGAACAGCGGGTGCTACATCAGGGAAGTTGTGGAGTCCTAGGTCATACCCCTCCTGCAAAGCATTCCCGGAGCTGTATTTTAGCAAGACAATGCCCGTCCACATGTTGCTCGGAATGTACAAGCCTTCTTAAGTGCACGGCAGGTTCCACTCCTTCCATGGCCTGCATGTTCCCCGGATTTGTCACCCGTCGAGTTGTCTGGGATTACATCGGACGGCAACCTGGTTAACATACCATATCAAGAGAACACCCAACTAAAAGTCATAAAAGTTTTATCTGATGCCCATCAAATATAACTACAATTTTAAAAATCAACTATTCTTAAACAATGAGCCAAATTCATTCCTTGTCACTACACTTAAGATTAATCTCATTGCTCTACTTTGTCTTGTCATTCTTGATTTTTTAAATATGCATTTTTGTGAATTAGCCTTCCACCAAAGGAGGATAGGACACATCACTTTCGGAGCACCAGCTGCTTAGCAGCTCATCCCCACATCATAAGAAAAAATTAAATGCTAGTAACATAAGGGTGGGTGAATTTAAGAAAATGTTGATGTAGGGGGCAGAAGAAACTTAAATGCTAATGACAACCTAAGCCTCGCTCATCTGCAAGAGATGAGAAGTCACTCTCCAATCTACTGACCATGACCGAGGGCATTTAGATTTTGGTCAAAAAACTGGCTAGGGGATGAATCTCCTGACTGCTACATGCTCGCACAGAAGAGTTAACATTAGATAAATAAGGAAAGGCAATTAAACTTAAGGAGAAATTACAATTTAAGTGTTAAAATTTAACTTTAAAATTGATACATTGGTGGTCCCATCATGTTCATATATACATCCCTAGTTTTTGGTGTACAGAAAAATCAAAGCAAATGGGGGAGAGAATAAATAGAATTGAAGTCAGACTTCAGGGTCCAAAACACAACACCCCATATCGGCGTTTAGGCCTTTGTGGAAAGGTAATAAACTGTTGATGCGGAATAGCTCTGGGTCTTTTCTGCAAGCTGACAACAGTTGCATCATATGGTCTTAATGACTAGTGTTTCATTTGGCACCTAAGGTAATTTTAGAAAGAAATTAGAAGAAATCTACCAAAGGAGAATTTTCAGTGCAATGAAAAATATATAGTACTAGACTGCTAAATTGCAAAGTCTGCAGTATAAGATTTTTTACATTTTAAACTAATAACCACAGTACTCCTGACAAAAATTACAGTACATTGCTTTAATAGCTAAAGAACTAATATCTAATAAAAAATGGCGTACACTTAGATCACCAGAAATGTTAGCTCCAGCTAAAATTCCAGTTGCTGCCGGAAAGTACACAGAAAATACAGAAATAAATGTTTGACCTCTAAAATCAGGACCAAAGTTTTCTGTCATGAGTTCAACTAAAATAAAAGAAAGGAGAATTTAGCATGATAAAGCAAGAAATAAACACATGTACTCTTCATCTTTTCACTTGTTTCACGATTTTACAGGATTAAAGGCTAAGAGAATCCAATCCTGATTGTACAGAATTCTCACCCATAAACTTTTCCAAAAATGAAAGTTTGGTGTTTGAAATGAAACCAGAAGCTAGAAGTTATTTTTCGCGTGTAAAAAAACAATTTACATTTACCAAATTATTCACTCATGTGATAAACAATAGCTTGTTTCAGGTAATATTTCAAGGAAAATGAGGAAGGATAAAACCATTTGTATTCAAATTCAAAACTTTGTTGAAAACGTTAAGTTGTTGCAAGTCAGCCTGTTTCATGAAAAATATTTTTTTGAAATAATATTTAATTTTGATGAAAATAAAAATTTTGCTTAACTGATACATGCAGCGATGCCAACCATTGGATGACCATGTCTGTAATCAGATGATTGAATTTCAGTACTTATACACAAGGCATTTCAGTAACATTTTGGTAATTATTACATTTAAATATAGTTAATATATAACAGCCTTAAAATTGTAGTTTACAAATGGATGCCAAAAATGTTGTTCCCATTCAAGAAAATCTGCAGTCAGACAAAGTAAATACATTGGTAAAGATTCAGCAAAGTGTGATTTATCATTGAAATAAACACAATAATTCCAATCATCTATGCTTATGTAGCTGTCACTCCTGGCCATAATATGTAAAACAAAATGCATTGATACCAACTTCCAACTTGATGCTGCAGGGATGTTTTTAGCTGTGTTGCGTTATTCCACTTCTTTTATATAAATGGCATTTTAACCAAGGGAAACAGGTAGTTTGTAAACAATATGCATGTTTTGTATTGCTTTCTAAGCTGCATATAATTCTCCTAGAGACTATTCAATTCAACTGCTATCCTAAGAAAAATATTAAATAACCATTCAATATTCTTCCTGGAGAGAAAAAGACTTAAATAAATACAAATTCCAACATTAAAAGAATTTTTGACAGAAATTATATTAAGAAAAATACTTCATTACTGTCCCAAGTATTTTTGATAAAAAAAAGTAAAAATTGCCTAGGTTGGCTGCAAAAATTAGTCATCCAAAAACAGGATAAATGACTGAAAAGTTATTTTTGAATTCAGAGGTAAAAAATAAGGCAACATTCTGTTTATTGGTACATTGGCTCTTGTAATGAAATGTAGTAATTGAAAAAACGCTCATTTGCATAGATTCGAAATGAAAACATTTTTAAGTCGAAATTGTAGCAGTTTCAGTATGAATTCTCCATTTTAACACAGAAGTCCGTTCTACCATTGATCTTGTGCACTTTTAATTATTTTTCTTAATCCCCACTCGCCAAATTTTTTCTTTTAAAGCTTGAATCTTGGTAAAAATCTTGTCAATGTTATAGCTTTAGAGCAATTTCAATTTTTTACACCATGCCATTGCCAAATGATAATAGGCTAAAAAATGCTACAATAGAATATAGGTAAAATAGATAGGAATTTTTTGGATTGTTATAAGACACCAAGGAGACAGTGGGCTACGAATTTGACAACTGTACCATTTTATAATCAACCGAGATTTTCCTAAAATAATTCCATTATTTGCTGTAATAAAAGGTGAAAATCTGTAATGGTTGCCATCTGTGTCAGTTGTTTTAAGCATAACCCTTGTTCTTTTATGAGGCAACTAATAGTTGCTTATTACTAGTGTATAGGCTGAGTGCCATTGTATACACTTGTTTTAGGAGGGAAAACATGGTAGTATGGACATAAAACAATATGTTAACCAAACAAATAAATGTAATTTTGCATCCCACCTTGACTTTAATTTCTTTAACCGACATACTTTTGATATCACACAATGAGTTTCCTTTTAAGTGCTAAAGTATGTAAAATTCCACCCAAACTAGAAAACAAGGTTCTGAATTAGAATGGGATTTTTCATAAAATTCTACTTGATAATTTAAAAATCAGGAAGGGTACTCACTGCTCCATCCTACGACACCTCTGGACTTTTTGAAATCATTTGGAGGGATGAATGAACCAATAATAAAGTCAGCCATGGATATAAGCAAAATGACAAGAAGGACGATTTGTGCCTGCAAACAAGAAAAGATTTCATTGCATGAAGATGAGTTTTATGGCAGCAAATTACAATACTTCATAACAACTTTAACTTCAGAAAAATTACAGAACACAATACAAATAAATTGGTATTTGGTATTGGTATTTTCAATTAACATCACACTGGAGCAACACAACGGGCTATTGACAAATAAATTGGAAAGGTTCATATAACCTTAATTCCTTTAACATCTGTAGAATTTTCTGTATGAAACTGAAATCTGAACTTCACTTATTTCAACAAATTTTGTAATAAGTGTGAACTTGAGAAACAATTTTAAAGGAGCACTTTATTTTTAGTCTATAAAAAGCAATTCTTAACACTTTTAAAATGAACGTACAAAGAGAAGTCAAACTTGGGGGTGCCAAATCGAAAAAATATTTAATGTATTCCTCTAATGTACTATTCTACAAGTGCAAAGGTGCAACATGCAGTTTTTCAAGAAATATTGATTTCAAAATACACTTGCTTATATATTTGATATGCCTATACTAATTTTTAGTACGCTGCATAGCTCTATAGATAATGCGTCTCCCTGCCATAATGTTGGCTCAAGTTCAATCCCAGGTTCGTTCAGACTTTTAAATCATCTTTTATGTGTGCAGCTGCACTGCAAATGTTTATTCAAGGAAGTAGTAGTTCATTTACACAACACATTTTGCTTTCCTTCCAAAATTCACTTTAAGGCCTTTTTCATTATTTATACTTAAGAAATTGTGAAGCTTTTGCTCAAAATCTCAAACTTTGAATTCATTTTACTTTAGGTGAACCAAATAAACCAAACCCGAATTTTCATTTTTTTTTATGTTTATTACAAATACCACTAGATATGAACACATTTTGCCATACAACTTTTATTCATCACTACCACTGTTTTATGCTGATCACTGACAGTTGCTGTAAATCGTTAACCATTACTGTTCATAAGACTAGATGAGACAGACCCTAGACTTTCTATAATATAAATAGAAATTTGCATTTAGTTTATTTGGTTCACAAAAAGTAAAATAAGTTAAATAAAAGTAGATTCAACAAAAACTTTTTCACTTCCAAGTAAATAATAAAAAAGTATGTCTAGGGAAATAAGTTTTTGAAGAAAAAATGCAATGTTGCAAAATGAACTATTGCATCCCTGAATAAACATTTGCAGTAAAGAAGCACACAAAAAGATTTTTTAAAGGTGAATGAAAGCAAGAACCAAATCCAGGACATCAGCAGTTAGATATGTATCTCACAAGCTACAATACCTACTCTAAATTCTAAAATAATTTACACAATATTTTAGCAAGTGTATTTTTAAAAACAATATTTCTCAAAAACAGCAGAGCATTGCATCCTGCCCTTTTGCACTTGTATTGCTCTAGTGGAGTACTATCCTATACAAAAATTGTTTTCAATTTGGCAACCCAAGTTTGTGCCCTCTCCTTGTAAGTCATTTAAGAATAATCAAAGGTAAAAAATAACACAGGAAATTAAGTGTAGAATCTGAAACTGAAAATTCTCTTAACTTATTTCTTTTCAATTTTCTGTAACAAAAATATTTTTATTACATTAAAAATGTTACCTATAAATAATATGGATCAAAACATGTTTCAAACATTCTAAAGTAATCCTAACATTGTAATACTTTTCTTAAAAGATGAAATTTCCTGAGAATATAGAATTTTAAGTGATGAAGGCATCTACATTAGAATGTCTATTGATGTACTTCAACACAGGAGTGCTTTTATCAAGGTCTTCCTTTTTGGAAAATTTTTTTTGGCTTTTCGGTATTTTAGTCAATAGGCAGAGCAAAGAATTATGTAACTCATTTTTAAAAAAGTGTACAGCTAAATTTACCTAGACTGTGCTCTTGTATCATTTCAACTCTAAGCACTTACAGGTACTATAAAAATATATTCTAATGAAAATATTGTTAAGTCAGCTTAAAGTTAACTGAAATTAAAATATTATATGCTATTTTGCGCAATTCATTTACTGCTATTATGTGTCATTTAGACTAAATATTGTTAATACAACATACAAATCTTTTAAGGAATCTGAAGTGCTGGACATTGTAGTTACAATCCGGCATTTGATTTAGTTTATCCACATTTGTAAACACATTTTAAACTGAACATAACTTTTATCCAAGTAGGAAAATGAAAAGAATGCATAAATAAACTACCATAATTCATTGAACTTTTGGAATATAGAAAATTAATTTTGTAGTTAAGTTCCGTAATAAGATGTTTGAAAATGTTTTTATTTATGTTAATAAGTCAGTCTATTACACAAAGCATCAAGATGTTCAATAAGCTTATCAATGATATGAGCTTATAAAGAGTTGTATATTAATAATAACCAGTAAATATTAAAAGGAATAAAACCAGTTACCTTTGATTCCCATTCTGTTCCAATTATAGCAATGCCGAAAAGAAAAAGAACTGTAAGGCAACCCACGATTCTAACATCATTCATTCCACCATCAACGATTTTAATTCCATTTGTCTGTAAAATATTAATAAGAAAAATTATGGAGAACCTAACTTAAAATTCATACCAAAATATATTCACATTTTTGAGGGGACAAGCTTATAATTAATACTGAATCTTAGCAGTTAACTTTGAGAATTCTTGTACAATGACGATCATTTGGGTACATATGGATTTTTCCATGGTATACAGGAATTCTGAAAGGATCCATACCCAATTTAAGAAATTATCACTTGTTTACATTGTTTTGACATAGGACTACATCTAGCTATGGATAGTATTGGACAGCTTTTCAGTCCACTGCTTGTGACAAAAATAGGTCCCAATTGAAATCATTATATCGTTTAAAATACATGCCAAACAGTAATTGTCACTTATTTGTAAACAGCATGGAGTCTAATTTGCACACTGCAGGATACATTGTGTACACAATGTTCCTGTTTCTACACATGAATGTGAGAAATTCTGCAATATTTCTGGGCATGCAGTCACATTTGACTGTCTATTTTAGCAACCATGAATGTGCATGGTATCATTTTAAGGCATACATCTATTCAAGGTGAGATCTATTCAAGCACACAAATAACATTTTCAGTGTTTTGAATTGAATAAAAAAAAATTAAATTGTTTTGTGAACCATTGAACACCCTTTTATAACTTACACTTTTATAAGTTACAGAAACACCCTGAAGCAATACTCGACTAGCACATTTCAACTCTGATCTGCAAATCTTAATCTTATGCTCCCAAGCGAGTACTGTAATTTCAAACTCATGACAAAAATATGTCAGAATTTGTATAAAGAGCAAAAAAGAATGGTTTTTAAGTAGTCAAAAAGCTGGCAAAAAGGTTTGTAAAATGATAAACTGTATAATAATGATAGAATTGAAAGAATATGTATATACTAGCAAACTGGACATTTTGCAAATTTTTTAACACATTATTGGCTACTTGATTTCTGTGTGTGTGAGTGCAAGAATTTAAAAGATCCTTAGAAAGATTTAAAAGATCCTTAGAAATACACTTCATTCAAAACAAAGTAAAAACATACCTAGATTTCGAAATAATGCAGTTAATTCAAATTTATTCTGGAATATTTCTTTGATTTAAGAAATAAGAATACTATTTAACAGAATGATAAAAAATATTGCTTACACTCAATAACTGTACTAGAGTTTCAGCAAAGCCAACAACATACATAGCAACAGCCACAGCATTGGCTAATGAAAATATCAGACCAATAGCCCCTCCAAATTCAGGTCCTAAACTTCGAGAAATCATGTAATATGTGCCACCTGTAAAACACAATTTAGTTTTAAGAGTATTCGAATGGGAGAAGGCTGGCTGATTTAAGTTTAATAATGCAAGCTTCAACAATGGACAAGCTGTGCCAAAACGATAAAATTAGATGCAATAAATTATCAGAATAACAAACCAACATTAAAAGAATGATAAAAACATAGGTAAACATGAAAGAAAATAAAGAATTTTAATCAAATACATAAAAAGATAAATATATGAAAACATGTTATCATGAAAAGTAAAATGCAGAATTAAAATGCATTGATGAGAACGTTGATTTAAATTGATAAAATTACAGTTTAAAACACATAAAAGGTTTATTTTTTAGATGAAACGAAAGCATGTGGGTGACTCTTAAAAAAACAATACAAAGGGTAAAAACAATTTCAGACAGAAATGAATAAAGTGGGGTACCCTATCTTAGTTGAAAATTTTAAACCTCATCTCATGACCTATCTAAAGTGATGTTTTACAAATGTGTTTAAAATGGAAAAGATGAAAATCTACGACTGCAGGGGCAACCCAAGTCTGGTAAAATAGGCGATACAGTGAGTGTTTAAAAAACTGAAGGTATAAACGTTGAAGACAAGGACAGGAAGTTAAAATACTAGTTATGATAAAAGGTAATTGGTAATGACATATAATGTTACATGCGTTTTTGATGTAGTGACTCTTAGAAAAATGATTTTCTGATGAATGACTTGCTTTACCTGATTTTTAAAATTTTAAATGTTTTAGTATGAACGAATGTAACAAATCACTAGATTTTCTTTGTTCTGTACTCTAAGAACTAGTTTTTTAACTTACCACCTTTCACTTCACCATTGGTGCAAATTGCTGACATTGAGAAAGATGTTAAAAGTGTTACAGCAGTCGCTAAGAGAATGACAAGACAACCATAACCTGAAAAGAAAATTAAACACTAAGAAAACTTTCTAGGTGTAATGTAATAAATTAGAATATAAATACAACTGAGAAAAGGCTTACCGATCCCAGCTTGACCAACAACCCAAGATAGACGGAGAAAAAGCATGACACCCCATATATTCAACAGACATCTTACCTGTGAAATAATACTAGTGAATAAAACATTTTTATATAACATTAGATTTAAGATCACAAATCAATTGTATTTAATAGAAAAGTATGAAAATCTCAAGTCCTTTTGTGGTTGATTTTAAAATTAGTCGGATCGGATTTGGGATTTTATGGCATAATATCTTAAACAGGACAATCTGCTCCAGGCAATAGAAAATTAAACAAATAGCAGCATTATGCTAGACTAAAAATGCAAAATCAATAATTAAGACATGTATAGGAATTTAATTTACATGCATGAAATTTGGAAAATTAAATTCTAAAAACGAAAAAGTTGAGTCATTTTGAATTTGAGAAAAAATTAGACAAGGTTTAAAAAAATGAACAATACGAAAAATGCAAAGAGGTTCGAATGGGGATTTGCTCACACCAAATCTTATAAGTAGTTTTGAATTGGCAAGATACTGATGATTGAAGACACGACAGGCAATCAAAATACGATGGAAGAGAAAAAGTGGAGCGTGAGTTACAATTGGATGTGTCTTAGTAAAAGACAATGAGTGAATTGTGCATGTCCAATGCAAAGGCAGGTCAGTTTAACATCAGTCAATCCCATTGCAAACACTGGCTACCGGCGAGTGGTGGGTTTATGGAATGCAGTGTTGGTGAATTGCAGATGCGACTTGCCACAAGGAGTTAATTCAAATGAATCATTACGTTTATTACAGAAAATTTTAAAAAAAATATTGGGCTTGGGATTTAAGACATCAAAAGCATTTTTCCAAATACGAACAAAAGTAGGTATGAGCAGTGGCTTAAATCTATTTTAGATATCTACTATTATTGCAAGACTGACTTTAATGCAAAAACCCAATTCAGAAGACACCAAACAAAACTAAACACTCGGAAATAACTATGCAGTTGAAAATGAGAAATGATTAGCACAACTTCAAACAAATCTTAATTAACTACTTTTAATAAAATGACAAGAATTAGCATAAATGGTCCCCCATGCTTTTCCAATCATAAATATTAAACACACTATTCCCCTTCTTCCTCTCTCGATTCATTAAATTTAACTTTATTCATAGTATAGCGATGTTTGAAATTTATAGTAAAATAGGAATTCTTATAAAGAAATAAGTTTAACTGAGCATCACCACAAAAAATAACATTTTCCATATACTTATTGAAACATAATAAAAAATGGAAGGAAATAGATTTTAAAAGTCAGATACAATTTTAATGAGAAAGCATACCAAGTGTAGAGCATCGGTAGTGAGCTACATAAACTATTATATATATATATAAGATGACTTACCATTACACCTTGAATCCATCCTAGCTTTACAGAAGTAGATACTCTAGAATCATCACCATGTCTTAAACGTTTAGAAAACTAAAAATAAAGGAAAATATCAGAACGTTAGACAATTTAAATTTTCTTTAGTTTTATTACATTCAAATAGTACTTCAATAAGTTACTCTAAAAATACATACGTAAGCTTTTAGTTCAATTCTTAAAAATGATATGGCTCACCGCCATATGGTCTTTTTTGCTACCAGTGAGCTTAATTAGATCACTACCTACAATTCTAGCAAAGCTTCATTGCTTTATAATCCAATAGGTGAATACTTTGAGTACTATATTTACTGGTATATGACAAAGAAAATTGCAGCTTAATTTTAGTGAGATATAAAGGCTAAAGTAGCTGCACAAGAAACTACTTTTGTCAGGTCGGCGAGTTTTATAGTGCAATTTGGCATATTTGGTCAAGTAATTGGCATACACATCCAAGGAAAGTTATACTGACGCAGAAGAGAAATACACCGAGGGAGGAATCGAACCTGCGTCGCCTACTTTTGACAATAAAGAATCCCCTTGTTCCTACTCCCCAACCCAGCAACTCCTCATATTTTAGAATACATCGGTTTTTGAACTTGGTCTAGGTTGTACTTTTACAAAGGAAATATAACTGAACTAAACAAGCCAAATCGTTGATGAGAAGATGAATACAGGGTTCAAAATCAGCGGGGTTTTTTAGTAAATTTCGTTTTCACAATCGCGTACACACAATAATTCACTCAATCAATCAGCGTTTTCACAACTCATCATTTTTGTGCCCAATTCTTCTGAATTCTTTCGCTAGTATACGACAAATTCCTCTACCATTCTACCATTTAATCTATTCAAAACTGAGTGTCAAAGTCCAGACCTTGTCATTACAATGCGTGTTTATACACCTTCACATTTTCAAAATGAATTTGAAATTGCACCCAAAATAGAACATTTTGACAAATCAGGGGTAATGTTTAGGTGCCATCCTGCTTTTAATTTCTATCCACGGGTAAACAAATTTTTTAAAATTTATCCTTGAAACATTTAATACCAAATACTTTTCAATAAATTTGTTTAACAAAAACCTAAAAACCAAAGAATGGTCAAGTCACTAAAAACAAATATATTCTAATTTAAACATCTTAAACATCAAGAGAAACAAAGGACGCATGATTTAGATAGGATTATTCAGTTTATACATTAACCGTAGTCAAGACAAATAATACAAAAAAAAATTAGATTTTTGGATTACAATAGATCTGGTAAAAATAATCTCCGATTAGAATTTTTAAATTTAATAATATTAAATAAGTCGTTTTAGCTTTGATTTGCTCTGAATGAATCTTTGAATTAGAGTTTGGAATTACGATACAAAGATTATTTTAACTGGAATAGTCAAAAGTGTTCGGTCAATTTTCATTCGTTATTTTAGATTAGTCAAACAAAATCGCCTTTGTAAATACAGATAACACGAACAATTATTCAATTTTTTAGTGAACCTATATCAAAAGCCAGCATTGAGCTTGGGATTTTAAAAATATTACTTTTGTGGAGCCAAAAGCCAATTCATGAGCAGAGAATTATTTTTAATTTCAATAAAACAAATTTTACAAATTAAATAACCAAGGTGTGAAAAAATTAAGATATTTTAAATAAAAAATCAGATTTGATTTGAATCAGAGACTTTAATTTAAATCGAATTTCTATTGTTTTAATTCGCTGCCCAAACAAGTCTAAACTTGTTAGGCATAAGACGTGAAAATCACGGTGTAGTTTCTAGATATCAATGTTTTAACATAAATCAATATTAAATACTAAATATGATGGTTTAGGAAATATAGCAAACTGTTGAAAATGTTCTTTCTGCGAACACAGTAGTTGTGGCGGTAAGATGGCTTTGTGAATGACAAACACTAAAATCGAAATGAGCTTCTCCCATTCCAAAGACATCTGGGATAGAACGTTTTTGCGAGGAAACCAAAAAAATATCTGCTTTCACTTCATAATTATAGATATGATACTAGAAGAATATGTTGCTTTTGCGAACATTAAGAGTTCTTTCTATTTAAGCTCAGTTGATTTTCTTCAACAGGGTTTATTAAGTAAGCTAGGAAGTGAGGAGCACTCAGTGTTCGTTTGTGATATATTGAAAACGAATATTAAACATTGCTGATTCCTTTATCAAAAATAACAAATTCTTTCTAGTAAGGGCATCAGTTTAAGTATATTCAACTGTTCAATGGGGAAGAATATGCCAAAATCAACAAACACTTTACGTTATGTATTTACTAGCCTAATATGTATAAAACTCGGCTTCTGTTGAAAACAGATTTGTGAGTATCACTTGTTTTCAGTGAGTAAAAATAGAAATATTTGTTGATCAACTGTCATTGCCATCTCAATATGGGCGTCAACTCCTAGGAGTTCGACAAACTAAAGGAAAATATTTCTAATGGGTAACCGAATAAGTTGTTTAAAAACAATTTTTGTAGATACAATTATGAGAGATACAGCATGCTCAAAAAGGTCCTTTTCTGTCCCCTTCCAATTATTCCTGTTGATATGATCCATGAAAAATCCAAGGAAAAAATTGTTTATCTCGTCAGGGCCACTTGATGTAAAAATAGTGGCATAAAATTTAAATCATCGCCATCTCAATTGAATGGAATTGCTTAGTAAGCAAAACTGATCTTCCTTTGAAAGACTGAGCACTCCTTAACTTGAACAAATCAAACGCTAAGATAGATAATCGCTCCTACAGAAGGTGCATCACAGCGAAATGTTTTTCCTAATTTACTAGGCAAATTTTTTCTTAACTACATAACATTTTTATTAACGGGAGACATGGTACGTTGCCGATATAATTAGTAACTAGGTTCTGCTTAAAATGAAACTTTTGGAATTTTGCTTGTTTTGAAGTAGAGAATTCTAACTAAACTGAAAAAGGCAGGCAACTATTAAAAAGAGCATTGGAAAAGAGGAAGAACTGTTGAAAACTCCACTTCCTACAAACCTTGGCTTTTACTGCTGAAATGTTTCTCTGTAGCAGTATTAAAGCGAGAGCTGAATGGTGAAAAATTGGTTGGAATGGGCGCGAAAATAAGACTAAGATTCATAAAATGAGGCTAGAAGAGGCAGATAAGGTTAAGCAAACAATAAGAAAACTTGCAATTGGAAGGTTTTGGAGCTTCATTTCATTTTGACGGTGGTTGGGGTTTTGTGGCACAAGGGCCACATTTGGCCAAGCCATACATTTTCAGGATCAAGATCAAATCCACTTCCAACAAAGAATATTTGAAAATGGCTGGCTTGAGTCAAGACCAAGATCAAAATACCTGTGGACCAGTGTCCAAATTCTGAAGTCTTGCTGACACAGAAGAGAAATACAGAGAAAGTAACAGGAGCCGAACCAGGGCCGCTTACAACTCGCAGGTTACTAGCATAGTGGGTAAACCCACTAAGCCACGGCGGCTCCAAATCCACCTATTTGTTGACAAAAGTTTGACATAACGTTTGTGGGCTTGAATAATTACACAAAATTAAAAATGCCATTGAGATTGTTTTGTAGATGCGAGATTCTATTTTCTGGAAATGTATCAAAATAACAACCTGCCAATCTCTTCCCGAAGTCTGTCGCCTGCATCGATTAATCTGGAGAAAAGTTATGTAATGAATGATTTAAAATTATTCATTCTCCATCTAAGCTCAGATAAATGATAAAAAATCTCAGCACTATTTACGTTTGGCCATTCAAGAATACGTCCTTTATCAATTATTCAATCATCAATTATTGCTTAAATATAGCCCAGTGCAATTCGTACGTCAACATCGGCGCCAAAATTTTGCTCTTAATAAGTTGTCCGTCCCTATAATGATAGGTTTCGACCTTGACCTGGCGCCTTGTTGATTCATTCGCAGCGCAATCAGCTCTTAATTATTTTTCTTACCTAATGTCTGAATCAATCAAATTTTCAAGGGTAACATCGTATTTCGCCGTGTTGTTCAGATGAAATGATCGTATTAAATCATCCAATTCACCAAGACCGTTATTATCAAGAGAATAAGCGAATGAGGTGTTCTTAATTAAGCCATTTCCAATTGTTACACTTAAAATCTTGATTACATTCGTTTGGCGCATTTGAAGGAATCAAATTCACGTAAGACACATCAATTATGTAGAACCTGTGGCAGTTGAACTTTGTATTCATTTTTGAAAAAAAATTTCAGTTTTGTGACAAGCTGTGACCACAAAAGATGGGAAGTTTTCAAAAAATGATCTCAAAATGCCTGTACGAACTGTAATTTTCACTTTTCCTCATTTTAATAACACTCAATCTAGTTTTGAGTTTTATTCCATATGCACAAAAGAACAATTCGAAAATATGTCATCGAATGCTTTACTAAACTGTTATTTTTCTTTTTGCAACTTAACATTGTGTTGTCCCAAGTTCATTTACAGGTTTTGTAGTTTTTCAACGATTTTGAAAAGGTTCTTGAATTCGCATTGGGTAATTCTAGTCTCGACAGGAGAATTCAAAGGTCATGTATTTATTTTCTGCTTTTCATTTGTGATAGTAAAATCGTGAAAAGCAAGTTCAAAAACGCGAAAAGGAACATCTGAGCCAAAGATACGCACATCTAAGCGACATGAACATACGTTTCTGAATTACATTGATGCATAGGAGGCCATATGTAGAAGACATGGTTTTACACATGCGCATATCAATCTATCTTGAAGGCTTCGAACGAATGAACGGCCTGCCGCACAATCCATCAAATCAAGTCTGCAACATATTGAAAGTTGATTATATTAAGCTCATTGGATTTCTCTAGGAACTTTTTCATTCGGCAAATATACTTGATGCAATCAACCGAAAATTGTGGCTAGTTTTATAGCGAAAGGACCATATTTGGCCAAGTTACGCCAAACAATGACAAGCAATTGACAGTAAACACACAATGGAAGTTTTACTGACATAGGAGAAATAGACCCTGGGAGGAATCGAACCTGCGCCGCCTACAATTCACAGGTTGCTAGCGCAGTAGAAAACAAAGCCATGACGTCCCATTGGGTTGGTTAGATTTTTCTATGGCGCAAGGGCCACATGTGGTCAAGCTGCGCCGACGTCAAGTAATGGACACAATGAAAGTTTTACTGATACTGAAGAGAGAATTACACCAAGGGTAATTTAGATAAATCGTACCCAATAGCCTACAACTCGCAGGTCACTAGCGCACTGGGCAAACTCGACAACGGCGACACCGCAGCAATTTTCTGAGATGTCTACAACCTACTTCTACTGCTTTGTACATGTGAAAGAAAATTGATAACAATAACGGCAAACAAGATACATTGCAGTGAATCGAACAATCACACTTGCAACCCTATAATTACGGCATGAAAAAAGTGAGAAAAGGTTAAATCGATGAGCGTGAATCCTCAGAGAGATTAGGTTCTTTAGCCAGACGGCCTTGAAAAGCAACCCATTATTAAAATTAAAAACGAATAGGAAATGGGAATTAAGCAAAATATACATCTCTTTCAAATGCTTGTCAGGTGGAGGTTTTTACGATATTCTACAATCGTCTTCAACAATGGAACGAATCTGTCGATGCTTGGCTGCTTTCCCGTGTTAATTCTTTTTCTTCAAAACGCTTAACTGTTGGAAATTTTGATTCGAATGCGGTTGTATTTTGATTTATTTTGTTAAGAGTCATGGCTCGTTTAACAGCATCTTCTGAGGATCAATAAATTTAACATCGGGGCGAGCTGCAGCGATTGCCCGACACGCTCGTGACGTACTCCTCCTATTGAGGAAGACAAAGCCATTTCTTGACGAGGAAGTAAAATTTTAAGATAACAAATTGAATTCCCAAAATGTTCATTCACGGATTTGAAAACAATACATTCTAGGACCGATGGCGAACCTTTCCTGACAAAACCACACACATTAGTTCAACACCGGTCTGACATCTGAAATACACCTTTAGACGAACTACGTCCAACGACCGACCGCCTATGACAAAAATAAGTCTCAGTTCAAATCGTTATATCGTTAAAAATACGTATCAAACAGTGATAGTCATAAATTCCTGAACATGGAGTCCAATTCGTATGTACATCGTGAGCAGGTTGCGAAATGATGCAATGTTTAGAGTGTGCCGCTGCGCTCGACTCAAGCTTGTTTTACACAAGAGCAACGTGGATGCGGAGCGAAGCGCGGCGGCCAATCAGCGACAAAAAAGGCAGTAATTGATAGGTGGAACGACAGCTTTTTAGTCCCAGATTGGCCGGGCGTTCCGCTTCCGCGTTGCTCTAGTGTACAAGTAGCTTCAGTCTGTCTCGATAAGCGTGAGAGCAACACTATTGTGCGTGGTATCGCTTTAAAGCTCTCGAGAACTATTTAAAAACACGAAATACATTTAGCGTTAAATAAACGCTTTGAAACAATACTCGACTAACTCATTTCAACTCTCCGATCTGCAAGTCGTAGTCCTATGCTCCAAATTGACGGCTCAATCAGAACTAAGTCTTTCTCGTGCAGAAACATAGTACGCATACAATTGTGGAATGTCGCATATCCGATCAATGTGTCCCCTTGCCTTAAATTTACGCTACTGCTTCGATTATTACGAATGTCAAATAATTATCGTTTGCGCTCGCATTGATGTCTTGCCTTGGGCAGAATTAAGAATCGTTTTTTTTTTCTTATTCCTTAGACGCCATTTGTGGCAATATTTAAAAAGATCAGAATTTGTGTTCTGTGGTTTCATTCAGATTATCAGATCAGGACCTCTTATAAGGTTTCAAAAAAATTGAAAGAAGCAAAAGATGAGCGACTTGTACACTAAAAAGCACTGACCTTAAAATGTTTATCAAATATTTGTTTATTGAAACAACCACACCTTAAAAAGAAACTTTTCATGTGGTATCACAATCATATCGTCTCACACAAATGGACCACTGATAAATATGGTGAGAGAAAGATAACAAAGATATTAATCCATCATGCCCTTACAAAGGTTTCGTAACATTACCCATTAGCAAATCAAAATATTGCTTTACGGCCCAAGTCAATAAACAGAACTTGCTACGCATTTTAATTTGACAGCTTTTTCTTATTTCAAGCATATGGTGGTCTATTTCGATAACAGTGATGAGTTTATTACTACCTGAACAAGGCACTCCCGAGAAAAACGAAAACATCTCTTCAGAAAAGAATGAAATAACAGATGAATCACTTTTCTGGTGATTTTTTTACCAAAAGGGAATAAAGAATCAATGCTGTGATGCCTGATGAACTGATCACTTTTTCATGATTTGCATAAATAAGCACACTTCACGAACTACAGAACCATTTTTTAAACTTCAAACGTAATTCCGTGAGATTTTCCCAAAGGGATTTTTTGTGAAAAAATGTCACACTAAGTTAATTTTTACACAAGAAAAAAAAGTTGAACTGCCCTTAAATGCATTCATTGGAAAAATGCAATAAAATATTGTTTAGAAGTGGTCAGCGTCATTCGGCAACTAGGTGGGGGCATGTGCTGGTGTAAGTTAACTTACTACGTGGATACAGAACCATGGGCTGATGTGGTTCTCTAATTGCACTAGTCAATTTAAAAAAATTTCACAACATGGATGAAATATATAAGGTTTTACTCCAACTAAATTTTTTGGGCTGTTGAATTCAAATCACTAAAAAAATCTCCAAGTAGCTTTTTTATGTATTAACAATTACTATATTTCAAAATATAAATATATACAAAGCAATATTTAAGTCTTGGAAGTGATAGAATATATCAAATTTTATTAAATTCCAAGTTAAAGCTGAGCTTTAAATTGTTATTTTTGCAGTATTTATTTTTTCTTGGAAGCAATAGTTTGTTGAAAATTATAAATACCATATTTGCATATCACTGCAGCCAAAAAATGGAGTAAACATAAATACAAAATTATATTTATACACTTTTTCTCGAAAACCCATACACGTTGTCCATTTTTTTACTCAAATGCGTCATGTTGTTCTTCAGCAAAACCAGCAATAATCTCAATCATTGTGGGATCTCACCTGCCTTGATATCTTGTCCATAGCTCGAATATCTTGAAGGAACCTTTCTCCTTGTTCATCGCGGATTGCTCTTGGATTGTCAGAAAGAAATTCAAATAACCTAGGAGATTTATTTTTAAGAACTTTTGGACCCAAGGTTTAGTTCTTGAGAAGGCCTTGAATGAGCTGATTGTAGTTTAAGTAGTTAATAGTAATGACTGTCATGCAAAGATCCCCTTGCTCTTCAGCTTTTCCGTAAAAACGGAAAAACTTAGTTTTCTTATCCGATAACCAACGAAGATTCCTTCTTTGAGTTTCGCATCACTTGATTTTGGTATATTTTTCTTCAAACGAAAGAAACCGGGGCTAAATTTGTCCATAGCCTTAGTTTTTATCAGCCCCATATTGATACGAAGTGAAGCAAAAATATTGACCACTGAAAACGAACATTTTGTTGCAGTGAGAATTTTCCCATGTTTTCATAAGTCTTTCTTTCAGAATGTGTTGTTGAAATGCTTGGTTTCCGTGTTTTTGAAAATTTTGGTTTCTGTTGCACAAAAGGACAACTTTTACAAACCTTGAATGAGTTAAATAGACGCCATTCCTAATGATCGAGAGATTCGAAATCTCATCAGCCCTGCAATATCTGTACAAAAGAACATACCATCCTGCATTTATTAAATGCCAATAACAAAACACTTGGCGTGGTGGCCACTTTTTAAGCTCAATCTGAAATGAGCATTCAAAAATTAAAATAAAAGCTAAATTTGTTCGTGTAATAAAAACCTTGTACACTAGTGTTATCGACAAAATCCAGAGGAATGGTGAAACATTTTATTTGTCTGGCCACGACACAACTACTTATACACAAAATATAAAAATCAGTTCAAAGGTTATATTTATCGTCAGGTCTCCACGAGGTGTAAGGTTCTGCTCTACCAAAGTTCCTTCACACACTTCGTTCGATTAAGTCATTCGGAAGCAGACACTACCGCCAATCCAGGTGGAGCCAGACACTAGAGAAGTTCTATGCAGAGCAGTCTGCGATTCGTCCTAACAACTTAGCGAACAATGCGTTTGAAACTTGCAAGATTCAGTTCAAGATTTAGATGCACAAGATTGGGAAATAAATACTAATATATTGCACGTCATATCATGTTAGTAGTCAATTATTAATAGGAGGAACACGATGCGTGTGCAATCGTTAACTTATACAAGAAAAACGGGAAGGTAACCTTGTGTTAGAGAAACGTAGCTTCTAGAAACCGTTCATTTCAAGCCATATAAATTTCTCAATAAGTCTCTAAAAACAGTAAAACATCGAATTGATGTTGAATTAATTCGCTTACTCCGGATGTCTCAATTCGGGAAGCAAACAGTATTGCTCGAGAATGAATTCGTACGTTGTTCTGTAATAACTCATAATCAAAGCGTAGAGCTACTCAATTCAGAGCTGACATTTACTTTTACATAGAAAGAAAAATAGATGTTCAATAGAGAAATGCTCTGCAGATATAAAACACCCGAACAAGGGTCCATTTAACTAAATACCGAATAGTTCCAAAGATAAAGACTAATTATAAGTATTTTTTCAAATATATTCCTGTAAAAGTTTAACTCTTGTTCTGATAAAAAGGAATTTATTTTCGTCGTATAATTCAATTGCATCTTACAAATATTTCAGTTATAACAATAAAAAATCCACAATATAGTAGAGCCTTGATTACCAAGCCGAATATAAAATCATTTTTTGGTTCAAATAAAGCTTGAGCACAAGTAAACGCACTCGTCCAAAGCGGCGAGAAAGTGATGGGAAACGGTAGTTCAGAAATTTCAGATTTATTGTAAAACTGTTCCAATAAATACCTACTGTGACACAAACACCAAGTGTAGATTATTCTTAATCCCAGCTTTATAAATCTTTCAGTAGCAGAACTTGTAGAACAGCACATTTGTTCCGGAATTGAAAAGTTCGTTCGCATACTTTAATTCTTATGTTGATAAGTAAATATTGAATTTCGCTAGTTCTAAAAAGAATTCCAAGCATATCGAACGTAATAAACGATTATATTGGGCGCTGACGAATAATGAATATTTTATGAAATTGATTGATTAAAAAAATTACATATTTGTCATAAACTTGGTATATTTTCTTTAATGGAACGTTGAGCTCAATAAAAGGTAGTAAATAATTGAAAAGTTTGGGCAGAAAAATAATCTGAGTGATTAGCTGGAATCGGCTGAAGTTACGACGAAATCGAACGACCTGTCATTTATCAAATCGTTGGCATTGAGTGACATTTTAGGAGGACAAGTAAGCGGAATACCCAATTGACTGCTTAATTTAATGTCGGTAAATTAGAGTTGACACAGGAAAGCAATCTGAGGCTGCAGCGCAGAATTAATCACCGTGATTAAATTAACCTAAATCAAACGTTCTTTAAACCAACCGATAATATTTTGTCTGCTGTCCCCGCAAAAAGGGGACGGAAGAATCCCGTCTTTTCTATTTTGCGGTCCTAAAGATTTCCGTCTTTATGCAGTTGGGAATTTAAATAATGAATTTATGAATACCCTGTAGTAAAAAGGATTCTCCCACTGAATACTACCATGCAGTAAAAAGGATTATAAATACAAAAATTAAACATTCCCGACTTAATAGTTAAAGATATAACTAAAGAAAGACTGAAACTCCTTGCTAAAGTCTTAGTTGCCACAGGATCTGCTGTGAGATATAGAAGTCTATTGTTTTCTTGTTCTCACTGAACACTTCTACCTACAAAAATCTTTACCGAATCGGATTGTCAAGCTATTCAACTTTTCCCGTGTGGACTTTCAGACATGACAGGAACCCATCTTAATAGTTGTCCTGATCCTGATGTAGTAGTGAATAATACTGCTGAGAGGTCCATATTTTATTTGTTTCAAGACTACATTGGGCTGTTAACGTGTACCGAAAATACTGTCTATACAAAACTGACTGGATTATTTTAGTTCTCACTGGGTGTGGTATGTGTTGGAATCTGTACAAAGCCCGTCTCGGTCGAGGCATAAAGGACTACTTCGTTCTGCATGAGAAAATAACCTGTTGAAAAATTGTTGCATTAAGTGTGAACCCAAAACAAGTATTAGTCTCTTGAAATGATGCAAAACAAATGTTTAATTAAGTCGGTTCCCGTGATACGAAAAATAACCTAAAAAGAAATCGAAGTTCCGCGTTGCATTTACTTTATTCTTATGAATATAAAAAGAAAGAAACAAAACTGTCCACAAGCAATGGTTGCACGTACGGCAAGCGCATTCAAATTCTTTCGTGCCTTAAACCGGAAAATTCAAGATGCATTTTTCATGTCCAATGAACTTTCCTTGGAGCCTTTGGAAAAAAATAACGCTGAAGTGACGATATATTTCATTTTTTTAAAGTATCAATAGCGACCGAGAGCATTGTACTGTTATTTGCTCAATAACAGGCTGAAATGGTAAAGTATTCAAGGTATGATAAAAATATTCAAGAAATTCGGCGATTGTGTGAAAATGAAATGCATTATTCAAGAGCTACCTTACAGTATGCATTCATAAATATACGAGCCTGATGTTGGCCAACTACAAACTATAAATGAGCTATTTTGCGATTTCTGCTCGATGGTGCGTAGATTAAACACATATAATACTTATTTTATTTCAGATTACTTAAGAGCTTCTTAAGAAAATTACTATTCATAAGGGGAAAATTAAACTACTCCATTGTAAAAGAATATCCAAGTGCTCCTGAGACAAAGTTGGTTAGTTGGGTTTAATGGCGCAAGGTCGAAAAGCGGACAAGCTTTTGGCCTTTGCTGCGCCATTTTGAGGCTAAGATAAATGTTTATCGCAGTACAATGGAAAGTAATTTGTAAACTTTAAAATGACAAGAAATTATCGCCAGGGAATTGAGAATTTAACTTCAAAGAACGGATGAAAATGAAAAAGTAACATACGATGGTTTCTAATAACATTCAAAATTTGTTGAAAAATTGAACTGGAAAGTAATTTTTTGGAACTACGGAATTTTTTGTCTCAGAACACTGTTGTGTGTGTAAGGGAAGACGCACATTGGCCCAACATTGGTATCATGATATGTATCCTGTGAGAAATAACACGTTCATATCGAATAGACTGCTATTTTAATCTGGCGTTTCGAACAAAAAGTAAACAAACGTATAACAAGCACTTGCAATAGATTTAACCAATCTACTTTTTGCAGCCCAGATGTTTTCTGAACTATTTTCCATTTCAAACAATTTAACCAATTCGATACATTATCGAAAAATTAATTTTCAGGGAGTAGAAATGCACATGACAGCACGAGAGCAAAAACACTGGTAAAACAGAAAACAACGCCAGTATCCTTTATCTTTATTACATGACAAACTTGTCAGTAAAATACATAGATGGCGGTAAGAAAGTCCGACAACTATTCGTTCGAAAGCTGGAATAAAAAAATTGAAACAGAGTACGACTCAGAAGAAATGACTACTTGACAGAGGAAAACTGATTTTCGTTACATCGATTGAATTTAGAAGTGAAATGTTTTTTCCAAACGCCTGACAATAACGAAAACAGGTAATAATTTACGAAATAACTATCTGGAAAATTCCAACGGTACAAGAGTGCCAAAACTCAGAAGGGGCATTCATAATCGACTTTTAAGTAGTAAATGACGAATTAAAGAGGAATAAATCTAGCGCTGTTTTTCTCAAGGCCTATTTCTTATTTTAAAATGTTTCTACTAGAAAAAAATGTACTTTTTAATACTTGAAGTACTTGCACTGAGGTAGCACTATTTCTATAGTAGAATGAATGACTACCTTGAAGTATTATATTTTTGGGTTATTCAAAAGCTTAACTGCAGTTTTAAATCAACAACGGAATGGTCAGTTAGATTAAAACTCCTTTATATCACAATAAAACTGAAAGGATCTTATATTGCATTGAATAGCGCTTCTTATTCCTGAATTATTTTTATTCATAAGTTCCTGTCAACCTTCCTCTAATAGATTTAAGAACAAAGTTTATCGATTTTTAGAGTAATTAATATTTTTGGAAAATACATAGGTCATATAATACAATTAAGTAATCGAAAATTTGTTCTGTACTAAAAAATGCAATCTTATCTGTGTTACTACGTATGAAATTAGTTACGTGATTAAATGTGAATCTGTCGCAACAATGCACATACGCTATTTAAAAACTTGGAAAGTCTAAAATTTCAATTGGGTCAATGAAGTAATTTACAATTCAACATCACTCTGCGCAAAGATGAAGAGTAGCAGTTTCAAACTATCTCGAACATTTCTCGGCCAAGGAAGAACAATTAAGTGTTGAAGTGAAAAAAGTGTCTAGAAAAATTAATAAAGAAACCGGATTGAAACACTATCCACTTTCACAAGTGTCTGAAACAGTTAAAAGTTATACAGCGAAGTGATGAAATTCATTTTTTGAATAACTTCTTTTCCTTATCAAGGACAAGTGGGAAACAATCCTTTCGGCAATACATATCAGCTGTTGGCACTAACTTAAAATCTTATACTTTATGCACCTAAGTAGAAGCTCGACTCAATAAAAATCTGGATCGAGCAATAAAATTTGTTCTTTTAATCTATCATCACGTTTGTCTTGACTTCGAAGATTCAAGAGCACTCTAAATCATTGGTAACCTGAATCTTTCATTTTTATATAGAAATGAAAATTCACAAAGGTATAAGATAAGCGTTTAAGGAATGTCAGGAGTTGGAATATTCAGCTAAACACATATCAGAGCCGGAAATTTAACACCAGAATATTTCCGCTTTAAAACATGTCACTGAAAAATTGATCAGAAAAGTTTGGCTAGTGGCTCTACGGTCAATTTTTGCTTCACCTGAGCTAATTAGTCCGTTAACTTAAAATGAATTCCGAACCACTACGAATATTCACGATGAAACCGGGATTCGAATCAAGAGGGCTAGCAATTCTGCTAGTTCGGAAGTTCATTTAGAGTTTCAATTAAGGTTTTAGTACAAGTAACAAGGTGGAAAACCTTGAACATTGCAAACATACATATACGTTTCACAAACGTAAGAAGCAGAAATCTGTTTTATCTGTATATTTGCGAATGGAACAAACGGATATAAATTATAATTAGCTGCTAATTTGGCCGATTCGTTTAAATGTGCTTGGTTTGAACTAAAAAAT
The DNA here is from genome assembly GCA_933210815.1 of Meta bourneti. Classification (NCBI taxonomy): domain Eukaryota; kingdom Metazoa; phylum Arthropoda; class Arachnida; order Araneae; family Tetragnathidae; genus Meta; species Meta bourneti. The sequence goes on along the minus strand of OW119929.1, from coordinate 76,638,804 downwards.
GCTATTTAAAAAATATTCGGACGAGCTCGCTGCTCCAATGAAATTCTTTAGCCATTTAGAAGGCAATGAGGAACCTAGAAGAATTAATGTTGAAAAGATTGACACATAACCTGACTTGTATGATGTATCTCCCCAAGGTTGGTTGGGTTTTAATGGCGCAAGGGCCACATATGGACAAGCTGCACCAGACACAAGACAAAATAAAGACTGATGTAAAATTGATCTATTTACAATTTTGTATGGAAATTAGTTAATGTACAAAACCTAAATAAAATTCACAAAACCTATGTCAGAGATGAATAAAAACACATTTTTATTGTAAGGACTTCCCAAAAGGTCTTTTAGGGTTGGATTTGAAATTCCAAATCGAATTTGTCTATGGTTATTAAAAGCTCTACATTCAGTCAAAATGTGTTTAACAGTAAAAACATAATGGCAAGTTGAACATAACGGAGCAGGTTCTCCAATCAATAAGTATCTATGTATGTGTAAAATGGGTATGGCCAATGCGAAGTCTTGTCAGTTGTACTTCATTTTTCCGATTCACATTTGTACTGCCGAATCCTGTGATGGATGGCTGTATATAGAGGAGCTTATTTTATTTAGCGATTCTTTATCCCAAGAGTCCTGCCAGTTGCTTGATCAAGGATCCGCTTATAAATCGTCAAGGAATGGACATACACACAAAGAAAGCTTTCTACTTACACAGAAGAGAGAAGTACACCCAGGGAGTAACAGAAACTGACAGGAATCCAACCTGAGCCGCCTACAACTTGAAGGTTACTAGCGCAGTGGGCATACTCACTGAGCCACGACGGCCCCAAATGTAGAAAAGAATGAGAAAATAGGTTTTGATGTTAAAATATAACGAATAGCCCTTCAAGTATATGATGCAATTGAAGTGGATGACCAGAAGCTAATTATGGTAACTTGACTCGCGTATGAACGTTGCCATGCACTGCAATGGAAAAAGAATTAACCCCAATAAGTACACGAAATGCTTTATATATTTACTTTTTATTTCCATTTGGAAGTGTAGAATATGCATATCAATGCGTGTATCGATTATAAACGGATAAGGCAGGGTATGCCGATTTAAATCAGCTTGATTTAAATCAAGTGATTTTTATTAAAAAAACATTGATTTAAATCAAAATTTTAAATTTCATTTTTCTTTCTGTAATGTTTAATTATATTGAAAATGAAATAACTGAACAAGATACATGTAATTTTATTCAAATAAGCTAAGAACTTTGCTCGTACTGAGTTCACCCCAAAATTATATTGAAAATCATCCTCCCTTTGAAGACACTAGCAGTATTTGTTGATTGGGATCATAATTACCAGACATGTGTATTTCCACCTTGAGCCATTGGTGTCACTCACAAACCTGCTTATCAGAGTGAGTTTTATTTTTAATTTTTCACTTGACTATAAATCACACATAACCAATTTTAACCATTCTCCATGTGATGAGTGAAGATGCTCGAAATACATTCACTCAAATTATTAAAATTATGGCAACTTGCTTTCTTTTTTAAGATGTTCTAGTTATTTAGTATTGTTCTGTTCATAAGAAAAGACAACGAAAATATTTTCTGAGTATCATAAAAGCAGCATTCCAATTTTGCACATAAATCTTTATAATTAGCAATTTTAATAGTTTCATTTTGTTTTGTGTAATATATTGGTTAATTTTTATTTGAATTTATTGGGGAATTTTATGTATTGATCCCTTAGAATTCTTTACACAGCTAGAATAACTATTCAATAGTTATGGAATTTAAATTTGGAATGTTAATGTTAATTCACTTATCTGATAATTTAGTGAGTATGTTGAGAAAAGATTATGGATTGAAGCGGAAAGCGTATTTCAATGATTATGATTGAAATTATACATTTTTTATGGTAAGCTCAAAATTCCACTGAACTCTGGGGGACACTATGACACTCGTTCTATGCTGTTCATAAAGAAAAACTTTATTTTCTTGCGTTATGTAAAAACCCTTTTTGTGTGCTTAGAATATACCTATGAAATACTTGTCAATGCTCAAAGAATTTGAAAAATAGGCATATTTGATTTCAAATGTATGTATTTTCACTCGTCTCATTTTTTACTGTTAACTTACAAAAATAACAATTTTTCATCAATAAGTTATTTTTGCAAGCTAAATATTAATGCGAAGTAGGAATTTTTTCATGATGCAAGTTCCTTTTCATTTTCTATTGGTGACAAGATTTTTTCTCAAAAGCAAGTCTTGAACCAATTAATTAAATTCTTTCAAAATAAATAAAGTAATTTAAAACATTTTACTCATATATGATAAATATATAGTGGCAAAAAATTTCTAAAATTTGTATGATTGAAAAAATTCTTAATATGGTGTCTGTAACCTTATTTATCTGTGTCCAAAATTTTCACATCACTGGTAATGAGTTAAACTCAAAGTAATCTAAACCGCTTGAGAACCAGATGGAAAAGCATTACTTATGCTTGGCATTTGGGGGCACTGTTCTATTCTCTATCATTTTATTTACTTTACTAATTCTTATGTCGTTTTAATCTCAAAAATTTACCCAGCTATATTTCCTAACACGTTAATTTTACAAAATATTAATGTTTAAATCAATCAAAATTATCAAGAAACTACACAGTAATTTGCATGCCTCATGTCCAACAAATTTAAACTTGTAAGGGAAAGGAATTAATTAAAATCATAAAAATCCGATTTAAATAAAAAAAATCTGATTTAAATCAAATAAATCCGATGCTTTATATTTTTATAACCTGAAGGCATGAAAAGTGAGCAACGACACTGCCATCGATTAGTAGAAATTTCAGAGCAGATGCTATACTCGGGTTTTCTAGATTCAAAGAAGCAAATTCGTTTTAATAAACTCGCCACAAAACAAAATCTTCTCAAGACTCCAATAACTATTCAACTTCAGGAACGTGTGAAGTAACACACCACAGGAAATGCCGAAATATCATTTTGCCCCAGAGCCAGCGATCATCAATGGGTTCAAGGCTTTTTACAAAAAAACAATTTCTTTAATAATCGGCGCCAACTGCTTATAAAGCGGTTGATTAACCGAACTACTGCTCATCTAGCGCATTGGGAATGTCCGCGGGATCGGATAATCATCCACACAAGATTATTGACTCGTGGTGATTATAGAAGACGAGTTGGAATCAGAATAAGGCAAGGGAAAAAACCCGGCGAGACCGGAGTAATCACGTATGTCGAGATGCCTGGACAAAACGGAGATTTTTCTTTGCTACCACAAACGAGTTCTGAAGAGACGCCGAATCTCAAACAAGAAACCGCATGAAAAATAAACTAAACCGTACACAATAACTTTGCGGAGTATTTGTTTTAATTCGTTATGAAGGTATTCAATTGTTTCTTAAAGACACAATTCTATGGATACAATATTTCGCCGGCTTACAAGAGAAACGCCAGGTCAAAAAACAGTTCCAAGAAAACGAAGGGAAAATTCTACCTCACTTAGCTAAGTTCATGCATGGAAAATGACAGGACTTCACCTATCTAAAGATCACCACTTTCTGGTCAAGATAGGAGTTTTTAGCTTTTCTAGAACATTTTGACTTAGTACGCCCACGAAATGGTGAGTCAAAGGGGGAAAACTGGACACCAGAGTAAAATTGGGTAATATTTATTGATCGACTTAACATTTTCTTTAATCTTTTCGAAACGTGATGACTTCGAACACAGAAAGTGGATCCAAAAAGTTTTGCTAGAATTTCGAACTTTTCAGATTTATAGCGAAATATAATTAATGAGGGATACAAACTTATACAAGATCTTAAAAACCAAATAACATAATCTAATAAAATCAATTATCTACCAGGTGGTCAAAGTAATTTCCTCTGTATGAGACCCTAGCAACCGCAATTTTTAATGAATCGGATTGAAACTAGATATTTTAAGGTATACGCTCGAGTTACATAAATAAGTTACCACGGTTAAGGAGAGAAATCGATTGAATTTCGAATAGCGCCACCTAATTTTTTTTATCGCAATGTGATTAGCAGTGAAAACCCAAAAATGGCGTGTATATATATTTCACTAACGTACGTAGCACAGAAATCGGCATTACTTGTTTTTTGGTGAATAGTAACGGCTATAAATGTTTGAAATTATAAACAATACGGTGAACAAAATTGGATGTTATGGGGCGTAAGATGCTTTATATGCAACGCACTTTTCCATCAGTTTAAATTTGAGTTTCAATTTCGTCATTAACTTGCCTTATATTTGCCTTTCAGATATCCCAGGTTTACTTTTCCTATAGTGCATGTAAATAAATGTTTTTTATATAGTAACATGTCCATTCATTTTATTCGCGACCACTGAACTTCAACAAAAAATATAAATTTCTACGATGCTTGATTTGAAATATCCTTGATTTGAGCTACAGGGCTGCATAATTTTGCTAAAACTCTACGGAAGAATTCGCTGATTTAAAGTAATATGAAATCAACTGCTACTGAATTCATTCGCCATAACATTATTTGAGTTAAGAAGCTGCATGGTGTTGCTAAAACCACACGGAAGAGCAAGCCTCTAATTCCAACATTCTGATAAGGAAATGAGAGAAATCTGGGTAATTGAAACTCGTGTAGAAAAGACATTCGCAAAAACGACGAAGGAATTTCTCGTAGTAAATGTTTTTCAAACTAGATTATAAATGCGTCAAAGCAACGAAAGAAATCTTTGTCGGTGTTCCGTTTTCCACTCGAAACTTTTGGTCAACGGTGCATCTCACGATACAGCTGTATTATATGCCTCGTTTAGTAGCAACGCTCTTGGCGCACTTTTAGTAGCGAGTTATGGCAGGTGAAAGCAGCCCATCTTTATTAGGGTTTTCAAAGTTTTGTATTTTTCCGTTAATTATTTTCTGCTAAAGCTTATTTTCCGTTTAAAAAACGATTTTTCTAATTATTTTCTTGGCGACATAGAAAATGCGCCCCAAAACGCACCAAGATCGTTGCCACCAAACGAGGCGTATAATACGGCTGTACTCATCTCACATTGATGAGCACATTTAGATCCTATCCGAAGCTCAATGCAACATTTCAGGAAGTGGTGGAAACATAATGACCTTACTTGCAGAAACAATGTCGGCAAAACGAGACATTTCATGTTCCTCTCACATAGACATTTCGAATGGATACCTTCACATGTTGGTCTGCAAGGAAACGAAACCACCTATCTTTTGGCTAAGAGAAGCCTAGATCGTTACCATCTCACGGCACTTGTCAATGAAATAGCGTCGGAAATTAAAATGTGTCTGAACAGTTTGGAGGACTCATCTGACTCAAGATTGGTACGCCTGCAGTCAGCCTGGTAAAATGACAGGCAGGAGACCACACAGCTCACTCTAGGCCTCAGTGGACACTTGAAGTCAATGAAGATCAAATTGAGTTGCAGCATTTCTCAGCTAAGGCTTCGCCCGAACACACCATCTACAGTCACGACTCTCCATCAAGCCAGCTTATTCACTATCATGATCTGGAGGATCGCAAGGCCAAGGCGAAAAAACTTTGTGTATAATTTTATGACAAGTGAGACAAGCAAGAATGTTTAGATGCTAAAAACTACCGAAAGGCTTTGGTGAACGGGATGCAATTGAAATGCACTTTCAGAAACTAATTGTTGACATGACTGAGGTGTGCAGTTTTCCCATGCACTTTATTGAAAGAAAGAATAAGACCGGTAAGAAGTACCAATTCTGTTTTACATATTTGATTAATTTTATTTCATTTGATCTGATCTGTGCATATAGATGCATATATTCATTCTAAATGGATTTAAATAAAATGTAATGAGTAACACTGCTACCAACAGGTATGGACATCTAAGAAACTATAGTAGATGTTGTGCGCTAGTATGCTAATCAAATAAATCAACCTAAATATCAGGACTTCTAAAAAAGACAACTCAATTTTCATTTTGAAATCGGAAAAAAATAATCAGATGCTTAATTTTAAAATTAAAATAGAAATGAACTCAATACTTCAAGTTTCCACAGAAAAATATTTGAAAAGCATATCAGAAATCTATCGCAGTTTTTTTATTTAAACAGGCAAAAATTCCCAGACGTGAATATCGCACGGTTCTCACTTTGACCTACTGTGCATCTTTTTTGCAAAAAGATGGCCAGGAGACTATTCACTTCCATTACCAGAACGTAAAATCATCCGAATCATATACCTCAATAGTCGACTACCTTATGCACTACTGTCTACACTGAGTGAGAAGCTTCAGTTCATTCCATGCCAGTATTCCTCGAATACAACACACATTAGATTATCCCTCCACACAAAATCGACTATTACAATTTTTTAAGGTATCTCTGGTTTTCTACGAGGCGTCGGAAAGATGGTGTCATCGGGAACTTCGCCGACAAAATTTGGGTCGATTCATCAAAAGGTTTGATTTGGGTTTTATGGCACAAGGTCCGTTAGCGGACAATCTGCGCCAAACTAAGATTAAATATACCCATTAAAAACAGCAATTCATCAAAAGATTGAAAGTAAGCTCGTGTAACCCAAGACAACTGAAAGAATGCACTCTTGACTCAAAATTTCAAAAGGCTCATACACTCAAAAATTGCATACGCTTTACTTAATTACACAAAATTTGAAAAGGGAGAATTTTGGCTTTCAGGAAAAATTTTACTAAGCCCAATTTTAAAATACGATCGTTTGAAAATTAAAAATTATGATTTATTGAAGAATTGAAACAAGATCCAATTGTTTTCCGTCTTAATAAAGCGGATTTTCCTTCTGAAGAAACATGTTTGAATCGAAAAATAGCTTTTCGTCATTATAAGTCTTGCAGCATTTGAGAAAAATTTCAATAGCATATTTACTTTGAAAACCAAAGTTTAAAAACACAAGCTAAAGTAAGCACTGAAACAATGGTAAAATGTAATCGGAGATGTTTGTGATGCTAAACAATTACATCAACAAATAATGCGTTAGTCAATGTCACGACAGCGGCATGCAAGGAATCCTGTCTGCAAACACTCGATCGTGGAAAAGGTATTGAAATTTTTTGCATGCTTTTCTAGAGTCTGAGTAATTTCAATAAAAAGTCTTATGCAATTTGAAAAATTCCCAGTCAACTTTTCAGGAGTTTTAAATCAAAAGAATACATAAGAAAAAATAAGCACCTCTTTATGGAATATAATGGATTCTCTAGAAACGTGCATTATATGGAGTTAACAAGGGTAATCTGAAAAAAAAAATCACTTATCTCAATCAATGATGATCGGTTTTCTACGGCGCGAGAGCCAGATATGGCCAAACTGGGCCTAAACAATGTTTTTATTGCAAAGTAATTGACACACATGCACAAAATGAAAGTTTTTACTGATACAGAAGAGAAATGAGGCAATCACAGCAAGATTGGTCTAACCCACCCACCACCATACCCAATGGAGATAAATACGATTTTTTTGGCACCATTTTTTTATATATTTTTATTTATCCACAATGATTTGAGGAGGGTTAAAATCTATATTGCAAACGCATTAAATGTCAAGAGTGCACTGTAGGTGCAAAAAATAATTATTTTGGCATTTTCGGGGTTTTGTGGGATAGGCCCTAGTGCTCCTATAGCCTAAAATACACCCAGGGTGAAACAAAAACGAACCTGCGCCGCCTACAGTTCACAGGCTGTAGTCGGTAAACCTGTGAGCCCCAGTCAATGATGAACTTGGTAATTTCAGAAACGGTATAGTGAATTTATCAACAATATTTTGTATAATTGTACACGTTAAATTTGCAGATCCGAAATCTCCCTCGCTAGTCGAGATGGCAAGAGATTCGATACTTCAACCGGGTCGTTCCATTCAAAATTATTTGGCCATTTTTCGATCAACTACATAAAAACTTCATAAGGATGTTGGCCGATAATCAAAACAAATCAATTCTGCCAAAGAAAACACATGAAATTCTACAAATGCTTTTGGCATATGCTCACTACCTTCCCAAAAAGATGCTTATGAAATTGCCAAGTATTATCGAGAATGCAGGACATTGTGGTTTTATTCCGCTAAATCTTCCGCAATGTTTAAAAGGTGCAATTCAAAAATAAACCTTTGAGTCATGAAGAGTTTAAAATTTTAGTAAGATTTCACCTCAAATTTCAGCATCAGGTTTTCAGAACAGCTTTATTCGTAATACCAGTTCTGTGTAGCGCATTTCTCATTCATGACGTCTCGTCTATTTTAAATCGAATTCGGTTGCTCGATTGGAATGGCCCTTAAAATAAAATTTAACTTTCTAGAAGTCAAAATTAAAATAATTCTCAAAAACTTATTTCAGTATTGCGAGTTCAAATAGAAAAATCACTATCGGTTCGGAAATAGGCGTGACCATTTTTAGCAGCGTCGTAATGCAGTATTTGATGCAATAACAAAAGGAACATGCAAATCCACAGAATAGAATGAGAGAGAGAGAGAGAGATAAGCCAAAGAACGAAAAATAAAAATCAATAACGAGAATTCCAGAATTACGAAACTGAAGGGATTCACTGACTTTGAATAAGTGCCGGATTACCAGAAAACGTAGCAATTTGAAAAAGAAAACTAAAATCGACAGGTGTTTATATGACGTCATTTGAAGTGTTTGACACCCAATTATGCAAAGCATTACAAGAATTTTTTCATTACAATGAGCAAAAGTGCTTCGCCATTCCTCATTGCAAGAAATGTATGTGGTCGTCAATACAATGATTGGTGTCGTTATATTCGTCGAATCAATAGTTTTATTTTTCTTTTATTGCCCTTTGTTCTTTATAGCTCCAGCTTTCAACGGTCTATATGGAAAAGTAGAAACCTTTCCAATCATACCATATTTATAGATTGTCAATACAGCTCTAAGCAATGTTACAAAAATGCCGTAAAATGCATTTGATGATAGAAATAAACTGCGTTTCGGAACAGTAAAACATTCGGCGGCAGTCTTCAAAAGAATGCGCGGAAGATTCTTTGTGCCAATTCTTTAAAATTGACCCTCTGATTTTATTATTTCAATTATAAATGAACTCGTCACCGCCCATTTAGAAATTCTAGTGCCAAAAGATAGAACAGAGCGCACGCGACTTCGAGGTTTTATTCTTGAAAGGTCAAACTTCAGGTAAGATGTGTTGGAACACGAATTAAAATGGCGGATTCGGAATTTAAGTCGAAGAAAGCTCGGAGTCAGCACTAAAGAAATTTTAATTTGAAACTTGGATAAAGTAACATTTTCAAAATTTCAAATATATCGTCGACTTCAAGTGAAACACACCAAATCAAAAAATAGTTCTGAGGAAACGGAAAAAAATTCTACTCACAATGCTATGCTCACTGAGTGTTTTCCCAATAAAAAATGTAATCTTCATGTAAAGAGAAAATGACTTACTGGACCACACACACACACCAGTCGAAAAATCACCATATCCTAGTTTATAAGAGCTAAAACACTTTAACTTGAAAATTGACTTAGTTTCACTTGTAATCTGACAATATACTTCTAAAACGATTCAGTTTCTGAAAAGATGTTACGCGCGAGCTAGATTATGCACAACTTATGTTATAATTTATGAATTATTTCACAAAAAAGACAAAAAAGTGTTTGGAGGCACTAGAGGAATTCCTTTCAGAAAAACTACAAATCATAACTTTATTTTGACATCTAATCAGAGTCCGTTTCAACAGAAACCATTGGAGTACCCGAATTCACTATCAAACATTTTTGCCGAATAGCAGTTTCATTCCCTTATGGAGGGATGGGTTTCCTTCAATGCGGTTTCAAGCTAGTAGATATCTGAAATTATCTCAGTATGATGGACTTCAGTATTAGGAAGAAACGGAATGAAGATATCCGCCGGAAAAAGAATCCAGCTTTCTTGGAATATCCTGATCGAATGAGCGTTTTTCACTAAAAGCTATATACGGCTAATTTTATTCCTCATAAATATAAAAAGCAGAGTTACTTAGGGTCTCCAGAGGGGTTTTTATGATTTTTTCATAAACATACATTATTATAAAATCACTCATTCAAACATTAAATGTATTCACGAAGAAAAATTATAGTAAATACATTTTTCTAATCCATTTCCACAATTTCATTTTTACGTTTGACTGACTAAATCTTAATTTTTTAAAATTTTAGTCAACTACACTGCTGGCCACCGTAAATGCAACACCCTGAAGGAAGCATGCAAATAATATGAAATTTACAACATGCATTAGCGGAGGTGAGATATGCAAATGATTAGAATTTCAGCGCAGACGCACATCACGCGCGCCTGTGGCGCCACTTCAAAGCGCTATTTAAGGCTTGGAGATTTCGACGATTTCAAGTACGGCAATTGTGTTTTTCTTGTGGTTTTTTCAAAAAAACGATCAATTATGCCTCGTAGAAAACAGCGATCATCTTTTGATCAAGTATCGGAGTTCGACAGAAGAAGGATAGTGGCCTACCGAGATTGTGGATTATCTTTCAGAGAAATCGGTAGTCGTGTTGGACGAAACCAAACAACTGTAATGCGGATATGTGATCGTTGGATGCAGGAGGGTACGACGGACCGACGTGTTCGATCGCATCCACCTCAGTGCACCACTTCACGTGATGACAGGCATATTGTGCGTATGGCAGTGACGGATCGCTCAGCCACATCACGAACCATAGCACAGCACATTCAGTCTGTACCACATCATCCAGTGTCTGCGCGTACCATTCGACGCCGTTTACAGCAGAGTGGTCTGTCCGCAAGACGTCCATTGCTTCGTCTACCCTTGACGCAGAACCACAGACGTTTCCGCCGCCAATGGTGCGATGAAAGAAGGATGTGGACGGCAGAATGGAATGAAATTATCTTTACTGACGAGTCACGCTTCTGTCTGCAACACCACGATGGTCGGATTCTAGTCTGGAGACACCGTGGAGAGAGGATGCTGAACAGCTGCGTTATGCACCGCCACACTGGTCCTGCACCGGGTATTATGGTATGGGGCGGTATTGGATATCACTCTCGCACTCCTCTAGTACGCATTGCCGGTACTTTAAACAGCCAGCGCTACATCTCCGAGGTGTTGGAGCCAGTTGTCCTTCCTTACCTTCAGGACTTGCCCACAGCCATATTTCAACAGGATAATGCGCGACCACACGTGGCACGCATTGTCCAAGGGTTCTTCGTCAATCGCCAGATTGAATTGCTTCCCTGGCCAGCTCGCTCTCCGGATCTTTCGCCGATAGAAAACATGTGGTCCATGGTTGCTCAACGATTGACCCAGAATACATCCCCAGCTGCCACACCAGATCAACTTTGGCAACGTGTGGAAGCTGGATGTGTTCTTGGGGTACAGCAGACCAAGCAAAGTCTCTTTGAATCAATGCCGAGGCGTGTGGCAGCGGTGATCTCCAACAATGGCGGCTACTCTGGCTACTGATTTTGGCAGGAACCACACTTCACAGAAGTCTATAAATTTAATCATTTGATACTTGGTCAACATGTTATCTACAAAATAAATTTTGTTGTGATATCTCTTGTCTTTCTTGGTGTTGCAATTTGGGTGGCCAGCAGTGTATTTCTGACAATTCCAAAGTTTAAAAGTTCAGTTACGACAAATCCTGTGTCTTCAGCAAAATGCAGTCACTCCAGTCAATGAATATTTTTGTTTGCCAATGAACTGCAATACGTCTTAATTCTTATATTTTGCTAGGACATTACTGGAATGAAGTCAACTTAAGTTGTTACCAATAACGATATACAAAAGCAAAGATAAAATTTCTTGCAAAGAAATAAGATCACCTCAATTTTCTTACTAATCGTCAGTCCACATATCTACTCTCTCAGAGTAAAAGCTCTTAATGAAAGCAAATGTATATTTGATTTACTCATTAACAAGGACAAAAACCTTGTCTAAACTGACCAACTCTTGCGCCATGACACTTCGCAATAAATGGGGAACACGCATTGGAGTTTAGTAACAACCTTTCATTCCTATTGCCTCCAATTCGGACCACTTTGTTCGGACTGCACGCACAAGGGAAAATGATTATTCAAATAGCTTGAATTTCAATTGAGAACAAATATGACAGATTAGACACTCCGCCTTTCAGTTACGAAACAAGCACTTAGGACAATCATCAATCACACGTTTGCTATTAGCGCTTCCACTACAAAGTAGATACATCGACTCGATGTTTGATCAAAAGTTCACACCTTTCGAAATATTAATTTCCTTAAATAATTACAAGGTTGCAAAGCTAAAACTTAGTCATCACACAAGAATTTTAATAAACAGTGCAAGAGGGTTTTCGCATGTTCATGTATAAACTGAGTTCGTAGTGCCCTTAAAGGATCCTAATCCAGAAATGATTTCTATATTATACTCAAACTTTCATTCAAACTGAAATAATGAAATTCAGTCACTAAAATCCACTCACATTGGCTAGATTCCCAAGAGAAACGTTTAGTTGTTTTTTTTATCTAGAATAGAGATGTAAATTTTTTTTTTGTAATAATCTTTGAGAATATTCTCAAAGTGAAGAACAATCGAGAATTATTTTCTAGAAGCATAAAGAATTTAATGCCAGTCAGTATACTTTTCAATTAATGAATATACATGTATGAAAAACAAATTTAAAAAGAAGTGTACTTCTAAAGCTAACATCAGAAAAGAGCAAACATTTAAATTTTATTTTTATGTGCTCTGCTCTTTTCAACAATTTGCACAGTGTGAATTATTTACTTTTTGAAAATGTTATTTTCGAGTTCACTCAGAGTTTGTCTTTAACATATTCCCAACCAATGTTTCATGTGTGCGCAACTTTTTAAAGAAATATGATAAACACATACCCCCATATCTCTAGACTTCAGCATAGCAGCAGCATTGTTAGAAATATATGAAAAAATGTATCATGGTTTTCAATTAAAAATAATTTCTATAAAACGGTGCTCATATATTGTGAATGATACATAAAATAAGTTTCAGGTTTCTTTTTGGTAATCGATTGCAATTTCCTGAAAAATGCGGTTTAAAATAGAAAATTCTATAATCTTATTTGGTGAATATTCACTGCTCAAAACTCTAGTCTAGAATGCGCATGTTAAAAATACAGCGGACGAATATCGTTCAAACTAACAGAAGTGTGGGGTATGGAAAATCTCACCAAAAACAATTGCGCCATAAAACCCCAAAATCCAATCCACCAAAAACAAATTGAAGAATTTAAAATTTCGTGGCAGCATAATCTTTTCCATTAAAGTATGAATTGCTTTCTATACCTTAATGCGAGGGTGCTTTAACTAAATGTCTAAAAATTTTAAAAAGCTGTGCCTTAAAATTTTAAAACCTGAAATTTAGGTGATATATTTGAACATTTTAATAATGCGGGGTGCCAAGGAAATTTAATTTGGCTTCTAACAAGTAATGTTTTTTGGGGTAAGTTTTATTTCAACCATTCCCTAAACATTTTCCTGTAGAGTTGTTAGAGAATATTCTACCAACGTTACAATTGGAGAATATTCCATAATTTCCCATTTAAAACCTTGTTTTCAGAAATTGCAATTTAGATTGTAGAAATAAACCTAATCTTATTTTTGGTATCACTCACAATATATGAGCAGTGTATAATAGAAGTTACATTGTTAGTTTTTATTGAAAACCATTATACATTTTTCATATACTATAACTGATAATGCTACTGTCAAGGTGAAGTCTAGAGATATGATCAACACATAACCCTATATTTCTGCAGCTATGCAGCGCAAGCAGCTAAACTTATTGGTTTTAGATATATTAAAAGCGAGCTCTTTGAGTGAACTCGAAAAGAACTGTACACATTGTAATAAATAACTCACACTTCGAGCGAAATTATCGAAAATAGAACCGTTTACTTCTTTTTTATTTATAACTAGCAGAATTACCCGGCAATGCTCGGGTCGAATTCGTTAAATGTTGATTCTATTTCGTAGAAAAATGCAAGCATCATTTAAGTGCACAGAAAATATTTTTTAACATCGTTTTAACTTTTTCATAGCTTCTACAATTTACTTCGGAAGCAAATATGTATACATAATAAATCCATCCATATAATCCATTTCATATGCATCACTCTTGCAGTAAGACAAACTACGAAAACTTTTTCTGAGATGACGTCTTCAGAAGTCGATTTTGAGTTTTGGAGTGATTACGAATGCCAATTAAGTACATTTTCAGTAAAAATGAGAAACTTTCAGCGTAGTCTTGCACTCAGTTTTTCAATCAATATTTATTATTTGTGGTACCTTTGCACCATGGATTCGATGTTTTCGAATTACATTATCATTGTGAGAGGTTGGTAAATTAAACTGTTACGGCATTCGTGGTTAATTTATTTTGAAGCACACATTTTTTCTTGAAAATTCTATTCAGCTGCATGTATTCTGCTGCTTTAAATACCGGAGCTTGTTTTTAAACAAATGTCAGTGTAGACAAAGCAAATTCGATCGATTACACTTTTTACAAAATCACTGCTTTCAATGAATGTTTCCCAGGTACCCAAGTTGTATACGAACAGTTTCAACTTCAAGTAAGTAACCTCGACCTTCTTGCCACTTAAGACAAAAAAAAATTTATTTTTCAAGTCTTAGTTTACATACTTCCTTACTACGATATTCCAAGATCAGCAAAGTCTTATTTAAGATTCGCTTTCCTCCAACAGAAAAATTTAGTTTTAAATCGAATCCTTAAGGTACTTTTTCAATTGAGACTCAGTTTCTATATGGAAACCACGTACCTATTTAGAATGATAGATGTAGTTACTTGACTATGGAGTACAGCTTTCATGAAACATGAAAAACAAATGTAAATTAAATTGATGTTAATCATCTTGTAATGAAAATATCAAAATTTAGAAATATCTGAACTACAATGTATGGCTGTTTTGATTTAACGTAACGTATCTTATTTAAGAATAACTTTATTTTAACAGTACCCAGTCTTTTTAATATAAGTCATACACCTTACTTCAAAAGGTTTCCATTTATTTTTATGAAACAGAATTCTACAAACTATAACGTATTTTAACCAAAGGCTTAGGAAAGTTCGTCGAAATATACACATACCACCAAGAAATTACCCATGTCTAGTGGTATTTGGCAGAAAATAAAAATAATTCATTACAATTTAACTCCTAAATATATCTGTAATATGGAAAGTAATGGAACACATAAATACAAACAGAAACAAAATGTGGTCATTGTTTTCAAAAATCGACATTTTTCAAAGATCTGAGCAAGCGTGTCGAATTTCGACGTCATGAGAATATTCTGAAATAGAGAAATTCGAAAAAGACGCTTGAAAAATATTGATAGACAATAACGAATTATTTACAAAAAGAACAAATTTACAAAACTTAGAAATGCTCAAATATGACCGCAAAATTTCTGTCTTAACTCAAATACAAACACGGAATTCTAAATATCTAATTTATAAAATAAAACATTAATTCTGGCGTTGCCAGATACCGAATTGCAAAATTATGCTTTTATGATTCAATGAGTTTTTTGTTTTGACTTTTCGTGTTCCATTACAAATACAAGTTGTGTAAAATTAAGTATTTTAACTATCCATTTTTCATCATTCAAATATTCCTAAATTATTTATACTGTGGAAAGAAATAAAAAATCAGTTTAAACGTAATTAGAATTTTAAATTGTTTAAATATAACGTTTCGGAAAAAATAGCTTTTTTCGAGCAATACTGGTAAAACAATTTTATTAGAAAATTTGATTTTGGATCAATACTGGTAAAACAAACCGAGTTGCGTGCCGCAATCGTTTTAAGCTCAATGTTATTCCTATGGCAATTTTGAATTGTTTTTAGCCCCCTCTGCACACCTAGGTTAAATAGAACGGGGTTAATATGTAGCTTGGGTTAATCGCAGGTTTCCAAATTATAAGCGTACCAAATTTGGTGTGGATTGGACAAACGGTGTAGATTTGTATAGAGAATATACACACCCATTTTTATATATAGCTGTTAGCCTTGTAAGTACATTTTTATATTCTTGATTTTTCATTATGTATTCATTCATCGATTAAATTATTGCATGGTATTTTTTAAGCCTTAAGAAAGTTCTCGATATTATTCTCTAAAGTTTCATTACCGATAAATTTACATCCAATTCCTGTATACTAATTGCATTGCTTCAGGATTTGAAAGATATTAGAAGTGTTATTTTTATATAAAAAAAGAAACAGCAAAGGTCCGTGGAATCGAGAAATCAATAACTGTTACAAATATACTCTGATGATACAATCAAGAGAACCTTTGCTTACAAACAAACTATGGACAGAATTCCGATTGTGTATCGCTCATGTGATTCAAGTACCGCTGTACATACACCGCTTTTGTGCAATGGAACCCTGCAGTCAATTTAGCAAATGAGATGCCGTTTTCATCATCGAGATATGCACGAAGATCACGCAAGCACACATCAAAATCAACAGTCTCATTCCTAGGGACATAAAAACGATTCAGATCAAGGACTTGAGATAAAAAGGAGCATTCCGGGAGTTGTGCATCGCTTGGAATGCAATTTGGAAACAAATGGCGCTTCAGCATTAGTTGAATTAACTCGTATGAACTGCAACGTCAGTAAATATGCTAAAGTACACGCATGTGCTAGTTTTTAAAAAAGCATTAGTGAAATTGCGAAATTGATTGCTGGGACCTCTACTTTGTGATAATTCGTAAAACTTGCGGGAATAAATACCATGTCAAAGAGATTATTTCAGACATTCACTCAAAACAGTTCGTTGTGTTCAAACTCGCTAGAAGCTCAACTCATTTCATTCTCATGAATCCAATCAAAGAACAATTAGAATACAAGGCGATTTTATAGTTTTGTAGGGAATACTCACATCGAATACGAAAGAGGGAAGGAAGAACAGAATGTTGCAATTACTAACCATCAGGACCGCGGTAGCCCGGTTGGAAGAGTAACGGATTAGCAACCGGAGGTTTGCGAGTTCGAATCCAACCAAAGACCGTCGTGTACAAAGGGAGCTGGTGGACGTTAAATCTGTCGTAGCCGCAAATGTCCTCACGTTGGCGTGGTTTGGAAGTTTGGAGAGTGGAGTGCCAGCTCAGGCGTTATCTTGTCATCTGACCGCGATTCAAGATTACGTGATGTTCTCGGATCTTTCCCTTCGGGTTTGATACCGGACCGGCGTCAATAGCCCGTTGTGTTGCTCAAGTTCGACGTTAATTTTTGTATTTCCGTAATTATTGTATTGGCTCGTTTCATGTCGATTGAGTATGTATAGAATACAATATCTAATTAAGATGTTTGAATTTGTGCGTTTCAGTCCCAACACTAGAAGAAAAAATTATGAAACAAAAGCCGATTTTAAGGGAGTCGTCTAAAAGGAAAATCGGCTAATTCCAGATTTTTCAGAAGGTTCTGTCTAATTAGCCTATCTAGCAAAAAATTACTGCAGAGCAAACCAGGAACACTTTAATTTTGCTTTTAAATTGTAATTTGCCTTTGTGCTTCTAATAATGCAAACCAAAGTACTTTAGCCGGAATATTTTTAATAAGTTGGTTGAAATGCAGGGCACATTTTCTTTAACATATGTTTTAGGCAAATACATTGGAAATAATATCTAAAAATTGTGACAAACATACAAATTGGGAAAAAATAATATGGTATTAAATGGGTTAAGTTTTCATTAAAAATCCACGTCTATAAAAGTTCATGTTAAAACAAAAAATATAAATTCGACACGTAGCCCTTAAAATCAAATTATCCATACATTCCAAGGCTGCATTTTTGCTTCCTAAATTTGTAGATTCGAGACAATAGCTTAAACATTCAATTGCCTCATTTCGAGTGTGATAAAAGATAAGCAAATCCGTTATAGAGCAGGTTATTTCAGATTGGTTGGGTTTTTATGGCGCAAGGGCCATATTTGGTATTGTGCCAAAGACAATGTCAAGGAATAGACATGCACACAAGAAAAGTTTTTACTGGCACAAAAGAGAAATACACTCGGGGTAAATTACAGAAATCAGACCTACGCCACCTACAACTCGCAGGTTGCTAGCGTAGTGGCCAAATTCACCTAGACGCGCGATTTTTTTTCCATTTTTATACAATCGTTTCTGGCGCAATTTTCTTTGCTGAAAACGTTTGTTACAACCCCTAACTGCAATGGTGAAAGAATTTAAAAACCAAACTACCATATTACATTTCATATAACTGACAAGGCTTTTCAATCGTTCTTCAACACATTCAAAACAGATTATTCACTCCTCAGCATTAGATAGCTACGACGAACAGCTTAATTGCCTACGACATGGGAATGAAATAAGGTATTAAAAGTCTATAGACATCGAACAAACAAAAAATAAACACCGGCACGAACGAAACAACCTTCCTCCCCTCCATTTCAAGATCCTCTGCACGAAACTGGAAACCTTTTAAGCCCACCGAAAGACTTCCAACCTGTTACCACCTCCAGGCTACCACTATTTGAAATTTCCCTCCGATCCCACGAGCGATAGCTGCTGGAAAGGAAATGAAAGATTACGCAGCAAAAAGAGTGAAAGCAGCGGAAGGTTGATGTACAAATGTAGGATAGATACGGTCACAATCCACCCAATGTGTCTCGTGAACGAGGTCGCCACCACATTTACCGCAATTTGTACTCGCTCATTTGAGGATTGCCCGCGAAAACCGCGGCACGCACAGAAGAAATCAGCGGATGCTCGCATGAATTCATTAATAAGCCAGGAGCCGCTCCATTATTTTAATTCGTCGGCAGCTGTTTGGGATTAATTTAACTAGAATTTAGGGTATCTTATAGTTCAATTTAGACTTGTTTTTGTCCATTACTAAACATCGAAACGGTGAGTGAATAAACGAGATATTAAAATGGCAGAGGGTTGTTTTAATGCATCTTTAAATGGCTTGTCTTTTCGGGCTAATCGTAATGTTCAATATGATTCACGAACCAGAATGGCTTTTCAAGCCGCCATTTTTATACTGCCCAAACCCTGTTCGTATAAGAATTCATTGATGTGTTTCACATTAGTCGCCTGTTATAAAACTTGTTTAAAAAAATTGCTTCGAGTTTAAAAAATGAGATGAAAGCTAATCCCATATATTTCGAGTGACTTCAAAGTATCCGATTCTTTGAAAAATCTAAAATATTAGTTTTCCCCCCGAACATTTTTCACGTCAATTTTAAAATTCACTTATCAGTTAAACAAGTCACGTAATTTTAAAATAGTTCAAATGCTAAATTAAATTCAACATTGTAATAGGTATGACATTAAACAAGGTTCCGAATGACAAAACTTTTATATATTAGGGTTCCTTATTTTGTGGATTAAACAATTCTTTCAGAAAATCATTCGTAAGTAATTTTTAGAAGTAGGACCGTCACCTTCGGTATGTCCGAGACTGAATTTGAGTGATATAAGCTCATATTTTAAGTTATGTAGAACTGTGTAAAGTTATATACATTTTCACCTGAATGCAAGAACAAGGCAACTTTTTAGATAAAGGGGAAAAATTTGCCGCCCGTGTCACTCATAAAAATCGATATTTTTCATTAGCCGATACATAGAACTTAAAGGGACAGTGGACTTTCAAAATCACCAAATCCATTTTTAATTTTAGTATTAAAAATTCAATATCAAATTCTGTGGATAGCAAAAACATTCTTCAGTAGCGATCATTTCTGACGAAGTTACTGTATTTATGGATGTTGTAGGTGTAAGTCTACGACAAAAATGCGTTTTTCTCCAATTAAGATTTTGCATTCTTATTTCCAAAATGCTCCTTTCCTGCGTGCCATCTGGTTTTAATTGATTTACTTGAAATTTGCTTTTGGATAAACCTTGAAAACTTTTATATATTTAAGTGCAAATGAGAAATTAATCATATTTTGAAATTTTGGTTTAAAATTTTGCTTAACCTATGCTTTTTCAAAACTTTAGGTGTACTAGTACAAAAAAATTGCTTTTCAATTGAGCGATACTTACCAAATGGAGTTTGATTTATGAATCCAATTATGCGAATTAAAATTTAGACAATACATAGAAAATTAATGCACATGGGACCTATGTTTGGCAGTCAGCAAATTTCATAATCATAACAGCAAAAATTTCGTTTTGAAAGTCTACTGACCCTTAAGTGGTCAAAAAGTTTCCAGGTGATTGAATTAAAATCTGAATATGATTCAAGCTTTATTAATTTAAGCATAACTCTAAATACACCATTTTTCGAGTTACATAGTTCTTGCATTCAGGTGACGATGCTGATAAAAATAAAACGAGTCCAGAAATTTTAATATCAATAAGAATGAATAAATCAACTTTTATAGACACCCATTTTAAATACTGAACGCGTCATTCTAAGATTCTGAATACGCATTCACAGAAAACACAAAACTTATTAAAAGAGATAATAGTATACGCAAAAATAATTATTTTTCAGTAAGAGCAGCAAGTCCTAATGGAGTAAAGGAGGGTGGAAAAGGTCAATTCTCGTGGGAGCACAGAAATTAAGTGACAGGAACCATAAGGCATTCACCCAAACTCCTGAATACGCAATTGTTGCAAGCTTCCACTCATTAGGAATTTACTTACTGTGCAGAGATCTCTCCCACGTAAAACAAAACCTTGCGCTTCCTGGTGCAAGTCATTCGAAAGTGCGAATGGAGTCACGTCATTAATAATGCGAATAAACAATGTTAAAAATGGGAAACCGTCATTAGTTCATTTCTCCAATAAATTCCCATGTTCCATTGTGTAGCAAATCAACACAGGACCATGAGCATTACGAAAAGTATAAGTATTCGCAATATGGATCTGTTCTCAATTCATGCATCTTTAAGCCCAATTAAAAATCAGTTGGCTGCCTAAAATGAAGACACAAGAGATGAACATTTTAGACTAAGTTAATACAACTATGAATTAATAACAAACGAAACCTGGAATACCATTCACTGTATGCTGTTTGTGCGGTTGGTAGATGATCCTACTTTACTATTATCACCCAATCAGAGGAAAGACTGATTACATGAAATATGATGGTTGGTTGTGTTTTTATGACGCAAAGACCATATTTGGCCAACCTGTGCCAAACACAAGACAGGCAACGTCAAGTAATGGACACAAGGAAAGTTTTGACAGAAAGATAAATGTACCCAGGGTGGTATCGAACCTGCGCCGCCGACTACAACTCTCAGGTTGTTAGAACAGTGGACAAACCTACTCAGCCACGGCGACCCCTACAAACAGCTTTGAGCTTTTAACAGCTCGGAACAAAAAATAAGCAAATCTCCATATATCTACAAATTTTAAATTTTATTGCCATGCAAGTACATTTGTAAAATTTTTAATTACATTGTGCTCAATGTACATTTCAATTTTCTCACAGGAATTCGCAAGAAATAACAAAAAATGGCGTTACATAAAAAAAAAATTATAGATGATCCCTAAACAAGAAATATTGTAGAAACTCATAGAATCGAATAGTTTATAACTATTAATTTTTATCTAACGTTAACTGCTTTCAAGACTACATAATGACTAACGAAACAGGATAATCTTTATTTTGTAGAATCCAAAAAGCAACACATTTGAGTGCTTACAAATCCCAATTCAACGATACCAAAAGTATTTTTCTCCACGCACCAGTGGTTGGCAAGCTATAATTTGTAACTCCAAATGGGTACACGATAAAAAAAAAATGTGTCACGTTTTTATGTAGTAGCTAACCACAAGGTTTAAATCGAAAGATTGCACTTAATTTGTATCTTTAAAAATAGTAGCAGCTTTACTGCATGAAACACAAAAGGGAAAATTATTGGTACTTTGATTTTCGAGTTGCTTTATTTAAAATATGCGTCTTAATAAGATCTTTAAAATTATCATTTGAATAAATGATCGATTACGGACTTATACGCCAGCAGTCTTATTTGGGGAAAACGATTGAGGAACAAAACCCAGAGTACTATGCGTAAATTTCACAATCGAGCTTTGAATCGGGACAAAATTATCTCAACTCGATCTGTCAAAATTAACCAAAATCGATTGCACCAAAGGCAATATCCGTTTCACATTTTAAGTGTATGGCAATATTTGGAACATTTGACTACAAGTAAGCGAGCTTGCTGCTTGGTCATACACAAATGAAACAGCAACAAAAAAATTAATTGAATTTTATTTTTGCATCATTACGATGCCCTCATTTTTTAATTACTTCTACTCTATTAATAACTAGTTACCCAAGTACGAAGTGACACAACAATCTAAGATATTGGTAACATGACACTTTTAAAATATATTGATAAAAACGTTCATTTGATGTTACAAATTAGTTTGCAACGGAGGTTCATTAATTAGCCTGATACAATCATAATATAATTTACGAAATAAATAATCAATTGTAAAAAATTTCACCGCACGCAAAGTTTGACAGGACCGTTCGATACTTCCGCTAATTACTGCAATGTTAAACGACAGCTTAAGCGGATCCAATTCAGATTTGTATGAATAATAAGCAGCTTATCGCAACTCCTATCGCTCTGATTGTTCAACACGCGAACAAAATTCAATTATTTGCACAATATTTGAGTCGCAAATGAGAAAAGTTACACCTAGACAATTCAATGGGTGCGTAAAAGAATTAACGAGGCCAAAGCATCACACCAATCTCGTTCGATTTCAAACACCTTTCCGTTGAATGCTGTGAATGAACTAGAAAGAAAATCCAATTTACACAATGCAGAATTTAGTCACACGCTCCTATGTCAGAAAGTTGAGAATATTTGCAAGACAAACTCTCGACCTGAATCCGGAAAGATAAATTACAATGCCGAGCAGATAATTAGACTCTACAAACGCCAGAGCACGTTTAATTTGGAGAAATGACTCCACGAGACCTTAAGCAATTTATTTATTTTATTAGAATGTCAGATAATTTGAAAAATGGGTAATGATAGGAAAAATCAGATGAGAGCTGCATCGAAACTGAGTCCAGGATGAAAACACGATTCCAGTTCAGGCGATTTAAACCTTTTCCCTCTAGAGCAAAAAACGTCCAGCTAGATGATATACCGCATTTTAGGTACCCAAGACACGTTCATAAAACATGCATGACCCACAGTAGCTATTCACAAATGCACAATTACATTTGAATTTCGAACAGTAGGACGCGCCGATTCACTCAAAATAAATTTCACACAAGGATATTCAATATTTTTTCAGCGTTTCATTTTACGGAGCATTGTAATAACAGAGCTGCTCGCACACTCCATGTTATTTTTGCCGATCGTTCGATTTGAAGATCTGTCATGTGGTTATGGGAAAAGCATTAATACAAATGTAGGACAAATTATTCATTGGTTAAAGTGATTATCCAGCGTTATTAAAGACACTAGTCTGCACTTCGATGGCCAATCGGCTCAAGTCGATTCGTATGCCCACGTGATTTACCCTTGTGAGATCTTATGACAGTGACTCCCACATGCTGTTCATTTCATTAAAGGTTATACGTTACCGAGTCACTGATGAACTTGATCAAAACAATGCGAATAATTTAAGTCACAAGAGTTTTATTCATGAAATTGCAGTAAATAAGTGATAAAAACAAAATGAAGCTGATATTCATTAGCTCATTTTGGAAAATGCACAGAAAAATAAAACTTGCGGTTCCACATATTTTTAAAGGGCTTGAAACAGAATTAAATTCGATTGATTGCATTACATACGAGATAAAGTGTTTTCATAATTACTTGGACAGAAGTGGAAATACTTTATTTCATACAATCCTATAAAACTACGCAGGACTTATCTCGAATAACAAGTTTATCAAGTTTTCATAAGGGAACCAAAAGACGTTGGAGTTCCACCTTCATTCAAGAGAAAGGTTTGAATGCATATTGAAACGCATTAATTAAAATATAGCAACATTAAGTAAGTTAAATGACGCAACGTAAAGATTAAATTCCTGCTATAAAAATATACATACAGTAAAATTCTTCTAATTAAAAAGGTATGGAATAATTTTTAGAAAATGAGGATAAATGGAGCTATGCATTTTAAATTTTCTCTAGAATTTAGTTTATTATATGTTCAAAGGTTAAGCACTATCAATAGACATGTGAATAGTGTCCGAATAGCAGCTTCTCCTGCTTGTGTAACAAATTGTGTAACCAAAACAACGTCAAGTACATGGACATACCCCACATTAGAAAGTTTTACTGACACAGAAGAGAAATACACCCATGGAGAAATCGATTTTGCTAAGAAAAGCTAAGAAAGCCAAATTTGCTAAGGATATTTTAACCTCGGTTACTTGGAAAAAAATTCGGCAAGTGCCTTCAAAATACACTGCTGGCCACCCAAATTGCAACACCAAGAAAGACAAGAGATATCACAACAAAATTTATTTTGTAGATAACATGTTGACCAAGTATCAAATGATTAAATTTATAGACTTCTGTGAAGTGTGGTTCCTGCCAAAATCAGTAGCCAGAGTAGCCGCCATTGTTGGAGATCACCGCTGCCACACGCCACGGCATTGATTCAAAGAGACTTTGGATGTGCTCTTGGGGTACAACAGACCAAGCAGCTTCCACACGTTGCCAAAGTTGATCTGGTGTGGCAGCTGGGGATGTATTCTGGGTCAATCGTTGAGCAACCATGGACCACATGTTTTCTATCGGCGAAAGATCCGGAGAGCGAGCTGGCCAGGGAAGCAATTCAATCTGGCGATTGACGAAGAACCCTTGGACAATGCGTGCCACGTGTGGTCGCGCATTATCCTGTTGAAATATGGCTGTGGGCAAGTCCTGAAGGTAAGGAAGGACAACTGGCTCCAACACCTCGGAGATGTAGCGCTGGCTGTTTAAAGTACCGGCAATGCGTACTAGAGGAGTGCGAGAGTGATATCCAATACCGCCCCATACCATAATACCCGGTGCAGGACCAGTGTGGCGGTGCATAACGCAGCTGTTCAGCATCCTCTCTCCACTGTGTCTCCAGACTCGAATCCGACCATCGTGGTGTTGCAGACAGAAGCGTGACTCGTCAGTAAAGACAATTTCATTCCATTCTGCCGTCCAAATCCTTCTTTCATCGCACCATTGGCGGCGGAAACGTCTGTGGTTCTGCGTCAAGGGTAGACGAAGCAATGGACGTCTTGCGGACAGACCACTCTGCTGTAAACGGCGTCGAATGGTACGCGCAGACACTGGATGATGCGGTACAGACTGAATGTGCTGTGCTATGGTTCGTGATGTGGCTGAGCGATTCGTCACTGCCATACGCACAATATGCCTGTCATCACGTGAAGTGGTGCACTGAGGTGGATGCGATCGAACACGTCGGTCCGTCGTACCCTCCTGCATCCAACGATCACATATCCGCATTACAGTTGTTTGGTTTCGTCCAACACGACTACCGATTTCCCTGAAAGATAATCCACAATCTCGGTAGGCCACTATCCTTCCTCTGCCGAACTCGGATACTTGATCAAAAGATGATCGCTGTCTTCTACGAGGCATAATTGATCGTTTTTTTGAAAAAACCACAAGAAAAACACAATTGCCGTACTTGAAATCGTCGAAATCTCCAAGCCTTAAATAGCGCTTTGAAGTGGCGCCACAGGCGCGCGTGATGTGCGTCTGCGCTGAAATTCTAATCATTTGCATATCTCACCTCCGCTAATGCATGTTGTAAATTTCATATTATTTGCATGCTTCCTTCAGGGTGTTGCATTTACGGTGGCCAGCAGTGTATAAAGTGCTTGTAATATTTGAATGCACATGCCATGCCCTAACTTTCCCTTTTATTTCAGCGTTTCACTAAGTATTATTAATTTCGCCTTTCGTTTCCCGTTTCTCATTACTTGAAATCTCATTTGAATATAGCTGTCTCGGAGCTAATTGTTAATAGTTTCCCAGGCTCTCTTCGTCTACACCCTCAGCCCCGTAGACATCGTGAATATTTTTGCTTCTGGACGTGACCATCACGTAATAAGCTCAAAGTCGAGCTGCCTCCTTAACGGGGCGTGGACCCACAATTCCGATTCTCGACTGCAAATTAACCTTTAATGTGAACTAGTTTAAATTTAGTCAAGCCTTATATTTTAAGGCACGATATACATAAATTTTGTAAAGCAAAGTGCCCTACAGTTCTTAGCGATTAAGAGTGACCGACATGCGACATTGGGGGAAACTGAATATGTGTCGCAGCTATTTTCGCGGTTATGTTGGCGACGCCCGTGTCGTCGAAAGAAACTAAAATTAGTTTTCCAATCAATACATACCACGTAAAAATCTATGCATTTCTCGTAACTGTTTACGTCAGACTTAACGAGACTGAAAATAACGAGTGAAAATAGTAAGACTGAATAAGTTTCCACCTAATCGAATGGTTTGGGGTTTTCCCGATATTGACATTTCGATGGTGGGGAAAGAAAGCCAACGAGAGAAGCAAGCACTTTTCATTAACGCTGGAAAAAAGCACCTGGATAGAAGGGATGGGCGTGTCACAACTTGCTGCAGATGGATACAAAACTCAAGCTTATCAACGGGGTTCGTTCGGCGAGAAGTCGATTTTGCAGCCAAGAAAGCGTGAACGATAACATTGACCTTAACATGAAGCCCGTCGTTTCTTCATCGGCTGTCACGCGAAACAGGAGTAAACTCTCGCCATTACGCAGATGTAGGAATAAAAAATTTCGCCCTCCGACAATACCTGACTTTTCTTTTATCACAGCAAGTCAGTTCACCTCACAGAAGTACGAAAATAACAAGAGGGAAATGGCTATTAGATACATAGAAAAGTTTCCCCCGTTCGTTTTCAAGTCGCCATGTTTCACGGATGACGTATAGGGACGATTACAATATATTACGCAACCTTAACTTTTGGATGTAGCAGTGTTCTAAAACGCGGGAAATTACAATTGTTGTTTCATGATTCGTTAAATATACTTCTAACAAAATGAAAAAAAAATCAATTTTGGAAAAGATTCTGTATTGAGAATAAATAAACCAAAGGTTGGTTGGGTTTTACAGCGCAATTGCCATATTTGGCCTAGCTGCACCAAACGTCAAAGCTTTCCTTGTGTATGTCCATATGGCAGACACAAGGAAAGCTTTACAGACACAAGGAAAGCTTGACAGACACAAGAGAGAAATACACTAAGGGTGGAAACGCCCAAAGGATATAATCACCAATGCTATTTGTGGGTTCGTCGAGTTAGCAAAGAACAATCACGATTCTCTAAAGCAAGGCATTATCCCGAACCTCAGAATGTCGTCGGCACCACACAAGAACCGCGAATCTGCATTGTTGCCGTTTCCACATGATGCATTTCTAGCGTCGATAATCGAATAACCGACACCAAGTAGTTTTCGACATTTTATACTGTGCAAAGATAATTCTGAATCAGTCCAATCTAAATTTTCAATAACTCGTTTCCTAAAATGTTAAACCATTAAATACGTTTTATCTTTACGATATCAGACTTGAAGTTTTGGAGTGATGGCGAGACGATTGGTCCGGCACTGCAGGATTCGTCCGGATTGGATAAATAATATCTTCAACGCCGACACATATACGTTTCAGATTAAATGACCAACACTGCCCACGAGTACTTCGAGAAACTTAAGATTCTAGACGACAAATTAACAAAACTCCGATTCCTTACGCCCATTAGCGTATGTACAATTTTATGTACTTTTCTCAGTAATGTTAGCTATTGACGACTAACGCGCGTTTGATAACTTCATGTGACAAGGCCTCAGACAGAACACCACATATCGTTAAGGAAACTTTTCAACCCTGTAGATCAGTCTTCACTGTACTTAAAGTAATCAGGCAGAGAAGCAAACAATGCGAATACCACGGTCATTTTGAGAGCTTTAGTTTACTTTTTGGGTTGGTTGGATTTTTAGAGCAAGGGCCACATTTTGACAAGCTGCGCCAAACACAAATCAGTCAACATCTAGTTTACTTTAGGGAAATGAAGATAAAAATTCAGCGAGTTTTATTCAAGAAATGTGCATTATCATTTAAAATTGTGTTATTTCTAGAGAAGTATGTTTATCAGTCTTTAACCACATTTCAGTGAATAAAATTAAATTTAACCTATTATTTATTTTAATAAAACTTTAAAAACTTCAAATGGCTTTCGTCAGCACAGTTATTTTGTTGCATTGCCATATTTTATACAGTAGTTTTGAAACCAAGTTCATTTTTTACTTTATTCGGATGTTTACCCAAATAGAAATTTATCAAATAAAATGTGACACTATTTTTATTATATCTACATTTTTTAAAAAACCCATGAATGACATTGAAGAGAAGCTATTTGTGAACATATTTTTAGACTTTTTAACAGCAATATCTAGCAAGGTTCCACTCTTCAAGCAAAATAAAAATTAAGACCTTTTAAAGACTTTTCAATACTATTTTTCATTTTTAAAGCTACAAATAGCGCGACTTGGTTGGTTTGGTCTATGGAAAGGGCCATATATGGTCAAGCTGCGACAAACACAAAATAACGTCAAGTAAATGGACATACACAAACAAGGAAAGTTTTCTGACAGAAAATAGAAATACACCCAGGGAGGAATCCAACCTAAAAATGGCAGGCCAAAGAGCACAGGGGAAAATGAGCAACGCCAATTTTAAAATGAACCTTTCATTCAGATTAAAAAGTGCAGAATGTAATGATACAGTTTGAAGAAAAATTTATCATTGCTCTTCAGAGCCGGACAAAGAAAACAGTTGTTGAAAGAACGATCGGTTCACCGCACTTGCAGCAAGAACAATTGAGGTCCACATATCATGCAACAAATATTTCGTCAAAATTCACAAAATGTAATTCAAAATACAAATATATATATATTTGGCCAAACTGCGCCAAACAACTTCAAGTAAAAATGTTAACTATAAACAGGAGCGTACGTTGTAGTTCAAGCTGTTCCGAAGCATTCCAGACTTGTGTTAGAGCACAACTTAAAAAAAGAAATTATTGACATCTTAGTCTTTATACCCATGTTTAAGAAAATTAGTTTTTTCATTCGAATGGTTTAAATTCCCAATAGGTTGGTTGTTTCGAGGTTTTATGGCGCAAAGGCCATATTTGGCCATGCTGCGCCAGACACAAGACATACAATATCAAGTAATAGACAAACACACACAATGAAAGTTTTACTCTGACACAGAAGAGAGAAATACACCCAGGGAGGAATGAACCTGACAGGAATCGAACCTGCGCCGCCTAAGGTTGCTAGCGCAGTGGGCATACCCACTGAGCCACGACGGCCCAAATTTCCAATAGGAAAAAAGGTAAAACATCCATCAGATCACAGTAACCACACTTTCGGCATTGATTATCGACAGACATTAGTCTTTTCCACCTGCGCTCTCTAAAGTGTATTCATCTCTTGCAGAGCAGATGGAGGTCATTCAGTTACCTAATGTCACTCACTAAAAACAGATCGCAAAAAAACTTTCATTCTCTTGTTAACTTTGGCACTAGCAAGTCAACACCCAAAGCGTCGTCTCATTCGAGAAAGTCATTAAATCAATCGAAACAGGAAAATGCTACATTTTTCGCCCCATCAGAAAGACTGACTACGGGTAAAAATTCCGTCCAGAGGTAAGATTTTGTACAAAAAACAAGAAATGTCGCACCACTTAAGGGAACAATAAATCTTGAGGAAACAAAATAGAAGGTGGAAAAAAGAAAATTCATAAACATTTTCCCACCAAAAAGATGCAAACTCAGTTTAAAAGCTGCTTGGCAGCGGCACAGAAATAACGTCACCTCACGTGTGCTAATACTTGAACATTATTGAGTGCTAAAAAACACTCCAGTTCCGTTTAAAGAAATGCATTTACACGAACTTTCAAAACATGTATTAAACTCTTAAAGTACTGTATTTTCTATTTCATACATATTGTTTTCAACTAACATAAGGATGAGAACTTAAAAACCGTAAATGAATTCCACTTTACTACAAATTAAAACTTTTTGCGATAGACTAGGTGCACCGAATCGTTACAAGTATTATTCTATACAATTTTGGTAGTAAAAACTAAAATAAGGGAGTTAGAAACTATCAGTCATGATCATAAAACAAAAATCATTCGTAACTATCAACTGATTAAATTATTTGACCTTGAAATTTAAAAAAGCATTCTGAGCATTTTTACGATGATGGTAAAGAAATAAATTCTGAAGGTATCAAGTGTAAAAGCACCTATTTAAGTCCAAACTAGTACCTAAATGCTGAATACTTCATTTCATGGAATAATTCAATGCAAGTTCTCAGATATTTGCGTTTAAAAATGTATGAAATAAAAGGTATTGAACAAGTCTTTCGGTCATATTCATTAACCTCTTATCCAATCCCCATAGCACAATCCACGCAGCATAAAACACTTGGTTCGTACAAAGAAAAATATGCGAGCACATGCGTTCCCCGCGGCTTCGTTTTTCAACTTTCCAAAACATTTTATACTTTGTTTAAATGAATCATTCCATAAAAAAAATCACCTGGCCTACTACGCACGTGTCATCTGAGTGCAAGCATAAAAGTAACATGACCTTGCTCTTACGGAAATTTCATATATTAGTTTTCCGATGAGTTTATGAATGAAACTTTGACACAATAATGATGCAGTCAGCTGTAGTTCCAATGCATAAAGCTTAATGTAGGGGTGCACGGCTTTTCAGTAGAAAGGCATTAATCATTTATTATTCATTTTTCCAAACGACAGCAAAACGAAAGAGCAATTATATACTTTACTGTTATTTAACTCGTGCAGAGTGTAAAGTAAGGTAATTAAGATTAACTCGTATTAAAGTAGAACTCGAATGGAGTTCCTTTAAAGGGGAATTGAGAGATTAAATGTCATTTTAAATGTAATATTTACAAATGTAATATATTTGAAACATTAAGTAACGTCGAAATCTCCTTCAACAGTTTATCGAAAATGAACGTTTTCGGATTGGTTGATACAAGACTAAATGCAAATGAATTCGCAGTTTTTCAATACATATTTATATTTACTTTATTTTCAATTTTATATTCCTTTGTTACTAAAAATTTTGAATTCGGTCTTAAACAAGGTTTTGCTTTGGTATTATGGTGCTAGGTTCAGAACAAGGACAAACTGCGTCAAATACGACACAACATCGAAATCAGTGAAAACGGGGTAATCAAAGCCGTGACCTAAGTCACCATAAAAACGGTCTTTACCGTAGACACTAAAGACTAATATAAACTTATTGTAAATTTAAAAGAATAAAGAAAATTGTTAAAGGTGTTCAGCGAAACTCAAAAAGTTAATCCATTCAAATTCGCAATCGATTGCAACTGAAAAATAAATTAAGTCTTTCTGTGCCGTTTTCAAAAATCTCATTTCATTTTAGATTTGAATACAAATTATATGAAAAGATTGAAATTTCACATTCGAAATTGACTTGCGCCCTTCCCAAATTTTTAATTTCAGGGCTATAGAATGCCAAGGCCTGACTTGGAGCACTTTTCAGGTAGGCAATTTTGACAATCTGGCGCAAAAGTAACGAGTTTCGGTTGGTTGAGTTGGGTTTTATGGCACGAGGGCCATATTTCGCCAAACTGCGCCAAATACATGACATCAAATAACTGATTTTATTGCAGATGACTGATTAATTACCAATTACTGATATTAAATGCTTTGCCCACTAGTATGAGTGAGCCTACTTGACATAATTTAGTAGGCAATCCACGTTAATATGAACAAGCACAACCAACCTCCCTATTTTTTGATGTATTCAATTAATTTGTCACCTATTTCGATAATTAGTAATATCTAGTGCAAATAATTCCAAAATTAGAATTGTTTATCCACTATTCCAGAGATGTTATCTTAACCCTCTGAGGAGTTCATGCACATACATATATCAGTTAAGCTAACTGAAGTCTTCTCAGCATGACTTCAAACCCGTTTTGACCTTGATCAATAGAACCTTTCCAGTGATTCTTTCAAGCAATCGATGGGATTATTTAGTTATGTGTGTTATAGATTAAAAGCAATGCTACACTACTCTGAAATCTCGTAACGCACAAAGGATAAAACTTTCACGCACACACTCTAATTCAAATAGAAATTCTTTTGATCCTCTTGAATATTTTATTTTCCACGAGCTTGCGGAAGAATTCGGTTCACAGCAGTTTTGGTTATTGAGTTGCGCCAAACACAAGACAGACAAACATACATAATGAAGATTTTAGACACATAAGAAATAGGTATTCAGAATATCTATCACACCTAGCATTAACCATTTCAATGCGGAGAATCCTAGACGGTCGTGCCGCCTCTTTTGCAGCTGTGCCTTGATGTCTCTACAATTTCCTCGAAATAACGAATAAAAACGTCCCTTCCGCTTTGTTAAAATCTAAGTCCAGCTGCATAGTAGTCAATCACCAGCTGAAGTACAAACCTTCGTTTTCTATTTTTAGATAAATCGTTAAACGCGATAGAATAAACCGCGTCGCGACAAACCACGTGCGACTGACAGTCAACTTCCGAAAAGGTAATGGTAAAAGTCTGTTAACGATGGTAGATTTGGTGGGTTTGTTTCGTCGCTCTACAGTTGTTTTCTGCTACACGAGGGCTAACTAGACCTGAATCTAAGGCTTAAAGTGGATTTTTTTAATCGCGGCGAACAACCATGCCCTGACCGGGATTCGTGTTTAACCAAGGGGCAGTTGGATTTCATGGATAGAACTTCCAGTTGCAGGACTGCAATGAAAATCCCTCATAACAGCATTTGCTAACTGCATGGAAAGTGAAGATTTAACTTCCATGAGAGCAATTGAAACAATTGCTCTCTCGCGTTGTATATCAGGTAAGCAATTTAACGCCGTTTAATCCAATTGGCTTTGACCAATTGCTGTCAAAAACCAATTCGGAATTCATTCTTATGGATTTTTTATCGGCGAAGTACTGAAATCGTATTCGGAAAACAAGCCAAGTGTCGTGTACGGAATAAGTCTAGGAAACACGTTCCACCGCAGAAACATTACCGCTACGCACAATTAGCTTGATAAAAAGAGCCTCTCAGAATTTATTACCAATCCAGGAACAGCAACAGTAACTTTTACTGTAATACTGAAAGTTAGACGAATTAGTTAGTCGAAAATTAGACGGATTTGAAATGCAAACAAACCAGACGGGAAAGATTTTATGCTCTCGCATGTTATACATCGAGGTTGCCTTAAATGAAGTTTATCACCGTTTGGGTCACGTTTAATGCAATTGGAGTTGATCAATCAATATTAATTAGGAATTCATTCTATAGAATTTTTGTTGGCGATGTGCTGAAATCGTATTCGAGAACAAACCAAGTGACGCCATGTCCGGAATAAGTACGGGATGCAAGTTCCGTCGAAAAAACAGTCAGTCACCAACAGCTAGTGTTGGTAGGCAATTAACGTCACACTGGAGCAACACAATGGGATATCGGCGACGGTCCGGGATCAACCCCAAAGGGAAAGATCGAGTGACGCCTCGTAATTTTGAACCACGGTCAATCGGAACACCTGAGCTATAGCACCCCACTTTCCAAACTTTCATATCATACAAACGTGAGGACATTTGAAGCCACGACAGATTTAAAGTGCACCAGCCCCCAAGTACACGGCGGTCTTTAGCTGGGCCTAGTTTCGAACTCGCAACCCTCCGGTTGTTAATCCGTTGCTCTTCCAACTGGACTACCACGGCCCCAAGCATCTAGTGAGATGATTAGTTGACAAAAACTCAAAATAATGTCCCAGTAAAATAGAAATTTATTCTGCAAATAATCAAAATTTTCAAATTGGTTGAAATCTTTTTTGCGACAGTCGTCTTTCCGTTAACAGGCTAAAATCCGCTTGTTTGGGAAATGGACAAAAAACAATTTAATGGTTAAAAATCTCTAGACTAAAGAAAATGCTGGGTATTGGAAAATTCAGCTCGATTACATCAGGGGTCAACTTTTCCCTTGAATTTCTTTCCTTGCTTCAGTTATCACTATTTAAACCTATTTTGTGATGTTTTTTATGTTCTAATATTTACTGCTGCTATAGTTTGAATGTCTAGCCACACACAATTCTAAAAAAGCACTCACATCCACTAAACCACACGGTTGTATAATTAACTACTAATATTGTGTTATCAAAAAAACTTTGAATTTAATATCTGCAAAAATTATTAAAATCAAATTATTCAAATTAATTTTTGAATTTAAATTCAAAATATAAGTTGATAATAAAGTATACAAAAATTATAAATTTATTCGTTGTGATAAAAGCAGAAAACTCAACATAATGTACTGAAGTGGCATTTCTAAACGTACACGCGTACATTTGTAAGTACAAGGGGTCCCATTGAATGCCAGGTAAACAAACTAAATACCTATACGGAACCACCGCCAGCCTATACAACCTCCTGTTGACATACGGAATTCACGGCTTTTTGGGATTCCACATACGAATCTTCTCGTCAGACCAGGCTACTCGTCTCCAGTCATCAAGTGCCCAGTGGAGTGTTTCTGAGCCCAGGCGAGAAGCATAGATATGTGGAGTATTCATCAAGGGTACTCGAGTTGGGCGTCGGCTCCTCAAGCCCATATCTTTGTGGGAAAGTTGCAGTCTTCACACTGATGCTTAACGAGACTCAGAATTGAATTCCAATGTTATTTGAGGCAGTTTTTACACGTTTATTGTATGAAAAAATTCTTGCCAACCGACTCTGGTCACGTTTACCCGGTCTTTTTACAGTCACAGCTATCGAAAGTTACAGGTTTGGTGACCCATCTCACGAACTCCAATTATTAAACAGCTTAAATCGTAATAACTTGCCATTTTCACGGCGGAAACAGCTCTAGATGCAACCATAGATGTCTATCGGTTTATATATGCAATTGCAGAAGCAACCAATGACGTGCACAAGTGGCGTTGCAATGTAGCTTGCATAGGCTTGTCTGTATCAGTCTTTCTGGGACATCAGTGTATATTAGCAGACAAACAAGCTGTGATCACGTCGGTTGGTCGATTGATTTGAGTTTTATGGCGCAAAATCCAGAAAAGAATAAGCTGCGCCAAACACGAGACAGTAAAACGAGAAAATAGAATAATCAGATCAACATTAAAAAGAGGAATGTAAAGAATAAAAACAAATGGACCGCGCATAAAATTTAAACATAGGCAAAATTTTAATTGAGAAGTATGTAAAAACCTTATTTTTAAAAAAAATTATTACTAAGATGTGGTGTCCCCATCTTAGATAAAAAATTTATGAAATTCAATTTAAAATTTTATTATAGAAAGAAGGTAAAAGGGATGGATGAGGTGGGTGGCCCAACAAATCTGATAAAATTGGTGATGATGGTATTAAAATATCGACGATAAAGATGTGAACAAGTTAAAATATGGCGTATGGTTAATGGTTGTTGACAATGGTGGCACGATGGAGCGGTTTCGTTCATAAACAAATGTCTGTGAACCTGGAATGGCCAATGCGAAGACGTGCAATAAGAACATCAAGTCGTCTGGATAGTAATGACGACAGGAGGGAAATGGATGGAAATATATTAAACAATTTATTACTTGTCTGTTCACTCCAGTCTTCGCGCCATTTGTTCCACACGTGTCCCGAATAAATGTGATCACGTCGGAAATAGGGACGGATGGTTTCAGGTTATCGTTTTGCCTCCTGTAAGCAAAGTCCGCCCGATTTGCAATGACCCTAACAAAACTGGGAACTAAGTAAATGGCCCGATAATTGCAGGTGTACATCTGTACCAGCAATTATTCATGTGCATGTATTCTTGAACTAACAATGAAAAACCCATTTAAACAATTTTAATTTCCTTCCGCGAACTAGGTAAACCCGAATCATCCCTGCTTCACATAGAAATTAATGTAAATGGTGCCGTCTCATTTCTCAGTTTTTTACGGACCGGTGTCAATTTTCTGATGCGAAGGGCTTCAAATTTATCCATCAGCCTTCCGGGTTTATGTGACGCATGAGAGGAACGGATTCTTGACGGGTTGGGAATCCAATTTCAAACTTGTCGTTGAATACCTTTCAGGTGAAGACGGATCGAATTTCTAAAGTACTAATTGGTTTATAATGAGAATGTTTGCAGAAGTAAAATTAGTATGCGCAAGTAATTAAGTCCTTGACAATGTCGTCAAGTACTCTTCTTGCAACGTACCATATGAGAAGCTTTTTCGGTGAAGCTAAATGCAGAGGGTGCTAGTGTTTTGGTTAATCTTTTTCGGAACTCATGGAGTAACTTGGCAAACTCGGGATACAATTTCAGCATGTCACTTATATTAAAAACTAACGCCAAACATCAAAACGGGAACTCAGAAAGGTTCTCAACCGGAAGTACACTTTCCTTCTCTGGTAGTCTGTTTTTGTTTTCAGGGGAAATCCCGTCATATTCTTACATGAACTGACATTAGCCCCCTGAAAGAATTCTCCCGCTAATTAAAGGTCTCGCTCTTGGTGATTTGATTCGTCACTCAACGGTAGTTTGTTTCACGAGAGCTAATTAGATCCTGACATAACACTTAAATCTTCTCTTGGTAGAATCATTTCCAATATTAATAGCACAAACTAGGAACATAATAAACAAGATACGAAAAAAAGGCCGAAAATTGCGTTGGTCGTCTTAAGAATAACTACAAGTTAAAAACAAGTTACTTTCTGAATAACTAAATGAGAGATAGCGCGATACAACTCTATCATTTAACTCCAAAACTCGCATTTATTAAAAGGTAAACCATCCTTTGGAAACAATAAATTTAACATATCGTTTCTTGAAGAAAATTTCAAGGTTCTTGAAAGACGATCAGGAATTCCGTAACGAAATGCAAAATGGCAGGGTAGGTAGTTGAATTTACGTCACACTGGAGCAACTTAATGGGCTATTGGCGACGGGATCAGTCCCAAAGGGAAAGATCCAACGACACCTCTTAATTTTGAACCAGTCAGATGACGAGGTCAACACCCGACATGGCACCCTACTTTTCACACCACGTCAATGTGAAGACATTCGAGGCCATGGCAGATTTAACGTGCACCAGCCCCCCCCCCTCATAGATGACGGTCTTTGGCTGGATCGAGTTTCGAACTCGCAACCCTCCTGTAGCTTATCTACGACTCTACCACCCTAGGGTCCGGGATCAATCACAAAGTTAGATCCGATAAAATGGCGCGGTAATCATGAGATGGGAAACAATGTCGGGGTAATTGAGGATTTAGTCAGTAAACGGTCACTGACTGAATCTCCAAAATGTAAGAAAATTTTTACGAGGGTACATTCAATGATGAAAAAATTGTGTTCACATTTTTCCCTTCAGCCATTTCCAGATTCTATTTTTATGTGCTCTCAACACATTTTCGTCAAACAAAGCCGACGGCCTTAGATAACACGGCACCCGGGATACAAATACTTTTCAAGAACTTCACTGGGGTGAGTACGTTTTCAAGACACCTCCAGTGGACATCGAATCGACTTTATAAAATTTTAGTATGTTTCAGTGAACCCTTCATAGAAAATTAGCCCAACACATACACGACGGTTATAACAGATTTTTCTTAAGTACGTATTTTTACAAGTGCAGAATACTTCGAAGGCTAAGAATATTAGTCCTGGCCACCTCGTACTGCAGTGTTTTGGAGAATCAAGAAAGGACATGATGATCTGAGGCATCCTTTGGGATTTTTCGTAGGAAGGACATCATGGAACTTGTTTTATTTTGATCCTTGATAAGAAAAAATGCAAAAAATATTATTGCCATTTTTTTCACCTTCAAATGCATATGACAGCTGTTATCTGTCGTATTTGTGTAGAAACACAATTACAATGACGCTTCAAACGTCTTGTGTTTACATATCGCCGATTTTGAAAACATTTCGATATCTGGTAATATTGTGATGTCATTTGTGAACCTATATCAATAGCTTTTAAGAATGAAATGATATATATCAAAGGCTCAGTCACTAATAGTGTAGTTCAATGCAGACAGACGAAGTAACATTTGAGCAATAGACATCAAAGAAAAGGTGTGGGGGTCGAATGGTAGGTTGGTTAGGTTAATGGCGCAACAATTGTCCAAGCTGCGCCAAACACAAGACAACGGCAAGTAATGGACATACACACAAGTTTTAGACACAGAAAATGGAAATACACCCAGGGAGGAATTGAACTTGCACCGCCTACAACCCGCAGGCTATTAGCGCTGAGGACAAATCCACTGAGCAACGACGCCCTCCCTTGTACGTGGTAGGTAGTTAAATTTACTTCGCATTGGTAAAACATTGCGGTCTATTGGCGATGGTCCGGGATCAATCTCGAAGGGAAAGGTCCGAGGACAACACCTCGTAATTTTGAATCACGGTCAGATGACGAGGTCAACACCTGCGCTGGCACCCCATTCTCCAAACTTCCACGCCGCGCTACATTTTGAGAACATTCGGGACCACAACAAATTTAATATTCACCAGCCCCCATGGTGCACGTTAAATCTGTCGTGGTCGTAGGTCTTTGGTTGGATCGATTGCACCCTCTCGCTGCTAATCCGCGACTCGACCAACTGGGCTACCGCGCCCCTCCATCTCCTTGGAGTGGCAGCATGAGATACCGCAGTTGTAAGGATATATCCAATCGCAACGTCGGAAAGTGATAGGTACACTTTCTTTGTATATAAATATGAAAGTACAAGTTTCGAAAGATTTTCTGGAGCACTAGTTATTAATGAGATGAGAGATCAGACCCATTCACAATAAATGAAAAAGGAACGGAATAAAATTTGCTTATAAAAAGATAGGTGTGAATTCAGCTTTCAAGATGAGTGTTGTCATTTGCTGCTTCCGGGAAGCGACGAGAAGCAAATGAGTTTAATTGCATCATCAGAACTGCATTACCTACATTGGAAATGGCTGTAATCACCCTTTTATGCCTTACAGGAAAAATGGTTTTGCGTCATCTCAGTAGGATACGATAATCTTCATTGAATATAATAAGTTTGAGAAATAGTATTACACATTCATCACAATTTAAAAGTGAGGTTTGGGACTCATGTAGGTAGTTGGTAGATAGTTAATTAACGTCGTACTGGAGCAACACAACGGCTATTGGCGACGGTCTGGGATCAATCCCGAAGGGAAAGATCCGAGAACACTTCATAATTTTTAACCACGGTCAGATGACGAGGTCATTATCTGATCTGGCAACCCTCTCCAAACTTCCACACCACGCCAATGCGAGGACATTTGAAGTCACGACAGATTTAACGTGCACCAGCTCCCATATACACGAGTCTTTTGTCTAGTTTCGAACTCGCAACCCTCCGGTTACTAATCCGTTACTCTTCCAGCTGGGCTACCGCGGCCCTCTGGCACCTCTATAAGAATTTTGCGTGAAATCATTACACACAAGAGAATCCAGTCACTTCATAATTTTTACGACACTCGGTAAATTAAAAACCTCTACCTATCATGAAGCGCCAAACTAGTAGTTGATCCACAGGTGGCTGTTGATAGTAATTACGAGTTACTTAAATTTTCAGTGTATGGATAAAAAGGAGATTCAAACCTACAATAAAATAGTACTTCACTTTCAAACGAATAGCCGCAACAGCTGTGTGCGCAATTTATTGAGACAGAAAGGAGATGAGAATGGAAGATGATCAATATGGTTTTATTTCAGCGTTTATTTCCCACCGTCGTCACACACGATAAACCGCCTGTGAACAACACACATGTCGACAAATCATTATGATTTCAAACGCTTTTATCATGCCGACAAAGGGTGGGCTCTATGCGCTTATATTAAATTCGTACTAAATTTCCAAACAATCGCTTCTCTTGGACCTTGTTTTGTTTCAACCCGCTGAACTTGAACCGATTTGTTTTTGCTTTGAACAATTCCACTGGATCGAATTTGATAACCCAACATTCGAAATTAGTTTTATAAACGTTCGAAGCAGTGATTGAATTTTTATGGCACAAGGGCCAGGTTTGGCCAAGCTGCGCCAAACTATCAGTAATTTCAATTAAATTTCGTTCGAAGCAGTGGAAATTAGAACAAAAATATTCGAGAATGCATCTCCTGTTACTTTGTTATACATCGCCTACATTGTAACACTATTCATCACTACCAATTTAATAAATTCGGATTTGACGATTCACTTGTTCTGAACCGGGAAAATTATCCCCTTAGCGACAATTCCAGAAAAACTAATAATTACGGTCTTAACTCCTTTTCACTCGTAAGTGAAACTGGATGGAAGATCATGCGCGAACGTGGGAAATATAGCAAAACTTCCAAAAACACAAATCTCGAAAATGAATCAGCACTATAAAAAAATCAACTCAGCTATGAATTTATAATAAAAACGTGCTTGGGTCGATAACCTATGCTAGAATTAAAAAACAGAACCTAGTCTCTGCAAGTACCTCGACGGGTTTCACTGCATTGTTCGTTTAAATCACTGCTACAATGAGTAATGGTCTAAAAGTAGATTGAACGGCACTAGATACATTTCTAGTTTTTGTTTACCCCTTTTACACTTTTTAGATAAATCAATACCTGAAAAATGAAACTTCGAGAGCGGCAAAATGTACACGAATAAACTTCATTTAAACAAATTGAATTTTAAAGGGCTAGATGTTCACAACTTTCGAGTCGTGAGTATGGATATTCCCGCCTCACTGTGATACTCCAAACCAGGAGTGACCAAACCGCGTCCCTTGAAAACTCAAAGAATTGCAACCGCTTCCACATTGAACCTGACATTGACCCATTATTTTTAGAAAAACCTCGGTCAGATATCCCACAAGTTTTATGTTGCCCTCTTCTTTAACGTTATAGTAAAAAGGTAACAAAGGAAATTTTGTAACTAATATACATTAACTATAAAAAAATTATATGCGGCCAAAGACAATTTCCCTTCACTCAATGGGGTCCATACAAGCCAAAAGGTCGGATACCGCTGTTCTACACCTTTTATCACGATTTCG
Organism: Meta bourneti; assembly: GCA_933210815.1. NCBI lineage: Eukaryota > Metazoa > Arthropoda > Arachnida > Araneae > Tetragnathidae > Meta > Meta bourneti. Next base: position 76,597,691 of record OW119929.1, on the reverse strand, counting down.
GTATGTGTAAATATCAGCCGTGGTGGACGTTGTCCTTCTTTCATCTATCAAGGATTAATGTTACAACCCCGAATAGAATATTGCAGTGCACCTGAAGCAAACCATCTTGGTGAAATTTCCTTATAATTTTAACGTCTAAGAATCACGCCGACTCCCAGACAAAACCTTGCGACCCACAGATTGAGGCTCTGGCCCTATGTTCAAAAGGCTCTGGGTCTGATGATCGTTTGGTTTTATGGCGCAAAGGCCATATTTGGCCAAGCTGCACCAAGCACAACGTCAAGTAAATGGGCATGCACACAAGGAAAGTTTTATTGACACAGAAGAGAGAAATACACTCAGGGAGAAATCAAACTTGTGCCACACCAACTCGCAGGTTACTAATACAGTAGGTAAACCCGCGGCGACCCCTCTCGGGGTTCATTGTCATGGACAACTCGGTATGGATGTTTGTACTATATTCGGAATCCCACTTTAAGCCGTATGTCCAACCTAATTGACCCTCGTGTGGCAAAGAACGACCGTAGAGCGACAAAACAAACCTACAGGTTGGGAATAGTGAACCAATAGAAACAGTCAGGCGAATTATTCTGTTACAGTTCTGTTGATGCAGATTTCGCAAAACTTGATATGAAGAGGTGAATGCAGAGAACAAAAAAATCTCCATCTAATAATTTCCACGCCGCCAGCTGACTTCAAAAAGAACCCTCATTGTTCCTTTGCCGCGGTTTGGACAGTAAAGCGAAAAACAAGAAAAATGGGGGCATGTGAGGAACAAAGAAGCAGTAAAAAAGAAATCATTAGTTTAACGACAGCATAAAAGTACGCCTGCGTCACTAGGAATTACAATAACTTGGAAAATCACAAGTAAGCGACGATTTTCATGCAAAGTACGACACTGAAACAAAGAATTACTCCACGGATTTTTATGTCCAACAGCAGTGCCAAAGAGATTCTCTGTTAAGTTTTTATTGAGGTAGAAATATTTTTACTACAAAAAAGTAATAATGCTCCTCACATTCCTCAATTTTGTTCAAAACACGTACAGCGTTGGGGATAGGACAGTGGTCTCAAGGCTCAAAGCACTTGAAAGATGCAGTTCTCACTTATTTTTTGCACCTGAGATCTGTTAGTCCTTTCTTTGTGCAACGATACACCATGTTAGTTGGGTTATATTTTTATGGAGCAAGGGCAAAATGTAGCCAAGGCGCTAAACGCAAGACAATGTCAAGTAAATAGACAGGCACACAAGAAAAGTTTAACTGACACAGAAAAGAGAAATACACCCAGGATAAGTAACAGGAATGGAACCTGCGTGCCCGGAACTCTCAGGTTGCTAGCGCAGTGGGCATCAACACACCAGGATCGCTCTTTGAATGGTAACTTTTCCGTGAGCTGCAATTTTAATTTTTTCACATTTTAAGAAAATGCGTTCAGTTTACATTTTTGAAATATTAAATGTTTGAATTTTGTTCTAAGCTGAACATTTTCAAATCTAAAATGCAAGTCCCAAAGCGAAAAATCTCAATATAAATCATACAATTCTAATGTTTTGTTTAGTTCCTGTTAATTTTCGTCACAAGACGTTGGTTAGGGTTTTGTAGTGCAAGATCCAACAATGGGCAAACTGCGCCAAACGTAAGACGAAATAAAAAATCAATAACAGATAATAGACAATGAGAAAGGAAAAAAGAGAAACTACATGAAAAGGCGAGTCGTTATATGGTGATTAAGATTGTGAATATATATAGGAAACCAGATTATAAATCCATAAGATTCGAATACAGGAATGGGCCAGAAATTTAGCACGGTAGCCAGGCCAGCCAAGGTAGGATTCCAGATCGAAGAAAAACAAACCAATTTTAGAACGCGACATCATTTTCCCAACGAATATTCTTTAAACGGAAAATATTTTCTTATGGTCCAATTAGAACATTGATTTAAAAAGGTTAACCCAAAAATGCTAGTTTGTAACTTATGACTATATTAGAATTGTTTCGCGAACATCAAAAAGCAAATTAAATCTTTCGTTTATAATCACCATTTGCAAAACGAGTTCCAATTTAATATTTACGCCACGTTCCTTTACTTGTATTTTAAATCAAATCACAAAGTGTATATTAATTTGCATGGCAAGGTCAAACGAAATACAAAATATTTCAACTATCATTGCCCTACTGAGCTGTGAATATGGAAAAACAGATTTTGCGACGCAATGTTTTGCTATTAGAAATTATGAAATACATTACAAATGTGCGTGAAAATGTACATTCTGCAACAATTAAAAAGCAACTTCATATCAAATGTGGTTTCAGTATTTCGTGATTCACTGTTCCTTTGCTGCTGTTTTGGACAACACAGAGAAACAAGACAAATGGGGGCGAATAGTGTTTAACAAATCGTTCCGATTTTTATTCAATGATATATTGGAGATATAATTACTAATAACCCATATTGAATTTTAAACACTTCCTATACGAGCTAAAACGACGGTCATTGAGTAGGAACCATACACACTGCGTTTCTAAGTAAACAGCCATTCGCTTTTCTTTCCGTTAAATGATGGATGTTTGACTTGTCATTGAGATAAAGCTTTATTAGGAAGCCGACAAGATAAACTATCTTGGGTACATAAAAGCGGTGGTTAAATCAATATTTGTCCGGGTGAAAATCTCTTTCTGTGACAGCCAAAATGAATTAACACTTTCTGAAGATTCGCAGTGCAATCTCATCGATGAAATCGAAGAACCCTATCCCTCTAGAAATCAGTTTAAGAAATTTCTATGAAAGAAGTCTAATTTCATATCGCAGCAAAAAAAATTAACTAGTTAAAAACTAAATTAATTAAAAATAGGCAATATAAAAATTTAATTCCAAGAGAAAACTTTATTTTAATAACCACGAAAAACAAAAGATGTGAAGTTTTGAATGGAATTTTAAAATTAGACTACCTAAATTTTTGAATTTTTAATTTTAATAACTTAAAGCGAATTTTGAAAGAAACAATGCATGACTATTATTCTCACATCCAATCAGCATAATCATTGAAAAAGGAAAGAATCATGAAGCTTAATAATATTTCTTTTCCTAACTTTAAAAATAGTATGCAATGCTTTTTGGGCAACATTTTAAACAGCATCTTAATCTTATAACAAAACAGTTTTGCAACCAAACTTTTAGCACCATCAATCAGGGAAAGTATTCAGGATTATACATTTACACTGAAAGGCCTATTGTTAAATACATTAGTTTTTATGTGTTGAAAATTTTATTATGAAATGGTCAGTCGAAAAAAATATTTCAGATTGTAGATATACCAGAAACAAATTTGTACCAAGACACCAGATCCATGGGCATGCAAGTAGAAAAGTAAGAAAACCAGACAATCACCTCAAAATACTTGATTAAATCATACACATTAACTCAAATTTTAAACTAATTCTAAATATTTTTTTACTATTCCAGCAAACAGTATCCATATCCAATAACTTGATTTTTACATCTTATATACCTGCTGATTTAGAACTGATACTAGAGCAAGATTTTAATTGATGTAGTGCATTATTCAACTCAAAAACCTTTGGAACTTTGCTTACTTGATCAACTTGTTTCATTGTTGTTTTGCAAAACATAGGAAAATATGATCCAAGTTATCCACTGGCAGACAATATAAAATAGGACTAGGTCCTATTTTTAATAGGACCTAGTGTAATCGAGTGGTGTCACAAAACTTGGGAGTAATTTGCACCTCAAGTAAAGATAATAACTATAAAGAAAAATTATGTTGCACACATTTCAAACTAAGAAAATTTTTGAATGTAGGTTAAATAGTCCTTTGAGGAGAGCAAACCTATGAATGGCAGGATGCAAAAGACAAGTAGTTTCAGTTCTAATACATTACTAGAATTTATAAATTTGGGCACAACCAAAATTCTTTAACAGAACATACATTTTTAATTTGGGACCTGCTCTGAATACAAATACAAAATTATTTCTCCATATAAAGGTCTAATTTTTTTAAAGTTTTGTTATAAAGCATGAAGAATCCATTTCCCCCCTCCCCTTAACAGGATTACTGATTTTCCAAAATTTACGCTGACATTTTCTATTTAAAAAACGGGATACCAAAAGAATTTTACATTATTTTGTATTTAAGACAGGCCCCAATAAAAAAAGTATGATCGTTTTATAATTTATTCCCAAGGAACTCTAAGTATCTAAAAGTAGTAAAAAATATACATTGTCAAATATTTTGCAGCAGAACAGAAGAATTTTACTCAATATCTTTTATACAAATGCAATAATTTAATTACATTTGTATTCTTTTAAGATTAAATAATTATGTTCATTAAAATAATTTGATACTCTTTTAAGGAAAATTCCTTTTTAATCTTATGTTCATAAATGAAAGGAACAGAAATGTTTTCATAATCCACATTTCAAATATCAGAATTATTAGTCATGACAAATTCATACAAAATGATAGTTATGAAGTTCTGATTAATCTCCATATTTGATAATGCATACATTAATTTTGGCAATGCTATCAAATAAAACAGGTTTTGCTTGGAGTGTGAATGCACCTCTAAATAAGAAATCCCCCTCACAAATACCCCATATTACCCAAGAAATATTCCTAAACTACATCACAAATAAACTACAAAGTTTAGATGACAGTTACGTCTTTTCTCGAAGGAAATGACAGATAATAGCACTGACACAATACTTCAAAAGCCTTAATCTAATAATATTAAATGACAAAACATTTTATTGTGCATTACATGCATATGGAATACATGGATCTAGAGTTAGTAAATATTTAACAAAACCGGTTGTAATACTGTTCGCTTTTATAAATAAAATCAAATTTTATTGATCATCTCATGACTGGAGAAAAAAATTAGGTACACATGTTTGTCCTATTTTTCAATATTAAATTTATTCAAAATCAAAATTTAAAACAACTACAATGTTATGTTTGATCTGATAAAAATTTGTTCCGAGTCAACAATAAGCGAACTGAATCAAACTTAGGAACAGTACACAAGTACTTTTGTTGAATTATTTATTTAAATGGAATTATGCTTTGAAGAAATTTTTAAATAGTTCTTATCCCTTAAAAAAGATTGAATAACAGTAATATAGAATGAAATTTGAAGAATGCCACTTTGCAAAATGTAATCATTGCAACAAAAATAACTCATGGTATAACAATCATAGGTATTTAAATCAAAATCCACAATTAGTATAGTACAACTCTGATGAGAAGGTCATTAGGAGGGCTGCCATACACAAAGCATTAATGGTGATTGATGTGGGTGGTTTTCCCCACTAACACATAATCACTGCTATTGCCTACAGCACCGAACGATAAACTTAGAATCAGAACCTGAGCTAAAGGCACCAGTTGTGGAAGTGCTTTGCTTACATTCAAATCTATCATCTTATTAAATAGACTCACTCAAACCCATGAGACAAATTAGGTTTAATTTCAATTTGATGTGATCTATGATCTTAATATCTTTTGTCTTGCATTGCATTTACCTTCAAAATGAGCTCAATACTTCAGTATTAAATGCAAAGGTTAGTTCAGTGGTAGCTTAAAGGATGCTTATAGTAGTAAAAAACCCAGTGAGCAACAATTCATTTCATTAGACAGAATTTAATTACTTGTTTAATACCAGCAGAAAATAATTTACGGTGTTCAAAGAAATTTCAGAGAAAGAGAAGACAATTTCAAAGAAATTATCAACATCATTGATGCTAGAGAAAAATATTTTCATAACATTCTGACTACTTATAAAATGCCATGCATGAACAATGTTTTGCCAAAATACCATCACTTTAGAATCGTTTAAAGAGTGATTTAATTGAATTATGAGAAAAATCATACATGTAAAGACAGAAATGATATGGTGATAAATATTCATGAGCTATTACTGTACACATTACATTGTATACTTATATTATATATTACTTATTATGGATAAATTAGAATTCTAACAATGCTTATTAGCATTTTAAATTTAAATGTATCATTTTAATAATTAGGAATTAGATTGAGACTGCAAATCAAATTCGTTCAAAGTTTTTAAATGCTAATGTAGCTATACATACTGAAGGCAGGAAATTCTCTTCCATGAATAGACTATAAAACTAATTCAAATTAAATGCATTTGTTTTGGCAGAGGCTATTAAACTTCTCCCAATTCCACATGTCCTGTTAAATGTTTGGTTGGTTTTATGGCACAAGGGCCATGCTGCGCCAAACACAAGACGGACAACGTCAAGTAATGGATATTCACACAATGAAAATACACTCAGGAGAACAAAGGAGAAATACACTCCTCAAACAAAGGAGAAATACACTCAGGGATGAATCAAACTTGCGCCGTCTACAACTAGCAGGTTACTAGCGCAGTGGGCAAACCCTCTGAGCCAGGATGGCCCATCCTGTTAAATACATAAACAAAATGTTTCCTTTGTGTTTAAAACAATTTAATGTTTATTCACATTTGCCACGACCATCTCATGCAAATAACTTGTGGATAGACTAACTGCGGGACACAAAAGTTTTCTGAAGAATGATTTTCAGATTCAGAAAATAAAATTAAGACTTACCTTGTGGTCAGGTGACATGCTTAAGGACGGATCATGTAGTTCATCAAGGGTTGGACGATTCAACTGTCCATGTATTGACATGACATTTCTGTAGTGATCGACTCGTGGCAGAGCTTCCCTGGTATAGTGTCTCAAACTTCGGACATTGTGAGTATCGTAAGTTCGAGCCTCACCGCCCGATGACATTTGGTTTTGATCTGTCAAAGGCTGCATCTCCGCCTCATCAGCATCGCCTGCAAACTTGCATTTTGGCGTGTCAGAAGCAAAATCCACTTTCGCTACCTGAAATCGAGATTGTTTTGGATCTGTCAAAGAAGTTTTGCGCCCCATCTCGATCCAATCGTCGCCTTGTGTCATTAACTCAGTTTCCATGTCGCCGGTGTCAGCCATTCGTGCGGTGAGCGATCAACACCCGGCGTTACTTTCGAGTTTCCGCCACAACAGAACGTTTGACGAGATGAGAAACCGAGCAGCATTTATGCGCACAACGTGTTTCAGTTTAATTCAGTTCAGTTCGCTTTTAACTGGCATTTTGTTTTGCGATTGCAGCGCCGCTATCTGTAACAGAACTAATCTTCGAAACGAAACAACAAAATTATGCGAGAAAAATTAGCTTTATCATTCAATAATTAAAAGATAGTAGTTCATAGCTTTCAAGAATATGACGACTTTCACGTCTGATCTATGTTTTTATATCTTCTAAATAAGCGATTTTAATGTCAGAATGATTTTAAAAAAGGATGAATCACACAAAATGAATGTGCAGAGCAATGCAAAGACTGTTTTACTCTCAATTGATTTGATTTGGTAATAAAAAGAGAAATGCATAAATCAATTAGAAATCTTTAAGACTTTGAAACATATGACGCGTGCCATGTTACTCGCATAAAAAGTAGTTAACTTAGTAAATGGAAGTTTTGCTTCTGAATTAACTCCTAATAACGATTATTAAAGAGCCTTAAGCGATCTGTTTACCCCGGATTATCTAGTTGACTTGCTCCAGTAAGACGTAAATTCAACTACCTACCTACTTTGACGATATCTGTCTTGTGTTTGACGCAGCTTGGCCAAATATGACTCTTCTGACATAAAATCTGAACCAAGAATCATTGACATAATGCAGCTCGGTAAAAGAAAACGATGTCTGTGCGCCCGTAGGACATTTCTTTCCCAAAAATAATCCCCCTTTCAACTTATCAGTTAAAAACTATGTGGTAGAGAGTCAACAAACGTCTTTTTGGAATGATTGTAATGAATATATTCTGTGGTCCTCCTTATAACAGGATTAAAAATTAGATTTAAGTTCTACTTTATTAGGTATTTTGGTATTTTTGGTATTTTCAATTAACGTCACACTGGAGCAACACAACGGGCTATTGGTGACGGTCCGGGATCGATCCCAGAGGGAAAGATCCGAGGACAGCACCACGTAATTTTGAACCACGGTCAGATGACGAGGCAACACCTGAGCTGGCACCCCACTCTCCAAACTTCCACACCACGCCAACGTGAGGACATTTGAGGCCACGACAGATTTAACGTGCACCAGCCCCCTTTGTACACGACGGTGTTTGGCTGGATTCGAACTCGCAACCCTTCGGTTGCTAGTCCGTTACTCTTCCAACCGGGCCACCGTGGCCCCTACTTTATTAGAGGTAGGTAGGTACTTTAATTAACGTCACACTGGAGAAACACAACGGACTATAGTTGACGGTCAGATGACGGTCAGAATCACGGTCAGATGACGAGGCAACACCTGAGTTGGCACCCCTTTCTCCAAACTACCACACCACGCCAACGGAGGACATTTGAGGCCACGACAGATTTAACGTGCACCAGCCCCTTTGTACCCTTCGGTTGCTAATCCGTTACTCTTCCAACCGGGCCACTGCGGCCACTTTAAAGAATCCATTCCTCTTTGGGTGTATTTCTCTCTACGGTGTCAGTGAAACTTTCCTTGTGTTTATTTGTCCATTTACTTGACATTGTTTGGCATAGCTTGGCCAAGTATGGCCCTCGCGTCATGAAACCCAGCCAATCTCCTTATTGGAAAGTAGAGGTAGTAAAGCTTTCAATCATGTTTCACTATAGTATTAAATCAATGCAGCTAACAAAGAAAGCTCAACTATTGAATGATTTGGTTGGTTGGTTTCAAATGGCGCACGGGCCAGAGCTGACCGAACTGCGCCAAGAAAGGATGACTAGGAATTCTCGGAATAGATTAGTCACATCTGCGTGGATCAATTTCCCTCGATTTCATTAAATGGAAATTATAGCAATGGCGAAAATTTTTACTTTAATAAAGTAGGGGAATCTTGAAAATAAACTTTATATCCGTTGTATATCCAAATTCGGAGATACCTTTTTTAGCTTTCGAAATATTTTTGTTGCAACTGTTATATATAATTAATCTACATATTTGTAAAGCTGTTGATACCAATGATTCATAAGTGGATTCTTGAGATCAGGCACACAAATCGAAATATATACATATATACAATGAATTTTCCTGTATCAATAAAAATAAATTAGCTATGTGCATTTTCTGTAGCATTTCGCTAAGAAAAATTCCAAAGATGGTTGGTTGGTTTGAGGGTTTTATGGCGCAAGGGCCATATTTGGCCATGCTGAGCCAGACACGACATACAGTATCAAGTAATAGACAGACACACAATGAAAGCTTTACTGTCACAGAAGAGAGAAATGCACAAAGGACCTGATAGGAATCTAACCTGCGCCGCCTACAACTCGAAGATTGCTAGCGCATTGGGCATAACCACTGAACCACGACAGCCCCAAAATTTCCAAAGAATAAATTTAGAATTGATACGTAGGTAGTTAATTAACGTCGCACTGGATTAAACAACGAGCTATTGGCGAAGGTTTGGTATCAATCCCCAAGAGAAAGATACGATGACATCACCACGTAATTTTGAACCACGGTCAAATGACGAGGCAACACTTGAGCTGGCACCCTACTCTCCAAACTTCCACACCACGCCAACGTGAGAACATTTGAGATCAAGGTATTTAACGTTCACCTGTCCCCATGTACACAAAGGTCTTAGGTTGGATCGAGTTTCGAACTCGCAAACCTCCGGTTGTTAATCCGTGACTCTACCAACTGTGCTACTCTGCGGCCCCCATAAATAATAGTATAAGATTAATTATTTCTTGTTCGGCATTAGGTTAGTTGCATTTAGTTACGGTTCGACGGTGTTTGGTGGTACAACTTGGTCAAATATGGCCCTTTGCCATAAAAAATACAACAAAACATTTAGTTACAGTAGATAGAGTGCGCATTGTGTTCTTCTGTTTGCTGGAAGTTTGGGGTGCCAAGTAGGGTGTTACCTCGACACTTGACCGTAGTTCAAAATTACGTGGTGTTGTCCTTGTACACTTAGGGGATCCCAGAGCGTCGCCAATAGCCCGTTTTGTTTCTCCAGTGCGATTTTAATTAATTACCATCTTCTCTTTGCATTTTAACATAAAAACGTTAAACTTTCTAAGAAAATCAGCTGTTAATTTTATTACATAGCGGAATTATCTTAAAATGTTTTCATATCAAGTAGGATCGGGTTCATCAGTTAGCACAAAAATTATTTTGTAATTTTAAGCCTCTTCTGAAATAAACCTACTATATAAAGCTTAATTACTTTATAAAGCTATTCGAATTTGATCTATATTTAGTTTGTTTTTTGCTTGTTAAAGTTAGTGAAATTTTGCGTGAGTTTGATTGGTATTGGTTTTGTGCAAATGACTAACAAAACCCTGTTATATCTTAATAGGGTGAGATATATTCTAAAAATATGCCATTAATTTTTCGCTATCACAGCCAATTGCACGATTAAAGGCATATAGTTTTCTTGTTTACTTTGTTACTTAAAATTTATAATTTGATATATTTTTTACTTCCACTCTAAATTTTTAATACAAGTGTACTAAATGTCTAAATAAAATACCCTGACAAAATTAGTTTCCACTATTTGTAATTCCTTGAATTATTGGGGGACAGCGGTAACCCTGTTGGAATAGTAGGTATGTATTTTAATTAACGTCACACTGGAGCAACACAACGGGCTATTGGTGACTGTTCGGGATCAATCCCAAAGGGAAAGACCGTGGACAACACCTCGTAATTTTGAACCAAGGTCAGATGACGAGGCAACACCTGAGCTGGCACCCCACTTTCCAAATTTCCACACCATGCCAACACTTTCCATATGATAAAATAATGTTCTAAGTAAAACAAAATATGATAGAAGAAATGAGAAATTTTATAATCCGCTTTTTAATGTTTAATTTTGTGAGTAATATTTTCGTTTTCTTTAATTTTTTATATTAAAAAAGAAACCAAATTCTTGCACAACGTTTAGTTTGATGCATTAACAAACATTCGCGATTTACAAGTCGTCATTTATAGTTCACCCGTTCTTCGAATAAAAGTTTTTTGACTTGATATTACGGTAATGCATATCGAATTCCTGGTGCATAAATTATATTTAATGTTTTGTCTCAAAGTTTTTGGATTTATTCCACATATGACAGCGGTGCCGTCGTGGATCGGTGGGTATGCCCACTGACGAGTTGTAGGCGGTGCAGATTCGATTCCTGTCAGGTGCATTCCTCCCTGAGTGTATTTCTCTCTTCTGTGTCAGTGAAACTTTCATTGTGTGTCTATTACTTGATGTCGTATGTCTTGTGTCTGGCGCAACATGGCCAAATATGTTGGGTTTTATCGATTGAAGACAGTTTTATATTAAAAATAAATTTTATTACGTGACCAAGTCTTATGGTTTAAAAACATACAAGAAGTCTGATCAGATCATGATCCCCAATTTCTTCACTTTTATACATTCAAAGATTTACATTCTTCAAATTTATGTGCCCCACACGGCACTATAAATGGAGGTTTGAGACCGATTCCAACATACGGCCCCATCGGTTGTAAAACCTCAGCAGATGTATTACAATTCAACATATATATATAAATCTAACAAAATATTTTTGTAATAATATTTTTAAATTTATTTAACAATAAAGGCTTTGTTAAAAAGTCAGCCAAATTATTTTCCGATGAAATATAATTTACGTTGAATAGTTCATCTTTTATTAATTTACGAATAAATTTGTACTTGATATCAATATGTTTAGTTTTCTGATTTTCCTGACTATTTTTTGAAAAATAGATAGCAGATTGATTATCACAATATACTTGGGGTCTTATGTAATCACACAAACTTAATTCATTTATAATTCTACTAAACCAAATAACTTTAGTGCAATCGGTTAGTGCAATAAATTCAGATTCCATTGAGCTAAGAGCTATGCACTTTTGTTTAGAAGATTTCCATGATATTGGGATGTTACCCAAATAAATTAAATAGCCACTGCTTGAATGTCTGTTTGTGAGACCACATCCCCAATTTGCATCAGAAAAAGCAATCAAATTTGAACTTTTTACATTGGAAAGATTAATTTTAAAATCCTTTGTAAGAAAAACATAGTTCATAATATCAACAACGTAAGACCAGTGTTTGTAAGTATAACCATTACAAAACTGAGACATTATATTAACGGCAAATGCAATATCTGGTCTGGATCTATCTGACAAAAACGATAAACATCCTATTAAGGAACGATAGGGAAATTTCCTCATTAAATCATTTTCAATTATTTCTTCCTCTTTAACCTTATCAGGTAAGTTACAACCAATTTTAAAAGGTAAATTCACAAAACTTTTAGGAAGATCTTTGAATTTTGACATTAATTTTTCAATGTAGGTAATTTGATGTAAATAAATCGAATTTTCAATTTCTTGAAAGTTTACGCCTAACAAATATTTAGTTTTACCTAGGACTGTAAGATCCAATTTTTTGTCCAATAATTCGATTACTTCATTTATCAAATGTTCCCTTTTTGAAAACAAAACCATATCATCTACATAAACAATTAAAATTACATCTTTAAATTTGTAGACACAATTACACCAATTTAACTGAGAAAATCCTAATTTAGTTAAAATACCGTCTAATTCCAAATTCCATTCTCTACCACTTTGATGCAGACCATATATAGCCTTTTCCAATAGACATACTTTGTTTTCGGATCCTTTCAGCACAAATCCTTTTGGCTGTTTCATGTATATAGTATCCTTAAGGTGTCCATATAAATATGCACTTTTCACGTCAACTTGACAGTGATACCAACCCAACATAGAAATCAATAGTACAAACAATAATCTAACAATAGAAAAATTCACAACTGGTGAAAAAATATCTTTAAAATCAATGCCGGGTTTTTGCTTAAAACCTTGAGCAACAAGACGAGCTTTATACCTTTTAGGTATATTGTTTTCGTCCATTTTTATGCTGTACACCCACTTACTTCCAATTATGGTTGTATTTGGGGGTGTGTCCACTAATTTCCATACTTGCCTATCCTTCATTATCTGAATTTCTTCATTCATGGCAGTATTCCATTTAATTTTATCCTTACTTGCTTGCGTTTCTTCATAACTTTTGGGGATTTCGACATTGTAACACTGATCATACATGTCGTACATCTGTTGGTCTAAAAAATTAGATTCATCACTAGAAGTAGATGGCACATTAGAAATATCCACATTAGGATGTTCAGTTTCTGGCTTAAAATTGAAATTTACAGGATCAAACCTAATCTTATTTTTAGTACAGTACTTTTTAATATCATTTAAAGATCTCATTCTCAAATTTTCAGGAGAATAATAGTATACATCTATCCTATTGCTTTTATTTCTAGGTTTTTCGATTCTTCGCCAATTTGAAATGTTAAGACTTTTTAAGTCCTCAGTTTTAACTAAATCTTTAGAATCTAAAACTTGAGTTTCACTTTCCGATTTTACTTTTATATTTTCATTTGATTGAAAAATAGGAATATTAGAATTAAGATCGAAAGAAACGTACTCAAAGTTTTTACCAAATAGTACATCAACAGCTTTCTTACTTTCGTCGATATGAACATGGACTGTTTCAACTATTCTCTTCTCGTTTGGGATATATATTCTGTAACCTTTAGTTTTCAAACCATATCCTGTCAAAATACCAAGTTTTGCTCTGGGTTGTAATTTATTTCTCTGTATTTTAGGAATATGAACATATGCCAAAGAGCCAAAAATTCTAAAATGTTTTACTGATGGTTTGAAACCAGTCCATATTTCGTTAGGAGATATACCCTCAGTTAATTTGTGTTCGCATCTATTTTTAGTGTGAATAAATGCTAAAAGTGCTTCTGACCAAAATTGTGGTTGTAAACCACTGTCCTGAAGCATAGCTCTGACACAATCCATGGCTGTTCTATTGAACCTTTCTGCAATGCCATTTTGTTCAGGGGTATAAGTTGAAGTTCTTTCGATTTTTATTCCTATATCATTTAAAAACTTTTTAAATTCTTTGTGACAAAATTCTAAACCATTGTCAGTTCGGACACATTTTAACTTAACATTTAGCTGTCTTTCAGCTCTAACCAAGTATTTTTTAAAGTAATCAAAAACTTCATTCTTATTTCGAATAATATAAACAGTTACTTTACGTGAAAAATCATCAATAATAGATAAAAAGTATTTGTTTCCACCTAGAGAGTTAACTGGAGCAGGACCCCACAAATCCATATGGATCCTTTCCAAAACATTTTTAGTTTTCCTTTCGTACATATAGTTTCTTGTTAAGGATATTCTAGTGGATTTAGCAATAGCACAAATCTTACAATTTTTATCTATATTTTTACAATTAAGTTTTTCAATTCCTTTTACACAATTAATTTTACTCATATTTTCAATTAAGGGCATGTTAACATGACAAAACCTACGGTGGGCTTTTTCTAGATCTAAACCAGTTACATATGTATAATTTTTAATCTTGGGATAACCTTTCAAGATATACAATTTTCCAATTCTGGGAACAGTAAACAAATATTTATTATAACTATTATAAATAATCATTTTGTTATTTCCCCATTTAATTTGGTTTCCCACAAGGTCAATACGAGCACCACTAATTAAATTTTTTCTCATATTAGGCGAGTATAACACATCTTTCAAAGTTAAATCAAAATTTCGGTTTCTATCTAAAACTGTAAATTGAATATCACCCATACCTAATACTTCCGAGGTGCTGTCCTTGTCTCCGACTAGGATCTTCTGTGGTGGTAGTTTTCTGAATGTCGTAAACATATCACGTTCTTTACAGAAGTGAGCAGTTGCAGCAGAATCAATGAGAAATTCCCTCGGTCTTTCATTTGGAAAATTTGAAACTGCATAGGCACGTTGAAGATCAGTTTTTGGATTGTCCTCCATATAAAATAATTCACCACCAGGTTTCTGCCGATTGCATTTCTTGAAGGACTTCGATTCGTAATGTCCCGACTTTTTGCAGTAGTTGCAGAATGGTCGCGGCCCCATACGACAAACTGTCGACTTTCTTGGGCTTGAAGGAATTAATTCAGGGTCCAATACGCATCTGCTGTGATCAGGAGTAGACGCCCGTGTCTCCTTGTATCTAGATGACTTGTTTCTTGTAGCATAAGCATCGGCCACGATACTTAATTTTGTGCCTTCGTCTTTCCGCTTCAGCTCGATTCGGCTGGATTCTGTTATTAAATGTTTAGACAAATTGTCTAGCGTGAACTCGTTGTCATCCATCCTGTATAGCAATTGTACCAGATTATCGTATTCGTGAGGCAAATGTCTTATTAGTTGAAAGCAAACTAAAAGGTCTGGGATTTCGAATCCACATTCTTTTATCTGTAACAGCTTCTCATGCACTCGTTTGCAGAAGAGTCCAATGGATTCGTCCTCCGGCTGGTAGCGGATTGAAAAGAACTCGTCCACAAGGCCTGCCAATCGTGCTCTAGATGCTGGTTCAAAGTTGGTCTTTAATATATCCCAGGCTTCCTTACCGTCTTCAGTAGATGAAATTAAGACTTGATATTTTCTGTCTATGCCCTGGTAGATAGTTGTATATGTCCTCTGCTTCCTATAACGATAGTCTTTTTTTTCTTGTTCTGGAGCATCTTCCAATAATAGAGGTTCCGTTTTAGTGATAAATTCCCAGCAGTTCCGGTCCATTAGCAATATCTTCATGTCCGTCTTCCACGTGGCATAGTTGAAATCCGATAACTTCGGGAAGGAAAACATGGACATTTCTTGAATACCCATCATACTGGAAACCGGTAGTGGCAGAATTCAGGTTCAGCTTAAGGTCTGAGGCCCATAACCAATTGTTGGGTTTTATCGATTGAAGACAGAGTTTTATATTAAAAATAAATTTTATTACGTGACCAAGTCTTATGGTTTAAAAACATACAAGAAGTCTGATCAGATCATGATCCCCAATTTCTTCACTTTTATACATTCAAAGATTTACATTCTTCAAATTTATGTGCCCCACACGGCACTATAAATGGAGGTTTGAGACCGATTCCAACAAAATATGGCCCTTGCGCCATAAAACCCTCAAACCAACCACATATGACAGCAAAAGAGAGGATTAGATGCTAGTGTGGTTGATTGTTTTGAGTTTAATGGCGCAAGAGCCATATTTGGCCATGCTGCGCCAGGTACAGTAATACAATATCAAGTAATAGACATATATACACAATGAAAGCTTTATTGACACAGAAGAGAGAAATACACCCAGGGAGGAATGCAGCTGACAGGAATCGAACCTACAATTCGAAGGTTGCTAGCGCAGTGGGCATACCCACTGAGCCACGACGGTCCCTAGATGCTAGTGTGAGATGCAAACGTTTGCAAGGTATTTTCCTCACCAAACTGAGAAACAATAATTTAAATAAGAATAATAATTGAATAATAATAATTTAATATCAGAAAGAGAAAACATTGCTAGGCAAGAAGTCACATATAGTAAGTCAAAATTCAAAAATTAAACCATCTGAGCTAATCGTTCAAAACAAGATAATAAGAGTTACATAGTGCTGAGCACGATGATAGGGGTAGTTGAATTAACGTTGCACTGGAGCAACATGGTGGGCTATTGGCGACGGTCCGAGATCAATCCCGAAGGGAAAGGTCCGAGGACACCTCTTAATTCTGAACCATGGTCAGATGATGAGGTCAACACTTGAGCTGGTACCCCATTCTCCAAACTTCCACACCACGCAAACGTGAGGATATTTGAGTCTACGACAGATTTAACACGCACTAGCCCTCCTGCACATGACTGTCTTTGTTTGGATCGAGTTTCGAACTCGTAGTCCTACTATTGCTCATCCGATACTTTTCCAACCGGGCTAACGTGGCTCCGAGATGGTTGATGGAATCGGCAATACTGCAAATCCGAAAAGAAGACTAAATTAAGTTAAAGGATAAAATCTTACTAATTAAAGCCCTTTCAAAAGAGAAATGGGCTTTATAATTTGTTAAAGGTTCAACCAGGAGACTCAGGTACATCTAATAATGACTGTGCTCCCCGCTTCTTTGCACTTTATAAAGATTCGATCAAGATTATAGGAATTAATGAAAAATGTTTTGAAACTACTTGTATTTCGCAGGTCATGGATTCAGAGTGCAATATAAACGTAGATGTCTGATACCTATTGCAGAGAAACTGCTCAACTTTATATAAGTTTTCCATGCCAGTATCGATTCATAAGATACTACTTTAAGGAGTTTTTATTGTATCCAATTCATTATACTGCTGATTGGGCAGTTATCTGAGAAGATCAAGGGGCAAAAACAAGGATCTAAAGCATTTCGGCAGAAGTTTTTCTAGAAAAATGTCGAAGGAAGCAGCAAATGAAGATTTTTTTACTTATTCTTTGTATCTTCAGATAATCTTATTAGCAGTTTGTTCTTGCCCCAACAAAAGATACAATTGCCTTTTTTATGAAGCTGTACAACTGTTAGAAGAGACAAAAGTTTCAACTTAACTGACAAATATCAGTTTTGATAGAGCCAAACAGTATCAACTCAACTCACAGACATCTGTTTTGATAAAGAAAGACATCAGATGTCAACTCCAGTGACATCCACAGTGAATACAAAGTGGTTATGAAACTACGATAATTAGTTAATTTAGGATGCAAAGTGCATACATTTTTAACAAATATGTTATTTGACACCATGTTTAATAAATTAGTCACAATTTTCAATACAAAGTAAAAAATTTTGATTTGGGGATTTTGATCGTTTTCGATCCACTCTGTAATGAAGAGAAACGAAGGCACATTTTATTATATTTTGTTGATTTAAATGTCAAAAATATCTGATCATTGTGAAATCCGATTCCGATAAAATAAAGATGTTAAAGCAATTGCGATCAAGCAGTCTTTTGGGGAGCAAATAAATCACAAAACAACTTTAACTATCACCGAAGAAAATCATGTACAAACTTTTCAAACAAAATAAATTTATTAATGTATTTATACTTTTTAATTATTATCAAAGTATCTGGGCGTATGTACCTCCCCCCCCCCACACACACACAGCCTCCACTGTTTAAAAAGTCACCTGATGAACTTTATCACTTGCCACATTAGTCGTAAGTATTAGCTGCTGGTAAATAAGAGCACACGAGCAAGGGTACCCCATTGCATTTTTGTAGAAATTTAAAAAACTAAATGAACCCCTAATATAACTAAACATTCTGTAATTAATTTAACCTAAAAAGTTTGTACTCCATATATTTTCCATGATTAAATCATAACTAAAAAAAGCGCGCCTTCCTCTCTACATACTTTAACTCTCCGAAGCTTCCTTCATATTCAAAGCTGAAGAATCCATATTTTAGTTGAACGGTAATTTTAATTACATGGATATATTGAAACTGAATATTTCATGATGCTTCAGGACAGCGGTAGGAGTTGGTGGAGTCGCGGATTATCAACCAGAGGGATGCGAGCTCAAAACTTGATTCAACCAAAGACCGTCGTATACTTGGGGGCTGGTGCACGTTAAATCTGTCGTGGATTCAAATGTTCTCACGTTGGTGTAGTGAGGAAATTTGGAGTGGGGTGCCAGTTCGGATGTTGACCTCATCATCTAACCGTGATTCATAATTACGACGTGTTGTCCTCAACCCTTCCGTTCGGAATTGATCCCGGACCGTCACCTATAGATCGTTATGTTATTCCAGTGCGTCGCATATTCTATTATCAACCAACTCCGAAGCTTAGGAGCACGTACGAACGAGTGGGATGAGTTAACTCAAGTGTCTGAGACTACAGCCAATGACTGTGGCTCAGCCGACTCTGTGGGGGTTGTTGAACATTGGCATGGAGCATACTTGTGAATTATTCTACTCTGGTGTAAATTCTATTATTCTATTATTGTAAAGGATTTGCTTGGGCCCTCTTCCTGGAATATTTCTAATTCAGCCCGGTTTTCAATTTTCCTGAATCAATTTCCTGAGTAGGTCTAATGTACTATCAAATTCAACCTTGTCAATAGACAAGGATCAATAATTATTGATAAAAGTACAATGAAACTCCATGCAAGACTAGAGCTGTAGGAATGTTGCGAACATTTGATAATAAAACGACCCAGAAAAGCCCCCATCACCCCCCTCCGTAAAGGCTATGGTGGCTTAAGCCCCACTCAGATCTGAAAAAAGCAAAAAAGATCCTCGTTTACTCAAGTGATCTCTAAAAGTCGCATATGCAAAGTTTTCTTGACATTTTCTTACCGTTTCAGTCTACAAACATTCCTCTATATTTTTATAAAATAAATATTTATCCCTATGTGTTTTATATCTTATTTGGATAAATATTTGCTTCATAAATTTTATTCAAATAAGATATGGAACACATATGGTAATGGTAATTAATTAACGTCGCACTGGAGCAACCCAACGAGCTATTGGCGACGGTTCGGGATCAATCCCGAAGGGAGAAATCAAGGACACCACCACAGTAATTTTGAATCGCGGTCAGATGGCGAGGCAACGCCTGAGCTGGCATCCCATTCTCCAAATTTCCACACCACGCTAACGTTAGGACATTTGAGTCCACGACAGATTTAACTTGCACCAGCCCCCTTTGTACACGACGGTCATTGTTTGGATCCGAACTCGCAACCCTCCGGTTGCTAATCCCTTACTCTTCCAACCGGGCTACCGCGACCCGGACCACATAGATAAATATTGTCGGGAAAAGAGGGTTGTAGAAAATAATGTAAACACTTTGAAAAATATTCAGTGCTCATTATTAATAATTGGCGTGGTGTGGAAGTTTGGAGAGTGGGGTGCCAGCTCAGGTGTTGCCTCGTCATCTGACCGTGGTT
This sequence comes from Meta bourneti, assembly GCA_933210815.1. Classification (NCBI taxonomy): domain Eukaryota; kingdom Metazoa; phylum Arthropoda; class Arachnida; order Araneae; family Tetragnathidae; genus Meta; species Meta bourneti. The sequence goes on along the minus strand of OW119929.1, from coordinate 76,577,794 downwards.
CAAAATTACGTGGTGTTGTCCTCGGATCTTTCCCTTTGGGATTGATCCCGGACCGTCACCAATAGCCCGTTGTGTTGCTCCAGTGTGACGTTAATTGAAATAACAATAACAATAACATTATTAATAAGGACTTGGACCACCTTTTCATTTCAATACAGCTTCCATTAGTCATAGTGTCCTCATATCAAAACTTGTGTCAAGTAACTCAATCTAAAACAGCTTTATCTTTAAAAATAGAAACAGATTTGAAAATCGCAGTAACACAATGAAAGGCTCACGCCGTACATTTTAATCGTCTGAAATAACCAGCCCCTCCCACAAAAGATAGTTTATGTTATCAACGTAGCCCCCTCCAGATGAAAATCCTGGATGCCCTCCTGATCTGACCCATTTCCGCTTTCGAAGCTCCTTGGAAATTTGGGGGACATCCTGGATGGCCCCCTGATCTGACCCATTTCCGCTTTCGAAGCTCCTTCTTGGAAATTTGGGGGAGGATGTTGCTACAGCTTGCTCCATCATTGAGATGAAGGGTAATGAAGAATTCTCAGAAAAGTGTCCTATAGGAGAAAACACGTTTGGACCATCTGGACCCGGCCTCTCCTTGTTTAGATAGCCGCAACCCATTTGTCATTTGCTTTCTTTTCTCAATGTGGAATCTATGGGGGAAACACTTTTCTCGCGCTGATCCGAACCGATTGTTTAAATAAAGATAAGAACACTGATTTGGGAGAGGCTTGACCCCACCCCCCACGCGGAAAGACCTAACGATACTATTGCTATAGTCTAATTTGCAGAAAAAGTGAACTAATTCCCAGCAAAAGGAAATTTGCTAAAATAAAACCATTTTCTCTTTTGCTGTAAAATGAAAAGTGTTTATTTAAACCACAATATTTTCCAGTTTGAAGGCCCTTCTACAAAAAACTTTCTGGGCTTCGCCTAGTGCCCCTAATTTTGTACACCTGTGTTATTTGAATGGATTACATTACAGAGAATTTTTATTGACTTGTCTACAAAGTGAAGGGAAGTTCAGTCATAGTAAGTTCTGGTTAAGTAGGAACACAGCAATTGAGCAAGTGGAACGGGCAGGCGAATGTACTGCCAACGTAAAATCGTGAATGTCGATTACCATAGGTGATAATTTGTTTCGTCACCTTGTAACACTACCATCGCTTCGCGAACAGAATCACAAATTCGAAGCCATAATTCGCGATGACGTCCCCATTTGTAAGAACACATGTTTGCATTTGATCTGCCCTCTAGTTTAACAAATATACTTGTTTAAAAATAAGTGACTCAAGTGCCTATGAGGAACTTTTAATGAATCCTATGCACACTAGATTTTAGGGCAATGTTGTCCAAATGTACCATATCACAAATTACTTACTGCCTTCCTATATTTATTTACTTTTTGCGTCCATTTACGAATTAAAAAAATCTTGACATTTCAGGTGTAAAATGTTCTGACATGATATGCGTTGTCTTCTAAATATAAATTCCATAGTGTCTTACCGCTAATTCCATATTTACTTGTACTGCGATTTCATATATTTACAATTTAACTTCTTATTTAGCCTCTAGATGTCACCATGAACATTTCGTGATATCTCGTTGACCAAGTCTTATATTAAACTTTACATTACAAAATTCACACTAAGATAAAATTTCAAGTTGCAGTTGAAAAGGGATTTGTACAAATGAAGGCAATTTGGTATGAGATGATGACAACAGAAGCAGAATTGCTGATTTATAATTCTTTTAATTTCTCTTTGCAAAGAAATTTCGTATGACACCTGGAGACTCACTCATCTGACTAGCAAAATATACAGTTTCGAAACTGGTAAAATAAAAATGAATACAGCTTGAGAACATGTATGTTGAAGACAGTCAACGTCAAAATGTAAATTCTTAAGGCACTCGGCAAATCGGAAGCAAGACTCAAGTACTGGAAAGCAGAAAGATCAGCCATACACTGCCATGCGCAAGTGTGATTGGTGCATATAAACAAAATTAGCTTAAGTTTTCTCACTTTACATAAAATTCCTTTTTTTTAGTTTAATTTTTTCCTCACAAGTGGCGCTAGCTAATTAGAAACTTTTAATTACCTCTTTGGACTTTTGAAACTGATTTTGAGTTCGAGACTAGTAGGCGGAGTTAGCAATGTTGATGTTACGTCACAGAAGTTGTTTTGTTCCTTCAAACTTAAGTTTTGGCGCCGGTCTAAAATGATGTTATTTGTAGTTACATTTTCGTTGTTTTTCAAAATAATTCATTCTTCTGAAAATGTACAAATTGACCCCAATGGCTACATACTTTACTGTCCTTGCATGGGTTTGTTTATTGTTTTTAGCATACTTGTATATTTTACTTCCTTGTAGCTTTGCTTTGTATTAATGCCTTTTCGAATGTACCTAATGTTATTTCATAAAAGTTTACATATTTTGTAATTACACTGAAACTAAACACTGATTCCGGAACGGTTGGACTTGTTTCCGCAAATGCGCGAATTCACAACTACAAAGGTGCTTAATCGGTAGTGACTTAGCAACATGTTATGAAGATTTTGTTCTCATCTGATTTACTGTGACAATCTTAATCGAAAAATCATTAAATTTTTTCGAATTTCATTCAAAGTGAATAATTTTTCTCTTGATCTAATTATTAAATTTTCACCAGTTGTTTAAGATAACACATTGTTACAAAAAGCTGTATATACATACAGTTACAGAAAGTATTAGAAATGCACATTAGGAAACTAGCTGAGTGATAAAGTACTAAAAATGTGAAGCTAATTTTTAAATATATTTTTATGATGGAAAATTGAGATCTTTGGGACCTGTAAAATAAAGACTTTCAAGTAGTTCACATCTGGGAATTGTAGTATTTATACAAAGTTCTGAAATAAGCTGTTGAATTTGAGCATCTAGATTGAATAACAAGAGTGGTTTGTACAAATAAGTTCTAAAACTATTTTAGGTATCAACATCCTGGCATTGCGTTTTAATTATTGAATTGACACGCATGTGATGTCAATTTATCAGAACTTGAATCCTCAACCTAAAATGTATTTATACTCAGTTCAATTTTACTTTTATAAAACATTAAATGTGGAATTTTTCTATATTTCAGGACGTTTTGGAAATCAAGCTGACCATTTCCTTGGTTCCTTAGCATTTGCTCATGCTTTAAATAGGACTCTTGCTCTGCCACCATGGGTAGAATACAAACCAGGACATCCAAAATCGGTACTCGTAATTATTTGTTACTGTCGCCAATAGCCTGTTGTGTTGCTCCAGTGCGACTCCTTATCTAATCTAGTATATTTTTAACATTTTTCATAAGCTGGTCTTATTATTTTATTTGGTCAAATGTATATTACTCAATGAGCAAACTTATTTCTACATGGGCTATTTTATTCCTCTATTAAGTAAGGGATTGAGAAGAGTGAATGTCTTAAGATATTACAAATGTGCCCAGATTTTTCAGGTTACTTTCTTTCAGTAAATGGATGATCAAGAATTATAGTTCTTTGAAACATTAAAAAATAAGCCATATGTGTTCCTGATTCACTGATAGCTTTAAATTTTTAGCTAGGAAAAATTAAATTACATTTTGTCCAAGGCAACATACTTAGGTTATTCTATGTGCTTTCACATATCCTTACTAATTTGTGTATTATGCACACACAAACTCATTTTAAACATCTTGAATTGAGTACACATGCAATCCGACTTGTTCCATGCTAGGAAAGTCTTAGTGTCAGACAGAAGAGAAATAAACCTAGTGTAAGTAACGGGAATGAACCTGTGCTGCCGACGGTTTGTAGGCTGCTAGTGTAGTGACCCATCCCACTGAGCCATAATTACTTCTTAAACTTAACCTGTGCCCTTAGAAGTTTAAAGAATGAAATAATTACTGATGTACAGCAACTCAGGTTATAATCATTTCTATATAATAATTGCTGTTCATTTATACTTTTTGATACTGATTGAGTTGATTTATAAAGGTAATTTATGTTTAGCCAAGACCAAATTGAGGTCCTTTTGGTAAACAGAAAGGAAGGCTGAAATTGTCTAACCCAAATGTACAATACTGATCAAATATGGGTCTACACACACTGGCCAATGAATTAGAAACCCGTTAATATTTATGCAAATGTTTACGGGCATGGTTATGCAAAATCCATCTATGATGTGGGTGATACATAATCAAATTGACGGTATAAGTATGCTGTCATGTTCACTTAACAAGAAATGAAGTAGAATGGTGAAAACGACAGACCTTTCACCATTTGAAAAAACTTATTGTTGGGGCCTGTTTAGCAGAAGCCACTATTGCCAAGACAGAACTCACTAGATTCTTGAAAGCTGTGATTTCGAAGGTGTTGTTGGAAACAATCCATTGTCCTTGTCCAAAAGAAGCAATTAGGTCTAAAACAGTTAATCCAGACTGATCGGCGGCATGTCAGGTAGATTATACGGCAAAAAAGGAACTTCACTGTGTTGCAACTGACAGAAACCTTTAACGAAGGCTCGTCCCAACTGATCTCAGTGTGAACAATGTACAGAGAATTACAGAGGATCGATATTGGCAGTTGCATGCCAGTGAGGAAATCCGATTTCTGCAAGGAATGCCAGAGTTTGTTTACAGTGGTGTCTAGAAAGACATAACTGGACATCTGAGGTTTGGAAAAAGGTGATGTGGTCAGACAAATCACACTACACCTTGTTTTGCACCAACGGAAGGCATAGAGTTTGGCGAGAGCTCTATGAAGCCATCTTGCCTTATCCGCACAGTTTAAGGGTCTGGTGTGGAGCATGTTCTGCTGGTTTGGAACTAGTCCCCTGGTATTTCTGGAAGGTAGACAGTTGACCATGCAATACTTGAACATCTTGACTGATCAAGTGCATTCTGCAATGTAACATTTTTACTCTGAAAGTGACAGGTCTTTCATGAACGATAATGCAACAACACATCATGCATGCAACATTCGAGAGTGGTTCATGGAACATCAATCTGATTTCCAACATCTCTGGCCTTTGCAAAGCCTGGATCTTATAGAGACCCTATAGAGAACATTTGGGACATGTTGGGAAGGCACATCAGACAGCAATCTCCTCTGCCAACCACTTTGCAGGATCTTAAGGTATCCAATGCATGATATTCAAATGCACTTTAGAACCTTGTAGAATCTTCCTAAATGCATACGTGCTGTTATCCGTGCAAAAGGAGGTCCAATAAAATATTGATCCAGGCTTTTAATTCATTGGCCAGTGTGTGTATATAATAATGAATGGATTGTGATTTTTCAGAAGTGTAGTAACATAGAATTTGAAATTTAATTATATAATCTTAGTTGTAAAAACAAGTTTTATTCCTTTTAATTCTTTCCTTAGGTGCAAGTACCATTTGATACTTATTTTGAGGTCGAACCTTTCAGTGAGTATCACCGTGTCGTAACAATGGAATATTTTATGAAGAATATTGCATCATCAGTATGGCCAAAAGGAAAGAGAAAAGGTTTGACTTTCTAATCAAGCTTTATTTATGTAATAAAAATTTAAGTATATAGTTTGATTTGCAGAAACTTATTACATTTCTGATTGTTATTAATCTTTTCTGTTTTATTCATTTAGAATTTGTTACAGCTTTAAAGCATTACTCTAATTTTTCTCAAATTCATTTAAATGCTCTATTTTTATTTTTAAAATAATTAAAAACATTTTTGATTCATCTATGTTATGTGTAGCAGTGAGTTATTGCATAGCATTGTCAATTAACATACTTGCCACTGGGTCTTTCCATGTGAAACGGGCAGAAATAACAAACCTCTGGCCGTATCCTGACAGTTTTTTAAAATCTGGTACATGGGCTTAGCATATGCATAAATAATATCCAAAATATTTTTATTCAAAATTAAATATATTTTTGGAAGTTTTAGGCATTTTAAGGACTTACAACTTTGAAGAGCAGTTGATGTTCACTATGAGATGATAGTTTTTATGTTTATCAACATCTGTCTGGGATTTTGGACAGCTAAAACTGGATAGTTAAATAAAACTTCCATTTATGACAAAACTGATTTGAGGTACATAAAGTTTTTATTTTATTTTCTTTTAAAGAAATACATTTATTTCTTTTACTTGTTATTTAAATTTAAAGATCCAGAAATGGGAATGGTACTTTCTCTTTTACCAATGACGATGTCACAACATTAGTTGAAGGCAAAATAAATGGTAAAGTTTATTTTTGATAGAATTTGATGTTTGTTTCCAAAACAAATTGTAGCTCTGTATTAGAAACTGATAAATGTTTTTTCTTCAAGGGGTAATTTGTAAAAATTTTGAAATACTTGTTGAGATCGCACCAATTATTTATGATATGGTGTTATGTCACATGCAGGATTAAAAATTTGGAGTAGGAAGGTATCAATGACACAACGAAACATTTCCCCTCGGTTGTCAAAATGTTCAATTTGAGTGCAATTTTTAAATTATATTTTGTGGATGCATGTGTATAAATACATGGAATGAATAGGGCAACACAGGACTTTGATGAGACAAATTAAGGTTAAGTGTTGATTGTTGGATGGAAAACTAAATGATTGATCAGAAATTGCAAAAAACAAGGAAAATAATTCATAAAAATTTCAGCTACAGGCGTCAAAAATGATTACTGGATCTTCACACAGTTGTATCAAAACCAAAATTACTGGCACAAAATACAACTTATGACTTGTAATTTCAAATCCTGGTCTCATGATAATACATCATGTCACACAACTTTTGTCATCCCTACGGAGATAGGGAGGCAAAATGTTCACTCTGTATTAATACAAAATTTTTAGTGCTTTCTTGTAAATCTCAAACACATAGTACAGTTCTCAACTTGTTAGCAATGAACTTTAGCTCATAGATAAAATTTTTAGCATAACATGTTTCTCAAGTAATTATTTTAAACTATTTAGATAGTTTTTAATTATATGAAATGGTAACTTTATTTTATTGGATTGAATTCCTTTTCCTTTGTAAAAATGAATTTTTTAAAATAAACTATAGATCAAATATGTTCCAAATAATATATAGTTTTTTAGATGTACTTTTTAAAATCTAATAAATTTATATTTTTTGAATAAAAAAATTGAATTCATTTTGGATTTAAAAGCAGTGCTCTAATGGTTCTGATATTAAGCTATTACTTTACTATTTATAGAATGGAATTTTAAACATAAATTAACATTAGTTTTTCAGTTTCTTATTCCCTTTTGTTTGCTCTATTTGATTTTCTTCGTACTAATAAAATTTCAATAAGATAGGCTTTTACTGAATTCTTTTTATTTACTTAGTATGACTAACTATTCAAATGTATTTTACACAGTTTTCTGCTATACATCACGGGGTGCGGGAGATAGTTGTAATGCAAAAGAAGGGAACCCATTTGGTCCATTTTGGGATACCTTTCAAGTAGATTTTGATGAATCTGTTTTCTATCAACCACTACATTACGATGTTCATTATCGAGATACAGTTGAAATGTGGAACGAAAGGTATTAGCTGACTACTTTAATTGAATAACATCTAATGAATTTGTTAACTTTTCAGAAAGACGTGAATGTATTGTTACCAATTACTTAAAAGAAATTGAACTATTTCTTTTAACCTTTTCAAACATAAAATTTGAAATATTAAGGTATTTGAATTTTATCTTTTACTGCTGTATTGTCTGGGAGTTTAGATTTTGTCTTGTGGTTGGGTCCCTTTGATAGAAATTAATCAAAACTTCTAAATATCTACATGTCATAACAACATAAATCAAAGTAACAGGTGTGGCAGAAATGGTGAAGGCATTTGCCCGTTAGTTTTTTGTGGTGCTAATTCATATTTAAAATTAAGCTATTTAATATCAGGGCAGGAAAGTATCCAGGGAAAATAGTAATTTTAATTAAATACGAGTTGAAACAGTGAAACATCAGGGTATATAGGGTTCTGTGTTATGTAGATGTGACATGACTTCTCTTTCTTCTAAGGGGCTTGTGAAAGAATGAGTAGTTATAAGTTAATCCACTAGTGCGTTAAGGCTTTAGAAAAAGATTAATGGATTAGAGAACCTATTAAGAAAGTTTATTGACAGAATAGTTGTTTTTACTAAAGTTGCACATGCATCGTGATGGACAATGAAAGGGAAGAATTAAACACCTTGATTGATTTAGTAATGTTTCATGCATAATGCTTATATTGCAAATATTTATGGTCTACCTGCTTTTATAATAAGTATTGCTTTACATAATTATTGTTATAAAAATGTACTGGAGAATCTGCTAAATGGACTTTAATCATCTAACTCCAAATCTCTCTCCAGTTCAGTATGTCATTAAACAATATGAGCCGCGTAACTAGTATAGTGGTCATAGTGTTTATCTGCCACCAAGTAGATTCCGGGTTCGCATTGCGTTTTGTAAATATGGATGTTGGAGATTGTCCCTGTTAGGAGTCCAGCTTTCTCATGGGATGCTCCTTCACAAATTGTCGCAGTGAATAAGATTTGAAATTGAGCGTCAGTCAAGATTAGGTATCAGTTTGAGGATAGCATGTATAATAAAACATTACAAGAAAGGTATATGGAACAAAATCAGTTTCAGCTTAAAGTATTGAGCTTGGCAAAAGAATATTGTAATTAGTACTATTTCCTTTCTTTAACCCTCTGAGGGTCATACATATATTGATCCATTCTGTAACCTGCAGTTTTTCCTGCATGACATCTGACTGGTTTTGACTTTCTAGAATGTTAGATAGAATGTTTCCTAGGATTCTTTCAACTAGTAGATGTGGTTATTTAGTTATTAAATTGATTTTAATGAGGATATTTGACTCTCCAAGTGAGCTGCATGATCTCGATTGCACCACCGTTAGTCGTTAAATTTGCTGTAGGTTAAAGCAATACTATATTACACAGAAATATCATGGTGCTCAGGTTTTAGATTACAATAAAGTTTACTCTTTGTGCCTTTTAAAGTATGGAAAAAGAGTGATTCTCTTTGCACAATTTTTTAAATGCATTTTTAAGGGTTTCACTACAGTGAGACTATTATACTAATGCTTAATGACTAAACCAAATTGTATTATAGAAAATTAAAAGCAGTTTTGACAAACTTTGAAACACTTAAATATGTGTTTCATGACACATATTGAGGTGATTTCTGGTACATGCATCACCTTGTCAGTATTCTTCAACATTTCAGATATCATTGTTCCAATGAACTAATTTGCTGCTTATGTTCAACTTAATTTGCTTAGATTACAAAATGTGATTTCAAAGGTTCCCTCAGAAATTTGGGGGTATCATGTCATCAAGAGATTGGTTTCGATAGTTAACTGGTTAGCCATAACCAACTGCTAACCATAGGCTAGGTAAAATGTCTGATAACTTTTTAGTAGTATTCCATATATATGTAGGATACTTTTTATGGAAAAAGTATCCTACATATTATGTTTTGAATGATGGTACTTAGTGGAGTTTAGTTTAAAACTCTTAAACACATTTTCATATGCTAATCTAGTGTTATGGCCCATAAATTTTAGTACATAGTTGTACATTTTTTCCCAACGGAATCATTTTCTTAAAAATGGCATAAAGCAGTTTTGTTCTAATGTTGATGTTTTGTAAAATGTTTCTTGATGAAATATTGTTAATTTTCTTTGAATTTGCTTTTTTCTTTAATTTTTCTAATTAAAATGTTTTATTTACTTTAAAGTTACAAGCCATGTAATGATTGTGCTTTTCTTACTCCAATTTAAAATGCATTTTCAGTTGCTCTAATTTTTCAATTCTCTTATACATCAAGAATATATCTGAAGGCAATGTTTTTGTTTTTACCATAGGTTTCCTGCGGATAAATTTCCAGTTTTAGCATTCACGGGAGCCCCAGCTTCATTCCCAGTTCGCGAAGAAGACCGTATTTTGCAGCAATACTTAATTTGGAGTGATCCAATTCTGAAAGAGGCTAAAGCTTTTATCAATTCAAGGCAGCCCAAAGGACCTATGGTGGGCATTCACCTTCGAAATGGGCCTGATTGGGTGTGTTCCATTCACTTAAATTGTAGTATTGATCCAAAGTTACGAAACATTTATAAATTTCTCAAATGCACTTCTGCAAAAATGGTGGCTAATAAAAACATTTGAATGTTCTATATTTGTATCAAAAACATTCATGTCCACAAATACATCCATTTTCACTGAAGAATTTTCATGTCACCTTATATTTCTGTAATAAGACCAGTTTTGAAGTACACCATGCTGTTAAAGTAGTATCCCATTAAAATAATTACAAACCCTGAAGCCTGATTACTGGAAAGGTAATTTTTTGAAATTTGTAATAGATTCATTTGTCGATACAACTAACTTATTTGACTTTTATTGAAGTTATTGTTATTTTTATAGTGATAAATATTTGCTTTGAAATATTTAACTTATTATATAAGGTTTTTCAAATGAAAAACAAACACATCATAATTTATTGTGAATCTCAAAGAAATTTTCCAAAATTCAAATCTCATTGCTTTATGAGCAGATTGATAGCTTGTGTTAAGGATTTGGCTAATTGATTATTTTAATTGCAATATGTATCTTTGTCAATCTATTATACTGGCACAGTATGATCTTTTAGGTCCTTGTGCAAATTTTATTATAAATAATTAAATAGATTGACCTATCAGAGAAATTCAGTGGTTATTGGTGAAAAACATTTCATGCATGTCCATGCTTTTCATTTGAGTATCTCAGAGTTTTCATGTTTGTTTTTGATTAATTTTTTAGATGCTTTTGTTTTTATTTCATAGGTTCGTGCTTGTGAGCATATTGAGCACAGTCCATTGTTGTTTGCTGCTCCTCAATGTCTTGGGTATAGGAATGAATTCGGGAAAGCTACGCTGGAATTGTGTTTCCCAACTAAGAGCAAAGTTCTGAAACAGTTGAAGAGTGTAGTTAAAGCTTTGAAAGCACGTTCAGTATTTGTTGCCTCTGATGATGATCATATGATTAAGGACATTGAAAAACATTTAAAAGATTTAAAAGTAAGCTATCTATATTTTTAAGTAAATACTAATCACTGCTGTAATTATAATTATCTTTTAAGAGCCTTAGAAATACTGTAAGCTGCATTCCCGATTCTTTATCCAATTGCTACAGATAAATAATGCTTTGGCTTTGATTTCTGTGAAAAAAGGCTCACATAGGTAGATGATTTTATTAGGAACGCAATGTGTTACTTTGACTTTAATCTAATGCTTGCCTTGCCTTTATCCCTTTAAGTTATAGCCAGGGTCTTAGCCTGTTCTTTATTTCCAATGGCAGGATTAAAGACTACTGGAGCCAAAAATACAATAAAAATAAAATATAATAAAACAAATAACACGCAAGGACAACTAGTACATTAAAACCAAACGGTGGCATTGCTAACAAAAAGAAAGTCCTTAATGAGCACAGGAGAGTGAAGTAGGTGATTGTCAATTTGCTCTTGAAGATATTAGAACCTGCAGGAAAGGTCAGGGGTGATATTAATACAATGTAAACATTTCGATAAGCGGTCTTGACCAGTGACAAGGTGGAATTCAGCAACTGTTGTATCGCTTGGCTTTGATGTACTCTACCACATGATGCACTCTGATAACAAAATCTTTTCTTGACTAAGAAATCTATTTAGTATGCACTCCCAATCTTCTCAGATTTTCTTGGCCTAAAAATATTTGAAAATGACCTAAAAGTGGAAAGATGACTTAAATTATGTAATATATATTCTGATTGTACCAAAATATTTTTTATTACATACACAAAAATGGCCTGTAAATAAAATGTTTTTGTACACATTCTTAAATATAGGCATTAACCCCTTACCTGCCGAGGAAAACTTACGAGATTCGCTCTCCAGTGCTACCGTCTTTCACCCAGGCGCTCGTAGTTATGCGGTGTAAATGGTACTAAGTCCGAACGAGAAAACGGAAGCGAAAGAAGCGGGAGCGAACGAAAACGAAAGAATGAAAAAAGCATGACAAGCAAGCAAACAGAAACACAAGCAATTACTGAACAACTATGACTTTCACCATTCCAGAAACATCCCCCTTTCCAATTCCTCCCCCTCTTCTCTGAAATAAGTAAATCCTTTGCAAACACTGTCAAGGTCATTTTATTGCATTCCAAAACCGTGGGAGTGGTTTTACGCGCAATGCAAGAGATCGTACTTCGGAAAGGCGTATATATACGCCCGGAGCAGTTAAGGGGTTAAAATCATTTCTATAAAGACATTAAAACAGTATTTTTCACGCAAGTTAAGATACTCTTGGCAATTTAGCCAAAAATTTGAAAGCAGTTTTTGTCTTAAAGCAGTATTGCAAAAATTCAGTTAAGAAATCTTTGCTGACCAGAAGTGACCGAGGACTGTGATAGCCTGGTTGGAAGAGTAGTGGATAAGCAATCTGATGTTTGAGTTGAAAGCTCGAATCAACCAAAAAACGTTGTATACATGGGGGCTGGTGTATTTTAAATCTGTCATGGCTTCACATGAGTGTGAGGTGCCAGCTCAGGTGTTGATCTCGTCATCTGACTGGTTCAAAATTATGTGGTGTTGTCATCTGATCTTTCCCTTCGGGATTGACCCCAGACCATCACCAATAGCCCATTGTCTTGCTCCAGTGCTACATTAATTCAACTACTTACCTACGAGAAGTGACCATCTATACAGGTAAATCTTATACCTATAGTGTATTTCTGATGCAATCAATCTGGATTATTTTGGCATTAAACACTTTGATTAGCGACTCAGAAATATAAAAGTGAAGTATGTTTTGATTTCTTCTATTTAGACCAGAATGAACCTACAGTCTTTCTTTCTGGTGTCATTGATTCACCCACCAATAGAGAAAGGCAGAGAATTTGTTTCAAGAAAAATTTGATTAAAACTTAAAAGGCAAAAGAGGAAAACTGCTCAAAACTTGAAAAATGCCTTAAAAATCTCAAATATGACCTGTAAAACTACAACTCTAGAACCAGGAGATTGCAAACAAAATGTCTATTCATACAGGATTATCTACGAAGTGCCGACAAAAAGATGAATTGTTGGCAAACTCTAGTTCTGGTAATAACAGCGCATGTTTTATGTTATTTTTCTATTTTTACTTTAAAGCTAAACTATCAGATTTTGCTTTGAGCCTGCAATAAGTTTAATATTTTTATACTTTATTTTTATGTATTGTGTGTTTGAAAAATTTCTCTCCTCCTAAGAATGGTAACTGCAATGTTGACTGTCAATATTTTTAATTCCATATTTATTTCATTCTTGATTTCAGGTGAAAGTATATAGACTGCCTGAATCAAAACCACATGTGGATTTAGCTATACTAGGGCTTTCCAATCATTTTATTGGGAACTGCATATCTTCATTCAGTGCCTTTGTAAAACGGGAGCGTGATGTGAATAACTTACAATCATCTTTTTGGGCTTTTCCCTTGACTAATGAAAAGAAACCTTCATCTCATAATATTGTAAACCATGATGAATTTTGAGATATTTTGTAATGACATACCTGTTTTATAACATTTTCAATAATATTTATGAATTTGTATTATGTATATCTATTTATATAGTAATGATAGTGACATTATTTATATCAGGTTATGAATACGTGCTCTCTTGTATGTTTTTCATTGTAATTTATTATGTACAGGGCATTTATAACTAGTTAATCATCAAGAATATTTATAACTATAACTAATTATTAACTGTTTTTGTATTTGTTGCACTTTGTTTAGATTTATGTCGCTGATATATTAGGTGTACCGGAAAGTTCTGTCCGTTCTTTGTACAATAAGTTTCAACAAGTATGCGCATATTCATTTGATGCATATTTGGCTCTCTTTTTATCACTGAATGTATACCTACTTGTCCAACTTAGGTTTGCCAGATTCAACAGCCACGTATAGAAATTAAATGTTTTTAGTTAAAGGGTTCGCTTACCCAAACAACATCCTTTTGATGTAAAACTTCTTAACAAATTGCAATTTCATTTTTAAAGGTACTAAAATGACTCAAAATTTTAAGACTTAATTTATACAATGGAGTAAAAAACCTTGTCAAAATGATTAAAGCACTTAATTTAATGATGAAAACACACAATTAGCAAATCTGAACAAGAAATGAATAAGCATGTCAAGGCATTTGTTTTGGGTAGATAAAAATAAAGTGAGGAACTATTTTCCATTTTTCTTTCTATAAAGTTAATATTGATCAGTAAAAATACTTTGTGACCAGTGAAACGAATTTCCCTTACTGGTTAACAGTAGATTGTTTTCTGTTCTAAGCCCTATTGTCTGCATAGTTCTTTCTGTATTTTATTTTTTTGTATTCTATTTTTTCATTTGTTTCTTACATCTGTTGATACATTTTTAAGATTTCAATCTTAATGTAACAAGTTATTTTAAATATCAGTTTATTTTGTTACTATAAAATATTAAATAATAAAAAATTATATTTTCTAGTGTACTTTGTCTAGCTTGTGATTTGAATGAAAATATATTTAGTATCTGATCAAATCGTTTAAACTGATAGTCAGTTCATTTAAATGACAATTTATTCGACTTACTAATATATTAATATTTTATGTAATTTTCAGTCACCTTTCATTTCAGTGAACATGTTTGAAATTTCATATATTTATGATGCTACGTATCTCTTTAAAGTGCTGTGAGAAAGAAAATAGGTGAAAAATCTGAAATATATTACTTTTGATGCCTTTGAATTTAAATTTGTGCTTTCCAGAAGAAGCATTTAAAAAGTTTTGTATCCAGGAAAACATTGCAAGATTTATTTTAGAGTAGATTTGTCATGTCTATGATTAGTAATAGCAATTTTTTAAGAGATGAATTTTGGATGTATTCCATAATCACCCCCAAACTCAAAATCAACTTTTTTTAGCTATGACACTCTTGCATCAGGAAAGAGGGGATGGCGATATGTATAATTTTTTGATTAACTTTATTCTTGCTCACATTAACTTTATTTCAGTTACATACAGAAAATGTTGACTCGTCTGCTTCATTTCATTGAAATAATCTAAAGACCATTGTCCCAGTCATAAACTTCCTTATTAAATTTTTTCTTTGCATAATTTTTTTAAAAATAAGATTAAGTATCATTTCATATAAAATTAAAAATCGATTTTTGAATGCTTGGGAAATTAAATACTGACTTCATTAGGTGAAGTCTTTATGAAAGTATTGTACACTCCAATTTTTTTATATAGAAACTCGTTCACTAATTTATCTGGAAACCTTAACCAAACAATGAGAATTCTGAGCTAAAACCAATACAGAAGTTTTGATTCATAAATTTCAGTGCATAAGAATGAAAAGTAGCTTGATCTATGTAACTGAAAAATTGAAAGAGTGTTTTGATCTTTTATAGAAATCTAGGGGTCTCGTTGATTTTTTAATCTGATTAAATAGACACTGATTGGAATAGCAGAATTTGAAATTATTTCAATACAACTAAATGTAATGAACTAAAAGTTATTTACATTGAGAAAAAATTTTGTTTCAAAGTTCATTAGATGAATTTTCAGATATTTTAAAATTGGATTAACATCGAAATGCGTTGAGGCTTTTCGTGTTAAGTTGAACAGAAATGGGTGTTTTTGTGGTAGAATACTTGTACGTAAGAGGATTTTTTGCTTGACCTGTGATTTAACCTGTACTAAAGTGGATATTCCTGAAAAGCTAAACGTAGATGGCAATGTTTTTATGGTAGAGCATGCTGTTTGAATGCATATTCCGCAATGAGTAATTAGAAGTAAAATATCCTTGTCTTTCGGTGGTTTGCTTATGCGAGATAGATCAAGAAAGTGGATTACCCCAATAAAAATTGAAGATACCAAGCAGTTATCTTCAACTTTTTTGGTTGAAATCGTACCATGTACATGATCTAAGTGATCCTTTAATAATTCCTTAAACCTTTAATAATTTAAATTATCGGAAGCAAGATTTTTTTCATGAGAAATTCAACCCCAGTAACCTAGAGGTATAATACCTGAAGGAACCTACATTTTTTACATCGCTTAAGCTGCCTAGTTGCAAGCTAGGGAATATTAGACCGTACTTAATTATTTAGTAAATATAAATAGGGAAAGTGGAATTCTTTCAGAGGGAAAAATTTTCAGATCACAATCAAAGTGTCGAAAACCACAAAGCATTCATTAGATTCGTAATATTTTATTCGGATCTTTCTCTTCGGGTTTGATCCCGGACCGTCGCCATTAGCCTGTTGTGTTACTCCAGTGCGACTAATTAAATACCTACCTCATAATATTTTATTGCAAATAGGATTACAATTGAGATTCTTAGAGTTATGTAATTAAAGTCCAATCTCCATTTTTTTTATGTATGTTACTAATTGATTCAAAGCTAGAAATTTCCGTATAAGAGGAATTTTCAGTGTCAAACAAACCAGACGAAAACAATATTTTACTTCCGTTTTCCAAATGCTCTCGTATGATACATATCGGGGTTATCTTAAAATATTGTTTTTCGCTGTTTTGACGAATTTTAGCAATTTATCTAAAGTGTAGACCAATAAACTGTCTTGTCAATTCGGATTCGATTTGTCTATTCTTTAGAATTTCTGTCGGCAAAGTGCTGAAATCGTATTCGAAAAACAAGCCAAACGACTCCACATACAGGAAACACATTCTACCGCAGAAACAGTACCGCCCTTACGTTTAGCTCGACAGAAAAAGCTTCACGTTCTCTCATTGGAAGATTTCAGATTCAGAATAAAAAAGTAAGATAGATGGAGGTAAATGAAACATCACTGAACAGAGCAAAAACCTGAAATAAGTCTTGTGTTATTTATATTTTTTCATATCAGACTTTAAGATAAACAAACGTGTAAACAAACGAGTCCAATTAATTTGGTTGCATAAATGCAACTCTCGTACTCGGTAAGGTGACCACTTGAGGAACATTTTAATCTTTCAAAGTCTCGTTTTCATTCGTTTGTGATACTACGCACTTTTTCGTTCACATTTTGCATGTTAATCGGTATAAATTGATTATGTGACAAGTCGGAAAATATTTTATCCATCTGTCATCTGATATACGCTTTGAATTTCGTTGAAACAAGGTTCGATGTTTTTTCTTTCATTCATGAGTTTTTAGAAATCTTATTCGATCAGAATCAATAATAATAGTATTTTTTAAAATTTCCTTCCTTTTACTTTCTGCTTAAAAATTGGATATGGAATAAAAATTTGGAACGCTATAATTATTTCGCTTGCCATATATAAAATAGTCTCAAAAATAATAAAATTATGTGTTCAAATTCGTTTTATTTGCTAATTAAGCAATGATAACACTTGAATCAGCACTTTTCCTTGTAATCATTAACTTTTGTTGGTTTTTAATAGTTGAACTGTCTTTTCTTTTGCTTCGATTATTTAATTCGTTTTTGAAAAAAAAGAAATAAGTTAAAAAAATTCCTGACCTTTTAAGCATGAAGTCATGTCCGAAAAGTTGATCTCCAAGTAGTGCTGTTGGAAGTTTTCTTTTCTCAAAATGAATTTTTTGTTTTAGTGTTATATTAAAATACATTATAGTTAAATGAATGATTAAAAAGTTATTAGCTTTCCTTAGTCAGAAAATATCTTAAACTGAGCTATGATAAAATCAGCTTTTATGACTTTATACATGAGAGATATGAATTTGATTTTCTGCCCTTTTGGGCAGCTTTGGGCCCATTACGTATAAATACCTTTAATTTTCTAGTGCTCTCAAGGGGCAGTAGTGCCAATTTGGGGAATGCTGATTTACAGTTTTGGAGTGTGTCATGCATT
This sequence comes from Meta bourneti, assembly GCA_933210815.1. Lineage (NCBI taxonomy): Eukaryota > Metazoa > Arthropoda > Arachnida > Araneae > Tetragnathidae > Meta > Meta bourneti. Next base: position 76,559,925 of record OW119929.1, on the reverse strand, counting down.
AATATAAAATTTAGTAATATCTTATTGCATGTATTTGATTGGCACTTAAATTAGAATAATTTGACAGATTATATGTTCTGTTTCTCAAAATGTGATTTTTACTTGCAGTTCACTCTGTTCTTTTTTGGATTATCAACTATGAATACTCGCTTCAGACTTTGTGCCTTTGATGTGACGAACACCCTCCTGAAATTTCGAATATCTGTGGGAGACCAATATGCCCAAGTGGGCCGAATGTTTGGAGTGGAAAGAGATCCTCATAGTATGTCTAGTGCATTCCGACATCATTGGAAGTTAATGAATGAAGCTCATCCAAACTATGGTCATAGCACTGGACTTACTTCTCGTGAATGGTGGAGGCTAATGGCTCAAAAAGTCTTCTTACATGATTTCTCCGAGCTTACAGAAAATCAGTTGGATTCTATTTCAAATCATTTATATGATCTGTACAAAGGGAACTCTTGTTGGGAAGTAACACCTGGTGCCAAATCACTTTTAAAGCATTTAAAGCAGAAACAGGTAATGTTGGGTGTTATATCTAATTTTGATGAGCGCTTAGATAGTGTTTTGGCATCAAATGATTTAAAGTCTTATTTTGATTTTGTTTTGGCGTCATATATTGTTAAAGTAGCCAAGCCAGACAGGAAGATATTTGATCTTGCTTTGAGTAATTGTACTGGTGTGTCTCCATCAGAAGCACTGTATGTTGGTGATAATGTTGACTTAGATTATTTAGCAGCCAAAGAAGCTGGTTGGAGTGCATTATTACTAACCAGTGACTCAGTTGATAAATTACCAGAGAATTTGAATCCAAATGATGTTATACATGATATAGAACAAATAAAAGAGTTTGTTATGTGCTCTTGATGTTTATCTGTATAGGGACTTGATTTGCTATATAAAATATTGTAGATAAATTTTAATATTTTTAACATGCTGATGTCTTATGTATGCTTGAGATTAAATTCAATTTAAGACAAAATATTGTAACAAAATGTTTTAAGCATTTTTTTATCAGAATATTTTCCTGATTTCTGGTGCGTTTCAATCCGTTTTAAAGATTTTTTTGACTAAAGATTTTCAATATAACTTTATTTTGTGTGGATTGTTAAAATACATCTTTAATGGATTTCTGTTTTAAATAACTTGAGATGGCTATTTATATAATTTTTTCAAGGAGCTATATCCACTGATTTGGAACAAATGTAGTATAGACCCCCCAATCCATTTGGTGACTTTTTTCGTCGCCAACCCTGACGTTACTTGGCGACATTATTTTAACCTCAAAAATATCAATATAATATCAGAAATAACAGATGTATTACAAAAAACTGTACATAAGTTGAATAAATTTATTCTAATCTATTAAACAGATTTCACTGTAAATGAGGGTTTCCTGTTTAAAGGGGGCTGGCTGCCAGTCGTGAACTGAACCCTCAGTCGCACCCCATTCGACTTTTTTGTAAAATCGAAAACGAAATTTCAAAGCAAACTATTACAGAAAAATTCCCTGGATCGTAATCGTGTCCTACTGCAATAGCTACTGGTGAACGAAATGAAAATGGTTATGGTACGCGGTCTATATATACATAGCGTAGGGACGCTGTAGGGTTGCTGGAATGGAGTGTAAATAAGTGGGGATTACCAAAAACAGCATAAATCGAAATTGTGAGGGCTGGCGACAAAATAAAGTCGCCAAATGGATTGGGGGGGGGGGGGTCTATACTACATCTGTTCCACTGATTTATATTTATACTGTAGCAGAACCTCTGTGTTTTCTTCTCTTCGCTCCAAAACGTAGTGAGGAACTGTTTACAGTTGGGTTCAAGGACCCCTATTCGTGCTCTCTTCTGTGCATGTGCCCCATTTGTTTTTTATTCCATTGAAAGGTGAATGTATAGTCGTTCTGTATTCCATTTGGAGATGTATACATGTTTCGTTTCTTGTCTGTCGATAAATGTTGTGTCTCGTCCTGAGATTTGATTTAACTGACTAGTTAAGTTGCTATAATACTATATTTCCTGGCATTTTAGTATATATCTTACATATCATGGCTAGGCACTTTTCCATTGTTTGTGTCTTAATAGATAGACAAGTGGTTTTGATAACAATAATTAAGCAGTCCAAACAATCAGTTTTCTTTATTTTCGTATACAGTGACTATTTACAATTGTTATTACAGACTTGTCTGATTTGGATGGTTAATTATATCATTTCATTGACTTTATCATACCTATAAACAATGGAATGATGTATATAAGCAGAACATCCACTCTGCTAAAGCAAAGCTATGGTTTAAATACCTTTTTAATTCACGGATTCCTCCATTAATCTGAAAATATAGCGACACTTATTTGCTTTGAGCATCCCTTCTTCCCAATGGACCAGTCTCTTGTTCTGTCACTGTTTCACTGTTCTGGGGAGAACACCAGCTCTGTCAAGATACCCCAAAATTTATGGGTGCAGGTGATTTCCTTTGACAGGGATGAAAGGGTGGTTTAGCCTATGGTACAGTTGAAGTTTTTAAATTGTAATTTTTAGTACTGATTAAATCTTGTTAAAAATGAATATGATCTATGTACATTTAAATAATGCATGTGGCTAAATTTTTTGAAATAGCAATGGATAATTTCTTCTGAAAATAACAAGGTATTAACATGTTATATCCATAGTATTTAGTTTCTATTATAGATAAGGTAAAATTCTTAAAAGTTTGGTTTCTCAAAGTACTTAATAGCCAATTGAACATAAAACATCAAATTGTGAATTTTGTATGTTAAACTTGTTTTTAAATTTGTATGGGTAGGAAAAGGACCAAAGTCCATTTTGCAAGTTTTTAGTAATTTTCATTTTAAGTTTTAATACAGCATACAAAATATATTTCCTAAGTTTTGATTCTTTCATATTGCATTGATTGTAGGTCCTCAAAATCAGTGACTTTGGACTTAGTCCTTTTTCTATCAAGGTACAGAAATACACACATTTTATTAATTTTTATATTGACTTCTAAAGAATCTTGACCTTTGAGGTAATAGCATGCATTCATTTTGCTTCTCTTCTGGTTTTTCTTGTGTTCTTTGGACATCAGTAACAAAACAAAACTTTATGAATATGTTTTATTATTTTATGAGAACTGGCAGCTATTGCTTGGAGAACATGAATTACTAATTTTCCCATTTATTTTTCTTACAAGCAATCACTTAAGAATTATGTTTTAAAAGGAAGGGATAATTGTGTAAATCAGAATGTGAATCTTAAAATGTTTGGCCACAGAGGTATTTAATAATCATGATGATGCTTTTCAAAGTTATTGCATTGCTTTTATGTTTATATCTACTTATTGCTTACTTATACTACTTAAAGCTTTTTTTACTATTATGTCTATGAGGTGATGATAAATGTTATGATGTTCCTAAAATATGTGTTATTTTGATTTTGCTTGAAATTATTATTTTGTATTTCAGAGACAAAATATATTTTTAAACATGTGTATTATTGTATGTGTCTTAATATGTCAATACCAAAATAAAATATTTTTCTTTAAATTTTAAGATTTTTGGATTTTTTTAAAATCAGTGGTTTGGTACACATTATCTTCATGAAAGATTTCTCTAATTATTCAAGATTAAACCATTAAACATCTCTAAGATTACTTAAATTCTTATCCAAATACTTTTAAATTATGTTTTCAAGGATTAGTAAAAAAAACCACTATTTTATAAACAACTTTTCTTAATTTTTATTGTTTCTGGAAAGGAACTTAATCCTTAAAGAATGTTGGGGTACATTATTTTTTCTATTGGTCTCATTCTTGGCCATTAAATATCTTCAGGATTCTTCTATCTAGGAGTAATTATCCAGCAATAAATGTATTGCTTGGTTAAACCTGCTTTTATCTTACAGACACGTACAATTTATTTAAAGATATTTTTATAAATTTATTTATCAAACCAAATTTCACGAAGCTTAATCTAGAAAATGAATAATACTTAAGATCCTACACATTTTTTGAATATGGAAAAACATTTAAAACACCAACACAGTAAAATTTACTCGCTAGCTTTGCTTCATTAACTTTCTGAGCTGTTGTATAAATTTGAGTGTATGTATAATTTTTTCAATACTCGAAGTACTGCATAAAAATGTAATTTGTAAACTAGAGATAGAAAATCTTTTCAAATTATTTGTTTCCCAAGTCCCCAGTTTCAAATAAATTCCGATTATAATTTTCCAGCTGACAGTTTAATTTCATTCATATTTGTTGCTTGCTAGTTATTAGTATGCCATTTCTGAAATACAATAACATTTTTAAAGTTCATTTATTAAGTAGTCAAGAACTTTTTTGTATGAATTTATATATGAATATTGTGTGTGTGTGCATACACACAGCCACTGAAAAGTCTTATTAACTATTCTTCCTTGCTCTGATTTATTTATATTAAGAAATTTGGGTACTTAAATTTGTTTAGTTTGATAAATGGGTCCATATAATTTTGATTCTTAGATAATCTGACAATTTCTGTTATGATCTCATCTTCAAGTCAAACCCACAGAGCTTTGGAAGTAGATACAAGAGGTGAAAATTTTAAATATGGATTAACAGTAGATACAAAAAGATGACATGGCCGGATATGGCCCTTGTGCCATAAAACTCCAACCAACCAAAAAGATGACAAAATATAAAATAAATTTTTGAGTTAAGAGTTGGAAATTTCTTTACTGATTGAAAATCAATTTCCTTCCCATTTACAGAAAACAATATCCAATCGCAGCAAAAAAATTTTTATTATATTTTCAGCACATAAGTGTGTATTTTATATAGCTTGTTCTTTCAACAATAAAAATGTAATTTTAATATGTTATTTTTCTAGAATTCTTTTAAAAATGAATTTGTTGGATATTTTTTTAATACAAGACTTGGGAATTTTTGTTTTGGTTGAAAAAGTATTAAAATCATACTGTTGAATAGCTAAATTTTTTCTCTAGTCATATTTTTTTTATTGATTTCTAAATTATTTTTACACCTATTGCAGGGTAAAGTAGAACCTGTGAATGATAAGTAAAAAGGATCACTGATACTACAATCACCTCTTGAAATATGTTTTTATCAAACCCAAAACTTGATAACATTGTTCCTATAAGTACTTGTCAGACACTGTCTCCTTCCTTTTTAGTTTTTCAAACTGAACAAATTTTAGTGTGTTGAATTTTTTAAAATTAATCATGAAAAGTTTACTATTAATTGTGCCTGTGCTTACTTTGTTCTGCTCTTGTAGTGCTACAGGGGATTATCTGAAAGCGTTTCAAAACTTAAGTGATCTGAATGAAAAATGGCTTCAAGCACTCCCTGTGCCAGAAATGGCAATGCTATTGCAGTATCCACCTTACAGTTACTATGCGAAGGAGTTACTGGACAATATTACGGTTCCTGACATTACAGAGAGTCGTGATGAATCTCAAACATCAGTGAAAGATCCAAGCAACAGAAGTTGTAGTGATGATATATTGCAAATTTTTTACAATTTAGGTTCAGATTGGGCTTTGCAAAGTAAGCTGATTTTGCTATTCTGCATATGAACCTCTTCTGTATCTTGTAAAATAATTTACTGGATGTGAATTTCATAATCTTATGTGATTTTAATCTTTTTCATACATTTAACTTCTGAAAGTTTTGAATACCTTTTGAGAAACCTTTTTTAATCAATATATTCTATTAGAGAGCATACTTTGTGATTGATTATATGTCATTTTTGGTGTTGTATAACTAAATATGTTCTTAGTTCACTAAGATAGAGTATCCTTTGAATATTTGCGGCTTTTCTGTTATAAATGGAAGATTGATACTAATAAAAAGTCAAATATTTAACTTTTTCACTTTTAATATTTAATAATTGTTAACACTGCAGAACAAAAATTTAAAGACTGTAATATATAAGGTATTGTTTAGGATTTAAAATAAAATTTATTATCTCACTCTTTTACTGTCTATTTTATTTCCCTTTACCTAACTTTTATAAAACTTCATAAAAATTATTTAATAAGCTTCTTCATAAAGATAACAATTAAAAGAAACTGCCAGTTGAATGTGATTAGAGATTAATGAAGTTACTTTAATTAGATATAAAATTGTTGAACATTTTGAAAAAGAATTGCTCAATCCCGACACTGTTGTGGGACGTTTGTGTGAAGTCTATTGAAGAGTGAAGAAGAGTGAAAAGTATGTGCATTGCATGGATTAGTGGTACTTTGAGAATAAGAACATGGAAATTAGTATTTGAATGGAAAAGGGGTTAGGAATTGTTGCAGTAGAATCTTCTTTTATAAAATATCTTTAGATGACATGCAAAACCTGATCTGTCTATATTTCCAGTAATGTCACATAAAGGAAAAATGTTTGAAAATTTCAATTAGGAATATGTTAAGAATTGTTGCACTCTGTAGAAAATTCTTTATTAAAAGATCTTTAAATGACATGTAAACCTCTGTGCCTATATTTTCAGTTATATCACATAAAGAAAATGTTCCAAAAATTCAGTTAATATATGCTAGAATAAATCTAAAGATTTGTTTTGAGATCAAATAACAGACTTCATATTTAATAGTGTTGGATTCGAGTGGAAAATTAAGCAGCGGTGTGTTGAGAGGATCTATAACATGGCCTGGTCATTTTGGGGAATGCAACTCTGTATATTCACCAAGAGATGAAAAAGGTCATGGTGGTTTTTACGGAAAGTACTGTGTTACAACTTGGAGCGTGAATCTTACTGAAAAGGTATGCTTACTCTTGCTGTTTATAAATACTTATTTCATTGATGGATTATTCAGTAAAGTTATTTGAAAATAAATTTGTCTATTTAAAAAATTATTCTTTGAATTTAAGTATTACTTTAACTTTGCCTCATTTTTGTAGCTTTACTTATATATTTTTTGAGTTAATATTTTCTGAATATTTAAAAATTTGTATGAAATATATGAATGTATTATTCAAATTATAGTACATTTAGAAATGATAGTTGATATTTCTAATGGTGATTGTTTTAGAAATATCATTGGTGAAATAAAATATTTACATCTACAAAAGAAAATGTAATACATATTTTGAGAAAATATGTAGCACTGAAAGACTCAAAATAATTACTAAAATCAATAATGCAATTTTTTACTTTTAAAAGCTATGTTTAGTTCCATATGAAGCATTTAAAATAACATTCTGTTACCCTTGTTTATTTTAAAAATTTAACAAACTACAGTAAAATATTTAATATGAATAATAAACTTATAACTTTTATCTAATTGTATTTTAAGTATTTATAAGTATAAAATGCATTCAAAAATTTTTCATTTAGCAATATGTACAAAGTTATATTTTGTGTCATAAATTTATATGCATTAATTTTGAATTGATTTATTCAGTTTTCCAACCTTCCCCTGACCATCGGGTTATGCCTTCCTGATTCTTGTCCTGAAGATGAAATAAAAAATTATGGAACAAATCTATTGGAAATTTTTAGTACGAAATATTCTGATATTTTTTTGAATTATATTTTAAATAGTTTTTATGATTTGTTTTAGTTAATTTAAAAAGTAAATGATTACGTACTTATCTTATAGAGAATATTCCTGAATTGCAGAAAGTTTCTTCTCTAATGGCCCTAACAAAAGTATCATGCAAGCTGAAAGAAAAATCACTGGATCTGCCAAGCATTATTTATTTGTATGGGAATTTTTAAGTATAAAGTATAAGATGCTTTTAATTGTGTTTTCATGATCTAAATCTATCCATTATGCATAAAAAGAATTAAAAATTTTAACTAAAAAAGTAAATAATTTTCTTTGTATATTCATTTTCTCATTTTTTGAAGTATAAGTGATTTTTTACTTCAAACTAATTCGAAAATGTTACCTTCTAGGGTTTTGATATCCTGTTTCTTGTCTTTATCTGTGATTGGGAGTGTTGTAGCTATTATGCACCGCAGAGAGAAACATGCCTTAAGTTCAACAAATTCAGAACTGAACCCCACCGAAACCCTCGAAGCTAATTCAAATCTAATCACCCTCGGTTCTGAAACATCAGCAATTAATTCAAGCAAGAATAATTATCAGGCTATCTCTCCTAAACTTTCAAAAGCTGAAGAGGCATGCAGTGATACAATTTCTTTAACACAGAATCCAGAATTCGCTCCTGAAAAAACTGCCATTCAAAGAACAGGTTTGAACATGTTTATGTGCTCATTTTTCAAAATGTGTCACTTAAATATTTTATGAATAATTTATGTATCAAGTTGTAAACATTGTTTTTCTATTCAATTTTTGTATATATTTTTGTTCCATAATTCATTTCATGATGAAATTATCTGTCAAGTTCATGAAAAATGCATCAAACTATATGAACGATCCTTTGTCATATGATATTCGAATTTTGCATATATTTTCATCACAATCCTGCCATTCTAGTTCAAAGGCAGCATATCCAAGTTTGATTTGTTGAATTGGCTGATAATAAAATGCTGCATGTATGAGTATCTGATACTGACCAACACTAGATAATCACTCTCAATTTAGTGTAATCACAGTATAATCACTCAATTTAGCAAAATCACAGTATAATCACTCAATTGAGTTTCAATTATGTAGGCTATAACTTTCGATTTTTCTACTCTTATCTGAATTGGTGTACACAGGACTGTATTTGCTTGCAGAACCATCTCACATTGGTTTATTTGGTAATGAGATGACTATTTTCTGGCAAGGAGGGTTGTAAGCAGATCAGTCCAGCTAATAGTGATCTCACTGCCCTGGAAAGTTACTCTTTGTACAAGTCAAAGAATCACAAAACATGACCTATTCCTCCTCCATGTTCTTAGTATCCCACAAAGTGCTCTGGACTATCATTGCATTTTAAAGATTCAAGACTACACCAGACTGTTCTAGCAAGACTTAGAAGGGAGGACTCAAGATATATGACTTTGAGAGGAATTAAGAAATTTCCAACTTGTTCATGCTGTAGAACTTCAGCCATTCATTCCCATATTTTGGATTGTATGTGTCCGGATGATCAGGTGTTTGTCACTGTGATTTAAGACATGGTCTGTTAGATTTAATGGGGAATTAGTAACAAATAATCATTTTTAAGTGGTGTGAAACATCAGGTACTTTATATGCAGTGTTTTAACAAGCTAATACAATATTTAGACACTGCCTACTTGACTAGCACAGCAATATTTTAATTCTTATGCTACTTTAAAATTGTACCTGCTGTGGTTGAAAGATGAACTGCAGGAACTAGTTTCTCATTTGTTTTGGTCCTTGAGTTAGATATTTCCTTTGTTCATTTTGATCTTTGAAACTTTTAATTTAGCTTGACAACTGTCAAAAGATCAGAAACATTCCTAAGCATTGAGAAATGTTTCGTCAAATTTCAGTAAGCAGAATTAGTGTTATTATAACTATTTAACTCGTCCATGCTCTACAATCCCAGCAACTCCTAGCATTTTATAATATATCAGTGTCTGGCTGCTCTGGATGATCAGGAGTTGGTTGCTCCTGACATCATGACCTGTTCAACATGGTCTAGGTTATACCTAGACCAAAGGAATGAGCAACAACAGTGTTAGTGTACTTCCGATCGTTTAGATCTCGGACTAATTAGCCCTTGTGTGGCAAGAAATGACAACAACCCAAACCAAACCCTAGTGGTAGTTGTAGCAGCAACAATGGAGGCACCACTTAGACAGATTTTGGGAATTCATCAATAGATTGTTTCTTAGATTTGTGATTATTTCTGAACAGAAAACACCAATTTTGTGGTAAATCTCAGAAGAAAGCATTGTAATATTTTATTAATATTGTGTGCTCTTAAAGTTTGATATCAGAAGAAAGTAGTTGCTACGAGGTGTGATTGCATAGAAGGATATTTATGTAGACTATAAAAACTTGATTTACATAATGCTATGTTTTTGCCAAAGATCTTTTAAAATGCATGGTAATTTTAAATTTTATTAATTTCCTTTTCCAGTTGATCCTATTTGGAAAAGAATCTTGATGTGCTTTTCAGCAATTGACAATGGTGAAAAGATACTGAGTACAGGCTCGTCAGAAGGTCAACTTTTAAGTATCCATGGTATTAGGTTCTTAAGTTTGACATGGGTCATACTGGGGCATACTTATATAACAGCAGTTTCTATAGTTGGTAAGAATGCTGCTAAAAGTATTTAATTTATTTTATTTTTGTTGCCTATACCTGATGAGTCATTAATATTCATTAATTTTCTTTTCACACAAGTACTATAGCATTTTTTGTTTGATTAGATATTTTTTGTGTAGTTTATGACAAAGTATTTGGTATGCAATACAAAATTTCTTCATAAAGAAAAACATTTAATGAATCATTGAAATTTGCAAACTTAATCTCCTTATACCAATCTTAAGAAAGTATAACATATCTATCAACTGTAGTTCTCAAAATATTCCAAAGTGTTTGTTTATATATTCTTCATTATACAAATGACATTCTATCTGCAAAATATAGATGTATATACACGAGGATACTTTTTCCTCACATAGTATTTTCATTTCTAGTTTTTAACTTCAATGTGTGCAATATATATGTGTATATATGAGGATATTCTTTCCTACATAGTATTTTCAATTCTAATTTTTTAACTTCAATGTGCAATGAAATGTAGATTTAAAAAATTATGCAATAAGTTTAACTCACTGTAAATGTTTTACTTTCAGGAAACAGGCTGGATGTTTTGAAACAAATGGACAGTATTCCTTTTCAAATACTTTTACAATCACCCTTTTCAGTAGATTCTTTTTTCCTTTTGAGGTATCTATTTACTACTTAAAAAAAACTAAATATGTTTGTACTTCTAGTAAAATCTCATTAACATTGCAATTGAATTATTTTATATTAAATTACTGCAATATTACATGTATATTTCTGCACAATTATTTTTGAAAGGGTTTAGTTCACTGGCAGATGTATTGTGATAACTCTAATGCCAATAACTTCCAGTATTTATTCAGATTGGGAAACTAGTTATTGTTTACTGTGATAATCTTTATTATTTTAATAATGAAGATAATACACTACTTAGATTTAATAGTATTATAGTGATGTAGTAGTATTTCTTAGTATTTTCTGTTCCTAATTATGTTTCTTGCTTCATATTTAATGCCAATAATATCTTAGTATTAAATGTGAAACATGTTTGTTTTCAAGGATTAAACCTGTGCTTTAGTATATATATATATATATATATATATATATATATATATATATATATATATATATATATATATATATATATATATATATATATATATATATATATATATATATATATAATAAATTGGTGTACCATGAACGGACATATAAGGTGATTACAAAAATCACACACAGATCCAGTTTTCAATTTTTATAGGATATTTTGTTACTCAAATGAAAAAATGCGAATGTCCCACCCCCAAAAATCTTAATTTTGACATTAAATAGTTCCTTTGAATATAGAGAGGCATGTTTATTTATTCCCCAAGTGGTATGTTTTTAGATTAATTAATAACATTTAAAAAATTCTAAATTTTTGTCACTGGTTTTAGCTTTTTTTACAATATTAGTCATTATTCTGCTCTAATACATTTTATTTCGTAATTTCTTTCGGAAACAAAGTACATGTATTTTAATATTTTAGAAATATGGTCCGGTGTTTTTGCGCTGTATTTTATCTAAGTTTATCAAATGGATGAAACAAATCTGAATGAATTGCATAGCATATTTTATAATGATAGCAAAATGTACAAAGTGTTCTTAAAATGACAAAAATCTTTCTAAATGTGCAGCTTCCAAAGTATAAGTTTGAGCAGTGTCATAATGTAAAAGTTAGAAAATGCTGCATGAAATTAGTCATTAATGTTGTGCATGAATCAGTAGGTTTCATTTCTATTACAATAACTTTAATTTCTTGAAAATATTTCACTAAACTATATTTTTCAAACTATATTTTTTTCTAAATAAAAGATCTTGTGAGGGATCAGGAATAAAGGATTTTTAAAGAAGAAAAATATTATTTCTAGCTTTTAAAATATTTATTAATAAATATGTAATAATGTACAATTTATTCAACTAGTGGTTTCCTCCTGACATACCTGTTTTTCAAAGAAGCAGATAAAAAGAATGGAAAGATTAATTGGGCATACTTCTACCTGCACAGATTATGGAGGTATGGAGTTAATTTTCAAATTGTTATAGCTTTAAATACAAATTTTTTTAAGTACCTCTGACTTATAACCTACATTTCTTTTATATATTCATTGATGAAATTTATATACACGTTCTTTCAAAAGAGAGATTAAATATTTTAAAAACAAAAATCATAAACAATCCATAAATCATCTTAAAATTATGTAACCACTCAAACTTGTCGCTAAACTTCTAGTGTTTCACTCAATCTTTAGTCTTAATTCTCTATTAAGAAAGTATGACTTTAGAGACAAAATTGGAGCAGACATTTGAAACATTTAAATGAAACTTCAGGTGTGATCTAATCACAGATATATTCACATCACACAGATTTCATCTGATATAGACTTCAAATTTATTGAAATTGTTGATAGACTGGGCAAGGAAGCCATGGCGAGCCTTTATTCACACCTTGCTCATTAACCTTTCAAGAGTTATTCACCATAAAGAGCTCAAAAAATGGAATCTGGAGAGCCATAATAACTCATATCTGGTACCATAGAACGTTGTTTAAATATACAAGTGACAAAAATGCCTGACTGCCCTTTCTAGATTTGTGATAGGCACATACGATCTCTATCCTTCATTCAGGGGCAACTTGCCTAAAATGTAAAAATAGCCTGTTGTGTTGCTCCAGCTACATTAATTAACTATCTACCTAAAATGTATATAACAGAACAAAATTCACCAAGTAATTTTCTGGTCTGTTGGTTTGGGAAAAGAGGATTGCTATGGAAGTCCTGATCTAGTGTTGAACTTTTAGAGCATGTTCAGACTCATGGACTTGGTCTAGCTGTTTAGGTGACCTTAAGGAATATGTAGCAACAGAGGTTGACTATGTGTTTGCATATAGCATTTTTAGATTTGACTGATATTTGATTTAGTGACTTGTAATAAGTGAAGAAATGTTTAAAAGAAAAACAATTTTAGAATCATTGGGCTAAGCAGCAGTTTCTGGAAGGGAAAAGGCCCTGTTTCACATTTTCCTATAAAAGCTGCTGGCTATATTCACTCTTAATCTGTTCTTATTAATAAAAAATATTTATTTTTGATAATCTCAATATTTCATAAGATAGTATTGTAGTAAAAACTAAAAAGAAATCACAGAAAGATTTAAATTTTAATCATCACCACCCTTGATTTTTTTGAACTTTTGGATGGATTAAGATTTATCAAGAGTGTTCTCATGATTATGTACATTCAGTGTTAAATATTTAAGCAACCAATATAGAATTATGTTTAAAAGAGTTTGATTTATATATATTTTCAGGCTGACCCCTGTTTATATGGTTGTCGTTTTCTTTTACATATACATATTCAAGTACTTAGGATCTGGACCCTTTTGGGAAGATAATCATTGTGATGCAGCCCGTAGCTCTTGGTGGAAATACTTATTGTACATTAATAATTTCATTCCAATTAATCAAATGGTAAGTTTATATCTTTATTTGACTTTTATGTGTTAGTGTATAAATTACTGGGTATCTAAGATAGAATTTGAAAGTCGAAATTTCAAGATTGATTTCTTGGAAGATTTAGAACTTTCACACATACAATTTGAATTGATTATGATTTCCAAATTGAATATATGTGTTCATTATTTTTTCAAGATGGAGGAATTCTACAAGATTTTCAAAACTATGCTTTTTTAATTGAATTTTAATTTGTTAAACGTTATTGGCAACACTTTTTGTTCCTTAATTATTATGTGTCACTTTGAAACTCTAATTTCAAGTGACTAAGAGCAAGCAAAATTTTGATTCCTTAAACATCAGTGAACCACATGTTTGCAATAAATATGAAATAATGACATTTAATTTTGACTATTTAATTTCATACCTTTTTATTTAAATTATTATTTAAGTTTACTATGTTTTTATTACATTATGTTTAGAATTTACTCAGAAAAAATTGTCAAGCACACTTTTTAATGTTCGAAAATATACTTGAAAGTATTTTTTTAACGAAAGGAATAGAGAACACTTAATCTCCATAATTGAGCCTTTGATAGAGCCAGTTCATTATTTAATTGTATCTCAAATTTCTTTTAAATAGTACTTTAATTAGCAGTTTTATTTGTAATCCACACAAGCCTTACTGTCTGAACTATTGAAAACCGTCTTGTTTGTCCAGCATCAATATAAGTATGGGGGTCATCTTTTAAGCATTAACCATGATCTTCTGATAGTGTTTAGTATAATTTGTAAGTAGAGTAATTTGTAGTAGTATTTAGAAAAGTATAGGCTTGAGGAAATTTAATCATTGGTGATAAATGTGTAATGTTTTTGTTGGAAACCCTTTATAGGGTGATCGTAAGATATAATTTAGGAATAATCAAAAAGTCATAATATCCACTTCTAGAATAGCTTTATAGTTTATGTAAAACCATGCATTTAATCTTTTACATTTTGTTCAAGAAGTTTGTTTTGTCAATCTCATTTTATTCTTATTCATATTGAATTGGCATTTATTTGATTAGTACAGAGTGTCCTAAAACTTCCTGTACTGACTATATTCGTGAATTTATTATACAAAAACAACAAACTTTAAAACAATTATTTTTATGCTAATAGTGAAAAGCACTTTTAACATAACGTAGGAAAAAAATTTGCACTCACATTTATAATAAATGTTCAAAATGTCCGCCCCTTTCTTGGAGGCAAAGCTGAAGTCGTTTGCGCATATTTTTAGAAATGCGTTTCAAGATGCTGGGAGTGACTTCTTGTATCCTTTGAGTAATGGCAATTTTCAGATCATCTATTGTTTGGGGATTATCTTCATAAACGTTGTTCTTTAAATATCCCCACAGAAAAAGTCAGGGATACTCAGATCAGGGGAACGAGGTGGTCAAAGATTTCTGGAGATAGTCGATCGACAAAAAAATCTTGAATCATGCCCATGGTTTCATAACTTGCATGGCAGGTTGCACCGTCTTGTTGGAACCAAGAATCTCATTCATTCACTTCCAATAATGCAACAAATTTTTGTATAAGTTCTCTGTATACAGTGCCATCAACAGTTGACTGGAAAAACAGAAGCCGCATGATACTGCACACCAAACGCCAATTTTTTTGATAATGTAAAGGTTTTTGCATTAATGAATCGGAAATTAAAGAACAAAGTGTATAAAGATAATCCCCAAGCAATAGATGATCTGAAAATTGCCATTACTCAAAGGATACAAGAAGTCACTCCCAGCATCTTAAAACTTATTTCTAAAAATATGCGCAAATGACTTCAGCTTTGCCTCCAAGAAAGGGGCGGACATTTTGAACATTTATTATAAATGTGAGTTCAATTTTTTTCCTACGTTTTGTTAAAAGTGCTTTTCACTATTAGCATAAAAATAATTGTTTTAAAGTTTGTTGTTTTTGTATAATAAATTCACCAATCGTTAGTACGGAAACTTTTAGGACACTATATCTTTTGTATTTAATATACACTGAGTGATTAAATTATTAGACACCATACAAATAATGAGTTGATCCTCTAACTCTGATCACATACGTAATTATTCTAGGCATTAATTCTATGAGTTGGAACCAGTGTGCTGGAATATTGGCTCATACTGTCACAATAGAAGCCTTAATTTATTTCCTATTGGATTGCATTTCTTGGCGTTGAATGGATTTTTCCACCTTGATTCATACCAATTGCCTGTTATGGCTTTGATCTACAATCCTTTTATTATACATCCAAAGTTGTGCTTATTGCTTGAGCTTTTCGTTCCAACTTCCATTCTCTGTTCTAAGAATAGCAGTTGAAACAATTCTGAGATACTGCTGCCCGATGAAAGCTGAGGATGTTAGCAGTTTCCAAAATACTGGAACCCGCTCTTTTTGCCTCACCATGATCATGCTTAATGATCAAGTCATTGAGTCATATTTTGTCTTATCCATGTAGGCGCCACAGGTTCGATTCCACTTTCTGTGTTAGTAAAACTCTTTCCTTGTGTCCATTACTTGGTATTGTCTGTCTTGTCAACTCAACCATCTTACCCATATTCAGGCTAACAGTACTGATAAACAGTTCTCGATAGTGTACATGCCTTTTGTGCTCTACCCATTGGACCCGTGGTAGCCCAGTTGGCAAAATAACGGATTAGCAACAGGAGGGTTGTGAGTTCGAATCCAACCAAAGACTCATGTACAAAGGGGGCTTGTGCATGTTAAATCCGTCATGGCCTCAAATGTCTTCACGTTGGCATGGTGTGGAAGTTTGGAGAGTGGGGTGCCAACTTAGGTGTTGCCTCGTCATCTGACCATGGTTCAAAATTACGTGGTGTTCTTGAATCTTTCCCTCTGGGATTGATCCTGGACTGTCTCCAATAGCCTGTTGCGTTGCTCCAGTGTGACGTTAATTAAAATACCTACCATCTACCCATATCTGTTATGCCACTATGCATCACTTACGGACCTGTTCGAGTTAGAAGGTGGGGAGGTCTAATAATTTGGCCACTCAGTGTATGTTAACTTTGAAATTGTTATGTGCAAGTGTTCTTGAATCTTTCCCTCTGGGATTGATCCTGGACTGTCTCCAATAGCCTGTTGCGTTGCTCCAGTGTGACGTTAATTAAAATACCTACCATCTACCCATATCTGTTATGCCACTATGCATCACTTACGGACCTGTTCGAGTTAGAAGGTGGGGAGGTCTAATAATTTGGCCACTCAGTGTATGTTAACTTTGAAATTGTTATGTGCAAGTTGTTCTTTTGACATTGCATAATTGATTACAAAACTTCCAGTGTATTGGATGGTCCTGGTATCTTGCCAATGACATGCAGTTTTATCTTATTAGCCCAATCTTCTTATACCCACTTTGGAGGTAATGATATTCAAATACTTTCATTCTAATAGAATAATTGTGATATATTTTGAACTTGGAAATCATGCATTATTGAAATATTTCATAAATATAATTTGTATTAAAATCCCTTATGAAAGTTTATTCTAATTTTGGATCTATGTCTACAAACTTTTAACTTCATTTGTGTTTACATTTATATGTCATGTTTGGGTGTGAATTATTTTGTATTTTGATCTCTTTTAGGTGGCCAATCATTGGCTTTAGTTTGCTTGCTACACTTCTTATAGGCACATGGACTACAACTGCTATTTTAAGTAATATATATGATGTAATCCCCATGTTTGTGGGTGTTACTCAGACAAAGGACTTTGCAGCTTACACAACGAAGTAAAGTTCTAATATTTTACCTTTATCCTTATTTTACTTCCTGTTATTTAGTAAATAAATCGTAAAAGATTCAACAATTTTTTTGATGAAATGGGGACTTTTATGATGCATTAGTGAATATCTGTTTTATTTTGTCAGAATGTGGGACTCTTTTGATCTTATATATGACAAACCTTATTGTCGCATTGCTCCATACCTCATTGGAGTTATCTTGGGTTTCATGCTGTACAAAGTGAATCAGCGGAAGAACTTTCTGAGTTGGGTAAATACTTTTACAATTTTTTCAATTGCATTCAAAATGCTTGATTGTTACTTCTAAATATTAAAATAAGTATTAAAGAATTTGAATGTTTAAATGTATAAAATACAATATTTAATGTTTTAATATACATTTTTGAACACAATACTATTTTGGTACTGGCACAATGAGAGGCATAATAAGGAAATAAATAAAAATAAGTAGTCACTCAGCTTGGGCACTAAACACTGGGGTCCCTGCATCAGGCCGATCACCTGACAGGGACAAAAATGCCACTCGGCACCCCAGGGCCTCCAAGGTCTCAAGTAGGATGGACACCACCGGCCATGGTTCTTCGAGGACTGTAGCACCACAGAGTTTAGTTTAGTTTAGTTGTTACTCATTTGTCACATGGATACTAACTTTTTAGAATTTATAATCAATTTGTAAATGCATGAGCAGCAATCTGAAAATTAAAATATTTGAAGTTTTTCAAAAAATGCTTTTGAGTAACAAATAGTGCAAACTCTGAGATTTTAGTGCAAAATTGCAATTTAAATGTTTTTAATTTCCATTCACTCTAATTTTTCATTTACATTTATTCAATTTTCAATGTTAAATTTAAATTTCCTTTACATTTGCAAAGGGAAATATATAATTATAAACAAAGGGAACATATAATTATTTACCATTTGCTGAATCTAATAATTCTCAAGTTTATTTAAGAGAATAAAAGCCCCTATTTCAATGTAATGTACAACTTGAGTTAAAAATTCAAAATTGATTGAACTCATGAAGCATAAGCAGTTGCAAAATTACTGTAAATGACAGCTGATATAGGTTAAAGATTTGCCTTACTTTATAACTACTTGCAACTGCAATACATACTTTAGTCTGTCCTTTCAATACCAGGGAAAGTTTGTTATTTGGTGCTTGAATATCAAATTATAAAATAAAGATGAAAATAACATTAATTTATACTTTTATATTCTTTAATAAAAATGTATATGAAATGAATTGTTCATGTGAGAAACGAAGTAATTTATCTTTTATTCAAGAGTATGATACATTAATTTTTTTTTCAAATATGATTTCCATCATGTATGTAAAGAAACATTTTGATCTCTTTTATTGAATATATAAAACGATACCACAGAAATGCTTCAAATTATTAAGGCAATTTAGAATAAAAGTTGCATTTATATTAAAAAATATTTAAATGCTGAGCTGAGATAAGCACAGGTATTTATTGAAATCTAGCTGAATATGTGATGAAAAAATGCAGAAGACAGGTAAAGTGTCTATCTATAATTTAAATGTATTAGAAGAATGATTCACATGATTCTATTACATTTATGTTCTTGCAGTGGCAGCAAGTTATAGGATGGACCATAGCTTGCTTTTGTTCTCTGAGTGTCATATTTGGACTTTACCATGTTGAAATGAGCAAACATACTTCAATGTTTTACAACACACTGTGCAGATCTTCCTTTTCTATTGGCTTAGGGTGGCTCATATTTGCTTGTGAAACTGGTCATGGAGGTATGTTTTCAGTCTGGCTTGGTAATATCTATTTATATAATTTATCAGGAATGTTTTTTTTATTTTTAGAAGTAGCACTTGAAATACATTCAGTCACTAGAGTAAACACTCACCACAAAAACATGGTGACAAAGAACAAAGGAACAAAACGTCAAGTCAAGATAAAAAAAAATTAACGGCAGTTGATCAATCTGGTAGGCTTTTAAGTAAATCTCTTACGTTCCAATATTTTTGAAAAATGTCTCCTGACAATTTTGGGCAAACCCCAAGGTGGGTGGAGTCCATTTCGTCACTATCCCTACAGGACACATTTTAAACAGTTGAAAATTTTGAATCTATTCAGGTGTTTGGTTAGGCAGTCATGTCCGGTCTCCAATCTGAAGGCAGCAACAGCATCTCGACAAGGGGGATCCCTGATTTTAGAAAGTGTATCCCTCAAAGCTTTATCTTTGATTTCTTCCGCCTGCATAGCTTGGGAATTTTTCTCCAATTGAGTGTTTTATAACTCATGTAATATCATGAATAAGGGAATTCGCTTTATGAAAGTTGCAAAATACTTATCCTTTTTTATCAATATGTCAGCTATGTCATTCCATAATGTGCTGGAACCCATTGTAGTATGACAACTTTATTTTTTGATTATAGTTTATCAGGAATGTTTTCATTGAATGTGTTCTCACACTTACCAATTGAATGTCTTCTCAGTTTCCAATTGAATGTGTTCTCAGTTTCCAATTGAATGAATGATTTCTATGAATTTTAAGTACTAGTATATTGTAGAGCTAAAAGGTAGCATTTTCAAGTTTGGTCTTAATGAGATGATGATTGCTTTCTGTTGCACTTAAAAGTATCTAAAGCTATACTAAATAAAAGTATTATCTCCCAACCAACTGTTGATTGAGTGGTAATACTGCACCTTAACTGCTTTTGAGCATCATAAGCCATTAGATAATTTTATGCACAATGTTTTAACAACCATTAATCCTTAAGACCAATCTTGGAGATATTTATTGCTTTCTTGAACTAGAACAGCAATCTAGATTTGCAGATGCGTTTGTTGAACTTTGGATTTCAGTATAAAATATTTATTTCAGTAGTTTCAATACTTAATTCTAAAAAAAATTATCATTCTCTGAAAACTTCAAATCCTTTTATGGTATTTAACAAGACAGAGATATTATAAAGCTTTATTTTGATGAAATATTTTTAGATCCAGGTTTTGTTTCAAAACTACAATGAAAATAAATAAACATATGTTTACAAATAAATACATTATATATTTGTGGATCTTTTGCATTTATATACCACAAGATATCGATTTAAAATACATAATAGTTGCAATTAAAGTAGAATACCAGTATAAAGCCACCTACCTGGTATAGTGGTCATAGCATTTGTTTGCCACCCAATAGGTCCTTGGTTCGAATCTCGGTTTTTAAGCTCATAGATGTTGGTGATTGTCCTTGTTAGGAGCAAGGGCAGTTTACCCACTGGTTGCTTTCTCATGAATAGACACCATTTCGCGCCTTGAAGTACCAAAGACCGAAGAGGTCAATGGGCAAGCATTAAAAGGAAGAGAAAAAAGCCTTACCTTTTAAAGTTAATCATTTGTAAATCAATAAAGAGATAACAGTTTTTCACATTTTACTGTATTAACGAAAATGATGGTATTAACAAACTAACAAAAGCCATTTTTCAACACTCTAGTTTTATGTTTAAGAATTCTACATTCCAAAACAATGATATAAACATCATTTTTTAATAATTCATTATTTTGACATTTAAAATGTAAGCTTTTTTAAAGATGAAATTTTTTTTGTGAAAATTAGTGGAAACGTTTACAAGATATGCTTCACTTAGCTGTCATTGAGTATCGATTGTTCTCTTATCAAATTGTTTATATTTCTTATTTCTTACAATTCTTTAGGTTTTATTGCAAAACTTTTATCTTGGAAAGCAATTATTCCTCTGAGTCGTTTAACGTACTGTGCCTACTTGGTTCACCCCATTCTTATCCATGGATTCTATCAAGCTTACCAAACTGAGTTATTTTTTACTGAGATCATAATGGTAAATTTTATTTTTACTTAAGCATAAAAATTTGATTGCAACTTACTTACGAAACTTTGATTAATGTAATGTTCTATCTATTTATCCAGGTTACAAATGGAATGGGCTTCATTCTCATGTCTTTTGGACTTGCTTTTCTGTTCTCAATCACTTTTGAATCCCCACTGATGAATTTGGAAAAGCTGCTGTTGAAAAGCAAAAGACATTAACTTTTGATGCAATAAAAGATCACAGTTACTACATGGATTCACTTTACTACATTTGGAAAAACTGCTGTTGAAAAGCAGAAGACATGATGCAATAAAAGATCCACATTGTTGCATGGCTGTCTCCTTTCTTTTAATTTAAAATCATGGTTTGAATGAGTGCAGTGGTTTCATGAGGATTAAGAATTAAATCTTTGTATACCTGTTTTTTAGACCTCATTTAGAAACCTTTCATTTAAGTTCTAAGTTCTTCATTGTCAATAACATTTACTGTCTGTGTTACATACAATCGTCTATTTTAAAATTTGTGAGTCTTGAGATTAGATTGCAAACTAACTAAACTGTGGCTAACTTAGCTACCACTACAAAAATTAACTTACGATACAATAGTATATATACCAGTGTGATCCAACTCTACCATGGAGTACTTTTTAGTAGACAAAAGTTTCAGTTTCACACGAGCTTACTAAACTCTAACCCTCATTTTCACTATAATGTATTGAATGCTTAAATTTTATATTTTTATTCCCTTTACGAGACGATTTAGTTTCACACAATATTTATTGTATGACGCACTTTTATTTTAGAATTCTCTTAACTCTGGTACATTAAAATGTATGACTCGTCATTAAACATTAATGATAGGGGTATATGCTTAATAATAGACCTAGTGCCATGCGAGATATTTTAATTCTAAAAGTAAACTTGGATGTTTGCTTTTCTCGAGACGGAAAGTGCAATCCCTTTTATTTTTAATTCAATGTATTAATATAAATTAGTGCATTTAATTAATACATATTGGAGAAAGAAACCTCTCGTATGAAAACTAATTATTAGATATGCTACATTGATGATTTTGTGTTGCAGCAGGTCATTGATAAACACATTCACACTTATTCAAATGTAATACCTATAATATTACTTTCAAGGAAGAATACTTTCTGGGATCGATTTATTTGAAAAAAATTAAAAAGGAAGGATCTTATATTGTAAGTTTCTTATATACTACATGAAACCGAACTGGGAATAGTTATAGTACACATTTAAATTATTCGGATATATTGTATCATGGACAATAGAGTACGGGTATTGGTATTCTTAACTTTATGTTGAATAAATTACTAAACTTTTTATATATATATCTTTCTAGTTCCATGTCTACTGTCGTGGCCACGTTAGTTCAGCTGCTGATTAGCAACTGGTTGGTTTTGGGGTTTTATGGCGCAAGGGTCATATTTGGCCAAGCTGCACCAGACACAATAACATACAATATCACAGACAGTAAGAGACACACACAATGAAAGATTTACTGACACAGAAGAGTGAAATACACCCAGGGAGGAATGCATCCGACAGGAATCGGAACTCGAAGGTTGCTAGCGCAGTGGGCATACCCACTGAGCCACGACGACCCCGATTAGCAACTGGAGGGTTGTGAGTTCGAAACTCAATCCAACCAAAGACTGTCATGTACATGGGGGCTGGTGCACGCTAAATCTGTCGTGGCCTCGAATGTCCTCATGTTGGCGCGGTATGGAAGTTTGGAGATAGGAGTGTCAGCTCAGGTGCTGATCTTGTAACGATGTGTTTTATCAAAACAAAGACACATATGGAGATTGTCGGGTCAATCCTCCCTGTTTGTATTTACCCATTTTGTTGTAGCGCTTGCAGTTTTACTACTAAAATACTTTATATTTTGCATACGGCAAAAAGTGCAACGTCGATTTTGCACTGGATTACCATTATCGTTTTTTAGTTCATGACGTTTTCTAATTTGTGATGTTGGAGAACATTTCATTTATACTGCGCTTCCATCTTTAGAGTAACATAATACGTAATCAATTTCTTTCTATGTTTGCAAAATTGAAATGTGTGGTTTGTATATACATTACCCATGGCATTTACAATGGCTGTTATCAATAAAAATTCGACAACCAGTTTTTATCGGAGATATCAACGGAAGATTTGCTATCAAAATCAGATATTAGTTCCCGTTTCATACAAAATGTCTCTGCATAATCACCGTTTCTGCTGAAATGCGCACAGCTAATGAAAGCATAGTCACTACGACGTGTGTACTGTTATCGGCGCATAGCTTAAAAAATGCTGTGAACATCATTGAGCACGTAATAGGGATCGATACACAACAATTGTCTTGCAATACGACGCATGTACGGTTATCGGTGTATGGCTTATAAAGTGTTGCGAACATCATTGAGCATGTGTTAGTGATACCCAACAATTGTCTTGAACTTTATCAATGGCAAAAATATCACTTGACCTGGAAGTGATTTTCAGCATGTACTAAAACTGGTACAACGCGTTAAACCTTTTCCTAGAAATATTGAGGCATCTCTGAAGATCGCTTGTTTTTCTAAAATCCTTGTAAACAATTTCGGCTGAAACATTTCTATTAAGCAGATCAACCTTCCAATGGAATAGACAGCATGTGAGTTGAGTCTGTCGTTTGATCTCAGAAGGGATAGTCATGCGGATTTACGAATCGACTTGGACCAATTGGCCATAGAAGCAGACTAGTGTTTTTTAATCACGCTGGATAATTAAATTAACCAAAAAATCACCAAGAATACCTTTAACCGAAAGAAATCATGCGAGGCTGCATGCACATTTTATTTCAAAGATATCGCTGATAAAGTCGGGCAAGTTTCAAAGCACTGTTCATCTAGTTTTTATGGATAGTGAATTGTTTTCTTTGGTATGTTGATTTGCTTAGGCCTTCCGGGTCGCGGTAGTTTCAGGTGCATTCCTCCCTGGGTGTATTTCTCTCTGTGTCAGTAAAGCTTTCATTGTGTGTCTGTCTATTACTTGATATTGTATGTCGTGTCTTGCGCAGCATGGCCAAATATGGTCCTTGCGCCATAAAACCCCAAAACCAGCCAACCAAGTCGCGTTAGCCCAGTTGCAACTATAGCAACTGGAGGATTACGAGCTCGAAGCTCGGTCCTGCCAAAGACCGTGTACATGGGGGCTGGTGCACGTAGAATCTGTCGTGACCTCAAATGTCCTCACGTTAGCATGGTATGGAAGTTTGGAGAGTGGGGTGCCAGCTCAGGTGTTGCTCTCGTCAGCTGACCGTGGTTCAAAATTATGAGGCGTTGTTTTCTGATCTTTCCATTGGGGACTGATTCCAGACCATCGCCATTAGCTCTTTGTGTTGCTCAAGTGCGACGTTATTAACTACTATTAACTATTGGAATATTTCTAATTTATCCGGGTTTTCGATATTTCTTGTGATTTCGTGAATACAATGATATCTTAATCTAATCAAACTTCTAATTTCTTTTGCCTTCCTTTTAACAACTCGGTTCCGTTCTTTAACTAGTCTCCGTTTCATCGCTCATTTCGATTTAATATTTTAAGAAACTTTTCGGAAAAGGGTCCAATGTTTAATATGTATTGAACAAGGTTCAGTAATTATATTTGATAAATGTACGAAATATTAGTGGTATATAAAGCTCTGCTTATTGTGTATACTCAATTTTGTTATTCTTGTTTTTCCCCAAAATATTTCATAAATTATTTTTTCTGGATCTTTCTTTCTATATTATGAGGGATAGTTGAAATATTTTATAAAAATAATGCTGATTATTACTTAAGTATTTTAAATCAAATCGATCTTTCTATACAATTTTCAGTTTAAATTTCTTCACGAAAACCAGATTTATACTCAATTTTAGGACTGGTTGTATGTGCATAGAATAGAATGAGTCACAATTTAAAATAGATCTATCGATGAGATATTTACATCGATTGCGCATTTTCAAGTAAAATTTCCTTCAATTTTGAACATCAATATAGTAATTTCTACTTGATACACGAAACTGTTAATTTGGAAGAAAAAATTGTTTTAATGTTTATCTTATGCATGGATTGTGAAGAAGATTGTGCTAATTTTAGAATTCCAAAAAGTGATATTGAGGAAGCTTGTGATGGAAAAAGGAAGTTCAATAATTGAGCTTTCAGAATCAGTTTTTAGAATTCTTGAAAAACGCATTTTTATTTTGTGTGGTCACATCTGATGATTTTATTCTACTGTTTCAAGTTCATGGGGAATTCGAATAATGCTTCGAGTATTCTTATACTAATGAATAAGCTCTCAATCAGTTTTCAAGAACTTTTTATTGCATACCATAATGTACTTTAAAATTTATTCCTTAACATTCCCACATTTTTCACTACTATCTCATGATTTTTTTATCAGATTGAAAATACGAGGAATGATTACTAAGTAGCGGATTGGTAGGTAGTTGAATTTACTTCGTATTGGAGCAACACGACGGGCAATTGGAGACGGTCCGGGATCAATCCCGAATGGAAAGATTCAAGGATAACACCTCTTAATTTTGAACCTCTCAGATGATGAGGTCAACATCTGATCTGGCACCCCACTCTCTAAACTTCCACACCAAGCCAACGTTAAGACATTTGAAGCCATGACAGATTTAACGTGCACCATCCGCCACATACACGACAGTCTGGTTGGATTGAGTTTTGAACTCGCAACCCTCATT
The DNA here is from genome assembly GCA_933210815.1 of Meta bourneti. NCBI lineage: Eukaryota > Metazoa > Arthropoda > Arachnida > Araneae > Tetragnathidae > Meta > Meta bourneti. Next base: position 76,533,897 of record OW119929.1, on the reverse strand, counting down.
TTGTTAATCCGCGATTCTATCAACTGGGCTACCACTGCTCCAAGTACGGACAGATAGATCTGGACTAATCGTATAACTTCAGAAACGCGTATGTATGGGAATTGGTTTGGCATAGCGAACTTCCAAACCAATCAAGTCACTCTTACTCTTTGGGTTTCTTACAGTAGTGCTTTGTTCAGCATAACTTTGTGAAATTGTCACATTTGACAGGTCGAAAAAAATCGATGTGTGAAATTGTATCAAATTTCGTCAATTTCGCAACGAAAGTCCACGTGGAGGTTTCCAACATAATATTTTTAGATTTAAAATCCCTGTCCCGTTTAGGTCCGTCTTAGTGAGTTTGACTGCTGCTGTTAGCAACCAGCGAGTTGTAGACACTGCAAGTTTGATTCCTTTAACTTACCCTGAGTATTTTTCTCTTGCGTCATTACAATTTTGTGTGTGTTTATGTCTACTACTTGACGTCTTGTGTTTGGATCAGCTAATCCAAATACGATTTTTACGCCATAAAACCCAACCCTGTTCCAATAAGACATTTTTTTTATTAAATTTGAAATAGAAAAGGGAAGAATGCAAAGACAAACATTTCAGACCTACCCACTATTTTCTAGAGCAGTCTGCGTCAGCGTATGCTAAGTTTGTCACATTTTCTATCATTTTTGTTCTGGATCAGTTCCAAAATTGGTGTATTTATTGGATTTTTGAAGTCTTGAGTCAATGTGTTCTCAGTTTTACAAATATATACTTAGGTCAACTGTTATCAAATGTTCTCCGCAAGGGCAAAGATCTATTTTATGAAATCTAGCTTGATAGTTCCGAATGCTCTGTGTGTTGTTCCTTAAGGCCTAGCTAAACAACTAGCCCAAGTCAATGAGTCCGAACACGCCGAAAAATCCAACTCTAGATTAGGACTTCCATAGAGATCCTCTCTTGCCAAACCAACACAGGTCAGAACATGACATGGGGAAGGTTGTTCAGTGTGGTGTGATTTCTTTTATCTAAAAATCGATATCCCAACGTAAAAATATTGGTGGTGGCAGGTTCAGGAGCCTAGGAAGTAGGTATTTTAATTAACGTCACACTGGAGCAACACAACAGGCTATTGGTGACGGGCCGGGATCAATTCCAAAGGGAAACATCCGAGGACAACACCACGCAATTTTGAACCACGATCATATGACGAGGAAACACCCGAGCTGTCACCCCACGTCAACGTGAGGACATTTGAGGCCACGACGGATTTAACGTGCACCAGTCCCCTTTGTACACGACGGTCTTTGGTTGGATTGAAACTCGCAAACCTCCGGTTGCTAATCCGTTACTCTTCCAACCGGGCTATTGTGGCCCTCAGGAATCTAGGAGTTCGAAACTCCTAGAATAAACGTTTTACGATGATAATGAAAGCTCAAACCCTCCTAGTGTTTGGACGAAATATCTCGTCCACGATATGGACAATTTTGCTAATGACGAGGTACCTCGTCTAGGAAAAACTGTCTTATTATTCCAAGGGGGAGTGAACATCCAAGTAGGAGAAACAAATTGTCCCTTGTCCAGAACTGATCAGTTTGAAATAGGTATTTGCATCAGACGGGGCACTACAGGGCGGTTTTCGACGCGAAGAAACATCACCAGGAGGGTCAAAAATGGTCTGGGAGGTACCCCATCAGCAAAAGTGAAAACAATGTCGAATTTGAGACGCACAGCCGATTCATAAGATCTGAGGACTTAAAACCATTAGTTTCGGTTCAATTCAATCGTTGCTGAAGGACGATTTTATGTGGGACTCGCCTCCTAAGTGTGTGAAAATAGAAGCAGATCAAGATAAAAAAAATGTCTATGCTGTGTGGGTTCTGTTTATGCTGATTTTGAGATTTATATAGAATAAAGGCAAGGTAACACACTTCATTACTTTTATTGGACAATAAAAGGTGGTGTCATTGGGTTACATGTACATTGCTGATCATAAATCCAAATGGCACAGGTGATCGTGTGAGCACAACCTGCTCGCAAAATCTATCTACAGTAAAACAGTTTTTCTTAAAAAAACTTGAAACAGCCATTGAATGTTCAGCATTTGAGAACAGAATCGTTAAAACCTTTTATTTCCTTTTGCAAATAAAATTCAGTAGTTATGTATAAATTATTCTTACACTTAACACTCTGAAAATTGACTATTTTCATTAACAATGCTACTATACATTTCCGGGCAGAGAGGATGTAGATGAGTCGATCTCGAATCATGTTTGTAACCCGTTTGGAAAAATGCTGTTATTTCTTAAATTGCAGCTTAATATTTTGTCTAATTTTACTTGTAGTTATATTTATGTAAATAATGAATTTTTCATGAATGAGTGGAATTGAAGAGTGTCAAACTGCATCGATTTTAGACTAGTACAATATGCATGAAATGTAATTAATTTATAAGCCAAAAAACAAAGTCTTTGATTTTTACCAAAATGGCGGAACACAGAAATGACGCTCATTCTTTAGCGTTGTATTTTCTTAACGAAAAATATATAATATTTTGAATTATTTTTCACTTAAATTTTATACATAATAGAAAACAAAACGTTATTTTTATAGTTTACTAGTTATAAAGAGAAGAAAAACTGAAAAGAAATAATTTGAAACATTTTAGTTTTAGAATATTTAGTTTTGCTTTATTTATTTAAACTCAGAAAGTTTAGTCTTCGAATAAAATTGTGATACATGTTATCGAATATGACGATACGTATTCAATTGCTTTTAAACATTTTTCAAATTGACTTCAAAACAAAATTCCTGATACTTCCAATTGTCGGTACTGAAGGATAAAATATTTTAGCACTTGTTTTAGAATCGAATCTTCATTCTCTCTGCCTTCCACCAGTTTCAACAAAAACTTCTTTACAAAGTTTTTTAACCATCCTTTATGATATACATTCTACATTGCTTGCATTGATTACATGAACAAGATCACAGACAATAGTGAATGAGAACGTGTCGCATTCATCTGTTCCAGAGACAATAAGGCCTTGAGTTTCCAGTGAGCTAGGGTTAGAAAAGTCAAAGCTTCTCTGTACATTGCAGAAGACGTTAAAACAACGAGATCAAATAATGTTAGAACTCAAGTTATTGCACTTTCCCACCTCAATTGAAAATTTTTACATCAAATTTTCAATAACTTTTTGTTGCAATAACTTTCAAAGCATATATTTCTAACATAAAATAGAGTATATAGATATAACATATTTTAATAAGATAATTTAAAGTTCTAACGCATTTTAATTTTATATTTGAAAATGAGTTGTAACCTCTTCACTTTTATTTTCATGTCTTAAAAATTCAATTTCTAAAGATTATTATAATTTTCTTTGTTGACAAAAGCTTTTTTAATTCATTTTGTTTAAATAAATAATTTATTTTAGATAATTATATTTTTGAACACGATTTATTTTTGATTTTACACTTCTGATGTTAACCTCATATTCCTAGAGTTTTAAGAGTACATTTGATTTTGATAAATTATATAAAAGTAAAAAGTTGCTGTAGTAGATGTATTGATGTATTGTTAGTTTAGTTCAAGTAAATTAAGATTTAAGGTCAATCTAATTTTTAATTTGTATTGAACATGTTTTTGTATTTTAAGAAAAACATTTTTTGATGGGAACATGAATAGTTTATACTTATAAGCCATCTTGTTAATGTAAATATATTTTAATTCTAAATATTTAGTTATACAATTTATCTTTCTCCTATATTTGAAAATTGCATTTTGAAAACTGAAATAGGTTTTAATTAAAATGATACGCGGATTTTGTTCAACTTTCTTGGATTTAGTGTTTGCTAATGTTAAAATACACATTTCATTTAAAATTTCATCCTTGACACACCAATAAAAGTAATGATTTTTTTACAATATATTTGCTAAAACCTTTTCTTATTCCTTGATGGTGGTCTACCGATTATACTGACATTATATTAGTTCTGGTGAAAGAACATTTATACAATGGAAACCAATCAACATTTTTAGAAGAATAAACAATACAAGCCAGCACACAAAAAACTGTACCATATGAATTTGTCTCTGAAGATCAAAATAAATGAACAATGCAGCCCTTTTTATCTACAAACCTTGTGCTGTACATCCTTTAAATGACTTTTACTCTAGCTACTGACAAATGTTCTGGCAGCAGCTAGGCATTCAGATGCACACCCTGTTATGTATGTGGTCCCGATGTGATGAAAAAATGCTATTTTGTTACATTACCACAAAGCATTCTTTTGGCTAAGTATTCAGATGCTAAACTATGCATACTATCTTCGGTATTCAATTAGAAATTTGACAGTAATGCATTTTCTCAACAGAAAATTTAGAGATTTAAAGGAAAATTAGATCAAACGTTTATCCTTCAATAATGATTGAAGCTGTTTTGTTTTATATTAATAGTATGTTTAGTAATTAACTTCCGATTTTTTTAAATGCTTTCCTTTTTAAAAGGGCGTAAAACAATACACGAGAATCAATGAAGTGTTGGAAAGCGTTGAAGATTTCAATATGTGTTTTCATTTGATTGCACATTACTTACAGAATGTATTCATATATTTAGTAGTGAAAAATAAATAAATTCTGGAATTTGTATATTCAAAATTAAATTTTTGGCTGATTGATGTAGTACATTTTTTAGAGCCTATTCTATGCATTCCTCGGAGTTAATGCATCCACCTGTTGTGCTCCAAATTAGTTGGACGAATCCATAATTTATCTATTTATTTATTAATGACAACATATTTGGAATTTTTTAAAAATAGCACAAAGGTCTTAAATTTCTTTTCAAGTAGTAGAATGATCAATCCTTTGAAAAATAGGAACAAATTCTGAAGAGATCTAACAAAGAATTTTAAAAGAAAGTTGAAAATCTTTATTATTTAAAAGGTATGTTTAATTGGTATCTAATTTATCAAAAGGGTTTTCATTTCCTGAGTCAAAACGCCGTTACAACCCGATGCAACCGATTAATCGAAAATCCCATTTAGCCCTTTCTCATCTGTTTCTTGATATAACAAATGTTTCTTAAAAATCCTGTCTAGAAAGTACTAACTCGCTTTTTAATTGTTGTGTTTAAATATCGAAATTGCTTTACGGGGAAAATATCTGGCAAAAATAAAAAAACAATCGTTTTAAAAATGTATGATTCCGCAATTTACGCTGCAACAAAAGCTTTGCCTAACTGTTTTGTAACGAGTTTAATCAATCTATCATAGTATTAAAATTTTCATATTCTAAACTTTGTAAGTTTGTGCTAATACCGTATTGCTCTGGTCCTGTTACTCTCGCTAATGAAAAACGGCATAAAAAAGAATACTATGTCACTCACAAATTTATTTTGAGAAACATTGACAATTCAGCTTGATAGATTAGGTTTAGTGCAGTGAGGTTTTGGTTTAGGTTCAAATATAGACTACATTAATCAATAATTACTTATGAATACGAATAAGAGTATTCTACGAAACTGTTTTACGAATAGACAGAGAAAATATGAAGATATTGAAAAGTAGAGTATTTTTTACAGAACCATTTTCTAACAAAACGGATTTGATAAGTCGTCGGCTTACAAGTGAAACACAGATGACATCTGACAGTGTTCATTTCTATTTTTAATTTAAAAATAAATCAGACCATTCTCCCTTATTTCAAAATAAAAACTGATGGTTATCTTACTATTTTAGAATTCCTGATACTTAGATTAATTCATTTAATTATGATTGATTTTATTATTTTGTTTATAGGATATTTTGATGTATTTTAAGTTATAAGATGGGTCTTCATACCAGCATTTGTATCCATCGGTATATTATATTTCGCTATAAATCTGATAAAGTTAGAAAGCGAAGGAAAATTATTTAAGTTCGCCTTCTGTATTCGAAATCTCATTACACGTCTCGAAAATAAGAAAGTGGAATGTTCAGATTTTATATTAACCAATTTCACTCTCATGCCCGGTTTTTCCTTTAAACTCAACATATCGTCGGTTTACTAAGTCAAAAAGTTTCAAGATATGAGCTTTTTAGTTTTTCTGGATCAGAATAAGGTGAACTTTAGCCTGATGAAGTGTCCTCTAAGACATTCTTGCCATGAAGGTTAGATTTCTTCTTGAGGAAACACTTAGTGAGTTTAGCTAGTGAGTAGAATTTTTCCCTCATCCTTTTCTCAGAATTGCTTTTTAACTTCGTGTATTTCACTTCTAAGTCGACGAAATGGTTTTTAAAATAAAGAACTCAGCAACCTGATTTTCTTTGTAGATAAATACCGTTAATTTTTGTTTAGTTTATATAATCTTCTCTACCGATTGAGAGAAATAAAAAAATCTAAATTCAATATGAGCGATGAAATATTTATTTCAAAAGTTATTAAAAATTTATTTGAATGGTCATTTAAAAGGTAGGGATTCGGGTACAACTGGCACAAAAGCGGGACCTCGTTCTAATTTAATCAAGTCGAAAAGCACGATGAAAAATGTTTTGAACGCTTCCACCAAGCTGAATATTCATTGTTTCTCCATGTTTACAAATGCTTTTGTTTTAAATGTTTTCCTCCGAAAAAAGTGTCGCTATGTTCTAAATAAATGAGCAAATCCCTTCTAAAGCTAAAGTGAGATCAGAAAAAACTCATCCATAGTCACATAAACATGGTTTCAGTCCATAAAAATAGATCGCGAAAAAATGTGTTTATGTATGACTGTGATGCGATTGTGAGAAACATAAATCTTTGTGATGAGGAAACAAAACAGTCTAACACTATACATTCGTCAGTAACATGGACACACTTAAAAAAAGCGCCAACAACAAAAGTGATTTATAAATCACTATGGGTCTAAATCCCTGCAGGTGTGTGTGAATCACATCATATTATTAGTTGAACTAAGTTCAAGTCCACTGGAAGAAGCTATGTACATGAACTAACACAGACGAATGTTCCAGAGATCGAGAATTTGACGCCATTTCCGACGTTCAACTTTCTACATTTTATACACTCTTCGTCCATTCTAAAAGCTGTTTCCGATTTGTTTTGGGCTTTCTGTCGTGTTATGAAGTTCTGAATAATCTTCATGGTTTCCTTTTTGGTTTTGTTTTACGTATTATGAGTTCCGAAAACTGTTTGCAGTTTCCGGAGTGCTTGTGATGCCACGCTGGCGTAACAAATATGTTTTCCTTTTGGGTTTGGATCGTTTGATTCTGCTTGGTAACCATTTTTTACTTGAAAGACTGTATTTAAAACTAACAGTTGTGGAAGCAATCTACAAATATTTTCTTTTCTTTTTTATCCTCTAGGATCTAACTTTTTAAACTTCAACAGTAACATGAGTGTCAAACGAAGAGAAATGACTTGAAAGTGAGCGTTCTTCAGTTGACCTCTGCGTTTGAACTCGTTGTCATATATTTTTTTTGCATAAGTTTTTTCCTACACTCTAAAGAGGAGAGAGAAGTCTTCCATTTATTTACAATACATATTTCTTTTAAACTATAAGGGATTTTTCAGTAGTTTCTTATTAAAAACTCTTTCTTCTGAGAATTACACGTATGTTTTGATGATTTTGTCACTGCAGCATAGTTTCCTTATGTACAAATGTTTCACAGTTTTTGCAAAACAGCTTCAGTCGGCAGTTTGTTGGGAGGTAGAATGGGGGTTTATGTGTGGCAGTCAGTGAACAGGTTTCAGGATGCTACCCAGCCGTTGGCTTGCTGCCTGAAATGAACAAAAAGAAAACACCTATTTATTAAAAAACGTCTTATATCATAATAAAAAGACAAAATTTGTTTCAAAATAAAAAGATCACATATTAGTCGCACACAAGACAGCATCTTGCATGCAATTTTTATAAAAAATTTGAAGGGCTAATTCAAATAATTTGTTTCAAAGATTGTATTATGCTGGGTGAATCATAATGGTGTCCAGGATTTTAATGAACCACTGCATTTTAACGGAGTTTTATATAGAGTAATATAATTAATAATAGCAATCGAAAGGTAAATGTTTAAATTTCCATCACAAATGTTCGACGCGTCCATCTTTGGTTTATCCTAATCTCAAATGTCTATCATCAATTCGGTCTACACTCGCTCTAGAATTGTCTAATCCACTTTAGTACAAAGTGATTGCTATGGTAACGTGTTACTTCAATTCCATTAAATCTTGTGAAAAAAGAGACCCAGACATAGTACAGAGGATTGCGAAGACATCACGCGGTGATAGAGGGGCCATGCAAGATATCATCTCTCGTCTGCAGTTGTATGGCTAATTACTGTGTTGGGCAATTTCTCATTCAACATGCACGTGTGTTTCTTTGAAAGCGGATAGAGCCTCATGTTGGAGAAAAAAAAATCGAAGACTTGTTTTCTATCACCATGGTGCTGTATTTTTGTATAATTTACTCATTGTTTACATAGAGGAAATATAAAAATAGAGTAATCATTGGTAACATTTTTATGTGCCCAGGATCATGCGACCAAAACTAGTAGTAACGTGTCCAGACTACTTTCGCCTGCTGGGTGGAAACGAACATTCATAATCTGATTGGTCCACACGACATAGTAGTAGACTTTGGCGATTTCACCATTTTTGTCGCCACTTTATAAAAATACGCATTCACACATCTACCTTATCATAAGATGTTATTATTGCCAAACGAGGCGATAAGAGGCCAAATCGGCCAACCAAGTCAATTTCTCGCAGAGCGGTCACATGACTAATAGTAGAAATGTTGGTAACACTATTTTAAGCTCTTCTCAATAGCAATACTCAGTCTACTTATATTTCACGTCTATGATTTTTCAATGGTCTCCCAAATACCAGAGACTGACTCACTATGAATAAGTTCAAATAAATAAACATACAATTTAGAGTTCAGTTACTTCTTGGGTTTGATTTAGATCAACCAATTTTGCGACCCTTTTTGAAAGCATTTTTGAAGAAATTTTTATAGTGTTACAGTACCAAAAGAGACGTGGCACCTTCTACATCACGCGATACTGAATCATTTAATTACCTTATTTTAGACAATTGTTAGTTGAGCTTTAGCGGGAACACATCTACCTTATCATAAGATGTTATTATTGCCAAACGAGGCGATAAGAGGCCAAATCGGCCAACCAAGTCAATTTTTCGCAGAGCGGTCACATGACTGATAGTAGAAATGTTGGTAACACTATTTTAAGCTCCTCTCAATAGCAATACTCTACTTATATTTCACGTCTATGATTTTTCAATGGTCTCCCAAATACCAGAGACTGACTCACTATGAATAAGTTCAAATAAATAAACATACAATTTAGAGTTCAGTTACTTCTTGGGTTTGATTTAGATCAACCAATTTTGCGACCCTTTTTGAAAGCATTTTTGAAGAAATTTTTATAGTGTTACAGTACCAAAAGAGACGTGGCCCCTTCTACATCACGCGATACTGAATCATTTAATTACCTTATTTTAGACAATTGTTAATTGAGCTTTAGCGGGAAAGGTTGCTCTATTCAATCTTTATTGACCTTTTTAGCGTCTTATTTAGTGTTTAGTGGCATAAATGGGCAGAAAAGAAATTGCTGATGTTCTTTCATTTGCAACTCAGAAATAAGCCAACTCTTCATAAGAAGATGAATGCCGAAATCTACTCTCATGATGGAATTTTCATTTTCGTGCAGTTGTAGACTCAATGCCAATGTCAGTGTTGGAGCTTGCGAATTCGAGCGAGCGATTGATATTTCATTTTAATTTTTAATATTTTTTGTGCCGCGACAGCCCAGCTTGTAGAGTAACGGATTAACAACTGGAGAGTTGCGAGTTCGAAACTAGGTCCAGCCGAAGACCGTCGTGTGCGCGGAAGCTGGTACACGTTAAATTTGTCGTGGCCTCAAATGTTCTCGCGTTGGCGTGTTGTGGAAGTTTGGAGAGTGGAATGCCAGATCAGGTGTTGTTTTCGTCATCAAACAGTGGTTACAAATTACGAGACGTTGTCCTTGATCGTTTCCTTCGGGATTGATCCCGGACCGTCGTCAATAGCCCGCTGTGTTGCTCCAGTGTGACGTTAATTCAGCCACCTACCTATAATATTTATTGTGTTGTTCTCGTCATCTGACAGTGGTTAAAAATTACGAGACGTTCTCCTTGATCGTTTCCTTCGGGATTGATCCCGGACCGTCGTCAATAGCCCGTTGTGTTGCTCCAGTGTGACGTTAATTCAGCTACCTACCTATAATATTTATTGTGTTGTTCTCGTCATCTCACAGTGGTTAAAAATTACGAGACGTTGTCCTTGATCGTTTCCTTCGGGATTGATCCCGGACCGTCGTCAATAGCCCGTTGTGTTGCTCCAGTGTGACGTTAATTCAGCTACCTACCTATAATATTTATTGTGTTGTTCTCGTCATCTCACAGTGGTTAAAAATTACGAGACGTTGTCCTTGATCGTTTCCTTCAGGATTGATCCCGGACCGTCGTCAATAGCCCGTTGTGTTGCTCCAGTGTGACGTTAATTCAGCTACCTACCTATAATATTTATTGTGTTGTTCTCGTCATCTCACAGTGGTTAAAAATTACGAGACGTTGTCCTTGATCGTTTCCTTCAGGATTGATCCCGGACCGTCGTCAATAGCCCGTTGTGTTGCTCCAGTGTGACGTTAATTCAGCTACCTACCTATAATATTTATTGTGTTGTTCTCGTCATCTGACAGTGGTTAAAAATTACGAGACGTTGTCCTTGATCGTTTCCTTCGGGATTGATCCCGGACCGTCGTCAATAGCCCGTTGTGTTGCTCCAGTGTGACGTTAATTCAGCTACCTACCTATAATATTTATTGTGTTGTTCTCGTCTTTTTTTTTTTTTTTTTTATTTCAATTAACGTCACACTGGAGCAACACAACGGGCTATTGGTGACGGTCCGGGATCAATCCCAAAGGGAAAGATCCGAGGACAACACCACGTAATTTTGAACCACGGTCAGATGACGAGGCAACACCTGAGCTGGCACCCCACTCTCCAAACTTCCACACCACGCCAACGTGAGGACATTTGAGGCCACGACAGATTTAACGTGCACCAGCCCCCTTTGTACACGACGGTGTTTGGCTGGATTCGAACTCGCAACCCTTCGGTTGCAAGTCCGTTACTCTTCCAACCGGGCCACCGCGGCCCGTTGTTCTCGTCATCTCACAGTGGTTAAAAATTGCAAGACGTTGTCCTTGATCGTTTCCTTCGGGATTGATCCCGGACCGTCGTCAATAGCCCGCTGTGTTGCTCCAGTGTGACGTTAATTCAGCTACCTACCTATAATATTTATTGTGTTGTTCTCGTCATCTGACAGTGGTTAAAAATTACGAGACGTTGTCCTTGATCGTTTCCTTCGGGATTGATCCCGGACCGTCGTCAATAGCCCGCTGTGTTGCTCCAGTGTGACGTTAATTCAGCTACCTACCTATAATATTTATTGTGTTGTTCTCGTCATCTGACAGTGGTTAAAAATTACGAGACGTTGTCCTTGATCGTTTCCTTCGGGATTGATCCCGGACCGTCGTCAATAGCCCGCTGTGTTGCTCCAGTGTGACGTTAATTCAGTTACCTACCTATAATATTTATTGTGTTGTTCTCGTCATCTCACAGTGGTTAAAAATTGCGAGACGTTGTCCTTGATCGTTTCCTTCGGGATTGATCCCGGACCGTCGTCAATAGCCCGTTGTGTTGCTCCAGTGTGACGTTAATTCAACTACCTAGCTATAATTATTTATTGCATGAGCAACTTTTTACGTACTACGTCACTTTTTATCTAATCCCTAATTTACCTAACTTTCCATTTAACCGTGATATGGAATTCGAAATTTAAGAGGAATAAAATTGGTTTTTGTGCAATTCGATGAAATTGTCGGTTTTAATCTGATGTGTGATAAATATATCCAATCTCGCTTTGGATTTGAACTTCTACTTAAGGCTTGAGTTTACTTTTTACCCACCCGCCATCAGTCAGAAAACTAGGGGTTCTTACGTGGGTGCGGAGAAGTCCTGCAACGCTTGTTTAACAGTAGAAAAAACGTTTCTGCCATCTTCCTCCTTAGAGCTGTCCGCACAGAGAGACTGAAGTCTGTTCAAGTACGTGTCGAAATTGTCCGGGGTAGGTTTCTCGTCGAAGTTGGCTAACCGGACGTTGTCCAGGAGGTTGATGAAATTGTTCCGTAGGGACTCGTAGTACTCGCTCAGGTGGTTTGTCTTCTGGGCAGTGGAAAGGGGACTCTCCTGAAAAACAAAAACCGATCGTCAACACGTTACTTTGAAACAGCAGCTCAAACCTTAGAAATGCGTCGGCTCTAATTTTGTATTGTGTGCTATTTTTGCTTGGATTTTAATAGAAACAATGACTTGTTTTCACTTTGGCGGCTTCAGAGCTTACAAATTTCTCAAGTATTATGTGGCTTTCTTATAAAAAGCATCTCGAACACATGCCTAATAAAAAATTGAAGAAGCGTTGCCATTTAACAAATTAAATTGAAAATGTTTAGCTCAACGAAACGTGGCAACTTTTAAAATTCCTGGAGATTTTGTTTCACATATTAACTTATGCCGCAACTTCAAAGAATTTTTTTTTGCATTCAGAATAAAGTGTTAAATGACACTCACACATTAAGTGATAAATGTTCCTTTGGAACATTTGTCGGAACCAGAAAAGGAGAAAATATTCCCGTTCAGGAAGGAAGCCGAACTGATGTTCCGATATTTGCAAGCTCATTCGCTCTTTTGTATCGGAACATTGACTTCATTTCTGAAAGCGAATATTAATCGCAAAAATGAGCTTGAAGATATAAGAACACTAATTCGACTTTATTTCTGAACGGGAATATTTCCACCTGTTCGGGTTACGACATCATTTATTGGATTCATAACTTATTGAAAATATGTTAGATATGGGCAAAACTGTTATTTTACAATAGCGTTAACGATTATTACTAATTTCCGGTTATTTAAAACTAATAATATTAACAATTTTGTTATCAGCGATTACCACTAACAGTTAGCAACTAAATTGAGCGATTATATTAACTGTTAGAAATTAAAGTTAACAGTTAATTTAAAGAGTTATTAACTGTTTAAATTAGCTATTGAGTGATGTTTAAAAATTTAGCAATTTCAACCTTTTATTTTTGTAAAACATTTTTTTATGAATTTTAATTCAAGTTGCTCCACTACTATCCCAAAAACATTTCTCGACAACAGTTGCTAACACTTATTTTTCAATAACCGCTATTTAAACTAATATCAGAATAACAGCTCATCTCTACAACATATAGTTCTTAACATTTCGTTTAAAAAGGACTGGCACAATGACAAGTAAAACCAAAACTACTGACGTTTCGAAAATTTCGTAGTTTTTCTACTTCGTTAAATGTCTTGAAAACTATTGTAAACTGGTAAAATTAGAAATTATATAGATGCATAGTATAATTCTAACTATGGCACAGCGACTTACTCGGTCCGTAGGCCTCTGAGGTGGCTCCATTTGGGTGATATCTGTTCGGAGTTGAAACATCTCCGATTCCACTCTGGCATTGTATTCCTGGAGTTCCATTATCTCTTCTTCCAGGGCTCGGATGTTGGAAAGATCCTCCGCACCAGTTGCTACAAGAGATTGTATCATCATAAGACACCGCTAGATTGGATTTTATGGCGAAGGGCCATGTTTGGCAAAGTTGTGCCAAACATTCGACAAACAACGTCGAGTAATGGACACATAAGGAACGACAGCGCTTGGATAGCATCATCGACCTTCTAATGACATAGAGTATGTGCGCACAGCTTCATGTTATTTCTTCCGTTCGCTTGGTTTGAGGATCTGTCACGTAATTGTGCGAAAAAAGCATGAATCCTAATGTAGAACAAATAATTGATTGGTTAAAGTGATTATCCAGCGTGATTAAAAACACTAGTCTGCTCTTCGGTAGCCAATTGACTCAAGACAATTCGTAAGCCCACTTGAATTACTCTTCTGAGATCTTACGGCAGCGACTCGCCCACATCCACTGTCTATTTCATTAGAAGGATGATGGATAGCATAGATTTAAAGTACGTACATGAATAATACCGCCCTCAATATCAAGAGGAATACTCCGAAGACAGATAAGATTTTACAGACATTTAAATTTTCCTTGAACTTCAGCCCGTTTAATATTTATCAGAGTTTAAATATTTACTGTTTAAGACACACTTTAAGCCTAGTTTATTGATCAACTAGCAATACCTGGGTCTTGTATATTACCACTCCAATAATCGATTAAAGCAATACTTTGGCATGGAAATATGTTGGAGGAGGACATTATTCATTCGCTTCTGCGTGTTTACCAACATACACATTATTATTAGGATTTTATTTTTCATGAAAACGTTTGAGGTTTCTATTTTTTTATTTGCAGTCTTTACCATGGGGAATCAGTATTTGAGACAAAGGCAATGCAGGAAAACGACTGCTCAAGAAGCCAACTGCTGCATAAATATATACTAGGCATGAGTAAGAATGCGCGTTTCTGTAAGATTACTTTCAGTAAATACCGTATACTTTGATTGAAATTTGAGATCTGAATGAAACTATGCCATCTATTACGCCGAGCAATAATGTTGAACCTAATTGTGAAATAAAATACTCATTTTGGAAGTATCAATTTCTGATTCCGTCTTTGTATTTAATTAAGATGTTTTGCGAGCTTCATTCAGTACTTAAAATGCGCTAAATATTCGCCTATTGTTCGATGGTTTTGTGCGTAGTGTACCGGTACTGACTCATCAAACATGAGGAACAGTACGTACCTGACTGATGCTTGACCGGCACAGCAGGCGCGTCTTCGTCGACAGTTGCTTTAGCCTTACGTACCGCCTGGGCCGCCCGTGGGCAGCCAGATAGGCTACGGTGGGTGAGGAAAGTACCGTTAGCGTGGCCACTACCATCGCAGCCGGGCGTAGGACAACTGCAGGGATAAAGGGTACCACCTTAATACCACAATGCGGGTACAGACAATTACACTAAGCATTCAGTTCTAAGCATTTCAGGGCAGCTACTCTAAGTGACGCGGCAGACAGTACTAATTGTTAAGAAAAGAAATAACCGAATTTGCGCCTACAAGCGTCAGCCTATTCAGTGCCTAGCTAGTTCGAAAACTTTTAATGTCGGTGCGATATGTCGAAGAACACGTATTTATAACCATAATGGATGTTACTAACACGGGTTCTAACAGCCATGCAGTTTATCGATTGCAAATTTTGAGGTTCTGTATTGCCTTTGTCTCTCATCAAGGACAGAAACGGTTAAATAGATAAACTTGCAAACAGTTAAATATACAACTGATGAAGTAACTTGGACTCGTTAGAAGTACACCATAAGTTTAAATTAATAGCATTCTGTTTGTCCACACACAGAAATCCACTCACCTGTTTCTTCCTTTTTTAAACATTTACCGGCAAATGTCGACAATAATCTAAATTTAAATCAAGAAGGAAGAACATGAATTCAAAAATCAATCATGAATCGTAAAGACTTGCTGCATACGAAGCTCAACTGAATTGTCAATGATTTTGAAAGATGGCAATTGAAGTGAAATTCGAGTCAATTGAGGAATTAAGATTAAAACCATTAATATATTTATTGAACTTAAGTAATGAATTCCTAAATATATTGAGAAATACTGCCAGATAGATTCGATTTTGATATTTTAATTTCTTTTCTGTACACGTGAAAAGAAATATCTTAATGTCGATCATTTGATCTTCAACTAATTTATTAATGGAGTAACATCTTTTCATAAAAGAATGCTTTATAAAAAGAAAACTGAATTTTTTTATTTATCCATAAATACACTTTATGAATGTATTTTTGTTCATAAAAATCTTTGATGATCAAATTCTAGGTTTAGAAGATAAGATTCTTTGAATTAACTTTCGCAGGTTTTATCTGAATTTTAAAATCGCTAACTTCGTTACGATTTCCAATGAACCAATTTAAAAAACTAATTTGAAATTTACTCTACAAAACAAAAGAAAAAGAAATACATAAATGACTTTGTATGCCGGTTTCCAATAAAATTGCTTCTGAATCATATATAATTCTTTTGTTTTACCTTAACCATGCATTACAATCGTTCATCAGACTTTTATGTTTTCGTTCACACACTTTAAAAAGTTAGCAAGCAAAAAACATGCAACTATTTTCAAAGAGCCATGCAAGGTAAACAAGTTAAGCATAAGCGATCGGTCATGCAATATCAATCACAACAATCGTGATGGGTCCTAGTGTGTTTCCCTGCCCAACCTGCATTGCTTGTATCGGTCAGTTGCATCTGACAGTGCAATAAAAGAGAGCACTGGATCAGCCTACCTCGTTCCTTCAACCTTGACCGGCTTAGGTTCACGAGGGATAGGATCGGGCCGAATCTTGCTCTGGTTGGCAATTGGACAGCCCGAAGCGCTGAAAACCGCAGTTCAGCAACAATTAGTTCAACTCGACTCACAGTGATAAGCACTCTAAAATTATCTATGTCTATAAAATGAAGCAAACTAGTCTAAAAAGGAATGCCGTTTAGCTCTTAAAGACTTTTTCAGTACACACATTTAGTTGATACTTTGGGTGTTGGGGTTCGTATGATTGAATTTCGGGAATCTCAAAATTGCAATGCAATGAATATTCGGAATTGTAGAGCTTAGACTGGGTAGACTTCGCCTTGTAAATTAAATTCAAGGATATTACACATGAATTAAATGAGCTGCTTTTTTGTAGTGATTTATTTTCAAGCTTATAGAAACCACATAAATGTATGGTATGTGAGCAACGTATTTCTATCTTATCATATATTTGAAGCAACTTTAAGAATACACTTTGTAATCTAAAAGTACGTATTCCAATGCGTCAAGAATAATTTCTTCTTGAAAACCTGGTTGTAAAATGTGTTATTTACATGTTTGTTTTATATATATATTGTATTTTCTATATTCCAGAAGAATTTTCCTATCGAAGATAATAAATAGAATTAGTTACTGATAAAAGCCTTAAAGGCTAAGACTTGGAAGTTATTTAATTTGGGAACTAATGATATAGTATATGATTAGATACGACCATAAGTGAATCTGCAATATCATTGCAGAATTCGTTTTCGGAAAAGATTTTGCAAGTATTAAAAGCCACTTCAGGCACTGTGATCATCACTAACTATATATCATGGACAAGCATCAATGATTTATACCTTCCAGATTCAATAGTTCATTTAGCAATGATCTAGTGTGAAAGATCATTGCTAATAAATTATTGTAAACTGTTCTCTAGGAAGCATTTTGTCCATATTTTTCTAATCCTTACATGGCATACAGAAAACGGTTGTGTTTCATGGCGCAAGGGAAATATTTGAGCTACGCCAAACACAAGTCAGACAACGTCAAGCAATGGAGATGCACATGGAAAAGACAAACAGAGGAAACAATGACCTTAAGAATTTGTTGTAGACTAGAATGGCAACGGAGAGCCATTCCAGTCCTGTTCTTTTCCTGTTCTTAACTTTTCTATCTGTTTCAATCTACAGCACACAGTAAAATGTAGCTAAAGATAAAAAAAAATTTAAGTGCAACACAAGTGTCATTGAAAATAAATAAACGGAAGATTTAGTCTTGGAACTGAAAAGCTAAGTTAGATTGGGTTTTATGGCACAAGGTCCCTAAACAGACAAGCTGCGCCAAACTGAACAGCTGATCTCATTTTTATCAAATTTTTATATTCTTACACTTGAAGATAAATTTGTTGGCAGCAATATAACTTCAACTTACAGTTTAATGGAAGTAACGTGAAAGTTATTGTGCCAACCAAACTATATCATTCGATATTTGTTCTAACAAATGGCAAATTTTGAAATACGCCACTGATCAGATCAGAAGCGCTACTGCTTATTCAATCACATGGCAGTGCAAAACAAGTTTAAACATAAATTAGTTGAAAGTACCAGAAAGATTGAAAAGATATTTATCACCATCTAGATATTGATTTGACAGTAGAAGCAACTCTTAAAATATGGTTCTATATTTGATTCTATTAATATGATTTAATGATTTCTCCTTTATCACTGAATGGTTGGTAGGTATTTTAATTAACGTCGCACTGGAGCAACACAACGAGCTATTGACGACTGTCCGGGATCAAACCCGAAGTTGTCACTGAGTGGATACAATTTAAAGGTTTATGCAATTTTCATTATTTTCGGAAGGGATTTTGATGTTACACTTTAAAAGTTGCAGTAACGTGTTGGAACACACGTGTATTTATTTCTGTTACAATGAATCGTTGCATATTACTTCAATACATTACATTACTATAGAACGGAGCAAAATGTAGTCATGCTCATGCGAAGTTTAGACAAAGCCTTAACCAACTGAAGCAATTCGAGGAGTAAAATCTTAACTTTAAGTTAAGCGTCTCTCTAATTTGAAGATGCTTTAATTCTCTAAAATCTAAATGAAGCAGAATAAGTCGATTTAGATAATTGTTCGATTGTATCTAAAATCATGCAGTGCTGGAGAAAAGTACATAAGGTGATTTCAAAAGAGGATTGTTTATAGCTAAGTAAATTTTAATTTAACATGCTTTCGATTTTAGATGTTTTCGTAAATACTCAAACGAAACAAAACCTACCTTCTGTGTGATTGAAACTTCCCTGTGACATGACCTGAGCCGTCACATCCTGGAATGGGACACCTGTTAGGAAAAGACAGTAGTTTTAGAGTTTAGTGTATTCGCATGTATCTTGTTTCCCTAACGTTTCTGACTCGGTAAAAATAGTCAGTCACTATTCACTAATCGTAAAACTTTTTTGAAATCGTTATTTATTAAAGTGTTTTGTGATTTAATTTGTGAACATATCTGTAACTTTTAATTAAAAATATGAAAATTGAGATGAAAGAATTCTCTAAATTGAATACGACGATTGAAGTATTCCCGATAAAATTAACTGTAAGGACCCTTTGATGAATTGGGAATATTTAATAATATGGTATATTTAGAAATGACCGAAGATTATAAATTGATTCAATAGGCTTAATTAAATGAAACTACCTTTAACCCTCCAGGTGGTTGTTTCGACGAGGTATCTTGTCATTAGCAAAACTGACCAGATTTTGTTGGACGAGATACCTCATAGGTAGAAGAAAACTGACCAGATCTTGATCTCGTCATCATCAAAATATCGGCACTATCTTGATCATTAGCAAAACTAGATTTTGATGGACGAGATATCTCGTCAAAACCACTTGGAGGGTTAATACAAAGGAAAAAAAACATACGCGAACAAGTAAAATAATTAAAATATATGGCATTTTAATTCTTTAAGGGATTCGAATAGAGAATTTTTGAATGTTGGTATCGTTTTCTGAATCAAATTCGTTGTATTTCACCGTTGTACGATATAAACTGGTATTAACAAGTTTAAAAGATTTTTGTTACGTATTAAAACTTTTCTAGGTATATATATATATATATGTATATATATATGTATATATATATATATTATATATATATATGTATATATGTATATATATATATATATGTATATATATATATATATATTATATATATATGTATATATGTATATATATATATACTGTCAACATTTTGAAAGTATTCCTTTTTGCAGTATTTTTTTATTTAAAACGCTCTTTACATTTCTAAAAGTGCATCAATTTTTCATCTGTAATTCAAACGTATTCCAGCAAATTATAAATGCATAAGTTAAATCACAAATAAAAAAAAACATTTTATTGCCTATTTCCAATTATTTAATGTCCGTAAGCCCTGCAATTTTTTATATGATAATTAGTTAATCTCATGTAAATGATATGATAATTAAAGCCTCACACACGAAATTTTGGGACGCTAATCTTGGCCTTGAACATAACTGGAGAAACTCGAGTTTCGGTCCTTTAATTTAACTTATTGTTCATTCGAATGACTTATAAAACAGGCTGCTTTTGTAACAAAACAAACTGGTTGGTTATAAAATGTCCGGTATGGATAACTCATTTAAATGGTACCGTCAAGGTTTACGATTATTTTCCCATTAATCCGTTAAACTACTGTATCTACAAAGTTCGTAAATTAATCTTTCGGAACAAAATGGTCAATAGCTATTTCAAAAAATTTATAATTTCATGTATCGAATTAATTATTGAATTAGTTTTGCTTCACTGAAATAACTATGAACCATTTTTTACATGCTTTAATCTTTTCTAGTCATTTTTAGAAGTTCTTAAATTTTTTCTACAAAAAATTAAAATTGTACAAATTGTTCGCTGCTATGATTTATTAAAATGTTTAATAGGTATAAAAGTTCTAATACAGTTTTTACAAAAATGAACAAATATCCTAGTTTTATTACCATCATTTACTAAATGCTGGACATCATAGTCAATTTTGCTATTTTATTTCTCGTTCATTGGTTACATTTTCAATCTCAGAATCATAGCATTAAAATTGTATTGAAATTTACGTATCTTCGTGTGGTTATAGATTTTCATTATATAATATCCACTCAATTTAATTTAAATTGATGACTAGAATAAAATACTATGAAGATTTAAAAAGTAATTTATGAGGTTCATTTAAATATGTGCGCTGCCATTTTTTGATAAAAGATGTGGATCTCTTACCTGAGAGGCTCTGAATCATTCTTTTCGTCCCTGTTTACCATTTTCTTCGGTTTATTTGCTCTGGGGCAGCCAGACAGACTTCGGTGTGAAGAATAATTTCCCGTCACATGACCAGAGCCGTCGCATCCGGGTGTTGGGCATCTAAATAATTCAGAAATAGTGAAATTTAGCATACAACATTTAATGGATGTAACATCAAGATTTATTAAACACAAAATCAAGACTTCATTAATAAAAAATCCGGATTCAATCGATGAAACATACAAGGCTTTTCTGAATTTATTTTTAAACCACCAGGAAATATCAACGGAATAGAAAAACTACAAGAAACTATTTTTAATTTCGCAACAGTACTAGGGTTAGAAGCATATGCAATCACTAATTTGACTTATTTTCAAAATGCATGTTTAAACTAATATTTTGTTTTTATTGAAAAACTTATCAATCTTTTCAGTTGGAAACATTTTGCACACATGACACACTGTTGGACTGCTAAGTTTTCTGAATTTTTACGATGCATAAGACATGCAAACACAATAGAGATACATATGTTATAAGCAATTTCGAAAACATTCTTTGAAATACTTTGGTATTGTTTTCTTTTCTGACAGGTATTTTTTGTGTGGCTTTTTAGGATTTTAATCCATATTTTGAATGTTTTAAGTGCATAGATGCATGCCAGTTTGTTACTTTTTCGTATAAATCCAATCCAAAAACCCAATGAGATCTTTTTATGAATGCATGGACAAGATTTCATATTTGAAAAAATTGCACAGAAAAGTGCCCAGAACACACTGTTGGACTTTACTGTTTTCTGATTTTTTACGATGCACAATATACATGTAAACAAATAGGGACAAATATGTTATAAGTAACTCGAAAATATTCTTCGAAATACTTTGCTATTATTTTTATTTCTGATACGTGTTGCCGTTTTAGGATTTTAGTCCATGCTTGAATGTTTTAAGTGAATAGTTGTATTCGAGTTTGTTACTTTTTCGTATAAATCCAATCCTACACTGCTGGCCACCGTAAATGCAACACCCTGAAGGAAGCATGCAAATAATATGAAATTTACAACATGCATTAGCGGAGGTGAGATATGCAAATGATTAGAATTTCAGCGCAGACGCACATCACGCGCGCCTGTGGCGCCACTTCAAAGCGCTATTTAAGGCTTGGAGATTTCGACGATTTCAAGTACGGCAATTGTGTTTTTCTTGTGGTTTTTTCAAAAAAACGATCAATTATGCCTCGTAGAAAACAGCGATCATCTTTTGATCAAGTATCCGAGTTCGACAGAGGAAGGATAGTGGCCTACCGAGATTGTGGATTATCTTTCAGGGAAATCGGTAGTCGTGTTGGACGAAACCAAACAACTGTAATGCGGATATGTGATCGTTGGATGCAGGAGGGTACGACGGACCGACGTGTTCGATCGCATCCACCTCAGTGCACCACTTCACGTGATGACAGGCATATTGTGCGTATGGCAGTGACGGATCGCTCAGCCACATCACGAACCATAGCACAGCACATTCAGTCTGTACCGCATCATCCAGTGTCTGCGCGTACCATTCGACGCCGTTTACAGCAGAGTGGTCTGTCCGCAAGACGTCCATTGCTTCGTCTACCCTTGACGCAGAACCACAGACGTTTCCGCCGCCAATGGTGCGATGAAAGAAGGATGTGGACGGCAGAATGGAATGAAATTGTCTTTACTGACGAGTCACGCTTCTGTCTGCAACACCACGATGGTCGGATTCGAGTCTGGAGACACCGTGGAGAGAGGATGCTGAACAGCTGCGTTATGCACCGCCACACTGGTCCTGCACCGGGTATTATGGTATGGGGCGGTATTGGATATCACTCTCGCGCTCCTCTAGTACGCATTGCCGGTACTTTAAACAGCCAGCGCTACATCTCCGAGGTGTTGGAGCCAGTTGTCCTTCCTTACCTTCAGGGCTTGCCCACAGCCATATTTCAACAGGACCACACGTGTCACGCATTGTCCAAGGGTTCTTCGTCAATCGCCAGATTGAATTGCTTCCCTGGCCAGCTCGCTCTCCGGATCTTTCGCCGATAGAAAACATGTGGTCCATGGTTGCTCAACGATTGACCCAGAATACATCCCCAGCTGCCACACCAGATCAACTTTGGCAACGTGTGGAAGCTGCTTGGTCTGCTGTACCCCAAGAACACATCCAAAGTCTCTTTGAATCAATGCCGAGGCGTGTGGCAGCGGTGATCTCCAACAATGGCGGCTACTCTGGCTACTGATTTTGGCAGGAACCACACTTCACAGAAGTCTATAAATTTAATCATTTGATACTTGGTCAACATGTTATCTACAAAATAAATTTTGTTGTGATATCTCTTGTCTTTCTTGGTGTTGCAATTTGGGTGGCCAGCAGTGTAAAACCCAATGAGAACTTTTTATGAATACACTGACAAGATTTCATATCTGCAAAGATTGATTACGTGTAAAAATTTACTTATTAAACTAAAAATATTTTAATTTAAAGTGGTGAGTGTCAATGAGCTCAAGAGATGAACTGTGATAAAAGAGCAAATCCAACCAATGCAGTAAGTTCAAATTATTTTAGAATATATTCGTATTAGAGAGGCACTTAAATCTAACCTTTTAACAAACCATAAAATAGTCATATTACGTACCTTGCTGAGCTCTTGCTGCATGTTTGAAAATCAGTTTACTAACTATTAATGAATTAAAATCTGGAATATTTAATATAAAATCTACCTTAGGTCCTATTTCGTTGGGTTTTATTATTATTGACTGATTTAGTTTTATCACTATTGACTGATTTAGTTTAATCAAACAGATTTTTCAGACAACATCTGGTTGATACTTAAAAGCTTTTATGTACAAAAAAAAAACAGAAAGTGAAACTTATGACTAGTAAAAGATTTTATGAAACGTATTAACATATTGTTGCCCAAATAAAAATACTTTATTCACTTTCAAATTCATCAGAGTATACTACCGTAGTTTTCGTTACAAATTTTTATATTAATTACTAAAAAATTTGGTTCTGTTTCATACTATGTGTCGATGGATAAATTGTATCAAAGTTATTATAAAATAACACACACCTGAGGATAGGAGACATTGATTTATCATGCTGGCTGCTTGGATATCGATACCATTGACCGCTGGGCTTTTCATTATAACATAAATTAGGCCTGAAACATAAATATAATTTATAGAGTAATTATTTTCTCGACTTAAAAATAATGGACTGTTAGGACATTTTAAAACTTTTGACAAACCATGGAACTTGAGCATAGAGTCTGAATTTAGAATAACTTTCGAATAACCTCGCAACGAATTATTTATAAAATTAGGAAATGAAAACGAAATAACTATCACGGATATTGAAAATAAAACTAGAAATATGTTTCATTATTGACTGACTTCTCCAGAGATGTTAATACAGTATTTTAAACCTTCAGACCGATAAAGATTAATTGGATAAGTATCTAGTATATTTTAATTGATTTAAAAACATGACACATGTATAGTTTTGCATTAATTTAAATATAAATTTAACACCCAAATGAAATGAAATATTGTTTGGGATTGGGTTGCTATTATATTTAACGCTTTTTAGCACATACATATTTGATGGTAAACTGAAAAAATGTATATGAAATTCTGCAAACGTTGTAATCTATTACTTTGAATTTTAGGAAAATGTATCAGATTTCAGACTAGTAATATCTTGTTTACAGTTTCTCTTTAACAAAATATTCCACTTCTAATAAGACTGCTTATAAATTAAGTGACATTATTAAGAATAAAAATTTTATTAGTTAAAAAAACAGGACAAAACTCATTAAATGTGTCTTAAATGATTTTTTAATCTTTATAATAAAGTTAAAAATCTAAATAATTATATAACATACTTTAATTCTTGATGCTGGGCCTGGATTTGGGATCTATCGGCATGCGGGCAACCAGAAAGGCTGTAAGTAAAATGCCAATAATATTAATATATATAAATATTAACTCAGTCAAATCTTTAATTCATATCCCAATTCATTTGCTTTATGAAATTCAATGTTGAAGATATTTAGATAAAAATTCCTTTGAAATATTTAGAGCTGGTTCTCTGTTCATATAAGAAAAATACACGAAAAAACATATTTTGCATTTTGTACTTTTTGTAATAGGATAGAGTAGGAATAAGCAATCTATTCCTGAACGTAGTAACAGATGTGGAGAATAAGTAAAATTCGCCCCAATCATGCAAAAAACAGAAATTATTGTTCAAAATCAAATATTTAAAATGCTTGAATACGTTTATTCAAAACATACACTGAATGTTCATTTACATCTGCCTATACACAAATAAAAATTACTCAAATTAATAATAAGAGGTCTGATCTAAAAGTATCCGACCTTATTTTTTATTGAGCTAACAGGCTGCAGCCTAAGCTTAAACTCTGGCATATGCAACCTCGGAAGTTCATGCACATGAGCAATTCTTTTCTAAACCATGCAGATCTTGCTGCGAGGAAGCCATGATACTTGATCGTGTGTTTTGTGTTTGGCCCAGTTTTATTTCCAGTTTGTCCTTCAAAAGACATGCTGGAATGCTACAATGGTGATTCTGATTTCAAGACAAAATCACGATTGGAGATGAGTCCTGGGTCTATGGAACTACGGTTTACCCTGAAACAAAGGTACAGCCATCTCACTGGAAAAACGCAAGTGTCTTCACGGACAAAGACTTAGATATCACGATGTAATATCTTGTTAACAATTTTTCGAAACCAGTGCTCATTCCTTTTACGAGTACTTCCTTTGGGACAAGCTGTCAACAAGGAATGTTAGATGACTGTTATTCATCGTGTATAAGAAATATTTAAATGAAATAGATCACGACTGAAAAAGTAGGGACTGGAAGATCCCTCTCCACAGTCCTACTTCTCGGTATAGGCAGTCGGCTTCTCGGATTCGGCAGTCCTACTTCTAAGGTATAATTCCAAGTGACATTGGACCAATTTCCAGGCCAAAGATTACATTCAAAGGGCAAGAGTTCAGAACTCAGAAGGTGATTGGTTGGGTTTTATAGAGTAAGGACCATATTTGACCAAGCTGTGCCAAACAAAATACACACAAGGAGAGTTTTTATTGGCACAGAAGAGAGAAGTACCCCAGGGTAAGTTACAGGAATCGAAACTGCGCCGCCTACAGAACGCAGAAGAAATAAAGAAAAATGCCACAAAGCAGTCGAAGGTCCTAAAAAGTTACATTTGAAAATGCTTTCAGCAGTAGAAGAACCACTGGGAGACCTGTATCGATTAAGACAATCTATTATTTTGAAGGGGACAAGGTTTAAACTATATACCTATAGTAGTTTTATTTTTTGACTGAAAATCGGACACTTTTGGATCAAACCATCGAATGAGTCAAATTAATGGGAGATTTCACAATCTCCCATTAGTTGAATATCAACACTCATTGCACATTAAGCTTCGCTTTCAAACTGTCATCAACAATTTGATCTTTATTTTGACTAAATGAATCCCATCGTAGAAAACGTGGATTCATACAACAACGTTGTTTCAAACATATATCCATTTTACTGTGGCGGGAGCTGTTAAACTCAAATTCTCCATAACTACTTCGTCTTTTCTGGCCATTTATAACTGTTGCCTAACCCTGAGATCGAAGATCAGTTAATCAGTTAAATAACTATCCATGTGAAATAGTGATTTATTTGGTTAGGCTCTTTCACAAACAGCATAAATATTTTTTTCCTTACTTGGTTTAATAAATGTAATTGCAATTTCATTCTTCTTACATCGACTAAAGTAAAAATGAAAAAGAAATGTCGATGTCTTATTTGTTACGCAGATGAGTTTTGAAGACACTTTTGTTTACTTATAGAGTGCAATAAATAGCTTACTTGTTCATCTTTGAAAAAATATTTTTATATTGGAGAAGTACAATGAAAGAATTCTGAACTTGTAATATCCTGACATATCAGGTTGGTTGTGTTTTAGGTTTTTATGGCACAGAGGTCATAGTTGGCCAAGTTACGCCAAGCACCAGACACACAACGTCAAGTAATGGACATACACACAATAAAAGTTTACTGACACAGGAGAGAGAATACATCCAGGATACGTTATATTAATAGACCCTGCGCTTGACATATCAGGATGCCTTTGGGAGGACTGCCGCATTATCTTTCTTTCAAGGAATTCCAACCGTATCCTACAGAGGCCTACTCTTCCAATCGGACCATGACGTGAAGAAGTCGGACATTTTTCAACCATAAGACTATCTTCAACATTTAACTTAGCAACGACATTTATTCAAAATTTCATCTATCTTAACTTTAGATTTTAAGCAGATTTTACAATGGGATAGTTCTGCCAAGTGGTGATTTAAATAGATTCAACCATCCTCTAACTGAAAATTTTTGACTACCACTCATTAGATTAAAATCTGGATTATGTTTTTTCCACCCGCATTAAATTTTTTATATTTGCCAGTTTTTAAACACAGTAATTTGTAGTTCCCAACAAATCATCGCACGGGCAATAGGGCCATCATATTTTTTACATTTTTATAATATGATTTTACATTTTTAATTCTTCATTTTTAAACAGCTTTATATTATTACGAATCTGAAATCTGAAATCTTCAGGGCCTATTATATGTGCTACTAATGGGCCGTTCCCTCAAATTAAAAATAAAGTGCTATATATTTCCAAATGTGGATATCAAATTGAAGGTAAGATGCTTTTTAAAAAGAACTGAACCATCGCTGAATTACTAGGATCTGCGAAAAAGAGAGAACGATGTTTTTCTCACCTTCTATGCGTGGCATAGTTGCCGGATATATGCCCCATTCCATCGCAGCCAGGTGTCGGGCAGTGAATCAATTCTCTGCCCTCTCGTCCTCTGCTTTTCATTTTTGGCTGCATGCATCTGGAAAGAAAAAAATGCACACAGTTTCATATGAGAAATTTATAATATTTCAGTGAATGTATTAATTTTAAAAACTGAATCACATAAGGAGGCAAAAATGTATAATGAGACATTATCTGAAAGATATTTCGATGTTAATGATAAAATATATAAAGAAATTACGTTATAGAATAGAAATTACTGAAATAGGCTTAAATAAGTAAATCAGATTTGCAAATGACATATTCTATTGATATTAGATTTAAATTCTACATAACAAGAAACATTCAAAATCCTTACTAACAAATGTAATGTAACATTTCATACATGGGGTAAGTATTCCCTTTAAATATTGTAGTTCCTTTATATCTTCTCTCTTTTATGAGGTTAATTGCTTTCACCCAAACAGCAAAAACAGCTAACAGTTAATATTAAATACATTGAAATTATATTGTTTCTCTAAGCAATCGTCACGATACAATAGTTGTTTTTGAAAATTAAATGGGAAATAAATAAATTTCAGCCACATTTAATTGGTTTTGCCAAGTACTTTCAGAAATGTACAGAACTTAGAGCTCCAATGTCCATTCACAAAAGTTTGGACAATGAACAAACATGTGTTGTTTTCAAAAGTTTGTGTGTGTGATCTTTCTTAAAATTCTGAATTAGATTGTTGTTGAATTAGGTTGTCTGAATTAGGTTGTCTGAATTAGGTTGTCTGAATTAGGTTCTGAATTAGGTTAGGGTCGAAGTTATAAGTAAGGAATTTTAATGAATCATCAGCAGTGGTAGTGATGTAGGTAAAGTTATTCATTTCTCATTAGTTGAAATGAACGAATTCTATTTTTTAGACACATTCCTTTGATAAATTTAAGCTATCATTCGCTACAATCAGGTGAAATATTTGGTAAACTGACCGTGAAAGCGAACGATAATAGTCATTTGGAACATTATAAGAAATATTGCAGACTTCTAGAATCGTGATGAATCATATAGATCAGGCCTTTTTAAGTCTGATTCCATTAATTCAGTTTGAATTTTGTATCTTGGATTGTTAAAAATTGAGCAGGCTAGTCCAAATTTATCTGTTTCGCTTCTTCAATCTTTCGTCAGCCTGTGCTGATTGCACCATGTACAAAGTTGTGCCAGC
Organism: Meta bourneti; assembly: GCA_933210815.1. Classification (NCBI taxonomy): domain Eukaryota; kingdom Metazoa; phylum Arthropoda; class Arachnida; order Araneae; family Tetragnathidae; genus Meta; species Meta bourneti. The sequence goes on along the minus strand of OW119929.1, from coordinate 76,505,120 downwards.
AAACAGACAAGAAGATAATGCTTATTTCCCACATTGACAGTTGGTCGAGTTGGGTTGTATGGCTCGAAGGGTAATATTTGCACAAGCAGTCCCAAACAGCGTCAAGTAAATGAACATACACGCAAATAAAGTGTTACTGACAGAAGAGAAATTCAAATTGACAGAAGAGCAGAATTTTATGTTAAAGTGGCCAATATAAATAAGTTTTTATGTCTATGGATTCAATTAATTTAGTTTGAATTTTATTGTTAGAATTGTGTCAAGTTAAAAGATAGAAGACTTCTACAGAATTTTCTTGTAACATTTCTACTTGACTATTCATTAGTCAAACAGTACATGTTGCATGACGCATGAAGCCATGGCAGCAGCTATTGTCGAACTGAATGACGCTTTGGTAGAAGTGCGACCTTCGAAAATCAATGGCCAATATAAATATTCCACTCATTTAGTTTCAGATAGTTGAAAAAGAAGGTCCTAATCACCTTACATCCGTTTTACTGAATTATTTATTAACCAATCTAGATTATTGTGTCTCATATAATTGCTACAGTTACAATTATTCAACGTTTCTATGTTGCCAATCACCTTACATCCTTTTTACTGGATTGTTTATTAATCAGTATAGAGATCACCTTACATCCGTTTTAATGGATTATCTATTAATCAATCTAGATTATTGTGCTGATCGCGTCTCACATGATCGCTACAGTTGTAAATGTATTGAATTTTCAGGGTTGCCCTTTGTTAATTTCAATGGAACCGCTTAATTTTTAGTTTGTCTCCAAAAAGGCGAAAAGTCGAGATTTAAATTTGGTAATTTGGTGCAAAAGAATCAAGTAACCAATATGAAGATGTGCGATTCAATCTTTCTAATTCTATAAACTACTCATTTACACACATGTCCAAAAATAAGGATAACGAGTTCAATCCCGTGATAAGTAACACCGAAGGTCCTCTAATGACAAATGAATATATCACAAGCTATGTGGAGAACATATAAGAACAACCGCATGCCTCCTTATGCTACTGGGAACTAAAGAAATGAAATAACAATTGCTGAGGTGAACACACATTGTAGGTTTTAGCTTTTGCGAAAAACATTTTGTGTTCTGTTAAAAGCAACCTAATAGGAAATGTGTTGGTCTATCATTAATGCAGGGCTCACAACGTGAAGACATGCTTTCCATAAGGCTGTTCAAGAGTTCCTGTGGCACAGGTAATACCATTCGTGCACTAGAGCCCATATTTTCTATTATGGGGACTTTAGTGGTGGGATGTGCGTTGCGATGTGACGTCTAAGAGCATACATACTGCATTGGATTGAGATCAGGTGACCTTTCTTGATGCGCATTCAGTATTATACATTATTTTTAGAAATGTGTGTAGTTTAAGATTATTAAAAAGAGAGAAAGATTCTCCCAATTATATTGCAACTGATTTGCTGGATTATTCATTAAGCAATCTAGATTATTGTGCTAATTGTGGCTCACATGAAGCCGTGCCATCGTACAGTTGTGAATGACTTGAATTTTCAATGGTGATTTTTGCAAATTTAGAAATTTAAAATGGAATTGCTTAATTTATAGTTTGGGGCTTCCCAAACGCAACAAGTCGAGATTTGCTTTCTTGAATTGGGCATGGCTAGTTTAGGTAGTTAATTAACATCGGACTGAAGCAACACAACGGGTTATTGGCGACGGTCCGGGATCAATCCCGAAGGGAAAGATCTGAGGACACCAAGTAATTTTCAACCACGGTCAGATGACGAGGTCAACACCTGAGCTGAATTGGGTGTGGCAGACAAGAGTAGAGGAGCAAAGGGATACTTACTTTTCGGGTACGTACTCCGGTGGTGAGGGCATGAGGTGATGGTGCTGTATCCTGTCGGTGGGGGGCGGCGGCCCGAGCGGGCTCTGTGGGTAGGGCACGTGCTGCGTGGGGCAGTGGGGCGTGGCCGGCGACCGCGGCGAGGGTGATGGGGCGGCGTTGGGCATCATGTGGGGAACTCTTTCGTCGTGTCCAGTAGAGAAATCAACGGGCTCCGTCTGCTCCGAGTCGTTCGTGGGGGGTGGGGGTGGAGAGTAAATCTGTTTGGACGACACCACTACAGAATTCCTCTGACCACCGCCGCACATGGATGGTAACGACATGCTGAAACAGACAGACACTGTCAATGCCGGCACTGAGACTATAGTCTGTTTCTTTAAAATAGGCGTCTATCAAGGTCACACTCTCTATACCGGGGTGGTTGTAGTTCGGTTCCCGAGAGTTCGCAGTGGAGTCGTATGGTTCTGAACGAGTCTATTTCGCAAATTAGGCGATTACTTGAAAAGTAAACAAAACGCTTCCACAACCTGCCAGTACGATAAACTTAGAACCAATCATATTTAACCCTTCTGGTTTCATTGTCTTGATGAGGTTTTTCGTTATTACAAAAATTGATGGACGAGATTTATTGACGATTGATGGAGAGACTTATTTTGATGGACGAGATATCTCGTCTCTAGAAGGAAACTGATCAGATCTCGATCTCGTCATCATCACAAAAATTGACAATATCTTGATGACGAAGTATCTCGCCATTTGCAGAATTCGTCAGATCTTGATGTACGAGATATCTCGTCAAAACCACTTGGAGGGTTAACGTGGATTCTGGGTCTAAGTTTATCATTCTGTGCCTGAAGCTATAGCAGTGATAACGAGTTGGCAGAGAGAAAACATTTATTCATACTTTTGAGTATAGCATCTTTCTCCTAAATAGCTATCACACCTTTTTTCGAAAATCGACTGACCCAAGGTCGATTGTCTTCTCGTCAGAACCACACTATATCCACCATTCAAATCCTTCACTCAATTTTTCTACTTTACTTCCGTTGTGTGTGTTTGGATTCCATCTTAACTATCAACAAATGGAATCACGAGCCATGACTGAAGTGGGGGAGATAAATTCGTCGCCTCAATAGAATCAGATGCTTCTATAGTTACAGATTAATGTAAACTTAGGGTGAGTGTGACCTTGAATTGTCTATTTTAACCCTTCAAGTGATTTCGACGAGGTGTTATCATCAAAATCTGACGATTTTTTCTAATTATGAGATATCTCTCATGAAGATATTGCCGATATTTTTTATGATGACAAGATCAAGATCTGGTCACCTTTTCTCTAATGACGAGATATAACGTCCATTCATCAAAATCTGGTCATCTTTGCTAATAAAGAGACATCCTCGTCTAAACAACAACCAGGAGGTTTAAGAAGTTATGGGATATAGCTACTTTTCTCTCTATAGCAAGCTGTAAAGCGAAAGATATGAATTAGCTTAACAGAACAAAGACTTTTAACGCTAAACCTGATTTTAAGGAAGCTCATAAGTGCTTAGGAATATTTATGAACAAAACAGTGAGGAAGTGCTTTTTAATACAAGTAGCAACGGGGAGTTTGGCATAAAGCATAGAAGCAAACAAAACAATTTTATGTTTACGTGTACTCTACCATTACATTAACATACAAATAATTGTGCTTTTCAATTTGAAAATAAAAGTCAATCAATATTTATTTATAAAGAAACACAATATTCTGTTCATCTATTAATTATTTACAAATACAAATTTCTTAATACCAAATTTATTCGAGTTTTATGTGAGTAAAAAGAACTAGAGGATGCTGTAAAAAGTTTGCATTCTTTACAGTAGAAAGTTACACTCTAAGCATTACAGTAGAAATAATTTAGGTATATATCGAAGAAATGAAATAAAAAGTACTTAAAAGATTAATATTATCTATTTCTAAATCTTTTAGTGTATAGCAATATTAGAAATGAAAATGTAAGATAAAAGATGTGGATTTCTAAAGATGGATTTGTACTTAAATACATATCTTATAAACTATTGTTCAAAATAAAAAAAGCTTCATATTCTAGAGTTGAAAAATCAGAAAAATTACTTTTCCCTTAGAAATTAAAACACAGATTTTTTGATGATTTATAAAAATTAGCTATTCATAAAACTTTAAGTTAAACTCTATAAGAATATCCACATCCAAACAGTTATATAGAATGCTTTTACTTTATATTTCAATCATATTTCCTGTATTAACAATTGATACGTAATAGTCATGCATATTATCAGCGTATATGATAAATTAAATTATATTAATCTTCCCACTCTTGAGTATCTCAGTTTGCCTATCAGTATTTATTACAATTATGCAGTATGCAACAGAACAACTCCGTCGATATAGCAAATATCAACTTTGAAAGAAAAATAAACATGATCTAGTATAAAGAAATGAAGTTCTTACTTTGGTTTGTTAAGCATATTTCCGTCCGGTGACTCAGATTTAATCTTTGGCACCATTGGTCTAGAGTAGAACCTCTGGCTGTCGTACGAATTGTAGTCAGGAGTCTGTGGGCGTCCATACTTCTCCATAGGGGATCGTACTGGTTGCCCGTACATGGGATACCTGTAGTCTGGCATGTCCGTATGCTTCACGTAACAAAGCGTCCTCATTACACAGTCCGGAGACGATGGCCCAGAAGGAACTGTAAAAATATCGTGTCTTAGGTTCTGCCACCAATATCAAGTATAGACATTTGAAAGTACTCTGAACACTAATTAACCCTCCAAGTGGTTTGACGAGAAATCTCGTCCATCAAGATCTGACTAATTGCTAATGACGAGATACCTCGCCATCAAGATATTGTTGATTTTTTGATGATGACGAGATCCTGGTCAGTTTTTTTCTAATGACGAGATTTCTCGTCCATTAAGATCTGGTCAGTTTTGCTAATGACGAGATACCTCGTTGAGACAACCACCAGGAGGGTCAAATAAATCGAGTGATAAAAGAAATGTCTAGAAATATGATAATCAACCCTACGGGATATGATTGAAAACTAACTCCCCGGATTTGTTTAACCCTTTGAGCGTATACAAGTTCTGTAATCCGTGGTCTTCGCTACATGACTTCTGAAACAGTTTTGACCTTCTTGAATAATATATTTCCCGGGAATCTTTCAACCAGTATTTGTAGGTAGGTAGGTTGTTGAATTTACGTCGAACTGGAGCAACACAACAGACTACTAGCGACGATCCGGGAACAATCACGAAGGGGTACGAGGACAACACCTCGAAATTTTGAACCACCATCAGATGACGGAGGCCAATACCTGAGTTGGCAAACCACTCTATAAACTTCCACGCCACACCAATTGGAGGGCATTTCAGGCCACGACAGATTCAACGTTCACCAGCCCCACGTACACGACGATCCTTGGTTGGATCGAGTTCCGAACACAATCCTCCGATAGCTAATCCGCGACTCTACCCACTGGGCCAACATGGTCCCATACCTACGAGTAAGTTTGGTTATTTAGTAATTATGGTATATTGTGTGGCAAAAGCAATATTACACTACTTTGAAATCTCGTAAGTCTCAGAGGGTTCAATATTGTTTTAACTAAACGAGTTAATAGAGGTTAACGCATTTATATCATCGAACCATTTTATCAATTAATCGCTGTAAAAAGTTAATGTTCGTATTTCTTATGCATAAATTGTATTATTTTTGAAAAATAATATAATTATTAATTATTGGGAAGTTCGAAAAATACGTAGTTACATCAAGTTACATTATTTTACTAAATTAAGAGATAGATTAAATACCGATGGTCAAAAACTATATCGATAAAAAATGGTGGAATACAACGAGCCCGTTCTAGAAACGAAGAGCTGATATTAACTTCTTCGTAGAGTGTTTTATTGCTACATCATACATCGGTATCTGAAGTGGAATGAAATTAATTTGATGCTATTAGTATGGAAGGAGGGAAAGAAATCATTTACAAATTTATTAATTTGATCAAACTAATTAAAAAGCTTTTTTCATATTAGCTAAGTATAGGTTGGAAAACATACAAATTTGAACTGTTCACTTACTTTGTCCAACAGGAGGTGAAGGTTTTGGCGTGGCTCTTTGTTCCTTTTGGACCATTTTCTCCATAGCAGCAATGGGACATCCAGATAAGCTAAGAAATGGAAATTTTATGTATAGTTCCTAACTCAATATCTTTCTTTCCATTATATATCATTACATTAATTCTTTTCATTGTGTATAATACCATTAATTCTTTCCATTATGTATAATACCATTAGTTCTTTCATTTAATACATCTAATGACTTATGATTTTTTCGAGATTCCTAAAATGAACGGATCAAAAAAGATATGCTCAGTATTTATGATACAATTCATGTAATACCAGAGGCAAAATCGAAAGGGAGATTACTTGGAAAAGCCTTAGCTTTTACTTTTTATTATTATTCTGTCTGATTAAAGGACTACCTGCATTGGTTATAAAGTCTTTCGAGAAGATTCCCGTGGGATATATTGTGTTCGTGACAGATTATGTAACGTCTTCTGAAAAAGATCTTGAAACATGGCGAAAGCGGAAACTCTTGTCTTTCTATTTTTGATACATTGCAATATCTCTTCGAATGTTGCTGACTCAGATGAAAATATTACACTGTGAGAAGGTCGGACTTTCTGGATTAGGAATACTAATACCCAGAAGAGCCGAACAGATGGGTATTAGTGTAACATTCCTCCGTCGAATCTTGCAGTTTTGGCGAGAGATCTCTTTTTAAGGAAGAGTTGTAAAAAGATATGTTCTTTTTTACAATTTTACCAGACTATAGGAGTGAAAGCGAGTGATCTTTGTACTCGAGTCATGGCGGATTTCATCTTGCATGTGGCTATGCCGATTGGATCCTTAACCCTCTCAGTGGTTTGTCATTGTGTCGAAATCTGCGTTATAGTGTCCAGCCTCTGGTGCAAAAACGTGTTCCAGTCACTTTCTGGGCAAGGGACAATTTGTTTTTCCTATTCGGATCCACTAGACATCTCGTCCTCAAGAAAATTGACCAGATCTTGGACGAGATATTTCGTCGAAATACTCGGAGGGTTAACATACCGATAAAATTCATCCAACTGCTTATAGAGTCGCGCGTACTTTACAACACGAACACGATCGTCCCACGTTTAGTAGAGGGAAAAGATTAACGTCCTTACGAAGACCAGTTTTGTAGGGGTAAAACTCCTGTACATATTCAAGAACAAAGAAATATGTATTGACATATATTCAAAATATAGGAAAGTATGTCCGTCATGAAAAGGTGGAATGTCATTACATCATCGGTCGGTAGGTGGGAAGGTTTAACCCTTGTCCTAGCATTTGGATGAGAGGGAATTCAAGATGTTATTGATCGTAGCGAATCTGTAAAAGCACTCTAAAGCAGTTAACCTACTGGTTGAAGAGTACTATTGCTACGATATAGACTTCCATAATCTTTGGAAATGACTAAGATCGTTTGACGATGTAGTTCTTTATTGCCAAGACGGACATGTTTCCGTCGTTCGTTTGTTCTAGATGTCCTATAAAGTATTATAATGGGGATTCTATGCTGCACCCTTGCAATTTGCCTCCGCCTCTGGTATGTGGTTGTTCCCTTGATGCTCATTAGATACTCAACTCACACCAGATAGTGACGTCTTTTTGAGAGTCTTGTCTGTAGACTGCTCTTTGGTCTAGGCGAAATCAAAATATCCTATCGTTTGGTCATTATGCTCATCTTGCAGCCCCATAGGATGCAAAAATTTGTCAAGAGTAATTTATATTGGTGTTGTTGCCCTGGATTCATTTTTTCTTGGCGTAATTTTACTTGAGGGTGGTCAACATGCGAATCCTTGAGATAAAGCAAGTAAGTCAAATAGCTATGCGACTCAATTAAATTCATTGTAGAATGCTTAAAAAACTCTTAACATTCCTAGTAATGAGACGTGGTTAACGCTTGAAGGCAAGAAAACTTCATATCCCTATCTCTGTGAGTTGTATGACCTCTAATCAACCTCTGATAAAACAATTTATTAAAAATTTGATTAAAAAATTATTTTATTAAAAATTTGATTAAAAATTTTTAAAACTCTTTTGATTCTGTTGTAAGCTTGGCCTAGAATTTCTTGGATATATCACCCTTCGACATCTTACAATAAACATATAATAAAGGTTCAGGTGAGGGACTACAAAACGTAGGCTACTCTGTACTAGCTGCGTTTAGATTATCTTGTGTCCTAAATCTCCTGTCTTAAAACAAGAGATGACACTTTGTAGCACGTTTGGTGATCTAGATTCTCCAGAATATGACTCTTTTAATTAGAGCTCTTTAATTTAATCTATCCTTCGAAAAACTTAATCTCCGTCTTTGTACCAAATTAAATTTCTGATCAACAAAGGCAACTTTTCTCACGAGAATTGCAAGAAAATGAAATAAGTTAAATTTATTACTTAGGATATGGTAGCTGTATTTATTGATCTGTGATAAATTTTCGTATCTGTTCCATCTGATAGTTTTGAAGGATTTAATTGTGAATAATTTCGTAAAGAGGTAATACTGTTGGTTTTAACCTTTCGCCTTTTAAAACAATGCTTTACTTTTATATATTATTTAATATTTAAATACAAAAATGAAAAATATTTAAAAAAAATGTTTCTTAAATATTTATATGAAAACAGAATTCTTTGAAAAGACATTTTTTTGTTTGGAATATCATAATTCTAACGAATTTTACCCTTGATGTTAGAGGTTATAATTATGAATCAATTACTAAAACAGTTTAAAAGCACATTTCAAAACTATCAAAATCGCATGCGAGATCTATGTATTACGTACACAACTTGACAGTGAAGTACCACAGTTAGAAGGTTTGGTTTGAGCAATATTACTAGTAGAATAGTTCAAATAGTAGAATTTAAACGACCGAATTAGCAAATTATTGCAGTTTCAAAGCAATCACGTGACAGGGAATAGGAACGCAACCCAGTTCGTAAAGATCTTATAAATTTTATTTGGCTACAACAAAAGTTCTGTGTAGTTTTCAAACTATTTTTTTTATCAGAATAAAGTTTACAAAGCGAAAATTGCCCGAGATGCCATTGAGATCTTTTTAATTAAACCTATGCATTTACCAGATATTACATCATAAGGCCTAAGAGTGGCAGGTTGGGTTTTAGGCGGCATCTTGGGGAAAATACAATGTGATCCAACAATCACGATTCGAATCTGTAAACGTGATTAGAAGGAAATGGGAAATTTAGAATGAATGAGGCTCATGGACAAACTCAAAACACGTTGATTATCGCACTCACAGTCAACAGTTGTCTATATTCAACTAGAAGTCTAATGGAAGATTTGGATGCTGGATTAATTATGTTTCTGGATTTATCGACTTGTAGGCGGCCAAACTGACTCATGCCATGCCGAGTTACCGGGTATATTTGATTACTTTATAACAGCATGAATTAGTCAATACTGATTTCTCTTAGAGGGTTTAATTTTTTTCAGTAAAAACGGGTTTCACAATCCCGAAGTACCCTCGTGATATGTCCCCCCCCTTTCGTTTACTCTGCCTATAAACAGTATTTGGCGCAGATTGGTCAAATATGACCTTTAAAACCAATCAACCAGTCTCTGACTACCTGCCAGTAATTGACCATATTTCCCATTAAATTGAACAAATCTGGTCGATCAACAATCAATCAGTTTGGTATTCTTACAGCCAATGAACGACTAGAATAAATGCTATATTGCAGGAAATTTTAGTCACCTGCTTTGCCCGACAGTGAATTTAAAAGAAATTTAAAGTGCGATTCAAATTAATGTGCAGTTTAATGTGCAATTCAATTACAGATTATCTCTAATTTTTTAATGAATAATTGGCCAACTCTATCTGGTTCGCTTTACAGCCTCAAACCCACTTTTTTGCAACGTAATTGTGTATTTGCTCGGCTTTTTCATTCAGGGTGTGGCACTTTCCTGTAACATAGTGTATTAATCGACCTTCTAATGAAATAGACGGAACTTGCAAACGCAGATTCATGTTAATTCTTCCGATTACTCGGTTTGAATATCTCCGGGTGACGGTCACGTGGTACTGGAAGGAAGCACGAATCCTAATGCAGAACTAATTGACAAGCGAGATGAAAAACACAAGTGTGCGCTTCGATAGCCAAAACTGAATCCCAAACCCACGTGACTTATACTTCTGATATCTTTAGATAGCGACTCCGCCCAGATGATCCGTCTATTTCATTAAAAGGTCAATGAGTGCATTCAAGAAGGACATAACCATTTTATTCGTTACTTTCAATCACTATCTAATAGCTTACAGAGGCGTGTTATTATTAAAAACAACAGAGGAAAATAAGCAAATGAAGTTGTGGAGGGCTGTCAGTTACCAACCTCCGATGTGAGATCCTGTTACTGTTGACGTGTCCTCTGCCATTACAGCCGTTGGTGGGACACCTAGAGAAGAACACGCGACCTCAAGTTCCTGTCGCTGCAAAACACGGAACTGCAGTTTTACCTGTCCTGGCCCCAAGCCCTGAAGTCTCTTGTGTCAGAATTGGGTATGAATGGCGTAAATTACACTATCTAATCGGTTTTGAATTGAAAGTAGAATTCAAATATAAAACACTTTCATTTTGAATTGGATTGGATTTTATGGCGAAAGGTCCAAGACAGGACAAGCTGCGCCACTGTCACTTTGGAATCCTGTTCAATAATAATTTCAATTCACGAAAATTTTAATGCACAATTTTAAAGGAAACTTCGAAGTGATTACCTACAAACACAACCAAGTATAAGAACATATTATATTTGAGTTTGCAGTATCAGGTAACAAGACAGGTAAACGTGAAGTTCTATGATAGTTACTACACCAAGCATATAACACAATCAGTTAATATTTGAAGTATTTAATGCTTCAGAAATATAATAGAAAGAGTAGAGATGGATTATAGAGTTTTTAGCAAATTTCGGGAGAAAGGAATAATCTAATGCAAGTGTAGTTTTCAAAGCGTTGCTTTAAAGTTTTCGTTACATATTTTGATTCTAAATTTATTAGAATAACAGAATAAAAATTAACTTACTTCAGTATTGTCTCATGTAAGGCTAAAACTATAAAGAGAAGAAAGAAGATAAGAAAGTCGAATAGTGAATAAGGAAATAAAGACAAGAAGGCAGAAAGAAGAAAATATAATGCCATTTCAGTGGTGTAAAAATATTGTTTTCTATAATTTTTAAAAACATTTTCAAATTTTTATTTTATTAAAAATTGTTAACAGTTGTCTTTATGAATTTATATTTAAGTTTCGAGACAAAAAAGAAATACATTTAGATGTAAAAACCAACATAGAAAAAGTATTTTTGGAAGGCATATTTTTCTTTTAAGCACACGTATTGAAAAGTAGCTACGATATAATATTAAAACATTTTCTATTCCCTGATTGGAATGTATTTTGTGTTAGATTTGATAATGGTTTGGTACATAGATCTACCGATATTATTTGCTCCACGAGGATTAAATGTATATGACCTGAAGATATATTTGATAGTGAAATCGTAGCTAATTTCCACTTGATAACAGATAGTTCACATAAAATACACCTCTCTAAATGGCACAGAAATTTTAAGTGGTCAAATAAATTTCTGTGCAGTTTCCTGTTACTTGGGGATTTATTAAAATATGAGGCATTCAATAAAATTCCAAGCTTTACAGAATTTGAATTTTGTCTGAAAACTGAGAATTATATCCTAACATCTTAGTTGTCAGTTGCACACAACTTTTACCTAAAATTTACTTTAAATACAATTCAAAAACCATTTGTATAAATAGAAGTACGTAAAGTACCAGTATATTAAAGAAAATGAAAAGAAAATTCACTTGATATAAATTATTCGAACACGTTGTTTTTGTATAAGATACATTTTGTTAAAAAAAATTCTGTGATTTATATTTTTATAAAGTATCGTCTACTCACTTTCTGGTGTGATTCTATCCTTTCTAGGACAACCAGATAAACTGTTGAAAAATAAAATACAATGAATATGAACATTTTAAAAGTAAAATAAATATATCTATTTCCAAGTAACAATATTTTAAAACTAGAATATTTCATAGTCTCATAGTTATAGATTACGTATAAAGTAATAAATATATCTTGAAAATTGTATCAGCCTTTAAGAATGAATGTCATTTTTGGATATATATACGTATCAATAAAATTTGTAATTCTAAATCTAACTGTCTTTTTGAATGCAATAATCTTATTAACACACGTAATAATAAATACCCTTACTCTTTTTATAGAATTGTTTTTGAAAAATTTAAAAATGCTAATATTTATTTAACTGATGATTAACCATGACTTATTATTTTGGGGACGTGACTGCTGATATCAATTCTATTAATTCCATTAACAAGAATCGTACTTGTTAAGTTATTAAAAGGCTGGAATTGAACACTATCTTCTTTGTTTTTGATCTTCTATCTATCTACACTATTAAAAGGCTGGAATCTACACTAACTTCTTTGTTTTTGTGCAGTAATAAAACACTATTTTTGTGTAATTGAACGCTTTTCACCGAGGCACTCTGGGTGTACTTTATATATAAATTAATATAAATATAATTTTTTTCATGAGGAACAAGATGAAAATGTGAAGGGAGTGAACCCGCTTACTTTGTCAACGGGAGTGAAGCAGACACTTTTAAGCGAAAATTATTAATAATTGATTAACGATATTAACGATAATTATTTTAGAGACAGACTTGTAACGATACTCACCTCCTGTGGTGTGAATAGAGACCGGTAACATGCCCTGAACCATTGCATCCTGGCGTTGGGCATTTTCCGTCTGTAAATTAGAGAACACAAATATCAAAAACTGTACCACATTTAAAAAAATTGTGAAGAAAATAAGAAATAGTTTAGACTTCCCTAAATAAGAGCCTCATTTGAGACAGATAATAGATGATGATCGAGTAGAAATTTGAGATTAATTATTTACAGATTTGAGTCACTCATGAATTCTTCAAGTTGTTACCATTAACCCTCGAAGAATTGCAAGATCACTGTAGAATTTCTTTTCTCCCAACACATGTAATGACTAAAGATTTCCATCTATTGGTTGAAAGAATCCTAACCCTCTAAGCGTCGCGAGATTTTCGAGTAGTATACTATTGCTTTTGCCAGCACACATAATGATTAAATAGCCTATTGGTTGAAACAATCATTAGAAGGATTATATTGGTCATGATTCAAATATATCAATAATGCATGCATGACTCTCAAATAGGTATTTTAATTAACGTCGCAATGGAGCAACACAACGCGCTATTAGCAACGGTCCGGGATCAAACCCGAAGGGAAAGATCAAGGACAACACTACGTAATTTTGAACCACGGTCAGATGACGAGATCCCACTTGAGCTGTCATCCTACTCTCCAAACTTCCACATCACGCCAACGTGAGGACATTTGATGCCACGATAGATTCAATGTGTACCAGCCCCCTTCGACGGTCTTTGGTTGGATTCGAATTCGCCATCCTCCGGTTGCTAATCCGTTACTCTTCCAACCGGGCCACCGAGTCCCGCATGACTCTCAGAGGGATAGGAAACATTCCATGGGTCAAGAAAGCTTAAACTGGTTAGAAGTCATGCAGGAAAAATTGCACTTTGCATGGTGGAATAATGCTTGCATGACGATCAGAAGGCTAAGAAACATTCCATATCTTAAAACGGTTAAAACTGGTTAGAAATCATACGGCGGGGAGAGACAGATTTGAAAAAGGATATTTGTGTGTGAACCCTCCAGAGCGTTAAATATCCACTTCGGAAGGATTGCATATTGAAATTTCTAGAGTCGTTTTTATGATTTTAACGAGAAATTCAATTTCATTAAAAAGGTTTTAGCGTTATAGATTTGATATAGTAGATATAATAATATATTTATATGTTATATGAATCTGAATAGTTCGTGTACAAAGGTATTGGAAACAGTTTTGTATTTTGTGTGACAACAACGCAACGTAATCCTTTTCTTGAAACTGAATGGATAATAATTTAAATGGAGAAAATGGATAATTTAAAAATACAATTTGAGTTGACAGTAAAGAGCAACCGTCATTATTTTTTCAGAGAGCTTTTTGAGATTAAACTTGAATGGAGAAAGCTTAAATGTTCAGTTCAGTTATTTTGAATACATTTTATCTTAAACCTTCGAACTAAATTGAATTTATCATGTAGTATAATTTTTTAAAGTCTCCAGTACTTACATCTCTTGATATAGGATAGACAAATATGTAAATGTACGATATAAGTATACTAAAAGAGTAATAAAATACATTTAAACAATCCAATTGCGTTCGGAGCAATATTGAAAAATGCGTTGAAAATGCGAGCAAAATGAAAATTATGCTTATTTTTGTTTAGATTACGATTCAAAATCTAAAAAGTATAAGGAATACATGGTTCATTCATGTAACTTCCATAAATTGAGAAAATTTAGGCATTTGTAAAAATTATCCCAATATACAAAAAAGAAGAGATCTACATCCTTTTAATATCATGTATTTGTTGTCGAGGCAACAAACAGTAATATAAGCCATTTTCAATTGTTTAAAACTTTTAACTTATAGATAAGCTAATGCTAGTTTTTAAAACAATCACTCATACCCCATTATATTAAAACCATATTAATCCCAAAAGTAACCATCCTAAAATTAACACTTGTTCCTTGCCTTCACAACTATGTAAAAATAAGTATGTCCATTTCAGAAATATTTTTAAGTAATCGTGTTTTGAGTATACATGATTGAATAAAAATTCCATTTTCCAAAAACGGCCTTAAATGTTTACTTCGATGTTCTATTAAGAGTTTTCTCTTTATAACCTCTGACAAAAATTAATGAAAAACTATTTCAAACCTTAGATGCTTATTCATACAGCATAATAGAATTAAAATGCGTTTTATGTTAAAATTTCTGCAATAATTCGATATACTCTAAGTTTCTGTTAGCTTAAACGACGCTACATGTTTAACTGAAAGCTATAATTCTAAAATATCTGTAACTCTATTTTTATTTATCGTATACGTAAAACAAAGGCAGTTCTGGAAAATTTAAAATTGTGCTTTCGTATGAACTGTGTTATCCATGTGCAACATACTCTCAATTTCGTGTTTCATCATATACTAAACACAATTATATGGTTTTGTAAGAAATTTGAATCATTCTTTCTACGGTAGAAAAATTGCTTGAAATAGTTTCACGGTTCACGAAAAAGTGGGATGATTAATTAACACTCTAAATGGGTCTCAACGTGGTATCTCGTCAGTCAAGATCGGAGCAATTTTGCTAATGACGAGATACCACGTCGAGACAAAACTGCCCTATTACTTCAGAGGAATGAAAACCCAAGTAGGAAAACCAAATTGTCCTTTGCCCAGAACTGGTGACAATTTGTAACAGGTTTTTGCATCCAATTTTAGCCACTATAGGGCAGTTTTTGACGCGAAGATAAAGTACAAGGAAAGTTAGAGGTAAATACGTTGTACATAGCTTATACACATGCTTCCTGTGACCTCAATTCAACTTGTAGAATCATACCAAACTAAGTTTGCATGCTGCATACCACTACGTATGCGTACTTTCAACTATGTATTTCATGCAGAATGTACATGAGAAATAAATGTGAAGCAAGGTTTCTAATACTTAAACCCAAATGTGATTTAAACGTAGACCCAAAATGTGTTTTAAACGTAGAAGGCTTTAATCGCGTATGCTAAATTGTAGTGAAATTCACAGCATAGCCTCATCAGCCATTAATCATCGTCTGTGACTTCTCTTACTCAGATAAATGACATATTTTATTCATAATTTTATCAAAATATTGCATACATATAACACAATACGTGATTTAAAACAAACCTCGGTACACCAAAGAAAAATCAAATAACAATTTAACCCGATATTCTCAACGAAAAGTTACGAATCCAAATGCCAAATTCAATCTTTGTTAGTCTTGATTGCTAAATTGGTCACCTCTTTAGAGTACTTGTGGTTAAGTGGGACTGAGGGGGAAATGCATATTTCAAATTCATTCTCGTTTTCTTCCCCATCTTTCTTCCGCAAACAATTCCGACATCAAAGAGTAAAGGTGGCGACTCATTTAAATAGCTCCGAATGGAAATGAACGCGCGAACTCTTAAAGTGTCCCTGTTTAGGAAATGCTCATTAATCAATAATTTTATCGTTGAAATTATGTCATTTCCTCAGAGACATAATTGCATCCTCCTCAACCGCTGTCTTTGAAATAAAAGAGTTCTTCGCTTTTGCTGTTTCGGAAAGTAATTTGCTTAAACCTATTCCGCTGTTTGAATAATTTGTTAGTGGAAGTTAGAAAGGAACTTATGCCATTCTTTCTCAGAAATTGCTACATGAACATTTTTCTGCGTTTAGTACTTCGTATATTTACAGGGTAAACACACCATATCTTTCATGGTGCACGATAGAATTACAATGATAATCGCATTATTAATGTTTTGTTCATCCCATGTTGTGATTTAATATAAAATTGTTATTCCAAAGCACAAAAGACAGGCAGGTAGGTAGTTAATTAACGTCGAACTGGAGCAACACAACGCGAAGGTCCAGGATCAATACCAAAGAGAAAGATCCGAGGATAGCACCTCATAATTTTGAGCCACGGTCAGATTACGAGGTCACACCTGAGCTGGCACCCCACTCCAAACTTCCACATCATGCCAACGTGAGGACATTTGAGTAAATATAGATTTAGCGTTCACCAGCCCCCGCGTATGCGATGGTCTTCGGTTGGACTGAGTTTCGAACTCGCAATCCACAGGTTGCTAATCCGTTACTCTTCTATCTGGGATACCATGGCCCCACAGAAGACAGAATCCTCAGGTGTCTTCTCAAGAGTTTGAAGTAAAGGTTGCACAATCTGATTATTGTATCTGACTGAATTCCCTCGTTAATAAATGGGCTGGTTGGTTAAATCAGTGTCTGATTAATGCAGACGTATATTTGTATGAAAATAAACGCCAGTCAATGTTCGTAAATCTTTGCTATACCATGACCGAATCACTCATTTTTATTTGGCCTCCGATGAAGTTTACGAGCAAAAAAGAAATCTCAATCAGCGCTTTCTTTTGGAACTGGGCTGTGAGTTTTAGGCTGCGCAGGTTTGATTCCTCTCTATGTGTACTTCTCTCTTCTGTGCTAGGGGCGAGGTAGCCCAGTTGGAAGAGTAACGAATTAGCAATCGGAGGGTTGCAAGTTCGCATCCGATCAAAGACCGTCGTGTACAAGGGGGCTGGTGCACTTTAAATCTACCGTGGCATCAAATGTACTCACGTTGGCATGGTGTGGAAGTTTGGAGACGGGTGCCAGATCAGATGTGACCTCGTCATCTGACCGTGGTTCAAAATTACGTGGTGTTGTCCTCGGATCTTTCCCTTCGGGGGTTGATCCCGGACTGTCACCAATAGCCTGTTGTGTTGCTCCAGTGCGATGTTAACCACTTAAAGCACGAGTTTTTTTCGGAAAAACTGGTAAAAAATGATCAAGTTTTTTTTGACAGAAAATTAATATATATATAGGTATAGTGTAAGTTATTTTTTTATTTTTTGCGATTTCAGTTGCGGGGGGTGGGGTAAAAGTTATAAAAAAATTATACAAACAAAGTATAAACGATTTGATTACATGTTTATTTTGAATTTCAAAATATTAATAATAATAAAATATTAACTTCAGATTCACTTTCATCACTCAAGAGATCATCACTTTCATCGCTGAAACTTTCTGATAAATTGGCATATTCAAAATCGTCACAGTCGCTCATTATCAGATATTTTTCTCAACAAGTTACAAAAACACTTAGTAAAAATTAATTTATGGTTAACTGTTTACTTTTATGATATTTAACGTAATAAAAATGGATATATTACCTTTGAGACACCTAACAACTGCTTTATAACAAAGAATTCCTAACAAACTTATAGCTAACCATCAAAATGCACCACTTGGTTTACACAAGAAAAATGGTGCATAGTGGTGCCATCTACGGTAAATAAGTTTAATATCCATCTATAAATAAGTGGTAAATCATCTATGATAAATAAGTTTATGATCTTTGGTATAAGTTTAATCTAGCCTATCTATTTTTACTAGAACGGAAGAGCGCCCGTGTGAGACACGGGCATGTGCAAATTTTCCGGTAACTTTCGCCCGTGTCAAACACGGGTAAATGCGTTAAGTGGTTAATTAAAATATCTACCTGTACGTATTCTGAACGTGACGCTACTTGTCTTGTTTTTCAAACACGATTTCAGCACTTGGCCATTAAAAATTCCAAAGAATGAATTCGGTCGCAGTTGATTGTTCAACACCAATTAAATAGAACGCCAAACGTCAATAAAACGGAGATAAACTACATTTTAAGGTAGCCCCGATGTGTATACTGCGAGAGTATCTGGGTAGCGATAGTAAAATATTCACTTTTCGTCTAGTTTGTTTACACTGAAAGTCAGGAAGTTAATAAATGCATCAATATGAATCTTCCAGTTTGACACAATTTCATACTTTACATTGCAATCTCATTGAAAGTTTATATTTTGGTTCATGTCCCCGACAGTTCTTAATTTCTCCGACAAATGATTTAAAGTATTTCTGAAACTTTCAGCGATCCCGTATATTCTTTTAACCCTCCAAGTGGTTTCGACGAGATACCTCGCCCATCAAGATCTGACAAATATTGCTAATGACAGAATATCTTGATGGCGATCAAGATATTCTGATTTATCTAACATGACAAGATACAGATCTGGTTAACTGTATTCTAATGAAGAGATATATCGTCCATCAAGATCTAGTCCGTTTTGCTAATGACTAGAAGCCTCATCGAGACAACCACCAGGGGGGGTTAAAGAAAAATTATTGATATTGAAGATTCAGGAACATGTAGTTACGTTCGGATTAAGACTTTTAATAGTCAAGTATAAAATATAAATTTTTAATCACGTAATGTTATGGCATAGACGTTATTTTTCTAAATGACTATCCATAGGTGGATTGGTGAACTCTATTATTTATTTGAAATTTTCACCATGTTCCAGAGATCAGTCATTACAAAGAACAACATTGATGTCACGACATTACAAAGTTGGGGAGAATTTTTTAAACACAGTTAATCGCTTATCACAGAAGATCCTCAGTTCCAAAATGTCTTTTACCTGTTGAGCGTTTTAAGAACAACCAAAGGACTAACACGAATCGGAACATAAAAACTCAACGAATGAGTGGGCTGCACGAAAAGAGGGTAAATTGAAATATTAGTACGGTTAGTTTTCAATCGTAGCATGTAAAGAAAATAGTAAATTCAATTTAAAAAATCAAATTGTAAATTAAGAGTGATATCAAAGTGATAGAGTATCATCATTTCAATTAAGGGAAGACATGAGTGAGTGACTAATGTCTTTACTTAAAAGAAATCCCTAGAGCAGTTGCAACTTTTTCAGCTAAAGCCAGAATGGGTCACATTTTAATTCAGACCTACTTGAATCGTTTTCCTCTGGCTGACTCCAAGTGCCTTATTTGCCTTGATTAGGAAGACTTTGGAGCATATATTTTGTCCGACTGCACCGGAGAGAACATTTTAAGTAATCTCTTAACCCTCCTGGTGGTTGTCTCGACGATGTATTCCGTCTTCAGCAAAACTACCCAGATCTTGATGGACGGAGATGTCGCGTTTTTAGAAGAAAAACGACCAGATCTTGATCTCGTCATCATCATAAAAAATCTGCAATATCTTGATAACTGGATATGCAAAAATGATCAGATCTTGATGGACGAGATATCTCGTCCAAACCATTTGGAGGGTTAAAGAAAATTTGTAATCCATCTTCTATTCTCACTGTTTTTTCTAATGCTCATTTTATGTATATTGCTACATTGGTTTGTAGAAGACATCGTGAAATCGGCGTTAATATGGCGGATTCATGTCGGATTTATCAAGATGTAATGTAATAGGGATTTTATTTGGTCTAAAATGAATTATATGTAGTGAATCAGAAAAAAGCAACTGTCCATGAATTCTTAAAATGTTTTATAAATTCTTTTTGATACTCCTTACCGATGAACGATCTTTCTTAAAAATCTATAATTCTCTAACTGACTGTCTACTTATAAATTTAATGTAATTCAATGCCTCCCACTTGGGGAGTTTGAAAAAGTATAGTTTCACGAGTACGAAACGAAACTTAGTTACTGATGAAAACCTAGAATAATTTATTTATAGGATGAAGTCTTATGGTGAGTTTCACTCATAGTGAAAAACCTCCATTTTCTCTCAAATTTCTCAGAACTATTACAGCATTTTCAATTTTCTTTAATTATACTTAACATTACAAATTTGAAAGGAAAATTTCTGTATGTACAACTTGAATTCGCTGCAAGAACTTAACTACTAAGATAAATAACGATGAAGCTTAAGAGGTGTGTTTTTCTATTCAAAAATAATTTGTGTATCTACTTGATACGGGTTAAAACAATTTTGACTATGAATTAGGACATCTTAAAAGCACTTGTATTTAAAATGATTGTCTTTCATTGTTAAAATAACTTATTAAATAGAAAAAGATTTAATGAGAACTGTTCTGATATTTTGATTATAATACTACATTTAGAATCAGTAAGGTTGACTGAAAAATGATTTTTGAAATGTTTAATTTACCTACTCTATAGTATGTTTTGGAGCTGTTTTATGTCTTAATACTTCAGAGCAAACAACCACCTATTGTTGGCTGACAAGTGAAACACACTAAGTCAGAATTTTTAAAGTATGAGCTTTTGTTTTTATTTTCTAGACTTGAATGTGGTGCTCTTTAGAATGGCAAGTCCACTAAGTCTTTTTTCTTTGCATGAAGGTTAGATTTCTTACTTCACTTAGTAAGAAATCTGACCTCAGTAGTTAGAGCATTTAGTAAGAATTTTTCTCCCGTTGTTTTTTCTCAGAATTGTTTTTTGTATCAGAGTAGATTGTTTAACTTGTAAACTGAGGAAAAATTTTATATAATACTAGAAATCATTTGTTAAATAAAAATAGTTACCATTTTGTAAAATATTTTGAATGTTGTAAATTTGGTCAATGACTGATCATTACTAACGGCACATCATAACAATTTTAGTTTTATAAAAGTAAAACCAAGTTTTACAACCAAGTTTTTGAGTACCATTTCTTTTAGTTTCAAAAATAAAGGAAAGGCAAATGAAATTTCGTCTTTAAAATACCACGAAAAAATTGACACTGAATATTTTGATAACCTTAATTTCTAACCTTTTTCAGTTAATAAAAGTTTATTGAAAAGTTCAACGACTTCTATTTCAATGATGCTCTTGCAAAAATAAGCTTTTTATTCAGAGTATTTAATGAAGTAGTATGTCAATTTTTACAGTTTGTACAACCCCCTTAGAAAAACGACATTTTAAAAATTTCAAGGGCTTGGATTTCTCTTATATGTATACATTGGTGATCAACAAATTCTCAACGTGACTGCTCTGAATGTAGAATTGAATGTTTCTTTATGAACTATTTAAAAAAAGAATCTGCATTATGTGCTAAAATGAAGCTTTTCACCCTATTTCACGTACAATGGGTTAAAAATTATTACATATAAGTAACAAAATACTGCTTTTATTCATTAAATTATATTATTATCAAATAGTACGATTTTCAATTCTCTTTCGACATTCAATACTGTTACTTTTATCAAAACATGTTCCAGAAATATTTCCAGTGGTTAAGATCTAAGAACACTAAATATGTAATATTGGCACAAATGTGAAATACTCAATGGAAAATTATAATTTATTAGTTAAACTTAGTTTAAAATTATCCACTTACCCATGCGAATTGAAAACTTCGCAAGTAAATTTTTTGTTATGAAAGAAATACCAATTAAAATAAAAAACAATTAAGTTAGAGAGGAAGAAAGAGAAAAATAGAAAAGACTTAGCATTGTAGGGTAGGATAGAGATAATAAACGAGTTCCCCAGAGTAATTCGAAATAGATTTTACAATTTGGAATGATACACTCAAAAATTCCTCAAAGCTTATTAATACAATCGAATTCTATTTCCAGAGTAAAAAAAATCCCAATTTGGTATGTAAGATTCCTTAAAAAAAACCATTCAATCAAATACATTTCGATGGTGATGGCTTGACAATCCACATACATTAAGAACCACGCAAATCGTTTTTTTTTTGAAGAAACTCCCAGATTCACTCACAACAAAAGCTTCTTTTAATCGATACGCATGTTATTAAAGCTTTCTAATTTGAAGGAAAGAAAAAGCCTCCCCGAAATTTCTTTTCTTCTTCACCTACATACTCTTCCTCTCATCCCAGTTTCGCATCACCGGCGATATTCCTCCTTAGTCGATGGGGAGCACCCCGCGACAATCAGATAGTACTAGCCTCCTCTTTTTCCTCTTTTTTTCATCCCGCTCCCGATTTTCCTTGTTCTTCCTCTGGGTGTTCTGTGCATTCTTCATGGTCGGACTCTTCGGCAGACAATTTCGAATTGTTTTCAGTCCTCAGGGAGTGGTCGGATGAAAATTGTTTTCCCATTTTGTCTTTTAAGTTTTCTTCTCGATGCATTTATGCGATACGATAGGGGGATTGGCAAGTAAATGAGCTCTGATGAAGGCATGCGGATTAATTGCCTGTACTCGGGAAAACTCGTCCTTGAATTAAGTTCCCCACAATTTTGTATGTTTATTACGGATGAAACAATAATGCGCGAAATATGTGCTTGTAAATTGAATGAAGGAGATAATCCAGTTAGGAGGTACTTTTCTTGATGATGTCTAGTGGAGTTAGGGAGAACTGCAATAAATATTCAATGAGACGCATTGATGTTTTTTCTGCCATGCAATTGCGAAGAACGTTGCTTCTAAACATTTTTCACTATGCATTAAGTACTCGCTATTTCGGTTGTAAAAATTTTACATTTATTTCGAAAATACAAACTAGCTTACATGGTAGTGATTCTAAATAAGTTTTAAATAAGTTAAAATAATTTCAGAATCCAATAATTAATTTAGTAATTCAGTCAAAAAATAATAGTTGATAGTTGAATCTTACTTATTTGGTATCTTCAATTTTCTATGAATGTTATGCAGAATTTTGCACTATACAATTGCATAGTCGTCTATTCGGTTGATTAAATATTATAAAAATTCTACATTTATTTCAGAAATGCAAACTAACTTTTAGTTTAAATGATAGTGACTTTAAATAGTTTTAAATATGTCTTAAAATAAGTTCACAATCCAATACTTAATTTCATAATTCAGTCAAAAATATACAATAGTTGAATCTTACTTATTTGGTATCTTCAATTTTCTATGAATGTTATGCAGAATTTTGCACTATGCAATTGCATAGTCGACTATTCGGTTGATTAAATATTATAAAAATTCTACATTTATTTCAGAAATGCAAACTAACTTTTAGTTTAAATGATAGTGACTTTAAATAGTTTTAAATATGTCTTAAAATAAGTTCACAATCCAATACTCAATTTCATAATTCAGTCAAAAATACAATAGTTGAATCTTACTTTTCTTTGGTATCTTCAATATGCTATGAATGAAATGCAGAATTTTGCACTATGCATTGCATACTTATTTCTTTGCTTGACTGAGTATTATGAAAATTCTACATTTGCTTCAAAAAAGTTAACTAATTTTAGTTTAAATAATAATGGCTTTAAATAGTTTTAAATAAGCCTTAAAATAAATATTTTAGAATTAATTTCATAATCCAGTTCCAAATATAATGGTTGTTATTGAATTTTACTTTTATTTTATATCTCCAAAGTGCTGTGAATATTATGCATGTATAAATATATATTCTGAAAGGTGTTATGAATAATATGCAAGGTATCCGAAGTGGGCAACTTTGGAACTGCATAGTATTAATGTACGTAACGTAAAAGTAAATTCAGTTTTGCATGTATAAAACTGAATGTAAGCTGTCACATTATGTTTAATAAGAGATGTGATTATACACTTATTAAATATGACATGCCATTCTGGCTTAGACTACTTAGGCTTCTTAGCAAGTATTATAAAAGCTGTGGACAAGTTTCACTCTTGAAAAAAAGTAATTTTGATTTCCAAAATAGTCCTTGGGTAAAGGGAAGGAGTTCAATTCGCATCTTTGTATAACACTCATGCTTTGTCAGATTTATGTAGGGAAATTTAACGTCCACTTTACTGGATATCTTTACTTTGGATAGATTCATCACTCAGATTCGCCTTCTAAAGACAAGTTTTGTTGTCGAGGAATATTAACTCTGTTCCACTGGCACTTCTAAAGAGTTTAACATTGGGTTTCAGTACTTGATTTATGTACCATTGAACACTAATTAATCTGTATGTTAGGTAGATAGTTGAAAAACGTCACACTGGTGAAACACAACGGCTATTGGAGACTGTCCAGGATCAATTCGAAAGGGAAAGATCCGAGGACAACACCTCGCAATTTTGAACCACGGTCAGATGACGTGTATCAGATATGGATCTCAGATTCAACAGGTTATCTACCAATACCATGGCATAACAGCCACCCAATCGGTTCCTTTCTCTGGGGTCATTGGAATCATAATGGTTTTCCCGTTCTCTCTAGAAGGTGCCCACATCATAATCTGCAATATGAATGTGAAAATGAAGTTCACATTTATACAGGTTCGGAAACATATTCCAATGTTTCTGATTCCTTGCCCCAGGATCTACCGAGAGTTATAAGAGTCGCCTGTTTTCGTGTTCTCACTTTACAACTGCTTGCAAAATCATCTCTTCCGACTTGGTTTGTCAGAATTCAAGTCCCTTTTGACGTATTCTTTGTCCGAAATGAAAAAGAGGGAATTTCATCCAAATTCAATGCGCACCTACTCATCATGTAGCTTGAGTGCAACACCCCGTATACCAGACTTAAAACAAGTTATGTTAACCATTACAGGGGTGGTTTGACTCTGGCGTTACATCTCCCTCAAATAGTTAAGGCTAGTGATATAAATATCTTACGAGCGTTAGAGTCTAAGGTATAATAAATATTATCTCATATTTGGTATTCTAACGTCCCAGAGTGGTTTAGATAGGAACTAGACCAGAGTCCCATTCCACCTACAATCTTATATGAATGTATTTAGCACACATTACAAGACTAAAATTTTATGTGATAAATATATTCATATAAGATGATATATCTTCATACATAAAGTTTTTTACGATTAAACGTCTTTTAGCGCAACACCTTTCAAAAGAATAATTAAAAGAATGGAGAAGAATAGATCATGTCTCGATTGAATAACTATTTCAGCTTAAAATTTCACCCCTAATTGTGTTTAAATATGAAACAGAATTTAGCAAGCGTCTTTTAAAATCTAAATTAGTTTGAATTAAAGGAAATCTTATCTTGATACCCCAACATAATTTTCCAGTATTAATGACATTAGGCTAATTCTTCTGATGTATATTGAGAGAGGGAGTTTTGTTTTGAGTATTCATGAACTTTTTTACTTTTCCTGAAGAGAAAATAAGTTCTTGCACTAGCTGTCACAGTTCGTATTTGTAATCCTTGCAATGTAGTTTATACATGGTGAAAACAGTTCTTAGACAAAACCTCAAACAGCAAAGTATTACAATGTATGCCAATGTTATGGATTACATAGTTCCATTCAAACGAATCCCCAAAATACCATCATCCTCAAATATCCCTCAAATCTTGATGGACATTGAAGTATCCATGTAGTAATAAATTTACAGACTAAATGCTAATATTTGATAAATTATAACTATGTATAAGAAGTAGCAGTCTGAATTTAAATTAATTTTTGAATACTTTCGATAAGACTTAATTCGGTAAGATTTTTAATTTGATTGCTGGGTTATTAAGGTAATACGGTTCTTTCAGTTACAAACTTTCAAAAAAATTTGGTAAATGTACCATTTGTTCTGAACAGTGGTGGAGCTAAGATAATGTGATTGAAGACTCATCGTCGAAGTATAAACTATTCTATAATTAAAGTATTATTGAAAACTTTAATTATAAAATGGCTAAAATTCTAATTTGATTTAAACGGTTTCAAATGGGTTCTGAAAATTCAAATCTTATTCATAACGAAATACCACTGCACTTCTTCATTCGGACATATTAAAAAAGATGTAAAAAAAGTTTAAATTCGACTCATAGTTTTCTGGTGAATTACATAGATCCTTTTACTTTCTTTAGAAGTATAACGATAGAATGGAAAACGTTCATAAATACAAAACTTTTTAACTTCTTTTTTTCGAATAAGCTTTTGTGTTCATTGACGAGTGAGTTTTATATATTTACTGAAAATGTTTTTATGGTTTAACACTCCAAGCGGTTTCGACGAGATACTTTGTCCATCCTGATCTGACCAATTTTGATAATGGCGAGATATCTCGTCGTTATCAAAGTTGTCAATTCATAAATACAAAACTTTTAACTTCTTAATTTTTTCGAATAAGCTTTTGTGTTCATTGAAGAGTGAGTTTTATATATTTACTTAAAAAGGTTGTTATGGTTTAACACTCCAAGTGGTTTCGACGAGATACTTCGTCCATCCTGATCTGACCAATTTTGATAATGGCGAGATATCTCGTCGTTATCAAAGTTGTCAATTCATAAATACAAAACTTTTAACTTCTTAATTTTTTCGAATAAGCTTTTGTGTTCATTGAAGAGTGAGTTTTATATATTTACTTAAAAAGGTTGTTATGGTTTAACACTCCAAGTGATTTCGACGAGATACTTCGTCCATCACGATCTGACCAATTTTGATAATGACGAGATATCTCGTCGTTATCAAAATTGTCAATTTTTGTTTAATGACGAGACACCTCTACGAGACAACCACCAGGAATGTTAACAGAACTAATGACAAGTGAAAGATGTGAAATAGATCATTCCAATTGCACTTTTGAAATTCAAATAACTATTTACTTTTGAATTAAAGCAATTGTTAGTTTTTATTTTATCCACGATGTATTGCTTCTTGAGACTTTGTAGGAATTGAAATAGAATGAGAATGAACGTACCGGAATATCCCCTCAACTTGAGTCCCCAAATCCAGGCCAGACGAAGAGCCCTCATCCTCTCGTAGAAGTACGGATGGAACATGTCGAGATGAAATGGTCATTGCAAAAGACCACACTCAGACGCAAGCAAAAGACCGGCGCAAACAACAATTACTAATCCACCAATCATCTTCTGGGTGGGTGGTGCCGCGAGAACACTCCAGGGGGACACCAAGAGAGGGGGAGGGATGTGAATTTCTATTGCCTATTAAACACGGTGATGGAAATGTAGAAATGAGATTACCAGAGAGCCGCTGAAGTAAATGGAAACTGTGTCCTCCAAAACATCATAACTGGCAACCGCTTGGAAAAACGCTCTCCTTTTCGCCGTATGATTGGAAAATAAATTCATCCATATGTAAAAATGGAGGCTACGAAAACTACTTTTCTCCCTCTAATACGATTTCAATTTAATCTCCGTGTTCCTATTGTTCCGTTTTATAACATTTATGTTTTATTTAAGCCAGGCGGATGCAAAAACACACTCCGCACATGTCCGATTACCATTGCTGATATCTGCCGCTCGGTTATTTACATTTCTGCGCCTCCCCCCCAGAACAATTTTCGGGAGAATAAAGTTTGAAGGTAACAGTATTTTAATACCGAGAAAACAACCATTAAATATGAAAATGATAGTTTTCCAGCCTTGGCGGAAATTGATCGATATACATCTAGTTCTGCCGATAGCTTTTCGCGCGATATTTATTCAAATGCCTCTCCGAATGCGATTTTTTTTGCCCATCTCTCGATTCCATCAGAAGACGGTCGGGAGATGAAAACATTCGCCTGTTTACGCGGAGCCATGAATAGTTTTAGGGAGCAGCGGACAAGTATTTGTTTTTCCAATCGCTGCTCTGCCGCTACTTTATTGAATCCCGTCACGATTGTTTGTGTTTGCTCTTGTTTATGAGCTATTGTTTCCGATGCAGAATTTCGTTAATTTACCCGGGATATTCATGCTTTATGCAAAAGGCGCTGTCTGTAAATGTCTTTGGCACGGA
Source organism: Meta bourneti (assembly GCA_933210815.1). Classification (NCBI taxonomy): domain Eukaryota; kingdom Metazoa; phylum Arthropoda; class Arachnida; order Araneae; family Tetragnathidae; genus Meta; species Meta bourneti. The sequence continues at coordinate 76,477,032 of OW119929.1, read as the reverse complement.
ATGAGGCACTTTGAGAGATGCTAGTTGAGCGAGTTTTTTAATCACTTTGGGCGCTAGCGCTTCTTCACGTGTTTTATGCAAAATTCGCGATATTTTTTAGGCATACTCTCTGCATACTTCTTACAGTTCACATTTTATAGCATTTTATTCAATTTAGTCCTTATTTTAAAAATAAATTATTTGGGGTATCACTTGCTTTTTCACGTGCTACATCGAATGCGAAAGTAAAAACCTATATTTTTAGGTATGGAAGTGAACTGTGATTACATTGCTTACTTTTTATAGTTCACGTTTTAAAGCATTTAAAATATAACTTCTTTGGAGTATCACTAGTGAAGAGATACAACCATTCCGAGTTTACGTTTTGCAACTCTTTATTCATGATATTATTTAAAAATAAATTCTTTTGGGGTACTTGTGAAGAGTGATAGAACGAGATTTTGTAGTATTTTATTCAATATATTCCTTTTTTAAAAAATACATTCTTTGGGGTATCACTTGCTTTTCCACGTGCTGAAGATATCGTATGTGAAAGTCAAAACCTATCTTTTTAGGTATAGAAGTGAATTATAATTACATTACTTCTTATAGTTCGCGTTTAACAGCATTTTATTCAATACATTCCTCATTTAAAAATAACTTCTTTTGGGTATCACTTGTGAAGTAATAGAACCATGTGACAGATTTCATATATTTTTCAGTTATCAGGAATATTATTGAATCTTAGGAAAATATATTGGTAAACGATGTTTTTGTCACTGGAATATTGTGTATAGTTTGCAGGATATATCTATTAGCTGATGAATCTAACATTTATGTATTCTACTTGCCCAATCGGCAATGTAAATATAAAAGTACTCTTAATCTTAGATTTGAATCAGATATATATTGAACGAGTTTTTATGGCATCATTTTAATCATAAATTCCTTAATGATTTCTTTAATTAGTCTTAGATCGATCTGGCATTACCATTATAAGGTATGTAGGCGAAATGTATAGGTATTTAAAAATACTTAAATTTGTGTACTTAAAGTCAGTTATTTTGTATTTACGGATGCAAAGGTTTTAATTTTGCCAATTATAAGTTCTTGTTTTATGTAATTTTGTGCTAAAATACACACTTCAATGGTAGGATTTTCCTTTCAACGTTAAATAATAAATGAGTTGATACGGTTATGTTCAAATCATTCTGTTCTGTCATCATTAGTTCACGTTTAAAAAGTTTGACTTCAAATATTTAACGAACCCCTTTCTTTTATTTGTACAAACCACATTAAAATGAAATGTAACTATTTATTTTATATTCTATTCCAAGTTCTGATTTTAATGATCTTGCTGAACTTAAGCTTAAAGACGTTTTCTTTTGTATATTTTGCAGCAAATTTTCGATAGCTGCATTTATTAAACATCAATGAAGTGTCCCAATTAAATTTATCATTTTCTCACTGTGCAAACGAATTAAAAAGCAATATACAACCCTAGTAAAATCTCGATATATTTCAGAACTCTTAATTAATAAAAAAATGCAATGGTATCACACCAAATGTATATTTGAGCAACTAGCTAAGTAATTAAAACGATTATGTATGGTAGTATTATAAATAATATAGTACTTATTTTACAGTAAAAATCTGTGAACTTTATTGATGATAGTGGTAAACTCAATAGAAAAGTATGTAATGATGATAGGAGGAATGAAAATGTGGAAAGGCAGCCACAAGTTGCATATTCCGGAATGAAAGTTTCTAAGTAGATCGAGTTAGTATAGTCAAAATTAGCTTTAAAGGTTCCGAAAATGTGAAATAGCCTGGATTTTGTTATAAGAAACTGTTTGTATATAAACTTGTTTGTGACTACTGTAAATGAAATCATACGATATCTTTGTACGACAGAAATAATTATACAATGGATAATTTTTTTCCTTTAATGAATCATTAAAACAGATGGTAACTGTTTTAGACTACAAATCTTATGCGAAATCTAAATTCCCACTGAATGCAATTTGACCTTTACCCTATAAAACTACGATTTGCAAACGAATACTGATGACTTAAATACATTTTTCAAACTCTCTGATTAACCCTCCAAGTGGTTTCGACGAGATATCTCGTCATCAGGATATTGACGATTTTTGATGGACGAGATACAGATCTGTTCAGTTTTCTTCTAGTGACGAGGTATCTCGTCCATCAAGATCTGGTCAGTTCAGTTTTGCTAATGGCAAAATACCTCGGCAAGGCAACCACCGGAAGTGTTAATTTGTCACATTTGAAAACAAACAGCTTTAATAAAATGTCTGAAGTGTTTTTTCGTCAATATTTTATTCTTATAGTTGATTTCATTTCACTTCTACTTTATAGTTCATTTGTTAAAATCATTTTGAATACATAACTTGTGATACCGATCATTTGCATTAAAATACTTTGGTGTTATATCAAAATCGGTAATATCTGGTTTCGTTTTAAGTCAATCTGATAGTGGTGATCTATACTATTTTATCATTTCCAAGCATCTAGTTTAGTTATATCTTAACGCACTTGGGTGGTGTTTTTAGTTCTAAAATATGTCGGAAATTTAAATACTCAAAAAGGAACAAGATATTGCATACAACAATTAATGATGCATTTAAAAAGTAAAATAAAACCAATGTGTGACATTAAAGAGTTGTTTTCAACTGATTACTAAAACTCGCTTTAATACTAAAATTCCTATATCTCCGATTTTTTCGATTTCTTAATTTAGGCTTTTTTTGAAAATTTGTTAAGAATTAATTTTTTTTTTAAATTTAAGTAACTTAATACTTGAAAAATTGAACTTGTCAAAAAGATAGATTTCAGATCTCTTGTTTTAAGTTACAGAAACTATGAAGGTGCTTTGGTTGGAATTTATGTTGACTTTTATCGAGATAAAAGAATTATTATATATGCCCAATTTTCTATCAACCACTCTAATTTCGAAGTTCTGTGTATCGTAAGTTTAGAGCAAAAATTCATTAACTGTCAATTTTTCGGAAGCATTAAATGCTTATTTTTATGATGAGAAATATATTTTTGTATTGTAATTTGTTTGAAACAAATATATACTATCAAAATGCTTATAATTTTAATTTTTTGGACCTAAAAACTAATAGTATTTAAACAACTGTACTGTAAAACCTTTTGGTCAGTTAATGAATTTCAACTCTGAGATGACGATACAGGGATTATAAATACAGAAAAACCATCAATATGACGGGCTTAATTATTTCAATTTATTGCAACCTGGTACGGTATTTTGATAACAGTTCAGAAAATTGCATTTTTGCTCTCAGTTTGCTACCTAAAGCTAATTTGACAAGCCCCTGTTGTGTTGGTGAAAGAATATAGACAGAATATAGAGATGAAAGAGACTTAGTCTCTACCCAGTTTTCAGAAATTGAAGACTACAGACAAAAATTGGATAGGCATACCGACTAAGCAAGAAATGTTCAGAATGTCTTCATCTTAAGAATAAAAAAGAATAATCGTGAAAAATTAAAAATATTTGCAACTGAAAAACACTTTTGTCAATTAATTATTTAAATATCAAAGAAATTAAAAAATAATAACGAATAAAACGTTTTTTTTAAATATCCGGCAAATTGACTGATATGGTAGAATTAAGTATATATTCAACTCGATTCTAGAGTTAAAAATAGTTTTAGGATAGTACATATTTAGCTTAAGGTATAACAAATAATGAATAAACATGTAAACTTCAATTGAGAATATGCTCTTTGGTAAAAACAGAAAAAATTACTGCTAAAACCACCACCGAAATATATTTTGGACCCCAAATATAAAGATGAGAAATAAATGAATATACGAAAATACCCAATTAAATTTTTAGCCCAATTTAGATTCTTTCAAAGTTCACTTAAAATTAATTTTAGGAATGCGTTTGAATTTTCAAATCACTAATGTGAAGTTCAATTGCTTTTTACTTTTAAATGATCTTTCTCATAATCTACATTCAGATTTGATATTTATCTTTTACCAAAACGAACTTTCTATAACTTATCATTATAAGTTTAATTTAAATTAATGAAACTTCTTATTTTCTTTAATATAAGTTAAACGAAATATTTATTTGTAATACACATAGACTGGCGCAAATCAATAGATAATATATAATCACCAACTTTATCACCTACATAATGATTTTGATTTTCTCTGCGAAAAAATAGTAAAAATATTTAATTTATTGTAAATTAAATTTCACGAATACAATTCTTGTCATCAAAACTTTTATAAGAAACGAAACGCTTGTAAGAGAAAAATATTTTAATTGTAAATTAAAACCAACATTTATATTCATTTTAAAATTTTAATGCGCCAAAAATTTGATTTGATTAAATTGATTTGTCTAGTGCTGTTATACCGATTGCTTAGTTTTATTTATTTTTTTCTTAAGAATTGGATTTGAAAAACATACATGTATTGCAGAAATTTATTTTTACTTTCAAAACAAAATTGTAACAATGACGTCTTCTTTTGTCAAAAGATTTAAATCGGCACTCTCCAAACAATTTAAATTCGTAAATACACTCTGACAAAAATATCGAAGCTTCCCGAAAAAATAATCTGATCATGACGAGATTGATATGCAAATTTCTTCCGGCCAAGGATTACAACTTTGTGGACAATGAATGGTGGCAGCTACAGTGCATCGGAACTGTGCATTGTGATGATAAATATGTATATGTAGATAGAGCGATCCCCTAGCTTTTAAAGTAAAAATATCCAGCTATTTTTGTATTGTGACGATCTTCGTTGACTGAGGATCTATGATGAATTCGCCAACACTACGACCAAATGAGAGATTATATTATCAGACCCAATGAGTGTGGGTGTTCAAATCGCCGTATCGCTAGACATTTGGGGCGGAGCGACGTAACAATTGGACAATGTTGGAAGGAATGAGTCGAACACATTTGTCGCCGCCCATCCATTGTGTAACCGGTTTCGAAGTGACCACACCGTACCATTGCTAGAAATCTCTCATCTATGGTCAACAATTGTAGATTTCATTTCAGCAACAAGTGGGCAGTGGACGTCCCGGGGCGACGACAAAACGCTATAACGTAATTGTTCGGGCAGCTATAACTATGCAATATTTGTCCCCGCTCTTCCATTGTGTAATCGGTTCCGAAGTGACCACACTGAACCATTGCTAGACGGCAATGAGAAGGAGGACTACATTCACAAAAAGACCATTACACGGACTATCATTGCCCAGTACGCATCGTCAACTGCGACTGCAGTGGTGCCAAGCCTGATCAACATGCAATTGCGCCTTTACTTACGGAGATGAATCCAGTGTTTTACTGAACTTCAAGGACCAGTAGAGGCATGTATGTAGACGGTCCAGTCAGTGCACGGATATCGCTTTTAATATAGAGCGCCACACAGCATGACAACAGGGATTTATGGGTTTGGGCGCCATCTTGTATGATTACTGGCCCCCATTGGTAGTCCTCCTTGGTACCCCATAGCACAGCGGTATGTCAAGGACATTCTACGCCCCGTTGTACTACCGTTCCTTTCGTAGCAACACGGATTTATTTTCCATCAAATTATACCCGGCCACGCACTGCACGCATATCTAGTGCTTGCGACACTCTTCCTTAGCCAGCAGATCAACAGATCTATTTCCTATCAAGTATATTTGGGTTGTGATGGGACGACGCTTACGCCCATCCTATGATACGGACGAATTACTTCAGCAATTGAACACAATTTGACAAATCTTACGATACCATATGTGGATTTTATGAATCCATGCCACGCCGGGTAACAGCTTGTATCAGGGCCAGAAGTGATCCAACAAAATATTGACTTTCTTCCTTTGTGTCGATATTTCTGTACGAATAAATTACCCAATGTTCTGAACTTGTAATATTTTCTTTTCTTGTACATGTATATTAACCATAATATAAAATATCATAAAGTATCATAAAATAAACTTTATGATCATATCGCACTTGTAAAATTCAATCCTCATCTGTGCCAATGTCAGGGTATCTGCTTGATGTCTTCGAGTATCTTCATGTTGACACGTGAATGCAGGCAAACTTTCACAAAGACCTCTGGGATGAATAATGGACTTGTTTTAAGGAGACGACTAATCCAGCAGAGGTTCGTACGATTTGAAGAATTACGATTACGTTCTAGGCCGAACCCACCTGCTGCCACTTATGGATACAGTTGATGCAATATTTGGGTTATTTTTCCGAGGTTGAGAGTAAATATGTTATGTTTTATGGTCAGGCCTATTCAAACCGGTAATTCCCAATTGGGACTAGATACCAAGACTTGTTTGATGTTAGCTTATCCTGATGCCTGATTAATTGTAAACTCTTGTATGTGTTTGAACGGATCAGGTTTTTATTACATCATTGTGTCATTACTATATTTGTTTCACAGTTTGACGTTTAGAATTGCCATCAATCAAGGTTGAAAATTGATAAAAAATATGACGGTTTAAGATGTGTTACTTGTTTTTTCATCCTGATTTCTAAGTATTTTACATGAAACAAGTACGTTTAATAAATACCAAGTAAGCTTAGATGAAGGAAGTACTTTTCACGAACAGCAAATAATCTGAGATGAAGCAGGTTCCTTTCAGGAACAGCAAGTAAGCTCAAATGAAGCATGTACCTCTCATAAACAGCAAGTAAACTTAGATGAAGTAAGTACGTTACATAAACAGCAAGTAAGCTTAGATGTAGCAAATACCTTACTTAAGCCACCGCAAGTAAGCTTAGATAAAGCAAGTACTTTACTTAAGCCGCCACAAGTAAGCTTGTGAAGCAGATACTTTACTCAACGAACAAGCAAACTTAGACGAAGCAAATACTTTTCATAAACAGCAAGTAAGCTTAAATGAAGCAGGTATTTCTCATAAAACAGCTAGCTTAGATGAAGCAAGTACATTTCATGAACAGCAAATAAGCTTAGATGTATCAAGTACCTTACTTAAGCCACCGCAAGTAAGCTTATGAAGCAGATTCCTGCACAAAGAACAAGCAAACTTAGATGTAGCAGATACTTTACACAAAGAACAAGCAAACTTAGACGAAGCCGATACTTTTCATAAACAGTAAGTAAACGCAGATGAAACAAGTACCTTACATGATCAAGCAAACTTAGATGAAGTATGTGAGTTAATTTACGCAGAAGCCTTGTAGAATTGTAACTTACCTCTAAGCGAGGGGTCTTGGGGCGAAGACTGCTGGCACTCAAGCATTCTCCTCCCATCTCCCATATCGGAGTGGGGCGACGGCATCATCTCACAACAGCTGTTGTTGTAGTGAGGCGTTGATCCGCTCTGCTGGCTGCACGACTGTAAAGAGTTACTGTCCTCCTCGTCCTCCAGGCCCCCGTACCTGTGCTGCTGCCTGCCCTCGTCGATCACCAAGGGGTGGTCGTCTTCGGGCAGGGGCAACAGGTGCTCGTCGAACGAGAGGGGCCTCTTCGCAGGTTCCTGCAGCTTAGAGTCCAGGAGTAGGTACCTCCTGGAGGCGGGGCTGGCAGGGGGGCATCCGTAAGGGGGGAAGTAGTCACCACCAGCGTATCCGTCGTCCATGCGGCAGTACGACTGGTGGGGTGGCAGTGGAGGTTGCTGCTGCTGTTGCTGAAGGTGTCGCAGGTCGTTCATGTTGGGTTTGATATCGTGCTGCATGTGGTGTTGATCCCGGGTGTAGGCGTCTGTGTGCATTGAAAAGCCATCGGACTCCACTAGGGATTGGATATTGGCACATTCCTCTGCAAGGAGAGAAAATACGATGCATTTTTATTAATATGCGTGGTTATTACAAGTAAAATAAGTATTTGCAATGCTTTATAAATCCAAAATTAGAATTCTGGATTCTCATGATGTATAGTTCGGAGGGAATTTTATTGTCCTTGCTTAAACTTGGTTAGTTGGAATGCGTTACGGTCCGAAGTCTAAGAACAGACAATGTCAAAGCTTGTCCGTTTCTGGATCTTGCGCCATGAAAATCCAAATTCCTATCCATTCCATTCCAAGAACAGATATACGCTCATGCGTTGACTGTGCTGACGTTCTGCGGAAACAGACATAGACCTGCTAATGAGCATGTACGCACATCTTCATATTATTTCGTCCGACCGCTTGGTTTGAAGATCTGTCACGTGATTGTAGGAAAAAGCATGAATCCCAATGTGGGATAAATCATTCATTGGCTTAAAGGGATTATCCAGCATGATTGAAACACTAGCCTGCTCTTCAATAACCAATCGGCCCGATTCATGAGTCTACATGACTTTCCCTTCTGAGATCTTACGACAGAGATCCCGCCCACATTGCTGTCTACTTCATTAGAAAGCCGAGGGAAGCAAAACGTCCTAATATGTATATGGGAGAGGGCTAAAATTTTTGAGCAACGTTGAAAAAATCAGTGATTCCGTAAAGTGAACGTCTTTTAGGTTGTACAGTCGGTCAAAAATGTATCCTAACACCTCTTGTTCGTCTCTGGAATTGCACAAGTAAACGAAAAGTCATTGCGCTTGGAATAATGCCTCCTACAAATATATGTGGAGGTTATTTACATGAGTTCGCCTTCATATTTATTCAGATATTATTTCTAAAATTTCAAACACAGCAACATCCACATTTAACGCTAGTAAAATATTTCCCATATAAAAATTACACTAAATATAAATTTTTGTATAAACATGATCATAACTGCCAGGGATGCTAAAAATTATTCTGGTTTCCTCTCAATGTGAAGAAAAATTAAATAACGACCTCCATGCAGAATGTTTTAGCATATTTCTCAATCTGCTCTCAATTCTCCGGTTTCTTTGACTTGAATTTTTTCCAAATAATCAAAATTATATTTTAGGTAGTTCCCAATACGCATCAAATAATAGTTTTGAATGAAGGACTATCGCAAAATCTTCTTAAAGAAATAAACTAAAACTTGCACTTCTAGGTTTGATGGAAAGGTTTTGAGAATGAGAGTATGTAATCGAAAATAGAATAGATTTTTTTACAAATTGAGTTGTTACACAACCTTTCTATGTAGACGAACTTTTTGGAAATAAAACATATTTATATATACTGGCAGGACTAATACCTGTCTATGGAAGTTTCTACCCCGTTTCAAGATATCTACTATTTGAAGTGCAATATCCAATTCAGATTTGTTCCTGTGCTTTTCCCCAGGACTCACTACAGAGAGGTGGCTAGATTTCGAATGTCACGCATTTCCTCTCATCCACCTGTGGAATGTGCTTAACGTATGAGAGGTTTGTAGTCTAATTTGGTGGCAAGTTTAGACATGACTTCTCGTTAAACAAAAGTGGATCGTGTGTATCCATACTGGTTAAAATCTCTACAGCTTTCTGCGGAACCTTGATAAGATATTTCTAAATTTAGTGTGGCAGTAAGTATGGAAGAGGTTTCTTAAAAGTAGCCACTATTTGTTAAAGATCGTACATGTCTTGTGGCGGAAAAAACGGAGGATCAGTGAGTACAATTTCCATCCAGTGAATAAACTCAAAGTGTTTGGAAAGTGTGTATTGCGAATCTATTATTTCTACAAGAGCTTTGAAAACTTTAATTGTCTGATTCGATTTCTCTCTTGCCTGCAATGTTCTATATTTAACCCATGCGACTTAGATTTCTTTGGACGACATGTCCAAATCCAATTTTCTAATTTTAATACTCTCGTCAGTCACTATTATAAAGAGGATGTTCTCTGTATCCTCCCAAAAACAGTTTTTGTGGATCACTGAGCCGACGATAGTCCTCAAGGAGATAGATAGGGAGCTATTTTGGTGCATCATTAATCACTGGTGACTGAACAACCATTGCATACCATAGGGGCTTAAAATTAAACCACAACTCAAACCCTAAGCATTTTTGTTGCAGTTTGTACAAATTTCTTGGATGGTTTATTGGTTCTACAATCATAAATATTACGTCCGAAATCGTTTATGTTTGGTCGAAGTGTACAAACTAATTCAAAAAAGTTGGAGCATTAAAATAATTCGAAAAAGATACTTTCGCAGTTTAGAAGTGTATTCAAGTTCTGCATGAAAACATGCAACATTTTATAAAATATATTTTCAAAAAGTTTAACTGATCTAACTCAAGATAAAGTGTGTAAATGTTAAGCGTTTGTATACAGTTGGGTTATTATTATTGTACATTAAGATCATCTATAAAACTTTCTTTATGTTTTTGTGGAGTATGAGAAAAGAACATGCAAAATAAAAAACTATGTTTGTTTATTTTACACTTTTGTAGAAGTGAATATACTAAAAGTACTTGGACACAATTTGAAAATTCAAATTCAATAGTTTGTATGCATAATTTTTCAATTCTGACTTTTAATTAACATTTAACAGTCACATTTTACAAAAACGTTTATTTTCCAATTGCATTAAGCGAAAGATATTTCTCTATAATCTTATTTGCGAGTAAAGAAACTTCTTCCAATCAATTCAATAGGCCGAGTATCATTTACAGGAATACTTCATATATTACGCAATAGATGGCAGCACGATAAGTGTTTTGTCTGACTTGTAGCTTAGGATTTTGGAACGAATAACTTTTTCATCTACAACAGAACATGAAATATTGTTCTACAACATTCATTGAAACTTTTATTTCCTAGCTTTGATAGTAATCAACCGAGTTCAAAGAAGTTAAATATTCCTGCTTCCTTCGTAAACTTTCTGTTTTAGTTAAAATGATATCTTAAAAATATAAGATTAAGAAACTTAAATTTTAAACGATGTATATTCATAGGATTTACTTGTGTCTACACAAATTTCGTCAATTTTACACATACTTTTGGAATTTATTATATTTTATGAATTACAGAAAAAGTACATACTTCAACTTTGAGTCACTTCAAAATTTATCTATTTTTTTAATTTAAATTATTGTTCTCAGTTGTTTGAAGGGGAGTACTTTATTTAATTTTTAATTTCGTTTCTCTTAATGTGAGTAAAAATATTAAATGCACGTGGATAGTTTCAAAGGTAAGCTTATAGAAAAGAATCCGAATTTCAATTAAAAAGTTTTCAGTGCTATTATTTTAAAAAACCTAATTGCATTCTGCAACATTCGCGATATTTGGTTTGGTGTAGAAGAAAATCAAACAATAATCTATTGAATCAGAGTAAATTATCTTTTAATTTTTAATGCACAAATTTTCTTTCAAAACTCAAATCTTCCCTATAAAAATAATTCGACCCGACTAACTTATTCACACCTATATAATTAAAACAAAATTATTGTCGTGCGAAATCCCCATCGGTACTCAATTAAACGTCGATACTATTGACGATCCGAAACCTATTACTTGAAGCCGGTAGTCATGTCGAGTCGAATTTTTCTCTCACAGTCGTTTCTCCCAGCGAGGCAAGAATAATTATGATATAATTGAAAACAGGAAACTTTGAAATCACCCGAGCTTGCCCGATTCTTTTTGTGCCCATGGTAATTGGGAAAAGTCGGGCACTTAATACGACACCATCCTTTCTCAGAAATTCGGCATCCAAATGGGAAGGAAGTAATTAATAAAATTTTTCTTTCACGTGTTACACACCGATTCGCCCCCTGCAGTCGTTAGAGTCTAATTGGTGCTAAAACTGAAAAATTGAAGGCTCCAGCCCCCTCTCATTAGTTGGAGGAAAAGGGAGAACCTACCTTCTATTTTCAACAGGCTCGCGACGTCGTAGGGCTCTGCTTCGTTCACCGTCGTCGCGACGTTGTCCACGCTCCTGCTGCTGTCCTCCTGGGGCTGAACCTGGGGCAGGGGCGCGAACTCGTCGAAGACTTCGTCCGCCGAGCTGTACTGGCTGGTGCAACTCATGGGCTTCGCTTCCACCGAGGCTGGCACACTGAAGTTCGTCTCAGGGGAGCTGATGGGGGTCTGGGGTTGGGGGATCTGGGGGTGCTGCTGCTGCTGCTGGGCCCTGAGTTGGGGCGCCCCCTGAGGGGAGTACTCCTCGTCCCTCAGGTGCTGGTACACGGGGCTGGTCATGAGTTCGTGCTCCTCGCGTCGTTCCTCCTTGATGCTGTGGATGCTGACCACAGGCGAGAGGATGGGCGACCGCAGTGGCGACCTCTCGCTGCTGCAGCAGGAGCTCGAGGAGGCGCTGAGGGTGACCACGTCTTTCCAAGAGTTCGTGACCACCTCGGCCGTCTTGGGGGCCGCGTCGTCCTTCTTCTCGAAGAGGTTCTCGAAAAAGGGCCGCTCCGGGGCACCGCACACCCCGGCGAAGATGTCCATGCCCGCGTCCGGCTCGAAGTCTCCGGACAGGGACCGGAGGGCAGCCTCGGCCTCCCGGATGCGACGAGTGTCCTCGTCCATGTCTCGCTCCTCCTCCCGGACCACGGCCTCCATGGTCTCCTCGACCACCCGCTGCACTATCTGGTTCTCCTCCTCGCAGCTTCCCTGCTGTAGCCTGCAGGAGTTGAGATCCTGCGTGGGTGCTACGGCGTCCGCACAGAGCCTGTTGCTGTTGCTGCTGCTCACGGTGTCGACGGAACCGGTTCGGTCGGCTTGAGCGTCGTCATTGGTCTTCGGTTCCTTGCAGGAAGGGGTATCGTACGCGTCGTTGGATAGTTTCCTCTTTCGGTTAGACAGCTGGCATCCAGAGGACCTGAGGGGGTGAAATGTCACATCGTGAGAGCCATCCACTTTGCGGGATGATAGATGTGTTCATTTGTGAAGGGTTGAAATGCAAAATACAGCGGTGTTTGAATTGCTTTTAGAAGCTCCCCACGGGTGGTAAAGGCAGTTTTAATAATTTCCAGTCGAATAAGTTTAAATAAAAAGCTCTAAAGTTCTATTTATAGTGTTTGTTCCATTGAGAAAATAGCAGTGATAAATCGCTTGAAAATGGAATTAAATTAGTTTGAGTTGCTAGAAATGTATGACAAGAAAAATATTTCCTTCATGTTTATTTATATTTCCTCCAAAATATTTCTCTCCATCCTTTTTTCATAATTACTTGACATTGTCTGCCTCGTGTTTGGCGCTGCTTGGCCAAACACGAGGCAGACTCTCTTCGTGCACGACGTACAGCCCTCTTCGTACACGACGGTCTTTGGTTAGATTCAAACTCGCAACCCTCCGATTACTAATCTGCTACTCTTCCAATAATAATAAACGAAACAAATAATAAACTAAATTATCTTTAAGCACGAAATTATCTTATATTTATATATTAATTTTAATGAAAATTAATATATAAATATAAATAATTATGAAAAAATTCAATAATCACAAGTATGACATTATTTTGACTTGTGATTCAGCAGTTTCACTTTTTTGAGTATTCAATAATAAAATCTTGATTCATTTGCCGCATTTTTTACAGATGCATGATTACCCTGCTAAACAATTTCCGTAAACATATTTCTTGCACACTAGAATTTAGTATCTTTATTTTCATGGCAATACCTTATTTGGCACTTTTACTCACTTTAGTAACTTTGACTAAGCTTGCCGATGAAACATGAATCGTTAGGAATCAGTGAAGGAGGAAATGCTTTACGGTGGTAAGTGTGCTTATTACTTTGCATAGCAGTGTATATGGAATGGTTTTAAAGTTGACAATATTAAAAAAACAAAATATTAAAACCGTCAAATGACACGTCACGGCAAAATAGATATACTTCTTATGTAATCGGATGCAGTGAGAGGTGAAGAGAAATATATACTACTAAATTAATTTTATAAAAATTTCAGAAAAAGTCGAAGAGTCAATTGAGGAAAAGAGATAGAATTTGAAAAGCAAGTCTGAATTCGAGTGTTTATTTTAAAGTTGTTGTATAATGTAATCGCCCATAGAAGTCTGTATCTTTCTTTCTGCTGCTAGAGCTGAGTCACTCTTTACAGGCAGCATGTGTGAATGTTCTACAGCTTTCTTGGACGTCCGTCCATTTTAATGAATCTTATTGGTTGCGCTGCAATCCTATCCTATCTGTATATATATGTGTTGTGTTTTCAATAAACCAGCTCTTTTCCCTTTTGCGATCCATATGGCCTGTGTCATTCCTTTCCTCTGAAGGAATTGTATTTAACAAAAGTAAAACTTTTCTTTTGAATTTATACGAAATACTGTATCACATTTTTGACTTATTTCATTTGAAGATGTGAAATATGCACACGATACTTATATTCATTATAAATGCGTTTAAATAAGTAATTGAATGTGGGTAACGACTTGTCACTAATAAATATAAACAATTAAGAAACTGTAGCAAATATGCTATGCGAACGTCAAATAGTGCCAATTAAAAATTCGTGGAACGAAAGAAACTAAAAGTTTACAAGTCTCAACTTTCCATTTAATAAGTGCAGGTAAAATTTCTGTGCTATCCTTAACAAACTGAAGCATGTCTCATTCTTCTGTGTGGTGCACCAACAGTGGATCCCTTTAAACGTGGACCTCAGGGGAAACGAAGTAGCGGATGATTTGGCGAAGGAAGGTGTCTATGAACCATTGTCCGATTCCCACTCATTGACGTTTCTTGAGCTTTACTCTATTAGAAAAAATTTTGATAAGAGGGCATAGATCGTTCCCACGGTACACTCTTGGTATCGTGGGGATCATCGCCCCGGAAGATCTCTTGCTCTCAATTGCGACAGACCTATTCAGACAGCGCTTTCCCTCTTTTTCAGTGGCCATCTGAGGTGCCTCACATTTTGCTGTGGTCGCAAGATTCATCCTGTTTGCCCTAAATGCCAGTCTGACCATGCCAGTCAGTCCAGGCCACCCCAGGACATTGTCGAGTGCCAGGAGTTGTCCCGAGACGACCTGTTTTTTTTTTCAACCTCTTTTGGTGTATGACTGTGCTGGTGAATGGACTTGTCGATATGGTCTAGCTGGAGCTAGACGTGGAAATTAGCAACAACAAAATTTCTTTTTTAACAGAAACTAGTTTTTAAAATTGAATTTCATGTGTTTAACATTTTGACAAAGCTTTTTTAAAAATATAGCTACATTTTATATACTCACGCTCGCAACTTATTCACCTTTCTTGGCATATGATTTTGTAAGCTGTTCGACGTTCGAGATGGGCAGCTGCAAAAACAAAATATGGGTATTAGAATAATTATAGCATTAGGTTTCTGGGTTATACAAACCAGTGTCAGTTTTGGAAGTATAAAAGTAAGTTTAATACCTGACTAGCGACAGTACTTATCTTCCGATCAATATCAATGCAAATGTGAAAACCTTTTCCTCTAAACTTTAATCTGTACTGTATAATTTATTTGAACTGTTTTATCTATCCGATGTAAGTCAAAATATTTTTGAAATGTTAGATGAAAAACGCTTTTACTTGTTGATTAAATAATTAATCATTTTAAATTTGACTTGTAAAACGATATTTTAATGGATATCCTGATACATTTTGAAGTAAAAGAGTAAATTATTAAAGTAATTCAAAATATTTCGCTCCAGCTTGAAGTCATTCGCATTTGAAAAAATTATCTTTCTTTGTTTTTAATGTCTTTAATTTTTTAGTTTCCTATGATAAAGAAACGCATTATTACAAAAGATATGCATACTATTTATTGTTAATGCATTTTAAAATACTTATTTGTTTTTTAATATTTTAGTTCACAAAATTTTATAAATTAATATCCTGCTATTAATTATTGTAATTATATATAACTTTTTTAAATTACGAAAGCATTTATATATTATTCTCTCAAAAGAATAAATGTATCTTAAAGTTCATACAATTTAACCAACTTACTTTTGTGCATCCTGAATAGAATCTGCAAAAGAAAGAAAACTATTTAAATGAATTCCATTTGACATTAATATCTACAATAAGTTGTATGATTAACAATTATTTATATAAGAGAAAAATGTCTTAAACTTTTGAACTATTCAATGACTCGTCACTTTTCAATATCACATTTCAATCCGAGTAAAGGGAGTTATTTTATGCCTTTGGTAGAGCTAATAAATGGGTGTTACATGAGCACAAGACTTCTCTGAAACTATAACTCGGTAACATGTAACACAAGTTCAATTTGTTGAGTCAATAGTGAAGTTTAGCTTTCGTATCTTTGCAAAATCGAGTTTGATGTCTACAACTGATAAGAGATGGCGCCACAACCTTTAGAAAAGGATTTTCATGAATGAATCAGAGGGATAAAGGAAGTCCATTCTTTTGTTTATTCAGAATTCTCAGATCGATGGAAAGAAAAGAGCGGCAATTCTGATCGCGAAACTCTGGAGTTGCCGCTTGTAACTCTGGTAGAAATCTTTTAAATATTTAGGTCCTAGGTGTAGGAAGTAGTAATATAAAAATTGCAGATATTATGCATCCAGAGCATCAAGTACATAAGAAGTAGGTACACGGCTATTACCTTCGAAATAAAAGGAAACAAAAGCAATATTTGCATTTTTTTTCAGTTTGAAAACAGAAAGAAAAATGAGAATAACGCGAAAAATGAAATACAAAAGTGAAACTTTAAAGTGGAAATTATTAGTTGCATATAGATGTTAGTTCAAAGGTACATTTTATTATATTGTGGGTGAATTGCAAGATTACTAAAAAATTTTCACTTGCTAGCAATAGATTAGATTTGTATAAGCTTTTTGGTAATTTTGAAAAATTTCTGTGACTAAAGAAATGTACAATAAGCAGTATTGATTGCTACTGTTAGCTATTGTTTATAATATAATTAAGAAGCCATAACGCATATTTCGAACAGCTTTTATCTGAATGGCGCATGGAAATTTAGCAGCAGGCATTTTTCTGTATTGATGTTTCTGGAATATATATTGTATTTCGAAAGATAACAATCTTGTTGTCTTTAAGCCCTTACTCGGTAGTGATTAAAAAATTAAATTTAATTTTACTGTGCGTTCTATAATTATTTAATGTGGAATACTTTAGATTGTAACTATTCCAAACTATAATCTAAAACTCAAGAAATTGGAAGACAACAATAGGTATTAAAAGAGTATCTAAAGTTTTTAAATTTACAGTTTAGTTGATACCAGCAGCCGAATTTTGAGTATTAATATGTAATTAATTTATTAAAAGACTGCTCGATACTCAAGATATTTCGAATTTGCGTAAAATGTAACACTGAATAACTCTCCCTAATTCTGGTCTGTTGGTTTGGCAATAGAGGATCTATGGATGTCCTGATCTAGTTAGCGTTGGACATTTTGAGCCTGTTCAGATTCATGGACTTGGTCTAGATGTTTAGCTAGACCTTAAGGAGTAAGTAACAATAATAGCGTTAGAGAATAGTGACTGAGTACTGGTAAGGCTCATTGAATATATATTTATGTACTGTCTGTCAACCACAGGAACTGCTTCAGACACAAAGTCTTAATAATGGTGGTCACTCTAGAAACAAGGCTCGTACATTTGGAGTGGAGATGAGTAAGATAAGTTGATAAGTTTATGGGACGAGTAGTTCGGGTGACATGACGGTGGGTGATAGTAATGGTGGTCATAGAAATAAGGCTCGTACATTTGGAGTGGAGATGAGTAAGATAAGTTGATAAGTTTATGGGACGAGTAGTTTGGGTGACATGACGGTGGGTGATAGTAATGGTGGTCATAGAAACAAGGCCCGTACATTTGGAGTGGAGATGATTAAGATAAGCTTATGGGACGAGTAGTTAGGCGACATGACGGTGGGTGATAGTAATGGTGGTCATAGAAACAAGGCTCGTACATTTGGAGTGGAGATGAGTAAGATAAGTTGATAAGTTTATGGGACGAGTAGTTTGGGTGACATGACGGTGGGTGATAGTAATGGTGGTCATAGAAACAAGGCTCGTACATTTGGAGTGGAGATGAGTAAGATAAGTTGATAAGTTTATGGGACGAGTAGTTTGGGTGACATGACGGTGGGTGACAGTAATGGTGGTCATAGAAACAAGGCTCGTACATTTGGAGTGGAGATGATTAAGATAAGCTTATGGGACGAGTAGTTAGGCGACATGACGGTGGGTGATAGTAATGGTGGTCACTTTAGAAATATGGTTCGCACAGTCTGAATAAAGATGGCCCGATGAAGTTTTTGCGACGAGTAGTTTGGCAACATGACGGTGGGTGATAGTAATGGTGGTCACTTTAGAAATATGGTTCGGACAGTTTGAGTAAAGATGGCCCGATGAAGTTTTTGCGACGAGTAGTTTGGCAACATGACGGTGGGTGATAGTAATGGTGGTCACTTTAGAAATATGGTTCGGACAGTTTGAGTAAAGATGGCCCGATGAAGTTTTTGCGACGAGTAGTTTGGCAACATGACGGTGGGTGATAGTAATGGTGGTCACTTTAGAAATATGGTTCGCACAGTTTGAGTAAAGATGGCCCGATGAAGTTTTTGCGACGA
Source organism: Meta bourneti (assembly GCA_933210815.1). Taxonomy (NCBI): domain Eukaryota; kingdom Metazoa; phylum Arthropoda; class Arachnida; order Araneae; family Tetragnathidae; genus Meta; species Meta bourneti. The sequence continues at coordinate 76,458,643 of OW119929.1, read as the reverse complement.
GTAGTTTGGCAACATGACAGTGGGTGATAGTGGCTTGTTTAACATTTGTTTTCCTTACAAGTCATTCTGTATCCGCCTGGAGAACTCAAAACAAAACGCGGAGGCTCGCCTTTTCACATCCTTTCTGGAGGCTCATTAACAGGCGCTCCTCTGAGAAGAAATGGACATGGGGAGTTAGGATAGAATCTAAGAATTTTCGCCAACACCAGCCTGAAGCAGGAATACCAATTGTCGCCAAGTGTGCCAATGTGACAAACTCGAATGCTTCAAGAATACCTATAGAAAATGGACTTATACAGTAGCAGACTTTGTGTTTGGAGTAGTTCTTATGGTAGAAATACAGTACATGGGAAGGCAAATGTAGTTTTATACTACTCGATGTATTAATACCCGAATTCAAAATCAAGTGTAGATTTAGCAGTGAGTACCCATATCTAGAACAGTAGTTTACACAAATTAATTAGTTTCTATTAAAGAAACTTTGAGACATCTATGTTCTCTTACATACTTTAAATGCATTTACTAAAACACTTAGCTAAATCTAGTATTCCGTAATGTTAGAAATCGCCAAATACTCTTCAAAATAGACTGCCTTTCCCCTTAACATATCTGACACAAAATGGCTTTTCTTTCGCTCAAACCTTCGCAGTAATCGCTACAGAGATTCCAACTCTGAGGAGAGAATAATTTGATTATTACTTCTGATGAATAAAAAATAAATAGGATTTAAGAAGAAAAGGGATTAGTGTGGAAAACGCAACACAAAATAATAAGATACGGTATCATTTAAAACGGAGTTCTTTCACCAAAGCTTTATTAAAAATTCCTTGCCTTTTACTTAAAAGAATTTTAACACAAAATGACTGATACGCCGGTCGCTTTAAAAAGAAGCGTTTTTTCCGCCTATCTCAGTTAAATGTCCTCTTTTAAATTTATTCTCGGGCTGCTTGTTTTTAATTACGTCGCTAAATTACTCCTAATTAAGAGCCGTTATGAAACCTGGTTTATTGGTTGTCTGATGCTTTTCAATTAAGGCGGGATTTTAATGCTGAAGCTACTTTTGCTCTTGCCCGTCGATAAAAGCCTTAACTCGTGATAGAGGATGCGATTCAAGTTTTACTATTGAACGGTGTGCTTTTTACTGAGCTATAAAGATATCAGTGTATTTATTTGGAAGTCGCGTTTTGAGATTTTAGATGGTGTTGGAAGTTAAGGGAGAAATTTGTATGCGTCGGCAAACTAAAGTAAAAGTTGGTGTAAAATTCTCACGGAAAGAAATATTTGCGTTTGAGATGTTTGAGAGTTAATAATTCTTAAATAATTGCAGACTCATAAAAACATTTAAAAAGACCATTTTCTGTTAAAATGTTAAATAAGGTTTTCGATTTGGAAATTTTATTTGGCAAATTGCTTCTCTAACCTTGCAATATTTTCTCATTGAGTGTTAAGTAAATTTTTTATCTGTTTCATTCTTCGGGGAAACCAGATTACGGGCGATTTTTTAACGTTATGACAAACAGCGTGCTTTCTATGATTTCTATCATATTTTTATACAATTACGTATAGTGCAGTTTCGACGAGAAGACAGTCGACTTTGGGTCAGTTGATTTTTGAGTAGGTGGTTTGGTTTGGGGTTTTATGTCGCAAGGGCCATGCTGCGCCAGATACAAGACACACAATGTAATAGACACACACACAATGAAAGTTTTTTACTGGCACAGAAGAGAGAAATACACCCAGGGATTTGAGTAGGTGTGAAAGGTTGTTAAGAAAAGTGCTGCATACCAAAATCATGAATGGCGATCACCATGGGTGGTATATCCCATGGGTATATCCCTTGGTATATATCCCTTGGTATATCCCATGCCAACTAATTATCACTGCTATCTCTTGCGGCACAGAATGATAAACTTTAAACCAGAATCCGCTCTAAAGACGCCAGTTGTGGAAGCGCTTTGTTTACGTTCCAACCCATCACCTTATTTAAACAATGGATTCGTCCGAAACCACGTGACTCGGCTGCCTTCTCGCGGGAGCCGGACTTATACCATACCCAACATGGACCACATGTTAGGTCGCGCGACTTTTCGCATTCGACCAAATTTATATAGATTTCTCATTCTGGCATTAGTAATCTATTTGTTTCGCAATCAATTTGGAAACGCGTATTAAAAATAAAAACACTTTTTTTCTATCTAGGCAGGACGTATTTTTACTGCTAGAGAAAATTCTTCACAGGAAAGCCAAAAGAATATTGAATATCTTCAACCTCTGAGCGTCACGAGATTTCCGAGTTGTGTAACACTTTCCCCCACAACCCACAGAATGACTAAATAACCACATCTATCCGTGGAAAGAAGCTGCAAGTCAACAAAATCAAAACTAGTTAGAAGTCATGCACGGAATACTGAAGGTTGCACGAAACGGATATATTACTATAACTCCCCAGGGTTAAGCACATTTCACTTTTCAATTTGAAATGTGTAGAATTCTCTCATAACTGCACGAAAATGTATTGCTATTTCCTTATTTAATAACCATTTTTTGAGTCAAATAATAGAATCATTCGTTCGTTGAAAAAAAAAAGCATTTTGCGTTGTTTAACTTTTGCTGAGAAAGTACGATGTGTTGGGTTTCCATTTCTCTCTTATCTGGACTAACAGAAGCTTCATCCTTTTCTCTTTTTAAGTCTAAATTTTGTTGGGACACTCGCATGGCTTCTCTAAAGTTTTGTACATAGGACCTAGAACACAACGGTGTTATTCCATTGCTTGACGCTGGATTCCAGTCTTTGTTAGTTTCATGAAAAATATGGCTAGCTATGGAAAGTTTTTAGCCCACTTGATGTAAATGTTATGCGTGAAGCTGATCAACAACTCGAGTGTCTCTCAAGCCAGCTTATTCACCATCTTGAGCTAGTTTGTGAGGGTCTCAAGGCTAATAGACTTGGTGTATTTTTTATTTATGCCAAGCGAGATAAGTAACAACACGAACTTGTAAGCTTGCTTACTAGACCTTCAGTTCTAGCGTCGTACATTTCTAATAATTTAAAAGTTCCATTACCATGCGTGGTCAAGCATTACTTTTCTCAACTTACGATATTCCTGTTAAAAAACGCAGTGGAAAACAGCTTATTCACGATCTTGACCTAACTGGTTCTTGAGGGCCTCAAATCTCGAAGGCTTAGACTAAGTATAATTTATTTATGCCAAATGAGATAAGTGACAACACTAACACAAACTTGGCATCATGCCTGATTCACCTTCAGTCATAGCATCCTACAATTCAAAAACTCCACTTCCCTGCCTGGTCAAGTCCTACGTGATTATTGTCAGAAAACGCAGTAAAAAAACTAGCTGATTCACAATCTTGAGTTGGTTCATGAGGACCTGAAGTCTCACGGATGGGTGACCATTTTTAATTTTTGCCGAATGAGATTAGTAATATTACCACAAACTTGCCAGAAAGCTTGTTTCCTCTTCAGTTTCAGAGTCCTACAATTCAAAACTCCACCACCATGCGGAGTAAAGTACTAGCCTAAGTAATTCGTGCCAGAATTTGCAATACAAGAAAAACTAGTTTATTCACTATCCTGAGATGGTTTTTGAGACTCAAGTCTCACGGGCTAATAGATTTGGTGTAATTTTTGTTATTTATGCCGAGTGTGTGAGATAAGTAACAACACAAACTTGTCAGCATGCTTTCTACACCTTTAGTTGCAGTGTCCTACAATTCAAAAACTCCACCACCATGTGTGGCCAAGCACTAACTTACGTAATTCCGGAAAACGTAGAACAGGAAAAAGCTAACTTATTCACCATCCTGAGTTGGTTTTTGAGGAGGGCCTCAAGTTTCATGGGCTTGTGTAACTTTTTTTATCTATGCCAAGTGAGCTAAGTAACAACAACGTAAACTTGCCAGCATGCTCGCTTCACCTTCAGTTGCAGTGTCCTACAATTCAAAAACTCCACCACCATGCGTGGTCAAGCACTAACTTACGTAATTCCAACCTGAAAATGTAGAACAGGAAAAAGCTAACTTATTCACCATCCTGAGTTGCTTTTTGAGGAGGGCCTCAAGTTTCATGGGCTTGTGTAACTTTTTTTATCTATGCCAAGTGAGCTAAGTAACAACAACGTAAACTTGCCAGCATGCTCGCTTCACCTTCAGTTGCAGTGTCCTACAATTCAAAAACTCCACCACCATGCGTGGTCAAGCACTAACTTACGTAATTCCAACCTGAAAATGTAGAACAGGAAAAAGCTAACTTATTCACCATCCTGAGTTGCTTTTTGAGGAGGGCCTCAAGTTTCATGGGCTTGTGTAACTTTTTTTATCTATGCCAAGTGAGCTATGTAACAACAACGTAGACTTGCCAGCATGCTCGCTTCACCTTCAGCTGCAGAGTCCTACAATTCAAAAACTCCACCACCATGCGTGGTCAAGCACTAACACGTAATTCCAGCCAGAAAACGCAGTCGAGGGAAGCGAAGAAAAAGAAAAGAGACGCGTCTCTTTTGGGTCGCAAATAAGCAGTGAGGAGACGCGGGCCGCGGAATCGGATCCCACGGAGGGATTGCGGGCAAAACCTTAAAACGCGATGTTTTGCGGCCGGCCTGGGAATAAGCGCGCCCAGACAATGATTAATGGACCCGAAGAAGGGCAGGAAAAAAGAGGCAAACCCTTAAGAACCACGGGAGTGGTCCGTTGCCATGGCAACCGGTTGACGCTTACCTAGAGGTCCCCTGGAGGATCTGGTGGCTCTTCGGTTATCTTCCCCCTGCAAAGGAAGAGGAGAAAAAGAAGAAGAGTAAAGAGAGAGGTAAGAAGAGGATAAGGAATTTCTTCTTAGAAAACTTAGAGCTCTGTGTCGGCTCTTGAAATATAGGAAATGTCGGAGTTTATTCGTGGACGCTGAGTTTATTCGCTTCGCCCTAGACGTGCAGTTTCGACAACTCGAGTATTAAATTAAGAGTGCCACAAACAATGCTTAAACTCATTTCACGCCGTAGATTCGATTGCATAATTTAAAATTTCTGACACCACTTCGAATTTCAGTTTATTTTTAAAATCTACTTTTAAATATCCAACCCGGAGACTTGTCAGAGTTAGATGAACGAACGAGAACACGTCCACGTTTTGAAAGAAGCATTTTCCATTGTTGAAAAAATAAAATATTAATTAGAGCAGCTATTTTCAACCAGAGTACCACAAGAATGAAACTGCCGCGTTCTACAACGGTGAAACTTTTAAAATCGTGTAACATTTATTTCATTTCAACCGTTCAGTTTTGAACTTTTGACAAGTGTGTTTGTTCACAAATGATTTCAAGTAATATCCGCATAAATCGTTTTGAGTATTATTTCTATTACAAAATATAGTAATTAAATTGTTTAAAAAATATTCTTTAAAAAGCCCTTTGGGGACAAATGAATTGGTAAGGTCTTTTTTTTTGAAATCTGTTTAATTATATCTATTTTTTGTCATCTCGTTATAAAAAATATAAAGAAATTTTTATATTTCTTGATGCGCCATAAAATTTTAGTAATAAGTTTATGTGTGCCATGTTTGAAAAGTTTAGAATAGCTGATTTTGAGACATTGTCTAAGTTAATGAATAAAACCACTTCCTACCCTTTACAAAGAAACTTTTACAATTCAGAATAAGCAATTTGGAATATTTTCTATTTCAAATTGAAAACAACTGTGCAAACTTAAAAAATAAGCTATTGAATCTGCTCTTGTTTTCAGAGTACTTTCTTAATTTCGAATTCGAAACCCCCTTATTTGGTGCAAAGAATGACTTAAGATCCAGATTAAAATGTATGTAATTCAAAATACTCAAGTTATATTTTTAGGTCAAACATTTCAATTTTAGGTCTCAAGTTGAAAATAAAATTGTACGTCCTTGAATTGTTTAAATAACGGCACAAACATAGAGTCGATTCTGTACACATCGAAGTTATGCTATGAACAATTATTAAATAGCTTTTGATATTTGGAACGTTCAAAGGTTTGAAATGACATGGAACTTTCAGTTTTCTAAGAAGCTTTAAAGAGTAAAATAACAAGAGTAATATAAAAGTATAAAGACAAAAATATAATCAAAGATGAAATGACGTATAAAAGCTATTGATACAGATTGAGTCTATCAAGTATATGGTATATCTCCCCACAAAGAGTATGACTATTTCACCGGAAAGCTAATATGACATCAAAAGTTTTCAAACCTAATTTTGAATTTTTACAAATTTAAAATGGAAAAATAAATATAAACCTCATTTTTATTTTAATGCTTATTTTTGTAATCTTTCTTTAATCTTCATCCCGATGAATTTTTTGACATACTTGTTGTTTTGAACTTTTTATTCAAGTAATTAAAAGTGATGGGATTAAATAGAAAAAGATATCTGTATCACAGAGATATAGCATAAATCGCGTTTGAACTATGTACTACATTTTTCATGTTACATTATTGAATCTAATAACCGCCAAATAACCAACTGTTGGGTAGTTTCGTCAGAGAGCGCATCACATTCAACTGATAAGAAACATGTAACTTAATAGGAAGAATAACGTTCTGCACCAGCATGCTTGGTCAGTTGGCCATGGGTGTCTGATCTGTTTTCATCGGCAGTGTAAGGTCTTGATATAAATTACTTGTACACGTGTTTCGTGTTTCCGTGAATGCTAAAAATATATAGTGTGCTGGATCCTTTAGAGACATACATGCTACTGCACCAACTTCAAGTTATAGAGAAGAACGGACAATGTTATGAAGATTACCAAAATAGAATTAACAAGAATACCAAAGCTATGATATATGTGGCAGAGGAAGTAAGATCTACCTTGACTGTTACAACTGTCAGGGTAACAGCATAGCTAGACCTGACCTCGCACTGTAATGTTTCGGGATGTTTTCTGATTTCAAAACCAATTCATTTAAGAAAGCTTACCCGAATTTACGTCCAAGTGATAGGATTAAATGAAAAATACATATCAACCTCAAAATTTTTTTAATTAAATCGCCTACTACATTCCTCATGTTACATTATTGAAAGAAGTGTATACTGTATAGCCAAATTCAAAGTTATGCAGACTTTTGAGTTATCTACTGCATTCCCCGTAGGTAGGTATTTAATTCACGTCGCACTGGAGCAACAAAATGGCTATTGGCGAAAGTACGAGATCAAACCAGAAGAGATAGATCCTAGGACAACACGGCGTAATTTTGAATCGCGGTCAGATGACAAGGTCACCTGATCTCGCACCCCACTCTCCAAACTTCCACACCACGCCAACGTGAGGACATTTGAGGCCACGACAGATTTAACGTGCACTAGCCTCCTTTGTACACGACGGTCATTGGTTGGATTCTACTCTTCCAACCGGGCTATCGCTTCCCCGTCTGTCACAACTGTCAAGGTAACAGCATGGCTAGGCCTGATCACATACTGTAGTATTTCGGGAGGTCATGGACATTCATGATGACCCGAGGAGGGATATTTTTCATAGGGAGTGTGGAGATGATGAAACTGATCTAATTTAGATCCTGGGACACGAAAGAAAAATATTCACCTTACTTGAACTGTTTATCGTTTGTGGTCCTATTTTCAAAACCCTCTCTGTTAGGAAAGCTTTCCGAAATTCACGCCTACATCACCGAGCACAACCCACAACGAAAACGAAAAAATTTACTTTCCATTTCGAAGAGTGGCAACACCTCATGATGTTGTCATGGTAATACCGGCGATTACTTTTTAAGAGGGATGTTTTTATCGAGCCAAACTCCTCGAAAGATTCCGAGACTGCTGGCCAGACGGCAGGGTGGGGAGCCCAGAGCATGGGCATTAGGCCATTCATCATCCTCGCGGTTCGTTTTCTTGACGCGGGTGGGACCGGGGAAGGGTCCAAGTGCCGCTTTTCGAAGGTTGCGTTTCCGCGCGTGTGTGTGCAGATTATATGGTGGCACCGTGCACTTAGTTGAAAACGAGACAGTCAGCGGGTGAGCCTTACCCGTCATTTCCGAACGGGGAATTAAAAATAAATTAGAAGGGAGTGAAGTCGGGGGTGGTGGTTACTTTATGGAACCTTTTTTACACGCGAGGGCTTGTTGAAAAAAGAAGTGAAGAGTTGAAATAATCAAGGTTTTTTGGATGTTCGGAGGATATATAAATGCGTTTTCGACACTGGAACCATTAAGTTTGATATGTTTGCTTGGGAAATAACGGTTTTTATGCTGGTATGTAATACCCAGATTGGTATTTAATTCGTACAGTGATGACAATATAGCTGTGCTTTGATGGTATTATTTTAGTGGATAAATGGAGTTTTAGCAATGTAACTTGATTTGAGTGCTTTTATTAGAGCAGCGATTTTCATATCATGTCACATATCATGTCACACATAAACAAATTACTAAAATTCTGCATGACCCACAAATATACTATATTTTTGTTGACCACAAAAATAAGTGTAATTTTGATTGATTTGAAAAAGTAATAATAGTAACTACCTAACGTTTTTGCTCTAAAGTGGCTTTAATCGTCATCTGACCATGGTTCAAAATTACGTGTCGTCGGATCTTTCCCTTCGGGATTGATCCCGGACCGTCACCAATAGCCCGTTGTGTTGCTCGAGAGCGATGTAAATTCATCTACCTACCTACCAAAGAGGTCTTGAAAATATTTTTGAGAGAGAGAAACAATTAATTTTTTGATAGATTTGGTAATAAAAATAAAACCCTAATTTTTAAAATACGAGTATCACTTAAAATTATCTGTGAACTTTATTGTCAAAAGTTGAAAACTAAATCGTTGAAAGCAATAAATCTTACACAATTTAAATCGTTTCACCACCCGTACGGCACATGAATGCGATTCTTACAGCACAACGGTTGAAAATCGCTGTCTTAGAGTATTTGACCTTTGAAAGTTTAAGATTATACGCTTTGTTTCAATGTAATGGAATTTTTGATAGTATTATTTTAGTAAGGAATTGAGATTTAGTAATGTATCGTGTATCTATCATACCTGCAATATATCATGCATGATTTGAGTGCTTTTCTTAGAGTATTTGGCCATTGAAAGTTTGGGATAGTATGTTTTCATTTCAGATTAGATTTAAAAACCTTCACTTGATAAGCTTCTAATGTGCCATCAAGTGAAAGTTTTTAAATCTGATAAAACTAAATACTACTAAATTGATAAAAATAATGTTTAAAATAACCTCCAAAGAAATTACCTTGTAATTCAAAAAGGTTTTACAAATGTGTAAAAACGAATAAATCTATATCAAAACTAAGTAACGTCAAATCACGTCAATTTAAAACTGAAAATTTAACTGAAAATTTGCTACCTTTGGAATTTTTTAAATACAAAACCCAATTACTTGCATCTGCATTAAAAAACTTCTACTGTACATTATTGAATTAATGTGGTATACGGCGGTATGCAGACAAAATAAATCCGATAGAGAATTTATTCCGAGCAAAGTTTTAGTTAATTTAAATTTTCAAGCGAAACTCGTATCAAACCCTAAAACTAATCTATATAATTCCAACTGATTAGTCCAATTGATTTCGTTCATGCTATAGAATAGACGTCTTCAATCACGACTAGAAAGTGGAATTAGCAAAATGAGATTGCTAATTGTGAGTGAAACCAACAGATACTTTTACTTTACTGAATAGGTTTAATTCAACCCACACGCAGTGTTAAAATGGGACGTATATTTTATTCGCTTCGTATCGAAATAGAAGAAAAGTTTTAAGCTAGTTTTAACTGGGTATAATACTTTTATATATAGTCGATTCACGAAGCAATAAAAAAAGATCATTTACAAACAACAAAGTTTATTTGTTCATTTAGTTCAAAGTAATATTTGTTCATTTAGTTCATATTAACCGAAAGACTGAATATTAGAATAGTTTTTCCGGCAACAAGGCAAGAATATGTGCATAAAACTAGTCTGGTATCATGGATGACCGAGTTAAATATGTATACAAATGTTACTTTCATAACACGGTTTAATTAATTGCTTTGTCTCAGACAAACCTATAGTTATAACTCAGATGTTTTTTCAAAATAAAGCCAAAACTTTAGAGAAAGATGTAATCGATAAAGTAGAACTGGAATTGTTAAACATTTGCCGACCGACATGGTCTTCATTACTGATTATCTTCAAACAATTTGCAGTACAATAGTGTTATTGATATTTTGTTCAGAAAGAATAGTTTTTACACTGAAATCTATTAACAATTTTAAGCAATTGAAAAGTAAACGAAGACTGAGAATAGACTCCACACTTTGGACCATACGCTTTTTACTTTGAGAAACATTTAGCAATTAGCTGACACTATATTGTAAGAATCGCTTGCTGTTCAGATGAAAAGAAGAATAAAGGTATAATTTTAACTACGAACATAGAAATTCTGTGATTGCTTATTGTTTTTATTAACGTATTATGTTTTTTATACTCAGCTATGTTTAGTTAGCATGATTGAGAAATTAAAACTAGGTTCCAAATATTCAGAGTTTTAGTTGACTGAACATTAATTATTTAAACTAATTGGAAAATATTAACTTGAAGTCTGTTTTGTGTTCCCGTTTCATATAATATATTTCCTACGTGTAAGATTTAGCTGCTTGTTTTAGCATTTACTTGGACATTTTAGCTGTTAATTAATTCATATTTCAGTAGAGAAACAAAGCTTAACTTCAATCTTTCCAAAATCATACTATAGGATTTTTGTAAAAACAAATTGAATGCTAATGTTTAAAATTTCAAGAATTCTTACCCCAGGCAAACAATACGAATAGCTCTTAATATTATAATGACCGTTTGAGTCCGATTCTTCGAATGGAATGACTCAAATTTGAATTGCGAGCAACAATACTAACGGCTTTAAATATTACGACTGATAGATCTACAATACACTTTGAGACCAATTCTTTTAATAGAATGACTAAAATTTGAATTGCGAACATCACTACTAACAGCTTTAAATATAATAATGACTAATAAATCTATAATACACTTTGAGACTAATTCTTCCATTAGAATGAGTCAGATCTGAATTGAGAGGAACAATTTTAACAGCTTGAAATAAAATCACAGTAGATAAATCTATAATACTTTTTGAGACCAATTATTCGAATAGAAGGAGACTTGAATTACGAGTAATAACACAAACAGTTTTAAATATAATTATGACTAAAGTATATATAATACTCTTTGAGACTAATTCTTCGAATGATATTAATTGCGAGCAATAGTACGAACAGTTTAAAATGTTATGCCTGATAAATCTATAATACTCTTTGAGATCAGTTCTTCGAATGGAATGAGTCAGATTTGAATTGGGAGCAACAATACTAACAACATTAAATATTATGACTGATAAATCTATAATACTCTTTGAGACTTATTCTTCGAATGATGTGAAGTGTGATCAGTAATAACAACTTTAAATATTATGACAGATAAATCTATAATACAATTTGAGATTCTTCGAATGATATAAATTGTGACCAATAATACCAACTGTTATAAATATTATCACGATTGATAAATCTATAATACTCCTTGAGACTGATCCTTCGAATGATGTGAATTATGATCAGTAACAACTCTAAGTATTATAATGACGGATAAAACTATAATACCCTTTGATACCAATTCATCGAATGATATAAATTGTGATCAATAATACCAATAGTTATAAATATTATCATGATTGACAAATCTACAATACTCTTCGAGACGAACTCGAATGACGTGAATTGTAAGCAACAATGCTAACTTTAAATATTATAATGACTGATAAATCTATAATACTCCTTGAGACTGATCCTTCGAATGATGTGAATTATGATCAGTAACAACTCTAAGTATTATAATGACGGATAAAACTATAATACCCTTTGATACCAATTCATCGAATGATATAAATTGTGATCAATAATACCAATAGTTATAAATATTATCATGATTGACAAATCTACAATACTCTTCGAGACGAACTCGAATGACGTGAATTGTAAGCAACAATGCTAACTTTAATTATTATAATGACTGATAAATCTATAATACTCCTTGAGACTGATCCTTCGAATGATGTGAATTATGATCAGTAACAACTCTAAGTATTATAATGACGGATAAAACTATAATACCCTTTGATACCAATTCATCGAATGATATAAATTGTGATCAATAATACCAATAGTTATAAATATTATCATGATTGACAAATCTACAATACTCTTCGAGACGAACTCGAATGACGTGAATTGTAAGCAACAATGCTAACTTTAAATATTATAATGACTGATAAATCTGTAAAACTCTTTGAGACCAATTATTTGAATAACTCAGATTTGAATAAACATCGTCAAATCGTTTTAATACCTGCAGACTTTCTAAATATTTAAAACGGAAAACAAATGAAACGGCCAAGGATCTCCCACCCTTCAGTTCATTCCACGACAGAACATTTCCATGAAATAAGGAACGCATAATTCCTCAAAGAGAAAAGAAAGGTTTCCAGACTCCCCAAAAAGAAACTCTCATCCTCTCCAATAATAAATTAAGAGTGAATGAGCTCAAGAGCAATTGTTTTACTGCTTTGATTAACTGTTAGCGTTTCCTCCGAAGAAAAACGGAAACAATTCGGGGAGATTCCTATTTATATTGAAGAAAAGATCGACCCGGCCATTCTTGTCGACAAATTATTCAACCTACAAGAGACTCTCTTCCGTTTCTTTTCATCTTTTAAAAGTTAATTTTTCGTTAACAATCGTTGCAAGGTGGGAGAGGTTTATTTGAGGCATTTACCTCCACCTCCTTCCCCCAAGCACACGCAGCGGAAAGTTAATTCGAAGGTAATCGCTGAATGCAGATAGTTTTGAAAAATATTTAACGAAATCAAATGTGCATAAATAGCTCATAGAGATGGATAGAGCAAAGGGGATGAGATCGCATACGGTTAAATTAAAAGGGGAAAAAATAGCTCCTTTTAATGGCTGTGGGAAAATTTCCCCTTATCCGATCTTTTGGTAAGGAAAAAAAATAAGAGTGATAGAAGAGGAGAAAGAGAGAAGACGAAAGAGATTGTTTGATGCAGGAGAAAACTAATTACTTCTTACGACTTTTTAATCCCGCTTTTGTTTTCCTTCTAGGAAACAGACACCGCACCTGTAGCGAAAAAAATTTTCCGCGGACTAAAAAAGAAACAGCTTTTTGCTTTAAACAAGCAAAGCATAAAAAATAACCCACAACGACCTGTTAGTTTTTTTATGTATCTTCAGCCGCCTCATTAAGGTTTTAAAACGTTGGAATCTGTGGCTTTCTCGAATGACCGAAAGGTTTTTGTGTGTCACGATCTTTAAGACGATGTTTTTTTCCATCTTACCGCGCCTGTTTTGTTTCGTTTTCGTTGTTAATCGACACGATGGTCTTTCTTCTCCCCTGCATCTTTTCCTCCCCCTCGTCCTGGTTAGCTTTTAATGCTTTTGTGGTAATGAGATTATAAAGGATTTAAAGCCGTTCGTCATGTCCCATGCACAAAAAGACGATTGGCTTAATCTTTAGGTGGTATATACCCCCAATTTAAATAACTTATTTTGTGACGGTCATTTTTAATTCGAAAGCTTTTCGGAAATTTTCTTTCTGCGGAACAAAAATCGTGGTAAGTTTTGGGGGACAAAAAAGGATTGCAAAAACGGCGGTTGTCCATTTCGTGTGTCGATGTAAAATTTTGAGGGAAATTTGATATTCTTCCATAATGAGTTTTTAATTTTTTCTCGTGCCGAACTTTAGTCAAAAACTAGTAGAAAAATTAAATTGGGTTTATTCTTTGTATTTCTAGACGAATAAAAATATTTACGAAGTGTTTTAAGAAGCTAAAAATTCGAGTTTCACATTTGTCTTTTTTTATAAAAGCTTATTAAAAACACAAGTCAATTTTAAGGGAGCCTAAGGTATTATAGATGGATAGCCTTTGTCTTAGATAAAAACTAACTTATAAAAATTTGTAATACATCCTCAGGTTTATTGTCAATTAGATTTAATATCGTAAATGAACAAATTAAAAATCACTGAAGAAAAGGAAATCGAGATAATATTAGAAATGAACAAATTATAAACAACTTAACACAAAAAAGTCGAGTTAATATTGTGATGAACAAATTATAAACAATTTAATGCAAAAAAAGTCGAGAAGTATTGTAAATGTACAAATTACAAACAACTGGAGGAAAAGTTGAGGTAATGTTGTGAATGAATATTAAAATTAATCGATTTCAATGTATCAATGGATTTTAAAAATGAGTCCATTTTTCTTTTTACATTCGTACATACGAGTAAACTATCTGTGAATAAGTATAAGTGTATCTTGTATAAATGAATGTGCTTTATACCCGTTTAAAAATAACTAAATCGTATTCCTGACAATATGTACTCGTACTTTAAAAATATTTTTTTGAAGAATAAAGAAACATTTTAATAATCATCGAAACTAATCGTAAGATTCATAAATTACATTACAAATATTTCAATAAAGTTGTCAAAAAGTGTTATAAATAAAGAATATAATAAGTTAAATTTGAGAATATAATTATTATTCTATTTATATTTTAATGTACCCTACGCCTTTGAAACGAAGTTCTGTGCATGCGTTGTTTAAATGTAAAGATGGATTATGAAAAGTTAAGATACTTTTCAAATATTGATCAGGATTAAAAAATTATGCAGTTCGAAACATTTTAGTACTCTTGAAAAACATGGAAAGGGAATGTTAAGTTATTGTCGAATGAAATATATGAATAAGAAAGTGTTGCTTTCTTTCAGAAGTATTTTAATTCATATTAAAAAGATTTTTTTCTCTCTCTCAAACCTATATGAATAACTTTCAAACATAAATACCATTTTCTGTTCTTTTTGGAGTAATTTGTATACTTTTGTTTCAATTGACTATGCTATAAACAATGCATATTTATTCTTTTATTTGAAATGCACGCTATTATGTCTGTGAGTGTTCTTTAACTTTTTATTGCCTACAGAAAATCGGAATTTATACTTAAAACTTGGAAAATTTACATACTTTCTCAAAATGATTTACTTCCAATTACTTTACTGATCTCTAAAGACAACAATGAACGTTAGACTCCAAGCAAATTAAATATAGTGTTCTGATCAAAATTCTTATAAATAATTAAAATAGTTTAAATGTGATTTTCTTGTAATACGCATAAAAAACAATAGATTATTTGCTCAATGAACAGAATTCATTATAACAAAGCAGGAAAACTGAGTTTTTACTAGCAAATTATTTTTTAAGAATCTCAGATTCATGAAGATAGTTGGAATTAAAATAAATATACACTAGAAAAATTTTAAATTGACAAACGAAATTGGAGCAACTAAGGAAAAGAAGTTTATGCAATTTTAAATGTTTACTTAATGCTAAGGATAATAAAGATATTTAAATAATTGTTATGTTTACTTTGTTCATTCTCCGTTCCCGCTGCCGAAGTCACCTGCTGAGGAAGAAAACCAAACATTATTCTCCAAGTATAGAAACAAAAAGTCACAAGAAAAACTATTAGCAGTTGTTAATGAAATACCTAAAAATAACGATCCTGATAACTAATTCTCTTGCCTTTAAAATCATCGCAGTAAAACTTATAAAGATCAGCACCTGCGTGTACATTTAATAACTCGAAATTTTAGCTTCGAATTGAAAAACATTATTCCTCGACCATCTGTAGTCATCTTATGTGTGGAGGGAAATTTATTTCCAATAAAAGTTCTGTAGAGTTTGTAGAGTCAGTATGCCATGATGGAGTTGAGTTGAATTCTTAATGTAAATACTATAGAAGTGTGTGTTTTTTTTGCGTAAAATATTTCTTTAAAATGAACTTCATGATTTAAAATAGATTGCAGAAAAACAAAATGCTTAAATAACTGCTATTATTTTGCGACGAACTTAGTGTTTATGGTATTTAAAAGGAGATATATTTTCCAAATCTGATCTTAGAAATTTCAAGCATGAATTGGCAACCCTCTGAGTGTCACGAGATTTTTGAGTACTGAGTATTTCTGAGTGTAGTGTTGCTTTTATCCCACAGCACACATAATTAAATAACCATATATATTGCTGGAAAGAATCCCAAGAAAGATTTTATTGGTCAGAAAGGTCAAAACTGGTTAGAAGTCATGCAAGGAAAACTGCTATTTGCAAAACAGATATATGCGAGTGAACCCCTCAACGGGTCAAATAATTAAAAGTATTTGTAGTATTTCAAAAATTCAATGAAATAAGTCCATAATATAAACAATTTAATTGTGCTTATCTTATATTCTTTTCTCCCATACAGCATATGCACAAGAAAAACAATTTTTCAATAAATTACAATTATTTTGCTATGAACTCAGTGTTTATGCCATTTAAAGGGAGATATATTTTCCAAATCTTATCTTAGAAATACACGCATAAAGTGGTAATTAAGGAATAAAGTATAATTAAATAATTGAAAAAATTGTTTTAGGTTAAAAATTCAACGAAATAAGTTCATAATGTAAGCAATTCAACTGTGGTTGTGTACAGCATTCTTTGCCACCATACAGACAGCAGATGCAGAGTCTAAAAAACAACTGGTATGAGTACGCTTTAATTAAAGCGGTGCCTGCGACATCGTATAAACATGTGCCCCAACCATTCCTACGCATTCTGTCGCACGATGGCCGAGTACCCACATTCATCCCTTCCAATTCCAGAATACCCCTTCACACGTCATTTCAATTCATCCCACTTTAATTCCCGAAGAGATAACTGCTGCCACTTACAACCTTGATGGAATGCTTTAAATTTTAAAGGAATATTAAAAACGAAGCTCGAGCTCTGTACCTCTCACACGTAGCATACTTAGCGAGCAGAAGCCGAAGCCGGCATTAAAAGGTGTATAAATTAAATTAAAAACCATACTTTATAACTTTGCGAGTGACAAGGAAAGCGAGATTTCAAGCAAAGGAAATTTATTCTTCTCCTTCTGGTGGAATCATTAATAAAGCTATTCCATCTTGAGAGAGGAGTTGGTATTTTTGTCACAGTTTTGTAAAAAGGGGGTGGCGAGGGACAAAGGGAGGGAAAGAGAGAGATTAAAAAAATCTCTCCTCCCATCTCAGCAAGCGTCACGTCTAACGTTGTCACGATTTCGAAAGATTCCAACTCGTCCTGGAAGATTCCAGCAGTTGAGAAATAATTAATTGGAGTCCTGAACTGAAGTGGAGAAAAAATATAATTAGATTTTTGGCCTCGGGGCTCATTTACTAAGCGCCGCTGAAAAACTATTTGGAGAATTTGCAGAAACTCGTCTTTTCCGAAAAGAATGGTAATGAATATTTTTCATAAGTGACGACTTTAGGAAACTGAACGGATGAGACGGGATTTGGAGTTTGAGGCACGAATGGCGATGTAGCACGCGGGGGTTGCTTGGAAAGGATACGAAAGGATTTCGATTTTAAGATATTAGTTCCTGTGTCCTTACTTAAAGGACTCTGGTCACAGATTCATAGGAGTTACAACCCTAATAACTAATACAGCCAATTTTGTCCAGACTGTTTATGTGAGAATTTTATGAGAAAATCTGGTAATTTGAAGCTGATTAGTTTTGGAATGATAACAGCAGTTCCAAAGATTTTTTTAGAATGATAAATAATGGGGCATCTTTTGTAAGCTCGGCTTGAAGCAGTGCAACTTTTGTCTACCAAAATGTATTCCATGGTAGAGTTGGGTTACACTGCTATATATACTATTATATCGTAAGTTAATTTTTGTAGAGGTAAAGTTCGTCACAATATTCCCCTCCAGAACTGAGTGGTAGCCGAATTCGATAGATGTCACCACTAGTTGAATGATTGTCATTTGCTTGGGACCATGAGAGCTGTATTAAGATCACGGGTGTACTTTCGCATGAGTGGTCAAGCAATTTTAAGTTTGCGATCGTAATTGTTCTGTGTTGTCTTTAGCAACCGAGTCACCTTGTGAAGAGAAGGCTGAGCAGCAACGAAAGGAGTGAAGCCGTGATAGGAAAATGAGCTGTGTGCTATCACAGAGCCTCAGACGGTTGTTGAAAGCGATTAGCATCGCATTGGCAATTCTACT
Organism: Meta bourneti; assembly: GCA_933210815.1. NCBI lineage: Eukaryota > Metazoa > Arthropoda > Arachnida > Araneae > Tetragnathidae > Meta > Meta bourneti. Next base: position 76,440,478 of record OW119929.1, on the reverse strand, counting down.
ATTCATCGTGGACCATCCATCGAAGTTTATAAAGTTTGCGTGTTCATATCACGTTCGTCGGTCACCAATTTGGTAAACTCGGTTTGAAATAGTACAACTTTGGTCTACCGAAAAATACTCCATGGTAGAGTTGGGTTGCACTGCTATATATACTATTATATCGTAAGTTAATTTTTGTAGTGGTAGCTAAGTTAAACACACATCCATTCTTGTAGTTAAATTAATGAATATTTTTTATGTGACGACTTTAGGAAGCTGAGTGGATGGATTTTTGACGAATGCCAACGTAGCATGCGGAAGTTGCTTAGAAAACCCACTGATGTCTACAAAAGGATTTCGAAAATTTGAAGGCCATGTTAGTTTATACGGCAATAGTTTATGGTTGGTAGTTAATTAACGTAGCATACAGCAACGGGGCTATTGGCGACGGTCCAGCATCAATCCCGAAGGGAAATAACCGAGGACAACACCACGTAATTTTGAACCACTGTCAGATGACGAGGCCAACACCTGAGCTGTAACCTCACTCTCGACACTACCACATCAAGACCAAAGTGAAGACATTTGTGACTACGACATATTTAATATGCGTTTAAGGACTGCGGTCAAATTTATAAGTGTTACAGCTTAAGGTAGACGTTTTCGTTCAGATTATTTGTGATATAATTTCTTGAAAATGTCTGATACATCAAACATGATTAGTCTTACAAGCGGCAACAGAAGTTTTAATGTTTTTTTAGAATGTTAAAATAGCAGCTATAAAGCACCTATTCTTGTAGTTCAACGCCATTGGTGTCTCGTTTTGTTTTGTCGCTGTTTACGGAAAAAGATATCTTGACCAAGAACTCCTATTAAACAACCTATTGAATTGTTAAAGAAGCTCCCATTGAACGAGTAGTTTAGTAGGAGTATTTAGTAGGAGTTTAGTAGTTTAGTAGGAGTATTTCAACCAATAAGCTTTGTTATTTAGCAACAAAATGTAGTGCAAGGTAAGGACCACAGTACTCCTCTTGGACAACTTTTAAAGGAAAGAGATTCTCAATTTTGAAATTCAGAGAAAATTTGATTTTTTTGTTTGTATTTCTTATTTCTCCCCTTACAACTCACGTGTTGCTAGCGTAGTGGGCAAACCCACTGATATACGGCGAGCCCCATAAATATAGGGGCTCGCCGTATACCATATGAAAGTGTTTTATTGTTTGACTTATGTCAAATTATTTTCGCTGAGATAAAAAAAATTAATAAGATGACAAGGTGGGATCAAATGATCATTTGATCCCCTTCACTATGTCTCAGTTTCAGATCTACCACAATCCTTTCTAAAGCTATCTGATTTCAGTTTTGGACAAGAAAAGTCAACAGCAAAAGCACTCTGTACATTATGGTGAAGATATAATTTTCCAACTCGGAACCACTCACAGGAGGCCAAGACCTCCATCCTCTGCTCAGGCGCAAACAATTCTCTCATTTTTTGAAAAATTCTCGATAAGCATTTCACGTTTTTCTCCATTCCGAGCGACACGTCTCCCACCGCCACCAGATGAATGTTGCGCATTATCTAAATGGCCGATGCGAGCGGAAGCGAAGTGAAGAGAGGAGGAGGCGTCATTTAATTCTCTAATCGTCGTGGCCGTCAATCTGTCCCGCTCGCAGTGATGCGACCCAGGCTCACGTAGCCGAATCAGAGGCCAGGCCAGCCATGAAATGCGAGATAAGTCAATTGACAAAGTGGGTGGCCTGGCAATCGAATTAGCTGCCTGCGACCGGAGCCAGGAAAAAAGACAACCACGAGTGGAGGGGGAATGTTTTGTCTCCATTAAGAAATGGATAAACAATCGTGGCACTGTTTCCTCATAGATTGCCAACGACGCATATTCCGTATGGATGCATTTCACACACCCTGAGAGGATTTAAATAATTATAGCTTGTTTAGTATTTTGATGGACTTGTTTGATTTTGATGTATTGCTTTCTTTTTTCGTTTGAGTGAATGGTTGACATAAATCAGCAGATTTTTAAGAGCCTGAATAATCCTTCGTCTTTTTGTTATGTTATGTCAGCAGATTTAAAAAGAACTTGAATAATCCATCTTTTTCATTATAAAATAGATAAGCAAACGTGACACTGTTTCCTCATAGATTGCCAACGACGCATATTCCGTATGGATGCATTTCACACACCCTGAGAGGATTTAAATAATTATAGCTTGTTTAGTATTTTGATGGACTTGTTTGATTTTGATGTATTGCTTTCTTTTTTCATTTGAGTGAATGATTGACATAAATCAGCAGATTTAAAAAGAACTTGAATAATCCATCTTTTTCATTATAAAATAGATAAGCAAACGTGACACAGTTTCCTCATAGATTGCCAACGACGCATATTCCGCATGGATGCATTTCACACACCCTGAGAGGATTTAAATAATTATAGCTTGTTTAGTATTTTGATGGACTTGTTTGATTTTGATGTATTGCTTTCTTTTTTCATTTGAGTGAATGATTGACATAAATCAGCAGATTTTAAAAGAACTTGAATAATCCTTCGTCTTTTTCATTATAAAATAGATAATCAAACGTGACACTGTTTCCTCATAGATTGCCAACGACGCATATTCCGCATGGATGCATTTCACACACCCTGAGAGGATTTAAATAATTATAGCTTGTTTAGTATTTTGATGGACTTGTTTGATTTTGATGTATTGCTTTCTTTTTTCATTTGAGTGAATGATTGACATAAATCAGCAGATTTTAAAAGAACTTGAATAATCCTTCGTCTTTTTCATTATAAAATAGATAAGCAAACGTGACACTGTTTCCTCATAGATTGCCAACGACGCATATTCCGCATGGATGCATTTCACACACCCTGAGAGGATTTAAATAATTATAGCTTGTTTAGTATTTTGATGGACTTGTTTGATTTTGATGTATTGCTTTCTTTTTTCATTTGAGTGAATGATTGACATAAATCAGCAGATTTTAAAAGAACTTGAATAATCCTTCGTCTTTTTCATTATAAAATAGATAAGCAAACGTGACACTGTTTCCTCATAGATTGCCAACAACGCATATTCCGCATGGATGCATTTCACACACCCTGAGAGGATTTAAATAATTATAGCTTGTTTAGTATTTTGATGGACTTGTTTGATTTTGATGTATTGCTTTCTTTTTTCGTTTGAGTGAATGGTTGACATAAATCAGCAGATTTTTAAAAGAGCCTGAATAATCCTTCGTCTTTTTGTTATGTTATGTCTCGTTATAAAATAGATAAATAAGCGTGACACTGTTTACTCCTAGAGTACCAACAAAACATATTTCGTATAGATGAATTTGACACTTTCGTAGATTTAGATAACTATACTATCTTTAGGTATTTTGATGGATTAGTTTGATTTTGATGTATTGCTTTCTTTTTTCGTTTGAGTGAATGATTGACATAAATCAGCAGATTCTAAAAGAGCTTGAATACTCCTTCGTCCTTTTGTTACGTTGTCTCGATTATGAAATAGATAAATAAACGTGACACTGTTTACTCCTAGAGTACCAGCAAAGCATATTTCGTATAGATGAATTTGACACTTTCGTAGATTTAGATAACTATACCATCTTTAGGTATTTTGATGGATTAGTTTGATTTTTATGCAATACTTTCTTTTTCATTTGAGTTGGATTGATTGACATAAATCATCAAATTTTGAAGCCCCTTTTGTTATGTTTTGTCTGTACCATAAAATGGATGGACAATCGTGGCACTGCTCCCTCCTAGAGTGCGGACGACGCATATTTCGTATGGATGCATTTCACTCAACCTGAAAGGATTTAAATAATTATAGCTTATTTAGTATTCTGATGAATTTGTTTGATTTTGATGTATTGCTTTCTTTTTTCATTTGAGTTTGATCGACATAAATCAGCAAATTTTAAATAATCTTGAATAATCGTCTACTCTTTTGTTTTGTCTCCATTAAGAAACGGATAAACAAACAATCGTGGCACAAGTTTAACCGGACGTTAAAACGAAATTGGAGAAATTTTAGGATTTAATAATTAATCCTCTGAAGGATTCTCGCACATCTATCCTGCATGACTTCTAACTAATGCCATTCCTAACTTGACCTTCTTGACCAATAGAATCTTAGGATTTTTTATTTGAATTGAACTCCCAGCATTTGATTGATATGAATCTTCAAATTTTCAAGTATATTGCATAAATTCGTCGACTTGGAGAAGAAACTCATTAACTGACATTGGAAATGCGTTTGTTGACACTAAATGCTTGTTTTCATGTTGACGAGAAATGAATGGCCATATTGTAATCTGTTTGAAAGACTACACTTCTTGGAAATCTCGTAACCCTCATTGATTGGATACAAATTCGAACATTTCAAACCTCCAAGTGGTTTGGACGAGATATCTCGTTCAGCAAGAACTGATCAATTTTGCCTATTTTCTTATGATGACGAGATCAATATCAATTTTTTTCTATTTTTTTGGTCATTTTTGCTAATGACGAGATACCTCGACGAGACAACCACCAGGAGGGCTAAATAAAATACCTCAAAAAGAAAACCCGAACATTACTAATTTGCGCACAATGTCAACGCAAGAAACTTTAAAATGATAAAGTATAAGTTTTGTTACCTTTTTGTTAACAAAATTATTTAAAAATAATCTGGATCTAATATTTCTCACGAGGAAGAATTGAGTAGAACGCGCGATATCCTTTCTGGATAGACTTTTTCGAGCAGTATGTTGCAAAACTCGCCTTTATTGCAATTTCAGTCTAATTACTTTTTCAACTACATACTATATATAGCTACATAAAACAGTCAGTGTAAAGGTATAGTTACGAGAAACTCCAAAAACCAAATCAACATTGTTTCTTACAGTCTTCCCTAGCTATACAACCAGTCTCAAAGTAAAACGAAACCTTAATATACCAAAACCTTATCTTTCTTACAGCTCGAGACTGTACTTTATTCTTTTTATCGTAAGGTTTCAGTTCGATGGATGAGACTAATTGATTTTCTTCCCACAGCATTGAAGTATGTATTGATTTCAAGAGGAAAATTTACTTTATACTTATTCCAGGAATCTAATTAATGTTGCGAAGCTCTGTGTTGGAATCTTTATGTTAATAAGATTTCATGGGGCACGAGAGATCAAATCTAATAAATGTTCCAGACGGAAAACAGACACATGTGTAGCTGCTTTCAGTGCTTTCATGCAGAACATTTTAAGTAAGTGGAATGCAACGAGCGAAAGACTGAGGTTTTCGGACGGTTTTCTAAGTAAAAATTTAGAGGGTTTGAACTTTCCCCTTTCAAAATGGTTGCGGTTGGAAGAGTAACGGCTTAGCAATCGGAGGGTTGCGAGTTCGAATCCAACCAAAGACCGTCGTGCACATGGGGGGATGGTGCGCGTTAAATCTGTCGTGGCCACAAATGTCCTCACGTTAGCGTTGTGTGGAAGTTTCGAGAGCGGGGTTCTAGTTCAGGTGAGATCTCATCTGACCGTGGTTCAAACTTACGTGGTATTGTGCTCGGATATTTCCCTCCGGTTTGATCCCGGAGCGTCGCCAATAGCCCGTTGTGTTGATCCCGTGCGACGTTAATTAACTACCTACCTTCAAAATGATTGGTAGTTACGATAGTTGATTATTTGCTTTAGGTTGGTTGGTTGTTGGGGTTTATGGCGCAAGGGTCATATTTGGCCAAGCAGCGCTAAACACAAGACAACGTCAAGTAAACACTGTCGTGAAAGGGGAAAAAAGAAGGGATTGGGAACAAGAGTAGTGGGATCAAAAGCGGAAAATGATCGCTTGGGTATCCCTGGAGCTCGACTCCAGTGTGTACTAAAGACATTAAACATCATGGGAAAAGAAAAGATCATGTGAGTACCTCGGGTGAGTGAAGCCTGTACACATCTAAAGGAGATTTGCTCCTGAGGGCTATTTACCTTAGAAAAAGATTTGAATATAATTAAAAAATGATAAAAGCTTAGTTATTTTGAGATTTTATTTGTTCTAAAAGTAAAAAAATTGCTGTCCTGACTTCCATCTTTTACCCTGTGAGGGATTCACACGCGCATATTTGTTCTGGAACCTGCAGTTGGAAAACTGCAGGTCCAGAACAAACAGGAGGTTCCAGAACAAACAGCAGGTTTTTCCAAACTGCATGACTTATAATCAGTTTTGACCTTTTGGACCGATACAATCTTTCCTTGGATTCTTTCTACCAACAGATCGTTATTTAGTAATGTGTGTTGCAAGAAAAAGCAATATTACACAAATCAGAAGTCTCGTAACCCTTAAAGGGTTAATTAACATTCTTTACTCACGCAAATTATTTGAAAATGACCGCAAGAATGACAATCAAATCGACAATAAATGCATACGCTATAAGCGGGTTATATTAACCCTCCAGGTGGTTGTCTCGACGAGGTATCTCGTCATTAGCAAAACTGACCAGATCTTGAAGGACGAGATATCTCGTCATTAGAAAAAACTGACCAGAACGGGATCTCGTCATCGTTTGAAAATCGGCAATATCTTGATAACGAGATATCTCGTCATTAGCAAAAGTGGTCAGATCTTGATGGACGAGGTACCACGTCGAAACCACTTGAAGGGTAAAGCCAGGCCAGACCATTATTTCCTAGAATCATTAGAAAAAACTGACCAGACTCAAAAACTTGCGATTCCAGTTGTACAAAAATAAATTGAGTAAGAGAATTATTTCGAAACAGGAGTCCTCTTAAAATAAACTCCATACAAAAAACGTTACTCATGCAGCGAAACTGCATAAAGCGTTCTTTTTTAACCTTTAACACTACTAAAAAAAGGACTTGCCACTCATCCCAGCAGCCACGGCTCACCGCCCGCACGCAGCGCCCTCTATATTATGTAGAGGAGGGAGAAAAAGTTTTCCTGTCTGTTTTTAATAGCGACGTGCGCGTTTTTGTCCGCCGATCACCGGCACACTTTTATGTTAAAGGTTTCGGTTTCGATTGCTATCCTTCACGCCCCCTATTGGCAAAAAACCCTCGCCACCAGAGGCGCTGCTGCACTCCCGTGGAGATAACTCCCCACCCGCTACTGTGTCATCTCTCCGCGACGTTTCTTATGCATGCGGGAGTTTTGAATTCTATCGCAAAGCATGCGTCCAAGTAAAGGTGCCGAGAATCTTGAAGCGTGATTTGTAGGTGAAGGTGACGGGTGTATTGGTTAGATCAGTGGTTCCAAAATTTTTCAGATCAAGGACCCCTTGGAAATTAAAAATTTTCTCGGACTCTTTGAGATTATGAAATTCAATAGGGAACATGCGATCTGCATGAGAGCATATTGATCCTTATTTTTCACCTTAACCCTCCAAGTGGTTTCGACGAGATATCTCGTCTATCGAGATCCAATCAAGTTTGCTAATGACGAGATATCTCATCATCAAGAATGACGATTGAATTCTGAATGATGAAAATATTGCCGTTTTTTGATGATGACGAGATTAAGATCGGGTCTGTTTTTTCTATTGACGAGATATCTCGTCCATCAAGATCTGACCAGTTTTGCTAATGACGAGATACCTCGTTGAGACAACCACCAAGAGGGTTAATTATTCGGAGTAAAATATTCACTACTTACGCATGTATTAACCATCTGAGCATCATGGAACTTCGGAGTATATAGTGTATCATTGCTTTTATCCAATAACACGCAAAACAACTAAATTACCAAATCAGATGGTTGAAATAATCCTAGGAAAGATTATGTTGATTGAGAAAGTTAAAACTGATAAGAAGTCATATAAGCAAGACTACAGGTTTCAGATTGGATATATGTGAACCACTAGGGTTAAATAGATTGTAAAACGTTAAAGTTTCACATTAAGGATGAGTGAGGACCAATTTAAAGTTCTTAGAAATAAAGAAACCCAGAGTTCTGAAGTAAAATAAACAGTAAATATTATACAAACTCTTATTTATCGATTAAAATGTATTAAAATCAAAAGGCTCTCATCTCGTCGCGACGTTTCTTATGCAGGTGGGAATTTTGAATTCTGTCGGCAAAGCATGCGTCCAAATATTGGTGCTCAGGATCTTATAGTGAGATTTGTTTGCGCGATTTGGAATGAAGGTACTGGATGTATTGGTCAGATCAGTGGTTACTCAATTTTTCAGATCAAGGATTCCCTTGAAAATTAAAAATTTTCGCGAACCCTTTGATATTATAAAATTAAATAGGGAACATGTGACCTGTATAAGACCATGGTGGTCCATATTTATATCTTAATATTCTGAGTTAAATATTTAGATCTACGTTAATCCTCTGAGTGGTCATGAGATTTAGGAGTAGTGTAGCATTGCTTTCCCCCACAATACAAATAATTACTAGATAACCACATCCGTTGGCTGAAAGAATCCTAGGTAAGATTGTGTTGGTTGAGAAAGTCAAAACTGATTAGAAGTTATGCAAGGAAGAACTATAGGTTTCAGAATGAACGTATGGGTGTGTACTCTTCGGATGTTAAATAGATTCTAAAGCGTTAAAAATCCATATTAAGGACGAGTGATGATAATTTAAAGATCTTAAACTCAGAGCTCTCAAGCAAAATAAACGGTAAATATTGTAGAAACTTATTAATTAATTAAAGTAATAAAATCAAGACTCATCTCGCAGCGACGTTTCTAATGTATGTGAGAGATTTGAATTCTATCGCAAATTATGCTTCCTAGAATATTTTACGATAGAATTCATAGGACACGATAATAGGCGCAGGGAATCTTAAAATCGTGGTTTATTTTCGCGATTCGTAGCTGAAGGTAACTGATGTACAGTTTAGAACAGTGATTCCCAAAGCGGGGTTGTTGGACCCCCTACGACAGGGTTTCAGGATGACCACGGAAAACATTAATTATTTCACTAGTACTGAAGAATTAAAGAAATTTAAGAAAAATAAATAAAGCTTTCCATTATTTTTCTCCGACTTTTTATGTTTTAAAAAGCGTTATTAGTAAAAAAGCTATAATTAAAAATGTCGTAAAAATGAGCAACTGAACTTGTAGCTATTTCCCAATGTCTAATGATCGTGATATCGTTATCCTTAATGCGAAATTTTAGGTTTTATAATCTATTTCACATACATCTGAATATTTCACTCCTTACATTAAGGTGAAAATTAGGATAACTGTGGTCTTGTCAGGGCTATGCATGCCCTTTCAAATTTTATAATCTCTAGGAGTTAACGAAAAATTTTAACTTTCGCGAATCTCTTGACATTATAAAATTAAGTGGGGCGCATGCGATCTGCGTAAGACCATGGTGATCCTTATTTTTCACCGTGGTTTAGTGAATATATCCACTGCATTAGCAACCTGAGTGCTGTAAGTGGCGTAGGTCCGATTCCTCGGTCGGGAATAATAAAATATCACCCTTGCGCTATGAAAATCCAAACCAACTAATCCTATTTTCCACCTTAATGTTACATAGATTGTCGAAATTACGTTACTTTGGAGGCCCCACAGAGGGTGTGGCTATTCCTTAATATTTGGAGTAAAATATTTAGATCTATGTTAAATCGATTATAAAACGTTAAAACACATTAAGGATTAGTGCTATCAATTTAAAGTTCTAAAGCAGAGAATAACTAGATTGCTGAAGTAAGCTAAAGAGTAAATATATAGTCTTATTTATTTATTAAAATGCATTAAAATTAAAAGGCGCTTAACTTGGCAATTAATCACATCAAAATATACTATTTAATGGGAACAATGAATCTGATTTTTAGCAATTAGTTTAGATATGTTTGGTTTAATGCCTGATCATTTCGATATTCAGAAAATCATTCGCATCTTCAAGTCTATTTCGAATAAATGAACACTGAAATCTAATTGTTTTCGATTCTAAAATTTAGATTTTAAAACAAAAGAATTGGAGAAAAGAATGGAATATCTTATTTTTCCTTGGGTTTTCTTCAATTTTGGCTTGTGAAATATTGCATGTTTTCTGTAGACTGCTGTAAGCCTTGAGGGTTCATGGGCATTTGGGAATAACTGGGTTAGAGTATACTAGATATTTATTTTTATTATGACTCAATTTTTAATTAATGAGCACAAATGAAATAAAACTAATTGTATTGCATATAATCATGGAAGAATAATCTGTATTAATTCAGAATGGGTAGTCGAATTTCGTCAAAAAATTCTGATTACAGTGAATTTCCCTTTTTACGTTCTCGAATTTTACAATTTTTGCCAAGTTGTTTTTCTTAAGTTAAGTTTCTCTTTCTGTTAAGATATTTTGAGACTTTACCACACACACACACATTTTATACGCTTTCCGATGCTGGCCCCATTAAAAGCTCAAAACTTTGGTTTCACTACGTTAAATGTTTTCAGATGAGATTAAATTAAATCTTTATGGACAATATAAACTTTTTCAAAATAATATTACATCTTTTTTTGTAAGTGAAATACTAAATCATATTTTTCAATATATGAATTTTTTAGCTTTTGTAGACCAGAATGTGATGAAGTCCATTAAGATACTTTTCCTTTACATAAATATTAGGTTTCTTCTCAAGAAACACCCTTAGTGAGTAGAATCCCCTTCGTTTTCTTACAATTATGTTTTTGATGTGTTTCACTTGTAATTTATGGTGATTGTTATTATGGTGATTACTTGATTTGTTATTTATGGTGAAAAAGCGGTTTCCCATCCTAAAGAGCAGCAAATTTTAACAAAAAAGTTCAACTAAATACACAAATCTAAGCTTTCAATTAAGAGATCCATTTGAGAAATTAGATTACCATTCTGAAAGGATTTTAAAATTTAAATGACGTTAAGCATTCTTCTCTATTTTAAGTAAACAGATTTAGTATTCATATCATGTTTTTGTCATCATAGAAATAGCATGGTACTTTTGAAGGGAAAAGGAATGTATGTTTTGAAGAATTCAGGTTTAATTGTCTTATTCAAAGCCAAGGAGTATTCCAGTTGGAGAAGGATTAAAAGACGTCATTCAAAGCATAAACACGGTTTTGCTTTTAGATCAATTTTAAGATACAAATAAAATCTTATTTGGATTAAAGCCATGCCGTTTGAAATATGATTTAATGTTATTATTTCCTTAGATATGAATGCATACTCAAATAAAGAAAGTGCTTTGAGAAAACATACTTCCTTCACCAAAAAATGTACATTTATGAAATTCAAATTACTTGAAGTTTAACTGGATGTGCGATAGTACTTCAACTATTTCTGGAATTCGGACGAAATGTAAAAGGTCAAGAATAATGAATTTATGCATTTATTTTATACGCGACGGATAGTGTTTTCATTCAATTTGTAAGAGTGAGGTTCATTCATGTATTCAAATAGAACTCGAAATTAGGTGTCTTAATCCTTTCTTTCACATTTACTCAACGAAGTTAGTCACTATTGGATGTGGCACAAATGGCATTTTTTTATTTTCAATACAACAGGCCATACAGACACAGATCCTTTAGCCAAAATTACACACAAATAAAAACAAGAATTAAAACATAAAATGCATTCAAGGGTAAAATAAGGCAAATAAGATACAGAAATCTAGGGAAACTGCTTTATAGCCAAAAGGTCCCTTGTCAGCCAATATCCTCTGAGAGTTGTTTCGGTTAGAACTGCACAGGTTAGTAAGCGTGCTACAGAAATTAGAGCACCATCCTTACAAAGACGGCACAAGGGGCTACTATAGCACTAAGCTTATGTAGATGGAAATCATGATTTGTGGCAAGTCTGAATTCTGCCAATGTCGTATTTTTTGGATAATAGGGGAAAGAAGGGATCACACAAGTAAGATTAAATGCGTTATCAAGTATCTCACCAAATACCTAAACGCTTCTCATAGGATTCCAACAAAACAATAAACCAATGATGATAATCAGATTCCTGAACCAGTTCCAGCACACGTCAAACGAATCTCAACCACCATCCCACCAAGACTCTTAATTATTCTACGACCCTTAACCCTTCCCTTTTATTAGCCACTTCACTCCTCACGGGGGGCGGGTGGGGGTAAGAAAAAGGGACAAGGTTGGAAGGCCAGCGGCCATTCAGTACCCTTCCTTCTTTTTTTCCACTATTATTATTATCATTCTTTCTTATATTTTCATCCATTTCTCTCTTCCTTTTTTTATTATTTCCAACCTTCCTTCTTTCTGTTCCTTGTTTCGCGGTCCGATGCCTTCAGAAAAGGAGAAGCTCTCCAGATGCCTGCCTCGGGATAACCCCCCCAGTTCCACCCCCAGTCCGCATCCAACAAATAAAAAAAAGCGGCGTTTCAGGAGAGAGAGAGAGAAGCCCGTAAAGCAGGCTAGACCTGCAGAGAGAACGCGTGCGGAACATTTTGCCCGTATCGACCGGACGTTTCCTTCCCCCATTTCCTCATTTTCTGACCCTCCCCCGTCTTCTTGGTAGGGCCACGCTGGCTGCTGCTGATAAACCCTCTTGCACGCCCCCTCTCCCTTTCGCCCCCACCCCACCGAGGTGTGTGTGTGTGTGTGTGTGTGCGTGTGTGCAGTGGGGCCGATGTCGCCTTCAGGTAAATGCTCCCGAGTGGAAGTGGAAGGTAAAAGTCACAAAAAATGTAATCGGAGAAGAGGCATTTACCAAAGCGATTCACCAAATGCTTGCTAATCACTTGAAGATGATTGGAAAGTACTGAACTCCAGGAAGGTGTTGAAAATCTTAATGCGAGCTGGTTTTGTCGAGAACACACAATACATACTCTTAGAAAGTGTTAATAATAATAATTCAAAGGAAGGTAAAAAAAGTCGAAGGCATTTACCAAAGAGATTCACCAAATGGTTGCTAATCACTTCAAGATGATTGGAAAGTACTGAACTCCAGGAAGGTGTTGAAAATCTTAATGCGCGCTGGTTTTGTTGAGAACACACAATCCATACTCTTAGAAAGTGTTAATAATAATAATTCAGAGGAAGGTAAAACAAGTCGAAGGCATTTACCAAAGAGATTCACCAAATGGTTGCTAATCACTTGAAGATGATTGGAAAGTACTGAACTTCAGGAAGGTGTTGAAAATCTTAATGCGCGCTAGTTTTGTTGAGAACACACAATCCATACTCTTAGAAAGTGTTAATAATAATAATTCAGGGGAAGGTAAAAAAAGTCGAAGGCATTTACCAAAGAGATTCACCAAATGGTTGCTAATCACTTCAAGATGATTGGAAAGTACTGAACTCCATGAAGGTGTTGAAAATCTTAATGCGCGCTGGTTTTGTTGAGAACACACAATCCATACTCTTAGAAAGTGTTAATAATAATAATTCAGAGGAAGGTAAAAAAAGTCGAAGGCATTTACCAAAGAGATTCACCAAATGGTTGCTAATCACTTGAAGATGATTGGAAAGTACTGAACTCCAGGAAGATGTTGAAAATCTTAATGCGCGTTGGTTTTGTTGAGAACACACAATCCATACTCTTAGAAAGTGTTAATAATAATAATTCAGGGGAAGGTAAAAAAGTCGAAGGCATTTACCAAAGAGATTCACCAAATGGTTGATCATCACTTGAAGGTGATTGGGAAATACTGCGTTCAGGAAAGTGTTGAAAATCTTAATGTCCTGGCGTTGTTGGTGGGAACACACATAATCTATACTCTTAGGAAGTGTTAGCAATAATAATTCAGGGGAAGGTAAAATCGGAAGGAGGTATTTACCACAGGTATACAACCAAATGGTTGCTAATCACTTGAAATGATTGGAAAATATTGAGTTCGGGATGTTTCAAACCAATTGGTGCTGGAGTTGTTGGGAATACACACAATCCATACTCTTCAGAAGTATCAATAATAAAAATTGGTTAAGGGGAGGGTAACAATCTCGAAAGGAGGTATTAATTAAAGGTATACACCAGATTATTGCTCATAATTTAGGTTGGGAAATGTTGAGTTTGGTTGTGATGAAAATCGAAGTGTCTGCTAAAGCTCTTGTATATATGTATTGTTCTATAGTCTGTTCTGCTTGTGACCCTGCGGTTAAAGACGAAACATGTAATCGGAGAAGGAGGCATTTACCAAAGCCATACACCAAATGGTTGCTAATCATTGAGGTTGGAAAGTGATGCAAAGCCAAGTGTGTGCTGAAGCTTTTGTAAATATACACTGTTCCATACTCGTCAGGTTCGGTTCAGTTTGATCATTTTTTGCTACACGGGGATAATTTGATACCGGAACTTACGGCATAAAGCGGATTCTGAATCATTACAAATATCCAATACCAGACCGGGATATGAACTGAGAGCATACTTGTCAGAAGTGTTGGGAATTAAAACTGTTTCAGTCGATTATTATATGTGGTACGTTGAGGTGTGACAGTTTTTGAAGGAAAATAATACTTTAAGCATTATATAAATTGTGATGGTATAGTTTTTGATGCCGGCAATCATTGAAACAATTGATGTAATGGTAGGTAGGTAGTTAATAACTGCACTGGAGCAACACAACGGGCTATTGGCGACGGTCCGGGATCGATCTCGAAGGGAACAATCCTAGGACACCACCTTGTAATTTGAACCACTGTCAGATGGAGAACATCTGATCTGACACCTCATTATCCAAATTTATACACCAAGTCAACGTGAATGGATGAAATGGAAAATGTAATTTTAAGGACACATTTACCAGAGCTGTTTGCTAATTACTTGAATCTGGGTTGAGACGTATGGAAAATCATAGCGAGTGCTGAAGTTCTGAATACGCATAGTACCGTACTCTTCGAAAGTGTCAATATTAACAATTACGATGATAAAAAATAGTTTCACGTGATAGTGTGATAGTTTGCACATTGTGATATTTATTTACCCGGACTGGTTCGAGGACATGTAGGAAACAATTATACAATATTTCCTACAATTTGGTTAAATTAAGAATATTTTTAGATTCAAAATTCGAAATTATCAACATTTGAAATTAATAAGATAGCACTTTTTTATAAATCTCGGTGTAGTAAAAGAAAAAAGAAAATTTTTGCACGTCACAATCATCAAAGTTAGCTGCAATTGATTATACAACGTTAGAAACAATTTTAGGATTGAATTCAGATCTCGACTGCTTATCTATATTTTAATGAGAATATAATTTTTAACAGTACTCACAATTGTAAACAACGAAAGGTTTCAAATAAACTTATTCATTGTTTATAATTGCAGGTTTTAGTTTTTCTTCTCTTGAAATAAAGAACATATCTCATTAGTAAAATAAATTCTTTACAATTGAAGAAATTCTAATTCAGTTAAAGGAAATCAACACACTTATAAATGATTTGTTATTAAAAGAATGATCTTCAGGATCTAAGACGAATTGAATACTTCATGAAAAAGAATGAACCATATAACGTTTTCGAAGTTCAGGAAACTTAATATTTTCACAATTAGAAGATTTATAAAAATAAGAAATTCTGTGGAAGACAAAATAATTGTAAGCCAATGGATGATATTTAATATATTGCAGAAATACAATATTCCGACCTTTTTTATCGATTAAACATTACAAACAAAGAATAAAGTTTTAAGTACCCTTACACGATAAAAAAGATCTTTAAATTTTTACCTTTCAGATAACCACAATAAATGTTTAATTTTAAATTAATTCAAGACAAAAATTCATTCGAAAGTTAAGAATTTATTCCGACAGTTTCTTAGCATGTGTCGGAAATATAAAACTAATTTGTTAAATTTCAAAAGCGTGACCAGCGTTTTTAGAAATAATTCCACGATTAAATGTTATTAAATTATATTTATCATATTTCATGAGCTTAGAAAGTGTATTCAAAAAAATAATTCCACGCAAGTTGAAATTTCATAGCTAATAAAATTAATGAAAATTGATTAAGAATATCACATCTGAACTTATGTTTTAACAAATTGCTTGAATTATTTAATTCTCATTGCAATTTAAATTGCTATAACTCTCCGGGAACCTTAAAATGTTTGTTACAAATTGAATGTATTACGCGTAATGTTAATGTAGAGTCAAAAATAAATCTTCAACAGAATGACAAGATTAAGGTAGATGATGTTCACGTTCTAAAACTTTGGTTATGAAATCTATTTTTAACCATAATTATTTCATGCGTTTAAAAAATAATTTTATTTTTGGTGTTTCTATATTTTTTGGTATACGCCGGAAAAGTTTTTCCGGCGTATTACCAGTAAAATATTTTAGAAATTGTAAGCTTTTTTGCATGAATACTTTAATTCTTTTGTGTAAAAAGTTATTTTTTCTCAACAGGAAAAACAATATCTTTTTGCATCTATAAATACTAAGTACTTTTCAACGAAAATTTTCAACTTTAGGAAAACTTCCCTACTTTATAAAAGATGACATATTTAATTTATTACTTACCCTTAACTTTCTAGAAGACAGCAAAAAGATTTTCCTTTTTTCACAAAAATATCAGGTATTCATTGAAATATATATATATATATATATATATATATATATATATATATATATATATATATATATATATATATATATATATATATATATATATATATGTAATATATATATTATATATATTCAGCAATTATATATATATATAATTGCTGAATAGGCATTAACAGTTTTCCACGTATTTTAAGTACTGAATGTACTTCATATGTTTTTACACTTAATTCTTGTAAAAAATATTAAAAAAGAGGTATTTTTAGAGGTATGGAAAGGAAGATGTAGGATAATATACGTATTTATTAACATACGTAATTTCTAATAACTAAAAATTTGGTATCGATTTCAATGAATACCTGATATTTTTGTGAAAAAAGGAAAATCTTTTTGCTATCTTCTAGAAAGTTAAGGGTAAGTAATAAATTAAATATGTCTTTATAAAGTAGGGAAGTTTTCCTAAAGTTGAAAATTTTCGTTGAAAAAAATAAGTATATTACAATTCCACAGGCTGAAATTTTATTTTGTTGCATTATAAAATCATTTACAGCTTAAACTATGTCATATTAACCATTTCCGTTACAATTAAGAATTTTTTTGACCTGTGTCAAAATCCGATAATCTGAAGCGAGGAATTGGTGTTCTAATATTAGTTTAAATAAATGAATAAAAATCACGAATCAGCTGACAAATACAGGGGGAGTCAAAAAAACGTTACCAAAACTTCAGAGAAATTTTTATTCTGTTTCAGACTAAGTAATACGACTTAATTGGGAAGAAGGAATATTGCAACCTGGATGGGATTATAAAATGCTCCAAGACAGTATGGAACCGTTTGTTTCTAAATGAAGCAAATTATTCTATTTTCAGAGACATTTCTCACAATTGGAACAAAACTATGACATTGCACCAATGCATACGTTGTTAGTTACAAGCTGATCAAGCCTTGGAACAAATTTTAGGATATCAGGATATTTATTTGACTCTATTTTTTACTTCGTAAAATCTACAAGAATGGTTGAAAAATGAGTAACGCTAAATAGTCATCGATAAGACCTGCTGTAAACTGGATTGGCAACTCTTAGTTTCTTATTGTTTGTAAAAGCGTTAGATGATTGCATGCATTTAGATTCTCGTGGTGCGGGTTGTACAAATAAACTTTTAAATTGGGATGGGTCACCGAATTTGTATGGAAAAAGTGCAACAAGAGAAGCTTGTCTTCCAAGACACGACAGTTCATTCTTTGATTGAATTCGCTTCTTTACTAAATTATATCTAGTCTTGTGTTAAATTAATTTTGCATAATATTATGATTTGGTTTCTCGTTGCACGGTCCAGTTTTGCTACCGGAAGGCTAATTAGACCATGACTTATGGCTTAAAGTTGAATCCGAGTCACTGCAAACATTCATATCAAGACTGGGATCAGAACCCAGAACCTGCTGAACCAAGCGTTATAGTATTAACTCGAAAGCTACCATGTATTATATTATACCTTTTATAAATTATAATTCAACTCCAATAGTTAATTTTTTTTTGTCGTTGTAACTACTTTTTCACTTCAGAATATTGGAGAGATAGATAGATATATAGAGAGATATATAGAGATAGATAGATAGAGAGAGAATCATAAATGTGCACAGGTCTATATAAGTTTTTATTTAGTTTTAAGCATCATTAATATCATTAGTTCATAAAAAAAACAATTTTCAAGAACTACTTGAAGTGATCTACATGATGACTTTTCGTTTCATAACTTTGATGTGGAGGTTAGAAACGGCTAAATTTCAAATATTTCATGAAATATAATTAGTTAGACCAGCCAAACAACTCAACAGCATAGTATTTTCGAAGTATTCCGCTGGGACTCAATAGTAATTTAAAAAAATTTAAATTCAGCTTGTAACGATGTACATCAGTTTTAATGATGTTTAATATGGTCTGTTACTTCTACAGTTACTTTTGATATGTGGTCTTAAATCTTCTAGCTTAGGAAATAATTTCGAATATTTACTAAAGCTTTGAGCATGCTTATTTTTCTAGAACTAGTACTCATAGATTTCTCCCTAATTATGTTAGTCTAAATCCTCACTTCCTTATTGGGAAGAGCGAAATTTCGATATAAACTTTCTGTAAGAAATTCCTTTTCTCTTTGAAATTAGGGATAAAAATCCTCCATTTTACATTTTCAACTTACCAATTTTGCTTTCATATCGATTTGCAATTATTGTACAAATCAGTGTTGAAATAACTTTTCTTATAGTAAAAGATGCCTAAAATACAAATGCTATGTTTCAATATTTTATAATTATTGATTACCGTAAAAATAAAGCCGAAATGTTTGTTGATGAAATGATAGCTTTACCTAGTACTATAAGTAAACATTGTTGTGGAAGAAAAGTTTAAAAACTAGAAAGAAATATTGTGCGAAAAATTCAAAGATCCTCGATGGAAATTAACCCTCCCCCAAAACCAAGTAAAAAGCATTGGTTTTAAAAATAAACTACACACTTTCCTATAAATTAAATAAACTATATTCATACAGAAAAATAAAATGTTTCCCACTACAGTCTCTAAGAAAAAATGCTTAGGGAATATGAAAATGACACAAATGGGAAAATCAAACAGTTCTCTGAATTTCAAAAATCGAAAATCTTAGCATTAAAAGTTGTCCAAGAAAAACATTATGGCCTCTACCTTACACGCCACATTTTACTGCTAAATTAGTTGAATGACTATTGGTTGAATTATTTGTTTAACAGTTCAATTTGTTTCTTTAACAGTTCGATTGGAAATTTAATAGCAATTCTTGTCGCGTATGTATAGATACAATGTCTCAAATTAACAATTATATATATAAGTACACGACAGGGTATAACAGAACTAAACGAAGCTACCCATGGCGAAAAACAAGAATGAATACCTGAATGCCCTATGGCTGTTATTTAACATTCTAAAAACGGAACATTAGAACTTTTGCTATCGTTTTCAGGACTAGTCATGTTCGCTTTACTGAAGAAATTCTACATCACATCAATAATCTGAACAGAAACAATATCTAAATCTGGTTAGTTGAAAAACAAGTGAATAGTGGTTTGAAGTATACACATATTTTCTGCTTTCTTTACGAAAATAGTATTATACAGGAAAAGCAACATTTACAGAATTTGGGGGCAAGCTGTATCGTTCGGCAAGCACCCCCATTTTTCAAGAAGTTATTTCCTCTCCTATCTACTGTAGACGTTAATGTAATTAATTAATAGCACAGGAGTTTGTTGTACAAGAACTTATTACGATCATCGTGGGTAATAGGTTGTATATATTGGAAAAAAATGTTATTCAGAAGGAATCACGATTATTTACTAAATTGGGTGATTATTGGATTTCATCGCTCGTTGCAGTAGTAATTCATCAATAACCATCATCAATAGTAATAAGTAAACATCAATAGTAATTTCGAATTATACAAATACAAGTAACATAATATTTATAATTTTGTTGAAAGATTGAGGAATTGATGCTTGCTGTTTTGGTGATCTATCGTTTGTGTGAAACAGTTTAGAACAGTTAATTGAAAAACAAGTAATAAAAAATCTTTCAAAACAGCTGTATTCAGGTTGTAAATCGCATTTATATGCTTTATTCCACATATTTTATAGATTTATTTTATGTAGTGTTGTTCGTATACGTATTAGAAATGCTTGAATTGAAAAATTATTACTAAACAGATTATGTAATATAATTTAGCTGCAATTGCTCTTGAAACTAAATATTTGCTTCAAATTTAAACTCCAAAGGCAAAAATGCATAGTTACAACATATAAACAAAAGGATGGCTTATTTTGCATCACACCGTCATAAAGTATTAAAAATTTATCAATAAAATATTACTTATTACCGAATGTTACTCCTCTTCACATTTATATTCCAAAGATTAGCCATTTTAACATCATTTGTAATTGATGTCATGTATATAAGCTTTATTCTTCATTTGCCTAGGAATAAAATATATTTTTGGCAAACCTGTAATTACGCTAATCACACTTAGACTCAAAATGTGAGTCTCTCTCTTTCTATATATATATACATAGTAGTTGCATCATTAATGACTCCTCATAAAGTGACACAATGAATTTTTTATTTTACAGCTGTTTAAAGCTGACTATTAGTTTTTTAGGTAAAAAAATAAAAGTGTCTTTTAAACAGATTGCGAAATGACTATGTATTTCTTATCATCATAAAAATAAGCATTTAGTCTTCTCAAAAACGTTAGTTAACGAGTTTCTGCTATAAGCCAACGATACGTCGTGTTTGTTCAAAATTAAATAACTATGCAATACAGCAAAAGTACTTTCCTAAAATGCTTACGATTACTTAGAATTAATGAGAAAACCAAAGCTAACACTCCGAAACCTTTTCCCCACTCACATTTCACAGCGAGTCCTCAGAACCACCTTCAAACAACCGTCCTTTCACTTCCACCTCAAAAACCACACGACCGCATTAATACCCCTCCGAACATAAAACAAGACCGCAATTAAATGTAAGACAATATCGCAGAACGCAATTTTTTTAACCATCTCAACCTCACTCCCTATTAAATAAAGCGGGTTAAATTATAGGCCATCCCCAGCGCCGAGCCTCGACCAAACGATACAGAGATAAAGGATACACGGGAAAAAAAATCCTTGATCCCTCTGCAGACGATAAGCAGAGGGAAGAGAAGTGCACCTAGGCACGCAAGGCCAGCCTAAGTACAGAGTTGCATGACAAAATTCCTGCCATGCACCATCCCCTAATTCCCACTGCGTTCTCTTCTTTTTCTCTCGGAACTCGGGTTATTTGTTGGTAGGGATATGGCAATGAACGGTTGGAGGGTGGAGAGCAAACACGTTCGCTCGAGAAGGTGGCCTACTTTGGATGGGTGTCGGACAGACTGGGCAGATCAGATTGATATGGCTTCTGAGGATGTAATTAAAAATCTTTCGGGTTTAAGGGGGTTTTCTGGGTGGTTTAATCGGGTGCCGGTGCGAATCTGGCATGTGTTCCGGGGTAGGCCAATGAATGTACGATCTCTTCCGGAAATATGCACTGGTGCGAAAATCTTAACCCTCCTGGTGGTTGTCGTGACGAGGTATCTCGTCATTAGCAAAATTGACCCAATCTTGTAGGACGAGATAACTCGTCATTAGAAAAACTGACCTGATCTTGATCTGGTCATCATCAAAAAACACAATCTTCATCATTTGGAATTCAATTGACATTCTTGATGACGAGATATCTCGTCATTACCAAATTGGTCAGATCTTGACGGACGAACTATCTCGTCGAAACCATTTGGAGGGTTAATCCTCCTGATGGTTGTCTCGACGAAGTATCTCGTCATTATCAAAAACTAACCAGATGTTGATGAACGAGATATCTCGTCATTAGAAAAATTGACCTGATCTTGATCTCGCAGTCCTCAAAAAACTATAATATCATTGGCTTCGTGCAGAAACTCATTAACTGACAACTCGAATTTTTTACTGTACATCTCTTTAGAGATTAACTATTAGATTTCAGATAACAAATTATGAATTATAAGTATTTTAATAGAGTTAGGTTTCTTTTAAACATATTACAATATGACAATGTATTTATCATCATCAAGGAAACAAGTATTTAGTGTCTCATAAAAAATATCATTAATGAGGTTCTGCTCTAAGCCGACGATATCTTCATCATTCGGAATTCAATCGCCATTCTTGATGACGAAATACCTCGTCAAGAGCTCAAACGGTCAGATCTTGATGGACGAAATACCACGTCGAAACCACTTGGAAGGTTAAGGAACAGTTAAGTCTTCAACTGCTTCTTTGCAGTGGAGCGACCTGGGAAAATGATACAAAAAGTACGTCCGAGTCGATGAATAGAAACAATAGACAACAAGAAGGCTGAGTCGAGAACACAAACCGTAGTTTTGACGGGAATACTCGGGCCTGATGTTGGATTGTGGAATTGTGATGTTAGATTGAGAGATTGTTTACTGTGAACATTCAACAATTAATTTACAGTTCGAATGATTAAAATGCAGTTTGATATTAATTGTTCTTGAGAGATTGTTGTTGTCCAGTTTTAAATGTAGCGTAGTTCTGTAGCTTTCGAATGACACCACTTGCGCAATCCTCACGCTACGCAATCCAAAGTTACACTGGCCCAAAGTTCGCCCAGTACCGTAGAATTTCGATATAATGCGGACCCATGCTCAGTGCGCCTGCGCACTCGATCCAAAGGTTATGTCAGGTACGGAAATCCTTTGTCTACATGACGTTATATTATCTTCTGCATGTTTCTTCTATCCTGAAGCCATAAGACGAAACAGTTCTTACGCTTTTTAGTAACACTAGACTTTACATGCATGCCCCAGTACTGTTCCGATTATAAAGACGCATGCACGTCAAGAACTGAACTGAAATGACAGCACTGGGTGCCATTACACAGAAGGGTAACTGAAAATTTAAAAAGAGAGGAGCGATGTATGCTGTATGTCTAACACTGGCGCATTTTGCGACGCGTTTGCATACAGATTGTGTATAAGTTCATAAGGTAGCAATACCCCTTCCTATATTAGAGCCTCTGAAGTTACGTGAATATCCTCGGTTATGCAAATCGCCATAGGCTGCTTCGTTAAAATTTGAAGCTGTAGCCTTTTAAAATAATGATTTTCCTTAAGTTTTCACGCCAGTTTATTTGTTTAAAAATGTAGGGAGCTACTCAGCTGCCTTAAGGAAATGAGTATGTGAAAATATATACTGCAACCAGAGCGAATGGCTATAGGAGAAATGCGTATTATTATGGTTTTCGAGGACGTAATTAAAAATTGTTTGGGTTTAAGAGGGTTTCTGGGGATTTCGACGTGGTGTCGGTGCGTTCTCAGAAATCTGGCATGTGTTCTGGGGATGGACCAATAGACATACGATCCCTCACAGAAATATATTTGTTTAAAAATGTGGAGCATGGTTAAACTTACTCTGTAGGGATGAGCGTGCGGAAAATCTATTTTAGCCAGAGAGATTGGTTATAGGAGAAATGTAATCTGCTAAGGTTTCCGAGAATGTAATCAAAAATCACTTGGGTTTAAGGGGTTTTCTGATAGCTTTGATGTGGTACCGATGCTTTCTCAGAAAGGTGGTAAATGTTATGGAAACAGGTCAACAAACATCCGATACATCAAAGGAATATCTTTATTTAAAAATGTAAGTAACTCAGTTATTCGGTTGAGATGAGAATGGGAAAATATCTATTGCAGCCAGAGCGAATGGGTATGAGTGAAATGCGTTCTGTTACTATCTAAAAAATTGGGATAATGTTCTTTTAATTTTACATATAGTATCACAATTGAGATTTGGAAAACATTTCCTTTTGGCAGTTTAAAATATATGAATGGCCCTGGTAAGCATAGTAATAAGCAACAGAATAAAATTTCCGTAATAAAAATTTTTAAAAAATATTCCAGAGGATAAAAAAAATTCTGATTGTTTTAAAGAGTGCGAAAAAATCTGAAAGTTTAAGGTAACATAACTTCTCGAATTAAGGATGAATCACTATAATTCTGAAATTTTGTAAAACTTGAAAATACCTCGCCCGATCAATTTGAAGAATGTCTTATTACTATGTTACCCGCAACTCTTCGTATAAACCACCGCTGTTGAATTTCTGGTATTCTACGATATAAATAAGCCACTAATGGTCAAAAAGTGCTCGATAGAACTAGAAAATCTATTTATGACTAAATCCTCAAAAGCCCTAAGAGAAGTTCCATGCATCAAAATTTCTGTCCATTCAAATAAGTGAAAAAATTTAAGAAACTATGAAGAATCATCTAAGTGTCACAATTGAATCAGTCATTTAAAAATCATCAATAGTCAAGTGTTAACAAATGTGATTTTTTTTCTGATATTGTTGCTAGTCCCTTTATTCTAATAAAACCGGTTCAATGGACTTTGTCGCTCTAGTACCAGATACACTGATTCCAATTAATTCTTCCAAAGAGGCATAGATTCCGTCTAATATGCATGTAGAGCTGCATTCCCCCAAACCAAGTTATACTGTCTCAGAGTGTCAAGGGGATTGTAACTGTACGGAATGAGGGAAGAGCATCTGAGATTATTCTTTTGGTAGGGTCACCAAAGGCGTAAATGCCATTCAACTATGCCCAGCTAAAGCTAGCAGGTAAAGGGGCAAAGTTGGACTACTTTCAGATGCTGCAGAGGGGCCGTCATGGCTCTGTGGTTATGCTCACTACGAGCTGTAGGCAGAGCTGGTTCGATTCACCCATGAGTGTATTTCTCTCTTCTGTGACAGTAAAACTTTCCTTGCATGTGCATGTCTATTACTTGGCATTGTCTGTATTGTGTTTGGCCAAATATTGTCCTTGATCCAAAAAATCCAAACAATCAAGGTGCTCCAGAACTAGTCTTTCAGCAGCCATTCGCATCTCTATACCTTGTGACCTTTGGTGATCTGGCAAGAGAATATTTTTAAGATAATATATTAAGTCCTTGTTTAGTGGTGGATTCTTTTAGCGTGTTCGCGCTCATGGACACTTGATCTAGCTGTTTAGCTAAGACAAGGAATAAGTAACCACAGCAGGAGTTGCTGGAGTGACAGAACACGAGCAGAGTGGGGAGCCTCTAGTTAAAAAAGCAAGTCAAACAATAAAAGAAAATAAATATTGTTATCTTTTTTTAGAATTCTGCGCAAAGCGAAGTTTCATTGGAAAAGATGAGTGAAAACAGTCATAAAATCAGTGAACATGGTACACCACTTTGCTCATTAGAGCACGGGAAGCTGAAGCAACCAAAGCACACAGTAGTTTTTCAAAGTACTCAACGTACAATTTTTCAAAGTACAGAATTTTTGTACCATATTTAATAAAGTGGATCAGGCCTTAAAAACAGCAGTCGGCCTCGTGTTTGTTTGACTAGCGTTCAGAACCTGAGTACAACAGTCACTGGGGTCGCATCCCAGTATAGGCATGAGGAGCGTGGTAGCCCAGTTGGTAGAGTCGCATATTAGCAACCGCAGGGATGCGAGTTCGAAACTCGATCCATCCAAAGACTGTCTTATAGGTGGGGCTGGTGCTCTTAAATCTGTCGTGGCCTCAAATGTCCTCACGTTAGCGTGAAATAGAAGTTTGAAGGGTGGGGTGCCAGATCAGGGGTTGACCTCGTCATCTGACGGTGGTTCAAAATTAAGAGTTATTCTCAGGTCTTTCCCTTTGAAATTGAACCCGGACTGTCACCAATAGCTCACTGTGTTGCTCAGGTGGGACGTTAATTGAATTACCAATCCGGTATGGGTATAAATATTCGTAATGGTTCGGAATTTCCTTCAAGTTGCAGGACCCCTTCTAATTAGCCCTCACGTAGCAAAAAATAATTGTAGAGTGCCAAAACAAACCAAAATTTTAAGACATGGCGGAAAACATTCTAATTCAGGCATAAAGACAAAAGAAACTAGTCGTGACCAAAATATGGTGTGCTATCACGTAATTTTAGTGCCTCCATCACGCCATTAACGCATTTGCATATTCATCTGTCTACTACTTGCCGTAAAAAGCACGTCAACCGTTTTCAGTCGATGATTAGAAATGGCTTGGGACTCGATTTTTTCACAATAGTGAGCAAACTGTTTCACTCGCTTTTTATGTCTGTCTATATTTGTATACATTTTTTATCTATGAGTATTGTTCATTTAATTCGTTCAATTTTCTAAAATTTTGCAATTACACACAGATACTAATATGGTCTTCACTTTCAGTCATTTGAACTATGTATGATTTGCTTGGATTAAATTCTAGTCGAAATGTTACATATTCATCTATCTAAATTATACTCTGTAAAAAGCAAGTCACGTCATTTTATATCCATATGATCAAAATGGCTTTGTAAC
The DNA here is from genome assembly GCA_933210815.1 of Meta bourneti. Lineage (NCBI taxonomy): Eukaryota > Metazoa > Arthropoda > Arachnida > Araneae > Tetragnathidae > Meta > Meta bourneti. Next base: position 76,414,097 of record OW119929.1, on the reverse strand, counting down.
ACTGAGCTTAGATATAGAGGCTAGATATCACTGTGGTGAACAGATATATATATATATATATATATATATATATATATATATATATATATATATATATATATATATATATATATATATATATATATATATATATATATATATATATATATATATATATATATATATATATATATATATATCCGTTAATCTGGCCTCAAATGTCCTCACGTTGGCGTGGCGTGGAAGTTTCGAGGGTGGGATGTTGTTGACCTCGTCATCTGACCGTGGTTCAAAACTACAAGGTGTTGTCCTCGGACTTTCCTTTCTGGATTGATCCCAGATCGCCAATAACCAGTTGTGTTACACCAATGCGACGTAAATTAACTACATATCTACCCTTTATTTGGTGTCCTTATTTGAGGATAGGAGCTGGTAAACTTGACAGCATATTATGCTAACATAATTTTGATTAATTTAATATATATACTTATATCTATATTTATCTATTTTTATAATTAAAATAATTAATTACATTTTTCTGAAATTTTTCACAATTACAGATGCCAATATTGTTTTCATTATTAGTTATTGTTCATTATACAAGCTCGATTAGATTCTATTGCAGTCGACTGACCAACGGTGATATGCTCTTAACGTTGAAAAACATATTTCGTAATATTCCTTTGAAACGTGAATTAAATATTTCCTTGGTCATGCATTTCCCGCAGAATTATTTATACTTTTGATGACAGTTGAATTACTGTCCACTTTTTGTCCATAATCTGCGATTTCTTTTCCAGTTTAATTAAATTCTAACTCCGCCACTCAGGCAATGGTATTTAACAAATAACAACCAGAACTCATCGAAACGGATATTATGTTCATGGAAAAATATTTCATTTACGAGTAAGATAATAAAAGGGAGGGGAAAAACTGTAATTAGAGACAAAAATGATAAAATATTCAGAACTCATATTTCACCAAAAAGAGCGCTTTTGCAAAACATGCTGCGAAAGTGGAATTAAACGAAATACATTCCATTCAACAACCGTGAAAAAAAGCCCGCTTTGAAACAACTTTCAGCGCAGGAGGATAAATAATCTAATTTTTAAAACTTTTCAATCCCTAATTAAAAAAAGTTGGGATCAGTTTGTGAAAAATATCCGAAATGAACTTAATTATCATCTTTTTGCATTTTTAATAATGCGACCAGAGACACTGAGAGGCCAAAATAATATCATCAAACATTGATTCATTAAACATACTTCACTTTTTCCACGGTGGAGGGTGAAATATAATTTTTGTTTACCATCTATAAATCAAGCAATTATCCCTTCTCCCAAAGAGTTGCATCCCCGGACCCTATCTCAAGTTTGAAATTTATTAGTTGAAGAGTGGATTAAGTGGAAGTACGACGAGTTGTTTTTTGTTGCTTAATTGCTGATTTGGACGGATTAGGGAACGAGTGGGTTTTTAGAAGTCGCCATTTTTGTGCGAGAGAAAACGAAATTGGTTAGTAGATTAGAATCCCATATTTCCAGTGCATTCTTCGAGTATTAACGGGGCTTTTCTTTCGCTCGGAATAATAATCAATTTCAAAAGTGACGCTCTGTTGAGCGGGATCCCCGAATGATCCACTTAAATATTAATTAATGGCTCGCATTCCCTAACTAAGGCTGTAATTAAATAGTGAATTATGAATGCGCCGTCGAGGAGAAAAAATAGTGGAGCGGCGTTTTTTCCCTGCTTTCGAGAAAGAGGTTTAGGCAGCGGAGAAGAAACGGAACGGAATAGCAGACGATAAAAATATCAGGGGTGGAAAGGTGGTGGCTTTGTTTGAAATTTATGGAAGGCTTTTAAAAAATGGCTTTCAATTTTAGCTATTAGACAGAAAAAGAAAGAAATATGTAAAAATTTGAAACGGTTTTAGAATTGCAATATTATTACAGCTGTCAAAACATCGATGATGTTGTGAGATTCGGAGAATTCAATTTAGGAAAACACAATTTATTAAATGTAAGAAAAACTATGAAAGAATAAATTTTTTGAAGTAAAAAAAATCAAACATATTATCGTCGGCTTAGAGAGAGAAAACCCATTAATTGCCATTTATTGGAAGTGTGTTTTTTGACATTAAAATGCTTGTTTTGATGATGATGAGAAATACATTGTCATATATGTTTGTGAACAGAAATATAACAGACAGGAATAGCAGACGATAAAAATATCAGGGGTGGAAAGGTTGTATTTTTATTTCTAACTTAAAAACTAATAGTCTTTCAATGGTTGTACTACAATTTTTTTTGTCAGTTATTGAGTTGCTGCTCTAAGCTGACGTTATGGCTAATTCTAATAGTAATTAATCTTTTTAAAGTTTAATATTAAGCAAGTGAATATAAAGACTGTATTTTAATTTCCAATTTTTCATGAATATTTTAAGAAAAATTTGTTCGAACGGATAATTGCCAAATGATTTAGAAAATCTGTGCATTCCCATCAAGCTTTAAATGATGCATTTAAAGCTTACCTTATTAAAAAGGCACCTTACTTAAAAAGGTTTCTATTTATTTTTATGAAACAGAATTCTGCAAACTATAACGTATTTAACCAGACTTGAGGAAAATTCGTCGAAATATACATATGCAAACAAGAAATTACCCGTTTAGTGGTATTTGGCAGAAAATAAAAATAATTCATTATAATTTAACTCCTAAATAATATATCTGTAAAATGGAAAGTAATAAAACATATAAATACAAACAGAAACGAAATTCTGGTAATTGAAAAATGTCGAATTCTGAAAAACGAAAGATCTGAGCATGCGTGTCGAATTTCGACGTCATGAGAATATTCTGAAATAGAAAAATTCCAAAGAGACGCTTGAAAAATATTGATAGACAATAATGAATTATTTACAAAAGGAACACAAATTTACAAAACTTAGAAATGCTCAAATATGACCACAACATTTCTGTCTTAACTCAAATACACATACACGAAATTCTAAATCTAATTTATAAAATAAAACATTATTTCTGGCATTTCCAGATACCGAATTTCAAAGTTACGCTTTTATGATCAATGAGTTTTTTTTGGCTTTTCGTGTTTCATTACAAAATACAAGTTGTGTAAAATTAAGTATTTTAAGTATCCATTTTTCATCATTAAAATATTCCTAAATTATTTATATTGCGGAAAGAAATAAAAAAATCAGTTCAAACGTAATTATAATTTTAAATTGATTAAATATAATGTTTCGAAAAAAATCGTTTTTTGAGCAATACTGGTAAGACAATTTTATTAGAAAATTTGATTTTCGATCAATAATGTTAAAACAAACCGCAATCGTACCGCAAACGTACCACAAACGTACCACAATCATTTTATGCTTAATGTTTTACCTAAGGCAATTTCGAATTGATTTAGCCCCCTCTGCACACCTAGGTTAAAGAGAACGGGGTTTATATGTAACTTGCGTTACTCGCAGGGTTCCAAAGTATAAGTGTACCAAATTTGGTTTGGATTGGTCAAACTGTGTAGATTTGTATAGAGAACATACAGACAGACGCCAACTCTGCTTTATATGTATAGATTATATGATTATACTTGATCTTTATCAATAAAAATTGTAATTGAATAAAATTTTTTTCAAAGCTGGAGAAATTACGACTCAGTATAAATGTATACTATCATAAAACCTATTGCAATGAAAACTAATTTCAAATTATTGTATTTGAGGAAACAAAGCTTGAACGATTTATGGTTATTCAAATCTTGAAACAAACTTCCGAAGCGCCTCTTAAAAGAATGACTAAAGTAAGTTTCAAGAGTTTACAAAATATTTATTTACAATAATACGAAAGTTTTGCATCGATACATTTGTTTAATGTATGGGGTAATCTATTTTATTTCTCACTGCATCAAGTACTTATCTTTTTAATTATTACGTATTAACCTTTATCATGCTAACCCTCCAAGTGGTTTCAACGAGATATCTCGTCCATCAAGATATGGTCAGTTTTACTAATGACGAGATATCTCGTCGAGACAACCAGCAGGAGGGTTAAATATTAAACCAAATACTAAATATTTATCTTAAATAATTTTTTTTAAGTAAAGTAATTAAACGTTTGTTTAGCTTTCACTGAGTCATTTGTTGAGTTTTGGAAACAAAATTTCACCATTGAGAAAGATATCGTTTCTAAATATCTTGAGTATCAGAGTAAAAGAGGTTAAGTCAAAAGGGCTACTAAGAATCTTAACGAATATTTCTTTCTCACAAATATTCTGGAAAGAAAAAGGTGAATGCCATGATACAAATAATTGTAATTCAGATTTTTGATTTTAGTTTTGATTTTAAGCATACATTATTTTAAAATTATAATGACGTACTTGAATCCATTGAACCCGTCAGACTTAACACGTTTTGTTCTGATACGGAAGATATATTTGACTATGAGAATATAATTGATATTCGTTATAAAGCAGTGTTCAACGCTTTTTCTACATTGCTCACAAATTTCTTCGATACACACAAGTTTGATACATAACTTGAACTTTGAATCTCGCTCAGAAGTTTCTCACCCGTCCCAGTAGCACGCACCGGAACAAATTTGCACTAAACAAGAGTGCGAAACGAGGCGGCCTCGAACAAAAACAAACCCAACAAAAGCCTCTAATCGTCGAACGCGGCGTGCATCACGTGGGTGCGAGAGAAAGAGACGCAAAAACAAATGCACTGCTTGGTATTCACTTTGGGGAAAACCTAGAGAAGAGGAAGGGCAATTCGGGGTAGTGCTAATAACAAACGAGCTCCCAGCTTTTCGAAATTAGCCCCTTCCTCGGTGATGATGATGCCCTTCTAAGAATGAAACAACCGAAAAAAAATGATAATAATAATAATAATAAAAAAAAACTTCAAAGGGGGTGGAAAACCGGTAGGGGGCTGTTGGAGGTGGGAAGGGAATGATCATCATAAACATCATCGTAATGTGGCAGCTGATCCCCGTCATCAGCAAGGACAGGAACCAATCAAACTTCATCGCCGTGGACCTTTTCAAACACGGGGGTGGGGGACCGCGGGCTTCCGGTTACCAAGGCAACGGCCTCTCAGGTGCCTTTTGTGACGGCGGAGGAAGAAAAGAGATGCTCATTTGAAGCTGGGCAGACATCTTCGCCTGATGAGCACGGGTCTTCATTAGACCACGCCGAGAGAGAGCACAAAACTCGGGCTCTCTCTTTTTTCTCTCTTTTATTTCATTATTCTCTATTTTTTTATTTTCTCCGCTCTCTTTTTAAAAAGGAAGACAAGGCACAGCTTCGGGAAAAAGCCTTGTAATAATGAGGACAGAGCGCAAACCAGAGCTATTATCTGTCCGGAGAGAAGAGCGGGAAAAAAAAAGAAAAACATCCAGTGGAGAGGGAAGAATGGGAAAATAAAAAAAATGAAGTAAAGAGACAGAAATTCTTCGGCGTCGTCAAACATTTTTTAATACTGCACCCCCCCTTTTCTGTGTTACTCGTGTTTTAAATCTCTGTTGGGTGTTGGTGCTTTTTTTTTGTTTATATAAAATTGGTATTAGCAATCGAAATCGATTTATAGGCTAAGTGGTTTTAAAATAGCGAAGAAAATAGTGGGTTTAGAGCGAATAGTGCTGTTGTTTCTTTATCCTATTAGCGAGAAGAACATTTTTTTGCTCTCACACGTGCTATTGGATTGAATGAATTTCTGTATAACATTACATTTCACCAAGAGAATATTTGAGTCTTCAGGTTTTGGTACAACCGCATATTTTTTAAATCATAATCATCTTATTTAGAAATAAAATAACATTTGTGTTTTTTACATCAAACCATTCTCGTAGTCTTGCAATATCTTAGTTATATTCAATAAAATTGGACGATGGCTTCTTTCCTAAAATCGATAAATTTATTCGGTCATTTTGGATTTACAAAAGTCGTTGGGTTAAAATTACATTTAAAAAATAAACCTTAACTTATCATTAGCATATTTTTATAATCGGAGAAATTATCTTAATTGATTTGATTTATAGATTAAATAAATTATCTAATTTCAACTTCTTTAATTGAAATATTTGTGAAAGGATAATCCATATATGTTATTTGTTAAAAACTATTCAGAGCTCAGTATAAAAAATAATAACTTGATTTAGTACTGGTATATGCTATCTTATTTAATGACACCTATTTTTACAGTTTATTTCTTCATAAATTATACAGAATTCTGTTAAACAAATTTAACCATCATGAAAAAGTTTAGAATACCTATATTTCCAGTCTATTGCGAGTAAATATTTTTTTATTTAATAATTTATAATATGTTGAGTTAAAAAAGTAAGAAATTGCAACAAATTAATAGGCAGTTTATTTTTAAACAATTATTTAACACACTAATTAAATATCAAAACTTTTCTTTGTTTTCGTTGTTCTACATAAAGAAAGAGGAAATTATACATCACGCATATGAAAGATAACTTATATGAGTATGGTTTATCTAAGTTTTAATTTGTATCAAACGGAATTTTAAAAGCTTTCAAAGAAAAGAACGAATGAATGAAACAAATGCCAATTAATTGACTTTACGCATCCACCATCTGGCTTTCCAGCACTTCTGTACTCTATTACTAAAATTATTAAGACCAGAGCACGTGTCTAAATGTTGAGTCGTCATAGGTGATTAGATACGTCTACAAGGAAGACGTGAAAGATGAAATAAAACAATCAAAGCATTGACCATACTATGCCATAGCAGTTTTGAATAAAAAGTTCATGTTTTTGTGTACTCAAATATATGATCGTATTTAAATTGCTTGAAATGGAAGGTTATATTTCTTTTCTGCAACAACGATCTTTTGGACCATTTTGGTACACAAGTTTAATACGTACTTCCTGAGGATTCGAGGGATACAAAACTATTATAAGTCAACTATATTATGTCCCTATTGGAATTGGTGGCTTTTGAGGTTATAGGGTTATCCTATATGCCCTTTACTGTGTTAGATAGTCAGCCATTTGGTTACATATATCAAATAGAATTAATACAGAACAAATGACCCGAGTGGAATTCAAATCACAGAGATTTAATACAGCAGTTAATTGTCCAAACCACCAAGCTCCCGTTGAATTCCGAGCACTGTTGTATCATGAGTTCCAACCACGAATGTATGATACTATAGTTCAGAGCCAGTGATTTACTCAGAGGATTACTGAACTGTTATCAAGCTATTTAATCACACATAGATAGAGGAACACTTAACCTGTGTGCGATGTTCCAGGATAATCTACAGCTAGGCTATTGGAAGAAATGTGGCCACATACGTGGGGGGTGTCTCAATAAGTAAGTCATGCATTAACCTGGTATATCTATTAACCCTCCATTAGTAGTGGATCGTTCTTAACAAATGAGATCGCGATGCATCTGTGAGGTGCTCAATGTCTTCTTTCCTAGTTACATACGCTTTAATTATTATTTAAAAATGAGTAGTGTATTTCAGGAAATACTCAAAAACAAATAATTTTATTAATGTATTACTTAAATTTATAAATATAGTTATTACCTTTCATTGCGTAATATTAATCCTTCTGGTAGTTTTTTCACGTCAAAAATTGCCCTATAGTGGCCAGTTTCTGATACAAAAACCAGTTCTAAATTGGCTCTAGTTCTGGGAAAATGTCTATTTGTTTTTCCTACTTAGAACTTCATTCCCCTTGGAGCCATAAGGTACTTTTGTCTTGATGTTAACAAAGCTGACTTGATCTTGATGGAACTCGGTGAACGAGATATCTCGTCGAAACCACTTGAAGGGTTAAAAAGTCATCGTGCACCTGTCAGGCGCAGTGAGGCTAATGGAGGGCTAATGATGAAATGTAACATACGTGTGCCGATGTTTAGTATCAGGTATTTTAAATATTATTAATGCTTATAGGGAAACTACTTTATCTCACGTAGTTTTTCCAATACTTCACAAGTAGAAATGACGTGTTTATTAACGGAATTTCATAGACCAGAGTTTGTTGGTGAAAGGTTCTCAATCAAGATATTCATATAAAAATATTTCAGGTGAATGGCAATGACTCTATTTCTTCAAGCACCTAGTTTGAAGTCCAAATTTTCTTCAGAGACCTTCAATTCGGCATTTGGATCGTCTATGTTCCGGAAGTGATTAACACAGTTCGAATAGTAGTGCTTCGGATTTAATCAACTTCATGGCATTATGTGGATTGGGTTAATGCCGATTTGGAGACATTAACAAGAGGTAGAAGATTTGGTCAAATGCATTCTATCTGCGCCTATTTAAGCGTGCATTTAAGCCAATAGGGTTCAAGTAACCGATATTAGAAGGGCTGGTTTTAGGCAACTTAGGTAGGTTAATGAATTTACGTCACACTGGAGCGACATAACGGACTGGGATCAATCTCGAAGGGAAAGATTAGAGGATAACACCTCATAATTTTGAACTACGGTCAGATGACGAGATCAACACCTGAGCAGGCACCCATTCTCCAAACTTCCATATCACACCAACGTGAGTACATTTGAGGCCACGACACATTTAACGTACACCAGCTCCCATGTACACGATAATATCTGGTTGGATCGAGTTTCGAACTTGCAATCTTCTTGTTGCCCAGCCGAGACTTTACCACGGCCCGTTACGTAGATGTTGGGGTAAGCGGTTCGGAGGAATAAAGGATGGACATACCAAATGAGTTTGGGCTTGTCCATAATTGTAAATGAAAAGTTACCTTCACATTCACATAGTGTTCAACCGCAGAACTACTTCTATCCCCTTCTTTTTAAAGAGTCCGTTTTTCCGCACATGATTTCCCTTAACATTAACTTGTTCTTTCTATTTTTACTCTTTTCTGACTTTGATTGGTGATCAAATATTGCCGCTTGTGGTTTACTTATTAAAATACCTTGCATGAGGACCTGATCATAGACGTGAAATATAAGTAGACGGAACATAGCTGTTGAGAGGATCTTCAAAAGTGTGGCCAACATGTCAATTACTAGTCACGCGACTGCTATGTGAAAAATTGACTTAGTTCGCCGTTGTGGCATATTTTCGCTTGTTTTGACTGTATAACATCTTGTGGCAGGGTAGATGTGTGAATGCACGTTTCTATAGTATGATGACAAAAATGGTGAAATCGCCAAAGTCTACTACTATGTCGTGCAGACCAACCAGATGATGAATCAATGGACAAGCGCTTCTTCCATCCTGTAGACCAATCAGATGATGAATCAATGGACAAGCACCTCTTCCATCCTGTAGACCAAACAGATGATGAATCAATGGACAAGCGCTTCTTCCATCCTGTAGACCAAACAGATGATGAATCAATGGACAAGCGCTTCTTCCATCCTGTAGACCAATCAGATGATGAATCAATGGACAAGCGCTTCTTCCGTCCTGTAGACCAATCAGATGATGAATCAATGGACAAGCGCTTCTTCCGTCCCGTGGACCAATCAAATGATGAACCAATAGACAAGCTATTCTTCCGTCCCGTGAACCAATCAGATGATTGTTCGTTTCCACCCTGAAGACTAAAATAGTCAAAGGGTGACTTTGCTACCAGTTTTGGTCAGATGATCCTGGGCACATGAAAAGGTTACCTTTGCTCACTCCACTTTTATATTTCCTCCATGGACCTAACACTCAAAATCACCACCCTTTTGAAATATTTTGTGTTAAGTTTTCCATCTGACTTTTAAAAGCAAAGTGGTATCAGTTTAAGTGAGCTGAAATATATATCTCAAATTTAAGCACTGTCCTCTACCCTGGAGACGGCCTTCACAGTGCTCAAACCGCAGGACTACTTCTATCCTCTTCTTTTTCAAGAGCAGTGCGCTTTTCACCACATGGTTTTCCCTTAATGTTCATTCTATTTTTCCCTTTTTCCCTTTGTTTTTCCTCTTTTTTGACTTTGGTCGGTGACCGAATGAAAGAGATGGATTATGAAGAGGGCGATGGGCGTCCCCAAGGGTCATGTGCTCGAGCATCCATTTCCCCCATTCTTTTTCCCGACTTCTTTCCCCGCTCCTTCTGTCATTTAAAAGGGAGGGGGTGGATTCGAGGGGGGCGGTCCGGTTGATGGATGGGCCCGGGCGTTTGTCCCGGAATATTTATCGCCGGGCCGCGACCGCCGACTGTAATTGGATGACTTATCAGAGGACTCTTTACCTGAGACCGCGAGGGGAGATTTTTACGTTTTATTTGAATAATTAGACGATGGAGGGGAGGGTTGTTTGGAGGAGAGGTGGGAGGCTTAGATTTGAGATGTGCTTTTTTCCTTCCATCTCCAGCAAATCGCCGTTTAGTGTCTTTTGTTTTGGAGTTGAATGAGGTGGAAAAAAGATTAAATGGAGGTGGGTTGTGTTTTTTTATCTTAAATCAGACAGTGAAGCATGGCCGCAATCTCGTTAGATATAGCGTTATTTCCATTATCAGCAAACAATTTCTGGTTTCGTTAGACCACGGATCGGTATGATAACACTAGAACGGCCGGCACTGACATTACCCTAAAACGGCTGTTTTAAACAATTTATATACTGGTGTCGTTTCGACACCAGTATATAAATTGCGTAAAATAGTGGCAACATCTAAATAATAATCTCACTATTTTTCCTTTTAGCTTAACTTAAGCAGTTTTATATTTTCACAAACTTGTTTTCGAAACCATGATAAAAAATTCGTAAAATAGTGATAATATCCAATATCCTTACCATTTTTCATTTTAGCTAAGTGTAAACTCATTTAATATATTTTCATAAGTTTTTGTTTCACATCAGTATATAAATTGCGTAAAATAGTGACAATATCTGAGTAATATCCGTACCAGTTTTCATTTTAGCCAACTGTAAGCTCATTTTACAATATTTTCATTAGCTTATGTTGACACCAGCATATGAATTGTGTAAAATAGTGATAATATCTAAATGGCATCCTTACTCTTTTTTCATTTTAGCTAATTGTAAGCTTATTTTATTATATGTTCATACGATTGTGATTATTTATGTTACAAAAATTAAAGTAAATCAATTCTCAAACTCGTAGAATACACATAAAGCAACGAAATTTGAAAAACGAAAGAATTTTTTTTCTCGGTAACAATACTTATGCAGATGTTACCATTAATTTATCAAATACAGTGGTACCTTGGGATACGAGTTTAATTAGTTCCATGACCAAGCTCGTAAGTCAAAATGCTCGTATCTCAAATCAATTTTCTCCATTGAAACGATTGAAATGAGATTAATGTTTGTTTATTACCAGCCCCCAAAACCACTCCAATTTTTGTATAATAATGTATTTATAATGAACAAATATTGAAGGTGGAGTTATAGCATTAGATGGAGTTATAACCTTTATCGAGTCCTTCTGCTTCAGAATAGTACATATCGTAGAAGTAGTGAGATCATACTGTGTTGCCAAGTCTATTACTCTTAAGCCTTGATCATGTTTGTCTATTATCTCACTCTTTAATTCCATGGATATTACCTTTTTCCTTTCCTCACCACTGTTCTTTACACTCACCTTCTTTGGACTCATGGTTTTACGAAAAAAAATTATCTAAATAACCTGTACACTCCCCGTTTTTCAGTTTTCAGAATTGACGCATCTGGTCGGAGAAAAGAAAAATGGAAAAAAAAAGTAATAATAAGAAAGGGACTCTTAAAAAAGTAATAAAGTATAAAAGTAATAATGGGAAAGGGCAATTGACAATAAATGTCAAACCAAATTAAGAAATTGATTGATTTTTGTGACAGACGTTAACAGTTATCAGGTGAGGTAAACATGTGAACTGATCGGGAATCTAAGCGAAATGGTGGTTCTGACGTCACCGAAGCAAGCTCGCATCTCAAATTCTGACTTGTAACTCAAGGCAAAAAATCGACCTAGTGACGGCTCGAATCTAAAAAAACTCGTATGTTGGGGCACTCGTATCTCAAGGTACCACTGTATACAGTATATGCATACCTTATTTACAATCAATGCAGTAATAAACATTTTTTACGGCAGTTTCCATGGTACTGAATAACATGCTTTGTATGCGCATTGATTGCATAGAAATTATTCTTTAATTTAAGTTGATCACTATGATTCTGATTTATAATTTTGGTACTTGTACCCATTGACTTTTAAACTCGGGAAGGATTCTTTGCCGTTTAGCTTGGCAAAATTAGAGGACCTTATTTTGCCTTAAAATCTTTCCAGCTGCCAAAGCAATCACCTTATACATTCTCCCATTATACATTTCTCATTCTGTACCATCCCGAGTGATATAAATCCAAATTATTCTAGGTATTGTCAACAGCATCTATGCAACTCCCCAAAGGTTCCTCTGACTTATTTTCATGTAATCGGGATTCTTTATCCGAATTTAATTCGGAACAGAAAAGCTCAGCACCATCAGATTCATTTTCGGTAGGTAGGTATTTTAATTAACGTCGCACTGGAGCAACACAACGGGCTATTAGCGACGGTCCCGAAGGGAAAGATCCGAGGACAATACCACGTAATTTGGAATCAAGATCAGATGACGAGGTCACACCAGAACTCTCCAAACGTCCACACCACGCCAACTTGTGAGTCCACGACAGATTTAACATGCACCAGCCCCCTTTACACGACGGTCTTTGATTGGATTCGAGCTCGCAACCCTCTGGTTGATAATCCGTTACTCTTCCAACCGGGCTACCACGTCCTGACTCATTTTCGGATAGTTCTCGCAAAGATTTACAACTTCTTCAGCACCTTTTCTGAGAGTCATCGTTTCCGTGTCTGATAAGCGAAAAAAATTACATATGAATAATTGAAACATTTTAATTGGAATAATAAATGCTAACGATGAACAAATTTAGATGTAGACACGCGATCGAGATCTACCCCTTTTCGCCTTTGAAAGGGATGCTTATATATTCAAGGTCAAATGAACGACTAAAAAACATTATTAAATAAATAGTGGTTAGAAATTTTTTTGGTTCGCTATTCTACGGTCATTTTTACTGAACGAAAGCTACTTAGACCGGGAAATGAGCTTTGTGTCGAAAAGACATCAAGGGTGGTTCAGGTAAATTTACCTGTAGAATGTTCCCAAATTGAGTCACAAAATATTCTGCTATGGGATTTTCAAGTGAAATGTTTAAAGGTCAGATGTAATTGTCAAAATCCGTCAAAAATTGCGAAAGGGAGAAAGCGACAAACTCTCTCCGGTGTCAAAATGACACCCACGATCGTTTTAGGGCTAAGAGCAACGCCTTTTAAACCGTGTGTACTTTTAACGAAAATACGTACTTTTCAAGAACTGAGATTAAATGTAGGAATTACGGTAAAAATTGGCTAAAAATTAAATCGATCCATATACTACAATCAATTTAGCTGTTAATGTGAAACTAACGACATTTAACCCTCTGAAAAGTTCACACGCATGTATCCTTCTGAAATCTGTAGTTTCTATGCATAACTTAGAAGCAGTTTTGATCTTCACCAATAGTAAGTATCTTTCTAAGGATTCTTTCAACCAATAGTGGTTATTTAGTCATTGCGTGTGTTGTGCGGAAAAAGCAACGCTACACTATTTGAAAATCCCGTGATGTTTAGACGGTTAATCCAATTAATTATTTTAAATTTCATATTTCTATTTCATCAACATCATACAGAAAGAAGGTAACTGAAGAATGCAACTATTTTTGAAATCTACAAAGCTTCTTGCTTTTGGATGTTTTCGTTCACAAGTCGCACTCTAATATTTAATTTAAAACAGATATTACATACTCTAGGATTATTTAGTATTAAGTCAAAGATTAATCTTAAGACAAATATTCTTAAAATCATTAGTTTAAATATCAGAAAATTATAAAAGATATCCGTTACGCATTATAAGTGCATTATGCGTGTAATAAATATGCCAAATCGATGTAAGATCAAGAAAGAAAAATTATACCTACTAGACTTGGCATTATAAGAGAAAATAAAATCATGTATCTGGCGATTTTTATGTAAGGACATACATATTTTTGCCTGATTATATAAGAAAAGTATTTAAAATTTTAAAAGCTTTACACTTTTAAAAATAGTAGAAACAAATGGTTAGATGGAGTGCCACTAGTTATGGGGGAAATTGGTGATTATACCAATAGTTTTTATTTTTATATTCTGAAATCAAAGACCCACAGCGTTTGATCCATAGCTTCTACCTGCGAAAACACCCCATAACATTCACCCTATATCCTACTGATCGTACCTTCTATTCAACTATCCCAGACGCCGCGTGAAACGCACGACTGTAAAGCAATCTGTTTTACACACCACTCATACCGTGGACATTAAACTATTGAACTATCCACGTGTATTACCACTGGAATCAATTAACTCCTGCTATTTCCCTGATAGCCCACTCCAACAATTGGATAATCCCCACATAGATTGAATGCCTTATCGCACTATCGAATTATCCATCTTTGACCTGTGGTAGTGTTGATTAATGGCCACTTAGCCGGAGATTGGAGGTGACTTGTGGACCTGAAGGAGCTGTCCGCGGATACGTTAAGACGCCAAATGCGGATAAATTGCTTATCGCTTATCTGGAATCCCGTGCGTTTCGAGGTATGGATATCTGTTCAAACCCTGTGGCAAATATGGATACAGGCCGATTAAGGTGGATACATTCTGTGGGAATGGAAACGTCAATGTTTCATTGGTTAAGTTGCAAGCATCGTACTTTAGTGTTAAGGGATTGGATGCATTGATAAACACTGTGAGATACTATAAGGCATGTGTCGAGGGCAAACGTATCTGCGTGTTTCGGAAGTGCCGAGTCAAATGAATTGGATAAGCTTTTAATTTCTTCGAAGGTTCGTTCCCTGCAATGTTTTTATAAATAAAGATGTCTGCACAAATTAATTTGATGGTGCTTTTTAAGTAAAAATATTATTAAAATGTGGATAAATTGCTTATCTGGAATCCCGTGTGTTTCGAGGTATGGATTTCTGTTTAAACCCTGTGGCAAATATGGATACGGGCCGATTAAGGTGGATGTATTCTGTGGGAATGGAAACGTTAATGTTTCATTGGTTAAGTTGTAAGCACGGTACTTTAGTGTTAAGGGATTGGATGCATTGATAAACACTATGGGATACTATAAGGCATGTGTCGAGGGCAAATGTATCTTCGTGTTTCGAAAGTGCTGAGTCAAATTAATTAGATAAGCTTTTAATTTCTTCGAAGGCTCGTTCCCTGCAATGTTTTTATAAATAAAGATGTCTGCACAAATTAATTTGATAGTGCTTTTTTAAGTAAACATATTATTCAAAAGTGGATAGATTACTTATCGCTTATCTGGAATCCCTTGTGTTTTGAGGTATGTATATCTGTTAAAGCCCTGAGGCAATTATGGAAATGGCATGATTAAGGTGGGTGCATTCTGTGGGCGTGGGAACTTCAATGTTTCATTGGTTAAGTTGTAAGTATCGTACTTTAATGTTAAAGAATTCACTGATAAAAACTATATAGGATACTGTAAGGCATGTGTCGAGGGCTGACGTTTTTTCGTGTTTCGGAGGTGCAATCAAATGAATTGGTTAAGCTTTTATATTTTTCGATGGTTCCAGTCTTGTTAGGTTATTATTTTTTTGTAAGATTACGTTTTTCTGATGAATATTTTTGAAGTAAAGATGTTAACACAAACAAATGTTGCGGTGCTTTTTATTTAAAATATTGTTAATACATCGCCACTTGTATGCAAGAACTAGGTTTGATTGGTTTTTATGGCGCAAGGTCCATATTTGGCCAAGCTGCACCAAATATATGAGATACACAACGTCAAGTAATGGACGTACCCAGAAAGGGAAAGTTTTTATTGACAGAAAAGAGAGAAATACACCCAGGATAAGATACAGGAATAGAACCTGCGCCGAATACAATTAATCAATCTCCATCGCCTTGCATCATCGCAAACTCAAATTATAATCAATGGACGGTTCACTGATGCCGTCAACACCAAGAAAGAGATTATCTTAACACCAATAGCTGACGAGAAAAATCAACATACCTGCCTGTTTACAAAACGGGCCCGTTCAAAGTATGATTAAGACGTTTTGAAAGCTAATCTGTATGTCAGTATATAGGCTAGTATTAATGAAAACAAAATAGAAACGTATAATATCTATTGTAAAGCCTTGCTGATGAAAATGATAATGCGTTAATGATGGGAACATCCCTTGAAACGAGGATGAAGACACAACAATAAAGTAATTCAATACGATATGTGGCCTCGGTAGCTTGGGGTAGTAGAGTAGCAGATTAGAAACCGGAGGATTACCAGTTCGAGGCTCGATCCAACCAAAGACTGTCGTTCAGGTGGAGGCTGGTGAATGTAAAATATGTCGTGGCCCCAAATGTACCCCTCACTTTGCTGTGATATAAAAATTTGGAGAATGGGGTGCCAGCTCAGATACTGACCTCGTCATCTGACCGTGGTTCAAATTTACGAGGTGTTGTACTCTGATATTTCCCTTTGGGATTGATCCCGTACCTTCGCCAATATTCCGCTGTGTTGCTCCAGTGTGACGTTAATTCAACTACCCTACTCCTACTCTCCTCAATGCGATACAACCAAGGCAATTTCCTTGAACCCAACGGCTTTAATCTCGTCCATTGTGAAATGGAATAGTTTTTTTATAACCAAAGCTTTTCTTGTGAAGATAAGTAAATGTGTTTATTTTTTTTGACGTGAATACGTCTTTAAATTCAGACCAGAACTTGATGTACGGAAAGTGAGTGTTACGAAAAAATGGGTGTCGAGTTTGCGGGAACAAAACCTTGGCGAGAAACCTTGAATTTGAATGTCCCCACCGGGGGAGGGGATGACGTTTGGGGGATTTTCACACTGCACCGCTCAAACTTCAAATCAGTATAACTCGGAACTGCGAAGCGCTACAACGTCGAAATCGATATCAAACGAAAGTTAACGTAGAGATCTGTCGATTTAAGTCATTAGACGACGTGATACCAAATACAGTGTTGGTTATGAAACGGAATCGCAGTTGAAAATTTTAAAAAAATTCACAATGTTGGCATATACTTGTCGAAAAGACAGGCAGAAATACATAGAACGTAGTCCACGCGAAAGAGCAACTCATCAGCTTTTGATGAACACCGAATTGACTACTGAAATTGTCTTTCTTTCATTTACTACATTTACTACATCCAAATAAATACCGCGGACGTCGTGGCTCAGTGCGTATAACCACTGCAGCAACCTGGGAGTTATAATCGTCATCTGACTGTGGTTCAAAATTACGTGATGTTGTCCTCGATCTTTTCCTTCGGGTCTGATCCCGGACCGTCGCCAATAGCCCGTTGTGTTACTCCAGTGTGACGGTAATAAAAATACCTAATCTTCGAGTCGTAGGCAGCGCCCGTTAGATTCTTTTATGGGTGTATTTCTCTCTCTTGAGTTAGTAAAACTTTCGTTGTGGGTGTATGTATATTATCTGATGTTGCCTGTCTTGTGTTTGTGACAGCATTACCAAATATGACCCTTGCGCCATAAAACACAATTCAACCAACCAAATAAATACTATGCTGTAACGAGAGGTATTTACGTAAAACCTTGTGACCGTGCTCCGACAAAGCCTGCCCGATTTTTAAAAAATATTTAAAGATTATTTTGCTTACTTTGTTAAGGGCCACGTAAAACTTCACGAAATTAATCAGTTTCAAACTTGAGTCCGCTTAAAGTGCACTGTCGGATTCCATAAAGAATTCGTATCCTAAACGGTAGTCAGAAAAAGAAAGCTAAGATGATTTTATTCGTCATGTTCAGAGCGCCCCAACATTTTCAATTTTTAGTCCCCAGCTCCGAAGCGTTCACACAGTAATAAACACCAAGTAAGCGATTATGGATTCTAGCATAACCTAGGATACGATCCCCTTCCGCCCTGGTGGCTGACCAAAACAGTTCGAAATTTCGCATGCCCTCGGGTACGAAGATTTATTGGCGATTACCGAACAGAAAAGTCCCTCGAAATTACGCTCTCCGCATGTTAAGTACACTTGACTAATTTTTCCATGGATCCGATCCGGAGAGACGAAAAAAAAATTATAATTCCAAGACAGGAGATTTCGTCTCCCGGTAACGACAAGTAAATTGTCAATGCAAGCTTTCCCTGAAAAGCTTATTACAACCTTTGAAAGATTTCCGAAGGAAATAATAATAAGTAAACGTCACAAACAACAAGCCGAAAAAAATAAGGGAAAGTATGAGGAAGGCAGGGGTGGAAGAATCTTGTGCCTTTCTAATTGGAAGAAGAAACCTTTTCCGTGCTTTGTCCTCAACGGATGTTTCCTCGGAAACAAGCGGATCTGGCTTCCCACCCCCTTACCAGAAGGAAGGTAAGGTCTAGCAATTAATGTCACTCATCGGCATTACCTTTTTCCTTCCTATCGCAATGGGTAAGGAAAAGAAAAAAAATGCCGGTACCTTAATTCTTTACCTTAATCTCCAGGACGTGTGCGTTTGTCGAGAAAATATTAGATCCGGGTAGGCGTTATTTTTGTGAACTTATTTCCCCCTTTTCTTTAATATTGGGGAGTTTTCTTCTCTGTGTTTTGAAATTTTATTTTGGCACTGTAAGAGGCGGGGTATTTATTTTAATTGGGAAACATTGTCTCAGCTCTTAGGCCTTTGAAACCACAATTGAAATTTAATGATGAAAGTGATCTCTGCGTATCTTTGAATAAAATTAAAACAAATCAGAATGTGGTCATAAGCAACAGAACTATCTGGAATTTAGGCTTAAGCAACATAACTATCTGCAAGTAACGTTTAGGCAGCAGAACTATCTGCAATTGACGTTTAGGCAGCAGAACTATTTGGAAATGGTGTCAACAGAACTATCTAGTTGGTTGGCATTTATGGTGCAAGAGCCATATCTGGCCGATCTGCTTCAAACTACGTCAAGTAAATGGACATAAACACACAAGCAGAGCTTTGAAATATTTGGAATAGAAGTTTGAGCAACAAAACTATCCGGGATTACCATTTAAGCAACATAGCTATCTGTAGGTAATTGATATTAGATTGTTTCATGTTTCATTTAGAGGTAGATAGCTGAAATTACGTGGTACTGGAGCAACACAACGGGTTAATCCCGAAGAGAAATATCCAGGGACAACGCCTCGTAATTTTGAACCACGGTCAGATGACGAGGTCAATACCTGAGCTGTCACCTCACTCTCCAAACTTCCACTTCACGCTAACGTGAGGCCCCAACCGATTTAACGTGAATCAACCACCACGTACACAACTGTCTTTTGGTTGGATCGAGTTTCGGACTCGCATCCCTCTGGTTTGGTTAATCCGTGACTATCAACTGGGCAACCATTGCCCTTCATTTAGAGGAATCTTGTTGAATTTGTAAGAAGTACGAAACGATCTTGAGGGTGACCAGCTTGAATAAGTAGTAGCAGGATTTCCATCTTTAATTTCTCCAAGTGAGATGAGTTACTTCGTCCAATATCAGGTCAATTTTCGAAAGAACGAGACATCTTGAGAAAAATCTGCCCTATTTCTCTAAGGAGAATAAAGATACAAGTAGGAAAAACAAATTCCCTTGCCCAGAACTAGTGATAGCTTAGAACAGGTTTTTACACCAGCCACTAAAGGTCAGTTTTCGATACGAAGGTAAACTATCAGGAGGTATAAGTCGGAGGTCCCGGTCTGATTATCACTCGTAGTATAAAAAAACAAATTCCCTTGCCCAGAACTAGTGATAGCTTACAACAGGTTTTTGCACCAGCCACTAAAGGTCAGTTTTCGATACGAAGGTAAACTATCAGGAAGTATAAGTCGGAGGTCCCGGTCTGATTATCACTCGTAGTATAAAAAAGATTGTAGAGAGTTGAACCAATAACCACCAACCAGTCGTATTTCCGTTCTTCGGATTCTTAAAACCAACTATGACTAATCTCCTTCAAAGATGAAAGCCTCTTGGTTCCACCATAGGAAGACCACGATGAATGAGACCATCAAATTAAATGAGATTAAGAGATGTAAGATGAGGAGTTAAAGGAAAAAGGCGTAACTCGCTTTCACCTGACTTGGCTTCGAAAGTGAAATCGGCCATGGGAATTATTACCCTTGAAATTTGACGGGAGCCATATTCTACAAGTCAGCTTGTAGATAAGTCCTACTTGACTCAATTTAGCCCTCCTGGTGGTTATCTCGACGAGTCAACCCAGTCAGTGTTGCTAATTACGAGGCATTTCTTCATTATCAAAACTGACCAGATCTTGATGGACAAATCAAAATAAGATCGACATAAACATTCTAGACAAGTATGTAGTCAATGACTCTATTACTTCAGAAAAGAACCTCTATTATATCCAACAGCGTCCGACTCCGTGCCGCAATCCGAAGTTTGCAAGTTTAACTTAAAAAGATAAAGTATAAAGTTCAAATGATCGCCTCAAAGTCTACATTGAATCTCAATACGATTGTATACGTTTAAGACAAGCTGAAATTACAAATCTAACTTCTAGTTAAAAGGTTGTTCGAGTGAAAGATGGTTCAACTAATGGTAATTGAGATCAATTGTGGTCCTTCGCTAATTGATTTCGTAAAAGAAATACATTTTCCTGTCAACCCAAAGGAGTCAATTATTTTGGCAATATAGTGACGCAGTATCAAACTATAACAATTTTATTCTCTGCGTTGAGTTTTTTAAAATTTGGTATTTGTAATTGTTTCTCAACATTAGTAAAAAGGTTTCTTCTATAAACATATGTTAAAATCATGATTTTATTGGGCAAAAAAAATAAAAACTCAATTCAACTTTTACAAGAAATACTTCTTAAAGAATTTCAAAATGAATTAGTGCTCTAGATTGTATTTAGTAATATTATTAGACTAAAAAACATTTAAAAATATGATTACATACTATTCATTAATATATATGCGACTTATCAATTTAAAAACTAATTGTTCAATATTCCCCTATTCCATTTAATAGTCTTAAATGGAACCGAATAGAAAACATCCTGTAAAAAATAGTCTATAATATGTATCAGAAAACCAGTATCAGCAACTATTTGTACGATATTCTAAGTAATAGATTAAAACGTCAAAACGGTTTCAGCAGAAAACACTCGACAGTTTCCATTGAAACGAAGCAGCTTTACTCCAGGTTCAAATTTAAGAAGATTTAATGCGCCAACATTAAGAGCATTACTTCCTCCGAGAGGGCAAAAGGCGACTAAATACTTATAAAACACTCAGCGTCATTTTCAGGTGCAAGAAATCTGTATTTGCTAATATATATTAAATAGCATTATAAGCAAACATTTCGCCGCTTTTTTCACATCTACCTTTCTTCTCCTTTTCGGGGAAAGGAAAACATTTTTGATTGCGTTCTTAGGAAAAAAAAAAGCAGCGATAAGCTTCTAGAATAATAATAATAATAAAAAAATGCAGCAAAAGAAGTTGAGAGCTCCGACTCGTTTGTGTGCAAGAAAAACAACTCAGGGAAAAGGAAACAAGTAAAATTACTATTTGCTGAGCCGGAAAAATTTCACCTCACTTGTGAAATTTTTTTTTACCCCTTCATAGTTTTTCATTTCATTTTTTGTTATATTTTCATGACAAGAGCAAATAAACTTGACAAAATGAATCTCGCGCATTTGTTGTAGTAGGAAGAGGGGCTTCGGTTTTTTGTTCTGATTCACCCCCTAACACCTCCCCCGTGTAAAAACGAGGCCACCTTCGATGCTTTCCCTAAGTCTCAACCTCGAAAGATGCTGTCGTGTCCTCCTTTACAACCTCCTTTTTCCCTCACTATCCATCGATGCGTGTGTTGTGCGACGAAAATTCCATAATTACAACCACCCATACTAATCTCTCACTTTTTCCAGCCACAGAGTGCTGACGTCTGCTCAAAGATGGCGCACGACTTCTTGAAGGTCTCCTCACCACATCGATAAATAATTCCTCCAGCTTATTTTTTGTTGTTGTTGTCGCTCTTTTTCCACTTCCTTGTTGTTGCCCCCCAAACTAACGAAGAAACGAGTTCCAGAGGTAAAAATTGTCTTTGTCATTGAATGCTTCGTTGGACCCCTTCCGTACTAAACTGAAGAGAAACTCTATTGTGATGATAAACTGGCGTAACGTCCCGTTTTTTTTCGCCCACTGTTCTTTCACAGCGTGGTTTTCGCCTCCGCTGCTTTACATAATTGCTTAAGGCTTACCTGATGCAAAAGTTTTCATTAAAACCTCCGGGTCTCGGTCCGGGTTTTGCCAGTCCCTTTTTCTTTCGGTTTGCATTCTGTGTTTGCTTGCCATATTTGTAATTTAAATGACTCCCGTCCAGAGAACAGTCATTGTGATAACGGAGCAGCCCCAAGAACAAAACGACTTTGCTTCGCAGCGACAATGTATTCATTAAAATTTTAAAGCCACTGGCGCGCTAAGCAGCTGCGCTGGCTGGCGAGTATTTTTTCCCTTTTAAACTCCTTCTTTCTCACTTTATTTACAAAAATGGAGTAAAATGGAATCAAAACTCGACAAAAGATACCAGTTTGATTCTTTTTTGGTTTCTCTCTCTTTGCTTTTTGGTCTTGAAGCACGGGGTTCCACCTCTGGAAGGGGAAGAAAGAATTGTGAATGTGAATTTGATCGTAATTTAAGAAGATTCTCTTTAGCTTTGCATATTTAACCACGTGCTCATGAATTTTGAAATTGCGCTCTTCTTATTCGGCGAGTTTGAGAGCTTTTAAAAGAGTTCTCTGATGTGCCCGGAAAGTTAATTGTTTTAAATAAAAAAAAATGGCATTGTTCCTCGTGCTATCCCTCTCGATACACATTTTTAGTATTTTAATCACACGTATTGGGGTTAATTAATTAAAGAAGTGAAAAAATATTAGGTTCGAGAAGGAATATTTTATCATTTATATAAAAAATACTCATTGTTAAGAAAACTTGATTTACAATCAAATGCTCATTCCCGCGTTTGTAAAAAGGTAATTTCGAGAAGCGAAACTTAATATATTTTATAAATGGCGGGGGTTCTTTTCATACATTCAAAAAATAATTGAAAAGAGAGTAGTGTACATTCGATCTGATTATTTGATAATTTTCTTCTTCAAAAGCTTTTATTACTTTTAGCGTTTTTAATGCTAATATGCGCGATACTTGGGATTTTTTATTTTCTAAATATGAAATCGAATTCCACTTTCTATTACAGTGCACTGAGAAACTAAGAGAATTTCTAGGAATGGATATGGATAGACAGAAATTGCTCGAGATTGATATGCTCAAAATGGAAATTGAAACGAGATATAAATGTTGTGACGGATATGTGTATAAGACTAATCACGTAAAAGAGAAATACTTATGATCAGTGCTAAACGTGCGCTTGACAAAATGGAATTTTTTCGCAATGCGCTAACATTGCAATTATTCGTAAAATTGGTTTCTAAATTACTTCCTTTCTTGGTATTGGTGAGGTTCTGAGCAAAGTTATGAGAAGCATCTATTCGTTTCCTATCAATATAAAAGGAAATAAAAATATACTATGTTTGGGTTTAATGGCATAAAATTCGAAATTCGACAATCTGCGAAAAGCATGTTGTGTTGCTCCAGTGCGACGTAAATTCAATTACAAACCAAATTGCCTCAGTTGAACTAATAGAGAGTATAAATCAGTGGTTCTCAATCTGTGCTCTCCGGAGCACTAAGGGCTTCGCGTGCCTTTCTAGTGGCTCCGCGACCACACCAGGAAAATAAATAAATTAAAATTAAATGAAATAAAGAATAAGAAACAAAAAGAAGAGTCAAATAAGAAAACTAGAAACTACCCTCTGAAGGGAAATTTGCTAAATTGACTTTTACGTATGGCCAAGTTTTGACAATATCATGTGTATTGGTGGTAGTTGAGAATAAATTGAGATATTATTGTAAATTTCAAAGTTTTTAAAGTATAATTTCATTGCATTGACATTAAGCAATTGCTTAAATATCTCTTTACTGTATATCCTCTCTTCCTCCCACTGTAACACTACTCCTAAACACCATTAACTTGCAAAACATAAGGTAGGCCTAAGGGTCTCCGCCATAGAGATTGATTCGAAAAAGGGCTCCGCGAGACAAAAATTTTGGGAACCTCTTGCATAAATAGTATGGGGCATGGATATACAACCCCAAGCTTCGCAATATATTACAATGGTGAATTATAATTTTTTCTAATGCACGTTCAGTTGAACATTTAACATTATGGCACTACAAGGACGGATTTTTTAACTACTTGGCGTTACCCTGGTACACGAGGGGGTTGAGTTCACGTTACACCTCACATACATACCAATCATTCATTCCAGACGGACAAACATCCATTCCTTAAACAGTATTCTAACCAGGAACCTTTCAACCAGCAGACAACACTCAGACAGCTAGACCGATTGGTCGGCTTGAATTTAAAGTTACCCTTAGGAATTTTGATTCGTCATCTAATATTAAGAATATTCATGTAAATGTGAAAAACATACTCGAACGTAGAATTAGCATTGAAACCTTACAAGTAAAGCTTCTAAGATCCATCAACATAAAATGGAAATACTTATGTTCAGTGCCGAATATACACACGTAATGTGCTGCTGTGGAATCTATTCTTAAAATTGGCGTTCTAAATTATTCCCTTCGTCGGAATTGGTGAGGTTCAGAGCAAAGCCATGAGAAGCTTCGATTCATTTCCGATCAATATGAAAGGAAATAATAATATATCTAATTAATGGTTATAAATATAATGGTTAAAATATACCTAACTAATAATGGTTTGCTTTAATAGCACAAAATCGCAAATCCGACGAACTGGGTCCATTTAAATACCAAACATCATTAGATGATTTCGGACATGGGACATATGATCACAAGTTTTGAGGCATGCAACAATATCGAATTTTAAATTATCTATACAAATTAATACGCCATTAAGAATAATTATATGAATGTGAAAAAGACATTCGTACGTAGAATAAGCATTAAAATCTTGCAATCAAAGTTTTTGATACCTATCACATGAAACAGAAATAATGATCAGTGTCAAATGAGCACTTGGCAAAGTAGAAAATTTTCCCAATGTGCTTATGTTGCAATTATTCGTAAAATTGGTTTTCTAAATTATTCCCATCTTCAGTATTGGTGAGGTTCTGAGCAAGCCATGAGAATCATAGATTCATTTCCGATCAATACGAAAGGGAATAAAAATATACCTAATTATACAACTGACAACACACGAATGAAAAAGGAAACGGAACAGGTTCTCAGTCAAACGAGATTCCCTCCGATCGTCTGAAACCCGTTTATTTATTTATCGCAGCTTTTTTACTGTTGCCGATCTGGCAACAACTGCTCCCCCACACCGAATGACTCTAATAAATGGAATCTAAACGCCTGTCATTGTTGGGGTGCAAATGATGAGCTCCCCATTTTGAACTCGCCTCGGAGATTAATTATCAATTAATCACGAGGGAAGGCACGGGAATTGGAACAACTCCAAAATTCCAACCAGGCCCTCGGCTTTTCTTGGGGGAACGCGACCAGAAGGTGGCCACTGGAAAAGAGCCCGGCTTCCAAGATTTATGCTCGCCGGATGAAGATACCCTGGCGGGCCGGACAAACTGGAAACGAGGGGGAGCTTCACGGTGGGAGCAAATTGCCGGGCATCACGTGCTCCGGCTAATCTGCCACTAGCCCTCCCGACGATAAAGCTCCTGTGCACCAGACGATGGAATTAATCCTCGTCAAGCCACCTCGCGTTGCCATGGTTACCGCTTCGGTTCCTGCTGGTGCTTTTATTAGGAAATGCTCTGGAAGATGGAGGTGGGGAGGAGTCCTGGACTGAACAGAACTCGATCCCCGGATTGGGATGGGACGAACAATGGGTTCGGGAAAAGACAAAATAAAGAGTCCTATGGTAACTGATATGGGCAGTCAGGTAGGTACCTATGTAGATTAGCCTGTCCGCGTTTTAACGAAATTCCTCCCGTTTGTAAGGTGCGTGCGTTTTATCGTAGGGGGATTTGGGGAGATTTCTCCCCTTCAGTGGTGTGGCTTTTTTTTCGCTGCTGGATCGCGAGGTGTTATGTAGAGCGGTGGCTTTTCGGATTGGGTTTAGTGTAAAGTCTTTTATTTAGAATGTGCTTAGGGCGGATATCCGATTGTGTAAAGAAGCTTCCCAAATAACCATCAGGTGTCCAACAAGAAAAGCAAGCAGTGATTCTGCGAGCGAGATTTTCGAACAGTGTGGTATTGCTTTTACCCCATACCTCACCGAATGATTAAATAACCACATCTATTGGCTGAAAGAATTCATGGATTCTTCCAACCTCT
This sequence comes from Meta bourneti, assembly GCA_933210815.1. Lineage (NCBI taxonomy): Eukaryota > Metazoa > Arthropoda > Arachnida > Araneae > Tetragnathidae > Meta > Meta bourneti. The sequence continues at coordinate 76,387,706 of OW119929.1, read as the reverse complement.
AGAAAGATTCTATTGGATCTTTCCTTAGAATAGAATCCAGTGGAACGATTATGGTACTTTCCTTGGAATACAAACCTTTGGAACGATTTTATTGGCCAATTTCGTAGAAGTGAATCCTTTGGAAAGATTCTATTACTTCTCTCCTTAGAAAAGAATCTTTCGGATTTATTCTATTGCTCATTTCCATAGAATAAATTCTTTGGAAAAATTCTACTTTTCAAGATCAAAACTGGTTATAATCCATAGAGGGAAGACTGCTGGTTGGAAGTTGGAATTATGCGCGTGAACGTCTCAGAGGGTTAAGAAACTGATCAACTCCGAAAGGATACTACTAAACTGCTAAATTCTCACCAAGATAGGCTCGGGATTTCTCCTGATTTTTATTACACCTCTTGTTAGAAAAACCCTCTGGAGAGATTCTATTGGTCAAGAAGGTTAAATTTGGTTAGAATCCATGCAAGGTGGAATTATGCGTGTGAACCCCTCAGATGGTATAGGAATTGATCAACCCCCAAGTGAAACTACTACACTGATAAATCTTTACAAGATAGGCCGTGGGGTCTACCCTGGATTCTCTATTACACCTCTCACATTGATCCTGGTTTTAGTTATGGAAGAATATGTTAAATTATGTGAAAAATAGTATCTATATGCCTTAAATTCATTTGTACAACATCTGTAGAAATAACAAGTTTTTAAATTTGACACAATATCTAAACACCCGCGCAATTTAGATTATATAAAATGGAAACATGAAAATTACTAAATAGAATGTTTTGGAAGTATGGGTAATATGTTTCTAAACTTAAATAATACATTAAAAATACTTTAAGTCAAATAAATTTTTGTAACTAATTGTCCGGAACATTTTTATCTTTAATTATATATAGATGTGCGCCCTTTTATATCAAATAATATTTTTTCATGTTTATTAAATTTTAGTTATCTTGACTTAAATGTAATGTTTTATTATTTCGCAACACTTGCCATGCTTCTATAATTCAACGTCCAGTTTTCAAAGTAGAAGTATTATTCATATTTTATAAAGCAAATTTATGAATAAATAATACTATAAATAAAACTCCTCGAGTGGAAATTAAACTCGTGTCTTTTTACAAAAGACGCAAAAATGATTTCGTACTTAAATAAATCTAAATATTGGTTTCTTAGAAAGGAACCATCGAGTTATGCCAAATTGCTTAAAATAAAAGACTCGAAAATATTTGAAACCTAGTTTACAGAATAAAATTTCGATAAGAATGATAACACTAAAATTTATTGAATAGAAAATACTTTTAATTTTTTCCTAAACCACTCTTATAATGCCTCAAGTAATTAGATATTTATTATAAAAAATATTTCATTTATAACAAAATACTACATCGAATAATACTACCCCAGAATACTTATGATCGTAAGTAGGTATTTTAATTAACGTCGCACTGGAGCAAGACTATATTAAGACTCAATGCTTATAGAACATAATCAAATTTAATAATAATATGCAAAAATTGTTCTTATTCGAAAATATGGTATATATATATATAAAATGAATTATTTCTTAATTTTAATACAGACAATCCGCATATATTCAACTACCTAAGTGAACATTGTTCCACACCAGAATATATTCGGTTTATCGAACCGAAACGGAGACAGAAAAAAAGAATATTTCAACGGGAAAACACCTTTGTTTTTATTCAGGAAACGAGCCAATAAAAGCGGAGGTAAGTTCCCACCCACCTCCCAGATAACAATGGGGGGGGGGAATAAAGAGCAAAAGAAATATGCGAATGATTTTTCAGATTGAAAGGAATAAAATTAATAAAAATATAGATATATAAGGAATAAAAGGCTAGAGAGAAAAAGCTCCGCTGTCCATTTTTTCCGTCCCTAGAGCTCTCTAATTCGGAGTGCGTCATCTCACCCATTCCTTAAAACCGAAAAAATGAAGGAGGAAATAAAGAAAAATCCGAACTGGGAGTTAAGAAGAAGTAAACGAAAAGAAGATAAGCAGTGGGGTCTTTCTAAAGGACGTCGAGGGAGGCTATAAAACGGAAGACGGTGACGTCGCTATGGCAACGAGGTTGCCAGCCAATTAATTTGCCTTGGAGAGGGCGCGCCGCTGCCTCCCTTTGGCAATAATCGCAACTCCTCTCTTAATTTTTATTTGTGGCACTGTCTGACCCCCGTGTGCCATTAAAAGGTCGGCCATCGGACACGCTGGACGGAGATATTTTGCGCTGCCCTTTTTCTTCGCGCTTATGTCGACCTTTCCGCATTAAATCAGCGTGTGTCGCCTATTACGTACTTTTCCCTATGCTATCTCGCTTCGTTGTTATTGTTCAGTGACGTAGACAAGGGGGGCTTCTGGGAGACAAAGTTGTTTCTTGTATTTATATACTTTTACAATAAAACATTTTGACTTCTGTGATATTTAAATAAACCAAGTTATTCGACCAATTAATAGTTCACTATCTTTTAATAACGTAATTTTAGACCTTCCAGTTTAACCAAAGTTGGCTCTTGGACCAGGTAAATTTCAACTTATCTACTATTAAAAGGTAGAAAAAAATTGAGGTACCTATTTATCAAATAATTCACTAAATTAATCATTTAGAAGGAAATAGGAAACTTACACGTGAACCCCTCAGAGTGTTAGGACCGTCTCCTGTACGATTTTCGTACTTTTGACTTGTCAAATCTGAATTGACTAACAGTCTAGCACTTATAACGAAGCAATAACAGTAAGCACTCAGCAGTCATAACAAAGCGAGCTAGCAGATGAAAGCTTACGTAATGGGTGACGCACACTGATTTAACGTGGAAAGGTCGGCATAGCACGAAGGAAAAGTCTAGAAACTTTCTTAATGTTTCTTCAGGAAAAGCGCACTTTTTGAGAGCGTCTCTTAACAACGGGAGTGCTTACTTTTTAAAAATTATTTGTGTATTCAGATCAACTGATGTGTATCTTTTAAGTTTACTTAACTTCTTACTTTAAAATTAATCGTGGCATAATTATGTTTCAATGTTTTCACATTTTTATTTAAGATCCAGATCTTCATGTGGCATAAAAATGTATTTATAATTTTGGTCCTCTGCGAGATCAAATTCTTGTGACGCTGCTGTGTCGGTTAGTAGAAGTTTAAGGGGATTTGATTTTTATGTATCGTTCTACTAACGACCTATGAAATCAGTCATTTTGGGAGACAATCTGAAGTGAATGTATCAAAATAAATCCCCCCAATACTGAAACAGTGTGAAGCAAAATGACTAGACTCATCAGTGGACACTTAAGATAAATTTAATTGGATAATAGCATTAACCGTACTTGTGGTTGTCTCGAAGAGATTTCTCATCCTTATCAAAACTGACCAGATCTTGATGGACGGCATTAGAAGGAAACCGATCAGATCTTGATCTTGTCATCGCAAAACAATCGGCAATATCGTGATGACGTGATATCTTGCCATTATTAAATAGGTCAAATGTTGGTGGACGAGATATCTCGTCGAAACCACTTGGAGGGTTAAGGGTTTCTTGACATGCCGGAAATGAAAATGCAGCAAGCCTCTCCTGGTCATAATGACCATGCTTGTCAGTGGATGTTAAGGGATCTGTATTTTAATCTTTTACTCGTCTTGAACGTTTTGAAGACGCATGAACACAGACTTGGATTTGCTTATCTTACACCAATGACCATAAAAAATAATTGTTACAACTTTACTTTTCAATATATAAAATACGCAGCAAATCCTTAATGGTAAGAATCATATGGATCTACATGTGTGTGAATTTACTTTAATATTTAATAACAGAAAACTAATCATAATAATTCTCTGCCGTCAAAGCAAAAGCATGTGAGGTCCTTTGTTCCTACGTCTTAATATTATAGTATAGATATTATATTTTATCAATTTATTTGCATGGATACGACACAATAATTACTTAATAAAAGACTCTAAATCCACCAGGGATTTATGTTTACAAAATTCAATTAACTCCCGACATTATAAAGTAACACAATGCAGACTGCGTTCGCACCAACGAAGACGTAGTGAATCATCAGATATGCCACACAAAAGCAATAACAAATACTAATTCATCACCCGAAGAATAAAAATGAAGATATGGAAAAAGTAAATAGCAAAGCAATATTTAAATTGATGACGAAATAATGCATCTGACTGAATTCGTTATACGTGAAGCATTCTAAAAGGAATATGCATGCCACCCTTTAATAAGTCTATTTCAAATCCGATGCTAGTTATGAACTCCTGAACAATGAATTTAGTGCCATGGTAATATATAAATTTAGGTAGAAAAATAGAAACGAATTGGATTGCTAATAACTTATGCACATTTATATCATTAAGACACTAATTCTAATTATCTTCTGAGTTCAGACACTTGTAATTTCTGTTAAAAGATGTGATTCTTACAAAACAATTTGGGATTATTATTCAATAGGAATGGGGAGTATGATTCTATATCTTCCCTTTGCCGCTACCGCGGTATTTGTGAGAAGTAATTATTTTGAAGTCTGAAGTAACAGTTTGTTGAAGTAACAGTGTCTCAGAATGAGTTAAAAGTATGAATTTGTATCCATTCATAAATATGGACAATGAAGCTATTATGCTGTCTAATACTGCTTACTTGTCTTAATTTTGGCTTTTTGATGTGAAAATTGCTTTTAAGCCTTTTTTTGTGTATTGAGTTTAATTGAATGACTAGACGAATTATGATTTGTATTGTTGGATTTAGAGTGTGCAGTATATGTATTATTTGTTTCCAACTGTTCAAGATTACTGCAATAAATATTGGTATGTATTATAAGTCAATTTAATATGCCAGAACAATATTATACCGATCATCTGCAAAGTAGATTAAGAAAATCTTAAAAATTAGTTTGTAAATAATTTTAATGGAATATTTTTATTAGGTTTATATAAGATATTTTTTGTGTGAAACATTTTATATTGTACATATTGTTTCTAGCATATATTAGAAACTACAAAATTAATAAAACCAAACTAACTGCTCAAAAATAGCCCACATGAAAACTTTACTACAAACGTCATATTCCTTTAAAGTTTTTAGTCCCACGAGATTTGCGAGTAGTGTAGTATTGTTTTAACCCCACAACACTAAAAATGGACTAGATAACCTCATCTATTGGCTAAAAGAATCCCAGGAAAGATTTTATTGGTCAAGAACATCATAACTGGTTTAAAGTCATGCAGGGAAGACTGCAGAGTGGATATACGCGTGTAGAAAACCCTCGAAGGGTTAATAAATTCTCTAATGATACCGAAACTACAAATCCCAAAAGGCTAATTAGTGATTTTTAATTATTTTAATATAGTTATAACTATAGACTATAAAACACGTAGTTTTTATTCCAAAGCATATTTAACTCTCCAAGTAGTTTCGACGAGATATCATGTCCATCACGATTTGATCAATTTTGCTAATAACGAAATCTCTCGTTATCAAGATATTGCCTATATTTTGATGATGACGTGATCAAGATCTGGTCACAGCTTTATTCTAATACATGCATGTGATTCGGGTATATGCATGTGAGCCTCTCAGAGGGTGCAAAACAATGTCGAGGCCACTATATTCTTGCATTTAGAAAATTGCTCTGTAATTGCTCTAAACCACTGCTTGCCAAAAGTATATTGCATCAAATATGAACATAGTTTTATGATCTTTCTTATGAATTTTATGACAATAAGTTAAAAAGCATTTTGAATTACTTTCCATTTATGGCTGAATTGAAATTCAAAGTACGCTAGATTCTTCTTCCCAAACAAACCCCACATTCACTTTCTAACTCTGGATTCTCAACAAAATTCCATAAAAGTCCCTACGGCTCCATCCTTGCTGTTTCTGACATTTATTTGCTCAAATGTAGCCCGCACCAAATGTGTGTGTGGTTACTAATTCTATCAAAATAACTATATTTCTTTAAAGTAAAGAAATAATTCTCCTAGTTCATTATATGGGAGGGATTTTCAGTGCAAAGAAACCTGACTGAAAGTGAAGATTTTACCATCGATATCTTACTCTGCTAGCCTGATACATAGCGGGGTAACTTTAAAATGTATTGGGTCATCCGGAAAGTTCAGCGGTTTTTTATGATAAATACCAACGAAGCAGTACAAAAACTTTAGAAAATGTTATAGAATCACAAAAGCACCTTTTTGTTCTGATTTTTGGCCATCTTTCCGGCAGCTGGAAAATTCTTTTTTTGAAAAAGTCATTATACTTATTTGTAAAGAAGTTATCGAGGTGCTGTTTGACTGTCTCCAAAGAATTGAACTCCAGGCGTTCAGAGAATTTTAAAGTGACCAGAAGAGGTGAAAATCTGAGGGGACAAGGTCTGGTGTATATGGGGAGTGACACAAAACATCTCAGCCATACTCAATAAGTCTTTGTATGACATTCATTGTCATGCTGGAAGACAACACCTCGACGATTGGTTAGTTCTGTCCGCTTTGGTTCGATTTCTGCTTTTAATACTGCCGTTTGAGAACAGTAGTTTTCCGAATTTATTGTCTGATTTTGTGGCAACAATTCATAATGAACAATTCCTTTATAGTCCCACCATACACAAAGCATTGCTTTTCTGGGATGCAGCCCCACTCTAAGTTAGTTGGGGAGGTTGATTTGGCTTACCCCATGATCTTTTTCTTGTAATATTATTGTATAGTATTCACTTCTCATCTCCAGTAATGAGCCATTCCAAAAAAGGAGCTTCTTCATTTCGTTTCAACAAAGAATCACATACCGAAATTCGAGCAAGCATATTCTGTTGTGTTAAAGTATGGGGTACCCATGCATCGTAGCGGCTTTCATGCCCAATCTTCTTCAGATGATCATGAACTGTACTTTTTGGAATAGTTAGTCTGTGTGATGGTTCCTGAACTGTGTAACGTGGATTTTCAACAATGGCATCTTTTAATAGGTCCTCGTTTACAGAAGATGGTCGTCCAGAGTGGCATCATCTTCGAGTCTGAAATTTCCGCGCTTAAATTTATCAAACCACCTTCGAACTGTGTCATCAAAAATAGCCCTTTGTCCATATACAGCACAAATTTTACGAGCAGTTTGACTAGCATTTTTTTCCTTTCTTAAAATAAAAGAGCATAATATGACGAAAATGAACTTTTTGGTTCTCCATTCTTAGCACTGCAGTGAAACAAAAATTGTGCCACAACACAAGCTAGAATCATGCAGTGAAAGCAGAAAAGACCGAATTTACACATACATAAGGTCACTCCTTATCAGTGGTAGCAAAATAGTAATAAGAAAGCGCGCTTCGATTTGAAAAACCGCAGAGCTTTCCAGATGACCCAATAGTTTATCACTGTTTCAGTGACGTTTGGCGTTTAATCCAACTGATGTTGACCAATCGACTATCCTTTTTCAATTCAGAATCCATTATTTGGAAGTTGTATTGGATTAGTACTGAAATCGTATTCGAAAAACAGATCAAGTCAAGTGACGTCACGTTCGGAATACGAACAGGAAACACGTTCCACCTCAGAAACGCTACAGCCACCGACTTTTAACTTCCAGAAAAAGTCTCACATGAAAAAGTAAAAAATTACTAAAACTAAACTTAATTGCTCAAAATTTAATATAAAGCTTTATATTCCTTTCTAAAAACATTGCTAAAACTAACCCTAATTCACTATATATTTGCATTTATAAAAGCATTTGTTCTTAGTTTCCAAAAGTATATGAACGAATTGTCAAATATGAATATAGTTTTATGCTCTTTCATACGAGTATTATGACAATACGGTAACATGCGTTTTGAACCACCTTCCATTTATGACTCAATTTCGATTCGAATTTTTCTTCCCAAATAAACACCCACCCGGCGAACACTTCTCTGCCAACTCCCGATTCCCAAAAAATTCCATAAAAGCCCCAACGTCTCCATCCTTCATAAAAACCTCCCCCTTTGCCGCTTGTTTTGAAGTTCCCTTCTGCATTTGTTTCGCTGTCAGGCTTTAATTTCATTTTACCCGTCGCTCCAGGACACAACAAGGACACACTTCCTCTTTTCCCCCAGAGTTAACGACAGCGAGAGAGAAGAGGGGCGATGGGCATGGCAAGATGGGGCGGCGCACGGGTAGCCATAGCGCCCCGTCTCCTTTATTCGTCCAGGAGCCGAGAAGCCCCGCGATTTTTAGAAGGTTCGTAAATTTAAACGAAATTATTCCTCAGGCCCTTTGAAGGTAAAACGAAGTGAAGAACTGTAGTTGCCTCCTCCGCTTTAGTTATATAGTTTTATTATTACTACATTTTTTCCTTCTTCTACTTATTATTATTTTACTTCCCTCTCTCTTGAGACGAAGGAGGTGTGCTGCCATGGTAACGCCTTGGACCCCATATGATGCCGTCAGCAGGCAAGCAGGCGCCGAAAGGCGTGAAAAAAGGGCGCCCCCCGATTCTGGCGCCCCTTAATGAAATCGAATTCTCACTTTTCTTGCCGGATCGGTTACTGGGCGGGTCACAACCCTTTGGAGCGTAGAGTTTTTTCCGAGGAGTCTTTTGAAAATGAAGAGACAATGGATTTCTTGGGGCTGTGGGCGGTGACAGCCCCGGTGGCCTTTATTGAAGGTAACGTGTCGCCCGTGGTGGAGATCCAATAAGTGAGACGGGGTAAAGTTTGTTGCGAGTTTACACCGCTGCGCGAGAGGGGCATACGCCCCCTTTTTCATAACATGCCCTGGTTACCGGGGATGGTTAATTGAGCGGACCTGTTCAAGAATGCAAGGCAATAACTTGGCCGGTGTTGTCTTTTTTCTTTATCCATCGGCCTGCAAAAACGGGAATTTGTAGGTTACCTCCAAAGACATTCAAGTGAGGTGGTCTCTGCTGTTGGAGGATTCAATTAATCTCATTCGAAACTCTCTTTTTCGTCATCGTTAAGGAATCGTTAATTCTCCCTGATGTGGCTAGTTTTGAAGAATTTCATTAGGGAAAGAGTTCCTTTAATAAATTTTTTCTAATGCCCAGTCAATTGAGCATGTTTTAGTACGGCACTACAAGTGAACCACTTTGAGTTAACCTGGAGCACCACGTATGTTGTGTTCATGTTTTACCTCACATACATACCACACATTCTAGACACAACCAGTTTTTAGAGGTCACACATTACTTCCAGACGGACAAACATCCATGCCTTACCCCGAATTCGAACCAGGAAGCTGGAACCATCTGGTTCAGAAGTCCTCTGACCACTAGACCGATTGGTCAACTTACGAGTTCGTTTAAAGATTATATAAAGCAAGTAGAGTGTGGATGTTCGTATATGTAACCTTGCCTTCGATTGTTTCCATCCTATTGTAGCCTACTCTATTACAAACACAAAACTATTGTAGCCTTGTATCAACACATGCAAACTTTCTATGTCGTTGATATAAAAGTAGCTTAAAATGGCACTTGTCATAACTTAGAAATAAATTTGTGTGTTTTATGTTCATGATAGATTTCTCTGTCAAGCTTTCGGTAGCGGTAATGTTTTGAGTCGGAACGAGATTCCTGTACGCATTCCGAACGTAACGTCAGTTGGCTTGTTTTTCGAAGACGATTCAAGCACATCTATTAAAATTATAAAGAAAAAATTCCGATTTGATACATAATAGTTTATTATTAACGCCAAATAGATTAAGCGCCATAAGTTGCCAAAAGAGTGATAAACTGCATTTTATAGTAACTCCAATATGTATCATGCGAGAAAAAATGGGCAACAGGAAATAAACTCTCCGTTTTCCGTTTGACTTGTTTGTTTGCATTGAAAATCCCTCTCACAGAGTATCGATTTATTTTATTCATATGTTTGGTAACGCCTGCAATGTGTTATAGAGTTATATCATTTCCAGCATTCTCGTTTGGCAAACAAGAGCTGATTTATATTTAACCCTCTGAACTTCGAGAGATTTCAGAGTAGTATAGTGTCTTTACCCCACAGCTCATTTAATGACTAAATAAGAACAAATTTCTAAAGAATCCATGGATACTTTCAAGAAAGATTCCATTGGCCCTTTCCTTAAAATAGAATCCCTTGAAAAGATTACATTCCTCATTTTCTTATAACGGAATCCTTTGGAGAACGGTTCTATATCTCCTATCCTTATAATAGAATCCTTTGGAAAGATACTATTGGTCCTTTCCGTAGAAGAGAATACCTCAGAAAAATTCTATTATTAATTTCCTAAGAATAGTACCCTTTGGAAAGATTCTATAGCTCCTTTCATTAGAATAGGATCCCTTGGAAAGATCCTATTGCTCATTTCCTTATAATAGAATCCTTTGAAAAGATTCCATTGGTCCAGTAGGTCAAAATTTGTTAAGTCAAGTAAGGGGAAGACTGCAGGTTGCAAGGTGGAATTAAGCTTGTGGACCCCTTAGAAGGTTAATTTTATTTTGTGTGTTTTCTATCTATTGACTTTTTCATTTCCTTCACATCAGTTACACCTAATCAATACATGTCAATAAAAAATAGCTATTTTTAAATGTGGACTGAGTTAACGATTATATTGCCAAGGAAACAAATGTTTTTTGGAGGATCTGATCTTCGTTGTGCCAGAGTAGCTTAAAGTAGGGCTTATTATTGTTTTGATTATAGATTACTGTCCTGCGTTTTTATATTCCTATATATATAATACTCCGAAATATTTTTTCTTTTACTTGTTTATTTTTATGTATTACGTTTTGAAAATTTTAATTTCGATTGATTTTACTTACCAAATTCGAAAGGTAGGTAGTTGAATTTACGTCGTACTAGAAAAACACAGCGGGATATTGGCGATTGTCGGGGATCGATCTCAAAGGGAAAAATCCGAAGATAATACCTCGATATTTTTAGCTAGACCAGGTAACTATATAAACAGCTTAGTTTTATTAATATAGATAAACTAGTGACTGTTAAGAGTTTTAATGCGTTAAAAGTGAGAGGAGTAAAGTAATGAAGTCATACTGACTTTTATACATATAAGTCTGAGATCTTATTCACAAATTGATACAATTTTAATTGATGTACTCTACATTTCGACAATTATTAGGTTAATATGTTCTTAACAAATGAACAGACAAAGGTATTTTATGTTTACAGAGAATAGAGGATAAAGGGATATTGTGTGATGACTTCCCCCGCATTTGTAACTAATAGAAATTTAAAGGGAATTATTATTTAGCATTGAATCAATAAAGTATTGGTTCTATGTCGTCACATATTTTGCTATCAATAAATTGGCATGAAACAATAGACTATGTATTGGACTTATATGAGCATAATTTATGAATAATAAATTGTGTTTTACATTCTCGTGATTATTCAAGATAAAGTTAAGAAATGTATTTGTAGCATTGGATCAATATCTATTAGTACTACGTCTGTTTAGGTATGAATAAATTGAATGTCGAAACAATAGAGAATGTATTGGGCTTATACGAGTATATTTCAGGAATAATGAATTGAGTTTTATAGTAACGTGATTATTCAAGATAAAAGATATACTATTTAACATTGAATAAATAAAGTATTGATGCTACGTCAGCTATTTAGACATGAATAAATTACGCATTGAAAGAATGTATTATGTGTTGGACTTATATGAGTATATTTCATGAATAATAATTTAGGTTTTATAATTAAGAGATTATTCAAGATAAAAGGTAAGAGATATAGCGACTGTAGATAATCGAATCTTCTTCATCCACCTCCAAATATCAGTAATTTATTTGAGTTAACAGGAATAAGCCAATCCAAATCCCTGTTATCCAAAACTGATAAGATTATGTAAAGCAAAGGAGTTAAATTCAGAAAAATCTTATATCTAGTAGATATTGCACAAAGCAATCGGCACAATTAATTCCTGGCCACGTTTCAACTGAAACTTTTCACTTTGGGAGGAGTTCCTTTTTGGTCCAAATTTCATCTCCAAATATTTATTCAAAGGCGAAGAATATTTGTATATAGAATTGAAGCTCGAATTCAAAATCATATATTTTTTACTTTGACAGCCAGTTATTGTGCAGGACGGAAAAGTTTTAGAAATTAGTGCTGTTTCTAGGTATTCTCGGTGCGCAAGCATATTGAACGAATTCCTCTCTTAGGATTCGTTTTACATTTTCATACCTGTGAGCACAGTTTGAGGAACTCATGGTAAAATGTAATAAGGGATAATTATAGAACCGGATATTTATAGAATATTCTCAATAAAGTATACGGTTTTTAAAGATTTGTAACACCAGAGAGATTCGGTTTCAAGTAACGATTTTACTGACTAGCTGTGGAATTTAATGATCAGACATCAGGGGATTAGAAAGGCAGTTGTCATTACTTCCGACTAACTGAATTTGAGTTTTGCGTTTTCAGGAATTGTTTGATGCCATTTGAGATGTAAAGCAAAATAACGTATCTAGAAATAAAACGTTAAATGATTTTAACAACATTTAAGTTTTTATATAGCTCTGAAGACACACATTAAAAAAACATCCAAGAGAACCTTTTGAAGAATTTCGTTATCATGACTTAGTATTTGACGTTATCATTGGCTTGTTGTCTTTGCTTTGTACCATAAAATCCAACCAACTAACCATGACTTATTTTACTTTAAGTTTAACGACCTCACAATACTTCTATTAAGGTGAACGGATACACTACAAGATTTTTTTGAATTTTGACTTTAAAGATACAATTTTTTTACAATAGGTCATTGCTTTGTGGTTAAACTCATTTCAGTGTGAAAAATTCAGATTAAGCGAATCATTAATTATTTAATTTATATATAATTAGCTAATTAGCATGTTTTTTTACAAATAGATCTCAAATTCTAATTTGTTCAGAAATACAATTACTGTTGGAAATTATTCCTAATATTATTCTTCATGTTTTGACCCTTAACCAAATTCCTAGAGGAAATAGGGTTTTTTACAACTTTTTTCACCAAGGAAGTTTATAAAATTAAGATGTTTTCGGGAATTTTAACATTTAAAAATCAACTAAAAATTCATTTCTTTGAGTGTCAAAACATCCACTGTATTATAGAGATTATAATGATACAAAGTAATTATAATAGATTAGTAATTCCTTGTTGAGTTATGAAACTGAAAAAGCTTCATATTGCAAAAACACAGTTCTTCAGAAATCGAGTTTAAAGTTTTGGAAACATGTTTGTACATGGTGACAGTACCTTAAAACACTCATAACTAGAAAACTATTTCGAATATTTACAAAATCTTATTATCATTTGAAAGCTAAGGAATTGGAAAACATTTTTATTTAATAAAAAATATTGATATTCTGTTTGATTTTCCTGATTTTTAGTGTATACATACACCTTAAGCTTTTAACAACTTACTTATGAGGAGATTAAAATAAAAGTAGAATGAGTCTAACTAGAAATTAAAATAATGAGACATTATAATTCTTTGCCAACCACAATTCTTACAATTGTCGCATCAATTTTTTGCTACTGCAGTCTTTCTAAATCTATGTAAATTTATCTTTTCATATGTTGTTGCACTGTTGAATGTCTTTGGGTATCCTGTCATTTAACCTATTGGATACGAACTTAGATTACAGAATTGGGACTTTATGTAGAGAACGAGTTAATTCCACGTATGATAAATTTAACTGGTTTTGCCTTATTTTATGAACATTTCTTCTGAATTGTGCTAATTGACGGTTTTTTGTTGATAGTCACCGCATCTCGGCTTGGACAAGTTAATGTAAATAGAAAAGTATGCATGTTGTGTCGAGATATTTCACACCAGAATTTTACCAATCTCATTTCAACACAATCTCAATTCATTCAAGCAATCTCAATTAACAGCACTTACTCTGAACTACTCAAATACTTATTCACAATATAAGTACATATTGATGTACTTCTAGAATCTTCAACGACTATTTTAAATGCTGAGTATTCTAACAGTTTGTTTAAAATAGCTCAAGTTTAAGTGATTATTTAAAATGAAAGTAACACTTTCAGGGGTGGTGGTTACATATATTGGAGATTGACAACATACAAATCATTTGAGAACACAGTAATCATTCATATTCTCAAGAGGTTTATCTTCAAATTTCCGATAAAATTTCACCTTGATCGTTATAATTGAAAGGGTATGCTTTAATGGATGAACCCAGACGTTCATTTCCAAGATAACAAATACCAATTAAAATAAAGCTGAAAATTTCCCCTAGCTCTTCCATCACAGAATCCCTCAATATCCATCCCGAGGGTGAAGAAATGCATACAGTAAAAGATGGACCATGCATACAAATATCTTGAGAACACAATAAATTGCATGCTTATCTTCAAATTTCACCTCGATCGTCATCATTGAAACGGTATGCATTAATGGATGAACCCAGCCGTTCATTTCCAAGATAGCAAATCCCAATTAAAATAAAGCTGAAAATTTCCCCTAGCTCTTCCATCACAGAATCCCTCAATATCCATCCCGAGGGTGAAGAAATGCATACAGTAAAAGATGGACCATGCATACAAATATCTTGAGAACACAATAAATTGCATGCTTATCTTCAAATTTCACCTCGATCGTCATCATTGAAACGGTATGCATTAATGGATGAACCCAGCCGTTCATTTCCAAGATAGCAAATCCCAATTAAAATAAAACTGAAAATTCCCTCTAGCTCTCCCATCACAGAATCCCTCAATATCCATCCCGGGGATGAAGAAATTCATATCAGGTCGAAGCCTATACCACGAACCTTATCACGATGCAAAAGATTAATGCACGTGGAAAAAAGGCCCCATCTCTTCCTCCCACTTCTATCAGTCTTAGGGAAAAGCGCACGTCTGATCCTGTCATTAGGGAGAAACAGAAGGCAGGACCGGCTCACGCAAAGGACCTAGTCACGCATGATGTTAACGCCGTCACGCGTGGGGCCGGGAACCGAGGCATCTGCTGCCCCGCGCCCATTGATCCGGCGGACGCAAAGGGTTAGAGCCCAACACGTGCCATTTAAATGATTCGCTCGCGTAAAAAAAACACCACCGATGATTGGAGGCGAGCTTTTCTGGGGATCGGGCTCTAATGAAAGGAGATTCTTTCGCTAACCGCTGTGGGGAAGCGTGCACAGGCATGCAGATACCGCCGGGGTTAATGCGGGAGCATTTGATCTTTTGATGTGTGGGTAGCTCGTTTTGTTTTCTGGGGAGAAGGAAGAAAGGGGTGTGCTTTTGAGATAATTATTTACTCCCTAACGCCCACACACATGCACGAAAGGCTTTGCTCGAATAGGGGTCAAACAGGACGTTTGGGATATGCTGGTTTCAGGAGTATTTGCTGAGCGCAATTGGTGGTAAAGGGGATTTTCTCTCTATATATAAACCTCAAAATTTCAGAGTAGTGTAGTATTGCTTTTACCTCACAACACAGATAATGTGTAAAGTATCACATCTATTGGTTGAAGAAAGTCTAGGAGAAAATCTGTTGATAAATATAGTCAAAACTGGTTAGAAGTCATGCCTGTCAGACTGCAAGTTGTAGAACTGATTTATGCGAAGTGAAAACTTCAGAGGACTAATAGTGACTGAAACGTGTCAGATATAACTTCTTAGAGGTGTTTTACGATTCTTACTCAATCAGTAGATCAGTGATAATGTAATTTTCTCGTGCACTGAGGTTCAAGTGAGTTTATGTTTGTTATTCGCTGAGGTTGGGGATCCGAGCTCATGTTGTGTGAAGATATACTAGTCTTGAGTTTATGTTATATGAATATGCAGTAATGAGAGAGAGAGAGAGAGTTTATGTTATGTGAGGTTGTAGTAGTGAGTTTATGTCACATGAGCTGTAATGAGCGTAAGTTATGAGATTTGAAGCCGCGTGTATGAGGTTTATTATTTAATCATGACAATGCATACTGAGCAGTGTCGTTATAACTTGTCAGAGGAGTGGCAAGATTCGCACTCAATCAGTAGATCAGTAATAATATAATTTTCTCATACACTGAAGGTGCAGTGAGTTTATGTTTGCTATACGCCATGGTAGTGGAATCATGGGCTATGTATTATGTGAGTTTATGTTATATGAGGGTAGGGGGTATAGTGTAGTGAGTTTATGTTATGTCGCACTAAATCAACACATAGGGATTTTGGCGATGGTCCAGGATCAATCCCCAAGGAAAAAGTCCGAGGACAATTCTTCGTAATTCTTGAACCACGGTCAGATGACGAAGTCAACACCTGAACTGACGCCCCAATCTCCAAACTTCCACATCCCTCCAACGTGAAGACATTTGAGGCCACGACAGATTTCATATGATGCCCAACGTACACGACGTTCTTTGGTTGGATCCAGTTTCGAACTCGCAACTCTCCGATTGCTAGTTAATAGTATTGTTTCGTAAGGAGAATTAGAAGATTTGTAGTGAGCTCCAAACAAGAAAGAGATACTGTATTAAGTTTGACTCATTATCTAGCTTATTGAATCATTAGCTTTTTGCACTGAAGAAAACGAAAATGTTCTTAAAGAGATACAGATAATGTCATTTAACTAGAGATCGTTAGATATCTACAAAGTATTACGCAACACTAGACACTGGTTATGTACAGCTTCCATAATATTTTTTCTTTCAATGCCAGCTTATGGACGTACGAACTCCAAGCATTCAGTTGTCGAGAACGTGTCAGTGTTCACCCGAGGCACCATGAGATGTGCTGACACATCTTAACTACAGTGAACTTTGGAGACTCCTGGAGAACTTTAGTGAAGCTGGCCCGCGTTTACATATCGTCTTGAAGAAATCAAGAAACTTCAAGGCAGCCAACCTTACTTCGGCCCATGCGATATTTGAATTCGTAACCAAGCACTTCAGTCTTCCAATGTCTTAAGAACACTGCTATCTGAATATTGTTTAATACATTTATAATGAATGAATTACTTGAAACTAAGTAAATATTACTTCGATTCTAATAGGAGTATATTACTACAAAGTTGCTCCGTCAGATAAGCGAGCTTTATTATCTACATAAAATTTATCATCGTGTCCTAAAGTAAAACATTGATCATATTTGTTAATTTTCTAAACACTCATCATAAGCCACCATTAAATTGAGAGAAAAGTGCAGTTTTATTTTTGAAAAGAGATCCCATAGATTCTTTTGAAATTTTAGTTTGTAAACTCTATACCATTGATAAAGAGAAAAAAATACTTTTGGTTAATGTGAAAAAATAATTTTCACGTTTGAGTGATTCATTGTAGACATATGCTCCTTTTTATAAGCTTAATTTGGAGAGAAAACAAAGGAATTATATAATTCAGAGAGAAAATATAAGTTTAATATACTATATTTCTAAGGAGATCCTGACTATTTAAAAACAAATGGTTATACAGATTGTGAGGTTGTGAAACATTCAAAATGGAAAATGGTAACGGGCTAGAAATGTTTTGTAACCGCAGATCGAACTGATTACAGTTGAATAACAAGATTGATGCTCTATCTACTTAATTACTGCAAAACAATTCTTACAGTTGATTCGGTCATTTTTTTTTATTAAAGGTAAGGAACGCTTTGTTGAGCTGTTTATTTTTTTTCTAAAGCTTCTTGTGAGGGAACTATTTTAAATTAAAATTACCGAGGCAGATAACTGAAGGGCGTTTTGAGATATATTTAAATTCTGAGCGAAGAGAATTGGATTTTGAGTACAAACTTACGTGACTCGTAAATTCGCATTCAAGTCAGTATGCGATTAAGGTGGCTGTTTGCACAAATCTTTCAGGTCATGTGGTCTAATTGTTCGTACGTCAGTCTGAGTGCGAATTAACCTCCAAGTGATTTCGACGAGATATCTCGTCCTCCAAGATGTGATAAATTTTGCTAATGACGAGATATCTCGTCATCAAGATGGTGCTGATTTTTCGGTGATGACTAAATCAAGATCTGGTCAGTTTTCTTATGACCTCGAGATATCCCATCAATCAAGATATGGTCAGTTTTGTCAGTTTGACGAGATACCTCGTCAAGACAACCACCAGGAGGGTTAATTCACTTCCATAATTATTTATGTAAATGGAGCAGAGTGATGGTAAAAGGCTGATAAAGCAAATCTGAAAAGATATAACAGTAACAGATAAACTTTGGTAACAGTATTTAAAGTCGATTCTGTCTCTTTTATTTTTCTATAATTTCAAAATATTGAGAATTCTGAAAATAGCGAGATTGAGAATTAATTATTTACTGTAAATTACTGGGAAAATTTTTATACAATTTAATATTTAAAGCATTTGAAAAAAAATTGCTGCTATGACGACTTGTTCGCAGATACAGTGGTAACGGAATCTTGGTGCATGCAGAGCTTCATAGTCGCCATACTCCAAGTGTACTGGTTTGGGGTGCTATTCCATTCTCTCTCTCTCCATTCAAGCTCTATCCTTACATAGATAACAGTCGCTAATAATAGTCAGTGGTATTGTACATCACGGAACAAGGCCAAACCTCACATATAAACCCTCATTTGAGCTATTTTTCAACAGATCAATACCAGTTTCCATGTTACTCGACTTGTCTAATGTTTCTTTTGTGAGCAGCATGTAACATTTTGTTCTTGGCCTACTCAGTCACCCGATTTGTACCCTAATGAATACGTGTGGGATATTATTGCTCGGAAAAACTGATCGGTATCATAACCTGGAGTCACAACTGACGAATTGTGGATGCGTGTTGAAACTGCGTAGAACGAAATTTCCCAGTTAGCCGTTTAGAATTTTTATCGGCTAAAGTCAAGCCGTGTGCAAGCAGTTAGTTATAACTGCTGAAAGTGGACACACAAATTACTGATTTTAGTATGTTCCTTTTTACTTACATTTCTGTAATTTGAATTATTTATACATTGTACCACACGTGATGTACTCAAATGAATTTCATTGTTGTAACTCGTGTTTGTTGCTGTTGCACTTTCAATGAACAACAGTGTAGATTAAATGTTACTTCATATCAATCCTTTTTGTTCCTGTTCATCCAAAAAGTACGTCGTACTCTGGGAATAATCTGCCCATTGTTATAGTTTTAGTATTTATTATCGAATAAAATACTTTTGTTGAATAAGGATTTCTAGATACTTTTGACAGAATTATACGGATTATACTCTTGCAACAAGACTGGCGCAAGCCTTTTTCAAACTGCATATGAAATATTTCCGTGATGATGCAGTTATGGTACAAGCATTTTAGATTAAACTGTTTTATTGATTAGTCAAAGGACAACATAGGAAGACACTAAGAAATGACCGACGATCAATATTGGACCATCGACCTAAGGATGTCTTCATACAATGATAGAATACAATGGCTCGAGCGTGAGGAAGACAACTGGCAATTTTTTCTTCAACAATTCCCAATATATTTAATATTATATTATGCTTGGATACTTGCCAAAATGAATTATTAGTACTTCACTATTTATCAATAATTGATATTAAAATATTTCTTTTCCGTACAGGTAGGTAGTTGAGTTAATGTCTCACTCGAGCAACAGAAAGAGCTATTGGCAACAGTCCGGGATCAATCCCGAAGGGAAAGAGCCGAGGACAACGCCTCGTTGTTTTGATCCACAGTCAGATGACGAGTTCAACACCTGAGCTGGCACCCCACTCTCCAAACATTCACACCACGCCATTATGGGATGTTATAGGCCACGATAGATTTCACGTATACTAGCCCCCATGACGGTCTTTAGTTCGATCGAGTTTCGAACTCATAACCCTCTTGTTTCCAATCCGCGACTCTACCAACTGAGCTACAATGTCTCCTTTTCACTACAAAAGGGAAAGAAGGAGCGGAATGAATGAAATTTTTAAGAAAATGTCAAAAATACCGAAACGTTTCAGATACCGCGAGTCTAGGTCATTTTGGAACAACAATTTCTCATGCATATTCGATAAGAAGTGCTAAGCAAACATCACTTACATTAATTTATCTTGCTTATAGATTAAATACCTTAAAACATTTTATGGGGAGTTTTTATTGAACTGAGAGAGATAGAAATATCAATGAAAATATAAAAACAGTGCGTGACATTAAAAATCCCTACACATTTCTATCTTTATAACAGCATTATTTTCCCTTTTTAACTTCAAGTATAGTCATAACGTCGAAATTTACTGTACTAAATGTACTGTAGAAGCATCTTTGAACTTAATTTGAAAATATTTTCCCTTCATAATCAAAAATTAATTTTTATTTTCTTTGCTCGTTCTATTTATATCGCACCTCAAATATAAGCAGAGAATGACCTAGAATTTAGCCCCTGAAATTTAAGGCTATTCAATTTTAGGTCGATGGTAGTTGAAGATTTATCGCTGCTTACATTAAAGCCCAGAGCATCGTTTATCTTATTTACCTATAAGAATGAATGCTTACCGCCAAGTACTTCATAAGTGCTCTACTGTATTGTTAGCATACAAGAGTGCCTTTTAAGTTGCAGCGAAAACATCTTTAACAATTGACGTGTTTATAATGCATTTCAAATCTTGAATTTCTGATCCATTTCAAGACTGAATAAAAATATTGAAAGCAATGTGAGAATAAAAGGAAAAATGTAATTCCTTATTCTTGCATCATCCTTAATTTTCGCTGAATTTTAGTGTATCTAATTGACCAATGACTAAATATACCAACTTATCCTTCAATTAAGCAACTTTTACCTATTATATTTCATTCAGCATTTTCAAAATTTTTAGATTTTGTGTTTATTTTAGGTATTTAAATACTTTAAGGTTATGAAAATTTCGTATACAAAACAAGAACGTCCGTGAATTAATAGAATTAGATACCTGATGACATAAATTTATCTTCTTTTGAAAGAGATAAATTTATGTCATCATATAAAAAAAGATTCATATAAAAAAGATCAAAATGAATCGAACTCACTGGTTAGTGATATAAAATTACTGTAGGTTTTAGAAATCAGAGTTGATAAACAAATATTAAAATACCCAATTGAGAAGTTTTCTAAGTATATTTTGTATATGGGGCTACATAATACAATGTAACAATGCTTCCGTTGATAAGCTTTGACAAGCTGTTTTCACTTAAATGGAACTCATAAAAATTGCTAATTTTTATAATGGGATTCCATATGGAAAATGTGCTTAAACAAATGGCGGTGAAAAATTGTTTCTTAGTATAGGAACAAGTATAATCCCCTTTCTTATTTCACATCTTCAAAGTGAAACACTTTTTAAAGATTAACACACTTGTTTGAAAGTTGCGGTGATAAATATCTTCTAACACCTAAACTTTACAGATCAGACATTGAACTCGATACATATTCATCTATTATTAGAATAATTTTCATATATCGACTTATCTGCCACTTACATATCACTACTTATTACAGGTAATGATCGCTAAAATACCATTATGCAAATCATATCGTACAAACTCTCCCCATAAGGATGAATAATTTTAAAAAATTGCTTATCCCTCAGAAAAATATTTAAAAAACTGTTCAATAATTTCAAATTTTCTGAATTTGAGAAAAAATTAAATCAACTTACAAATTAAAAAAATATGATCTTACCCTTTGATCGAATATCCTGAAACTAATTAATTTTTCAAATTTTTAGCTAAGTTTTTAACAGTTTTTAGGCAAAATTTACTGAATTAAGGATTAAGTTTGGAAGACATGTATATGGTTATTAAATAAATAAGAGTAACAAATGAGGTGAAATACATTAGTCAAACTTTAAACGATTTTTAAGAACCCCCATAGGAACGTATGTTAAATAAGTTATAAAAGGTTCAATTGTTTTATGCTTATCTCTTCAGAGGTTCAGTACTGCAAACCTAAATACTTCAAATATTTCTGCATCTTTATAGCATAAATTTAAGGTATTAATCTCCGTTTCGCAGACTAGAGATTTAATAAATAAATCTAATATCCAGATTCATAACTAAATGATTCTCCCAGAAAACAGCCAGATTTCATCAGACGAGAAATTGATATTGCGATGCTCAAAAACGAGATACCAATATTTCTGAATTTGAATATGAAATTAATCAAACTAGGTATTGTATTGGGAAATCATCCTTGTATTTCTTGTTGAAGATGTTATAATATTTAAAAACTAACGGTGTCCACACAATATGATCATCGAATTAGAAAACGCTTAAAACAAAATATTTCAAAGATTTGCCATTACTCGAATTTATACATATAAAGCAGAGTTGGAGTCTGTCTTTCTGTTCTGTCTGTTCTCTATACAAATCTACACCTTTTCACCAATCCACACCAAATTTGATACACATATTCTTTTGAACCCTGCGGGTAACGTAGGCTACATATTAACTCCCGTTCTATTTATCCTAGGTGTGCAGAGGGGGCTAAACAATTCAAAATTCCCATAGGAATAACGTTGAGTATAAAGCGATTGCGGTATGCAACTCAGTTTGTTTTACTAGTATTGATGGGAAAACAACTTTTCCAATGAAATTGTTTTACCAGTATTGCTTGAAAAATATTTTTTCCAAAACATTATAATTGAACAATTTAAATTAAATTGTAATATTTATGTTTGAAGTGATTTTTTATTTTTTTCCTCTAAAATAATTTGTGAATATTTGATTGATGATATTATTAAAATATTTAATTTTGCATAACATACATTTTGTAATGAAACACGAAAAGCGCAAGCGATAAACATTGGTCATAAATGCGTAATTCTGCTACTCGATTTCCTGCAAGGCCAGAATTAATATTTTATTTGAAAATTTGATTTAAAATTCTGTGTTTGTATAATTGCGACAGAAATGTTGAGGTCATATTTGAACATTTCTATTATATGTGTTCTCTGTAAATACATCTTTATTGTATTGATCAATATTGTACAAACGTCTTTTTTCGAATTGCTCTATTTCAGAATATATTAAGGAAACCAAAATTTTGCTCATATCTTTCGTTTCTCAGAATTCTGCATTTTTTAAATGATCGAAATTTCGTTTCTGTTTGTAATTATGTGTTACAGTATTTTACATATTACCGATACATTATTTTTGAGTTATATTTTAATGAGAAATATCTTTATCTTTTACAAAATATCATTAGACGGGGAATTTCCTGGCGATATATGTATATTTTGACCAACTTTCCTTAAGTCTGGTTGAATACGTAATGGTTTATAGAATTCTGTTTTATAAAAATAAATAAAATATGCAAAACAAAAACTTTTTTAGTAAGCTGTGTAACTTCTTATAAAATTACCGGTAAATTTAAAATAAAATCATTTTGAAGTAAGATAGGTTACGTTAAATTAAAACAGTTAGCCATACGTTATAGTTCAAAAATATTTCTAAATTTTGACAGATTTTTATTACATGACGATTAAAATAAATTAAATATACATTTGTTTTTCATTTTCATAGGTATTTTTGAAAGCTGTACTCCATAGTCAAGTAACTACATCTATCATTCTAAATAGGTATGTGGTTTCCATAAAGAAACCTAAACTCAAGGGAAAAAGTACTACAAGGATTTGATTTAAAACTGAATGTCTGTTGGAGTAAAGCGAATTTTAAACAGAACTTTTACTGATTTTGGAATAATATCACAGTTAGAAAGTATTTGAGCTAGGACTTCTGAAAAAGTGAAATTTGTTGTCTTAAGTGACAGAAGGTTGAGGTTGCTTACTTTATAAATTGAAGCTGTTCATAAGTTGAAGCTGTTCCTATGCTACTTAGATACCCGTGAAACATTTGTTGAAAACAGTGATTTCCTTTTTTTAAATGCTGTAAAATCGAATTTCCCTTTAAAAAATTGTAATCGATTGAGTTTGCTTTGTCTACATTGATGACATTTTTTAAACAAGCTCCGTTTTTCCGTGTGCCATTGGATGGAATGTTCAAGAAAATAATGGGTTGCTTCGAAATAAATTAATCGTGAATGCCGTAACAATTTAAATTGCCATCCTCTCATAATGATGAAATTCGAAAAAATGGCGAACCTGGTTCAAGAGTGCCATAAGTAAAAAATCTGATAGGGAAACTGAGTGTAAGACTATATGGCCAAAAGTTCGTTCATTTTTAAGGTGAACTTACGGTGCATTCGTAATCTCTCCAAAACTCAAAATCGACTTCTGTAATAGTCATCTTACTAGTATAAATTTTTGTTGTTTGTCTTAAAGGGGTGCGATTAATATGAAATAGATTATATGGATGGATATATCATGTATACATATTTGCGCCCAAAGTAAATTTTAGGTGCTATGAAAAAATTAAGTCGATGTTAAATAATTATTTTCCGTATACTTAAATGATGATTTCACTTTTCTATGAAAGAGAGAAATGATTCGTCTGACCACTTTTCAATCAAAATTTAACCAACTCAATCGGAGCAACGCCGGGTAATTCAGCCCTCCTAGTTTTTTTCAAACTGAAATTTTAACTTCTGTAATGTAAGATCGTTCCTATTTTATCTACTTATTACATCGTCATTCAAGATCAAGTTGAGACTACAACACGAAAACGGGTTATTTAAGTATTTACACTTTACTTGAGCGATTTTACGGTATTAACAACGCATTTAAATAGTAGATTTTTCTTAGATCTAACAAGCTGCCTATATAATCTCTTGAGAAAAGTCAGAATTAGATTTATTTTTTAAATAACCCAACTTATTTTTATTTATACTCTATTGGTTCCTTAACGAAAACACGTGTACGTGTAACTGTAGTAATTTTGGTTAACACTTAAAATGATTATTAGTAGTATTTACTCATTTTAACAGATCCACAGTTTTAAATAAGGGAATAGTAAATATATTTTTTCTAAAAATTTGTATTCCTTCAAAGATCGGTGAGGTTTGATCAATAACATGATTACATCCGTTTTCTATACATTTTAACCCTCTAATCGATGAGATATCTCGTCCATCAAGATCTGAAAAACAAAACTTTGCTAGTGACGAGATATCTCGTCATCAAGATACTGCCGATTTTTTGAGGATGTCGAGATCAAGATCTGGTTCGTTTTCTTCTACTGACGAGTTATTTCGTCCATCAATATCTGGTTAGTTTTGCTAATGACGCAATACCTCGTCAAGACAACCAACCTAGAAAGGTTGATACAATTTATGTGTTAAATTGGAATGTTACAACCTTATTATAAAGTAAAATTCGATCACTAGTTACACAATGAAGTACATAACCTACCTGCGTTTGAATATTATCAAGAAACGAATGCTACAACTAGTTTGTTCTATCACAGAACGTGTTGCTGTAAAAATGTTTGAACTTCTTGTAAGCATGGTTATTGGTAGAGTAAAGTATATTGCGAAAATTATAAAACTATTAATATGAAATTTTGCTTTAAATTACAGTCCCGTTAGAATAATTCTAAATACGTTCTCTTTAGTTTTTATTAAGTAGGGAACTAAACTATCTTATTCGGAGGGTTAACCTTTAACTCATTCATAAGCTTTTGTTATGTTTCCGTGTGGCAGAATTCTAAAAATTTGAAACCATGAAAAACTAGCTAAAGAAACTTTTGGAGTCTTACAAATCAGAGCAAACTCGTTTTATCTATTTTTATATTTTATAAAATTTGGTAAAGGTCAGAAACATGGTACCAGCCCATCGCCAAATTGGTGACTGAAATTTTCTTTGCCAAGCGGTTATTTCGATAGAACCGAACAGGTTATTATTCTTCAAAATAATTGCCAATTGGCGATGGAATATTATAGCCAATTGGCGATGGTACCGTATGTTTTAGTTTAAACTAAAATTCGAAAGTTAACAGTGTAAAGTTTAATTAAGAACCGCTATTAATCGACGATCTAACATTTTATGTGACTGCAGTTTTTCTCTTTTCTCTTAAGATTCTTAAGAAGCGTGGCGATAAGGTGCGATAACAAGTAATTAAATCTCTTTAAACTTTGTGATTCACGCAAGTTTTTTAATTAATTTCATAAGGAAGTGACTGCTAATTGAAACAAGATACATAAGAGATAACAAGTTACTACACCAGTACTCATCTTCATTGCTTCAAAGGTAGACTTCAGTTGGTTTTATTCTTTTAAAACTTGCTTCCATTGCGGCTATTTTTGAATATTTAAAATAGATGTTATGATTTGATATGATGAAACCTGGATATTTTTTATTTGCTTAATGACTCATTCTTATCCTGTCCACTTCCTTGAGGGAAGACAGCTTCACTGAAGGAAAACGACAAAAGTGATATATAAAATTAAAAATTTATTTTATGTCCTGAATATTGATTATTATAAAACTTTTATCCTAATGTTATCACGACCGTTGTAATAAAATAGTGTAGAATTCAATATTATTACCAATCCTTCCGATGTGATGATTTAGAAGTATTGAGATCATTTAAAATATATACGTATATGATGTTAGACGATGGATTTTGGACTTTAATCCAGCGACTTCAATGGCTGGGTTGGTCATTTTATGGTTATTTTTTGTTGCACGAGAACTAATTTCACCGGGATATACGGCTTAACTCCCCAAGCGATATCTACGAGAAATCTCGTCAATCAAGATCTGACATATTCTGCTAATGACGAGATACCTCTTCATAAAGTTATAGCTTATTTTTTATGCTGACTATATCAAGATCTGGACACTTTTCTTCTAATGACGAGGTATCTCATCCACAAGATCTGGTCAGGTTTGCTAATGATGAGATACCTGATCGAGAAAACCACCGGTAGAGTTACAATGGATTTCTTCTAATGACGAGGTATCTCATCCACCAAGACCTGGTCAGGTTTGCTAATGATGAGATACCTGATCGAGAAAACCACCGGTAGAGTTACAATGGATTTCTTCTAATGACGAGGTATCTCATCCACCAAGACCTGGTCAGGTTTTCTAATGATGAGATACCTGATCGAGAAAACCACCAGTAGGGTTACAATGGATTTCGAACCACTACGAGCATCCATGCCCAAATAGGGAATTCAATCCAGAATCTATTGAATCGAGTACCAGAAGTGACTTCAATGACGTGACCAACGTACTCCTTTGATCCGGCTGAATCCCTAATCCGGCTGAAAATCTCTTGGAAGGATATTTTTCTCATCTACCCTTTTACATCTTCGAAAAACTGCTGTTATAGAAAAATGGTAATAATTTCCCTTATTGAGGGAGGGTTGGTGACTCTGCTCATTAAAATCTTATATACGAATTATATCTTGTGAGTACATGGTTAAAATTAAAACTGAGTGTCGTGCGATTTCCGAGTTTTATAGTATTGCTATTACTCTGCATAACATTAAACGACTAAATAAACACATCTATTGATTGAAAGAAATATTAGAAATGATTCCATAAGTCAAGAAGGTTAAAACTTGTTAGAAGTCATGCAGGGAAGACTTCATGTTACAGAACTGAGATATATGCTTGTGAACCCCTCAGAGGCTTAGCTGAACTTTAAACATTATATTAGCATGCGAAATAGGCTTACAGATTTTCTGAAAAGTAGCAAAAACTTTTAAATTTTAACATAAAACTCATTTTCGAATCCAACCAAAGACCGTCGTGTACCAAGGGGGATGGTGCACGCTAAATCTGCCGTGGCCTTAAATCTCCTCAGGCTGGCGTGGTGTGCAAGTTTGGAGAGTGGGGTTTCAGCTCAAGTGTGACCTCGTCATCTGACCGTGGTTCAAAATTACGTGGTATTTTCCTCAGATCTTTTCCTTAGGGTGTGATCCCGGACCTTCGCCAATAGCCCGTTTTGTTGCTCCAGTGTGACGCTAAATAAAATACTTACCTACCATAAAATTCATTTAAAGAAGAGTATGCAGTATGGATTAAAAGTTGTCTCAGTATTGTATGTAGCTTTTTTACGGTTTCATTGGTTAAAATGAAGTGGAAGGGATAGACTCGATTTATAATGTAATCCAGTGTATACAGAAAGAATTAAAACTTGATTCCACTTACTGCGCTCAAGAATAATCTACTTGCTTACGAGGCATTTTCTATCCTATTCAGGAGAGATTTTACATGTTGCGTGCAGTATTCCAAACTTCGATAAAAATAAATCTCAGGATTTTCATCAGCGTTAGAACCTGAAATTGATTATTGCTGTAATTTATGGTTTTCCTATGGGAGAAGAATGGATGGAATATTTCGGGTTAAATACAAAAAAGCAATGCGGATTGCATATGGGAAATTTACTATATTTCATTGCTGCGGTGCGCAGTAAAATAATTAATGTTGGCTCTTCTTTTACCTATAAATTGTATATAATTAACGATATCTACCGGAAAATATTGACGTGTCTATTTAATAGAATGGGAGAGATTAGTCTATGAAAACAGACCAAAATGCAGATTAGTTGAATAACCGTTCACCGATCAACTTTCGCAAGCAGAATAAATAATCGTAGATACTGAATCTAAGAGTAGAAAAATTAACATTTTAATCCAATAGATTCATAGCTGAGTAGAAGCGTATTTGGTCTTGATTGCTAATAAAATAGTAAAACAATACGAGTTATTGCAACTAAACTCATATCACACAACATTTAAAATTATTTCATGTTTCCTAACTGCATATCACTTTATATATACACTACTATCGTCGGCTTGCAAGTGAAACACACTAAGTCAAAAATTCCGAGACATGAGTTTTTATATTTATAGACCAAAATGGTGGTTGGTAGTTGAATTTACGTCGCAATGGAGCAACACAATGGGTTATTGACTACGGTCTGGGATCAATCACGTAGTATGAGATCCAATGACTACAAATCGTAATTTTGAAATCGCAATATCTTTATAAAATTTACATTATCAGTATGTTGAAACACAGAGGACTTTTAGTTTATTTAATGAATTAGGATATATGGTACTTTGTCGCAAAAAATATGTTGTTAAGTAATAATTGTGAATTATTAGATGCAGTTTTTAATTTTTCTTTTGAGATGTGAATCTCACCTACTTTCTTGTTTAATATTTCCTCTTTATTTTGATATTTCTAACGCAATTGATTAAGGTTTTCGGCATGCAATCTGAGTTTCTACTTTCCGACTGCGAAAAAGAAGTCCCTGAATGCTATATTTGTGTAAAACATTTGTCATCTACGAATGTAAGTTCCCACTTCTATTGTTGAAAACACTTAAAAATGAAGGGATAGAAAAATAATATTTTTAGTTTGACAAAATGAATGACAAAACTTCATTCTTAAAAATTATGGAATCAAAACTACCCCGATAAAATTTTAAAATTAAAACAAAGCATTCCTGAGTACAAAATAAAAAGCTTTATTCTCGATATTCACAGTAACTTTCTAAATAAATGAGAATAGAGTTTTTCAATTCTACTTAGTTGATTTTCTTTAAATTTTATCTGTTTTTAGTCATATTTTTCATACAAGAACAAAGAGTTTGCTTCAAGTTAATAAATATCAAATTGTATAAACATTTGTGAATAATTAAGACAATGCAAGAGGCACAACACATGCAAAAGCTCAAAAGCTTATGAAGAAATATTGACGGTGTATTAGTTTCCTTTTGGTTCTACGTTGAGTATATGAAGCGTCGGATAGCAGTATTTAAAGAAATACTTCATATCTTCAAAATGCACATAGTATACAATCTGGAATTTTTGCATTATCAATTTCTCACGTTAACAATTAAAAAAGGTATATTTAAAAATCTGTATTGTTTTGAATTTATATGTGTATCCTTAAATGACAACACATTTAAAAAGAATTATATTTCTTAAGAGGTTTGTTTTTAAATACTTCTCATCTAATATTTAGGCTTGTTTTACCTGCGTAAAAAACTTTCTTTTATAAGAGCAGCCAGAAGTAGTTCTTAATAAAAATACTGTACAAATTAAAAGTCCCGGAGGCCGTGAATATTAAGTATAATTGGAACTAATGAAAATAAATTGGCAAAAATTACTCGACTAATAAAAAGGTTATTTCTATAAGACTACAGCATAGTTTTCTATCCTACATAAGAAAAATTTTCGTATTTTCTTATTTATTCTGAGCATTAAAGTGAAGATTTATTTGTGTGAAGTTAACAAAAATATTTCAGCACTCAGACATGTAAAAATGTCTTCAATGTTAAATTCAAAATTGATGATGTAGGTGTATCAAAATGTAGAATTTGTATGTAATAATCATAACGCTCAAATACTAATGATTTGTCACTAATGAGTGCGGTACATTGTATAGCATTTTAAATAACTTTTCTGGGGTTGTTAAAATAAAATGATCAGAAAATAAATTTGTGTGAATGAATTTACAGCCATACACATTTATATGATAGCTACATGATACGAAAATTCGCGAAAGTAAAAGGATTTCAGACGGTCTAGGTTCTATTAGTGACTAATTGAAGACTCGTAGTATGTCTAATACTGTACGAAGTAACAAGGTGATAGAAGTGACGTGCCCATTAAAGTTTAAAGGATAAATTTATGGAAAAATAATGTAAGAATTGCAAAATAAAGTATTTATAATTGTTATTTAATTTCTATTGGGTGTTAGAGAGGAAAAACGCACAAGAGAACTACATGTTTCAGATTATTCATGAGAACCAAGGATTTTTAGTTTCTAATTAGTTAATATAGAAGATTCCCATATAAAGCGAAAATATGCTCTCTTAAAACCTCTTTTGTCCCTAACAATTTACGTCTTTATTAAAATTATTTAACACGAATAACAAACGTAAGTAGAAATTAAATAGCAAATATTAATAAGTGTTATGATGATAATCATGTAATATGCAATGCTTATTTTGAAGTTCGTATTCGTAGCTTGGTTGGGATTTAGAGCTCAAGGGTCATATTTAGCCAAGCTGTTCCAAACAAAAGCTATAGATAGCGTAAAGCAATGCACATACATCCACAAAGAAAGTTTTACCGAAACAGAAAAGGGGAATGTACAGGAATTCATCCTCTGCTATAATTCGCAGGTTTCTAGAACAGTGGGCTAACTCATTGAGCCACTATATTCGTAGGAGTTCGGTTAAACTTAGGATGAAAAGGATACTACAAAAACAAACTATTTATATTAATCTTAAAATTATTTAAGAAATATTTTTATGGAAATAACCTGCAAAAATATAAACAGACTCAACACGGAACATATTTGTAATCCTGTGTCCTCCAAGACAATTTTCTCTGATTACAATAAAAACAGTTGCAGAGAAAAGAACAGACTTGAATGCCATAACAATATTTATAAGTCCCTAGCATAAATCTACTACATATTAAATTGTTCAAACTGAACTACTATCGAACGACACGTTTAGGCGTACTTTTTCAGACCGAAACAGGGTCCATATATAAATCACTTGAATTTTGTTGTTTCATTCCACAAAACTTTCTCTTATTGATGTCAAAACAGTAGCTGATTTATATTGGGATGCAGTCACTGCAATGCCGCCTCCATATAAATTAGTCCCTAGTATAAATTGGCATGATATTAAATTGTTCAAAATGAGCTGATAACGACATATTTAGGCCCACTTTTACTTGAGGCAGAAACAGGCTCAACTCAAAAACTTTAAATTTTGTAGTTCCATCCAACCCAATTTTCTCTCCTATTGAAATCAAAACAGTAACTGATTTATACTAGGATGCACAAGGACGGAGTATAGGATACTAAGGTATATAGTATACTAGGCCGCCTCAAAATCCCAATTAGTCCCTATTATAAATAGGAAACGTAAATTGTTAAAATTAAACTGATATGGAACGACATATTTAAGCAAACCTTTTTAAAGTCAGGAACTGGCTCAACCCAGG
Organism: Meta bourneti; assembly: GCA_933210815.1. Lineage (NCBI taxonomy): Eukaryota > Metazoa > Arthropoda > Arachnida > Araneae > Tetragnathidae > Meta > Meta bourneti. Next base: position 76,355,925 of record OW119929.1, on the reverse strand, counting down.
AAACGTTTGTATTTTGTAGTTTCATCCAATAACATTTTCTCTGATTGAAGTCAAAACAGTTGCTGATTTATTCTAAGATATAATAACTACAATCTAACTCAATATTAATTAGTCCCTAGCATAAATCGACAACATATTTAATTTGTTGAAATTGAAGTAATATCAGATGACACATTTAGGCAAACCTTTTTAAAGTCAGGAACTGGCTCAACCCAGGAAACGTTTGTATTTTGTAGTTTCATCCAACAACATTTTCTCTGATTGAAGTCAAAACAGTTGCTGATTTATACTAAGATATAATAACTACAATCTAACTCAATATTAATTAGTCCCTAGCATAAATCGACAACATATTTAATTTGTTCAAATTGAAGTAATATCGGATGACACATTTAGGCACAACTAAGGGAAGCGAACCCAGCAAAGGCGATGCTAAATGGGGTAACATCTTCAATTTCCTCAGTAGCCACGTTGGAATGTTTTCTTCTTTACGAATTGAAAAATGACCGAAATACGTGCTTACCGGGAACGAAGGTTACTGAAAAGCGCAAACAGTAATCTTCATGTGTGTTCATACCCTTGTCTCCGGGCCGGGTTGCAACTATTTTTTAACTCAGATCGTGTTAAAGGGGAACTTTTTGATCACGTTCCCAAACTACGTCGATAACCGAAAAATGGCACCACTTAAATTAGTGTGATTGTTCCCCTCCATCCCTCCTCCGAGCTGCACTCCCGATATATCGCTTCTGGAAAATTTTTGCGACATTAAGGGTGGTGAGTTGTTTGCCTCGGTGCATAGGTACAAACATCCCTATCTCGTTCTTTTTGCCATTTTTAACTTTGAGGAATCGTACCTGACTTTAGATTTAAGTATCGTGGAGAGATTTGAGGTAATTCTTTAAAGAAGAGCGTTTAAGGCCCTTTTTTTAAAGTGAAAGGTTTTCTGTTGGTGTTTTTAACTCGGAAAAAAGGGAGGGGTCGGAATAGAACAGATTGAATGGTATATATGGAACCTCAAATTGAGGTAGGTAGTTGAATTAATGTCACACTGGGAACGCAACGGGCTATTGCCGAAGTGCATCAACCCCGAATTGAAAGATCCTTGGACAACGCCTCGTAATTTTGAACTACGTACGTCAGATAACGAGGTCAACTGGTCTGGCACCCCACTCTCTAAACTTCCACACTACGCCTATGTGAAGACATATGAGGTGACGACAGATTTAACATGCACCAACACCAAAGATTGCACGTGGCCCGCAAAGTAGAGTGATGAGAGTGTTTGACAAAAAAGTATACTTATATCCTTTAAGGGGACAGTGAATTTTCAGAATAAACTTTTGCAGTTATTAACCGATTTTTAAATAAAATTGCACTGTTTTCTAGTTAAAAGCGCGTCGTGGTAGCCCAGTTGGTAAAGACGGATCAGAAACCGGAGGGGAGCGAGTACAAAATTCGATCCAACCAAAGATCACCGAGCACATGGGGGCTGGTGAACGTAACCCCAAATGACCTCACGTTGGCGTGGTGTGGAAGTTTGGAGAATGGGGTGCAGACTCAGGTGTTGACCTCGTCACCTGACCGTAGTTCAAAATTACGAGGTGTTCTACTCGGTTCTTTCCCATCGGGATTGATCCCAGACCGTCGCCAATAGTCCGTTGTGTTGCTCCAGTGTGGCACTAATTCAACTACCCTATCTCATACCCCCGAATATTGAAATTAAGTTTTCAATGGAAAGTTTTGAAATAATATTCATGAATAGTTTATTAGAAATGTTTTATGCTATATGAAGTTCGTATATTGCAGTTACAGCACATATCTCTTTAGAGTACATATTTTTCACTATAAGAAGATATGTTCCATTACATAAATTATTTTACATATCAATAGGGGACCCCGATTTATTCCTACTTGGATAAATGATGTGTGTTATGTATCTAAAAGATACATTATTTCATACAAATGGCTTGTGAGAATTGTTTCGCAAAATAAAATCTACCTTTAGCTCCCGAGTAAACGTTTCGTATTTGTTTTTATCATTAAAACGTTTACATTTGGAAGATACATAGCTAAAAACATGTTTTCCAAATAAAAAGAACCTTCAGTATTCTGAAATCTGATCTTTTGTGGAAAAAAATAACCTCTCTTATTTAAATACTTTTACCATTTATTTGCCTGCATTTTTCTTATTTTGGAAGTAGTAAAAGAGTAAGAATTAATGAACACACGATCGGCGCTTGTGATAAATCTTTTGAAATAAACAGCGCAATTAATAATATAGGATAATAAAAATACTAGTGTGCTTTCAAAACGTATTTTGTTTCAACTCAACTTAATTTCTATCCCGTCTTTAAATGTTTTTATGCAGATGAAATCACATAACACAGGATTTGTTAATTGTCAAATCATCAGTTTTATTGTTTAAAAATTATATAAAATGCATGACCATTTTGACAAACTCCTTTGAAAGTTTAATTGCTATGAAAGTTGTTAAATTATTATGAAAGTTGTTTAATTATTATGAAAGTTGTTTAATTATTATGAAAGTTGTTTAATTATTATGAAAGTACTGTAGCTGGTAAGTTAAACTTACCAGCTACAGTACTTTCATAATTAATTATATTTTAAGAAACATTTTATGATTGGTGTTCTGATTATATATGAGGATGAGGTTGATAAATATTCTTACTTACGGATATTCTTACTTTTAAACAAGCCGAATTAAATATTTTTTCAAAATTAAATATACGAGGGTCATTTCATAAATAATGCACACAATTGTTTTGTTTACTTACATGTTTATTTTTTTATACTGTCTATTTACAATCCTTAAATATAGTCTCCCTGCTTCGCAATGACCGAGTCCCAACGTCTGGGAAGCTTTACTATTCCATCTAATACACCATCTCTGCTCATCTGGCGAATGGCTTGGGTAACGGCTGCAGAAAGCTCTTCCAGAGAAGGAAAACAACGCCCACGCATAGGTTTTTTCAACTTTGGGAATAAATAAAAGTCTGGTGGACTCATGTTCGGACTGTAGGGTGCATGAAGTAACACTTACCAACCGTATTCGCGCAGCTTTTCATTTACGACATTGGCGATGTGTGGGCGAGCGTTTGGAGAATGAGTGGCCCAGTCTCGAGCAACTGAGGTCGGGTTTTGTGCATTTTTCTGTTCAGTTTTTGAATGAATTCACGATAATACACTGCTGTGACACTTTGACCACATGGAACTCTGTCATGATGATTCCGTGGTGATCGTAAGCAAAGATCATCATTTGTGTCACCTTTAATTGAACTCGTCGAAAATTTTTTGGTCGTGGGGAATTCGACCTCTCCACTCGTTGGACTGTGATTTCAACTCCGGCTCAAAGTCTCTAACTCACGCTTCATCAATAGCGACAATTCGATACAAGAATACTTGACCTTTAACATCAAATCGTATCAACAAGGTCGCAATGTCCAGGCGTTTCTGCTTCTGTTCAGCACTCAAGCAGTGAGGGACCCATCGAGCAGAAATTTTTCTCTGTCAGAATTCGAATACTGACGTTGGTGAAATCCCTGTGGCTTCAAAAATTTCCTCACATGTCCTCCGACGATCTTCTTCCAGTACATCTGTCACAAGTTTCACACTTCGTTCATCTGTTGAGGTTTTCAGCCGTCCTGGTCTTGGGTCGTCGTTTATGCTTACACGACCTTCACGAAAACGATTAGCCCAACGAGAAACTACTACGGTCCACTGTTAATTCACCGCAAACTTCATTTAAAGCACTGTGAATTTCTGTCGGGTTTTTGCCACGTAAAGTTTCGATCTTAATGTGCAATCATTGAGCCTCAACAGTCACAGTACCCGAGACTGTTGCAGGCTCCATTTCTAACTCGCGTTACTAAAAAAATTACGCTATCGATGAAACAAAAACGATGAAACACACGTGCTTCTTCCTCAATCCTAGAACTACAACTGATGTAATTTTCACGATCGTTGCGTCATTCACTCCGTACTGTTGCCAAATGTACATTACTTACGAAATGACCCTCGTATTAAATATAAAAGTCAAGAGATAAAGATAATTTCTTAAAAAATATTATCAGACGCGCAAATAACAGTTTAGTTGTACAGTTTAGTTATCCTGTATTTTCCGCTCCAATTAACCCTCTGAACGTCACGAGATTCCAGAGTAGCGTAGTATTTATTCTTTCTCACAACACACATAATGGCTAAATGACTACATCTATTGTGCGCATCTGAAACCTTGAAAACATTATTTTTATTAAGAGGGTCAAATTTGCTTAGAACTCTGCAGGTTTCAGAACAGTAATATGAGTGTGAATTTCTCATCGTAAGCCTTCTGGAGGTTTTACCGACGAGGTATTTCATTATTAGTAAAACTGACCAGATCTTAATAAACGAGATATCGTGTCATTGGAAGAAAACTGACCAGGTCTTGATCACGTCATTAAAATATTATCAATATCTTGATGCCAAGATATCTCATGATAAGCAAAATGGATTAGATTTTGATGGACGAGATATCTCGTCGAAACAACTTGGAGGGTTAAATATGCTTTCAAAATAAAAACAGTCTAAAACAGATTTTCAGTCTAGAGTTCTAAAGATATTAAAATGATTAAAATTCAAAATTGTGTATTTTGTAATTTGTAGTCGCGGGATTGCTGTAGATCTTATCAATCCTTTGAGGGTTTCACACGGGTATAACCATTCTAAAACCTGTCATCTTTGCATGATTTCTAACCAGTTTTGATCTTGATCAAAATAGTTTTTTTCTATCATTTTTCAACCACAATAGATGAGTTTAATTAGTGAATTTATGTGTTGTAGGGTAAAAGTTATGTTACACTTACTCGGAAAATCTCGAAAACAGTTAGAAATACTATTACGTAAAGCATAGTCCACTTGTACGCAATACTGCTTAATGGTTAGATTTAAAACTAATTACTTTACATGGAATGACAAGATTCAAGAATGAAAATTCATCAAATAATAAGAGCACTGTTAGAAAAATACAAGTAGATTATCTGACACATGTATTCCTTAACTTTGAAAGCTCTTTGCTGTCATTGAATATTAGACCACTATCTATTGGATGATTATTTGGATTGATCAAACCACTCATTTTTACACGTCTATGGTTCTCAAGCAGGTTTCGTTGATACTTCAGGACATCCACGATTAACTGTCACAGATTTTACGAAAATTGAGCGTCGTTTTATCTCCAACGCCATTTCAATATTCTATTACCCATTCACCCATCGGACTTCAAAGCAAATTTAAAACCTAGCACACAATAATTGAAAACTTTTTTTGACCGCCGAAACCGCTGAATGCCAATCCAATGCCCCATCACAATGTGCCCTGGAAGTGATGCAGTCCCAATATCCCATCTAGGGAGATATCCCTTGACAACTTTTGGGGCGAGACAGGAAAGATACCACCAGCTTTCCCCCAGCGTAATTAATTACTTAACTTTCCCGAACCCCGAAACTAGCCTACCCCCTACCCCATAAAAGTGATTTTATCGCGCGACAACTCAACTCAACTCAACTTCAACCCCAACATCTCTCACATCCGTTCGTTTTGAAAAGCATTTATCAGTTTCGGGGAGGGGGAAACGTCCTACCCTCCCCCAATCTGAAAGGTGGATAAAAAAGGCATAAATAGAGACATAGATGGAGAGGGAAAAACTCGGTGGTTTCATAAGGTTGGTAAGTTATCACGTCCCCGTTTTCATCTTAGCAGGGATTTTCGGGGTAATAGTCTTCCCCAATCTACGGAAGGAAGGAAGAATTGAATTAGTCTTGCGTAGTGGCTGGAAACCCTCTCCCCCGTACCTACCCCGCAGACGACTTCCTGAGCCTGCCCCACCTTACCCCACCCCCGCAGCGGTACACAGAGAAGGTGGAGGCAAAAACAAAGGCAGTTCCTCATTATTCAAAGGCAGCCAATACCACTCCCGTGCAGTCATTAGCGGTTTCCCGCTCTTTTCCTCCTGCCCCAATCTACCCCTACCCTACCCCGATCCTTTTTTGGGGCTCTCTATCTCTCAACGAACAACACGGCTTCGTACCATACGTAACGTGCAGTTAGGGCACCTCCTCATTCAAACGTAGAGGATGTTTTAAACAGAAGGGGGTTGAACAGAAAAAAAAGAACGAAAAACTTTGTGGTTAGTAGGAGGGGGTGGGCTAAAATAACAAAGCAGGAACGGGGGGATTTTTCAGGCTCGACCTATTCGTCGTTTTGGAAGCTAAAAACAAAAAGCTTTCGGGCTTTGTTATCGGGGCCACAAATTTATTAGCTGGGTTTATATGTGCTGGGTGTGTGGTTTTTTGTGTTTTCTTTTTAAACGCAACCCTATTTTTAATTCAGGTCGGATGACAGACTGCATTGCTGCGCAGGAGGGTTCGGATTGGATCGGGAAAGGGGGTGGAAGAGGATGAAAAAAATTCATCCCTCTCTTTTAACGAATGCGAGTTAACGATAAAAGTAAAACTAATCGTTAGGTTGAACTTTGGCGCAAGGTTTTGTTTTTCTTTTTTTTGCTTTGCCTCCGGTGGCTTTCGGTTCACAAGCGCAGATAATCAAATGGATATTTAAAGGTAGTGTACCTAAACCATTAGGAAAAGAAACAGCAATGATAAGAGCATTTTTAATTAGATTTGCTTTCTGAAAGGGTGTCTTTGTTTTCCTTGAGGTTCATGAGGTCGGATTGAAATAAACGAGGGGATTTCTTTTACTCAAGTGAATTTCTTGATTTGAGGTTAACGTATTTAAATTCAGAGTTTTTTTTTTGTTGCGTTCAAGGTAGACAAATTTCAGAATTAAAAGTTTATTAACTGTGGCTTTTAATTAAGTATCTTCAACTTCAAAATTTTGTTTTGAGCCACCGATAAATATCTAAGATCAATAAATCAACATCCTAAACAATATATTTTTATAAATGTAAACTACATTTGATTAATATTAAAAGCAAAACTGCAATTTGGCTAAAGTTGTTTGACTTTTGGATGACGAGATATCTCGTCCATGAAAATCTGATCAGTTTTGGTAATGACGAGATACCTCGTAGATACAACCACTAGGAGGGTTAAAAATGTAAAGAGCAACTCTTCTGCTCGATTGAGATGAGTATATGAAAATATTTATTTCCACCAAAAAGCGAATGACCTATAAGAAAAATGTGCACTGCTAGGGATGAGGATCCAATTAAGAATAGTTTGGGTTCAAGGGGGGTTTCAGGGTGGTTTGACGTAGTACCACTGTGAATATGACATGTAATCTGGGGTGGGCCAATAAATGTTTGATCCTTTCCGGAAATATACACAGACGTGCACATCTTAAAAAACAGCAAATTTTTCAGCTGCTACTTTGAAGTGAAGTGACCTAGATGTGGGTGATTGGTTTGGGGGTTTTATTGTGCGAGGGCCATTTTTGACCATGCTCACACAAGGCATACAAGTAATAGACAGACACACACAATGAAAGTTTTACTGACACAGAAGAGAGAAATACACGCAGGGAGGAATGCACCTGACAGGAATCGAACCTGCGCCACCTCAAACTCGAAGGTCGATAGCGCAGATACCCACTGAGCCATGACGGCCCCACCCTGGATGTGGGAAAATGATATATATATAAAAGGTACCTTCGACCAGATAAGTAAAAACATTCAATAACAGAAGCGAACTGTAGATAAATCTCTGGAATTAAACCATAAGACAAAACAGTTGTAACGCTTTTTCGTAAAGATAGATTTTTCATGCATTCCCCCGATACTGTTCCGATTTTAAAGACGTATACACATAAAAAGTCTTCGAACTGAAATTGTGACGCTGCACTGGGTACCGTGAGACAGAATGGTAACTGAAAACTTAAAACAGGGGGAGGCGGTCTTTCGTAGGCTGTTTGACCACCTCGAACACTGATGCGGGATTTGGTCAATGTTTGCATGCAGATAATGAGATACTGTATAAGTTCTGTAGTAGCAGAACCCCTTCCTATGTTAGATCCTCTGACGTAACGATTTCAAAACATGGATATGCACCAACCCACTGAATACACTGGGTTATACGAACCATAACAGACTGTTTCGTTTAGCTTTGAGGTTATAACCGTTAAAAGTTATTACTTTTCTTTTGGAAGTCAGTGTACTTATGCATGAATCTACTTATGGAAAAATTTCCATGCCCACCGCTTTCTTTAACCACCCACCGAAACGCCATTTAATCGAAAATAACCGCGCTACGAATTCTTTTATTCCTTCCCCAGAACGGAAGGGGAAATTAAAATATAATTAACGAACACCGTCACAGCTATCAAAAACAATTTCCTATGCATCCTAATCCCTGGCAGGGAATTTCCTAATTTCTTTCTCAAGAGATACTAGAACGGGCACAAAAAATCTTTTTAAAACTCCTCAAAAGTTAAGATACATTCTCGAAAACTATGACGGGAAATACATATACCTCTTCAGGATACCAAGAATTAAAAGATGGAAGGAAAAACAATGCAATGTCACGGGAGGGAAAAGATGATATGAATTGCAGAAGTCGAGTCTGGAGAGGAGGAAAGGCCAAGAAATCTTCTTTCCTTCGATTCACGGGAACTTTCCCGAAAAAGGAGTACCTTAAGGAGTTGTTTCCTTACGTCCCCAAAATGAGGAAGTATCTTCCTGTTGGGAAAGGGAAGTAGAGATAAGGAGTCCAGGTACTGTCACAGGGCCGAGTCGGAAGCATCTCGCTGATACTTATCTCAAATCTCAGACTTCTCCTTTAGCAGTGCAAGGGGGTGGAGTTTTTTTGCCTTCCTTCCCCTACGTACACGATATCACTCTGAGATGCGTGTGGAGGTGGCTTGTTTAGTTATTTATTTTTTCACTTATCGGAAGAAGCCACTTCCTCAAAAGGAAATGAGATGGGTGCTGGAGATAATTCTGCTCGGAGGGGATTCTCCTTTTTCTTTTTCTCCGTCTCCTCCCCTGCTTCCACGTCGTCTTATATAAACAATTAATTATGATATCGTTTTTAAGAAAAGTTGTTTTGTTACTGGAGAAGGAAAGAAAAGGGGAGGAAGTCGATGACGTTTTATCGGAGAGGCTATTTTGCGTGATCTTTTTTTAAATAATTTGGTTTAGATGTGCGCCATTATACTGTTCAGAGTGAGAAGTTTGTCAGGTAGTGATGCTTGGTTTCATTTTTTTCACTTTTTCTTTTAATTTCTTTTTTTAATCGCAGTTTTTATGTCTTTCTCTCTAAAATAGGGCATATTATGAAATGAAAGGGATAGATAATAACTATTGCATTCAGGGTCCCCAAGACATTTTCCTTATAGTTTTCTTATTGCTGTTAAGACCTGAATCGAATCGTAATTAGTTTTTCCATAACATTTAGGGACTGTGGTAACCCAATTGGAAGAGTAACGGACTAGCAACCGGAGGGTTGTGAGTTCGAATCAAACTAAAGACCGTCGTGTACAAAGGCGGCTGGTGCACGTCAAATCTACCGTGGCCTCATATGTCCTCACGTGGCGTGGTGTGGAGAGTGAGGTGCAAGTTCAGGTGTGACCTCGTTATCTGATCGTGGTTCAAAATTACGAGGTGTTGTTTTCGAATCTTCCCCTTCGGGTTTGATCCCGGACTGTCGCGAATATCCCGTTGTGTTACTCCAGTGTGACGTTAATTAAAACACCTACCTACCATAACATTTATCTTGAAAGAGTAAATTTTTAGTTGATTCAAACTTCGGTAAATAAATTAGTATGGGATTCTACATTTCTTTAATAACCGAATTCATTAATGTTTTTTCTAATTTGCATGAGGAATTCTAATTCTATAGTAACTATAACTAAATCTTAAAAGTGAACACAAAGAACTTGTTGACTAAGTTTTCTAGTATTCATCGATGAACATCTGATGAATACTAGAAAACTTAGGTTATAGAATTCAATACCAGACCCCAAAACAGGGTGAGCCGTCATCACTCATTGGGTTTGTCCACTGCGCTTGCAACCTGCAAGTTTCAGGTGGCGCAAGTGTGATTCCTGCAACTTACACAGGGAATATTTCGCTCTATCAGCAAAACTTTTATTTCTCTGTTACTTAAAATATTGTCTGTCCAGTGTTTGGCGCAGTTTGGCCAGATATGGTCCTTGTGGCATAAAACTCAACCAACCCAAACGGGCATCGGTCTGATTAGCTCTGCTACAATAAAAAAATGACGCTAGAGCGAAGATGTTCAGGGTATGAGTCCATTGGGTTTGAACGGCTCTCGAAGTTTTGTTGTTGAAAAAAATAAAGTGGGAAGAAAGTTTACTCAGTGTAATCGATGTTTCAAAAGCCATGTAGTTAAAATTGTAGACAGTTAAACTGTCGAAAAAAACAGTGGTATGTAGGTATTTAATTAACATCTCACTGGGGCAACACAACGGGCTATTTGCGATGGTCTGAGATCAAACCCGAAGGGTTTGATCCAGGTCAACACCACATAACTTTAAACCACGGTCAGATGACGAGGTCACACCTGAACTGAAAGTCCACTCTCCAAATTTCCACACCACGCAGCTTGAGGACATTTGAGGCCACGACAGATTTAACGTGCACCAGCCCCCTTTGTATGCGACGGTCTTTGGTTGGATTCGAACTCGCAACCCTCCGGTTTGCCAGTACTGTTCCAACCGGGCTACAGCGGCCAGAAAAATATCAGTGAAAAAGTGCTCTGTCAACATTATGATAATTTGATTGGAATGCATTCAGAAAAGAGATTAGGATATCTCGGAATATTTTTTTGTATTCCTGCTTGCTTCCAAACGATCGCCTTTCAACGAGAATTTTAGCCATAGTATAATTAGTCTTATATAACAATTCTAAATTAAAAAAGGGTGCATCCTGATTGAAACAAGCAAGTTAAGTCTTCACCTCATAGCAGTAAATTTTAAAATGAGTAGCTACATAAATAGCTTATCTATTACTCGAAAATTTCGAAGCAAGACGGAACAAATAGTTTGTCCTCTCACATACTTCCTAATCCATGCAAGTTGTCAGAGGGAGTCTTGAGGCATACGAGCCTGAAATTTCCTCAAGTAACGTAATTAACTTCGGTAATTGCTCCTTTTGATAATATTTGCTCAAAATACTTCGCAAATTCCTCTCTTAAAACACCTGATATATAAGAGACACAGACCTATCCAAAAAATATTGATCACGCTAGATTTTTGGAATAAAATCAGTTATTTAGTCAATTTGTTTCAACAATACACTCGCAGTAAGTTTTGTGTCTTTGAAAAGAACAAATAGTAGGTAGTATTCATGATATTACACATCACATAAACTATTTCCGAATTCGGTAGATTTCAGAAAAGCTTAGTTTTTAATTAACTTTGTAATAATGAAACATACAGTTTAAATTAAAAATACTTTATTGATCTGAGTTTGTTATAGGTACCAAAATATCCAAAAAAGCCCATTTTCTAAGCAGAAGAAAGGAAACTCTTGATTCGGGAGCATCTGTTTGAAATATCCGGAGACCCTTTACGCCATTTGCAACAATTTTTCAATCGCGGAAGAAGTTGGTTATAAAAAAAGATTGGTGCAGACTGTGCAGTTTTAAGTTTCTTTACATTAAGAACAAGTGCAACAGGAAATGTTGATTCAAGCGTGTCCAGATCTTGCAGAAATATAAGTAATCATTTCAAGTTTTTATTTGCGACGTTTTAAATCATTCAAAGGAAAACCGCCTTCTCCTCATAAATCCAAATAAGGTTCACATGATTTCAATAGGAATTATAAGCTGATCTTAAGATCAAGTTTTAAACTATGCCTACCAGTGGTTGCTAAAGGCGTCGATCTTACAAAACTGATAGACTGGCTTGGTTATGAATTCAAATCTCTCATGTGTCGATGTTGGTTTGGTTGCTTAGTTTCCTGGTTTCTTCAATTCGACATGTAAACGAGGGCCAGCTTTTCCTAAGTCCTCCAGAAAGGCACTTTTACCACCTCACAGGTGTCGATTTGATGCGTTGGAAACGGTTCGGAAATGTAAACTAAGACTTAAATACGGGATTTAAAAAGAGAGCAGCAGGTTTGCCATAGAGCAGAATACACTACAAAAACAATTTACATTGAACACTTATTGTCTTAAATGTGGTTCTGAAATTGTAAGTCAAGGAGTCACATTCAAGTGGTGGGTCGATTCCTTTGTCCTTCATATTTTCCCCATTTTAATTTCAAGCTACTGTAAGACTTTACTTTTGATTTCTTCTCTGAAGCGTGAATGATCAGCATAAGACTGAAACGAATCAATACCAGTAACTTTTTGTTTGTTACAAAACATTTACATCTAAAAATAGTTTTCGAATTATTAGCAGGTTGAGGAAGACAATTTATTCTTTACCCGGGGGTTTTCAGATTTTTTGAAGTTATTCGTTCTGGGAAAAGGTTTGCTCCGAAGCGACTTATAATTTCTTCACGCTTTGTCTCTTGTGCCGTTACAAAAGCCCACTTTGATTTTTGCACCACAAAATAAAGATTACCATATTTTTTCCCTTTCATTTAAAGAGACCAATAAGCAAGTCCTCAGTCTAAAACACGCTGTTAAAAAATTTGCAATTTACGAAGTAGCTTCGCGTTAAAAGCTTCTAACACGCTTTTACAAAACGTTACGGTTTAGAAGTTGATGATACAACAGCAGTGTTCACTGCTTTGTTTTTTGAAACAATGCCGGCATCATAAATATTCATAAAAGAGGTTTTAATTTCTTAAAAAGAAAATTTCTTATTACAAGAGTGCAGGAGATAAACCTAATGTTTCCTACGTGTTACTGGAGCAATTTCTTACTTTTATTTCCGTGTTACCTTTGTTAAAGCTACGTGGTAATGCTTTAATTAAGCTCAAGGTGTTTCTGCAATGCATTCAAATAAGTACACTTTTTCTATAAGGTAGAGAAAATTGTATTGGGACATTTGAACTAGATATCTGAAATTTGATATTTGAAATTATTTTTTATAATTTAACGCGATGTTTTTATTCAATCAATAAAGGTTGAGAGGATGGTTAAAAAATTACTATGTTGATATTTGAGAATATATTGTGTTTGAAGAATGCCTAGAACGAAGCCACAACACACACTAGCTTAAATGCTGAGTGATGTAGATTGCTTTTTGCGAGATGTAAGTGGTTTCATTTTAGGTTTCGAAGTTTTTGAGTCTTATTTTTGTTCTCCCCGTGCAATTTATGAAATCAAATAGTCCCCTTTTTTAGGGAATATTTAGGGAGCTCTCGAACATCCTTAGCTCAGTTGGAAGTGTCGCTCACCACCTTGTAAAAAGCGTCAAGCAGTCTCCAATTGATAAAACTATTAGTTTTATGGTTACATTCTCCACTTTAACATCCAATAATTAACTTCTCCAACTTATTACAATGTACTTTGTGCACCCACAACATCAAAACATCACCATTCTTGCACCCACAGCATCAAAATTATTCAAAAATTCATTCTTAACCGCTAACTGTTTTCCAAAACAATCTTAACTTTTTAAATATCTAATTTCTCCAGCTTATGACGTAATTTTTCCACCTGCAATATCAAAAGTATTCAAAAACGTAGCTTTACTTCAAAAACATAACCTTCTTAACATAACTTTTTTCCATATCAATCTTAATTTTCTTCAATATTTAATTTCTTCAGCTTATTATAACGTAATTCTTGTACCCACAACATCGAAATTATTAAAAAATTCGTTAAATAGCTTGAAAAAAGTTACTAAAACTCTAACTTTTATAAAAAAAAAATCAATCTTAATTTTTTATATATCTAACACACTAAAGTATAAAACCCAACTATCAGGTCGCACAATTGTCAACCCCAGGGTTTAAGTCCCATTCGGATCATGTATGTGCTCCACGATCTCATCTTAACACCAAACGTAACGTGCAAAAGCATTCCTGACTTCCTTTCATGGAGACGGTTCACCACATGTCCCACAAAACCTCAAGATCCCGAACCGAAATTCAAACGAAGGCGATTCTGAAATAGAGCCCGTGTTTTTCGGTTCTTTATTTCTCGCCACGCCTTATAAGGGAGGAAAAAACACGTTTTGCCTTTTTCCCTATCTCCTCCACCCCCTCTGAAAATACAGCCGCTGACCCATCACGTGACAAAAGGGGGAGGGGAGCTCGGAGGAGGAGAGTGGATTTTCGAGAGACGTGTACCGTTGGAACCATTAGGGGCTGGACGTGATGGAGGGGTGGTGAAGGGAAGGGGGTGCTCCGAACGAAATCAGTGGAAAGCTGATGGGGGTGTGGGGGTCGGACGATGATGGAAATCGATCGTCTGCTAGTCTGATAGTTGAGAGGGAGGGGAAAGTCCAGTGGTCAAGCCGCGTTTCTTTTTTTATGCATTCTTTTTTTTTTGGCTTCGTTTTGAAATTGAGGCTGTGTTTACTACTAAACGCGAAGAGTCAAAACTGCGTGTGGTTCTGCAAAGAAAGTTAAGTGTGATTCACTTTTGAATTTAAGGCTATTTTTATGTGATGATTTAGTAAAAGACTGAAGCTCGTAGATTGAAATTGATTCATTTTTTAATTTTCTTGAATTCGTTATTTTCAAGAAAATGTTCATTTCCTCACTGTTGGTGATGAAAGGATGATGTTGACTAGGACCTTGTTTTATGTTGACAGTATTTTCTCGGAAAGAAAGGTATTCTCCTTGGATAGATAATAACTTTTCCTATTAGTAAGGGCGTTTTAATATTGATACTTAAAAAATTGTTACTCTAAATGTCAAAATTCATTTAGTTATGTTTGAAGATTTTAAAGACATTTTAGGACCATATTATAATCATACCATATTATAAGTATAAGAAATTTATATTAATCAAAAGTAAATTCCTTTCATTATACACTTTTTTAATTAAATTGGAATCTAAATTTACTCTCTAACTGTTGAAAATTCTAACTGAATTATTAGGTTTAAAGATAATTCAAAAATCAAATTATATTTCTGTAATTCAGTTAAGTATTTTTTAAAGTGGAAAACTTCACATAGGAAATAACTTTAAAAAATTACATTTAATATATCAAGAGAAAAAATCGCTCGATTCTTAAAACAATTTTACTTTCAAATTAACACTAATATTTTAAAATTATATTAATGAGGCAACAAGAAATCATTTATTTAAAAATATACCACTACTTTTCCCGGTGGAATATATTGTCTAGACGTTGTGTACACGACTGCACAATAGAAGTTTTTTGTTATTGTTATATTAAAAGGCATTATTAGACTCTGTTGTTTTTAATTCAGTTTCAGACAATTGTTAACTTATTAAACTATCTCCCAGACATTTGTTTTTACCGCTTTCCAATTTTATTGAATTTTCAATGAATGAAAATCTTGTTGGCATTGTTCTAAAAAACCATCTTGGTAACATTTTTGCAGTATTTCAAGGAAGAAAAAAAACTTGTGTTACTCATTAACCTTCTGAAGGGCGCACACGAATATATACATCCAATCATCAGCAGTTTTTTCCTGCATGGGGGCTTATGACCAGTTTTAACCTTCTTGATTAATACAATGTTTTCTACTATTCTTTTAACCAATAGATGTGGCTATTTAGTCTTAAATTGTGTCGGTTGTCTACGTGGCATCTAGTCACTAACAAAACTGACCAGATCTTAATAAATGAGATGTCTTGCAAGTAGAAGAAAATTGACCAGATCGTGATCGCATCATCAACAAAGAATCAGCAATATCTAGATGACGGGATATATCGTCACTCGCAAAATTGGTCAGATCTTGATGGACAAGATATCTCGTTTTTAACCACTTGGAGGTTTAAGTATAAGAATATGAAGCATAAACATTCCGTGGACTGTGAATTTAAAAACATCCGGCCTTAGAAGTATAGTAAAAACCCAAACTAACCGAAAACATACATCATATAAATTATTTTTGTGTATATGCCCAGACGTCATTTCGATGCCTTTAAGGATAACCCCAAAAGGCTTAAAAATTTCTTCTCTAACATTGATGGATGGACTAATTTATCTTCTCTTAATTCAGTTCTATTCTATTCAATTCTCTAAGCGATTGTTAGAGGGAGCTGTAAAAAATCTGACCGAGTTTAAAAACATTCAGGTCACTGCAGTTTCTCGCGCCAAGGGTTTTCCCTACCACGTGGTATTAAATGCTTGCTTGACTGGATATCTCGAAAATGAGTAAGTGTAAAGGCGTAAGTTGATTACGAGATGAGTTGTTTACCAGTTAACCTTTCTAACGCTTGACTCCCTGTCTCCATCTCGAATCTAAATTGAGTTTCACTAACAGCGGCTTCATCATCTTTTACTTAATACCAGGACTAAGAAGAGCGATTGCCTTATAGTTCTTTTAAAAATGTAAAAAATGAAAGAGGTTTCTTTAAAATAGGATTTATTTTGTACAAGTAATAACTTATATAAGAAAAAAATCATTCTTATGAGACGCCCTATTTCTTGAGCGAGAAGTAATTTTCTACTTGACATAAAACATGATGGATTGTTTATTGTACTTGTAAGATATCTCAATTTCAGTTCCATTTATGTACCACATTTGTAGGACGTTATGCAAAGTACAAATTTGAACTGTAATTGAGTAATCGTTTTTTTCGATTTAAATATCCCTTGCTCAGATGCCTTTATATATAAGAAATTAGACATGCCTCTTGGGTAATTAGTCAGTATATTTATATAAATTTCAACTTTAAGTATAAATATGGCTGAATGTTTTTTCTGGGTGAAAAATTATGACTGAAACTTACTTGATGGTATTAGAAGTAAGTAAATACTCTTTCTCATTAATGATTTAAAAAATGAAATATCAGTTTAATAAACTTAATCTGAACCCTCTGCGTGAGCTTTTTCTGAAGGTATATCCATTAAATAACCACGTTTAACAACAAATAATCGGGATACAAGTAAAACAGACTAATTCGAAAAGCATAATTCTGAGGAAACGAAGGTAGAATTTCTAGTTTCAAGCAATGTGAAAATTGCGATATTTATCATTTTAACAATTGTTTATTATGCTTTGTTTAAACTAACCAAAAACCGGAAACGCTTTGTAAAATATTTAATGGTATTTTATCAGAAAATATTTGCTTAACAGATATAAATTAATTGGTGTTAAATTAAGTGGTGCAAAATTTATGGAAGTTTTCTTTTACGAAATTTTGTTTAAAAATTTTGGGCATTTTTTGGTGTTGAGTACACTTTGTCACATTCTTGTAATATGGTATGGAATGAGTAATATATGGATCTTGTAAAATCCGAGTATATGTGTGAAACAAACATTTCAGGTGTTGTAACAGTGACAGTTCTATATGTATTAAGGTATTTAAAATGTACAGGAGCATAAGCTCTATGAAGCTTTGCATATAAAAATATAAAGCCATAGATTGCTTCTAAAAGTGACAAATTAACTCAAAAGATGACAATACAGTTTGAAAGTAATTTATGAAATAATTGCTTACAAAGCTGATAGTAATAGTTATTTGTTAAATAATAAATTGTATTCAATATTAGAGGCAAGGAAGGTATTTCTTCTACTTTTAGTTGAAGGTGATAGTTTATTCCCCTTTAAGTCACATTCGTATAATATACTATGTAATGCACAATGTATGTATTGTATATTGTAAAATAAATCAAGGAAACAAATATTTCAGATGTGTTGTTACAGTGACAATTCTATATGTATTAAAATCATTAAAACATACGGCAGTATATGCTCAGTATATAAAAATATATATCCATAGGTATTGGTGTTGGTATTGGTATTTTCAATTAACGTCACACTGGAGCAACACAACGGGCTAATATCCATAGGTCCAAGAATGAGAAATTAATGCAAAAGATGATAAAACAGTATGAAATTAGGAATTTTGACAAATAATTTGCTTACAAAGCTTAAAGCACTGGTTATTAGGTAGAGCATAAGTTATATTCAGAATTAACTGCGATGACAGATATTTCTGCTTTTAGTCGAAGGCAACAATTTTCCTCTTTAAGTCACTTTCGTATAATTTTGCTATGGAAAGTGCGATATATAATGTATTGTAAAATAAATCGACTAAACATATATCTGAAATGTGATTACAGTGACAGCTCTGTATATATGAAGATTAACATATACAGTAGCATGTGTTTTATGAAGCTTTGTGTAAAAAGCCGTAGATTGTTCATAAAAATGACAAATTAACGAGAAAGATGATAAAAGAGCATGAAAGTAGAAATGGTAAAATATTTGCTTATGAATCTAAAAGCAATGGTTAGATAAATTAAAGCATAAATTATTCGTTTCTAGTGGCAGAGGGCAGATAGATTCTTTTTGGTTGAAGGTGGTAATTTTTGTTCAGGTAATGTTAAAAATAAGTTAAATTTAGTCAACAAGTTTCTGTCCTGACCATGTTGACCAATATATAGTATATATTAAAATAAATCAACGAAACAAGTATCTGAGATGTTATTACAGTGACTTTTATGTATGTGTTAAGATGATTAACATATGCAGCTGCATGTACTCTAAGATCTGTATAAAATATAAAGTCATAGATTGTTCCTAAAAATCCCAAAATAAAGCGAAGAATGATAAAAGAACACGAAAGTAGGATTGGTAAAATTATTGTCTATAAATCTAGAAGCAATGGTTACATTAAAGCATAAATCATTCATTACTAGTGGCAGAGGGCAGATATATCTTCTTTTGGTTGAAGGTGGAAATTTTGCCAACGGTAATATTAAAAATAAGTTAAATAAATTGAAAATCGACAAATTTCTGCTCTGACCGTGTTGGATTCAAACACTTATCAATCCATCAGCAGCAGTCGAATGCGTGGAGGCCATGGAAATGCAAGAAACATGTCTGCAAACAGAACCGCAAACGAAGTTAAATTTCCCTTTTCAAACGTGACATATCTCAAAAGCGCAGCGTCATCAGTTAATCTACCTAATTCGATTTGCCCTCCTCCTCCATAATTCCGACGGTCCAGGAAAGAATTCGGGCGCGGGAAAACTCCTATTTATTATCCGGCAAGTTCGCCTAATTTAAGGGACAGCGGGAAAAAGTTTTATTTTTCTTGGGCGGCTGTTTACAAAAGGCTGTCTTCGCCGTCCGCGCTAAGCGTCATTTGTTGGAATTGGAAAGTTATCAAATGAATCCTTGGGAGGAAACAAAAGAAGGAGCAAACCTAATTGCCTGTGAGCTAATAAAATGCAGCCCCAGAGGCCCTCGGAGACGAAATCGACAAATTGAAGACAGCACCGAGGCCTTAATCTAATTTTAGAGACCGCCTTATTTTATTGGGGCTTTTAATTTAAATTGAAATTTGGTCTCTGCTCGCCATCAAATTCATCTTCAAGACCGGTGTAGGACAGAAGGAAATTTAATTCTATAAGCGGCCTTTTTCAGGGGATTTTTTCTCACTCTTGGGTGGAGAGTGTTTGTGGAAAATTTTTCTCCGGGAAAATTCTGAAGTGAAAAACAACAATCCTAGACTTGAGGTGGAAACTTTCATTATCGAAGAAGTGAAATGTTCTTTTACTTTTATTTGGGATTTTCAACCTAAAAATTCAAATTTTAATTTGGGGAAACATCCAAGTTTTGTAGATTGGAGCATTGTAATTCTGAATTTGCAATTATGGCAGGTAATAGTTTTGAGCAATTTCAAACAATTGTTTTCGTATGAATCCTATTTATTTTCCTACTGTACCTATTCTATTGTATGAACTGTAGAATATGCGTGAAGCTTTATTGAGTGTTGCGTTAAAAAAATTCAGTGAAATATTAAATTTTCATTTCAAAGTATTTACCTGGAACTGTGAAGACTTAAATGAATGCCTACAAATTCGAAATAGTCAAAAGATCTGTAAAGTGCATGTGACTTAAGATTACAATTAAACAAAAAGTCTATTCAGCAACAAGCAATTGTAAGACTAACTAATTTGAATACTTTGAATCTTTTACTTTACCCTTGTAAAGTATACAATGATACAATTACACCACTTTACAATTTATTCTAAGCTGTTTTTGAAACAGCTTAATGAGTTTTATTCAATAAACTGCATTTTCTACATTAAAATACGAAACTATTCTTTCTTAAATGCTATCTTAGATCTGAACTTTCAACAATTTACATTCCCTCTACGGAAGCAAGAGAATTTCGTGGAAATATAAGCTTCTGCATTTTATTATAATCTGTAAAAATTCATGGAATATTAAAACGCCTCGAAAACGAAAGTAATTTCGATTAAACGAAAGTAATTGAGTAAGTGTATGAATATGTAAGTGTATGAATAGAGGAAGAGTTAAAAATACCTATTATTACAAAACAAGTAATCAAATATGTTAAACAAAATATATAAAACAAAAATATTTTTCCCACTTCCCCCAAAAAAATCCCACAGCAAAACTATGATATCCTTGATCCATGTTTCCATTGTAATTCTCAGAAATGAAATATACATTTTCAAACATGCAGCAAGTTAATGTTTCGTAAATTGAGTATTACAATAAAAATACCATCAGAGTTCAAATTGTTGAAAGATTTATAAACGTTCCCACTCAATTCTAATTGGATTATAGACTGAGAGTAAAATGTGATGAATCACTAAGTTTATTCTGCATTTGAAGTTTATTCTGAATTTAAATTAGAGTGTTCTTTTATATGCTAAAAGAACTCAGTTCAGAGACCAATTAATTTAAAATGATTTCTATGTTTATTTTCATTTACGAAAAGTAAGAAGTTTTTATTTTCATTTACACCTCTTTGACATTCTTATTCTTTGTTTCCCATTAGATAGAAACCAACAGTTGCTTTGCTTTTAATTTTCTTCAAAATTCTAATTAGTATGAATAGATTAATCTTTGATTTGCTGTTTAAAAGCTAAGGATAAGTAAATATTTTAAATAAAAAACAATCAAAATAACTAAAAATGGAACGATTATAACTTAACTGGTATACTAGGAAATTCGAACAAAATTTGTTATTTCCATTAGTTTGCTGCAGTAAGAAAAAGTTTATCCAGATCTGTAAATGTAGTTTTCTTACAGTCTTCCTTGATATCAGGAAACTTCATTTACACCTTATAGCCATTTTACTGTTATGCTGCATGAAAGTTATTCCGCTAAATCTGTAAATGTGGTTTTCTTACAGCATTCACTCTACTGTAAGAAAATATTCATCCAGATCTGTAAATATAGTTCTCTTACATTGCAAGTAATTACATTGTAGTAAAGAAAACCCACATGGTATTAAATATGATTAGAGGTTGGAATTTCATTAGAACATGGATTAGAACATGGTGGGGAGGTACATTCAAATATGAAATAAACGTAACTTTCAATACATTTATTAAAAATTAAAAAGTTTTTAAGTCAGATTATATTTTTGATTTGGAAAAAGGAGAAATATTAATAAAATCAACGTTCAAACTAGAATGTTAATTAACTACATTTAACATTAATTATTGACGTTAAACAAACTTCATAACAAGCATCATAAACTCATAGAAATGCTATATATTTTAAATTGAGTTGATGTTTCAACCGTTTGACAACCATGACCGAAAACGCCTCGTTCAAGATTTTTCGAGTATTTCTGATTGTTCAACCAAGCCCATCTCAGGGGAGATTCAAAAGGACGGAGATGTGTATAAGATGTGTAATAATATCTCGGATGTTGCAGTTAGAATGTAAAATGACGACAGCTAAAATATAACAAGTTTAGCTTAAAAAGAGTGTAACTAACTTGTTTTATGAAGCGTACATTTTTTTATCTATGTTACGCCAGAAATATACTTAGGTATTGCAAAGAAACTGTCTGAAAATGTGTAATACATGGCATGTAATTAAAAAGATTCATAACTCAAAATTACTGTTCCCTTGGTAATCCGGTATCTTAATTATCCGGCCGAAACAGAGATGGGTATTAGAGCAGATAAAAATCGGTAACACATTTCGAAGTCATCGCACTGATATGAATAAATAATTCAGCATAGCACGAAGGAATGTTCTTTTTTACCATCATCTGCTTTTCTGTAGTTATTTTTAAATACTAGATACGCTAAATTGTATTCTTAAATTTAATGTTCTTTGTTTAGTAACGAATTAGATATCCACATACCCATAGTTTAAAGTTAAGGCAATCCGCGATAAAATCCCGTACCAAGTACCTACACCAAAGTACCACAAGTGACAAATGAATATTCCACGAGATTGGGTGATAAAATAAGAACACTTACATATCCCTGGATGCTACTGGGAACTGTGGAAGTTTGGAGAGTGGGGTGCCAGTTCAAGTCTTGACCTCGTTATCTGACCGTGATTCAAAATTACAGTGTTGTCCTCGATCTTTCCCTTCGGGATTGATCCCGGATCGTCTCCAATGGCCCATCGAAAATTTCGAAAGAAAGAAGCATTTCCCATGCTGGGAAGTCATCGGGGGCATATCTACTTCAAGTGTGTACGGGCTTCACAGACCCTGGGTACTCCAGCGATATTTTCTTTTCCCATGGGGCTCATTGTCTTTAGTAAACATTGGTATCGCGCTCCAGGGATACACAAGCGTATTTTTCTTCTTTCACCCTACTATTCTATTCCTAAATCCCTCTTTTTTCCCTCTCACGACATTTTAACTTGAAGTTGTCTGTCGTGTGTTTGGCGCAGTTTGGTCAATATGACCCTTACGCCATAAAACCCAACCCATGGTGCAGAGTCTGCCATGCTCTCGCCAATTAGTGCCTTGAAGGATGACTCATCCATTCAAATTGACATTGGAAAAAGTATTTAGAGGTGTCATAAGTACGCCATTTCTTTCTAATATCTAACAAATGTCCTGGTATGTTAACCCTCTGATAGTCACTGGCGCATTATTCCATCAAGCAAAGTCTAGTTTTCCCCTGCATGACTTCTAACCAGGTTTTGACAAATAAATTCCATCCAACCACTCTGTCAACCAATAGATGTATCTATTTAGTTATTATTAGGATAAGAGCAATTGTATAAGAGTAATAGTATAGTTTTTGGGTAATAGTATAGTTTAGTTATAAGAGTATAAGTACTTAGTAATAAGAGTAATAGTACAGTTTTATTAATGACGAGATACCTCGTCGGTACAACCTCCAGGAAGATCAACATGAGAAGTTCACAGCCATATCACTGTTCTGGAACCTTCATGACTTCCATGCAGTTTTGACCTCCTTGATCAATAGATGTGTCCTAGGACTCTTTCAACCAACAGATGTGGCTATTTAGCCTGCCATTGCCCGTTGTAAGGTAAAAACAATACCACAACACTCGGGAAAACTCGTCATGAGATTTCCGAGTAGTGTAGCATTGCCATTAAAACCCCAAAACAACCAACCCACCACCGCTTGAAAACTCCACTTCGTTAATTCTCTCCATTTCCACCATCCAAAACCCGTTCCTCAACCCCAAGCTCCAAAAGCCCCCGAAAAACGGACTTCCTCCCAGGAAGAAAAGAGAGCTCAATTCATTAGACTACCACTCACCTACCCGAGGAATTCTCCACCAAAACGCGCACACACGGCATCTGCACCACTAAGATAAAAGAAACACCACCGTCCTAAAATTCCTTCCAACCCCCTCCCAACCCTCCGCCAATTCTCGGCCGCTGGCGTCCCCGAGGCACGAAGGGGACTAGTATTAAATTGCCCCGGGCGTCTATACCAGGGAGGTAGCACAGAGTCAAAGGCTGCGGCTTTGAATCGAAATTAAAAGTGGAGGAGCATCATCGATTCTAACGTTATCATCGGCTGGCACTGATGCCGCCCCCCCCTCGCGCCTCCGCCCACCCCTCCTTCCCTAACGAGCCAACCCGCGTCGCTAGAGCGGAAATCTCCTCTTTCTTTTTCTCCTTCTGCTCTTGATAACCCCCTGCACACACGCACACATACACGGGTGCACTACTCACACATCCGCGCTGGCTGCGGCGTACATAACAACACCCCTGCCTGTTATTCCACTAACTACCAGTGGCTCGGCGGTGTGTGCTGGCTGGGTTATTTTTTTGCGCGTGTTTTTCTTTTTCCCGTTTTCTCTGGGTTCACGCGTGCTTTTCTTATTACGGTGCCCCTTTTCGAAAGCGCCTCGGCGCGAGAGTTTTCCCGAGCGTTTTTAACGCGACCCGAAACTGCAATTTTCGGGGGCGCGAGGCGGATGGGGTGTTATTATTGTGATTTGGGTTTATCATTGAGGTTTTTTCCTTGTTGTGAGGGTGAGTGTTTTCTCGGTTTTTTTTGGGGGGGGGGGAGGGCGTTAGAGCCGTTACACCGCTCTTGCTTCGCGTTAAAGTAGGCGGTGTTAATTATTAGCGCCGAAAAAAGATCATGTCTAGTGTCTTTTAATCGAAAACAGCGCAAACCAATTTAGGGCCGTGGTAGACCGGTTGCAAGGTAGATCGGTATCTTAATTTACATCGCACTGGAGCAACATAACAGACTATTGATGACTGTCCGGAACCAAACCCGGAGGGAAATATCCTAGGACAATACCACGTAATTTCGAACCACGGTCGGATGACGAGGTCACACCTGAGCTGGCACCCACCTGACTACTGTGGCCCCCGGTTGGAAGGAAAGCAGATTAGCTACCGGTAGGTCGCGAGTTTGAAACTCGATCCAGCCAAAGACCTTGTGCACGTGTGTGAGGGGGTGCACTTTAAATTTGTTGTGATCTCAAATGTCCAAACGTTGGCGTGGTACAACAGTGTGGAGAGTGGAGTGCCAGTTCAGGAGTTGACTCAACTCAACTCAACGCCATCATGAGATACCGACCCGGTATCTCATGATGATTACGGTAAAAAAAAAATTTCCACATCGTGGTGCTGCTCTTAAATGTGAGGGTTTTAAAGGCAAGAGACTGAGTTGGAAAGTTTGGAGAGTGAGGTGCCAGCTCAGGTGTTGACCTCTAATCTGACGGTGGTTCAAAATGACACTGTTATCCTCAATCTTTCCCTTCGGGATTGATCCAGGACCGTCGCCAATAGCCCATTTAGTCACCAGTGGGACGTTTATTCAAAACCTACCTACCAAGCCGATTTATCAGATACAACTGTCTCTCATTAAATTATTTAAGTAATTTTTAATTTGAATAGTTTAATTTAAAGAAATAAACCTTTAAGGGAATTTAAGAATCAAAGGTACATTTGTGTGTGTGTGGATATTGAAATTTATACAATCAAAATATAAATTAAAATTGTACACATACATATATAATCTCCTTTTATTAAATGAATAGTTTTCTATGCATTGTTATTGGTAAAATAAATAGTTGTATTGTAGGCTTAATATTCAATCTCACTGATACACTATCAGCTTTATAACTGTCAATCTGCAAAATCTATCTTTTCCCTGGTTCTGAAGTGTATTTAATGCATCTTTTCTAACGTTTCATCTTTTAATTTCAAATTTTTTAAATCTATCTTATCTATAAATCCCGAAATGGAATCTCTTAATGGTATCATCAGTAAAGAATAAAATTAAGTATATATTATGTATTAAACCTTTTTTAATTTCAAATCTTATAAATTTCTCTTGTCTATAAAAATGGAATATTTTAATGGTGTCATTAGTAAAGACTAAAATAAGTACATATGTTAAACTATTTTAAATTTCAAGTCTTATAAATTTCCCTTGGCTGTGAATATAGAAAAACAAATGGAAATCTCTTAATGATATCATTATTAAAGACTAAAACTAAGTATATATATATCAAACATTAAAGAAAATTTCAAATAAACCAATTTAATATTGCATTAATTTTATACTCGACGGTTGAAAAAATACGTATCATACATTATTATGTTTTTATCAAGATATAAAAGTTAAGAAAACCCATAACACAATTACCTGATGTAACTTTATTCGATGTGTGACTTTAGAATATGACTTTATCCCATTTTAAACACTGAATAACACAATGGTTTTATAAATTTATTAGTTTTTGCTTATAAATTAATCCCTTTTCATCATATTAAAGATAATTTTAAATCTATAACTACATACTACAATATACAGATACTCAATAAATACAAAAAAAACCATATTAGTAAAAAATCTATTTAATCCACCAGCTATTGAAATGGAATGTGCAAGACAACCGAGTATGAATTTGTCAACTTTTCAAGAATTTAACAATAGAAATGTAGTTGAGAATTTAGATTATAGAAAAGTAATGCTTTCTGTTAATGTGAAAGAAAAATAGTTAAAATAGTATTAAACTCATTAAAACGGGAATAAACGAAAGTTAAAATGCGCTGCAAAGTCAGCTTTAATAACTGTTTAAAATTCTACGGAATAGATTTAACCAGTCAAAAACGATAAAAATATGCAACTTAACCTTCATTATTTTTCTACAAGGCAGCCGGATTTTAGATTATGCGAAAACGCATCGAGATTTCAGGATTCCTCTGAAAAAATACCAAATACATCTACATTTCTCTTCCTAACGACAAGAACGCTTATAAACTCATGACAACCTCCTTCAACTAAGACTGAGTACCTCATAGTTCCACGCTATAATTTATATCCCCAAATATAAAAGTGGGCAAAAAGATGAACGATACATAAAAAGCCAAACGACCCAACTCATTAGAGAAGTACACGCAGCGTCCCCGTAAGAGTGTCTCTCACTGTCATCCACCCCAATCTCGACAACGATTCGCCCCCAAAACATTAAGAGCCCCCGAGTCGTCAACTGAGTCAAGACCCCAGCAACATCGAACTCTTATCATTCACTTATTACCATACACATAATTTTTTGTGCCTCCTCCCCCACCCACCTCCTCCCCCACCCTCTTTACCTTCTGGCACCCTCTTTAAATAAATCTCTCCGCCCCCCACCCACCTTTTGACCCACCCAATTTGTGGATTATTAACGAGCTCTTTTTAAACACAGTTTGTTTACAGGAAGATTATGCCCGCCGTTTTCTTGTTCCTGGTCCGCTACACGACACTTAAGCGATCCTCCGGTGCAGCACCCCTTTTTCTTTCCCTCCCTCCCCTCGACGATTTGCCGTCCCCCCCTCCTTCAACTCATTTAACAACACCCCCAGGAGCAGCAGGGGGGGAGGAAGTTGGGAGGCACCGTTTGCGGGCAGGGTAGGAAAAAAAGAGGCACCGAAGCTCGGTGATCCATAATTCCTTCGGTTTAGCTGGTGCTTATAATTTGCGTAAATTGTTTCTTCTTTGGAAGCTTTTCTTAGGAGCTTTTAAACGTTTCTTGGTGATAGGTATGGTTTTGATTTTTTTTGTGTTTGCGGCGCTGTAAGGTTCGGCCGGCTTCGCTGCGGAGGTACGGGTCGGAGGCATCAACTTTAATCATTTGATGGCTTTTTCTTCTTTCCGAGGTGTAGTTTTTGCGAGGTGGGTGACATTAATCTCAATAGAGCGCTTGAGGAATGCGCGATCTTGAAATTTTCAAGATGCGTTAATAGGATGTGACGCCCCCTTTCGGGTTCTAAACAAAGATAAACGTTTGTTTGTTCTAAAATTATCTTTGAGAGGTTATTTTAGAACAGTTAACGTTGGTTTAGTTTTCTTAAAGGCAGTTGAAATTTAGTAGTTGTAAATATTTCTACCTTTGGCACCGCATATGTTTGAATGGTACTTTTGTACGATTATAAGAAGAGGGGATCTAATACACTAATTTAGATCCTCACTTATAGCAGATAGATTTGTTTTATTAGAATATTGTTTAATTTAGTATTTCTGTTAATAAAAATAAGACTTCATATTGTCGCGTAGTCATAATTAAAACTTCGATAGAAGAAAATTAAAAGTTTTATTTAGAAAAGAGAAGCACAAAGTATAACAGAAGTAGTAGAATCTATTAATAAAAAGTAATCAGCGCTATACAGGATGACAAATATCGTTCATTGTTTTATGATTGGTTATAAAATGTACTATAAAATTTTAGTGCCATTTCCCAACTAACAAAATAAAATGTATTCATTTTAATGAAAAAATAGCTACTGAAAAATATCGTCGGTCACATGAAGTACAACGGCATTTTTGAATCTGGAATTCTTTTCGTTTTCTTACAATTATTTATCACTTACATGGTTTTGCACATGGTAATTTCTTAATGCTGACTGAAATCTATTTTCCCTACATTCATTTTCAGCTGATGCGTATAACTTTTAGAATAAAAAATATATGCATACATACTGCTGGGGAATTTATTATTACTTAAAATTTGTTTAGACACTTCATGTACCCAAGATAAGAGCACATAAATCGAATTTTTTTCTAGAGATATTTTACTTTTCATTAACATTTTAGCTTTTATGTTTCGTTCTAATTTTATTACTGGTTAATAAGTATTCAAAATAAAGCGAAAAAGCTACTTCTTTTAAAATATATTGTTTTTCTAAGGGTCTGAGACCTACAGATGAATTTAAACTGCAGAAAACAAAGTATTATTACTAGATAATATGAATTAAGTCATATTAGTTGTTGAATCTTGTAATCTTGAAAATCGGATTACTCTAGTTGGGTAACCTATGAAACAAGTGATGTCTAAACATATAAGCGAATTGATTACATTAAATAAAAGTGCATTCCTCCAAGTTGGCAAATATTTGCATCCATTCAACGCTTTCTTAAGTAATATCATTGTGTATGCATAGTGTGTGAAATTTAAGTAGTTACAAGTAGGTACACACACAGAATAAGCTGTTTTTTATCTTACATATCGCTGGCTTAAAACACAAACTCATTGACTGAACTGACTGAAACGAAAAAACTGACGTTTTTCAGAAATGCGTTTTTCGACACTAAATTCCTATTTTAATGATGATGAGATGATCATCTCCAGACTGTAATCCGAAACAATATATAACACCATCAAAATACTTACAATGTTTATTTTTGATAAAAAAAAACTATTAGTATAAGAGGTTGTAACGTGAAATTAGTTTTTATCAGTTGTTTCTGCTCTAAGCCGACGATATATCGTCGGTTTAGAGCAGAAACTCCTTAACTGAAAAAAAAAAAACAAAATTTCCAGTTCAGTTGGTTTAAAGACCAACTTTTTGTTTTAAGGTCAAAAATAAAAATTCTAAGCATTTTGGCTGTGATGTATTTTTGTTCAAACAGATTACAATGTGGCAATGTATTTATCATCATGAAAGAAAGCATTTAGTGTCAGAAAAAGCACTTCCGAAAAATTTCTGCTCTAAACCGACGATATGTGTCACCATTTGCAAAACAGTTTGACAATAGTTTCATAAAACGTCCGTGATAATGATGTTATTCAATCCTAAATAGAAGTGAGTATAATTTCTTTGGATTCTTAATGTTAAACTATTTAGAGCCGTGTAAATAGGACGCGCACTAAAACCCAAACGACCAAAAGGTATGCTTTGAAACTTTCTAAGTTTCAATATTTCATGAGAGAGAAATGGTGTCTGGATAAAGTACTCACCTTTGGTGACGTCACCCTGTGAGTCATCAAGAACCCATCTTCTGTCGTTGCCCCGTCTTAAATAAATCTGAAGAATTCTCAAATTCTCCCTAAAAACAAAACAGACGAACATAAATCTTCAAGAGACAAGAAAGCCAAGCAAATGATGAATTAAAGAATAAAACAGATTTTATATTGCATCTAATAGCGTGAAAGAGATCTATTGGTTGGAATTTTAAAATCAGAACAAAAGGTCTTGAATTTTAAACAAAATTAAGTTTACGGATTTTCAGAAAACATGGAATTAGTTGATTTTCTCAAAATTGTACTTAACTCTCAAAGGGGCTTACACGTGTATATATTCGTTTTACAACTTGCAGTCTTCCCCGCATACCTTCTTGTAAGTTTTGATTTTCCTATTTATTATACGTGCTCTGAGGTAAAAGCAATACTACACTACTCGGAAATCTTGTGACACTGGGAAGGTTAAAGATATGATTATACAACTGGGTTTGGGATTTTGTTTCCATAGCCTGTATTATATAAATATGCACAAAAATCCAATCGTAGTTTACTTAATTTTTAAGTTTATGTTACAGAGAAATTCGTCAAATGTCCTTCATTGTTGCAAGTAAGAACTAATAAATATTAAGTACAAGACGTATAAAAATCCAGCACCTGATTAGTTCGAAACATTAAAAATTTCATTTAAAGTCCACGTATTATTCATATATGCAACATACGTATGCATTTTATTGCACAGAAGGAAATTGTTGGACTTTTCGTTCATTGGAAAACCGTGACTAACTTATCTAATGTATTCAAAACTAAGTTCGACCATTTTTGTACCTATACCGTTGGTTTAGAGCAGAAACTCATTAACTGACAAAGTATTTTTCTTACTTTACTGCTATTTAACCTCCCTGGTGATTGTCTTGACGAGGTATCTCGTCATTTGCCAGTCAGACTGCAGACTGACCGTATCTCGACAGTCGAAATATCTCGTCATTAAAAGAAAACTGACCACATCTTGATCTCTTCACCATAAAAAAAATTGGTGATATCTTGATGACAAAATATCACGCCATTAGTGTGATATTTTGATCAGATCAGGATATTGATTTGATCAGATTATTCAGGTCAGATCTTAATGAACGTTATATCTTGTCGAAACCACTTGGAGGGTTAAAAACTCACTAATAATTTTCAGGCCAGAAAATAAAAAATTATAAGTATTTTGCTGGTGTTATATTTTAAATCAGATTATAATCTGGCAATGTATCATCGTGAAATTAAGCATTTAGTGTTTCCGAAAACATGAGAGTTAATGAGTTTCTACTATGGCCGAAGAATTATATAAATAACATTTTATAATCATTGTTATTTTTCATATTGATATGGATATAAATAATACAATCCTAACTTTAGTACTAATGTTTCAATTTGAGAGTTTTGCGAAAACAAAGAAATTATAATTTGATATTCCGTAATGAATCATAAATTTCTTTAAAAAACTTTAGAACTTTTTGCACAGCGAGTTTTTATTTCAAATAAAAACATATTAAGATAAGAAAACACATCAAGTTTTTAAAACACATTTCCCCACGAGAAACACGTTCCAAACATTTTAAATCTTTATTGCTTCACGCTTAAGAATGAATGCTTCCTTCTGAAGGCCGAAATTTAATAATGCTCTGTAATTCTAATTTTAATGAGACCGGAAAGAATATAAGGTCATTATTTCGTACATTTTAAACTCTGTGATACTTATACGACAATAGAATAGAATGTACTTTCGTGTATAACCCATTCAGAATTTTAGTGAAGTCATTTTAAATGGCATAAATAACTAAGAATTTTGTATACAACTGAGGCTTGCTTTCTCCTGAATAATTGTTTTAAAGAAGATTCTTGTACTGAATCATGCTTTGAACTATATGCGTTTTGAAATATCAATTCATTTAAAATTAAAAACGCATCGATAAAATATTTGCAATAAGAACGTAACCTCCAAAAGTGAGTTTGCTGAAAACAATAAAATAAAAAAATATAGTCACATATTTAGTTACGCTGCTATATTACAATGAAGTAAATTGTCGCTTCCTAAAAGAGGTAGGTAAGTGGCGAAAAGTGTTTTCTTTACGTATTCCGGCGTTAATTGGCTTGTTTTTCGAATATAATTTCAAAATGTCGCCTATAGAAATTCCAAAGAATAAATTCCGAATTGATATATATGATTGTTGATTGGTCAACGTCAGTTAGGTTAAACGCCATTCGTCGCCAAAACGGCGATAAGTTACATTTTAAAGTAAATCCCATTTCTACCACGCGAGAGTATTTGGATAACGGAAATAAAATCTTCACATTTTCCCTAGGTTTGGTTTTCGACTGAAAATTCCTGCCATAAGCAATGGCTATTCTTCCTTCCTAGAGCTTAAGTAATATTGGAAGTAGCTGAGTAATATTTCCATTAACTCTCCAAGTGGTTAAGACGAGATATCCCATCCATCAACATGTGACCAACTTTGCTAATGACGAGATATTTCTTCATCAAGATTCTGATGATTTTTTGAAGATGACGAAATTAAGATCTGGTCAGTTTCTTTTAACGACAAGACATATCGTCTATCAAGATCTGCTCATGGTTTTGTAAATGACGAGATACCTCGTCGAGATAACCACCAGGAGGGTTAAGATACTGTTAAAAATAACTTTATAAAGTGTGGATTACTACTTATTACAAATAAGTAACTGCAATTAGATTTATGAAAATGCTATAGTTCCGTTAACTTATTTATTCAAAAAGAACCATAACTCTCAACCGTGAAAAATATTTAAAAATCAAAATCCAAACAATATTTTCGAAGAATAATTTTAATTTATTTTTTACGCCTCCATTATTACTCTCAGAATACATAAAGAATCATAATCCCAAATGAAGCCCGGAATCCAGATAAAAATTTACAATAATTTGAAACCCCAAATGCTGAGTGTGCAGAAAACAGTAAAATTAAAACAATCCGAGTGATATATTTAGTTACGCTTCCATATCACAACGTAGTAAATTCCCAATAACGAACATGACTTTAAAAATTAAAAATAAAGCAATCTAGTTTTCGGGAGAAAGCATTTGTTCGATACAGTTGAATTGATTCCAATACGCCTCCCTTTATTACGAATAATTAAATCACCACAACCCTAAACGACCCCCGTAGAATCCATACCAAATCCCAACTCCGAAACCAACAACCCATCTATATTGGTTCTCAAACAGAGGATTAAAATAGGGCGAATCCTCAGTCTAAACCGGACAATTCGAGAAACTTCTCCAACTATCTCTCTTTGTAAAGAAACGTGTGGGGGTGCAGGGGTGGCGACTTAAATGAGCCAGGGCTGCAGACA
Source organism: Meta bourneti (assembly GCA_933210815.1). NCBI lineage: Eukaryota > Metazoa > Arthropoda > Arachnida > Araneae > Tetragnathidae > Meta > Meta bourneti. The sequence goes on along the minus strand of OW119929.1, from coordinate 76,323,059 downwards.
CAACCCAAACAGGAGCCCTTCTAGTGGAGGGCTCGGGGCTACAGCGTCTAGACTAACCTAGAGATCGATTAGTCTCATATGGTAAAATGCAACGTGCTTGTCTAGGAACGGGCTCTCTTGTCTCGAAACAATAATAAAATGCTTTTGATAGGTGTTTGCGCGAGGTATTAAAACTCCCATCGTGCAGCTTTTTTTCCGGTCTTGTTTCAGGAAGAGCGCGTTTGAGGAATAGAAGATTCTGTCTCTCCTCTGAGAGATCCGGTCTCATTTTTCTTCCGGTTTTGTCTGTCTCTCTGTCTGTGCTGGAGCGGGAGGTGTTCTTTGCGATCTCGGGTATTGTTTGTTTCGCATTTGGGTGGAATGGGGCGAAATAATTATGAGTAGGATGATGTGGACGAGTCTGCACGGGCATTGCTGCAAGTCATCTTTGTATGTGCTCTTCCGCGGATGGAATGGAGTTCGATTCCACGGTCTGGAAGCCTCTCGCGAACAGGAAGCGAGGTTTTTGATGTGAAATATTGGTTAGAAATATCAATGAATAATTTGCGCCGAGTGAACATCTTGGTGTCTGAAATGCCTTCTGCTTGTTTTGCAATTTGGACAAATTTTGGGCTATGTTCTAAAATTCTACCTCAAGAGGAACGATAATGAGATTAGTTTGTCTTTTAATTCAATTCATGCAGCAATAGGACTAACAGGATCGGGGCCTATGGCTAAAAGCAGAACCCAAACTTCAGCAAACTATGTCTAGTTGGGTATTTGAAACGCCTTTTACTTTTTTTTTCAATTTGGTCACCTTTTGGAGTCTGTTCTGAAAATATGCCCCAAGGGGAACGATAATTAGTTTCAGTGTGATTAGTTTGTCTTTCTTGATCAATTTATGCAGCACTAGGACTATTTGAATCGGTGCCTATGGCTAAAAGCAGAACCCAAACTGTAGAAAACTATGTCTAGTTCGGAATTTGAAATGTCTTTTTCTTTTTTTTCAATTTGAACACTTTTTGGAATCTGTTCTGAAAATATACTCCAAGAGAAACGATAATTTGTTTAGGTATGATAAGTTTGTCTTAAGTCAATTCATGCAGCACTAGGACTAAGTGGATCGGTATCTATAGCTAAAAGCAGAACCCAAACTGTAGAAAACTATGTCTAGTTTGGAATTTGAAATGTCTTTCTTTCTTTTTCAATTTGAACACTTTTTGGAATCCGTTCTGAAAATATACCCCAAGAGAAATGATAATTTGTTTCGGTGTGATTAGTTTGTCTAAAGTCAATTTATACAACATTAGGACTAAGTGGATCGGTATCTATAGCTGAAAATAGAAATCAAACTCTCTACAACGAACTTCATGTCTAGTTTGGAACCGAAACCCAAAGCCGGAGGGAAAGATTACTAACCCTACGCTTAGAAATCTGGATTTGGAGTAAAATGTTAAAAAATATGATTTGTACTAATTAAAATTCCGCATGTCTAGTCATCTAAGATTTTAAAAGTTAATGAAATAAATGTTAAATTGCACGAGCTATTTTTATTTGGGTCATCTATGAGCTCAGGAATAAACACAAAAAGCCATGGATCTAAAATGAATAGTATAACTGGTAAACTAGTTCAGTAGAAATTCATATCAGGCAAACATACGTAATTTGAATGAAGCATAAAATATGTATCTAAACATTGACAGATAGCTACGAAGCTTGTACTCTTACAAACTATCACTTTTGAAGAACTATAAAACTAAGAAATCATTTACCATTTCTGCGTATAATCAGGAGGATTTGTTTATAATTGAAACCTCTGCATTTCAAAACTCAATTACAACAGACACACCGTGATTTAAAATTTATCTGGTTAGGCCTATACTTTAAGAATCAATACAACACGTTGACTATCTCATTTGTTAATATGTTACCTGAGGAGATATTGTGTACCTTATATAAGAAATTTAGCTATCCCATAAATACAAAAGGAATGTATGAAATACGAATGGAAAAAACTTATTATTTCTTTTTCAATGTGCATAGGTAGAAATATACTGGTGTTACCTGTCCAGTTATAAGTATGAGTGAATATAACTATTATGGTATTGATCAATCTTGTCATACCATCTCGATTATCTTAATAGTCATAAGGTTATTTAGGAAGGTAGGTAAGTATTTTAATTAACGTCACACTGGAGCAACACAACGAGATCAAACCCGAAGGGAAAGATTCGAGGACAACGCCACGTCATTTTGAACCACGTCAGATGACGAGGCCACACCTGAGCTGGCACCCCACTCTCCAAACTTCCACACCACACCAAAGTGAGGACATTTGAAGCCACGACAGATTTAACATGCACCACGGCGGTCTTTGGTTGAATTCGACTCGCAACCTTCTTGTTGCTAATCCGTTACTCTTCCGACAGGGCTACCTCGGCCCTAAGGTTATTTAGGATGGCCACTTCAGTACACAGAAAATTGCAAATGAAATGTGTATAAGGAATAGCTGTTTACGCAGATTGAATTGGATCTTGGATTTTATGGCACGAGTTTCTATAAAGGACAAGATTAACCAACACATGGATAGGGTAAGAAGGTAGTTGAATTTACGTAGCAATGGAGCAACACGACGGGTTATTGGCTACGGTCCGGGATCAATTCCGAAGGGAAAGATAGGAGGGTAACACTAATAGCTCGTTGTGTTATTCCAGTGCGACGTTTATTAAATACCTCCCTACCTCCCGAGAATAACACCTCGTAATTTTGTCCCACGGTCAGATGACGAGGTCAACACCCTGAGCTTGCACCCTAATCTTCAAACTTCCACACTACGCGAAGACATTTGAGGACATGGCAGATTTAACTTGCCCTATCTCGATGTACAGGATGGTCTTTGGCTGGATCGAGTTTCGAACCCCGTTTGCTAATTCGTGACTACCAACTGGGATACGGTGGCCCTCACACAGATGGGAAAAATATTTATTTTTAACGTGCAAAGTTAGAGACCCACTTCTATAATCTGTCCACTTCTTAGCGTCGCTGATTATTCTCTACATTTGTGCATCTTATGAGACCATCTAGATTATATCGGTTGTCATAATGGCATTTAGAAAGGCAAAGTGCCGTACGGCAACTTTAGTATGCATGAAATTACAAGGTGGATATATAGAAGGAATAGTTATTCACACTGATGGTGGATATATATTCTTTTCCTTTCCAGACAGCGTCGAAAGTTAGAAATGCACAAATGTAGTTAGAGGAATTTTTCGTGTCACTAATAACGTTAGTGCGTCGTCCCAGTCTTAAGACATTGTACTACTAATGCAAAAGGACATTTCAAAAAGTGCATTTTTACAGAGAAGCATTCAAGCTTTGAAGCCATAAGAAACAAAGTGAGTGGTAGACTTTAGTCGCCATAGATTTGACACTTTCAGAATGAGTTACGAAAATCTTACAGGAGACGGACTTGAGATAGGGCATTCATAATCATACAAAAACTAAAAATTGACTTTTTACAGCTATGGTACTCTACCAGGTTGGATAGGTTTTATGGCTACATTTGGCCAAATTACTCCAAAAAATCAACCAACAGTTATAGGGATTTTCAGTGTAAACAAACAAACCAGAAGGAATGCGTTTTTTTTTACTTCCGTTACACAAATGCTCTTACATAATATATATATATATATATATATATATATATATATATATATATATATATATATAGGGGGTTACCTTAAACTGTAGTTTATCGCCCCGTTTAGGCGTTGAATATGATTGGTAGTGACCAATCAACTATCATATATATCAATTCAGAATTCATTCTTAAGAATTTTACTGACGAAGTGCTGAGATCGTATTCAAAAAGCAAACCGTCAAGTTTGGAATAAGGACAGGAAATACGTTCCACAGCAGATACACTTCAGCCACCTACTTTTAGCCAGATAGAAAATATTTCACCATAGACATTTTGCTTTATATGCATAACATTATAAAAAGCTGGTTTGTTGGATTTTATGGTGCAAGATCTATATTTGGCCGAGTTGGCTTAGCAGAAGACAAACAATATCAAGTAACTAACACGCATACATAAGAAACATTTTGCTGTCACAGAAGAGAGAAATACACTTTTGGAGGAATCGAGCCTATTATAAAAGGGATACATAAAATAAAAAAAATTATCAACATGGAATGCTAAAAATATATTTATTTTTGACACTCTTTATGTCCCGTTATTAAACCCGACCTTCTACCTGTCGAGTTATCAGTCCAGCAGAAGGTAACAAAACTCCAAATCAACTATCTTCGGAATTCATTCTTTGGAATTTTTATTGACGAAGTTCGGAAATCGCATTCGAAAAACAAGCCAAATGACGTCATGTTTGGAATACCTACAGGAAACACGTTACGCTACAGAAACACTTCGACCACCTACATTTTGAGACAAAAAGTACCTCTTCACAGACATATGCTTTATATGCATAGCATTACAAAAGGCTGGTTGGTCAGATTTCAAGGCACAAGGGCTATATTTGTTCAAGCTGTGCCTAGCACAAGAGAAACAATGGACATACATTCACAAGAAAAGTTTTACTGACACGGAAGAGAGAAATACACCCAAAGAGGAATCGAACCCATTTAAAAAGGGATGCATAAAATAAAAAAATGTTAACATGGAACACAAAATATTCTTTCATGATGCTCTGTATGTTCACTTATTAAACCCGATCTCCTAACTGTCAAGTCCCCAGTCCGGCAGACGGCAACATACGCAAGAAAAATTTTACTGACACAGATGACAGAAATACACACAGGGAGGAATCAGACCCATTACGAAAGGTATGCATGAAATAAATAAATGTCAACATGGAATGCTAAAAATATATTTGTTCACGACACTCTTTATGTCCCCTTATTAAACCAGACCTTCTACCTGTCGAAGCTACCGGACGGTAACAAAACCCCAAAGCGGACACGCGACTTATTCATTGCCCGGTATCGCCTTTGCGTAATTCAAAAGCAGAGAGAGGGGGCGGAGAAAAATATTCCGGTGGCAAAGTCTAAAAAAGCGGCACGAAAAAAGTGTAAATCGATAGACGAAAACCCCCGACGCGCAGTACGCGGAGGTGACTGGAATACGATTCTCGTGACAGTAGGAGAAAAAGAAGAAAGGGAGAAAAACTGGATATAAAAAAAGGAATAAAAGAAACAACGGATAGGGAGAAACATCTGTTTTGAGTGCGAGACAACTGTTAAGGTTATTCTTCACTCAGTCACTCGAAGGGGAAGGGATCAGGGTGAGAAAAAGAGGGATATGCAAATGATTCTAAATCCACTCTTACACCCCTTTCACCCATTCAAAAATATATTCTCGTCCTTCTCTCACTCGATAAATCGTCCTCTTTGCCAACAATCAAAAGATATTCAGACCGGGATAGATCTTTACCGTTCGCTTTTTCCCACTGTGTATATATATCGGTTGAGTAGAGAGGCCGTGTATTATATTGCTGGAGGTTTAAAGCTAGACTGTGCTTTTCTTCTTATGCCCTCCTTCCGTGTTTGCATATTTGTTTGCGAGTTATTTGTTCGTGGAGCTGGATTCTCGGGGAGCAGTTATTCTCCCGTGTTTACTGGGCTTGTGTGAAGTTTTTCGGGGGGCGCTTTATTCTGCTATTTAACTTTGAAAAGTTTTTCCGGTTCGCTTGTGAGAGGTGTTTCGCAGTCCGAGAATAATTTTCGAAGCTAACGCGGTGTGCTCGAGTGGTGAGTCGTCGGCGAGGGGCCAAATAATGCCTGTTTATTTACATCCTCACATACGAGGCGTGTTTGGTTTATCGATGTCACCTTTAGCGGCTGTGAAATAGAGTCTCTCATGGTTGTGTATATCACACTTACGTGGGAGCTAGGTGGAAACATGACTTTCAAGTTTATACATGGGAATTTCACTGCTACGTATGTGACATTAAAACATATTTTAGTCACGAAAATGTCTATCCTTTATTATTCGTTATTAACCCTCCTAGTGGTAATGGAATGGAGGTCAGTTAACTAATGACGAGGTGTCTCCTCATTAGCAAAACTGACCAGATCTTGATGGACGAGATATATCGCCATTAGAAGAAAACTGACCAGATCTCGATCTCATTATCCCATCAAAAAATCTACATTACGATGTATGTCGTCAACAGCAAAGTTTGTCAGATCTTGATGGGCGATTTATTTCGTCAAAACCACTTGGAGCGTCTGAAAACCATGCGAGCTTCATGAGATTTCCGGGTTGTGTAGTATTAGTTTTCCCCACAACACACAAATAATGACTAAATAACCACATCTATTGATTGAAAGAATCCCAGAAAAATTCATTTGATCAAGATCAAAACTGGCTGAAAGTCATGGAAGATGAAAGTTGCAGCACGGATATATGCCTGGAAACCCCTCAAAGGATTGACGAAAAAACTTTTTTTAACTTAAACTATGTTACCTTGAAGTAAGATAATCCTAAATGTCTGGGGTTTCTGTCAAATTTTTTTCTGTATAAAAAGAGTTGGTATGAAGATCTCTGATCACATTGAGATGTCCAATACTTGACGATATTTGTTTTCGTATAAACAAATATAATCACAAATTTGCGATAAGCTTTCTTGAAGAGAAGGCAAAAATAAATATTAAAAAAAATTAATACAGGATAATAAAAGATACAGCCATTTTTATCACTAAAATCTGTGTTTGTCCCATATTTGCAGTGGAATGCCTTTACTATTTATTTTAGGCCTTTACTTTTAGAAAGCAATATAAGGTGATAATCAAAGTGTGATATCTGAAATATACGAAATTTAAAATGTCTACATATATGAAAAGACAAATATGACTAAATTTAAACTAGACCATTTTATATTAAAGAAATTAATTTGCAGTTGGGAGTTGAATTGTGGGTTTACGTCCCGTTACAGTAGGCACCTCGACTTTGAGCTCCTTACATGATGAAGGTCACAGCCAGAGAGAATATACCTTCAAGATAAGTCTACGGGGCTAAACAAGTAAACAGAGATCCTGGCAAGAATTAACAATTAACGCAACAATACGTCCCTTATATAACAATTATTAATTGAAATATAAGGGACGTATTTTAGGCATATTCAAGTTACTGAGTCTAAAATTTTAAAAATAGTTTTTAGGCCATAGAAATGTATCGTGAATTAAAATACACAATGACTTTTTAACTATATAATTAAATTTATTTCTGTTAATTCAATTTTTCTATTTTATTCCAATACTAATTACAATTTACTGCTGTTACTTCAATGATATTATTTGGGTTCGCAAATTTGAATCAAAAGTCAAACTCACATTTCTTAAGAGGTTTTAGAAATTAAGAAGATCAGTTATTTGAAGCTTGTATTCTATCCTACGATTGACTATGTTATAATTTATCAGTTGAATATGGCCACAGAGAGTTTGGAATACTAAATTCCAAGGAATATGTTATCTGATTGAGTACAAATGAATGTCTTATTGATATTTAATTGAATTAACGTATTCGAAATACAAAACTGTACGATACTTGATTAAAAAATTATATCTCTAATCGGATAAACAGAAAAGGTAAATATTTTGTCTATTAAATCATAAGGATGAGTAAAAATTAATAAAGAAATGATATAAATCATTTAAAGTTCTGTTTGATTAAGAACTTAGTGAAATTTGATCACTCTTCTGGTGAAGCCGTTAAATAAAAAGAGAATTAACTTTTTCAAAAATGGTGGAATTAAAACGATCTATATATCTGAAATCTATTTCTAAGATTTTAATATGCGCTTAAAATCGAGAATTAAATTAATCAGTAGTCAATTCATTTCTCGATCAATAGGAATCCATATTAAAATAGATTTACATATTCCTAGCAAGACATCCGAATAAAAAGAATGTTGAAATTAATTCAGTCGTCACCAAGTCGTATTAATTAACGAGTTCTTTCTTCTTGAAATTATTTCCAGACTTTTTTTCACGCAGCTTAGAAGTAATGCATTTTTTCTTAGCTTACCAGTTTTTTGCATTAATTTTCTTCCTTCTCTCGAAGTCTTTTTTCCCTTTTTTTTTTCGCTGCCTTGTTCCTATTATCTTTTACGCTTATGTGTGAGATTAAATGGTTCAGTATTCTTCTGCTCGCTCGGATTTCAACAGTATGATTCGAGTTGTGATTGAGCCTTGTAATCCTTAGGAATGCTTCATTTTTGAATGATACAATATTAATTTTGTATGGTGGAGATAAATCTGTTTTGATTTTTTTTCAGTCGCTAGGTTGAGGCATTTTTGAATTTTTCTGTATTTTTTTTATTTAATAGCGTTCTTATTTTAAAGTCGTTAATTTTTTGTGATTTATCAATTCATAAGCAGTAATTTTATTAATTACTGGCAAATTAATTGAAATATTTTCAGCGTTATGTGTCTCGTTTGCTTCTAGCGATTAGTATTTAAGCTTTATAAATACTAACATTATTACAAAAGTCTCTTTATTAGAAAAGAGTACGTAATGATATGTTACTTTTTCTGCTTGAAATGATATTTTGTGCACACAATTTGTAACTATTTTTGTAAACTAATAAACTAATTTCGAGAAAACTTTTTTTGAGCAGCAAATTAAAATGCGAATTTGACATTTGTCTGAGCAGTGTTGTAATTTTTGTTGCATATGCTTTCATTTTCTCACATCGTAGATATTTACAAAGGTAATATGAGTTTAAAAATTTAAAAGTGAAATAGTACATAATTACAGATTTCCAACCAATATTTGGAATAATGCTTTTAAGATTCTTGAGTGTTCTACTCTTATAAAACTTACTCCCGTACCGTGAGGTAGTTTAAGCTACTTTATTCATCATTTCTGTCAATGTTTTGAAATTTAGTCAATAACTAATGAGTTCTAAACATTATTTTAATTATCCAACATAGCAGTGGAATCATTTTTTAAAGCATGTCAGGAAGGGAGAATAAGAAAATAAAAAATAATATATGAGCTGTAATGAATAGTTTGAAATTCAAAGAGATGTTATAAAGTATCTTTAGAGGATAATCATGTCACTGAATCTTTAGAGGATAAACATGTCAATGAAACTACAAAAACTATTGATTACAGCTCTCACATAGGTTGAAAAAAGATGCTATAATTTTATTTTCATACCTAATATCTTAAAATTTATGTATTTAAATTTACTAATAGGTATTAATTAATTAGTTATTATTAAATAATTAAAACTATCTTTCAGACAGTAAATTTTTCAACAAGCCCTTTTACATGATTACCAATCAGATTAAAACATATACATCAAGGTATAAACATATAACCTAACTCTATTGCGGATTGTATTCAAGGTGAAATGAAGGTTGGTTGCTATATATAGGGAAGTACTAAACTATGACAATTTTTGTTTAAGAAATTCAATGACAGAAATTTAAAACAAGATTAAGATTTTACATTAGACACTTTTAAGAACAATAATTACAAAAGAGAGAAGTACAATATTCATTATTGCATGTTATTCGATAATTAGAAAAGTGTCAAAACTTTGTATATTAAAATTGCAAATGTTATCTTTAAGCATTTAACTTAAGCAGCAGGACATTAACTAACCTTAGGAGCTTTCTGAAATGCTCTTAGAAGCAAAGGAATTATTAAGAAAACAATTACTACGAAAAGGAAATTTGGTTAATGTAGAGTTCTTTATCCAGGTTTTACTGTGTTCAGTTTATAATTTTAATTTACTAACTTCCAAATTCAAAATCAATGGAATTGATTCGATGCGCAAATGGAATTCAGTTTACAGAGTTCCGATGAGAGAATGTTAGATAAACGAGGTTCGATTTAATTTAGTTTAAAATTTAATTTTGTTGCCCTCAGATTCAAAGACATTGGAGTTGAATCTTAACAAAACACTCGCCAAAATCGGATATTAACTAACACAGAGCTCAGGATGAGAGTCGGATCATCGAGATTCTACTGTATTTAGTTTAAAATTTATTTTTTTAGCCTCAGATTAAAAGTTCTGGAATTGAATATTTACAAAACAGTCGCCAAAATTGAGCATCGGTTAACACAGATTTCTATATAAGAGAGAGTCGGATTATCGAGCTTCTAACATACGTTTTTTTTAAATTTAATTTTGTGACCCTCAGATTAAAAAAGGTTTTGGAATTGAATATTTACGAAATAGGAGCCATGCATGAAGACATTTTTAAGGACCCTTTTGCCACTGCCCAAAAACTTTTTTTGCGGACTCAACGACAGTGTATTTTTTTACACTGGGATAAGAAAGAAGACAAAATAGTCCCCAAGATTTGACATCGGCTTACACGGAATTCCGGATAAGAGAGGGTTGGATTATCGATGTCCTACTGCATTAATCTATCAGTTTTAATTTAACTCTCATATTCTATACGACGCTCAAAAACGAGGTTAAACATCTAAGATAAACGACTTCTATTATATCTAATTCAGAAAAAGAAGAAAGCGTTCCCTCATTTCTAATGTGCCCAGTAATGACGAGTTCCTAGTGAACCGACCGCCAGAGAGAGATAATGCCGACGCCCCTGTATAAATTGCCCCAGCGAAATTCCCCCGCTCCTCTACCATCCCGTGTTTGCTCTACATTCCCCCAGCCCCCGAAAACGCTGTGAGGGGAATCCAGAGCCCGCATCCGCACGATTCCCCATTGATCCGCTGTGCCCACTGGGCTACGGAGGAAAAAGAAGAAAAAAAAGGGGAAAAAAAAGGAAAAAAAAATTCGGACGGAATAAAAAGAAGAGCCCCTCAGCGCTGGAGGAAGATCAAATGTAGATTACCGGGGCTGTAAGTGAGGTCCGTGTCTGGGGTCGCCCCCGCTCTCCGAAGGGCGCACCTGGCGAGAAGTCAATCAAATGTCGCTGTCTTTTTCCGCGTTTCCCCCACACAACAAGCGCCCCTGCATCAAAATCGATTTTCGTTTTGCTTTCAAAAGCAAAAAGGAAAGGAAAAAAAAAGCAGTCTTGTGTTTCTCGGTGGGGTAACGAGGAGGAGGTGGGTAACACATATCCGAGCTTAAATAGGCTCCGCATGCTTCTGTGCTTTTTCTGACACCCGTTTTTATGGGTGTCAACACGGAGCAGGGAGGTGGGGTGGTTGGGGCTTTTTTATGTGTGTGTCTGGTTAAAAACGTCCGCTCGGTAAGCTCCGAGGGATGCGTAGCCTTCCGGAGTCGTGTTTAGGTTTGGTTTATTGTAGTGGAAGACGAGCGGCAAGTTTTTATTGGCACTCGAAAAGTTTGCAGTGAGGACAGGAAGCGTAAAAGATGTAACAAAACATACAATATAATACTTTTGATCTGTGTAAACTGATGGTATAGTTCGAATTTGTGATATTATATTGGGGTAGACGTTTGGGGCATTAGGGGTTGGTGAATTGATATCGCACTAGAACAACACAATGGAATATTGGTGGGTCCAGGATCATAGATTTGTAGACTAGCTTCACACACTTCCTGCACGAAACGCATGGGTTGTAAAATCAATTTATCAACTCTGTTTATGAATCAAGAAATAACTGTGATTGAATTTTTCATTCAATTCGAAAGCAAATGCTAGTTTGTTGTTACAGAATACTTGGAGAAGGTACATTTTTTTCTTAGTCTTAAGTAGAAAAACTGATGGAATGCCAATTAGTAGTTATTCTTGTGTATGTAGATGTTGGTAGGTAGTTAGTTAACGTTTCACTGGAAAACGCAACAGGCTATTGGTGACAGTCCGGGATCAATCCCGAAAGGAAAGATCCGAGGAGAACACCTAGCAATTTTGAACTAAGGTCAGATGACGAGGTCAACACCTGAGTTGGCACCCCATCTCCAAACTTCCACACAACACCAATATGAGGACATTTGAGGTCACTACAGTTTTAACATACACCAGCCCCATGTATGACGGTCTTTGGTTGGATCCAGATTCTAACTCGCAATCCTCCGTTTGCTAATCCGCTACTCTTCCAACCGTGCTACCACTTGCACATTAGAGTAAATGATTATCTGATCAATCGGTCTAGTGGTCAGGGTTCTGGCTCTTGGATCGATAGGTTATTGGGTCGAATCCGGGTACAAAGCATGGATATTTTCATTGTAAATGAGAGTGTGACCTCTCTATAAACGGGTTGTGCCTAGAATGTGTGGTATGCATGTGAGGGGTTACGTTAGCCCATCCATCGTGGTAAATCACTGTAATGCAAATTGGTTCACAAATCCGCCCTTGTTGTGGTGCCATAATGAGTTAATTAACCGAGGAAAAATTAAAAATAGTAATAGATAATAATTAGAAATAGTTACTAATATAGTTTCTGAAGTAGGAGTTTATATCGATCGAACATTTGATAATTTGTGTACGCATTTAAAGGCCAATCAGATTGACAATATTTTTAAAGATATTTTTGAATAAAACAAAAGTTCTTTTATTTGTTGAATTACGATGCTTTTTATGTATTTGACTCATAAGAACATATACTAAGATGGGTTACGCTAATTTTGAATCATTGCTAAGCTGAGGCAAATAAGAGGGTTTGAAACCCCAAACTGAATACCCCAAGGATTTAAAAGCGAAGCATATCTCAACTTATGAAAAAGATACATTATTTTTAACTATATTAGTAACTTATATTCTGGGTTTAATAATTCAAAGCCTTGCACGATAGAGGTTATAGAACTAAAATGTATATCAAGTTATTAAATGGTTTTAAGAAAATTAAAAAAATTGTTCTAACCTGTAAATTCCATAATAATAGTGGATTTAATGAAGAGTTTGAGAGTAGTAAACGGCATTAATAAATATAGATTCCTGTTTATTATTAACGATATTAAGTGATAGTTAGCTTATATCTTTAAAATGTTATCCTTTTACGGCTAGGTTTGTAACGACTTGTTCAGCTGTAATAAAAAGAACAAGTGTTATATATGTTAATAGTAATGTAACAATTATGCATCGAATTACTAGTTATGATAAGAAGAAACGAAAATTGGCAAAACTTTATGATATGACTTAATTTTTAACGATACTAAGCAAATCTTAGGAAAAAAGGGGCATTCAGAATAGAATAATAAATAAATGAAAAGATAAATGAGCATATAAATAGCAAAATTGACGTAAAATTGAAACCCCCTATTCCTGATGAAAACTAAACATTTATCTCTAACGTGATATAAACGAATACACCTACATAACAGCAGACACATTTTCAATCTTAAAAAAATGTATTAACTTATTTCTGCTTATATCAATCTTACTATAGTACCTCCCAATCTATTGTTACCGACTTTCTAGTTCTTACTTGATGACCACTGTTTTTGAGGTAGCATAGTAAACACCGTGAAATCAGAGCTAATAACTCCAGAATCATGTAATAAAGCTGTTTTTTTCGTTATAAACACATTATAGTACTCGATTACTTCATCTGAAATGCTTTCTGTTAAAACATGTCTAAAAGCACACTACACCGTTTATTTCATAAACATTTCCCGTTGTTTTCATATGTAGACGAAATAATTCACTGTGGAAGTTTATAGTCAACAATATGAAAGTGCAAGTTCCGAATTTAAGCTTTTGCCCGATCTCCAACACGAAATTACAAAATCGCATTTCCCAAAGCACCAAAGTAGCTCAAGCACAGAGTTTTTCCGAATAATCTAACTAGCATCCACCCTCTTCGCAGCAAAAACACATCCCCCAATTTACCCCCTCCGCTGACCCTACACTACACACACACCTCACCCATGAAACCCAGGTAATGACCATAGAGCCTGCCGTGCTGAGAGGGAACCCATTCGACGAGCCCTCTGTATCTACATGCAGATGTGAGGAGAGGAAGCCTTTAAATGACGTCATTAGGTGGAACCGTCAGTCGTACAAATGGCTCTAATTGGGCCCAACGCCAGATGATAGAGTTATCTCCGTCGCCGGTGATTAACGTGTTTTGACAGACGTTCTGGACCCCGCCCCTCTTTTCAGCCGGGCGGACCCGTTCGCAGATAGCGCCCGCGGGGTGATTGAAAGGTGTAGAGGGACATTAAACAAATTTCTGGACATCATAATCTGATGTCTAGATTCCCTAACTACTTTTCACTTGGCTGATATCTGAATTCCTAACTACCACTGCCTAGGTAAGCATTAGCACTGTTCTGGGAAGACAGCAGAGATGGATCTTAGTGTGTTTATCCCTCTTGGTGGTTTGGTTTGGTGGTATCTTCTCGTCAAAAACTGCCCTGTAATGGCCAGTCTCTGATGCAAAAAATCTGTTCCAAATTGTCACCAATTCTAGTCAAGGGACTGTTTGTTTCTTTCTACTTGAATCTTGGATCTTTATTCCTCTTGGAGTAGTAGGGCAGTTTTGTCTTGACGAGGTATCTCGTCATTAGCAAGATTGACCAGATCTTCGACGAGATATCTTGTCAAAAGCAACTGGAGGGAAGTAATGGGACTATGTTCATGTGTTTTATTTTACTAAGGGCGAGATATCTCGTTCAGGATGTGGTAAATTTCGCTCAGGATGAGATATCTTGTCGAAGATCTGGTCAATTTTGCTAAGGACGAGATATCTCGTAGAGACAAAACTGCCCTATTACTCTAAGGAGAATGGAAACCCAAGAAGGAAACACAAATTGCCCCTTGTCCAGAACTGGAGACAGTTTGCAACAGGTTTTTGCACCAGAGGCTGGACACTACAAGGCAGTTTTCGATACGAAAAACCATCAAAAGGGTTAACAGAGAAGAAGAGTGATTTGTTTGCTCCCTCTTATATTGTTATTTATGTCGTTTATCCCCCTGGTCTAAAAAATCCTAGACCAGGTCCATAAGATCTTGTCGCCCGAGCAGGGAAGAAGCTGTCTTCTTTTGGTCTTCCACCAATAAATCCAAAGAGGTACCGATGTCAAGAACATGAGAGGGAGTTACAAGCGAGGCAGTACAGGACTAAGATGGAAAACCTTCCTACAGCACTCGAAAAACATACTTTTGGTGTGCTCCATTTTTACAGTCTTCTAAAGTTCATTTAAATTCTACATCTTTCAGACGTCTGGAGTAATTACTCTTCGTTGAGCGGACAGTAATCTTTTAATCTAAAGTTTCGTAAATTATGATTTTTATCAAAATTAGATCGAACGAGTTATTTATTCGGTCGTCGGTACTGTTGTTTTAGATTGGAAAATAACTTTAGATTTGCCTTAAATTAAAACACCCAATTTGATATTGATTACCTTTATCAATGAGGGGTTTAGCAAAGTACATATAAATAATTGCTGTAATATGACTTTTTTCATCATTTTGTAATTAAATCCCTGAAGGAAATATTAATTTCTTCAGTTAAAAATTCTGATCTAGGATACTAAAAGTAGGCAATGAGTGCTTTAGTTTTTCACTGTGTTACTTTTTTGACACACCCGGGCGAATTAGACAGAGTTCTCATGATAATTCAGTTTATACACATTTATATAAGAACAGCATGTTTTCATTTTTATTGTAATTCAGTATTTTGGTAATGGTATGTTTAACCGATTTCTAAAATGCTCGAATTGGGGCTTGGTAGCTCAGTTAATATAGTTGCGGATTGTTTTCCGAAATTTCCCTTCGAGATTGATCCCGGACCGTCATCAATAGCCCTTTGTGTTGTTCCAGTACGACGTAAATTTAACTACATCTCTTCTACCAACACTCAGATTGATTGAAAAAGGGAAAAAGAATCCTGTTTCTGAATGAACTATTCTTACTTGTAGGTGTATTATTTTCTATTGTTACCTAAATAAATCCATATCGAATAAATGTTAGATGCACCACTTCCTCTCTGTAGAATAGAAATTTTCATTTAAAATGTTAATGCAGATTAATATTTTCATTGTTACACTAATACTTTCATTAAAGTGTAACAATTAAAATGTTATACTTACTTAAATTACTTACTTTCATTAAAGTGTAACAATTAAAATGTTATACTTACTTAAATTACTTACTTTGATTAAAGTTTAACAATTAAAATGTTATACTTACTTAAATTACTTACTTTCATTAAAGTGTTAATATAGATTTACATTTTTATTGTTAATTAACATTTTCATTAAAATGTAAATGTAGATTAACATTTTTATTGTTACATTTTCGTTAATGTCATAATGTAGATTCATATTTTAATCGTTAATTAACATATTTATTAAAATATTAATGTAGATTAACATTCGTGATTTTTCTCGGTATTAACGTAGATTATCTAGATAGACGAGGGAGAATAGCATCTACAAGACTTGACTTCAATTGCAGCCGACTGGAGGGATTAGCATTTGATCCTTGGTTCAACAGGTTCTGGGCTCGAATCTCGGTTTTACCTTATGTTCGTAGCGCTTCGGAATTCACTTTAAACCGTAGTCCTGGTCTAATTAGCTCTCGTGTAACAAAAAATGCCTGTGGTACGACAAACCAAACTTGATAGACGAGGTAGAACTACACCTACGAAAACCTGACCTCAGATGCTCTACGCGATAATCCGCATCTCGCTGAAAGCAACAAACAGAATGTTTCACTTAAATAAAAATTTCCTGCGCTTATTATCAAATCACCAACACGAAAACTCCCACTCGGCAAAACAGGACACAACAACAAACAAACATCTCGAGCACCCACAATTCATACGATTTCGGATCACGTCTACAGCAGCCCGAGCTGCATTCAAAGTGCCCCACCAGACACAGCTGACGTGCACAATATTTCAAGATCACGACGAGGCTTCGTGCGAAGGCAAAATTGGAAAAGCACCCGACGGAAAGCAAGAATAATAATAAGAAGCCAAGTCCCCTTATTTGGGTAGCAGCGGGATTTAATTTTTTGCCGCCCTTTCAACGAGTCTGCAGCAGGAAGTGGCGTTGCGTGTAGGGCGGTCGTGTAAAGTGTCAAACTCGCGTCGCAATAAGTGAGTGGTGTAAATCTTTGACGCCGGCGCGTGTTGCAGCAAAGAATTCGACGGGGGACATGGAAAATTACTTCTCCCGCGTCCGGCGAGATTTGACGAGAGGTTAACGGTCCGTGGAATAGACAAGCCCTTGATCCCTTTTCGATATGGTTGTCGCTGCAGTAGGTTGGAAAATTTCAGCAGTTTGCTACAACCGCTTTCGCGCTTTCCTTGGAAAACTCCCGGAAAATTTGCTGAACTCGGCGATGCGTCGCTCCTGTTTGTCACAAAGTGCCCTGCTGGCTGCTTTGAGATTTACTCTGACAGGATTTTAAGGGATAATTATCGTAACCCTTGGTGTATGTGCGTACGATTTTCGATGTTTACTTTCTGGATGCGAAGGATTTGGGATTCGTCTTTGGAAGACAAACATGCGATTCGTAAAGAAAAATTCCTTCGAATGTGCTTGTATTTAAAAAAAAAAGAATCGTATTTTGTTTTGCGAATTTACAATAGACAATAAATGAGTAGTGTAAATCTTGACGCCAGTGCGTGTTACAGCAAATACACTGCTGGCCACCCAAATTGCAACACCAAGAAAGACAAGAGATATCACAACAAAATTTATTTTGTAGATAACATGTTGACCAAGTATCAATTGATTAAATTTATAGACTTCTGTGAAGCGTGGTTCCTGCCAAAATCAGTAGCCATTGTTGGAGATCACCGCTGCCACACGCCTCGGCATTGATTCAAAGAGACTTTGGATGTGTTCTTGGGGTACAGCAGACCAAGCAGCTTCCACACGTTGCCAAAGTTGATCTGGTGTGGCAGCTGGGGATGTATTCTGGGTCAATCGTTGAGCAACCATGGACCACATGTTTTCTATCGGCGAAAGATCCGGAGAGCGAGCTGGCCAGGGAAGCAATTCAATCTGGCGATTGACGAAGAACCCTTGGACAATGCGTGCCACGTGTGGTCGCGCATTATCCTGTTGAAATATGGCTGTGGGCAAGCCCTGAAGGTAAGGAAGGACAACTGGCTCCAACACCTCGGAGATGTAGCGCTGGCTGTTTAAAGTACCGGCAATGCGTACTAGAGGAGTGCGAGAGTGATATCCAATACCGCCCCATACCATAATACCCGGTGCAGGACCAGTGTGGCGGTGCATAACGCAGCTGTTCAGCATCCTCTCTCCACGGTGTCTCCAGACTCGAATCCGACCATCGTGGTGTTGCAGACAGAAGCGTGACTCGTCAGTAAAGACAATTTCATTCCATTCTGCCGTCCACATCCTTCTTTCATCGCACCATTGGCGGCGGAAACGTCTGTGGTTCTGCGTCAAGGGTAGACGAAGCAATGGACGTCTTGCGGACAGACCACTCTGCTGTAAACGGCGTCGAATGGTACGCGCAGACACTGGATGATGCGGTACAGACTGAATGTGCTGTGCTATGGTTCGTGATGTGGCTGAGCGATCCGTCACTGCCATACGCACAATATGCCTGTCATCACGTGAAGTGGTGCACTGAGGTGGATGCGATCGAACACGTCGGTCCGTCGTACCCTCCTGCATCCAACGATCACATATCCGCATTACAGTTGTTTGGTTTCGTCCAACACGACTACCGATTTCCCTGAAAGATAATCCACAATCTCGGTAGGCCACTATCCTTCCTCTGTCGAACTCGGATACTTGATCAAAAGATGATCGCTGTTTTCTACGAGGCATAATTGATCGTTTTTTTGAAAAAACCACAAGAAAAACACAATTGCCGTACTTGAAATCGTCGAAATCTCCAAGCCTTAAATAGCGCTTTGAAGTGGCGCCACAGGCGCGCGTGATGTGCGTCTGCGCTGAAATTCTAATCATTTGCATATCTCACCTCCGCTAATGCATGTTGTAAATTTCATATTATTTGCATGCTTCCTTCAGGGTGTTGCATTTACGGTGGCCAGCAGTGTAATTCAACGGGAGACATAAAAAATTACTTCTTCCGCGTCCGGCTAGATTTGACTAGAGGTTAGCAGTTCTTTTAAAAGTACAATTTTCAGGATGAATAAGGTTCCTCACATAACCTTATTCGTTGTTAGCGAAAATGGTCTCCAGAATTCTTTGTACCATCGTTCAAAAACAACAATTTTTTGAATATTTAGTAGAGTTCCCACCTATTCTATAATGAATGAATTAAATATTCTGTTGAGAACACTGTCCCAACGTCTTGAGGAAAAAATGGCACAGCTTGACCAATCTCGGACTTAGCGCCAGAAAACCAAAACCCAATCCCACCTAACAAATGAGCTTTAAAAGGCAGGACTTTAAAATTAGAGTATTTGGATATTTGAACAGACAAAACAAATTCTAGGCAAAATAGAAGTCGTAGTTCAAAGCAACTTATAAAAATCGTTGATGGTAAAAAGAACATTTAGTCATTTCGGTGGTAATCGACCTTCTTCGTTTAGGACCAAAAAATTGTTGATGAAACAAGGAATAAGATTGTAAGCAAAATAAATAAGTAAGACATCAAATGAAGACTGAAACGAAACCAGGAGTTAAAAAAATAGAGACCTTGAATATTTAGATAAGATTATATACCTACTATTGTTCAGGACCATACAAATTTTGGAATTCTATGACTATAAAATTTGATTATAAGCACGCACTTCACAATCGTTGAAGGTTAAAACAACGCTATACATATTGTCGAGAGATCGATTGATTTATTGCAGGGAAAAGTTCTCGCCTGTCTTGCTAAGGATGTTCGCCCATGAAAGAGTCATGCCGACTGGACATTAACACCCCCTCGGAAGGAGGGGTGGCCCCACAGAAAGACAGATGGCGTGTCAGGGAACAAGAAAACGAAGAGTGCTAAAAGGAGGTTGTCGCCCGAACGCCATTCCTCCATTAAACGCGCTCCTCCGTCCCGATTGACGACAACCACGCAAGAGCTCCAATCCAGCTTCTCACGAGATATCCAATTTCGATTCCAACTTCTGGGCTTCCGGTAGTAGAGCAGATGGCGGTTCTGATGCACCAGAGATGCTAATGTATGTCGTAGATTTTGACTTTCGTTAAGCGAAATCAGGTGGAGACATACCTAGTGACGAATACCCTTGTGGTGAGACAGTATCGTAAGTTCGTTCACCCTCGTGATGGTTGTCTCAACGAGGTATCTCGTCATTAGCAAAACTGACTAGACCCTGAAGGACGAGATATTTCGTCATTAGCAAAACTGACTAGACCCTGAAGGACGAGATATTTCGTCATTAGAAAAATTCACCAGATCTTGATCTCGCCATCATCAAGAAATCGTCAATATCTTGATGACGAGATATCTCGTCAAACATTAGCAAAATTGGTCAGATTTTGATTGACGAGATATCTCGTCGAAACCACTTGGAGGGTTAACACTGGAAAGACTGGGAGCTGCTTTATACCCAGAAAGACAGAGGGGGCCAGTGTGGCCCCACGTTCTTATAGAACTCTGGATCAAATTATGTAGATGATATTAGGTAGCAGATGATAGATTCAAATTGAAAATTTATGTCACACTGACCACATGTTCCTATTCAATGTATCACGTGAGTAAGGTGTCAGATATTCCAACGTTTAGAAAAATAATTATCTCAGATGACGACTGCAGCCAAAACAGTGTTCACTTCCTATGTTCACATCTGTAGAGGGGAGCATAACGTTTATTAACAGAATGAAAACAATGCGAAACTGCTTTGAATGTCATTGCTTGGTAACCGTTCCCAAACGGGAAAAATTTCGAGGTATTATTGCGAAATACCATAAGGCCCAAGCCATCTTTCTAGGTATAGGGTTCTACATTCTATGTCCCGCTAGTATAAAATAATCAAATTCACAATAAATGTGGACCATATAATTAAATGCCACAACATAACAGCATATTCAATTCATTGGAAAGAGTTGGCAGGTAATTGAATTAACGCATTGAGCAACACAAAGGGTTATCGGTGACGGTCCGGGATCAATCTCCAAGGAAAAAGATCCGATGACAACACCTCGTAATTTTGAACCACGTACAGATAACGTTAATAGGTAAGAGAGTTACAGACTATCAGAGTTCGAGGCAGATACAGGCCCCGTCAGTCTTTCTTGCGTAAAATAAATTAGCCTACAGCGAATACCAGCCAGAAAAACAATCCAGAGGAATGCGAAGCTTTTACTTCCACTACCGAAATGTTCTCACACAATAATACCGGATTATCGTAAAATGTAGTTTATCATCATTTCGACAATGTTTGGTGATTAATCTAACCATTTATTTAATTAAACAACATTTTAAAGTTTTCTTAAATGTTCACTGTTCACAAAATTCCGATCTTCAGTATATAACGTTAAGATAAATGCGCTTCTCCAAGTCTGCCGATCAACTAACCACGCAGAAATTTCGCGTTAAGGACTACAACTGGAAATAATGACTCAAGGATGCAACATTAACCCTTTGAGCGTCACGAGATTCCTAGTAGCGTAATGTTGCTTTTCCCCCACAATACACAGAATGACTAATAACCACGTCTATTGGTTGAAAGAATCCTATGAAACATTCTATTGGTCAGGAAGGCAGACTTGTTGGAAGTCATGCAGGGAAAACTAGGATGCAGAAGGGATATATGTAGCTGAGAGAAGAAAATTGTGAATGTTTGGATCACCAAACGACTGTGTAGTAAGTTTAAAAGTTTTTATGGAGATAAAAAACGTATACTATGAACGGTAGAGACACAGTTTAAAAAGCGAGGAGTGGTAACACTATCCAAAGATAATAAACTTACTCAAATTTTAATCATGTTGTTTATTTTGTTTGGGATGGTAGTGAGCAATTTAATCCATCAAAACAGCTCTATACCAAATAAGACTTTTTTACACCATTCGGACTTGGCATAAAAGTAATAGATGCGTTCTCCTGTGCAATTAAAATACAGCGGTCTTAGAAAAGCTTAACACTCCGAGAGTCACTATATTTCCGAGTAGTGTAACATTGCTTTTATTCAACAATACACATGACTAAATAATTACTTCTATTGGTTGAAAAATACCCAGGAAGGATTCTATTAGTCAACAAGTTTTAAACAAGTTTGAACAATCAGACCCAAGTAAACAAGGAGTAAAATTTAAAAAATTCAAGAGGGCCACGGTAGCCCGGTTTGAAGAGTAGCGGATTAGCAACCGGAGGATTGAGAGTTCGAAAATCGTTCCAATCAAAGACCGTCGTGTTCGGGGGAGCTGGGGAACCTTAAATCTGTCGTGGCCTCAAATGCCCTCACATTGGCATGGTGTGAGTTTGGCGAGTGGGGTGGCCAGATCAGGTGTTGATCTCGTCATTTGCTCGTGGTTCAAAATGACGAGGTGTTATCCTCAAAACTTTCTCTTCGGCATAGATCCCGGATTGTTGCAAATATTTAATTTTGTTGCTCCGATGCGACGTTAATTCAACTACCTACCTATTCTACATTCCACCACTAAAACACTAGCGCCATCTACATCTAGCTTGCCAGGCAGGTAGATGGTTGAATTTACGTCGCACTGTGGAGACACAACGACGGGCTAAAGGGACGTCCTTGAGCAATCCCGAATGGAAAGATCCGAGGATAATACCTCGTAATTTTGAACCACGAACAGATGACGAAGTCGACACCCGAGCTGACACATGGCTTTCCAAACTTCCACACCGCGTCAGCAGGAGGACATTTGAGGTCACAACCTATTTGACGTACACCATCCCCACTTACATGATTTTCTTTGGTTGGATCGAGTTTCGAACTCGCAACCCTCCGGTTGTTAATCTGCAACTCTTCCAACTGGGCTACCGTGGCCCTCACCAAATAAAGGAGTCTATTGTAGTATTTTAATTTTTTTAGATCAGATTTGGAGTGGACTGATGTTCGTAATTTGTGTAAATAGCTCACTGCATATGAATAGAAATAAGTGATTTATGGCAGATTGTGCCCCTCTCTGTGTTGATCACAGTAATATCTGGTGTATTGCTTGACCATATCTGTTACAAAACAATTTTTGATCATACAGATAGATAAATATGCGTCATTTTGACGAAAGGAATCCAAGCAAAGCATAGATAATTAACAATGAGTGATAGTAAAGACCATATTATTGTGTGTGTTGTGTGTGTAGTGTGTGTGTTGTATGTGTGTGTAGTGTGTGTGTGTTGTATGTGTGTGTGTTGTATGTGTGTGCAGTGTGTGTGTAATCGCAAAATTTTGTAAAATTGAAGCAATTGACTGAACTAGTATATTAATAGGCAAAAATATAACAAATATACACACATAGACATGAATATAGTAGAATAGAACTATATACACTATTGCAAGTATTGAGTCCCAAGCCGTTTCTGATCATATACAGAAAAACGTGCTTTTTACAGCGAGTGGTATAGACAGATGGATATGCAAATGAGTTCATGGCGTGTCTACGACTCTAGAATTACGTGATAGCACACCATATTTTGGTCACGATAGGTTTCTTTTGTCTTTATGTCTGAGAATGTTTTCCGTCGTGTCTTTTAGAATTTTGGTTTGGTTTGGCATTCTGCGATTACTTTTGCTACGGGAGGGCTAATTAAACGAGGTTCTACAACTTAAAGGGAATTCAGAACCACAACGAACACCTATGCTTATACCGGGACTTGAACCTTGTGACTGTCTTACTCGGGGTCAGAGCGCTAGTCACCCAAACACCAGGCTGACTGCTATTTTTAAGGTCTGATCCACTTCATTATATATGGTACAAAAACGAGTACTTTAGTTGCTTCAGCTTCCCATGCTCCATTAAGCAAAATGGTATGCCATATTCATTGATTTTATGACTATTTTCAGATATTTTTTTTCGATGAAACTTCGATTTGGGCAGAATTTTAGAGAAAGTATTTTAAGTATTTTATTTTATTGTTTGCTTAAGCATTTTATTTTATTGTTTGACTAGCTCTTTTGATTAGAGCTTCCACCTCTGCTTGTGTTACTCTCCCGTTGTTGCTACTTATTCCGTAATCCTCCTGGTGATAGTCTGGATGAGGTATCACGTCATTTGCAAAACTGTCCTGATCTTGATGACCTAGAAATCTCGTCAATGCTGACAAAGTGTCGATTTAGCCATCATAAAATAATCGGCAATATAATCATGACGAGATATCTCGCCATTTGCGAAATTGATCAGATCTTGATGGACGAGATATCTCGTAGAAACTACTTGGAAGGTTAACGCCTAGCTAAATAGCTAGATCGTTCATGAGTATGACCGTGTTCAATAAGCTCAACACTAAAGCAGGACTTCCAACAATACTCTCTCTTGCCAAACCCACACAGGCCATGGGGTATAGACATAAGAGCGGCTTCTGAAAGACTAGTTCTGGAGCACTTGAAGGTAGAAGTCCGACTTTGTCCCGTTGCCTGTTAACCTTAGCTGGGCATTGTCGAATAACTTTCACGCCTTGGGTCACCTTACCTGGAGAATAATCTATAGATTTACTTCACCCATTCCGTTCAGTGACAATCCCCATCACGTTGAGGCAGCATAGCAGGGTCTGGGGGAGTGCTCCTCTGCACATACATATTAGACTGCAGTGATGCCACTTTAGAAGTATTAATTGGGAATCAAGAAGAGCAGCGTATCGTCTACTTGAGCGACAAAGTCTATTGGATTGGTCTAGTATTTATTAGAACAAAACGATTAACAGCAACATAAAAAAAATCACATTTGTCAACACTTGACTTTTGCAGTCTTTTTGCTTTTAAAATGACTGATTAAATTGTGACACTCAGATGATCCCCTTTATTTGTAGACACGTCGTAATTTCGAACCACGGACAGATGACGGAGTTGACACGTGAGCTGGCACCCGACTCTCTAAACTTCCAGATAACGCTAACGTGAGAACATTTGATACCATGCCAGATTTAACAGGCACCAGTCCCCACGTACATGACTGACTTCAGTTGGATTGAGTATCGAACTCGCAACCCACCTGTTTCTAATACGAGACTCCACCAACTGGGCTACTCCGGCACTAAATAATTATTGACCATATTTACGTGTTTTTAATCTTTATTAGTCATATTTTAGTTTTAAAATTCTTACTAATGTAGACTATTGTTCAGTTTTTATCTGTTTAAGAAGTAGCTAACCAAAAATTATAATCCTCTTTTCGATTATAGTTACTTTATTACCTTTGGCATCTTTCTATCTTCATGTAGGATCCGAGAGTAGTTATATTCTTTATCTTACTTTTCTTGTTTATTTCACTTTCCGTCTGAAACTCAATTTCAATTGCGAAAGATCTAAAACAACTCCGTTTCGACTAGTTAGAATTTATCAATGTATGCTTAAATATTTTATAATCCCCTTTTACATGAGAGTAACTCGAAAAAGGAACACATAATTTATATATGATTATAAATTACAAATATATATATATATATATATATATATATATATGTACAGGGTGAATCTAAATTGTTTTTACAAAATAAGAGGGGTGATAGTACCCATCCAGACGAGCAATAATTACCATGGAACATAGGGTCGTATTCCACTTTGAGAGGCAGAAAAGAGTAAAATTTGAATTTTAACATGAACTTACAACAGTGTTGGGAAAGCGAATGAACGATACCAAAAGTTGCACAATCTGATTTATTGATCAGAGAAGTGCTCAAAGTGACGGCCACGCGTGTCGTTGCACAGTTCACACCGGCGAAGGAATGACTGGCGCACCCTCTCGAAGATTCCTGGTGTTGTGTTAACTTTGTCTGCTGCAACACCGATTCTCGCTACGAGATCTTCAGCCGAGTCTACAGGCGTCTGGTACACTA
The DNA here is from genome assembly GCA_933210815.1 of Meta bourneti. Lineage (NCBI taxonomy): Eukaryota > Metazoa > Arthropoda > Arachnida > Araneae > Tetragnathidae > Meta > Meta bourneti. Next base: position 76,297,295 of record OW119929.1, on the reverse strand, counting down.
AAGATTTCATGTGTCCCCAGAAGAAAAAGTCCAGTGGGTTGAGGTCCGGTGAGCGAGAAGGCCAAGCCACACGTCCGCCACGTCCGATCCATCGTGCGGGATATGTGGCATTCAAGAAGTGCTACGTAGGCAGGTACAAAACGACGTCAGAGGCGATGACTTGTTCATGCTCGACGCGTTTCGACTTTACTCTTTTCTGCGTCTCAGAGTGTAATGCGACCCTATATTCCATGGTAATTATTGCTCGTCTGGATGGGTACTATCACCCCTCTTATTTTGTAAAAACAATTTAGACTCACCCTGTATATATACACAAATTACTTATGTGAGCCTTTATGCTAAAATTGTTTTACAAAACAGATATATATTTATTGCTTTAATATATTTATCTTTATAACCTGTAGTGAATAACATTTGATATATTTCATTCTTGATGAGTCACCACGTTGAAAGTTCATGAACTAGAGTTTATATAATGTAACTAAATTGAATTTACCCGATACGTGTGTAATAGGAAATCTCTAGATAGCGTAAATCACCTATTCGAAAAGACATTATACTTAAAGCCCTACCTTTCCCCGAATTCAAGGTGGAAGCTTTGACGCCCCATTTTAATATGATATATTCAGTGATGCTCAATCGTTTCCTCTGACCTTTCCGATGGTTTTATGAGTGATTTGAAATTTTAGGTATAGCTACGCCATTTTAAGGAATGCTTATAATAACACTGTGTAAAAATGTAAACATTTCATTTATTAGATATTTATCGTAATATTTACAGGGTATTTTATGACTTAAATAGGATAGGAGATATATTTTTATCAACTTTCTTTCGCATTCCATCAACCATGCGTTTAAATACACACATGTCTAAACATTAAGGAAATCAATATCAAGTCCTGTGCCAAGTACTTGCACCAAAGTATCTCAAATAACGAAAGAATATTATACAATCTACCTGGAGTACAATAAGGACACCCATATTACTCGTGATGCTACTGGAAACCAAAGAAATGGAAATAAAAATCTTAGATGAGCACAGTAGGCTTTAGTTATTGCGAAAAAGAACATTTTTATGTCTCTGCTACAAACAATTTAATAGGTATAAGTACTGGCCTCTGACTCTAATACAGGCCTCACAACGTTCAGACTGGCTTTCCACAAGGCTGTCTTTCTTATGACAATGAGTCCTATTCGCGCACTAGAGCACGTTTACTGCGTTCCTTGGAGGTGTTGTAAAGGCTGCAATCCGACATCCGAAGGCCTCCCAAGCATGCTCTATTGGATTGAGATCAGGTGACTGATACGAATTTCGAATTATCCTTAATTTTTGGATATGTGTGGATATAATTTAAAAACGTGATAGCATTTAAGGAGGCAATACCAGAAGGGATTTAATGAAACGTAAACTGAAATTTAAAAAATGATACTTAAAATTTAAAAAAATCCAATAATTTTACTCATCACAAAGACCAATATATTTGGTGGAGGTTATTATAATTACATACATATTTCTATTTTTCATCAATTTCAATCCCTACAACTCTAAGCAGCTGCGAATCATTAACATTTCTAATGTATTCCAAAAAGGAACACTTTCCCTCTGCTAATAGGGACCACACACAACGCGAGCATGCTACATTCCTGATCTCAAGAATGGAAATGTCCGAAAAATGACCCAACACAACTGCAGCCTCGGGTAATTTAGAATTGGAAGGAAGGGTAGATCGAAAAATTTAATGACGACAGCCTTGTACCCGTTCTATTTTTTACATTATTCCACTTCTTTTCACATTCACTTCTGGTGTAAAAATCTGGGGCTGCTGGCTGATCATTTCGTGCCTGCAATCATCACGTTATGAAAAAGGGCCTCATTATTTAGAGTGACCGTTCATTGCGACCACAGGTACTAGGTACTAATCATCGCGGAGGGGACAATAAGTAGGAATCGATCATTTCGTTCCCCACCAATCACGGTGTGGTGTTGGCTGAAATTTTACAGAATTCTTCTTTCTGCTCCTTCGTTTCGGCTGGCTCATTGATTTTTGCTTCGGGAAACAAACGAGTCGCTCGGGCATTGATCACTTTTTTAAATATTGAGGTTGGGTTTTTGGTGTTGTTGCTTCCAGGGTTATATCATGGGGTTTGGAATAAAGGGAGAAATGCTGCCATCTATCTGTATCTAATATATTTCATTAACTTACATGGTACAGAAATCGATATTATTTGTATATTGGCGAATGTGTGACAACAAGCTGATGTAAAACATGTAAAACCAACCACTACTAATTTTGTCGATTCGTTTAACCCTCCAAGTGGTTTCATCAAGTCAAGTGGAGATATCTCGTCCATCAATATCTTACTGTACCATGATCCCTCCGACTCACCAGAGGTTTAGAGTTTTCAGTAGAGGGACGGGGAGAAAGAAAATGATATAAAAAAGATATCACATATAATATAACAATTGGACATATACAAATGCACAAACGGAACAAAAGGCATCAGTATTCAAGGATTAAAATTGGAATATAACAGCAAAAGCATGAACAGAATTCAAAGAAATTACCCAACACAACACACATAATTAAACAGCACTAGGAACAGAAGGAACAGAATTCAGGGGTTGGAGGGCCGAAAGGAGGCACACAAGGTGACGCGATTATTTTATTCGTCGTTTCTTAAAATTTATACAATGGATATTTGCGTATGATATGAAGTTTTGATGGTTAAGCCATCGGGGCAAAACACCCCAGTTTAATGGCTAAAATATATATACATTTAAATTCTTCAAAAATTTATCAAGAATAGAACCTTAGGAAAGAAAGGAAAACACCCTCATTGGGAGTGTTCATAAAATAAAATATAAAGTAAACCTTATTTTTAAAATAATTAAAATAATAGCACGCTCTAGAAAGACGAAGTAATATATTACGTTAAGTCTAATTAGAACTATTAAAGAAAAAATCCATCAATATCTTGCAAAATTTTGCTAATGACGAGATACCTCGTCCATCAAGATCCGGCCAATTTAGCCAATGACTAGATTCCTCGTCAAGACAAAATTGCCCTATTTCTCTAGGGGGAATGGGAATCCAAATATGGAAAACAAATTGTTCGTTGCCCAGAACTAGCGACAATTTCAAACTGATTTTCGTATCAGAAGCTGTCCAATACAGGGCAGTTTTCGACGCGATATACCTCCAAGAGGATTAAATAGGCTTGATTTGAGGTATGGAACTATAAAATACTGTTAAAAATATACGGGAGAGAAAATAAAATTATTCAGCTGTCTGATTACAGGCGATCTGAAACCTGGAAGATAGAAATCAGAGCAGAAAAGAAAATGCGAGCGAATGAGGAAATAGATTTATATGATTAAATTTGTTGAATCACCTCTAAAGTACATAAGATGGAATTGAATTGGACACCCAGAAGCTAACTATGATAGCATGACAGGTATTTTACCACGCACTTTATCGGAAATACGAATTAACCACAGTGAGAAGTACATGACATGCTGTATATATTTTTTGATTAATTTTATTCCTTTTGAAGGTATGAAACATGCACATCAGTGCGTATATATCAATTATAAAAGGATTTAAATAAGGCATGAAAAGTGAATAATGACCCTGCCGTTAATTGATATAAGTTGAAATTTCAGCGTAGATGCAATGCGTCGGTCTTCTAAAATACATATATATTTCACTAACGTACGTGGCACAGAAATCATCGTTATTTGCATATTGTCGAATATGCAACCAACGAATATCAAACATTAGACGGTAAAAGCAACCACTACGATATTATACCACTTAGTTTAAATAGGCTTTATTTTACACTCCAAGTGGTTTAACGCTATATCTAATTCAATATCTGACCAATTTTGCTGATCGCGAGATATCTCGTCATCAAGATATTGTCAATTTTTTATGATAACGAAATCAAGATCCGGTAGTTTTCTTCTAATGCCGAGTTATCTCGACCATCAAGATATGGTCAGTTTTGATAATGACGAGATCCTCGTTGAGACAACCACCAGGAGGGTTAAGCTACAGAGCTGAATAATATTGCTAAATCTCTAAGAAAGAATTAACCACTTACAGAATTACACGGACATCGATCACTTTTTTAACCATCGAAGAGTGGTTTTTAGTGTTGCTGCTTCGTTGGTTATACCATAGGAATTTGAACAAGATGAGAAATGTGACCATTTCGATGACTACAGCGGTAGGTATTTTAATTAACGTCGCAGTGGATCAACACAATGGTCTATTGGCATCGAACCGGGATCAATCCTCAAGGGAAAGATCCGAGAACTATATCACGTAATTTTGAAACACCTGAGCTGACATCCCACGCTCCAAACTTCCACACCACGCCAACGTGAGGACATTTAAGGCCCCCGACAGATTTATCGTGCACCAGTCCCCTTTGTACTCGACGGTCTTTGGTTGGATTCAAACTCGCAACATTCCAATTGCTAATCCGTTACTCTTCCAACTGGGGTACCGCGGCCCATGGCTACAACGGATATGGGCAATACAAAATCGACTGTTACGGAATTCATTCGCCAATCTGATCGATAAGATTAAATATGCTTATTTTGAACTTTGGAGCTGCATAATTGCTAAAACTGCACGGAAGAGCTTGCCATTCTAATGAAATTCTTCCGCATACTGATTACAGAAAACAATGAGTAATCTGGAAGATAGAAATTAACTCAGAAAAAGTCTGCGAAAACACGAAAATAGGTTTAGTGGCAAAAAATATCGAATTGTTCTTTAACAAGTTATGTGATGCAATTGAAACTGACGTTCAGAATCGAATTGTGGAAACATGAATCAGGTGTAACTTTTTACCATGAACTTTATTGAAAAATAGCAGAATTACCCTGCGATGCTTGGGCTGAATTGGTTAAAAGTTGATTCTATTTCATAGAAAAAAGCAAGCATCATTTAAGTGTACAGAAAATATTTTTTAACATCGTTTTAACTTTTTCATAGTTTCTGCAATTTACTTCGGACGCAAATATGCATATATAATATATCCATCCATGTAATCCATTTCATATCCATCACACTCTTGCTGTAAGACAAACTACAAAAGCTCTTTCTGAGATGAATTTTTCCAATCAGTATTTATTATTTGTGGTAACCTTGCACCATGGATTAGATGTTTTCGAATTACATTATCATTGTGAGAGGATGGCAAATTAAACTGTTACGGCATTCGTGGTTAATTTATTTTGAAGCACACATTTTTTTCTTGAAAATTCTATTCAACCGCACGTGGAATAATGGAGCTTGTTTAAAAGATATTTCATCAGTATAGACAAAGCAAACTCAATAAATTACAATTTTTAAAAAATCACTGCTTTCAATGAACGTTCCACAGGTAACTAAGTTGTATACGAAGTTTCAACTTCAAGTAAGCAACCTCGACCTTCTGCCACTTATAAAAAAATTTCTATTTTACAAGAGTCCTAGTTTACATACTATTAATATGATATTATTCCAAGATCAGCAATGTCTTATTTAAAATTCACTTTCCTCCAACAGAAAAATTTAGTTTTAAATCGAATCCTTAAGGTACTTTTCTCAATTGAGAGACCCAGTTTTTATATGGAAACCACGTACCTATTTAGAATGATAGATGTAGTTACATGACTATGGAGTACAGCTTTCAATAATACCCATTAAATATGAAAAACGAATGTAAATTAAATTGATTTTAATCGTCATGTAATGAAAATATGTCCAAATTTAGAAATATCTTTGAACTACAACGTATGGATTTAATGTAATATATCTTATTTTAGAATAACTTTATTTTAACTTTACCAGTCATTTTGAAATAAAAAGTTATACACCATACTTAAAAAGATTTCCATTTATTTCTATGAAATAGAATTCTACAAACTATAACGTATTTAACCAAAGACTTAAGGAAAGTTCGTCGAAATATACATATACAACCAAGAAATTACATGTCTAGTGGTATTTGGCAGAAAATAAAAATAATTCGTTACAATTTAACTCCTAAATAAATATATTTGTAATATGGAAAGTAATGGAAAATATAAATACAAACAGAAACAAAATTCTGGTTATCGAAAAATTTAAAATTCTGAAAAACGAAAGATCTGAGCAAGCGAGTCGAATTTCGACGTCATGAGAATATTGTGGAATAGAAAAATTCGAAAAGGACGCTTGAAAAATATTGATAGACAATAATTAATTATTTACAAAAAGAACACACATTTACAAAAATTAGAAATGCTCAAATATGACAGCACCATTTCTGTCTTAACTCAAATACAGAAACACGGAATTCTAAATCTATTTTATAAAATAAAACATTAATTCTGGCGTTGCCAGATACCGAATTTCAAAATTACGCTTTTATCAATGAATTTTTGTTTTGGCTTTTCGTGTTCCATTACAAAATGCAAGTTGTGTAAAATGAAGCTTTTTAAATATCCATTTTTCATCATTCAAATATTACTAAATTATTTATATTGTGGAAAGAAATAAAAAACAGTTCAAACATAATTAGAATTTTAAATTGTTTAAATATAATGTTTCGAAAAAAATTGTTTTTCGAGCAATACTGGTAAAACAATTTTATTAGAAAATTTGATTTTCGATCAATACTGGTAAACCAAACTGAGTTGCGTACCACAATCGTTTTATGCTCAATGTTTTTCCTTTGACAATTTCAAACTGATTTAGCCCCCATCTAGGTTAAAGAGAAGGGGGTTAATATGTAGCTTGCGTTGCTCGCATCGTTCGCAAACTTTAAATGTATCAAATTTGGTGTGGATTGGTCTAGTAGATTTGTATAGAGAACATGCAGATAGAGACAGACGCCAACTCTGCTTTATATGTATAGATAAGTGGATTTTAGATTCTTCATTTTTATTTGATTTGGACATTGAAATGTGCATATTGATGCTTATATTCATTATAAATGGATTCAAATAAGGTATGAAATGTAAGTAACGATGCTGCAATTAATAGGTATTGGCAATTAATAAGCTTTAATGTAGAAGCTATGCGCGGGTCTGATAGAATATATTATTCGTGTATTTTTTTTCACGTAAATGGTTTAATTAACCATCATGAAAGTGGTACCAATGAAAAGTCCTTTGATACTAATTTAGCTAATGCAAAAGAAAATTTTTAAACTAGTTAATTTATCAACAACCAATTACTTAAGTATAACCACCGCCAAAATCCCTGGAAACAGTAGTCCTTGTTGCAAAATTCCAGCATATACTAGATATTTCTAGAATGTTCCAGTATTAATATTAGAAAAGTCCCCAGACTGATCTGGAAAGTATCAAAAAGTTCAATAACATATAAACAAACTCTAGTATTCTGGAAATTTCATGATGAAACTTTGTAGAATATTCTGGATTATTTTAAAAATTTAGAATAAGGCATACAGTAGCGCATTTGCTGCAGAGAATGGAATAATAATCTAATAAAGCAATAAGTAATAGTGAAATTTGAGTCCCCTTACTGCGCAGGTAGGTAGGTAATTAATTAACGTTGCACTGGAGCAACGCAACGGGTTATTGGCAACAAAACTGTGCAGGAAATAAGCTCCTGTTAAATTTGTATTCATGCTGATTATTAATGAAACCCACGGACAAATGTTGGAAAAGCCTGATCACGCAACGGCACTCTGGACAAATACGGGACAGACAACGTCAAGTAATGGACATACACACACAAAGAAAGCTTTACTGACACAGAAGAGAGACTGAGAGGAATGGAACCTGTGCCACCCACAACTCGTAATTAATAATTACGGAGGAAAAAGTTTAAAATGCCAAGAAAAAAATTATTAATTTGGATGAACATAAATTTCGATATACAAATTTACACGATACATGCACTCAAGAGTGTCTATACAGTACCACGAGAATGTACACAATAAATATCTCGTAAGGGGTCACGAATATGAAATTTTAACTGTTTCAGCACAATTCACCAATATAACTACCGTATTGAATCAGTTTTTATTAGGTATTTTTGATTTATCAGTTGTTAGAAAGATCGTAGATCTATAGGTATGAATTGAACAAAGAAAAAATCAATTTCCGTCTTTAAACAGAAGACTGCAGTTGTTTTTGCACAAATATTTTTATGCAAAAGAGAGACCTTTCAGTCTGGATGAAAAATCCGTTTTCAGTATTTAGTATTCTGTTAGATTTTTGATCTGTACACATTTTGCAGACTCTTTTTTATACCTTCAAAACATCAGAACCCAGTCTTACTCAGTAAAGAAAATCTAGAGAAAAATGGATCAAAATGAATTTTTATATGTAGAGATGGGGCAAGTGCAAATCCATACCTTCAACGTTCATATTGAAATCAATTGTAGCAATTGATTCATATTGAACCAATTACTACTCTGTTCTAGTAATTTTTAAAATATCATAATTTTATTCATACTCCCAGACCCTTTACTTATATGGTTACACTTTCATTTGTTTAAACTTGGCTATGATATAATTAACCCTTTAAGTGGTTCCTACGAGATATCTCGTCCATCAAGATCTGAATAATTTTGTTAATGACGAGATATCTCGACATCAAGATATTGTCGATATTTTGATGATAGCGAGATCAAATCTGATCAGTTTTCTTCCAATAACAAGTTAACCATAAAGATGTTATCAGTTTTGCTAATGACGAGATACCTCGTCGAAACAACCACAAAGTTAAAAAGAATTTTTTAATGCTTTTTCATGGAGTCGCACTTGCCCCACATGATAAGGCAAGTGTATATGATGGAATGTTATCTTGTTTGTAATGTGATAATATTGTGAGTGGAATAAGAGCATATAATTTTTCATGCCTTTCTTTTATCTGGGCAACTTTATTGCCGAAATTCGAAGCGCTCTAGAGGTGAAACTAATTTATAAGCCTCTTTAATCATTCCCAGCAGGTGATAGCCCTCATTTTAATCACAGAAACGTTTCATATTATGTGGACACACTTACCCCACGAACGAACTTGCCCCCCCTCACTCTAGTTAAACTAGCATTAAAAACAAAAATCTTTCTGCAAAAAAAACACCATTTGAGAACTATATTTGGCTTAAAATACGTCTTTGAAATGTATTTATTAAACTTTCACCCCAAATTAAAAAATTATCTAAATTTCACAGCAAACGACCTCTACTTCACAAACAACCAAAGTTTGAAGAACTGTATGATACGTAAAAATTCTATATTGTGAATAATTCTAATCTACTACAATAAGCTTTTAGTTTTAGTTCAATAAAACGGAAAATAACATAGAATATCCCTAAGATAGTAGAATAATAAGACAACCTCAACGCAGAATGTTTTTCGAGCATAAGTCCAAATTATATTCTGGAAATAAAAGAATAAAGTAAATGGATGAAAAGATGTAAACAAGAACAGATACATGTCATGTTGCTTTATTCGGCAATAAAAACAACTAAAACAACAAAATTACTGTGAGATTGTTCTTTAAAATATGACGTTTTGAATTCTAAATTGTGATAAATGTATTCTATTATAAATATATAGTTTAGAGAATAAAGGATATAGAAATTGCAACATATGTCCAAGATTCTTTTTAAATTTTCTCTTCCTTAGTTACAGGCATGGATGCTTTAAGATGTCGATGAAGCGTGATCTTAAATATCATACGCGATGAAGCAGGATTGTTTTAGATTCTCTTTAATTGATTTGAAATAGAATCTCCAAGTATCACTCCTACTACAGCGCTTCAATTGAAACTAATCGTTCCAATGTTACTTGAGTATCCAGCAAAAGTTTCGTACAACTCTACTCTGATTAGAAGCAAAAGAACGCAGTTAAAAGAAACTCTATACGATGTAGAAATTGGGAACGAAAATAACGATTTTCTTCAAAATAATTTTTCCAAAAACTTCTAACCAGAATTCAGGTTTCATATTTAAACATAAAGATAAAATTACGGACTCATTCTGCAATTGAATTAAATAGAAATACCAATCCATTTTAACAACACAGTTTTTAGTGGTAAAAATGTGAGAAATAAAATTACAAGATAAATTAAATTTAGGTTTAAATTGAAGGATTTTTGCTGAGATGTATGAGGTATTCTCTGTCAAGCTGAATATAGATGGCGGATGTGATCTGCGGAGATTCGTGCTCTTGCACGAATTCTGAAAGTGACGTCAGTTGGCTTGTTTTTAATTGAACAAATAAGTAATGAGAACGACAAGGAATCTCTCCCCCAGTTTATCATCAAATAAATTATCATGTTATCACTTTTAATGAGGAAAGCTTATGTAACATTTGTAATAAAAATCAATTCAATTACGATGTGTTTATACCCTACCATGTTAGTTAAAACACACTACTTTTCGTTAATTAAAAATACACATTTGTTTGTAATGAAATCTTATTTTTGTTCAAGCTATTCCTTTGTAATAAAAAAAACGATATGTTGGCTGATAAAAAGAAATAAATATGTATATGCCAAAATTTCTTGTAAAACGTTTGTTGAGAGATTTCATGTTTCGTTTACCGTTAATGCGAAGTTTAAGTCAATTATAATATGTTTTATTTATAATATTCAGTATCTTACTGTGTACTAAATAGGGAACAAAAGTAAATTTTGCTGCTTCATTACCTATAAACACATAATTTAATAAGCTTTTTACAAACAAGATTATAATTTTCAAGCGTGCAAATACGAAACACAAATACATACATAACTTCACAACGAAAGATTCAAATAATTTTTTGTTTCAATTCGAATTCTTTTTATCAAAAACTGAAACTTGTAAACAATGCTAATTTTAAATCGATCCTAATGTAAGTGTCATGGGAGAATGTAACTCTATTAAGTATATATGATTATCAGTAAAAGAACAACAGAGATAATGCGTAAATTAAGCAAATTTTGAATAAAAAAAACGTAAAGTAAAATTTACGTATTATCAAACGCAATGTTTTCTATAAAAATACGCTTAAAATGAATCCAACAAAAGTTGATTCTTAATTCTACGTTTTTGTTAATCACTCGGGTGATTTTAATCCTACTAAAGCTGTTCATTTCTTCAGTGCTGTGCAACATAATTTCTCCACTGTTTTTCAAAAGCTTTATTGTTTTAGAATCGTAAATGAAATTCCAAAGAGAGCTCGGGTGAACGCGTAGAACTGAGTAAATGCAAGTACACATAATGCATGAAAAAGAACAGTATCTCTGATAATCTCATTCGAAGTCCCTTGGTAAATTAGAGAAAATGGAAGGGAAAGAGACAGCAACACGGATTTAGGACTTCCTTCTGAATCTTTTTTGTTGAATTCGGATTCCGAAAAGTAAAACGAATAAAAAGTACACAGTAGCAATGCCAAAAAGTTGAAAAATCACCTCTGTGCATTAGATAGTAGGGAATGATACCGAATTACTGATCAGCGAAAAAGGGCATTCTCATGAATGTATCGAAAAATAGTTTATTTAGCATGAAAGGTATTGCCATTACAACAACTAATTAAGTTTGAAATGAAATATGGTTAATGCTTGAAATAATATATATATATATATATATATATATATATATATCCCGGATTAAAATTAGACCAGTTTCATTCCGTTTCTGCGAAACATTTCCAAAGGATGTCTGTCTGGGTTCATCATCATCATCATCATGGATGTTTCTTCTTGGTGCTGCAGTACGTGGTTAGGACTAGCCATGCTGTAACCCTGATAGTTGTGACAGCCATGGTAAATAAAACCCCCCACAAAATTGCTCCACGGTGATATCTCCAAAAATGTCCAATAGATGTTTCGGATCATCATGATTGTTCTTCCATGACCCCTGCGGTACATAGTCAGGGTTAGGCATATCTGGCAATTGTGACAGCCAGAGTAAATAAAAAAACTCCAAAATTGCTCGATGATATCTTCAAAAATGTCCAAACATGTCTGGGATCATCATGAATGTTCTTCCATGAAGATGTAGTATGTGGTCAGGACTAGCCGTGCCGTTACCTCGTCATTTGTGACAGTCAGGGTACATAAAAAACCCACTAAACTGCTCTACTGTGATATCTACACCTTATAGGGGTGCAGTAGCTTACGTGTCTCGACAACCCCGAGAGCTATGCCGCAAGTAATTTACTACCTGTAGGATCTTCCAAGCCGGAAGTCTTCGTGTGGTAGGGGACAGATCAAGTGCAATGTCTAGAAGGTAAACTCTGATTCTAAACAACCTGTTTTTCATGTTAGAAATAGTCATTCGTATGAACAATGTCATACTGTTACAGCAAGTGCCTCGTCTCTTGAGGAGGACAATTGATTCAACTTTCATCCACTCCATGATGTCAAACTACGTTTGTTACTGCTTTACCAATTGTTTGATGTAAACATATACGTATTCCGATTACTTGAATTCCTGATGTGAAATGACCATGAAAGTATGAGACTATAAAGTCGGCTTACAATTGTACACCTAAGTTAGAATATTTTAATGAAATGAAGTGGAAAACATTTTTCTCACTATGCTGTCCTCACTAAGCAAGTCAGAAAGAAATGAATGGATTTTACCAGTCGAGATGATCATCACATTCTGGTTTAAAAAAGCTAGGAAAACTCATATTTTGAAAATTTTGAGCGTGTTTCACATGTAAGCCGACAATATAAGAATACATTTCAGTCTTTCTTGTCCTAGTGAATCTGTGGAAACTATAGAGTACTTATTCTTTTGATTCAAAATTCGGGCAACACGTAGAAATTGATTTCGGTGGAAACTATACATTCTGAGGAAGAATTAAATAAATTGATTCAACGTCTATCAACCGGAAAGTAACATTATAGATCGAATTTGAATTCAACTGACTACCCTACAACTGAAACATTTTGAAAAACTATGCTAACAATATGCTGAAAATAGTTTTATTGCACAAATTTTAACGGATAACACAAGTTATAGGGATATTATATTATTTTATTGACCACTATTTTTTTTAATTTAAGAGAATGAAATAAAATATTTGCACGTATTTTCGAAAAAAATTGTAAACAATTACATGATTTTTCTGATTTTGCTAAAGTACGTATTACGACTGAAACTTTAGAAATTTTATGTAAATTTTTTGACTGATGATATGTTATGATATAGCTATTAACCCTCCTAGTGGTTGTTTTGACGAGGCATCTCATCATTAGCAAATAATGGCCAGATATTGATAGCCAAGATATCTGGTCGTTAGAAAAATATGTCAGATCATGATGGATGAGATATCTCGTCATTGGAAAAAATTATCAGACCTTGACGGACGAGATATCTCGTCGAAATCGATTGAAGAGTTAATTGCTCCCTTCCCAAAGTTGAAGTCTAGGAACAGGGGAACGAACCATGAAGAAGGAACCCGGCAGAAATTACGCTCTAAACATTGGGAATAGAAACCAGATGAAGAAGGGAAGAAGAAAAAGGGCGAAAGAAGAAAGGGTGAAGGAGAAAGAAAAAAACGAAGCAAAAAAACCTGGAGTGAGTGAGTTAATGGAGGAGAAGAAGCTATCGATCAAAACGCTGAGCGCGGCGACCTCTATTAGCCTTCCTGGAAAATAATAATAGTCAGAAAAAAATAAGCAAACAGCTTGTAGAGGGACTGAAATCACTGAAATGCACCAGGAGGGGAAGGCAGGCGAAAGAAAAAAAAGAGGACGTAATTAGAAGTCTGTATGGCGTAATACCTTCGGTGGTGGGCCAGGTACAGCACCGGCTTCCGACCGAATTAATTGCTCCAGGCACCGTAAGAAAGAGATATCGGAAGATTGGGTATTCGTTTTGAGGCAGACAAAGATGCCCCGGTTTTGGGTACCTGGGCTGTTTGGAATGGATAATGATGCGGATAATATATGCTCGGCTATCAGGTGGTGCTTAGGGAAGGAAGGGTGTCGTCGAAAACAAGTTTCTTTTCCGAATACATGAGGTTCCATCGTCTGGTTGGAAGATTGGCTCGGTTACTGGGATCCGCTTTGATTTATTTATTTGATCATTTAAATCGTTTTGGGGTTTTATGAGAAGCTAAAGTGAAAATAGATTGAGATAGAGAAAAATATAGACTGAGGAAAGAATTCGTCGAAAAGGAGTTTTAAAAGCGGTTGAATGGATGTTAGTTTAAAAGTGAAGGAAGTTTAATGCGGGTGGGTTTTATGTGGCAAGGTCCATATTTAGCCAAGCTGCTCCAAACGCAAAATAATGGACATATACACAAGGAAAATTTTACTGATGCAGAAGAGATAAATACACTCAGATCAAGTTACAGGAATCGAACCCACACCCTCTAGGGCTCACAGGTTACTAGTGCAGTTGGAAAACTCACTGATCCACGATGACCGCGGAAGCTTGGAGAATGAATCAACATCATGTCTTAAAACATTAATGAGGTAGAGATAGAAAAGTATTTTGTCACAAATCTTTAAAGACTGATATTGTGAACAGGAAACATTAAATACATGGAATAGTTTTATTTATATGAAAATAGGGAAACTGCTTGGTAATTAATAACGTTAGTTAAAATTTTAAAAAATGAGTAAGAACAATTGGAATATTGGCGGGGGTAAACTGCCGTTGCTCCTAACAGGAACAAGTTGTCTGTCTTATATTTGACGCAGTTTGTCTAAATATGACCCCTGCTCCATAAAACTCAATCAACCATAACTTAATAGAGACAATCCGCCTTGAAAACATTCCGAGGAAAATAAAATTTAAAGGGAAAGAAATCCTCCCCCAAAGAGAAGACTTTCCAAGTGATCACATCCATACTACGATAATGACCTCGTTCTCAACCATTCCCAAAGAAATATTCTGATTGGGGCCTGTTTACAACCACAAGCGTTTCTTTCAAACTTTGACTAGAATAACGCATTCCAAAGTGCCACCATTTGTGTGACCAAAAGCTTCAATTTGGGACCACATCAATATTCCTCACCACCCAAATTGCTCCGAATTGCGATGACAGAAGTTATCCTTATCCATCAATCGAAATCCTCCACTGTTTTCAGAGCAGTGCCATCTAGCGAAATAGGCCAACACTAATCATACACGATTAAGACCTCGAAGCACGTATTAAAAGATGCGAAATTGGGAGACAGACGGACAAGTAGGACCAGTGTTCGCTAATGAGGAGAAACGGCTCTCTTGTGACGTCACGCGCTATATTTTGCAGGTCAGACAATTGGCTGCTAATTAAGCGCTTTGGAATCCTTCCCGGAACATAATTAGCCCCTATTGTTTCTCACGCCGTCTGCCAGACTATAGCTCGAATGAGACACCTAAGGGGTTCGAAGCTTGCAATTTGAATGTAAATACAAGCTGGCCAGTGAGTTTTGTTCGTGGTTGGGTGTTCTGATTCTTAAAATCAGTTTATAAATGAAGTGATTTATAGCTTTTATAGTGTGGTACATGCAGGGTGTATTTTGCATTGCGTTATTTCGCAAAACAAATATTGTACTATGTTCTTAGTTTGTGATAAAACGAGTCCTACATTTCCTTTAGTTACAGGAAAAATCTACATAACTATTTAACTAAAGTTAGTTGAGAACAAAGACACATTTAAAAGTAATATACAAGTTTAAAGTTTGACTTATTGCTGTAATGGATACAAAATACGAATGTAATAAATATCATATAGGGTGTTTCAAAACTTTCTGCACAAACTTCAAGGGGAAGAAGGAGAAAAATTCACATTTCATTCTGGTACTCTCATATGGATGTATGACCTCAAACTCCACCCGGATTAGTTAGAGGGCACTGTTCAAAAGCGAAGTACTTGGCCAGTTTAGGAAATTGTCCATTTAGAAGCTGGCTGTGTGTGGGTAGCATGTATCATTTCACGAATGCTAAGATGGTTGATATGGACCTAATATAGTATATGGCAGCTAATGGAAACTGGCGAACAGTTGAACAGTTGTGAGATTGGATCTAGCATGGTACCCGGACAGACGCGTGTCCAAGCACTAAACTATTACTCTTTTCCTCCAGACTTTGTGGGGAAAGGACAAGAACATTACATGGCAATAAGTATGATGATGGTCTGCGACAATGGACACGCACTCCTATGGAACTCCTTCCTACACTGAAGAGCGAGCCAGAAAAACTGGTACAGACGAGCTTATGCAAAATATATAGCAACGTCACTTTTGCACGTCATTGGTTTCTTCTGCCAGTACATTTGTAAAGCGATAGACATCTTTGGAAGCATCTAGAGTTGCTTTCGTTGTGAGAAGGCGAAGTTATCACGATTTAAGCGGTTTTCAACGTGGCTTAATTTTCGGAGCTCGTGAGATGTGTCTTAGAATTTCGAGGTAGGGGAGAAGTTTGGATTTTCGCGTACTACCATTTCAAAGGTGTGCCGTGACTACAAGAATTATGGCAAAACCAGTAACAATACAGCAGTGTGGCTGTATAAAGTCTGAGTGAACGTGACCAGCGTCGAATGGAAAGAATCGTTTCACTCTGTAGGCGTGCAACACTGCCTTAAATAACATCTTATTTCAATGCTGGGCCCTGAACAAACATCAGCGTCAGGACTGTGCAACGTTTTCTCAAAGATATACTGCTTTTGGAACCGACGCCCTTTTCGAGTACCCTTGATGAATATTCGATGCACAGCTGTGCGTCTCACCTGGACTCGGGAACACTTCCACTGGACACTTGATGACTAGAAATGATTAGCTTGGTCTGACGATTAGCGTATTTAACTGTTTTGTGCAGATGTAAGTATCCCAATGTGGAGAAAACTCCATGAAGACATGAATCCCGAATGTCAGAGGGGATTATATACTTTGGTGGTAACTCCGTAATGGTATGTTTAGCTGGAATTCAATGGGACCCAATGTCTACAAACATCTTTGAAGAGGTGAATTCTATCTGTGCATCCTCTCTGACGGGTTACATCCGTTAATGTCCTGTGTTTATTCTCATGGATTTGGTCTCGTCCAACAGGACAATGGCGCCGCCACACAAGTCTAAATTATGGTTAGGGAATACTCATTTGAGTTTTGGGTCTTACCATTCCCATCTAAGTCACCAGATCTCAACGTTATCCGACACTTCTGGGATGCCATACAACAGTTGTGTAACACAAAAATCCTACACCTTGGAATACAACAGAATTGTGGACCGCTCTGCAGGAAGTATGGTTTTCAGTGCCTACAGAGTACTTTCGAAATTCGTGGAGTCCATGCCCTGTCGTATTTTTGTAGTTTTACGCTCCCGTGGGAAGCCTACGAATTATTAGACTAGTGTAACAGTTTGTGTGGCGCTACAGTAAATTACGACGCTGTCAGGTGTTCTGCTAAATATTGTTATATAACTGTTAAAGTGTTGTCCATGTATTTTTTTCATGCGTTGTTGTGTTGCCCAAAATGTTGTTCATGTCTCTCTGCACCTTGATAACACCTTCTGAATGGCGCTTGCGGGCAAGCATCTCTATGAGAACACTGTTTAATTTTTTGTTCCTTACTTAAAGTTTGTAAAAGAAGAGTTTTGAAACACTGTGTATAATACTGAGTGTTTTTCTTTTATTTGTGGTTTATGGACCCCTTGAAACAATTATACATATTCCTGGTGTCAGTGACGTCCAAATTTTGGTTGATGGCCATGGCTGTACTTTAAAAAATCTTGAGTACTTTTTCGTTGAAATATAAATAAATTTTTATTTTCAATTGATAAAAATGTATAATTTTTAGTTTCATTGCACTTTTCAGTATTGGAAATTTTTAATATTAGGTTTAATGTACTAATAGTGCTCCATTAGAACTGAATTAAAGTCACCAAATTAGTCGTAGAATAAGGGGCTAACATTAATTTTTAATATTCCTTTCCAAAGTTTATTTTTATATTAATTGATCTTATTGTTTGGCTTAGATTTCAAAACAGGGAACATATTTCATAGTGTTTGGTTGATAAAATCCTGGACAGCTTATAGTACCTCAACATTGTGAACAAAGTGCATTCTACGGAGCCTATTTCGGGGTATATACAATCAAAAGCACACGGGGTCGTCAGAACTATAAGAAGACTGATAAAAATTTAATCCAGCCTTGTTTGAAATGGAGTTGAACGCATGCATCTTTATATATCGTACATTACCATGGGGTGATGCCCACTTGTCATAGCAGCTTCAAAAAACACGATCATATTTCTTACTTAATTTCAATTAAAAGAAAAACAGGATATCTTGTTTCACAAAAATACAGAAAACGATATGCACGCCCCTGTGTTAAATATGAGAATCATCAAGTTTCGTTAACTAGATCGCACAAATAGCAATTGCAGGATATGCAAAGCATTTCAAACACCAATTAACGTGAGGACAAACAATTTTATCGGGCCATCAAAGTTTTACGACTCCATAAATGAAAAAACCCACTCAATTCACTCGAAACTTAAATCCTCGTTAACTGGTTGCCAGCGTTTAAAGGACTCCCAAGCTGGCAATCTTGACCACTTCAAAGCAGATCCCACGAGTGGCGAGGCGAAATCCCCTACCCCAGCCCCTAAATAATCTACTTTGAAGAACTTGTTCTGCGGCAGCACCTTTTCAGACTCGATATTGTAATCGAATTCTTCAAAGCGATGGAATCTTTTAAAAGCAGCGGTCCGCCCTCCTGAAGTGTGTGTTCGAAATTATCTTTGATTTCCAAATCGTTTTAAAGTGGTCGACGACGGAACGTGTGTCTCTTTTAATCTCGGCTCTTTTCGCCGCCAAAAGATTCGAGTCTTGAGGAGAGTCAGGGATCTAACAGTTAATAATGCGCAGCAGCACCCCTCTCTTTGATACCTCCAGTACAAACATTCGGAAGTAAGACTAACTCCCAAGGTTATCGCTAAGTCCGTCACATTTTTAAAGAGATGGCTGTTCCCTCCTCACCTGTACGCGATTAACTTTAAGTACGCTGTTCAAATGAGCAATTCAAAGATTGAGCACAAGGGGGACTGGCATTCCACCGACACTCTTCTTCACATCAAAGGGAGGCCCGGAGTTCTAAGAGATTTTCCGTGTATTTCCCAGTCGATAACGGGAGACTCTTGAAAACCGCAGAAGAGATTTTAGATCTCCTAGAAAAGGATTTTCGAACTCACGAGGAAAAGATCCCGTATCTATTTACAGAGGGAAATTGGGTGTTTGACTTCAATCAAAGGATGGATCCGGCCCCCTTGCTTTTCGGGGGAAGCTTGATTCGGAATAATGTGAGGCACATTAATGACTTCGCAAGTAGAGATCAAAACGAATCGGTTTGGATCGGCTATTGAATACTAATAAGCTATCGAAATAAAGTCAAGTGATCTAATAGGTGGCGGAACGTTCGAGCTATTTATTAAGGCGCTTCCATCAAGCAGTTTTGTTTTCTTGCCGCATACCCATTGACATTTCCTGCGGCGGTCATAAATTAGCTTATTTTAGTTTAGATTGACGTTAAAATGTATCAGTCATGACTCGAATTTAGAATAAATATAACAGATCAATAAAATAAAATTTTTATTAGAAAAGCAAAGATGACCAAGAAAGCTATATGGTTTTCTGGGTTGGAGTATAACTCAGTATATTTCACAAACGCAGGGGCACAGTTTAATATTTCTTTCTATTCTTAGTCGGGATTATAGTAGGTAGGTAGTTGAATTATCCCTCTTGGTGGTTGTCTCGATGAGTTATATCTCGTCATTACACAGGTCTTGATGGACGAGATATTCCGGCATTAGAAATACACTGACCAGATCTCTCTCTCTCTCTCTCTCTCTCTTTTTTTTTTTTTTTTTTTTTTTTTTTTGACCTCATCATCATAAAAAAAAATTTCCATACCTTGATGACAAAGTATCTCGCCATTTGCAAAATTGATCTGACTTTGATGGACGAGATATCTCGTTGAAAGCACTTGGAGTGTTAACTTCGCACTGGAGCAACACAACAGGCTATTGACGATGTCCTGATATCAATCTCGTAGGGAAAGGTCCATTGGCTTACAATTAGCTCTGTAGGAATTACTGTATTTGATGAAGCTACAACCTTTTTTGCACATAATAGGTTTCTTTTTCAGGATTATTGTCTAGGAATTAGCTAATAGAACTATCAGTTTAAAACTGATAACCACAGAAGAGATTTTAGATATAGTATAGAAAAGGATTTCCGAACTCGCGAGAAGCAGATCCAGCAGCTATTTATAGAGGGAAATTGGGTGTTCGATTTCAATCAATGGATATATCCGGCCCCTTTGCTTTTCGGAAGAAGCTTGATTCGAAATAATGTCAGATACATTAATGACTTCGCAAGTAAAGATCAAAACGAATCTGTTCGGATCAGCTATTGAATACTAATAAGCTATCGAAATAAAGTCAAGTGGTCTAATAAGGGCTGAAGGATGGAGTTACTTATTAAGACGCTTCCATCGAGCAATTTTATTTTCCTGCCATATACTTACTTGGCTGAGCTCATGCTATACGACATTTTCTGTGGCTGATATAAATTAGTTTCTTTTAGTTTACATTGGCGTTTAAACGCCATTAGGAACGACTGGAATTTAGGATAAACGTAATAAATATTTAAATTCTTGCCAAAGTAATAAGTTTTCCACAAGCATCCATATATTTGAAACGGAGGATCAGTTTAATATTTCTTGCTATTCTCAATTTGATTTCTAGTAACTATGCTGCAATTACTGTGTCTGGATGAACCTAAAAGCCTTTTCTGTCCATAATTTCTTTTCTATGGATCTAGGAACTAGTTAATGTAAACGCCAGTTTAAAGCTGATAGTGCGTAGCTAGAAACACAAAAAGGGTGCATTTCGTTAAGCAAGTAAAATAATAAGCTTTCGAAATAGTCAAGTGTCCAATAGGAGGCGGAAGGATGGAGCTACATATTAAGATGCTTGAAAGAACAATTTTATTTTCTTGCCACATGCTTATGGACTGAGCTGTTTCAATTCGAAATTTTCCATGTGGTGGACAGTAATTAGTTTACATAGACCTTTAAATGCCTTTAAGCCTGGCTTTAGAATAATAGGAAGTTAGAATAAACGTAGCTGGTAAAAAAATTTTATTAGCTAAGTAAAACTGATAAACAAATCAATTTAGTTTTTGTAAGTTTCTGTGGGTCGGAATACATCCTAATATAGTTAACTCTCTGAGGGATTTACATGCATATACATTCATCAATCTAGTTTTCCTTGCATGACTTCTAACCAGTTTTGACCGCCTCGACCAATAGAATCTTTCTAAGGATTCTTTCATCCAATGGAAGTGGCCAGTTAGTCATTAAAACGTATGTAGAGTAAAAGCAATACTACTCTAATTAGAAATCATGTGAAGCTCAGAGTCAAAATATAGAATAAGCTTTATATTTCTTGATATTCACAATTTGGCTTGTAGTAGCTCTGTTGGAATTTCTGTATCTGATGAAACCAAAGTTTTTTTGATCCATAATAGGTTTCTTGTTTAGGTCTTTTCTAAGGATTATTTAATGAAAATATCAGTTTAAAGTTGATAGTAGTGTCTGCAGCAATACAAAAAATGTGAATTTCATTGAGCAGTAAAAGAATGGTAGAAAATGAAAAGAAACGTGAAATATGGAGTATAACATGTTAATTCAAAAAGGTGAACATCCGGAGCAGTAATAGAACCCTTCATTAGTCCCGGGTCTTTTTTTAACAAATGTAATCGCGATGCATCCGTGAGTTGCTCGAAGTTTTCTTCCCTACTTACACACACGCCTTAATAATTTATTAAAAATGCGTAATATATTTTAAGACACACCAAAAAATAAATAACTATAAAAATGTATTCCTTAAATTTATAAATAGTATTTATAAATTTAAACTATACATTTCATTTTTATGGTTATTCTTTTCATTGTGTAGCATTGAAAAAAAGTCAAAGTACACCTGCCAGTATCGGTGCTAGTAACAGAGGGCTAAGGTTAAATGTGTTCGGCGGGTTTATTACCTTTAAAACTTTTTTTAGTAACATAAAAGAAATAAAACAGTAAATATTTTTTATTTAAAATAGTAATATAATTAGGCGTCTACAATCCAAAAAAACACAACCTTATTTTATTTTAAATGAGCTCCAAAGGTTAAACACACAATACTTTTACAAATACAATATACTCCTTGCTTCTTCTGCAGTGAGTGGGTTCTCATTAATTTAATTTTTAATTCCTTCTGTTACATCTTTCATTTAAGGTGTATGTATACACTAGAAATCACGAAAATCAACTAGAATATTGATTTTTCTATTGTTTCAAAATATTAACCAACCCCTTAGCTTTCAAACAATACTAAGATCTTGTAAATATTCGGAATGCTTTTCTAGTTACAAGCTTTTTTCGTTAGGTACTGTCAACAGTACAAACATGTTTCCAAAACTTTAAACTCGATTTCTGAAGAACTGTGTTCTGCAATACGATGCTTTCTTCAAAGAGTGATAACTACACAATAATTTAATTATTTTTGTATCATTACAATCTATATAATACAGCGGTTGTTCTGAAACCCAATCATAGTTTCTATTAAGAAATTAATTTTTAGTTGATTTTTAAATTCTTGAAAAAATCTTGTTTTTTAGACATCCTTGGTAAAAAAAATTGTCAAAGAAAACCCTATTCTTTCCAGCAATTTGACGGATGGTCACAACATGAAGAATAATATTACGAATAATTTCCAAAAGGAATTGTCTTTCTGAACACATTAGTATTTGAGATATCGCTATTCAAAAAAGCATGGTAATTACATCTACATTAGATAAGTAATGTTAAGCTTAATCTGAAATTTTCACACTCAAATGAGTTGAAGCACAAACCTCTTGTAAAAAAATTGGAATTTTTAGTCAAAATTAAAAAACAAATCTGTTAGTATACCTTAATCTAATATTAATGAATCACGCAAAACAAATTATGCATTATGCGACTATTTCTCTTCCTTTACAAATAATAGTTTCTTGTTTTTAATGTTTCAAAAATATTTTGCGTTTATCAGAAAACGGTCTTTCGGTTGTAACAAAGCCTGAAATTTTAATCTCATTTTAATTTTTCTTGCAAACAGTACCCCAGTGTTCAGCGTCTGAACTTAAGAGTCCATACGATCTCTCACAAGTGCTTTCTTCCCAGCAAAACCCATTCTCCAGAAGAGCCTTCCGCGAACCCACACCCCCAAACAAGGGCATCGAGCAGAGCCTAATATTGCAGAGTCTTCATTAAGATTTTCTTAATTAAAAACTCGACTGCATGAATACTTGATCATAACCGCTGGACTCCTCGCAAATGTCTCATTTTCTCCCCTTTCCGCCGAGTCACCCGAAAAGAACGTTGGGGGTGGCAACAGGGGGTGGCGACAAAAACCGCGTATCCACGCCATTAATTTATAATCGCGCCAAACGTGAAAATTGAGGACGGCGAAGAAAGGCAGTGGTAAGAGATGGGAAAAATCATAAATAAAATAGCAGGCAACTTTGACGTTCTGAGAGGCCGATCGATTTGCCTTTAATGCCAGCCCAAATCCATCAGGATTTCATAAATAATAATTCTGGAGGAGCAGAAGAGAGCCTGCGTCCTGATCTGGTGTGGTATTAAAAATTCACTTCTCAAGCCCCAATGAGTATTAACGATGACGAATGATAGCGCGACAAATACCCTCGGCTAATTGTCATTAATCGCCGAGCACTCAAGTACTAGGCGATTTCGATTTTTCATTTGCCCGATTGATCCCGACTTCATGCACTGGATATGTCGCACTGTGAGAGCTTAATCGCACAGTCGTAAACGCCTTTTTTTTTTCTTTCCAAAAAACATTTTTGCCTCCTTTGCCCTGCTAAGGATTTTTCAAACCTATATTACCGTCTTTCCTGCAAATTACGGGGAGTAATCTACCGTAACGTTCTCCATGTATCGCAATATTTCAGTTATTGATTCTCAGGTGTTTTTTCCTAATGCCCTTTCGCCAGAGTAGTTTTAGGGTAGGAAGTGCTTAACCCTTTTGACGCTAATGTGTTTTTTCACTTTTAAATCGGTAGAAATGAAACAGTTTCAAGCAGTTTCCTCTACACGATATCGTTGATATTCATCGCCGTTTTACATTAAACTAGTGTAAATTGCATTTGTAGGATGCGTTGTTAGGCCTGTATATTAAAAAAATTAAGGGTTCTGTCGAATTTAAAGAATCTGGTATCGGCTTATAAGCGAAACACAGTCAAAAGCTAGTTCTGAGAAAACAAGGGGGAAAATTTCTACTCACTATGATAAATACACAAGTTTTTTCCTCACAAGAAGATATATCTAACCTTTATATACAGAAAAAAAATGACTTAGTGGGATTCCGAAAAATCTAAATATCACCACATTATGGCCTAGAAAAGTAAAATAACTTAAAATCTTGAAAGTTTTGACTTTCTGTGCTTCATTTGTAAGCCGACGGGTGATTTCAAGTATAAAATCAAATGATAATATTATTCATGAATTTCATTTTCTAAGAGCTTTATATACAAGAGGGAAAATATATTATGCATATTCCAGAATAGTGTCTAGAAATTAAAAAGATATATAGTTGAATTTACTTCGCAATGGAACAAACAACGGGCTATTGGCGACGGCCCGGGATCAATCCCGTAGGGAAAGATTAGAGTACACTTCTTAATTTTGAACTATGGTTAGATGACGGCCAGCTCAGTCGACACCTGAGCTGGCATCCCATTCTCCAAACTGCCACACCACTCTAATGTAAGAAAATTTAAGAAGCAGGTATCCCAATTGGAAAATATGTGCCCGTATATAGCTAAATGTAAAACAAATTTGTTCAATTGATGCAACAAGCATTTAAAAAAAGTCTCCTGTAATAAACCTCAACCAGTAGAAGTATTAAGGTATTACTTTATATTTTTGTAGTGGATTCAGTATTTCCTTCTCGAAGAGTTTGTTGCACTTAAATTGAATAAGGTACAACGCAGAAACCTTAATTTAAAACTACGAAACATTGTAGAGAATAAAATCGTAGAGGGAAATGTACTTTCAATTGCTTACTATATGTATAAATAGATTCGTTGAGTGCTTTAATCCATGGTTGCATATCAACGTTGACGTCGCTTGACGCAGTTTGGCCAAATATGGCTCCTGTGTCATAAAACACAACACAACAAACATTTATCAATGATTTGTACAAAATTAAAATGTGGCATATTTATTCAATGGCTTTATTTCGCATAACAGAATCAATGTTAAACTCATTTCAAATGGGAAACCGAGGATTGTTTTTAGTGTAGATAAAGCAATTTATAATTTGGAGTTTAAGTGTATTTTACTTCACAACAATGCAATTTAAATTAGTGTAAGTTTTAGGGATATGCCAAAAGAACACGTTTAAATTAATTTTTTGTACCTTTTTCTTGAAATAATGACCAATAAAGGAAGGGAAACGACATTGCTTAGTGAAAGAGTGAAAAATATTTTGCTTCCAAATACAGATTTTGGCCTGGAAACGTAGTTACAGCTTTTTCATTCGGTTCAACAAGTACTGGATTCGAATCCTTATCTTCGTAGGATCAGAATCT
This sequence comes from Meta bourneti, assembly GCA_933210815.1. Taxonomy (NCBI): domain Eukaryota; kingdom Metazoa; phylum Arthropoda; class Arachnida; order Araneae; family Tetragnathidae; genus Meta; species Meta bourneti. The sequence continues at coordinate 76,271,716 of OW119929.1, read as the reverse complement.
GCTTTAAGATTTACGTCCGGACCAAATTACAAAACGCGATACGATAGTAGTGACCAAATTAAACCAAGCTCACTGAATATACTTAGCGTATTAGATGCACTCCATTTCACGCGATTATTTTAAAAAGAAATTAGTCTGGGTATTCTTATCTTACCACATAAGCTTGATGAGTCCTACACCGGATCATTTGCCTGATTGATCACCGATACGATTAAGGACATGCAAAAATAACTACAACCTTCTTTCAGCGAAGAAAAATGTCGCAGGATTTATGACACAGGTAGAAAAAAACCAAAACTAATTAGGGGTTGATTTTGCACCCTAAAAACAATCTCAACTTCTTTGTCTTTCAAGATCAAGTGGCCGCACCTTTTTCCCGTCTTTTTTGCGTGTGCCTCATTTAAGAACTAGCATTATTCTCTCTTTTTTCCTCCTCTTGTTCTGCTCTCTTTGAACGCTTTTTTCCGGTTCTCTTTTAAACCGCGAAGTCGGTAATGAACCATGTAATTTCTAACCTCAACACGTGAAGCCAGAACTTAACAAGCGAGGGGAAAGTTAAAAAACACCCGGATCCCGTGCACTGTGAAAAAACGCCTCGCAGAAAGTTGCACCTTATCTCTGTATACATAGCTGCTATGCGAGTAACACGATGTAGTGACAATAGACAATTAAAAATTCTTCGGGGACACATAATAACTTCTGATGACTTAACCTCTAGGGTAAAATTTTCGGAAAACAGTGCAGGGGAAAAAACTTCTTCCCTTTTGCAGGGCCTTTTAATACGTATACTTTAATCACACTTTGCAGAAAGCTCGCCGGATGCGGGAATTGATCTTACTACTTTCCATGCCGTGGTCGTAAATTAAAAAATAAATCAAATCTATAAGAAATTCTTATGGCATATATTTGGTTATGTATTAGGTTTTGCACTTTTTGTATAAATAATAGTTATGGTGCTTTGATAAATAGGCGATAATCAAAATTTTTCTTCTCATGATTCTATAAATTTTCGTTAAATTACGAGGGATTTTTAATGATCTATTCCTGTGAGATCGAGTTATTTAGTTACTTTAAGATGCATATTCATAATTATGTCTTAAGTTTTATACTTTTTAAGTGATAATTTTTAGACACATGAACGTGTGGCGCTGTGGAAGAGGATTTTTTTAAAAATCTAATGACCCTTTGTTTTTAATTCTCGTTTATTAGATCAGAGGCATTACAGAGTAATGGAGGAAAATGAGCATAGGATAAGATATAGATGCATAACTATTTGTTGAGATAAATGTTATTATCAATTCCTTTAAAGTATGTAACTTTATTTTACCATTATTGGAAAATAAATATTCGTTGAGCATTTAAACACAATAAAATAAGACTGGTTAAAATCAAGATTTATATTAATTAGCACTTAAAAATTAGTTTGACCTATGAACTTTATAGATGAAATTTTGCTTTTCTCGTCTCGATAGGTATATGAAATTTAAAAAGAATTTACAAATGGTTAGATATGCATGTTCTTAATATCTTTTACATAAAATTAATCTACTTTACCAGATGATTACCATACTAATAATGAATTTGAATGATTTAAGAACTCCAATTGTTTCATGATACTCTTACATCTCCTAGGATATCTTAGCGATTGATTTTTAGACTCAAAATCGCATTTAGTAGTCTAGTTGGGGTGTAGAATTTTTGGTAATTAGTTATTCTCCATATCCACTAAATTAATATGGTTGCATATAGACATAATTGTAGGATGCATTTTGCAAAATTCGTTTGATGATTTTTTTGTTTTGATTAATGGCAATAATGAACTATTCGATATCAAAATAAGGATACTTTGATTCAAGTTTCATCTTTTACTTTAAAATTAAATGAATTATACTTATAATCAATAAAGTATAATCTAAAATTAAATTATTTAAGTGTATTTTTAAAGTTAAATACCGGATAGTTACAGCTGATTATATAAAATGGGATTTATAATAAATATTATCACGAAGAAACAAGTAAAACTTCGGAGGAAGAAAATTTAAATGTTTATATATAGAAAAGAGAAACACTGCAAAGCATAACAGTATTAGTGGAACTTATAAATACATAGTAATTAACGTTTTATAGGATAATAAACATCTTTAGCGTTTCATAATTGGTTACACAGTTTTTGAAAGTCTTGCTATTACCAAAAGTATAAAATAAAATGTATAAATTTTAATGAAAAAAATAGTTACGAAAAATATCGTCAGCTATCAAACACCATTCCGCTATTTTAACATCTCCAAATGACAAAGCGCAATCGGGTCGCCATCCCCGATAGGCAATTCCAGCAACAGGCCCTCGTTTGTCACGCTTAGCGAAAAACTCATCATCACTCCGTGCATTTTTTATCAACGACCCTTTCTACCGCACATCTGACATAGAGCGTCCAGCAAAGGATAATCAGAATCAAAGACGGCCGACCGCTCCTCGGAAAAGGAATCAAATCAATTTGGAATACCCCCACCTGTAATCCCATTACCCCCACCCCAGGATCGGGGGATAAAGGGTCATTCCATGGGCTCCGTGGGGATCTCGCCAATAATAGCCGGAATTAACAGGTGTCTTAATTTCCCCCAGAGGGTCCTCACCGCGGCTCCTTGGGAAGGCCTGCCGCACATGTTGACTCGCAGACCCCAGTTGGTAATTGGTCCGCTTCCATCAGGCCTCCTCATTTCCCGTCATTCATATTTTATTACTACGCCTCCTCCTCCTCCTTCTTCATCTCGTGGGAGACATCACTGGAAACGATCCGCTTCTCTCTCTCCCTCATCTTCTTCTTCTCCATCCTCTGCTCCGGCCCTCGTCGTGACCCGCAAAATAAATGCTTCGTGTGTGGCGGTTTTTTCTCTTCTTCTGTGTGGGGTGTGCGCTTCCTACTTCTTGCGCTTCTTTGGATTTTTTCGCGTGTGATCGCTTTCGGATTCGCTGGCTACATCGAGGGGCCAATTTGGGAAGGGATGGTAATTGGCGAGGTTTCATCGCTTTGGAGTTCGTGGGAGTTTTAAGAAGGGTGTATTTTTGAGAGATTGTTATGACAGAAGGAGAATTCTTCGTATGTAGGTAAGTGCTGATCAAAAGTGAGATTGGAAGTTTTTCGGGGGTTGCATTAGGGTTTTTAATGCGCAAGGTCCGAAAATACTATACACGTTTTGGGGATAGAATGATTTACAATTCAGTGGGAAAAAAGCCAACTAAGCGTCACGAGATTCCCGAATAGTGTAGGGGCTGTCGTGGCTCAGTGGGTATGTCCACTGAGATAGCAACCTTCGAGTTGTAGGCGGCACAGGTGCGATTCCTGTCAGGTGCATTTCTCTCTTCTGTGTCAGTAAAAGTTTCATTAAATGTGTGCATTACTTGATGTTGCATGACTTGTGTCTGGCACAGCATGGCCAAATATGGCCCTTGCACCATAAAACACCAAAACCAAACAACCCGAATAGTGTAGTGTTGTTTTCCCCACAGCACACTATTGGTCGAAAAAATAGTCGTCGGAAAAATTTTATTGGTCAAAAAGTTCCAAACTAGTTTGAAGTCAGGCATGCGAGGCTGCAGATTATAGAACTGATGCGCGAGAAACCTTCAGAACATTATATAACCAATGCCATAATTTTTAAAGATCAAAGGTCATTGACAAATTTTATAGCCAAGAGAGGGGGTTAAAAAATTCGGCTGCATACTTTTCATTCCTTTTCTATTATAGTAATAACCATTTAGAAGTAGAGGCAGTTAAAAGCTTGTACATTAATTACATAGGTCTGTAATGAAAACGTTTTTTGTTTCTTTATGTGATTTTAATGTAATTTTGAATGTAGAATTTGAAAATGTAAGTCATTCTTCTCTGTCACATCAGGAAATTTCACTGTAGGAAAAATTTTATTTTAAATTATACCCTCTCCATTTTGGGTTCTATTATGTACAAATATATTCTTAGGGATAGATTATGAAGATAGTACTTGACTATTATACAATTTAATAGATAAGCCTATGTATGTAGTTATTAGAGTGGAATCAAAGTGCAATTACGAACCATGGTTCAGCAAGTGCCAACCTACCACAATCACCGAAGCATGTCTGTACAGGAACGTCCCCCAGTCAACCTCATTCTCTGAGTAAGGCAAGACGCATTTTCAGTATCACCCTAGCAGTTGACTTGTGTGAATGACATTCTTTTTAGTGAAGAATATTGTGTGTGGTATTGTGAATTTGGTTTCTAACTCTATTTTGTGAACTTGGTATCGAGTGTTCTGCAATGTTTTTATGTGGCAAAGAGCAAATATGGCCTCTAGAGATTGTGTAGTCAAATGTTTTGTTATACATGTGTGGAAAGTTTGTTACCAGAAGCAGAGGCAAAACACTGAGTTTGTAAAAAATGCTCACTAAGCCTATTTTATGTGAAACTCGATTCGGAGATCAAGAGAAACAGGGGTTAAAACAATGTCTACGTGTGTGAATAAAAATATCCAAAAAAGTTTCAAACTTTTGTTAAGTTAAATTTCGAACGATAATTTAACGAAATATTCAATGTTAAATAAATTCTGTAATCTTAGCTCAATCCAAACTAATACCCAATTTTTTTTGGTGAGGGGTGCCAGCTCAGATGTTGCCTCGTTATCTGACAGTGGTTCAAAATTACGTGGTGTTGTTGTCGGATCTTTCCCTTTGGGATTGATCCCGGACCGTCGCTAATAGCCCGTTGTGTTGCTCTAGTGCGACGTTTATTAAATATATCTACCTACCCCAAATGTATTTCCTCTTATATCTTGAATATGATAAAAGAGACTTCGAGTAGCAAAATGCATTATTTTCATAGCTTTTACTTAGTAGTTAACGTTTTGTTGAATAACATCCTTTTAGTGGGTAGATCTGCTCAGTTTTGCTAATGACGAGATACCGCATCGAGACAACCACGAGGAGGGTTAATCTACGGTAATTAGAATAGATTAAAAGATCCACGAGTATATAAATCTAATATAAAACTATACGAAGCATCATAACAACCAACTAGCAACAAAATCCAGGAGGGTGTCTGTGTTCCCTTATCATATGCAATCATAATGATCGAATAGGGGAGGAAAAGAAGAAACTCCTGTCTAAAATGCTTTAAAGTAATGACGGGAAGAATTTCCGGATCCCTGGGTGTACGAAAGGGAAAAAAAAGCAATTATTCTCAACAACATTTGGTTCCGCGTCCGAACATCTCATCAAGGAGAAACCTAATTTATTTCCAATCCCAGAGAAATTCCGCGAAAAACACATGGTGACGACTTCTCTATATTAACACGACACCATCCCGGGATGACTATCCGAAGCAGAAAGAGAGATGAGGAAAAACGAAAAAGATGAAAAACAAAATCACAACAAATTCCATGACAAACTCAAAATTTGCAAATAAATTAAAAATTAAAAGCTAGGGAACTGTTTTGGAATGGAGAGAGACGTGCACACAACGAAAGGCATCCATCTTTCCACGGGAAAAAGATGACTTGGGAGCTTGGATTAAGCGTGGAGCATCGATTTTTGTTTTTAGATGTGAGGGAGGACATTTTTTCACTCCCTTTTTAATCCCCTCAAGTCTTCGGAAATACGACTGACAACCTCACTAAGAAACATTTTTGTTTTCTTGGTATGCTTCTTCGTCGTTTTTTTGTTTCGTTTTTACTGCTTTGCTTCTTAGTTTTCTTCAGGGGGGAATTAAAGCGGCGCAGTTCTTTGCCATGGTTTCTTGTTAAAACAGGAATGAAGATTACATTGTCTTAGAAGAGACGTTTCCCCTCTCCTTGCTTTCTCATTTTGTTCTTTCTTTTTTATATTGTTTTATTTGTACGGGAATCTCTCCTTTCTGAGATCTTGACTTATCTATCTGGTTTCTGATAGTTGAGGCGAAGGCGCCGGTTGGTGTGCATGCAAAATGCCCGTCTTACTAAAAGCACTAATCAATAAGCGGAATAGGGATCGTTGTAAGTCCGATTCCCTTGCGTCGCAACTAATACGACACACAAAAGAAAAAAAGGAGGTGGTTCGGAGCGTAATGCGGATTACGATACTGACATCGTATCGGTTCACTTTTCTTTTGGCTAATATCTAGTAATTTCCCTTTTGTTGAGAAAAATAATGAAAACAAACATTTATGGCCTCAGGGAATTGTGCAATGTTTTCAATTAGCTTGGGTAAAGAAAACAAAGTGAAATTATATTTTCGAATTGGATCTCAAATACTGTGCTACTTATATACCGTAGGCTTACAAGTAAAACACATTGAACCAATAAACATAGTTTAAAGGGTTATTTGCTTTACTTTTATGGCGCAAGGGCCATATTTGGGCAAGCTTCGCCAAACACAAGACAGACAATGGCAAGCAATACAGCCAAGGAGGAATCGAACCTGTAGGTTGCAAGCGTAGAGGGCTAACCCTATAAGTCACGACAACCCCTCATTGTTCAGCAAAAATAAAGGAGAAAAATTCGATTCACTAAGTTTGTTTCTTAAGAAATCTAATTTTGATGCAAAGGAAACTGACATCATGTGTGAATATCAGTTTAAAGATCACCACATTATGGTCAAGAAAGCTAAAAAACCTCATATCTTGAAACTTTTGACTCAGTATGTTTCATTTTTAAGTCAGGGATATATTTTGATGATGTATGGAACAGAAATAGACATTATTGGCAAATGGAAACAAAGTAAAAAAAATTATCCCTGACCACTGACCTCTTCGGCACTACAAGGGGAGAGCAGAAGGCGTTTGGTAAAAGATCTCTCATTGGTTAACAACAGTTTTCTTAACCGAGACAATTTTCAACATTCGTGTACTTACAAACCGAGATTCGAAACCAGAACTACAAGGGGCGAGCAGAGGGCTTTTGGTAAAAGATCACGCATTGGTTGACAACAGTTTTCTTAACCGAGACAATTTTCAACATTCGTGTACTTACAAACCGAGATTCGAAACCAGAACTACAAGGGGCGAGCAGAAGGCTTTTGGTAAAAGATCACGCATTGGTTAACAACAGTTTTCTTAACCTCTTCGGCACTATAAGGGGCGAGCAGAAGGCTTTTGATAAAAGATCACGCATTGGTTAACAACAGTTTTCTTAACCGAGACAATTTTCAACATTCGTCTACTTACAAACCGAGATTCGAAACCAGAACCTACTGGGTTGCTATAACCACTTCTTCGCGACCCACTCCCATCCGACTCACGAGAGTGTGCTATAACCACTTGAGACCACCAAAGTGGTGACCACCTAGAGAGATAATAAGAGACCACTTTAGTGGTGTCATATCTATCTAGGATGTAAGCAATATAAAATCAATCAATGCGGAATTCATTCTCCAATTTTTCCGCTTAATTTAAATATGCTTAATTTGAGCTGGTGAGCTGCACAATATTTATAAAAAACCCAAGGATTTCTTCAGCTATCTGATTACTCAAAGGAAATGCGAAATTAAGATGAGAGAAATAGGCGCAGAAAAAAAAATGTGATCTAACGCAAAAATGGTACGGAAATACCTAATTGCCAAACGTAAAACGTCGTTATCTGACCGTGGTTCAAAATTACGTGGTGTTGCCCTTTGATCCCCTACCGTCGCCAATGGCTCATTGTCTTGGCCAGTGCGACGTTAATTAAAATAACTACCTACCGAAAGTGAAACAATTGAAGTGGTAAATAGGTAATTGAATTGCAGTAGCTCTGGAAAAGCACAACGGGCAATTAGCGATGGTCCGGGATCATTCCCGACCGTCAGAAAGATCGGAACAGAAAGATCCGAGAACAACACACCGTAATTTTGAACCACGGTAAGATGACGAAGTCAACACCTAAGCCGTATCCCCACTCTCCAAACTTCCACATCACGCCAACGTGAGGACATTTGAGGCTACGATAGAATTAACTTGCACCATCTCCACGTAAGGGAAGGTCTTTGGTTGGATCGAGTTTCGGGCTACCGCGGCCCACAATTGAAGTGGATGTTGAGAAACGAATTGTAGTAACATGACTGAAGTGAACTTTCTGCCATGCATTCATTTTATTAGGTTAGATCAGTTTAAGCATTTAATTAACGCCGCACTCGAGCAACACAACGGAATATTTGCAACGGTCCGGGATCAATCCTGAAGGGAAAATCCGATGTAAGTAGGTAGGTATTTAATTAACGTCACACTGGAGCAACACAACGGGCTATTGAAAAATTCGAGGACACCACATAATTTTGAATCACGTCAGATGGCAAATTATTGGATATGTGAAATGCTGATTTATATTTTTGACAAATTTTATTTTATCGAGAGGTTGAAATATGAGAATATCATCATTAGATATAAGCCAATGAAAAGCTTTAATGCAGATATTATGCACGCGGATTCTAGTATATAGAGATAGGTAGGTATAGAATGTTAATTAACGTCACACACATGGAGCAACACAACGGGCTATTGGCGACGGTCCGGGATCAAACCAAAAGGGAAAGACCCGAGGATACCGAGTTTCGAGCCCTCAACACTCAGGTTGCCTCTCCGCTACTCTTCCAACTAGGCTACCACGGCTCTTTTATATAGAAACAGTTAAAGAAACTCAAACAATATGCCCTCAATAGGATTACCTAAGACCCGTTGAATCTTAGCTAAATCAGAAAATTTATGCGTGGCACTCGAAATTTTAATAAACTTGGAATTATAAATTTCGAAGATGAAAGATCTGAAAAAGTAAATTTGTTTCGAATTATGTTCTTGAATGAAATTTTGGAGAGTGGGGTTCTAGCTCAGCTGTTTAGTTCGTCATCTGACCGTGGTTCAAAATTAAATGGTTCTGTCCTCAGATCTTTCCCTTTAGGAAGGATTTCGGACCGTCGCTATCCAGTTGTGGTCCAGAATGGTATTTTGGTATTTTCAATTAACGTCACACTGGAGCAACACAACGGGCTATTGGTGACGGTCCGGGATCAATCCCAGAGGGAAAGTCCGAGGACAACACCACGTAATTTTGAACCGCGGTCAGATGACGAGGCAACACCTGAGCTGGCACCCCACTCTCCAAACTTCCACACCACGCCAACGTGAGGACATTTGAGGCCACGACAGATTTAACGTGCACCAGCCCCCTTTGTACACGACGGTGTTTGGCTGGATTCGAACTCGCAACCCTTCGGTTGCTAGTCCGTTACTCTTCCAACCGGGCCACCGCGGCCCGTGGTCCAGAATGACGTTAATTCAACTACCTACCTACCTTGAGTGAGTTCTGTTCATATGCTAATTAAAAGTTTAAAAATGTAGTAATAGTCAAATGAAGTATCTAATTGCGTGACATTTGTTCACATTTACTGACATACGACTCTACCAAACAAATGCGCTCCTAACCCATTTGTTAAAATCTCTGATAGGATATAATTGGGTTTTCTTTGTTTAATTACATTTTTAAAGTAAGCGAGTAAAAAAGCACTAGTAAATTGGAGCTGACAGATTCCTAGTTTTATACATAAATACCCACTAAAATAAATATAATAAATAAAATAAAATATCAACTCATTTTTGCATTTTTATACATAAATACCCACTAAAATAAATATAATAAATAAAATAAAATATCAACTCATTTTTGCATTTTTATCTAATTTTATTATTAGAGTATGATGGAAGATGGTAGCAAAAATGGTTCTATGGCAAATCGTTTAACTTTTGACAGATTACTGGCTCGATCTATGGTAGCCACCAAAATTAAAATATATTAACTTAAATGAGCTAAATAACAGTGTACTATTTATTTTTAGTAACAACAAAATATGTTATTTTACAACTGCAATGTAAGGTGGGATTCAACGAAAACCTCGAGACTAAATAATAATTTATAACTTTCTTCCGTATGGATTATAGAAGAAATTAAGGATTTAAAACAATCTACTTTAGCTTACAGAAATATTAAGATTTATTTAATATAAAGTAAACCGATTCGTTCCTCTCACCGGAAGAACCAAAATACGGAAACTTACGGAATCGAATCTTATTCTACCGTTAAAAAATATTCTTTCACAACTGAAAAACATACTAGGACATAACGAAATATCGCGACCAGGTAATAATTTTTAATAATTTTCATCTATATGGCAATATTTTGGAAATTATGAATCTAGAGTACAATTACTTTTTCTCACAGTAAATAAGATTTAAGAAAAAGTAAACTCGATTCTTTCCTTAAGGAAATATCGAAACATGGAAACTTCCCTAATCGAATTTTATTTTAACAATAAGTCTTTCACAACTCAGTATAAAATGGGACTTAAGAATAGAAACCATAGAATAATCTGAAATTTTCAACCTTAATGCATTGTTTAAGAAATTGAGGATCTAGAATAAAATTCCTTTTCCCTACAAAAAATTATTTTTAGAAAAAGTAAGTTCCATTGATTTTTTTGACAGAAACATCGAAATACGGACACATTCTGAATCGAATCCAACTCCAAATCCAAAGTAGATCCAAATCCTGAATCGATCCCTAAGTTAATCTCTGTCCATCCGAGTCAGTAAGCACAATTTTAAAAATCAGAATCTAGAATAAATTATTTTTGCTTACAAAAATGTATTTAAGAAAAAGTGAACTCGATTCTTTTCTCTAACGGAAACATCGCAATACGAAAACTTCCCAAACCGAATCCTCGTCATCTGACCGTGGTTCAAAATTACGTGGTGCTGTCCTCGGATCTTTCCCTCTGGGATTGATCCCGGACCGTCACCAATAGCCCGTTGTGTTGCTCCAGTGTGACGTTAATTGAAATACCCCCCAAACCAAATCCAACTCTAAACCCGAGGTAGGTAGTTAGTTAATGTCATGCTGGAGAAACACAACTGACTATTGATGACGGTCCGACATCAATCTCGAAGTGAAGGATGCAAGGACAACGTCTCGTAATTTTGAACCATGGTCAGATAACAAACTCTAAGCCCGAAGTAAACCCGATTCCTTAATCTATACTGAAATCGTTCCCTGTACATTCGAGTCAGTAAGCATAGTTTTAAAAATTAAGAATCTGGAATAAATTATCTGTGCTTACCACAATTTATGCGAAAGTATGAACTCGAATATCTTCTCTTAAAGAAACACGGAAATACGGAAACTTTCCGAATCGAATTTAACACCAAGCCCGAAGTAAAACCGAGTCCTCAATCAATCCTGGAGTAGTTCTCTGTCCATCCGAGTCCATATGAATAATTTTAAGAATTAAGAATCTGGAATAAAATTATCTTTGCTTACCAAAATTTATGCGAAAGTATGAACTCGAATATCTTTTCTTAAAGAAACACGGAAATACGGAAACTTTCCGAATCGAATTCACCACCAAACCCGAGTCCTCAATCAATCCTGGAGTAGTTCTCTGTCCATCCGAGTCCATATGAATAATTTCAAAAATTAAGAATCTGGAATAAAATTATCTTTGCTTACCAAAATTTATGCGAAAGTATGAACTCGAATATCTTTTCTTAAAGAAACACGGAAATACGGAAACTTTCCGAATCGAATTCACCACCAAACCCGAGTCCTCAATCAATCCTGGAGTAGTTCTCTGTCCATCCGAGTCCATATGCATAATTTTAAAAATTAAGAATCTGGAATAAAATTACCTTTGCTTACCAAAATTTAAGAGAAAATAAACTCGACTCGTTTCTCTGACAGAAACATCGAAGTGCGGAAACTTCCTGAATCGAATCTAACTCCAAACCCGAAGTAGACCCGAGTCCTTAATCGATCCCGAAGTCGTTCTCTGTCCATCCGAGTGCAAACAACTGAGATATGGCTCCCCTACTCCTTCCGAATCCAACAGCCGGCAATAAATGCTGTTTTCACGCCCTCGGATGAGGCATTAAACTGTACCTAATTAGCCATTAGACGCCTTCTAATTGAACATTTCCCGTCCAGACGCTGGAACAAGAGCACTTGAAGATCCCCTTCCCTTACAGCAGGTGACCGTGCATTGATTGGACAGCGCATGTTTTGCACAATGATGTGAGAAATCGGCATGTGGTGGTCTAGACGGATCGCCCGTCTGGGGATGATTTATGCAAAATGCAGAACGTGGGGATTATGGATTATCGATAGGTTTCCGTCCCGTGTTCGTGATCGTCCGAACAGGTGTCAGGCTTGTTTTTGTTTGTAATGGCCCTGCAATTGGAGCTGGGAATCGCGGGGACATGTCGCCGGTGGATCAAATGGGTGAGTTTAGAAGGTAATTGGGCGTAGGTGGTCGAGCATTGGAGAGGAATACATATGCACTTCAGGTCAATGGGGAACGTTTTCGTGTGTGAATGACTCGTTCGCATTTTTAAAACGATGCGCCGTTTGTTATGGCACGAATGGTAGTGAATGAGGTAAGATAATGACAACAGAAAATGCACGGGAACAGCGAAAGAAATATAAATAAATAAGGCAATTTTAAAATGAAATTAAGAATGTTGGCTTGTCTTTGTTTGTAATGGCCCTGCAATTGGAGCTGGGAATCGCTGGGACATGTCGCCGGTGGATCAAATGGGTGAGTTTAGAAGGTAATTGGGCGTAGGTGGTCGAGCATTGGAGAGGAATACATATGCACTTCAGGTCAATGGTGAACGTTTTCGTGTGTGAATGACTCGTTCGCATTTTTAAAACGATGCGCCGTTTGTTATGGCACGAATGGTAGTGAATGAGGTAAGATAATGACAACAGAAAATGCACGGGAACAGCGAAAGAAATATAAATAAACAAGGCAATTTTAAAATGAAATTAAGAATGTTGGCTTGTCTTTGTTTGTAATGGCACTGCAATTGGAGCTGGGAATCGCTGGGACATGTCGCCGGTGGATCAAATGGGTGAGTTTAGAAGGTAATTGGGCGTAGGTGGTCGAGCATTGGAGAGGAATACATATGCACTTCAGGTCAATGGTGAACGTTTTCGTGTGTGAATGACTCGTTCGCATTTTTAAAACGATGCGCCGTTTGTTATGGCACGAATGGTAGTGAATGAGGTAAGATAATGACAACAGAAAATGCACGGGAACAGCGAAAGAAATATAAATAAACAAGGCAATTTTAAAATGAAATTAAGAATGTTGGCTTGTCTTTGTTTGTAATGGCCCTGCAATTGGAGCTGGGAATCGCTGGGACATGTCGCCGATGGATCAAATGGGTGAATTTAGAAGGTAATTGGGCGTAGGTGGTCGAGCATTGGAGAGGAATACATATGCACTTCAGGTCAATGGGGAACGTTTTCGTGTGTGAATGACTCGTTCGCATTTTTAAAACGATGCGCCGTTTGTTATGGCACGAATGATAGTGAATGAGGTAAGATCAAATTATGGTAAAATATTCAAGTACAGAGGTCTTGGCATTAACATAGTAAATATACTTTTTGGGACGATTTAAATATATACGGGTTTATGCTGGAATGAGTAGAGAAAAATAGGTTATACGATGATTGATATTTTAAATATAAAAACATTAAAATTATATTTCTCATTTAGGGGACTAATTAGAATAAAAATCAATGAATATTCTCAAAATAAAAGAGTCATTTAATTTATAATTGAATAAATAACCAAACAAATATTTATTTTAATTCATGTTCATTATCGTATACTACTAGATTCATTGTGTGGATTAACTGTACTTTGAAATATTTAAAATCTTATACCTCTTTCAGTAAAGTGTATGAAAATTTATAGATGCATGTACAAACAATTAGAATTATGAGCGTAAATGTACACGACAATTTGTAAATTAGAAAGTAAATTTGATATCTTTTATGAATATTTGTTCTTTCTATAGCAGAATAGTTTTGCATAACTGTTTAATTAACTTTTTTGAATTCATCTTAACCCTCTCTCTTAACGAGACTTATGAGTAGCGTAGTATTGTTTTTTACCTCATAACACATATAATTACTAAATAACCCAATCGATTGGTTGAAAGAATCACATGAAAGATTCTATTAGATAAAACAAAATCAAAACTGGTTAGTATTCGTGCTTCAGAAATTATAAGTTGCAGAACGGTTGTAGGCGTGTGAACCCTTCAGATGAGGCTAATTCTGTTTTAGAAATATAATTTTTAATCCTAGTTGTATTACTTGATAATAATAGAATTTTAGCTATCCATAAAAGCAACTCTTAACTATTTCAATTTCCGTTTTGTATTTGAATAATAATTTTGATATCAAAAGACATTTTCACTGGTGTTTCTGGTTACTAATAAAATATATTTTCCGCATTATTTATAATGCCAGTTAAAGTTAAATTTCTCTACAAGATGAACTGCTTTCCATTAGAAACGGCTATTTTACATCATGCTCATATACTTTACCCTACAACAAAAGTTTATATTTTGTTCCTTTCTCAGAACAACGTCATAAAGGGTATATAAACAAGATATTAGGCTCCACCTATTTTTCCATTCTACATTTATATCCAATCATTTTCTATAGTACAATGTGTACAGAAGAGATTGCCCATTACCAAAAGAAAACAAGTATGGCGCTATGCTTTCTAACAAGTTATTCCCTACCTCCAATTCGTTACTGTACCCATGTCAACAGTAAATACACGAGGAAAAAGTATACAATTTCCTCTCCTTTCGTTATACGATCGGCGAGTGCTAAAATTCTGCAGAAGGGGCATGCTTTCTGGCACATTTGGAAAAAGCCTTTCATTTCTCGGACTAAAATACGCATCAATTTGTGCTCGAAACGAGCGTTCGCAGGGATGCTCGCTCCGTTGCTCGAATGACGTGCATACTCGATGAAAGATTGAATGATTAGCTTGAAACTCGAGAAAGCACGGACCATTGCAGGGCTTGTATTTCGCGTAATGAACAAAACAAGCACCCCTCGAAAGACAGAGGATAGGAAAACATTTGCTTCGGAATATAATATAGTTCACTCTTCTTCCGTTAAGACGTTTATGTTATTTCCTCCCCGAATTCTCTCTCCCTGTGTCTTTTCTCTCCGACCCCACCTGTCGCGTTCGAGAATGTCACGTGACCAGGGAATGCAAATTGGAACATGAATTTGATTCGGGAATTTTTTTATCTCTGTTTTCTTCCATTTTTCGTGCCCCCGCTTTTTAGTCTAAGTGAGTCCCTTACCTAAACCAATGCAATACTTACGAAGTGAATTGTTTCCGTCGACTCTTTTCGTTGTAATTCCGGATCTGGAAGTTTGCTGTGATTTTGGAAAGTTGTTTCCTCACTATGCATTCGAGATTGCTCGAAAAATATGATATAGTTCGAAATGTAATACCTGATATTGGAATTAAAAGCATATTGGGAAATATTATGAAAACATGTGTTTTCGGAGTTACTTGAAGTTAACGATTTTGTTTAAGTAAAAATAAGATCTACAACGATTTTTCAAGAATGTCACACACATGTTATTAAAAATAACATTGTTTTAGTTTGCTCAACTCAAATAAATATAAAGTAGCTACTCCCTCGAAACCATTGAAACTAAATGATGACTTTGAAGGAAAAACAACTCAAATTATGTTATTCCTGTAGTAGTAATTTATTATTTCTGCTATCTTAGAACGATGTCATTTATTTAATAAACTCCAGAAATCTATGTAATGTAATGTTTAATCCTCAATTTTCAAATACTTATGTAAAATGATACCGGAAAGCTAATCATATCACTTACCTACATGATTTTATTTTCACGAAACTCCCGAATTCATAATTCTGTTAATGTTTAAAAGTATTGGTGATGATAGATATACTTAATGATTCTATTTTCTTGCATATAAATATGCTTGAAATTTTTTCTTTGAATTGTTTAACACGTACTATAAAACTATACTGTTAATTATTCAAATAATATGAACGTAATGTAAAGAATTCAGATTTCATTGCAATCGAATTTGGTGTTACAAATTCTAGCCTAATCTATTTCAAATATCGTTAAAATCTATAGACAAAACTTTAATATATTTTTGGGGGTTGATCCCAGACCGTCGCCAATAGACCGTTGTGTTGCTCCAGTGGGACGTTAATTCAACTTCCTACCTACCTACCTTAATATATTTTGTCTATTGTTCTTTTTTGCCCTTTTCAATGTAGCACCGATGTCTATTTTATACTGTGTGGGTGTAGAAATTGAGTTTTCACTATTTTTCATTATTATTTTAATTGGAAAGATGTTACAAATGTTACTTTACGTGTTTTTTTATCAAGAGTGGTACGTGGTTGTTTCGATCCTATAACATTTGCATTTCTAAACAATTTAAGATAACTTTTCAGATTTAGAACTGGACACGATTGTCTTGGCAGTACACCTGGAGATAATTATAATAAATATTCCTCCAACGAAGCATAATTTGCAGAATTTTCGATTCGATCATGGATGAGGATCATCTCCTAGTCTGCCCAGGCCTGAACAACAGGCCCGAGACTTTCCCAAAATCTATTGGGATTCCAGAGACAAGATGAGCCAAGCCTCTACATTTTCCATAGGAACAACAACAATAACAACTTGTATAACTTGCATAACACAAGAACGTAATTCGTGATTTCTAGCAATCTCGAAATTTTGAACAGAAGTACAAAAAGGCCCCAAAGCAGCCACACTATTGCAAGGCGTGCAGCCACCAATAACCAAATTCCAGCCTTGATGGCGACCGCCTCCTATTCAGCCAGGCCTGGACTCTTAAAAACAGGCCCGGAACATCCTCAAAATCTATTGAGATGCCAGAGATAAAATGATGAGCTAAGCCTCTACATTTTCCATAGGAACAATAGCACCATATATAAATTGTATAACCCTAGAATATAGTTCGTGACTTCCAGCAATCATAAAATTAAAAATCTGAGTACAAAAAAGACGAAAGCAACAATCGCTCAAGACGTCCAATTTCCAATAGCCAAATTCCACTTCCAATACTTGAGCATAGATTAGAATCTATCGGATCTAGACTCCTTTCAACAGCAGGCCCAAAATCTCACCAAACATTTTAGGTATTCTAGAAATAAAAGGATGAGCTAAGCCTCTGCATTTGCCATAGGAATAACAGCATTTGTATTTTCGAAAACCTCGTAACAGCAATCGTCTTAAAATCAGAAATATTTATTTCACTTCAAACTATTTTTCTGCTCTCTGTTTCTCATGATGCAAGCTCAGCTATCAGAGATTTATTTAGAACAATTGAAACAGCACAGTAGCGGACGCTACACAGTAGCAAATACTCATCATCTACACAAATCCTCCGTTCCTCGTCAATTGAAAGGAATCGGAGGCCCATCCCGTCTAATGTGCGCCGAAGCGCCGGGAGATTTAATACCCCCACCTCGGAATATGACTTGAAGCAAAGAAACATCACACACAAGTGATTCGACACCATAATGTACTATCTGCTTTCATAATGGAAGTGCTAATGCAGTCTATAACGAGCCCCCGCACACGAGACGGCACGACTAAAAATAAATAACACAACGAAAAAAGAAGCCTACCTTTCGAACCTTTCAACGAGTGATCCAGGTTAAAGTGCTTCCCGATTTAGGAAATCTTTTAGTAAAATTAACGAAACTTTTAACAGGCAGCAATGGGGAATGTTGCAACACGTTTTTTTGGGGGAGCAAATCTCTCTCGATTATATCGGAAGCAGCGAGCAAATTACTCGAACTTGCCTTTTGCCGCCGCTCACTTTTTAATAACTTTCCCGCGCGAAAATGACATCGGTTTGAGTTCGCAATCGTAAGCTTTTAAAAGGATTGACTGATTGGAAGCGCGAGTGCTGCGAAGTAATGAAGATTAACTCCCTACTCGGCGTGAAAAAAAGTCGTATCAAAGGCAGCGCGCCTCTTTTCCAGGGTCTTAATCTCTGATGCAATGACTGCGATGTAAATGGAATGAAAAAATTTGCGACAAATTCTTTTGATTGAACTACCATTAACTTTCTTCCCCTTCATTTCGAGAGCTGGGGCGCAAGTGGTAACGAAGTTGTCGTCAACTTGTTGTCTTTTGAATCAGCAACTGCATTTGGAATTTAGTCCATTTCGGGCCCTTTTTTCCCTACTGTGCGATTAAGTGAACTCAAAATCGAAAATGGGTTTATTTACTGCTAAATTTCCTTGCTCGTTTGCCGATAGCGCAAAATTTCGAAAAGTCTCTTTAGGAAATAGGACCAATGTAAATTTTATAACGTTTCCCTATATTTCATTAGCTCTTTCAATTTACTTCTATGTGTATTTTTTACTAAATTGCAAAGTCAATTCGTTGCCGTTTCTCGAAATTTCTGTTGAGTGCATTTAGTTAATATATAACGGATACTGTAATTCGATGTATCTCAGATACTACACCAGAAGGGTTAAAATAAATTATCAAGCAATCATCTGATTTAAATGCATTAATTATCTACTATTTATTCATTCTTAGCTTAAGATGATAATTACTTTGATATTGAATGATCCGTGATAGTGATTATACTGACTATGAAATGGAATGAAATAAATTAACATGAAATGAATTTTATAGAACTGAAGCTTTTAGTTGAACAAGGGCTAACCCACAACATAACCGAAAATGCTGAATGCTGTTATTGGAAATGGATGAGTGATCGTATCCCTTGTGTTTCCTAGGAGTTTCATACTAAGTGCATCAATCTCTTACAGAAGCAGTATTCCAATCGCTAAGCTATCACTATGCTATTGGAATAATAAGTTATCCTCTCGATTCCTGAATGTATGTCCCAGGTAACTGCAACAGTTTGTTTTATCCGGTTTAAGGAAAGTGGGCTTGCCATCAATTACCGAAAGATCTTCAATTCTCTTGGTTGGAATACTCATTTACAAAATCAAACATAAATGATACGATGGTATGTATTGTCTTACCGAAAGAAATTCCAGATACATATATATAATAATCCCACCTTGACACTACCAGAATACCCTAACTGTCCTTGATCGAAATCACCATAATTTAAATCACCCCAACGATACGATCTTTGTGACCCTAACTCTATCTTTCACTCCAAGCGGCTTCATCGGGCATTCATAGAGAAGCCTAGGCTTGGTAGACTAGGCGTCTGTCCTTGGTCCTCGAATTTGATCTTCCCGTGGAATGCTGCAGACTCCATTAATGTGTTTAATAAATACTCACCATTTGGATTAACGTGTCTGTCCGTGATACTCGATCATAACTGCTAAATAGTATTCCCCTGTTTTCTGAGTTTACTACTTATACGTGAACAGAATCTTCACTATATAATGCAACTTTAAAGACATATTATTGACTCCAATGAAGCATGTTAATCATATCTCTTTTACACAGAACGTTCGAATTGGGAAGCATGCAATTAGTGGTTACCATAGATACGGAAGCCCAAAGAAACAGAATTTGCTCGCAATGAGTGCCGTTGAAGGCTGAGGTTATGACAGTGATTGAGGGAACAAAAGACCCTGTATAACGTGGTTGTGAAAGAGCTCCATCACAGTCGAGGACACAATCAAAGAGTAGAGAGGATATTGCGATGCACTTGCAGAATTATTAATATAAATTTGCATTTATACATGAGATTACCTAATCGTGCTTCATGTTATTACACATGGGTCGTCCATAAGAAGAGAACGGATTTGAATAAAGGTGTTGTCCATGAATTATGATTTTGACATTTTATAAGCGCCCCACCAGTTGCCGAGCGGCTAAAAGTGAAGTTCTTAACCCTCCAAATGGTTTCGATGAGATATCTCTTCCATCAAGATCCGACCAAGTTTGCTAATGACGAAATATCCTGTCACCAAGATATTACCGATTTGTGATAACGACGAGATCAAGGCCTGGTCAGATTTTTGGATTGACGAGATATCTCGTCCATCACGATATGGTCAGTTTTGTTAATAACGAGTTGCCTCGTCGAAAAAAACACTAGGAGGGTTAAGAAACTGGCGCAGTGAAGTTGGTTGCGATGATTTTTGGAGGTGATCACGGATACAAATGATGACTGTTATTGATGGCGCCGTGGGTCAGTGGGTTCATCCACTGACAGGCAAGCTGCGAGTTGTAGGTGCCATAAGTAATTCCTGTAATTTTCTCTGGGTGTATTTCTCTCTTCCGTGCAAGTAAAACGTTCCTTGTGTATGTCCATTACTCGACGTTGCCTGTCCTGTGTTTGGAGCAGCTAGGCCAAATATGACACCATAAAACTGAACCAACCGATTACTGATAACAGATAGCAGTTTTTATCGTTTATAGCTGGAAAATGTTTTATATAGTAATCCAGACGTATGAATTATAAAAATTTATTGTTCAACAGTTCATGCATGTTTCATAGGGGGTCACATGTTTCTTATCCCTCGATATCAATGAAAATAATAGTTTGGCGAAAACAAAACTCCTATTTTCTATATCCTTATGTTTTTCCAATTCATGATAAAAGATGTGTCCAAATAAGCATCGCATTCTATCCCTACTTCTGATAACTAACTTTCAAAATATGAAATGAAACTCAATCAGAGCAGATAAGTTATCTGTCTGAATGAATTCCAAAGAATATATTTGAAAAGCGAGAGAAGTCTAAAATAGACTACGATAGCTAAGACCAAATTACGATCACTGTCATGAGTGTAAGATACTTTCTTCCCGCCTTATATTTATAATCTGACAGTCTTTTAGACGAAGCCACGAAATTCCTCAATAAAAGCATGCGTACTGAGAATATCCATCAACTTCACTTAGTTGTTTGATTCCTTATGTATGTCGATTCCCTGAGGGCGAAAGACTCCCAAATTCTACATTAAAACGCACTCTGGTTAAGGGGATAAAAGAAACGTACAAGGATGGATTTCTAAGTCTGAAAGTAGTGATTTCGGTTGATTTGAAACTTATTTTTTGTTTAGAAGTACCTTTGTGTGTGTAGTTTTAGAACACGATTAGACCTGACAGATTTATTGTCATCATCATCGAATTTGCGTGGAAGAATTAGGCAAATGGAGTAAAAATAATGTAGTGACTTTTGCATTTTATGTTCCTTACTTTAGAAAATTCAAAATGAGGTTGTGAAAGTGGTTTAAAATAAATCCAGTAATGTTGTTATGTTGATGTGTATAAGTTAAAGAAAGATAATTATTATTTTTAAATTTTAAAATATACTGCATAAAAAATAAAATAAATTGTTCTGGGATAAGAAGAAACTTAATGAATTATTCAACATATAGAATCGGTTAATATAACGAATTTTATCACCCAGGAAAGCATATCTTAGAACTCTGATTTACCAGAAAATTTACCCCTGAACCTTGATTCACCAGTGATTAACATCACTTCAAAAGTTTGAGTGACATCTCTGAGAAATTATTCTACTTATTACCTAATTACTCTAATTAGATACAATAGCTCTCTGACGATACATTGCAATATACAGCAGTAAATATATTTTATATAAAAGGATGAAACACCAACTATTTTTATGACACAATTGTTATGTAAAATATGTGTTTTGATTTACTAAGTTAAAACCTTCTTCCTGCTGAGATATTTATAAAAAACTCCACGAAGATTTCGACATAAAATGTTTAAAGTAAATTGTAAGTTAGGAGAAAAATTGCAAAATGCAAATAGAAAGGTCGTATTGTATGACCCGACTCACTAAATTTCAAGCAATTTTAGCACTTTTATGAAAGAATCAAAGCCTTGTGCTGTATTTATCTCAACTATGCGTTAAATGAAACGAAAAATGAATCTCCTAAAAAATTCCAGCAGTTGAAGTGATGGATTTGTTGAACTGAAGAAATTTTAATTAGAACAAAGTAAAATAAACTGTGTAACTATATTTCTTAAATGATTCGAATAGAATTTTCTACTACCCAGTTTCATGGACGTAACAAAAACCGTTATTTTCAAATGTGCTCAGGACAGGAAACGAAACTATTTGTATAATATTTCGAATTTAAGAAGTCAGAGAAAAATAAAACAGTCAAAATCAATCACGACATATGAATATTAGACGAAATGTAATCTAGGCAGAAAATCAATTTATTGACTGAGATAAATCTGCCTAGTTTTTGTTTATTTAGTTACATAAACAGAACTATTCTTATTATTTCAGTAGATCGTGTCATGTCAAGAGTGACGTAATGCAATGACGCAGGACCCGATATTATTCTAACAAAATAATGTATTGAGGGCTTTGCAAGGCAGCCCTACACAATTATGCGTGATATCCTACCCCAGTTGCAATACCACCATGACTAAAAAATAAACTTGTTTAATGCTATGTAGGTAGTTCAATTTACGTTCCACTGGAGCAACACAACGGGTTGTTGGCGACGATTCGGGATCAATCCCATAAGGGAAAGATAAAAGAACAAAACATCGTTAATTTTGAACTGCGATCAGATGACGAGGTCAGCATCAGAGCTGGCACTCTACTCTCCAAATTTGCATGCCACACCAACGTGAGGACATTTGAGGCCACGACAGATTTAACGTGCACCATCCTCCGCATATAAAACGTCTTTGATTCGAGTTTCGAACTCGCAACCCTCCGGTAGTTAATCCACGACTCTACCAATGGACTAACTCGATCTCTTTAGTTTTATGTATAGAAAAACTTGAATACCTGCTTCTGCAAGCTGAAAACCCGTCATAATTATCCTCTACTGGTGCCTTAATTATCCCTACTGGAATCTACAGTTATGGAAGATTTGCCGCATGCAGAAACATGTATTTACAGTGTTTCTAAGTTACATATAACTAGAAATTCATTTTTTTAGTTATGATAGTATTGCAACCGGGATGCGATATTCTTGAAAGACCTTTCCATATCCATGCAAAAAATAGAGTCTAGACAAAGTATTTAAGACCATTAGACGTAATACAGAATAATTTTGCTTTTCATCCACTTTTAAATTTGTTTTGAGCATATATAGTTTTAAAAAGTCTTTGAGACTTACATATTCACACGATAAAACTATTAAATTCACTTTATTTATAAATTACTAAAGATGCAAGAGGACTGGAAAACCTCAGAAATATCCGAAAATCCTAATTTTTAACACTATTGTATTGTAAAATTCAGAATTTATATGTATAACCGTTATATTTTGCTTTCACCAATATAGACGTATGGATGTTCTAATGAAAAAGTAGTTATAAATCTTTTTATCAATTAAGCGTATTATTTTAGTTACAGATTTACATTTTACATTTTTATAGCGACAGGTGAGTACTATATAATTCAGGTGGGTAGGTAGTTAATTAACGTCGCACGTTAGCAAAACAATGGGGTTTTGGCGACGGTCCGGGATCAATCCCCTAGAGAAAGATTTGAGGACAACACCACGTAATTTTCAACCACGGTCAGATGACGAAGTCAACACCTGATCTAGCATCCCACTCTCCAAACTTCTACTCGACTCCAAAGTGGGGACATTTGAATCCACGACAGATTTAACGTTTACCAGCCCCTGTGTGCACGACTGTATTTGGTTGTACCTAGTTTCGAACTCGCAACCCTCCGTTTGCTAATCCGTTACTGTTCCAACTGAGCTACCGCGGCCTTATATAATTCTTCAGGTACATTTTTGAATGTATATTCAAAGCCCACTTTCTTACATTCACGAGATTCCATTAGTTAATCCCAATAATAGCCGATATCACAGAATAGGTAAAAAACTGTTAACATTATATACTTTTTACGCGCTTTTATCGCTCTATAACGCTAAATGTCAACATTTATTTGGTAAATCTAAGATTCATGGTCAAACGTATTGTAGAAAAGACAAATAATTATTTTTTGTTATAGCATAAACACACTTGCTAGAAAGCAACATTTGCAGAATAAGAGAATGTTTTTAAGTTTCGAGGCAAAACAGCATAAGACCACCTCGCGTTTATTCAATTTAAACCCTTCCTGTTCAGAAACATTGAAGCAATATTTTATTCATTTTCAGCTGATCATAAATTTTAAAATTATAACTCAAGTATTGTACTTTAAGGTATTACGATTCCTTAGATGGCGATTGCATAAGGGACCATCGTTTAACATTTCCTATTAAAGCTATGAACTATCCTTAATTAAACTCGTATTGAACTTGACGAAATTCAGCTAGGTAAGCTTTTTTTCTACAATCAGCAGAATAGAGTTTTGAAGTAAAACAATGTGGCTTAAAAACATAATCAAGAGCATTTGGAAATTATACTGTCAAAAATTTTAGGGTAGTCTTGAGGTGGTATCCAATAATTTCGTCTAGTTTCCAAAGGGGACAGATAGCTGATCTCACTACTCTAGTACGGTGTAGAGCAGCTGTAGAGCCCGGTTGGAAGAGTAACGGATTAGC
This sequence comes from Meta bourneti, assembly GCA_933210815.1. Classification (NCBI taxonomy): domain Eukaryota; kingdom Metazoa; phylum Arthropoda; class Arachnida; order Araneae; family Tetragnathidae; genus Meta; species Meta bourneti. The sequence continues at coordinate 76,247,391 of OW119929.1, read as the reverse complement.
AACCGGAGTGCTGCGAGTTCGAATCCAACCAGATCGTCGTGTACAAACGGGGCTGGTGCGCGTTAAATGCTGTCGTGGCCTCAAATGTCCTCACTTTCACGTGGTGTGGAAGTTTGGAAAATGAGGTGCCAGATCAGGTGCAACCTCATCATCTAACCGTGGTTCAAAATTACGTGGTGTCCTTAAATCTTTCCCTTCGGGTTTGATCCAGGACCGTCACCTACTTTATAATACCCCACCACCTCAGACAGAGCCTACTCAATAACATGACGAACATCATTTTTACCTACCTTTACCAAAAAAAGTACCCGTAAGCTATGCCTTTGTAAGTATTCGAGGAAATTTGATTTTTGTATTTAGATCCTTTTTACTGTGTGGTATTCAATGGGAGGTTCCAGAACCTACCTTAGCTATGCCATTCGCCAATTCATTCCCAAGAACAACAATGACGGATTCACTTCAGAGTGATTTGACGACCAATGATCATAACAGAATTAAAATCCTGCCTCCAGTTTATTTCTTTAGGTGACGCATTAATCAGCAAAATCCAACGAAGACTTTATAATGCACCTTCGACTCACACAGAACCAACTCAATATTATCACGAACATTAATTTTACCCACCTCAGCCGAAAAAAGTTCCTTTAAGCCGTGTCTTTGCATGTATTCGAGAAATTTTAATTTTTGTATTTATAATCTTTTTTAATGTGTGATATCAGTCGGAGGATTCAGAACCGACCTTAGTTATGCCATTCGCCAATTTATTCCCAAGAACAACAATGACGGATTCACTTCAGAGTGATTTGACGACCAATGATCATAACAGAATTAAAATCCTGCCTCCAGTTTATTTCTTTAGGTGACGCATTAATCAGCAAAATCCAGCGACGACTTTATAATGTCCCACCGCCTCACACAGAGCCAACTCAATATTATCACGAACATCATTTTTACCTACCTTAGCCGAGGGAAAAAAAACACAAAGCCAAACCCCCCAAAAAGCAAACAAAAAACACATCCCACCAACACAAAAAAGACAAAATTTTTCAACCGAAAAGACCCGTACTCCCCCATCCATCCACCTCATCTCAGCCACACATCCAGCCATGCACAAGACGGCGGGATGTATGAGTACGTCTGTTAATCTGGGGCGTCGAGACGGAAGGGGAGCGGGGCTCTCTCACTAGAGAGAAAAGGCGAGTATGAATTCTGTGGCTTCAGCCCTCTGAGGTAATTGAAGGCGACGCGCGGAATTTTAGTCTTGCATGAGAAAGCTTATTGGCAACGCCTGTGTTCTAGCCCTTCCCCCGGCCGACCAACCTCTGGAGGTATAGCTTATTAAGGAAAAATAATCTTTCCTCCGCGGTGAATTTAAAAACGTTTTCTCTGGCTCCCTTGCCTTCGCTCCTCTTGCTCTCGCACAAATGGGGTTTTACTTTACCTGCAAATGGGATGCTGTTCGTGGGCTGTCGGCGTTTATTTACGAAAGAGGAGAACCGGAGAAGGTTTTCGGACTCGCGGTTTAAATTGCCGGTTCCGCAAAAAGGGTGGCGGAGTGGGGACCCTCACTCTATCCCCCTTGTACTGGTTCGGGGGTAATTTATGCGCGACTCAAATTGGGCAGAATTACTCACCCCCACGCGTTCGTGTAGGTAATTCCTGGGAAACTGGTCTCCTGGTAGCATTTTCTAGAGCAGGAAACATTGTCACATCTGCGCTGATTATTCCTGGGATGAAAAATCGGTTGGATATTCCACACGACCTCTTGCATTTGAACTGGTGTTGGTATTCGATTAATATTTGAAACATATTTTGTAAGTGATTCGTGGTTCAATTGTGTGAAAGCCCTTCAACAGTACGTTATCTGCCACAGAACGTGTGAGAATTAATAATGTGAATTAAAGGCAGACATGATGAAATAGGGCATTTGTGGACTCCGAAGGGAAGTTCTTGGACTCACGGGTTTAATTGTCATCTCCACAAAAAGGATGGAAGGAACTCTATCATTTGAACTGGATCGGGAAGTAATTTATGCGCGACTCAAATTGGGCAGAATTATTACCTCACTCGTTAGCGTAGGTAATTCCTGGGAAACTGGTCTCCAGGTAACATTTTCTGGAGCAGGCAACATTGTCACATCTGCGTTGATTATTTCTGGGATGAAAATCGGTTGGATATTCCACACGACCTCTTGCATTTGAACTGGTGTTGGTATTCGATTAATGTTTGAAACATATTTTGTAAGTGCTTAAATGATTCGTGGTTCAATTGTGTGAAAGCCCTTCAACAGTACGTTATCTGCCACAGAACGTGTGAGAATTAATACTGTGAATTAAAGGCAGACATGATGAAATAGGGCATTTGTGGACTCCGAAGGGAAGTTCTTGGACTCACGGGTTTAATTGTTATCTCCACAAAAAGGATGGAAGGAACTCTATCCCTTGAACTGGATCGGGAAGTAATTTATGCGCGACTCAAATTGGGCAGAATTACTACCTCACTCGTTAGCGTAGATAATTCCTGGGAAACTGGTATCCAGGTAACATTTTCTGGAGCAGGCAACATTGTCACATTTGCGTTGATTATTTCTGGGATGAAAATCGGTTGGATATTCCACACTATCTCTTGCAATTGAACTGGTGTCGAGGCTCGATTAATATCGAAATGTATATATTTTGTAAGTGCTTAAATGATTCGTGGTTCAATTGTGTGAAAGCCCTTCAACAGTACGTTATTTGTTACAGAATGTGTGAGAGTAATACTACGAATTAAAGGCAGACATAATTAAATAGGGCATTTGTGGAGTCCGAAGAGAAGTTCTTGGACTCACGGGTTCAATTGCCATTTCCAGAAAAAGAATGGAAGGAACTCTCTCCCTTGTGCTGATCGGGGAGTAATTTATGCGCGATTCTATCAAATTGGGCAGAATTACTCACTCCCAAGCGTTCGTATAGGTAACTCTTGTGAAACTGGTTCCCAGATAGCATTTTCTGGAGACCAGTTTCACAGGACGCTGGTTATTTTTGGTACGCTAGTTATCTACGCTGGTTATTTTTGGTACGCTGGTTATTTTTGGAAAGAAAAATGGGTTGGATATTCCATAAGGGGGACCTCTTCAACTGAGTTGCTGTTGTATTCGATTAATATTCATAACACATATTTTTTGTAATTGCTTAAATGATTTTAATTGATTCGGGGTTCAATTGTGGGAAAGACCTTCAACTCTACGTTATATGTCACAAAGCGTGAGAGAGAAGTAATGTGAACTAAACACGAACATGATCAAATAGGGCATTTATGGACTCCGAAGGAAAGTTTTCGGATTTTCGGTTTTAGTTGCCGGTTCCGCAAAAAGGATGAAAGGAGAACGAACTCTCATTCTTCCCCTTGTACTGGTTTGGGAAGTACTTTACGAGCTACTCAAGTTGGGCAGAATTACTCACCTCCCGAGCGTTCGTGTGTGTAATTCCTGGGAAACTGGCCTCCAGGTAATATTCTCTATAGCAGGTAACATTGCCACATCTGCGCTGATTATTTCTGGGCACAAATATGTAAAAATGTGTATTATTAGTAAAAATCGCTAGGATATTCCACACGACCTCATGCAACTAAACCGGTGTTGATGTTCGAATAATATTGGTAACTCATACTATTTACAAGTGTTTAAGTAATTCGTGGTTCAATTGTTTGAATGCACTTCAACTGTATGTTATTTGCCACAGAGCATGTGAGAGCAATACTGTTAACTAAATGATAATATGATCAAATAAGGCATTTATGGACACTGAAGAAAGTTTTTGAACTTTGCTGTTTAAATTGTCGGATCCGCAAAAAATTCTGTCCTCCTTGTACTCATTCTGTGACTAATTTATGTGAGTCTCAAATTGGGCAGAACTGCCCACCCCCTGTATTTATGTTGGTAATTCCAGTAAAACTGGTCTCCAGGTAACATTCTCAGAGCAGGTAACAATGTCACATTCTGAGAAGAAAAGTCGGCTGGATATTCCAACGACCTCTTGCAACTGAACTTGGATTGTTGTTCTGCTAATACAAGTTCGTAATACAAGTTTTTCTGTTTGGGGATGTGAGTTTGTAATCGCTTAAATTATTCATTACTCATTTGTATGAAATCCCTTCAATTCTACGTCATTTGCCACAGAGTATGTGAAAGCAATGCTGTGAATCAAATGATGAAATGCGTAGACGGCGAAGGTTCGATTTATTCCTGGGTGTTTTTCTCTCTTCTGGGTCAGTAAAGTTTTCCTTGTGCTCGTCCATGTACTTGACGTTGTTTGGCGCAGTTTGGCCAAATATGACTTTCGTGCCATAATAACCGAACTAACCATAAATGGCGATGGGATGAAGGTACATTTACGAACATGTTCATGAATAGAAGTTGCATATTTAGGTGTTCATCAATGAGAGGGATTTTCAGGATATGAAACAAGCGAGAAGGAAAACGAAGATTTATATGCCTGTTACACAATTGCTCTTACATTATAATGTATCGGGGTTACGTTAAAATGTAGGTTATGATCATTTTAGCATTGTTTGCGTTTAATCTAATTGGCTTTGACCAATTAACCATCATAAATATGAATTATGAATTCATTCATTGGAATTTTTATTGTCGACGTGTTGAAATAAAAATAACACGCCAAGTAAATATACGTAAATCAAGTAATTTCTCCACAAATACTTCTCCGCCAGCTACATTTACCCTGACGGAAAAAGATTCTTTTGAGTAGAGTTTATTCGTTACGATTGAAGACACCACTTATTAAATAGTTATTTTATTGCGTATGAAGAAACAGTATGCATAAACTTGAATTCATAATGTTTTCTTACATTAATAGTACCATTGTATTCGGTCAAATCAGAGACCTTCGTGTACTTAGGGGCTGGGGCACGTCGTGGCAAAAAATGTCCTCACGTTCGCGTGGTGTGGAGGTTTGGAGAGTAAGGTGCCAGCTCAGGTGTTTATCTCGTCATCTGATCGTGGTTCAAAATTAAGAGGCGATGTACTCGAATCATTCCCTGCGGGATTGATCTCGGACTTTCACCAATAGCTCGTTGTGTTGCTCCAGTGCAAAATTAATTCAAGTACCTACCTACCATTGTACTTTAAACAGGTAGTTAAATTAACGTTGTACTGGAACACCACAACGAGTTATTTTCGACGGTCCGAGATCAATCCCGAATGGAAAGATCGGATACTTTCAATAGAAAAAAATGTTAAACTTTTGCCATTAAATATATTCTATCTCCCCTTCAGTGAGAGAAATTAGGGTAAATATTTTAAAGAAAAACTCTAGTAAGGTATTGTTAAAAATGACACGTGCTTCTTCGGGTTTGTATTTGAAACTGTTGAGTAAATTTTTGTGTGCGCCGCTAATTGTGTCTAGGCCACTTGAATATGTTTCAAATTTTACCACAATATATAGGAATAAAATTTCTTTTTAAGGGGACAAACTTTTTAGGCCTTCGAGTAACAGGGCTAAGCTAGTACACAACTTAGAAACTAAAGTTTAATAGTTCCACATTTCGTTTCCACAATCTAGAAATCAAAAACCATGTATGAAAGCACTGCTTATGAATTTTAGTGATGCTTTCAGATTTCATTTTGGTGATACATCAGAATAAAAAATTCACTTATTCAAAAACTCTTCTATGTTATTGCTTTTTCAGTGAGACTCGTAAAATTTAATTTAACAATCTATAACGTTTTCATGTTTAATATAGTATAGTTTTGATTGCTTATGACACTTTATGTTTACACCAATGCTGGTTGCTAGGAATACAAAATGACAAATTAAATATTTTGAAGTGTTGTAAATGGATGTATCATATTGTTATTATGGAGCAAAAGAAAAATTAAATATATACTATTAAACAAAAAAGCAATTCAACAAGAAATAAAAGAACCAAATTACCTGAAATAGATTAAAAAAAATAAAGGATTCGCAATCCCTTGAGTGATACATCTTGAAGAGTTTATAAGATTCCTTCTAAATTAAAATGCCAAAATTTAATGTTAAACAATAAATAAATTTACTGCCGAATTTAAATTTACCCCTTTGGGTAAAAATTACAAAATTAAGAATTACATTTGTAAAAATTCAGTGCTTTAAATGCTTCCTTTATAAATATAAACATATGTCCGTTACATGTTTGCATACGAAATTTTCCTTTCTTTTCTTACGGGAAAATCGCTTTTATACAAAATTGTTATAAATATTTCCTGCAGCAACAGCTTTAGAGCGCTCTGCGTTCTTTTATCTAGATTGAAAATTAAGTCAACAACGATTTTTTTCAAAATCGATCTATTCTTTTCTTTTAATTAATCATAAATATCCCAGCTTAAAGCATCAATGGATTGCAAAATGAGTTTCGTGCACATTAAAACACTCGAAAAATTAGTACGTTAGCATATTTTTTAGTATAGTCTTTTCTACATCACTTTTTGATATAGTACCCTTGAGCAATACCCATATTTTAATGAATAAATAACTAGCAAAGAATAAAATATTTCGCGTTCTTTAAAAATTTAGTGTCAAAATGATAAGAAAAAATAGTTTTTGAATTTCAGATACTTCAAGGACACTTGAGGCTGATGCTGAATCTAAAATTACTTCAGAATTACAAGATGTCAAAAGTAATCTTATTGAATTATATTATTTAATAACGAAAATGTGCCATTAGTTTTAGGCATTTATTTCTTCCAATTGTTTAAGGATTAAAACGATTTTTAATGAATTGAAGGGAGTTACATTTTTGAATAAACGCACATTTTTGTTTAATAATCATATCGTAATATTAAAATGAAGTTTTGTTATAAACGTGAATGTGCTAGCTAAATACGGTACCATGAATGTATAGTTTTGTCATATTTTACACAGAAAAAATGTATCATATTCATTATAGACAATTTTTTAAATTTATTATTCAATTTTGATAGGATTCTCAGTATTTCCAGTACGCCCAGTTAGACCATAATTTCTAATCATGGTGAAAAAGTAATATTTTAGTCGCAACATTTCTTTAATTTTTTTTTATAAAATTGTAATACAAATAGCTTTATTAGACTTATTTAGAGGAACGGCGAGATATCCAAATTTTGCTTTGTTGAAGATAAAAACATTTTTACACATAATTATACTATAACAAATTTTTCTATAATAAATTGATATCTAGACCGTACAGATATCAGAGAAATACTAAGTATATCAATAGTAGCAATAAAGTGGTCAATAAAATGCTGAGTACAAAGCACTCACCAAAATATTATTTTAGATGGCTTTCTTTTCTTTGTTTAATCGCGAATATTAACATTCAGGAAATAAGATAATCTAAGGATTAGTGAATTGACGCCTTGTATTGAACATTACGAGTCAAAGGTTTGTGGAGAGTAAAGGTTTGTGGATAGTAAGAGCTTTCAACCTTAATGACACGAATTTTGGTTTCTTCTCCAATAAAGGTAGGAATATAAAATGCAAGTATCCCAATGCATTAGGAGTATTTAGAAGAGCTTCATGAAACGTTTTACCGAATAAAATGACTCGTTTGATTTAAAATGTGTTTGGCAATTAAATTGATCAGAACGAGTCCTTGGCAATAATGCTCATTAAATTTAATCAATGAGGAGATTTTTGAGTTCAGGGGCCTAAACATAAGATTCGAAGGTGGAGTTTCATAAGTCAGTCATACCTGTAGGGCCAACTTTTTTCATAGCATATCAAGAGGGAGGATTAACACGTGAAAGTCAAACAGATAAATTCTAAACTTTAATAGACTATCATCGGCGTTTAAAGAGAGTTCTCAATATGCTACACATTTTCAATGTATTAAAAATGTATTAAAAAGTGCACGTGCAAACTGGTATTTTGATTTACAAATTTAAAGTAATCTTCCAAACAGAAATTTTGTGAATAAAATTACTTTTGATTTGTAAACAGATAGTGATAAAACTGCGAAAATAATTTAATACAAAATATGAATACTCCTGAAGTAATTGAATCTACCCATACCAAGTAATTAATATTTTTCTTATTTCAATAGAAATTTCAGTTTGTTTCCAATATCCAAAATGAAATTTTATTGACAGAATATGATTCCTTTAAGAGTTTGTTGATACATCAATTTAAAAACAGAAAAAAATAATTAGCATATCGAGTCTAAAAATCAAACTAAATAGACTATAACTTCATTAGAACAAGTTCTTTAAAAAATTAACTTTTTAAACTATCTAAGTTCATGTGCATATATCCGTTCTACAAGTTGCAGTTTTCCCTGTACGACTTCTAACCAGTTTTAAACTTCTTGACCAATACAATCTTTCTTGAAATATTTTCTACCAATAGATGTGGTTATTTAATTATTAAGTGTATTTTGGGGAAAACTGTATTGTAATACTTGAGAATCTCGTATAGATATTTTCTAAATCTATACCAGATAAAACTTTAAATAAAATATTTGACAATTTACTTAATTTTCAATGAGATGCTTTATGATATTTTCTACGAGAAAGTTTCGATTTTAGAAACTAGCGAATTTAGAACGTAAAACTAGTTATTTAACCTGATATTCTAATTTAATTTGGTACTTTTGCTTAAAGAATGTTTTATAGACCACTCTTCTAAAATGAAAATGTAATATTTAGAACATAAAAATATAAATATTTAACTTAATGTTTTAATTTAATTTTATGTTCTTAAATGTCTTACAAACGCATATAAACAACTTAGAAACTAAAATATTTAAAACGTAGAATTATTTACCCCAGCATTTTTATTTAATTCTGTGCATGGTTATTTAAAAAAAAAAATATTTTATAAACACACATAAACAACCACTCTTTTAAGCAACCATTACATCTAAATTAGGACATCATCCTGCAGACCCAATCGCGGAAATCATTACAATCGCAAATCGCGGACGCAAATCCCAAATTAAAAAACAAACCCTCGATTATTTAGCGTAAGAGCGGCAGAAACGTACGCGGAAGAGGTAAAAGAAAGCGGATCGCTGCCGTTGCCCATTAACCCCCAGCGATTAAGCGACAAGAGCAAGAAAATAATAACGAAGAGGAAAAAACTCTCGTCGGAGAAGAAAAAAGATCGTCTAATCAATGGGACAAAAACAACAGTTACCCCCTTTCCACCCCTTTACCCTCCTCCCTCAATAAACGCAGAGCGGATGGCATCATGAAGAAGAAAAATAAGCGAATGGGGAGATAGGGGAAAAAAACGCACCTGGCTGGCCAATGAAAGCGTCGCGGGATGCAGGAGCGGGATTATTGAAAAGTCGGTGGCAACAGAGATAAGAAACAATGCGTTTTTAGATTCCAAGTTTTGAGTCCTGTGTTATGGTGCAGAGGTCTGGTCGCTTCGTTTTGTTTCTCTTTGGCTCTCAATAAAAAAAAATCGCATAAAAAGAGAGTGAGCGGATCAATGAAACAATGGGATTTTGATCGCTCGTCTGACTGAAGTTGGTTGATCGGAGGAATCGATCATCACTATTCATCGAGGTGCTGTGTATGCACCTGCTGTCTCGGGCGCTTTTTGTTGTAGGTTTTTAGTATGTCTGGCATACAGTTATGATCGGTTGCTTAACAGACGGGGTTTCGCGTCGTTTGTGATTTTGATAGAGGCAGACGTTGCAAGTTTATTGCCGTATATTCTTATATACGGGTTTGTGTAAATAACTCCCTGAATATGGCTTTGAATTCGAGTTTGTTGTCTATTAAATCCTTGATTCGAGTTTGCGAGAAAGATTTCCAAGTAACTAATATACATTATTTATGATTTAAGAAGGTTGAGATATATATCAGATTCATCCATAGAGAGAGAATATCTTTAGTGTATAACTAAATCAGTATACTCTAAAGGAACATTGCGCTCAAAGTTATACAGGGTGTTTAAAAAATGTCTGGCCGAATTGTAAAGGGTGGTAGAATGGCCCAAATGAAACATTTCTATCAAAGAATGTGTCTGGAAATGCCGTATTTAGGTAGTTGAGTGCAATGTTTAGGTCAGTAGATAAATCGTTTCTTTGGCGTAAGGCGTTATTCCCCTCTCGGATTTTCAACGGCAAACTCTGAACTCGCGTAGAGATGCTTGCTGTTAACAATCTGATCAGGGAATGACGCCTTATGCCACTGAAATTTTATCGACATATTCGACATCTTATCAAAATGCTATCGACTGATCTAAACATCACCTTATACCACCTAAACGTGGCATTTCCGGAGACATTCCTTGACAGAAATGTTTATTTTGGGCCCCTCTTTACAATTTGACCAGACGTTTTCGAACCACCCTGTATAGATATGTTTAAAACATCTGTGTAAACGTCTTCAAAGTTACCGTTTTAATAAAAAAAATCACAATAATTCTCAATAAAATCGCATTCGAGTACTCATTTATAAAATCAAATGCTGTGCACCTGCTATTTAGGGGACTTTTTGTTGTGGTTTTTGAGTATGTCTGGCATACAGTTGTGATCTGTCGCTTAACAGGTGGGTTTTCGCGTCGTTTGTGACTTTGATCGAAATAGAGAATAATTGATATACGGGTATGTGTTAATTACAACCTACGTATGAACCTGAATTCGAGTATATTGTCTACTGAATCGTTTCTTATTCTGACAATATTACAACGATTTGCGTTTATGGGAAAGCTTTCCAAGTAATCAAAATATATTAGTTAGGTTGGGTTTTATAGCGCAAAGACTATATTTGATTAAGCTGCGCCAAACACAAGGCAGACAATTTCAAATAATAAACATACAGAAACAAGGAAGGTTTTACTGACACAGATAAGAAAAATAGACATGGTAAGTTGTAGGAATCGGACCTATGCCGCGGACAACTCATAGACTGGTTGGTTGGGTTTGTGCAGCAAAAGCCATATTTAGCCAAACTGCATCAAACACAAGACATACATAGTCAAGTAATGGACATACACATAAGAAAATCTTTACTGGCATAGAAGAGAGATATATACCTAGGGAGAATCAAATCTACGACGCCTACAACTTACAGGATTAGAGTTTAATGCTAAGTAAAGAGTAGGTAATTGAATTAAAGTCACACCTCAACAACACAGTGGGCTATTGGTGGCGGTCCGAGATCAATATCGAAGAGAAAGATCCGAGGACAGCACCTTGTAATTTTGAACCACGGTCAGATGACTGGGTCAACACATGAGCTGGCACACCGCTCTCCAAACTTCCACACCACGTCAACGTGAGTATATTTGAGATCACGGCAGATTTAACGAGCTCCATCCCCCACGTACACGGTATTTGATTGGATCGAGTTTTGAACTCGCAACCTTCTGGTTGCTAATCCGCTACTCTTCCAACGATTCAAAAAATAAATAAAGTTGAATTAAAATAACAACAAGCATGATGTAATACTAAATGAACTAACAATTCACTTCCCGAAATTCTTAAATTCACCCATGCATATATCGTCGGATAAGAGCAGAAACTCTGTAACTGACAGAAAATTTTTTCACTGTATTGCTGTTAAAAGACTGTTTTTAATTCAAAATAATAAAAATTATAGACATTTTGATAGTAAACTTTTAAACAAGTTACAATCTGTTTAGATACTTCTGATCATCAACAAAATGAGCAATTGATGTCTTCTAAAGCTGTTATGTCAGTTTATGTTTCTGCTCTAAGCCGATGATAGATATTTTCGGCTTAGAGCAGAAATTCATTCAGTGACAAAAACTGCAAAACAATTCAGCACAGCCGCTTAATGACTAACTATTCGTCTTTAGGTTAAAAATGAAATTTATATCTTTTGTGATAGTATTATATTTCTTTCAAACAGATTACACAATGTGACAATTTCATTTTTAATTATCATGAAAACAAACGAGAATTTAATGCCAACAAACTCATTTACGAAAAATCTCAGTTAATGAGTTTCTGCTCTAATCCAACGACATACATATTTGCAATTTTAAATACGAGTAAAATGGAATACTTCTAATATACTCGTACTTAGTCTGAAGATTGCAATGTATCCTTTTGTAAATTATAGCCTAGATTAACTCGTCCCACATTTAAGCTAAAATATCATCTTATCAGTCATACAATCTACTTATTTCTACTCCATCATCAGTGTTGTGCGAACGTTCCAACAGAAATCGCAATTTATTGTAACACAATTCAAAAATTCAGGTACTGTGATTTCCGTCGCCTACATTTCACCCTTTCATGGAGTATGTTACATCAAGCATACATGACTCTCAAAAGCCATCAAGCAAAAATGTGACAAAATGCTTAATGCACAAGATACATTAATGCTGCCATTAAACCCCTATGATAAGTGTAGCCTGAAATCTTCTGGTACTACATCCTTTCAACGAAATAGATTCATGTCCCCAGAAACCCTTTCAGTACACTTATACTCCCGTGCACCTGAATGAAAATGAATGGAGCGTATGTTTTATAGAAGATCGTCGTATTTCTAATATTACATCTGGGTTATCTTGGGTGTATTTGTTTCTTCGGAAGAGCCATTCATCACAGTCTCTTTGTATATTCACAGTTTTTTTGCTACCGTCCATATTTCTTCGATACTCGGGGAAGTAGGAGAACATGATTCATCGTTTGTCTATTTCCTTCGAACTAGGTCAGAAGTCTGATTTCTGTAAATATGTATTTTATTTATTACTTTGCATGAAGTAACTGATTGGTTCATCACTTGATGGTTGGAGTATTCCGCTATTTGTTTTATATATAAATATTTTTTTGTTTTTTTCATGTAATTTGAAAACAATCTGAATATGGGAGGCTTCTTTTGTCGGGTTAAAGGTAGGTGGAGGTAGTGTTTCTGTGACAGAACATGTTTTCGGTCGTATTCCGACCGTGGCGTCATTTGACTTGTTTTTCAAATACGGTCTCGGCACTTCGCAACTAAAAATTCCAAATGATTTTCGAATTGATGTATGATAGTTTATTGGTCAATACCAATTAGATTAAATGCCAAACATCATCCATGTACTATATTTTAAGGCAACGCCGACACGATCACGTGAGAACATTTTGATAGCGGAAGAAAAATTCCTTAAACTTAAACTCAGTCAACTTAAAAGCATCTGGAAAACAGTTTATATATACAGTATAATCATCTGTCTCTCATACGGTTTTGAATGACTTTATGAATGAATATTTGCTCACTGTCTGGACAAATAGTCTTAAATGCTAAAAGAAGTATTTGAAACGTCGTACATTTCATTAATAGAGTATGTCTCCAAACTTAATAAATGCTGACGAAATTGAGGGATGAATAGTAATTTTTTAAGTTTTGACATTAAAAGTAAATTTTTATGAGGGGTTGATCAAATCAATTACTAATGCAAATTAATAAATATTAAAAAGCTGATACAGACAGTAATACATAATGTGTTTTGTTGAAATCGCTGTTCTATAAAAAATAGATATGAAGGAACCGTCTTTATACTGATATAAAATGTCGTTAAGTCGTGAAACACTTTACACGTTTCTTTTAAATTAATCTGAGATAATTTTGAATGTTTGTTAAACTATATAAATGTTTTTAAATTATATAAATATTTGTTGAACTATATAAATGTTTGTTAAACTATATACCTTACAACATTCGATTAAATTATTTTCAAGCTACTTATTTTATTCGATGTAATAAGGGAACGGATTGACTGTAAGAACTCAAAATTTGTTAAGTAAAAATGACCCTACAGCAATAAACCAAGCAAATGGGCTCGAAATCGTGCAGCAAATAATGACCACATAACGACAAATAAATCAAAGCCAAAAGGCCCACACATCCTGCTACAAAAATTACGTTACAGCGACCAACTAATCCACAGAGCCCCAAACAGTGCAGAAAATATTTATCCTACAGCGACCAAAACAAAACCAAAGGGTGCCAAGTTGGCACCCTTTGGCCTTTGGCAAACTAAGCCAAAGGACCAAAATCGAGCAGCAAATATGACCCTACAGCGACAAATCTAGCACAAAAGGGTCTCAAACTTAATAATATTTCTTCTAGCAGTTTTTTATATTAGAGTTTAGTAACTAAGATCGAATACATCAAAATATATACAACTCTATTCTATGAGGACGTTTGAGCCTACATATTTAATGTGTACATCCACATACCTGAACGGTTTTATCTTCTGATACTCGTGTAATATGTATTTAGAGAGGGAAATGTTGTTTCTCTAATTTAGTTGAAATTACACAGGTCACATTTAATTTTAATGTTGTTTGAAGAGTATGAAAATAATTTCAAATGCAGCTGAATTTCTGAATGAATAACTTGATTACACTTACTATATATTGTACACTGTTGTATATGCAATCAAAGAAATCCTTCAACGGAGTTTATTACTTACTATGGCTTCTGAAAAAGGGCTGTTATTCTGTGAAAAATCCTCTAAACTAATTACAGTCATAGTAATACTTGTATTAATTTCAAATCCAATTTTTAAAAAGTTTATGTTATTATGTCTATATTTTTATTATGTATTAAATCTAAGAGCTATTTATGTTTTTAGGCTTCCATTGTTAGCAATTTTGAATCCAAATCTATGTGTCCTTAAACAATATCTTAATATATTTATTTAGTTGGCGAAGTTGATTTATATAGTTATTGTGCGAAGATAATTTATATCGGGATTAGATCTCCCTATGGTCTTTCAGCGAGCCATTAGGGAGCATAAGTACACTAAACAATCACAGATCTTTGAAATATACTCGAAATAAAGTTACTAAAGGATATAAAGACCAATTGGAAGTTTGACACGCTCGAGTAATCGTTCTATTATATTCAATTTGAAAGACAAAAATTAAATGAATTGAACATTTTCCACTGCAAAAAACACCTGATTTTAAGAGAAAAGAATATCTATGAATGCAACTTTTTTAAAACAAAAGAGTCATTAAATAAAACAAACACTTAAAATTTAACGGTTTATGTATTTTGCTTACAATAGAAGTATTTATGAACTAGCTTATTATATGAAAACAAATTAAATACTTATTTAGATGCATAAAGAACTTCAATTCTGAAGAGTTTTTATGTTATTCAGAAAAGTACTGAGTTTACTATAAACGCTTTTCGATGCAAAGTTGCCTTTAGGATTAGGATAAAACCTCAGAATAATTTAGCTATTAACTCTTTTGTTCTTGTTTCGCAGGTAAAAATGAGTGGAGTTTGATGTTGATTGCAAAACAATACGACGTTAGATTTTTATATTCGAGAACAATTAGTCGAATTGGCACTTTATCAAACAAAAACATTTGTTTTTACGAACGAGGCTAATTACAATGAGTATTCATTCGGAGTTGGTATTGAAGTTAAAAACAGGAGGGCAAAAAACTTTTCAGCTTCTAATTGAAACAACTAACTGACACATGCAAAATTATTTTAATCCCTGAAGTTTAGTACTTTGAAAACCTAAACTTGTGCATATCATCAAAAGATCATTTATATTGAAACACTTGAGTTGTCCTCCAGCATTGTTTTTGCGTTTTACAACACTTTGCTTATAAAAGAACGGAATGTATTGAAACAAAAACTTTGTTAATTCTCCTGTGTTATAATGTAAAGTACAAGTATCGGGAGAGTTCAGACAGTTTAAAGCTTAAAAATTAGTATTTAGTAATGCTGAATAGAGAAGCTCAGATTATTTTCCATTTTCTGAATGCTTACGATTCAACCTAACAAAACTGAAAATTTCTTTTTATGCTTTCAAAGATGGAAATAAAAAGCGTTAAACACTGTTTGGGGATTTAAAGTAAAAAAAAAGTTACGTTTAGCGTTGGGTTCTAAATAATGAAAATTCATACTGTCTTTTACAATAGACGCTGCGAAAAGTAGAAAAAGAAGACTAAACTATTGACACAAGTTACATAAAATGTGAACTATTTTTTACAAGAATACGCATATTTTCTGATCTGCATGTTTAAAGTTCAATTTTTTAAAGTTAGCACTTTTGCTGTGAACTGAGGAAACGCGTATTTTATAAGGAACTTTTAGTGTGTGCTGACTTCAGTTTATAATTTAAATGTGTATCTAGCGTAATTATCGGGCTATTATTGACTACATTTCGTCAATAGACATGCTGAAGCCATGAAATGAGAAATTTGAAAACCATGCATATATAATTGAAAAATATTTGTACCCCACTGTAGTACATCACATTATAAACTTTAGAGTATTAAATATATGTAAGATTTGTGATTAACTTACTTCAATGATAAAACTATTTATAAGATTTAAGCAAAGACAAATAACGTGTTTTATTCTTCAAGTAATTTTATTTGAAAACTTTTGTAGTACATTGGTTTCCAAACTAAGCAATAAAATAGTTTTCTCTGAAACCATTGCAAATTATAATATTTGCATCAAATATAGTTTTCTGAAAATATGTCTGTGAACAATATTAGTCAAAAATATTCAAATGACAGCTAGCACTATTTGTAAAATTAATAGGTGATTTAGTTTAGAGCAGGAGAGTTTAAGCATCTCTTCCTTGCATATATGTCTTCACTGATGATAATCTTAGTGGACGTTGAAAAGTTATGCATGTAGAATTGTGAATAATTTCTTAGAACATCGTTTTACCTGATTCTGTAAAATGGTGAGAAAATAAATGACAATAGTTATTACAAGTTGGAATGGTAAGATGGCTAAGTGCAAGTATCACCCGTAAGGCTTGGAATCAGGCAAACCTAGAATTTAAATCCCACTCTAAGTCTGAAATTAGTAAGCATTTTCAAAGAATTTAATTTGAAGGCTTTTCAAGGAGTAATCCCTAAAGGATTGTAATCAATGACGAAAACATCGCAGGTTACAACCCTTCTGAGTATCACTTAAGGCCAATTTTGACTCAAAGAATTACAACTGTCACTTAGTATGTTTTCCTCCATATTATAGCAACATGAACATTTGCTTCTACTCTAATGAAATGCTTCATGTGCGAAGGCCTCATCAAAATATCTGCTGTTCATTAATTGTTTAAACTAAGGAACTTGGTGATGAACAAGAGAACGTGTCAGGTAAAACTGGCAACAGTGAAGCTAAGTGTTCAGGGATGAGTTCATGTTCACTATATGACTCAATCTGTATCAGGATTTGGAGAGGACGGGCACAATACAGACATTCCGACATTCTTATGGGATATTTATATTGGGGAGGGGAAGTATCGTTCGAGCCGGAATTGCTATGATAGCTCAATGGCAAATGGATCTGTGTATGGTCTGGAGTGTCGGGACGAAATCTTCGAGAATTCTAGTATGTGAGACCATAAACTGCCCAGTAAGTTGTTCCGTTATTTTAACCCTCCTGGTGGTTGTCTCGATGAGGTATCTTGTCATTCGTAAAACTGACTAGATCTTGATGGACAAGATATCTCGTCATCAGAAAATAAACTGACCAGATCTTGATCGCGTCATTATTAAAAAATCGGCAATATCTTGATGAGATACTCAACATTATAGAAATTGGTCAGATCATGATGAAAGAGATATTTTGTCGAAATCTCTTGGAGAGTAAATGGATAATAATACCAGTCTACACAGAGCTGCTATAACCAACCAGTATTCTGCAAATAAACTGTAGCATTCTGTAAACCAGTATTCTGTAAACAATTAACTCATTGGACCTCAATTTTATATAGCACTTGTGGGACCACCTAAAGATAAAGGTCTCTTCCCTCCAAGCTCATTAAATGAGATAAAACAAGGGTTAAAATGTGCATGGCATTGTTATTAACTGAAACATTTGATACGATTTCAAGTCAAAGGAGAATGCTTGCAATATTTCTATTTAATTTTATGGTCATTTTTACTGAAGACTTTTGTCTTATCCTTCATCCATCCTGGAATCCTGGTTATAGGGTAGCGGATTGGCAACCAGAGGCAAATTACGAGGTGTTGTCCTCGGATCTTTTCCCTTCGGGATAGATACCGGACTTTCACCAATAGCCCGTTGTGTTGCTTCAGAGTGATGTTAAGTCAATTACCTATCTACCTACCTACCTTCATCAATAACTCAGTTTGCTACGAAAGTTTTGAAAGTTAAGTACATACTCGAAAAATAATGTCGAATACAACAATTCAGTCTTCTAAACCTTTGTCGAAACATAAGTATGAAGGACTTTCCAAATTCACTTATCACAGATGAAGACCGGGTTTAATTAGTTTTCGTGGCAATAATAAAAAACCGCAAAACAAACCTTCCGAGGAACAATTAGTGTTTTTGACAAACCAAACCCTAGTTAAGACCAGCAATGAGACATGAGCTTAAGGAATACCGGTAATAAGATTAACGAAACACACTTCCTTGAGGATGAATGGCAAGCATTGAAACCTCCATAAGGAATACCGAATGTAGACCCATAGTGAAATGAATGTTAACGGAATTCGCAATTCAAAACAACCCACGGACGAAAAGTAAAGCATTGAGACTTCCGAAGTGAAACTTAGTGTCGGGTTCACACCGGTAGTGAGGAGAATTTTGAAAAGAAAATTATTTTTTTTGTTACGACCGTCTTTAGACTCTCAGTAATCAGTCGACAAGCAGCCCGGAAGAGGTCAAAAGTGGTAAAATATCCCTTAAAAACACTGCCTACAGTATGGGCATCAGTACTGTCAAGAATTTTAGGGCTGTTTTTGAAGTGGTCCAGTCTTTCGTCACAAGGAAGACAGATAGTTGATTTCGGTACTGCAATGCAATGTAGTACCTTTTTAAGCAGTTATGCCCGGTAGTCATAAGCTTTTAATCTTTATTAGTCGTTATTTTGAAATTTTAAATTTTTACTTCAAATTTGACTAAGGTTTTCTTCTGTTTATCTATTGATTATCTACAATTTTGCATACATTGCATCTTGACTCTCCATTTTATCCCACCTGGCTCATTCTAAATGAGAAACCATCCATACGAGGTAATAGATATCAAAGAAATGTAGAAGGACCCAGAAATTTTGAGGCTCGACTGAGGAGTATCGCGAATGATCGAAAAAGAATTTCTAACTAGTTTCTTTTTGAATGAAACTTGGATCAGAAATAAAATAATTTCGGAGCATCGCACTCTTATGTGGGATACTTTGTGAGCGGAAATAGATTTTGCTGCTTTTCTAGTTATGAGATTCAATCTTTATACAAAATTATCTATTAATGTTTTTCAATCCTCGATTCATTACCAAGCTCATAGGATGTCAAAAACAGGAACTAACAATCCAATGCTCAGCGACTTGGAGCTTGCGTTGTCTGGTTGGTTGAAAAATTGGTGTATGGGCCATATTTGGCCAAACTGCGCCAAACACAAGACAGACAACGTCAAGTAATGGTTATTGACACACATGAAAACTTTAACTGAAACAGGAAACAGAAATACACTCAGTATAAGTCACAAAAACCGAACCTTCGACGCCTACAACTCATAGGATGTAGTAAGGAAACCCATTGAACCGTGTTTACTGTCAGAATTCTTGAACTTGTCTAGGATTTCGATTGAACGAAACCCCTGTAATGTCCACTAGTAGTGGTGAGGTTATACAAGTAAAACTGGTAAAACCACATGAAACCACATTGCCTGGTTTGATTTTTAGAACAAAATTTGTAGATAAACGATAAAAAAGATTCAGTTTAGTCAAAAATATCTGTAAATTTGAAATTGAATAAGCGTGAGTTTGAATAAGCGTGAAACCATGAAAACAGTTTATAACATAAATGTAAGATTTTTGACCTTTCTTAAATGATAAATTATGGAAATCATAAAAATTATTGGGGCCACGGAAGCACAGCTGGAAGAGTAACGGATTAGCAACTGGAGGGTTGCAAGTTCGAAACTCACTCCAACCAAAGACCGTCGTGTACATGGGGGCTGGTGCCAGCTAAATCTGTCGTGGCCTCAAATGTCCTCACGTTGGTGTGGTGTGGAAGTTTGGAAAGTGGGATGCAGCTCAAGTGTGGACTTCATCATCATACCGTAGTTAAAAATTACGAGGTGTTATGCTCGGATGTTTTCCTTCATGATTGATCCCGGACGGTTGCCAATAGACCGATGTGTTGCTCCAGTGCGACGTTAATTAACTTCCTACCAACCTAACAAGTTATTGAATTTAAAAAAAACAGAGTTTTCTATGAATATTGAATTGGATCAAAATACTTAATTTGAACTTAGTTGCAGACAAACCTTTATTTAAATTTTCATTCATATCCTGTTAAAAAGCGCTTACATTTGGCTAAAATCGGTTAAAATGTAATGTTTAACTTTGAAAGTGGTAACAAATTATTTAAATTTAATTTCTATATAAGTGATTCATTAAAAATATGGTAATTATGCCTATTAATTAATTAAAATAATAAAATAGTGCAATGTGAACGTGTTTCAATCAAAATATGTTATTGGAAGAATATAAACGTATATTATATTTTAATTTGTGGGAGAAATTAAATTAATTTTATTTTAGACAGAGAATATATTTTTGTAAGAATAAGAGAAAAACTTGGTAAAATGAAGACAAAGAATTTATTTACCACTACTTAAATTTAGAGATACTATCCAATCAGTTTCCTCATTAAATTGTGTCGCAGCACAGTGAACACGCGGAGAAAATTGATTATCGGAAGGAATTAAAAGGAAACATTGGAACTTATTTAAGCAGTAAACATCGTTAAAAATTACATTGACTTAATTCTATTATACTTTATGAGATTATAGTTTCTAAGTCTGAGATTCAGCTTACGATTTTTTGTACAAATTCCATTCAGCATAAAACATTAATAAGTAAACTAAAAATCAAATTAACAAGGAAAAGAAAAACTATCAGGATAACTCTCATGGGCAAAATCACCATACATTTCCAATAGGGACACAAAGAGAAACTTCTTAGTTTTGTGTCCAACATTTGGTAAGAATCTTTGTCTTTGAGTTTTATTTTGAATAATTACTAAATATTTTGTAATCCACAAGGACTTGAGATAAGGTTCTCTAGGTTGAGGATTATTCAAAGGTAGCAACATTATAAATTATACTAAACCCAGATTATCGGTATATCCGGATTGTTTTATTTTAAAAATCTCATAGAACCTTACCTGCGAAATATATCGTACAGAAAATATATATAGGCCTCTCACATGAAAAAATGAATAGTACACACATTTCTAATAGTGTGGATAAATTCTGCAAGGGATAGTTTAAACTATTCGGGAAATTAATATATTTCTGATATCAGTTAAAACCTTTGCTGTTTCATGTTTCAGGAAGAGTTATAAATACAAAAACATTTACATTTAATTCTTAAAAATAGCATATTTTATGTACATAAAATGGCTAATAAGTTTATTGAAATAGTATTTTAGATCAACATTTTAAAGGACTTTGAGCGCTTACTAAGGTAGGTTGCGATATTTGTTTGTATCCAAAATTCAGTATAAGCACATTAAAATATTAAAATTGTACCAGATTTAAGACATGTGGAATAAATACACAATAAAATAAATGTTCCTATATTCCGGAAAACAAATAATAATTTTTTTATCAATTTATTTATTATTGAAAAATAATTGTTTTTACCAATTGTTTTTCATTTTCAACTTATTTCATCATAAATGTGGTAGATTTCAGTTGAGTTCGGGCATATGTTCAAAAATGTGATTGTTATTTTTCAATTGACTAGTGTTTTTTTCTCATCTTATTTTTCATTTTTCAAGGATACCTTACATATAATTTATAGTTTGTAATAACATGGCCGAAATATTCAGATTTGTTGACGCATTATTTTTTTTAATTCCTATTTTATCATCATTTTTATTTTTAATTTCAAACGATCAACATAATTTATATATAAAAATCTATATTTACGAGATTTATTGTGAATAACAAATATTTTATTTTATTTTCAGTACTTTCTACTTTCCCATTTTCGAACAATTACATGTACAAGTTCGATAATTTTAAGGATATTATGCAAATATTTATGAGAGTTTATTATGAAAAACAATACAATAGCAGCAAATAAATAATTTTATACGACTAAAACTTCAACGCTTTAAATACTTATCAGTTACTTCTTCTAAATCGAAGGTTAAAAACTATTTTTAACGAATAATCAGTAATAAAAAGCAATATAACGACATAAAATATATGCGATGATATATGTTTTTAGATAAACGTATCTTAATGCCGGAAGTTATAATAATAATAATTTTCTTTCATAATTAAGGACAGGCTAATGATTGTATCTTGCGAATACTTTGAACAAACTTACACTAAAATGGATAAGCAGTGTACAATACAATTCACTTTTGATCGTAAGACTTATTTAAACAGTTACAGAACAATTGTTGATTATAGTACAAAAATACGTTTCATACATATATTTCTGTACTTGGTAGAAACATGACCAGTGTTCATCTCTCAAGTTTTTGGTTAACAGCTTATTTAGTAATTTTTATTATTTTTATTTTTACTACAGAGTACAAAATACTTTTCACTGTTTTTCACTTTCATTATGTATTGATAGGAATATATTGGAGCTTTTTACTATTATGACTTTCATTTCCATGAAGTGACTTATGGGCAAAACTCAAAATCAATAAATTTGGACATTGGTCAGATTTTACTTATATCATAAATTGTTGATTGACGATTTCTAGTGTTACTAGAACCTACACTTCAGTAGACTTTTTATTAAAATAATTTTTCTTTATTTTGTAGCTATAAAATTTATAATTATTTTACTCCAAATTTTAGAAAAACGTATAGGAGGTTTGTTTCTAATTATATTATTCCAATTTAGATTAATTTCCTGTTAAGAATTGGTGAGATTGGTGAAAACGTCGTACCCTTTTAAGTTTAACTTTCAAACTACACATTCTATGCAAGCAAGTAGTTGTTATCTTACGTCCAATAATATTTTTAAAATTAGAAAGGTGATGTGGAACATCCATTCGTTAAATGTTCTATTTTAAACTGTTATCTTTTTTATTATTTCATTGTTTTATAGTTTAAAAAAATAAACGTAGATATTAAATATCAACATCAAACTAATATATAATTTTCATTGGAATTTAACAAATGTATTAGAAAGTGCATTAAACTGTATCACATTTATTTATGATCATGAAGTTCATATTTTAAATAAAACAAGCGTTCTTGAATCACCAAGATAATATTAACCCATTCTAAATTCAAAAACAGAATGAATATATGATTCTATGACAAAAGGATTAAAAATATTATAATTTCCCTGCAATTCAGTAATTTTTGACACCTAGATTCCAAGTCAATATGCGAAAGATGAATCAATGATTTTTGATTAGAATTCAGAAAAGCACCATAGTTTGACAAAATGAACTCGAAAAAATTGATGTAGAGTGTATTTTTTTAAGAGAAAATTAGCTACTTTTCATATAAGATTACAAACTATTCCAACATTGAATGTTGAAGGAATACATCATATATGAAAACGAGACTATTCAATGATAGTTCGAATTGATAATTTGAAGTCAAAAATGTTTTAAAGTCTGTTTTGCAATCTGAAATAAATTACATGTACTATTAATAGGTGTAATGTATGCAACGAAAATAACGTCTCTTATTATCTTCAGTTTTTCTAATTGCGTGAGAAAACATATTAATGTAAATTTAAGTTTAAATATTTAGAAACATACCATATTTGCAAAATAAACAAAATTATTTTAATTCATAATTTTCGAGACGCTTGTGTATTCTTAGATAACTCGCTAACATTTAATAACATATTAGGAACTGTTAGCTTGAAATGTTTTACATAAACAGTCATCCCACGCAAAAAATGTTGATTACGCATATGAAGGTAGTCTATTCATACTTAATTTTCAACTCACGTTACTTACGAACCTTTACAATTGTATCGTTGTTCATTATTTAAGAAAGAATTACTAATCGTTTCGTTTTCAGAGATTTTTTCAATTTGGATTTTTATCATCAACGAACAGTAATAAATAATTCTTTTGAAGTTCCAGACTAAACGGAATTTCTAACAACACTACTGTTTAATCTTGCATCAAGAATGATTTGAATTGAATCTTGACTGAGTTCTGAGTTTTTCCCATGAAATACTTTTATACTAAAATAGCTATGTTAAATACTAGAGATTAATATTACTACTTTTGTCAAGAGTTCTGTCACTAGTGTTTCTTTGTTAGATCTTCGGTTTAATGTTAATGAGTTATTTCCAATCATGAACGTTATAGGAATCTTTATTTTATCTATAATTTAACGTTTATGTATAAGTAACATTTTTTTTCTAAGTAACTTTTTTCTAGATATTTTCTTGTAAATATTGAGATGAAACTAATAAGGGGCTGTGTCATGTAGTGGAATATGCTAATTGAGGTTCCGAGTGTTACCGTGAATGGAAATTTTCCGTTTCGCTTTGATCTGATGTTTTGGAGTTGGGTACCGCCAAGGCCGAATTCCCTCACCCTACCCACACCGCAAGCCGCAAATCGCTCGACCGACTCGTACAGAAAGCTTTCCTTACCTTGGAGCCGACTTGCAAGAGAACAAAGCCAAAAACCGATGATGAAACGAAATCAGCTGACGGGTGGCGTTCGCGCCATGTGGGCGAAGCAAGACTTCTGGGCACTCTGCCAGTCACTCACTTTGTTTATTTACACTCAATTGTTTTCTCGGCCGCCGCAATCAGAACGGACAGCAACCGTCGCCTCCTTCCTCGCGCGACCACGTGCTCTTTCTCTCTCTGTCAATCTCTCTTCCCTTCGCTTATCGGATCGTCATCGCACGGGGTTGCACCGCGATGCCGCACTCTCACGCGGGGTGTCCGCCGTCGAACGAGAAGGGGGCCGTCGGGTGGATTCCTCCGCCGTCCGACCGCTGCGATACCTCGTACAAGACTGAGAGTCCAACACTACAGGAGACAGGCGCTTCGCCCCGACTGCCTCGAGCCTTCTCTCTCTCCTTCCCTCTCTCTCTCTCTCCCTCGCTCTATCCTACGCGTAATGACTTTTATTGATCCTCTCCGTGCATTGGCTGCCACCAGAAGGAAAAGTGGGGGGGACGCACGATATGGAGGGGGAGCGCCTCGAGACCTGCAGCAGTAGCGCCACCAACTTCCACTTCTATCTTTTCGTTTCTGGGGCACAAAGAGTTGGCCTGTTTTGTTTACCTCTGCCGACACCACCGGCCCTATCAGCTGCTCGCTCCCCCCCGGTCGCTCCCCCCTCACCGGCCTCCCCCCCGGAACCGCCCTTTTCAGAATGCACGTGTTTTCTTCTTTTGGATTTTCTCTCTCTCGTTCGCTCTCTCTCTCCTCTCTCTGGGTTCCCTCTTCAGTCATTCTCCGCCGACTCGGGGGTTTAATTGATATCCAGTGCAGAACGGCAATCAATTCGACTCCGACTCGAACAGCAATTTCTAGGGACGGGGGAGAAAAGATTAAAAAGGCTTTAATTCGTCTCTCTTATTGATCACTCATATATATGGATGTGGGTGGGTGTATAGATATATGTGTCAGAGATGAGTGTGGGGAAAAAAAAGAGGAAAAAATTTATCTTTCCTCACTCGTGTGAACGTTGGAGTTGGCAGGCATTTTAAGAGTTGTGTCCTACACGAATAGTTCTGAGATTTTTCTCTATCGTTAAAAAAATTTAAAGACGCGGATATATTTTGTAAGAAATACCACAGAGCAGGTAAACGTATTAATAAGTTTAAAACAATTTTTTTAATTAGTAATACGTTTCGAACGTTTAATTGAGTTGTATTTTATTATAAAATATTTAATTGTTTTTCTACTTATGATGGTAAACCTACTTTGGTCATTAATAAGGTTAATATCATCTAAAAATGTGCAATTTTTTTAAAAAATTAATTTAATAGTCCTATAGATTAAAAAAAAATTTCGTAGCGGAGTTTTCTTTACTAGGGAGAGGGAGGAAAGATTAAAAGGCTTTAATTCGTCTCTCTTATTGATCACATATATATGGATGTGGGTGGGTGTATAGATATATGTGTCAGAGATGAGTGTGGGGAAAAAAAGAGGAAAAAATATGTCTTTCCTCACTCGTGTGAACGTTGGAGTTGGCAGGCATTTTAACAGTTGTGTCATACACGAATAGTTCTGAGATTTTTCTCTATCGCTAAAAAAATTTAAAGACACGGATATATTTTGTAAGAAATACCACAGAGTAGGTAAACGTATTAATAAGTTTAAAACAATTTTTTTAATTAGTAATACGTTTCAAACGTTTAATTGAGTTGTATTTTATTATAAAATATTTAATTGTTTTTCTACTTATGATGGTAAACCTACTTTGGTTAATAATAAGGTTAATATCATCTAAAAATTTGCAATTTAAAAAAAAAATTAATTTAATAGTCCTATAGATTTAAAAAAAAATTCGTAGCGAAATTTTCTTTACTAGGGACAGGGAGGAAAGATTAAAAGGCTTTAATTCGTCTCTCTTATTGATCACTCATATATATGGATGTGGGTGGGTGTATAGATATATGTGTCAGAGATGAGTGTGGGGAAAAAAGAGGAAAATATTTATCTCTCTTAATTCGTGTGAAGGTTGGAGTTGGAAGGGATTTTAACAGTTGTCCTACACGAAGAGTTCTTAGATTTTCCTCAGCCATTAAAAAATTTAAAAAGCGGATAGGTTTTTAAGAAATACCACAGGGGAAGGAAAACGTATTACTAAGTACAACATTATTTTTTAAGAAATTAGTAATAGGTTTCGAATCTATTTTAATTCTAAAATAATAAACCGCTTTTACTTTTTATGATGGTAAACCAATTTTGGAGCAACAAATAAAGTTAATATCGCAAAATTTCTAAACATAAATTGGTTTCTTTGATTAATTTAATAGTCATATAGATAAAAAGCATAGTATTTCCGTAGCGAAGTATTCCTCACTAGGGAAGGGAGAGAAAAGATTAAAAGGGCTTTAATTGCTTTCTCTTATTGATCACTCATATATATGGATGTGAGTGGGTGTATAGATATACGTATATGTCAGAGATGAGTGTGGGAAAAAGGAGAAAAAATTATCTTTCCTCCCTCGTGTGAAGGTGGAGCTGGCATTTTAAAAGTTGGCAGGCATTTTAACAGTTGTGTCCTCACCAATAGTTCTGAGATTTTCCTCTATCACTGAAAAATTTGAAAAACACGGATAAGTTTATAAGAAATACCAGAGAAAGTAAACTTTTAAGTTAAAAATAATTTTAAAAAATGGTAATAGGTTTCGAACGTATTTTAATTCTAAAATAGTAAACCATCTTTTTCTTTCTATGATGGTAAACTAATTTTGGAGTAAAAATAAGGTAAATATCACGAAATTTCTAAAATTAAGTGGGCTTCTTTGATTAATTTAACAGTCGTATAAATAAAAAGTGATATATATATATATATAAGACGAATTATGTCGCTTTTGTATATATATATATATATATATATATATATATATATATATATATATATATATATATATATATATATATATATGTATATGTATATGTATATATATATATGTATATGTATATATATATATGTATATGTATATATATATATATATATATATATATATATATATATATATATATATATATATATATATATATATATATATATATATATATATATATATATATATATATATATATATATATATATATATATATATATATATATATATACAAAAGCGACGCAGAAGTAATACGACGGAGCTACGAGAAGGACGTAGCGCAGGACGGTGCGTTGTTGACGGTGATGTTGACGGGCAGTGAGTGCCGGTGGAGCTTGTAATGCTGATTATGTCTGTGCCCTGCACTTATCAGAACTTTACGCGAACATTGTTCAACTTTAATTGTCTTGGCCAAACTCATTGTACATAAATATTCATCAATTTCATTAAACTTAATTATTCTTTAAATCGTTTCATCATGTTACCAATTGCACACAAACCTCTTATATCCCTATGTGAATACGGTTTAATTTTGTGTTCCCTACATATCCGTCAGTTTGAGCAGGGAAGTTTGAAATATCGGTGTAAGTATTCATATTTCAATACATTCATTTCTCAAAAATGATTGGTTTTGTTACCCTGCATACTATTAACGTGCAAGGAAAAACCACATTTACAGAAAACCACCAGCTTCTAAAATGATAGATATTTGAATTTAAGTCAATTTAAGATATTTGAATCACAACGGGAAAGATTAGCGAATGTCCGGGATTAACATCGAAGGGAAAGATTTGAGGTCAAACCTCGTAATTTTAAAATAGTCAGCTGACTAGGTCAACACATGAGCTGACACCCCACTCTCCAAACTTTCACACCATAAGAACATGAGGACATTTGAGGCCACGACATATTAAACGTATACCAGCTCTCACGTATGCGACGTGGTCTTTGGTAGGATCGAGTTTTGAATTTGTAACCTTCCGGTTGCTAATACCCTTCTCTTTCAACCGGGATATCGCGTCCCTAGCATCTAAAATGGAGATAACATTTAGAGTAGAGTAGGTAGGTAGTTAATTAATGTCGCACTGGAGCAACACAACAGGCTTTTGGAGATGTTCCGGGATCAATCTCAAAGGGAAAGATCCAAGGACAATGCCTCGTAGTTTTGAATCACGGTCAGATAACGAGAACAACACCTGAGCTGACACACCACTCTCCAAACTTCCACACCACGCCAACGTGAGGACACTTGCAGCCACGACAGATTTAACTTGCACTAGTCCCCGTGTACACGACGGTCTTTGACTGGACCGAGTTTCGAACTCGCAACCCTCCTTTTGCTAATCCGTTGCTCTTCCAACTGGGCTACCAGGTTCCCTGAGACAACAGAATTTATAAACATGAACAATGCATTTTAATGTCTCTATTAGCAAATCAGATATTAAATTGTAATAACTAATAACTTTAATAGCGCAAGCGATTTCAAGAAAAAATTATCGTTTCTTCCAAACCCGTAAAGCAAGAAACGAAAGGCGACCCCTCTTTTGCAGTTAATCTACACTGCTGGCCACCGTAAATGCAACACCCTGAAGGAAGCATGCAAATAATATGAAATTTACAACATGCATTAGCGGAGGTGAGATATGCAAATGATTAGAATTTCAGCGCAGACGCACATCACGCGCGCCTGTGGCGCCACTTCAAAGCGCTATTTAAGGCTTGGAGATTTCGACGATTTCAAGTACGGCAATTGTGTTTTTCTTGTGGTTTTTTCAAAAAAACGATCAATTATGTCTGGTAGAAAACAGCGATCATCTTTTGATCAAGTATCCGAGTTCGACAGAGGAAGGATAGTGGCCTACTGAGATTGTGGATTATCTTTCAGGGAAATCGGCAGTCGTGTTGGACGAAACCAAACAACTGTAATGCGGATATGTGATCGTTGGATGCAGGAGGGTACGACGGACCGACGTGTTCGATCGCATCCACCTCAGTGCACCACTTCACGTGATGACAGGCATATTGTGCGTATGGCAGTGACGGATCGCTCAGCCACATCACGAACCATAGCACAGCACATTCAGTCTGTACCGCATCATCCAGTGTCTGCGCGTACCATTCGACGCCGTTTACAGCAGAGTGGTCTGTCCGCAAGACGTCCATTGCTTCGTCTACCCTTGACGCAGAACCACAGACGTTTCCGCCGCCAATGGTGCGATGAAAGAAGGATGTGGACGGCAGAATGGAATGAAATTGTCATTACTGACGAGTCACGCTTCTGTCTGCAACACCACGATGGTCGGATTCGAGTCTGGAGACACCGTGGAGAGAGGATGCTGAACAGCTGCGTTATGCACCGCCACACTGGTCCTGCACCGGGTATTATGGTATGGGGCGGTATTGGATATCACTTTCGCACTCCTCTAGTATGCATTGCCGGTACTTTAAACAGCCAGCGCTACATCTCCGAGGTGTTGGAGCCAGTTGTCCTTCCTTACCTTCAGGGCTTGCCCACAGCCATATTTCAACAGGATAATGCGCGACCACACGTGGCACGCATTGTCCAAGGGTTCTTCGTCAATCGCCAGATTGAATTGCTTCCCTGGTCAGCTCGCTCTCCGGATCTTTCGCCGATAGAAAACATGTGGTCCATGGTTGCTCAACGATTGACCCAGAATACATCCCCAGCTGCCACACCAGATCAACTTTGGCAACGTGTGGAAGCTGCTTGGTCTGCTATACCCCAAGAACACATCCAAAGTCTCTTTGAATCAATGCCGAGGCGTGTGGCAGCGGTGATCTCCAACAATGGCGGCTACTCTGGCTACTGATTTTGGCAGGAACCACACTTCACAGAAGTCTATAAATTTAATCATTTGATACTTGGTCAACATGTTATCTACAAAATAAATTTTGTTGTGATATCTCTTGTCTTTCTTGGTGTTGCAATTTGGGTGGCCAGCAGTGTATAAGCAGTTTGCGTCTATCCGTCTTTGTACTCTATGCAAATCAAAACGGTTTGACCGATTTGAACTGAATTTAGCACACTTACTCTTAAGTATCTGTGGAGAGTATAGGATACAGGATACTCTCCGTCCAATTTCTCCTAGGGGTGTACAGAGAGGGCTAGAAATAATTAAAATTACCTATCGCAAAACCATTGAGTATTGTTACGATTGTGGCTGAAATAGATGTTTTACCAGTATTGCTGGAAAAGCAATTTTTTTTCAAACTGTTATTTTTCATTTCTCTTCAAAATATAAATAATTTACGAGCAGTTGACACATGATACACAGAATTTAAAATATTACACATTTTGCATGATTTATTCACATCCGCTGGAACTTCGGTAGTGATTGAAATTAATTTTATAGATATGTGGTGGCCAAATTTTGCAATTACAACTACTTTAACATTAATTTTGTGATGAAACGAACATCTATTTAATGCAAAAAGCGCAACTGATAAACCCATTGATAATAAAAGTGTAATTTCGCTATTGTGTATCTAGAAGTGCCAGAATTAATGTTTTATTTTCGATTTAGAATTCTGTGTTAAAAACCAAGTTGCGAAATGCTGCGATCTGTTTGAGCATCTCTAAGTGTTATGAATACCTTTTTGTAAATAAATCGTTATTGCTATTATCAGTAATTTATTCAGTCCTTCGAATTTACTAGATCAAAACACATTAACTGACATTTTTTTCAGACAATAAATGCTTATTTTCAAGGTGATGAGAAATACATAGTCATATTTTAGTTTGTTAAATCTATGTAAAGCAGAGTTTGTTAAATCTATGAAAGCATTTCTCTGTCTTTCTGTCTGTCTGTTCTCTATACATATCTACACCGTTTGACGAATCCACACCAAATTTGCTTCAGAACCCTGCGGTCTTATCTAGGCTACATATTAAACCCGTTCTCTTTGTAGGGGCTAAAATAATTCAAAATCCCCATAGGAATAACATTGAATATAAAACGATTGCGGTTCGCAACTCGGTTTGTTTTACCAGCATTGATGCAAAAACAACTTTTCAGATAAATTGTTTTACCAGCATTGATGCAAAAAAACAATTCTTTCCAAAACAAATTAAATTCCAATATTTATGTTTGAACTGATTTTATATTCCCCCTTCTCATTATATAAATAATTTATGAATATTTGATTAATGGAAACTGGATAGTTAAAATACTTATTTTTACGCAACTTACATTTTGTAATGAAACACGAAAAGCCCAAACGAAAAACTCATTGATCATAAAAGCGTAATTTTACAATTCGGTATCTGGCAACACCAGAATAAATATTTTATTTTATAAATTAGATTTAGAATTCTTTGTTTGTGTCTTTGAGTTAAGTCAGCGTGATGTTGCCGTCATGTTTGAGTATTTGAGTTTTTTAAATTTGTGTTCTTTTCAAATAATTCATTATTGTCTATCAATATTTTCAAACGTCTTTTTTCGAATTTCTCCATTTCATAATATTCTCACGAAAACGAAATTCGATACGCTTGCTCATACTTTCGTTTTTCAGAATTCTACATTTTTCAATGACCAGAATTTCGTTTCTGTTTGTACTTATGTGTTCCAATACTTCCATATTACTGATATGTTATTTAGGAGTTAAATTTTAATGAATTATTTTTATTTTCTGCAAAATATCACAAGAGATAGGTAATTTCTTGGCGGTATATGTATATTTCGACCAACTTTCCTGAAGTCTGGTTGAAAACGTAATGGTATTTAGAATTCTGTTTCATAAAAATAAATAAAATATATAAAACAAAACCTTTTTAAGTAAGGTGTGAACTTGTTATTTTAAAATGACTTGTAAAGTTAAAATAAGTTTTTCCTTTAAAATAAGATCGGTTGCGTAAATTAAATGGGTAGGTTCGAAGATATTTCTAAATAGACATCTGAAGTAGTCACCTTAGAAAACTTTTGTAGTCTGTCTTACAGTAGAAGTGCGATGAATGTGAAATGGATTATATGGATGGATGTATCATGTATACATATTTGCGTCCAAAGTAAATTAGAGAAGTCATTAAGAAGTTAAAACTGTTAAAAAATTATTTTCCGTACACTTAAATAATGTTTGCATTTTTCTATGAATGAGAAGTGATAAGTCTGATCACTTTCCAATAAAAATTTAACTAAGTCGACCCGGGCAACGCCGTGCAATTCTGCTAGTAGGTAGATACAAAAAATTATCAAAATGCTTAAAATTTATTTTTTTCCTTAAAACTGATAGTCCTTAAACAGCTGTACAGTAAAAAATCTTTTTGTCAGTTAATGAATTTCTTCTCTAAGTCGACGATAAACCTATTTTAATACATCCGCACATCATACAATAAACTCAAGCAGTTATGTTGTTTTAGTTCCCATAAATCTACACATTGACCACCGCTGAAACCTCATTCGTTAGAACCCACCAAAAGGCACACCATAAACAATACCACCACATTCATTCCTTCGTGCTTTTTTCCCAGTGCGCGGTACATTAAGAGCATTCGTATCGTTCTCACGTTAGCACACATCCCTAACCTTGCATTCGGGACCGCTCCGTCTCCTGAACTCTGTTTAGCTTAATTGTTTCCCTTCCAGCTCCCGTGGGACGCTCCTCCCCCTACGTTCTCTGATTCCAGAAAGGAGGTCCCCGATGCATCTGTATAAAGAAAGAAGGATGCTAGAGTTTGCTTAGGGGGAGGGGAGATTAAACTGTGCTTCGTTTTCAGGTCATGTTGTATTGCTTGCTCTAAAGGAATAAGTATTTCAAGAGTGCATAAACTCCCCGTTTGAGTCCAAGGAAATAATCAAGGAGGAGGCTATATGAACGCCGTATACTGGAATCTGTTGTGCCCGGAAACATCTCAACCCTACGAGGAGTTCGCACGCATAATTGTATCTTGTGTCCTACAGTCTTTCCTGCATGATTTCTAACAAGGTTCGACCTTCCTGACCAATAAATTCTTTTCATAGGGTATGTTCTATTCTATGTAAAGGAACACTATAATCTGTCCAAAGAATTCAATTCTAAGGAAAGGAGGACTAATAGAGGAGTCTTTCGAAAGATTCTATTCTAAGTAAAGGACCTGTAAAATATTTCCAAATTATTCATTCCTAGGAAATGACCAATAGAATATTTCTAAGAAGTCGTCAAAAGACGCCTGTTAGAACATTGGGAGTAATTATTTGATTTGGTTTGATGCACTTTTCCAAAGGATTCTATTCTAAGTAAAGGACCGATTGAATTTTTTCGAAGAATTGGATTCCAAGGAAAGGACCTATAGAATATTTTTATAGGTCGAAAGAACCCATGAATTATTTCAACTAATCGATGTGGTTATTTAGTTATTATGTATGTGTGTTGTAGGGCAAAAGCTTTACTACGCTATTGGGAAATTTCGAGTTTCGAGCAGTACACTATTGCTCTTACCCTACAACACTAATAATGACTAAATAGCCCAATGTACTGGTTGAAAGAATGCTTGGAAGGATTTTATTGGTGAAAACAGCAAAATTTGGTTAGAAGTCACGCAGGGTAAACTGTACCTTGCATGGTGGAATAATGCGTGGGTGACTATCAGAGGGTTAACATACAAGGGCATTGTCTGTTAGTTTTTCGAATGAAGTGGCGTACTGATGACACTTCTAAATAACATTTGTTCAATGTCAACTTGAATGGATCCTAACCCCTCAAGGCACTAGTTGGTGATAACATGGCAGACTCTGCACCATAGGAGATTCTGACCATTGCACCTATCGATAACTGTTGGGGACATGCCTTACTGGAGGACTTTGGGTTGTTGGCCACTAGAAAAATGCTTTGTAAATTACAATGTTTTAAAGGTGCGTTTTACTCTGAGAAATTTTCAACCGATCTCCTCTTTAAATGAAAAGGGAAAATATGGTTATGTTTACTTTGGGATGCAGAAATCAGCGCGAGCTTTTATAATTGTACAAAAGACAAAGTGATGAAAAATTATGAGTCGCTTCAGAACAAAACTTTTTCCAGAACGAAAGATATTAGAATAAGTTAAAAAAATGCAAAAGACCTCAGGTGACGAATGAGTTGTCTCCCTCAACTTGCTAATAATTCGAAAACTTTTTATATGTGAATGTTTTGCAACAAACGAAAAGTTACTGGCATTAATGCATTTTAGTCTTAATTTGATCATTCATGCTTAAGTGAAGAAACCCTAAAGTAAGTCTTACAGTACCACGAAATTAAAACGTAAGAAGTATGAAGGATAGAGGAATTGACTCACCAACTCAAGTTGAATCAGTGAGTCACAACTTCACATCACATTTAAGGCTATGAATGTTCGATACAAATTGTTTGTGACATATATGCTGTATGGATAAGCCTAAAACTTTCAAATTTTAAAATCGCAGATTGGTATTTCAGTTTATATTTTGAAACTTTTTCCTTTGCACCAAATCGAATGGATCGTAATCCCTAAAGGTACTAAGAGGCGAGAACATGGCAAACTCTGCTGGGGAACCAAGGGAGATACTGTCCCATTGTACCTTCCTAGAGGACTTTGGGGAGATGACCAGTATTTACGTGTCGTCTTGAAGAAACCAACCCTACTTCGGCACATACGAGATTCCAACTCGTAACCAAGTGCTTTAGTCTACTGGTTTTCTAAGAGCGACGCCTTTAGCCACTCCAACACTGGTAGACCTATTTCTAAATATTAAAAATGTTGTCTTGGCACTATAAATTTGGATCAAATTGATTAATTTTCTTTCAGACACTATTTATGTAATATTGTTGTGATTTGTTTGAGCTATCATCTCTACTATCTATAATGAGTTAATTGTTTAGTGTTTTCATTCGTATCAAGAATTTTCCAAATTTTGTCCGAATTAATTTATTTCTTAAGTACTTTAAAAGTATTCAGGAATTTTACTTAACTATTTTATCTGAAGTTCGACGTCATATCATGAAGATAATACCCATCACTACACCGAACGGAGATAGGATGCAGTTAGTAAGAGTCGAATTGAGAGTTTCTGAATTTGGAAAAGGTTTTTGTGAAACAACTGCTTTAAAAGATAAACGTAAAAATGAAATGGCTGAATCACAATCGAAAAAAGACCTGTCGAAAATTCCATTTGTAGATAATTTTTTTAAAAGATCAATAATTCAAACTATTTCTATTATCGTTGAGAGCTCAGAGATTAAAGACTTATGGAGACATTTTATCATAACTTAAAGCAACTACTTTTTCTTTAAATTACCTATACAGATAAATTTTTGGAATGTACCTACGAATCCAGGTACTTATTCTGGGTGTTTTTATAGAAAAACCTAGAATAATTTACTGGAAATGCCAGAGAAATTTATTGGTTTTGAAGAAAAATAGTTGAAATAAATTAGTAATTAGTTTATAAGTGAATAATGCTTAGCAAAAATGCATTTTAAACTAGTTAATGCTAGATCCGAAATTACCTTAAAATTGTTATTGGCTTAAAATATTGTTACACACAAGTATATTTCGATTTAATTTTAATAAGTTTTATCATAGTGCTCATGCACTTATGCTTTTTTTAATGGAATATCGAAAAAATAGATGATCGATAAAATTATTTCCCTTTCTTTTAATTTCTTTTCTATTTTCTGTTACAAGATACACATTTATTCGTTAATATTGTTATGTAAAAACCTTCTCATTCAGCAACACAAGCTGAAATAGCATTGTATACAATAGCAATAGAAATTATTTGTAATTAGAATTTGTAAGTGTCCCAATTTAATGTTCATAATATAATTTCTATCATTGTGTACGTTTAGTTAAAAGTTATATTTGTAGTATTTATAGTCAATATAAAAAAATTAAAATGAACCACATGGCAAGTTGCTTTGGTCCATATTGATATTAAATCTTTCGAAAATAATCATGCAAGGATTAAAAATTAACAGTGGTTGTGCGCATTGCTTTTTAATCTATCGAATTACGTAAAAGGAAATTTAAGAATAAATCCTTCAGATTTTTAAAAATTTCTTGCGCTTAACCCTCCTGGTAGTTGTCTGGACGAGGTATCTCGTCATTAGCAAAACTGACCACATCTTGATGGACGAAATATCTTGCCATTAGAGGAAACCTCATTAGATCTCTCGATTTTGCATTTATTGAAAAATGGATAAAACATGGGTCTCGATGACGAGCTCCGAATTAGCAAAATGTGTCAGATCTTGATAGACGAGATATCTTGACGAAACCACCTGGAGGGTTAAAAGTTGAAAGACTGAACATGAAGGTTATGGATTGGATCAAAGATGAGAGAGAGTTAATTTTTAATTTATAAAACTATTGTTGCATTATATATATATATATATATATATAATTATTTGCATTCAATTAAGGTGTATTATGTATACACTAGGAATCATGAAAATTAACCAAAACATCGTTCTATTTTTTTAATAATTCAAAATATTGTCCAACCCCTTAGCTTTCAAACGATACCAAGATCTTGTAAATATTCGAAATAGTTTTCAAGTCACAAGGGTTTGGGTTAGGTACTACTACCATAGACTAACACGTATCCAAAACTTTAAACTCGATTTCTGAAGAACTATGTTTTTGCAATAGGATGCTTCTTTCGAACAGTGATAACTCAAAAATGAATTGATATTTTATAATTACTTATGTGTCATTATAATCTATATAATATAGTGGATGTTTTGACCCTCAGTCGAAGTTATTGGTTTAGAAATAAATTTTTAATGAATTTTTAAATGTTGAAATTCCTTAAAAAATCTTGATTTTTTTAGACTTCCTTCGAGAAAAAAATTGTAAAAAAGAACGTATTCCCTCTAGCCACTTGATGGAGGGTCAAAACATGAAGAATATTAGGAATAATTTCCAACAGGCATTGTCTTTCTGAACACATTAGAATTTGAGATATCACTGTTCAAAAAACATGCTAATTAGCTAATTATATTTAAATTAGGTAATTAATGAGTAGCTTAATCAGAATTTTTCACACTAAAATGAGTTTAATCACAAACCAATGACCTATTGTAAAAAAGCTGGATTTTTAAAGTCAAAATTAAAAAAATTGTTATAGTGTATACATACACCTTAACAAATTTAAAAAAAAATAATTTATTAAAGCATATTTTCAAGATGCTAAAGTTTCTTTACTAGATGTCTTGCTATCGTTTAGGAATTATAAATCGACAAATTTAAACAAACTTTATTGAATTCATATTTCTTTCTATCTCAAACAAATGTTTCAGTTATAATCATAGTAAAATCTTTAAGATTTTTATCTCTAGATAATCCTTGATTTAATTCGTCAAATAATATAAAAGTGTTATTATTTTCTTTGCAAATCGAATGTATAATTGGCATAAATAGCCTTTGTATAATGTGGGTGGTAATTTACATCCTTTTCTAGAAAAACTAAGACACGGACGAATAATTTTCTTGTCAATTACATTCGATGATACGAATTTCATGGGTGAATAACTTTCACCTTGACGTTGACATGGTAAGTGTCAGGTCCTTACGCAGAGGTGATTGTACATAATCCCGAGAATCTAACTTAAGCTACTAATCCCAACCTAATTAGTCTCAGATAGTCTACGTACATAAAACCGTATTCCATATAAGACTTCCGTTCCTCTATTTCCCTCAGGGACATGCAGTCTGCTTTGTTGACTTAATAGTAGAGGCATATTAAACGTAGGAGAATTGTGATGAGAAAACATGGAATAAAATCAATGAAAATTTCATAAATTTTTAAATTCAAGTATATTTAGTTGATTATGAACTTTTATGGTAGCAAGTAACAAATATTCGCAATTGCTGATCAAAACAAATTTTAAATATTTATTTCGATAAGCATCTTTAGATTATATGATCCATAATTTTTTAATGACCTAATTTGTTTCCAAACATCAAAAATTATTTTTATGTATTATATTTATATATACTCACCAGGAGAGGTTGGAACATTTTTGCGTGTAAAATTTAGATATGTGTGCCATTTGTTTTATAAATGAACATGCAAGTTTCGAAATATTACGCAAGATTATGTAGAGCTGTATATTTTCACATGTGTACTGGATATTTTATAGGTTCTATCGTTAGACATAGTTTCAATTCAGTGATATGTGATTTTTCCTGAATTATTTTTTAAAATAAAATTATGTAATATAACATTTTGGACTTATAATGGTATTTTTTATCAAGAAAGGAAAATAAATGGTTAGGGGTAAAAAAGATTACATCTTTTAAGGTATGCTCATTGTTCTTGAAAAAATACAGCTTTTGATGACATATTTATTGAGCGAAATGAATATTCTGTTTAAATATTAGCGTATCAAAATGATAATGAAGTACGGTATCTACAACATAAAAGGGGATTAAGTTTATCTATTAACATAACAAAGTGTGTGGTGTCTGTCATTAGTGTTACAAAAAACACTCATCCTAAAAACTCGAAATTTAGAACAAAGGTAGCTTACATACCAAGAATGTGCAACTTGGACTTCGATTTTCGAATTTTTGAGTTATATACGAGTTGAATATAAAAAGAGGGAAAAGCCTAAAAACGAATGCCCTTTTGTGTAGCTACTCAAAAGGGTGTAGGAGTACGAAACATCAGTAAAACTCAGATTCGTTTACCAGTATTGCTTCATAAACAATTTTTTTCCAAAATTTATTTCTAAAGAATCTAAATTATATTGTTCTATGTTTGTGAACAAATTTTTTATTTCTTTCCAAAATATAAACAATTTCGAAAAAATAAAATAATTAAACGCATTTCATTTTAAACATTGTAGTGATGCCAAACTCATTTAAAACCCCCAAATTTTTCCATAATTACAACTACTTTACTTCTAATTTTGTTGGAAAGGATTCCTTATTTAATAATAAAAATGCAAGACAAAAACTCACTGATCATGGAAGTTTAATTTTGTTACTCAGTATCTGGCAAAGCTAGAATTAATGTTTTAATTTAATTGAATTTAGAATTTTGCGTTTAGGCATCTGAGTTGACTTCCATAAAAAATTCTTGATTTAACGTAGAATTCGGTGTCATAAAAAGAGATAAAATGTTCAAAATGAAACCTTTTAAAATAAAGTTGACAAAACTAGTTAAAATTCGTTAGCTAATCGTCGTTGTAATTATTT
Source organism: Meta bourneti (assembly GCA_933210815.1). NCBI lineage: Eukaryota > Metazoa > Arthropoda > Arachnida > Araneae > Tetragnathidae > Meta > Meta bourneti. The sequence goes on along the minus strand of OW119929.1, from coordinate 76,207,756 downwards.
AGAGCTTTTAAATTTTGACTTAGGTTTCCTTTCAAATCCACGAAACTTATATTTGTTTTTCAAGCTTCAAAACAAATTATTTTTTATTGAAAGATTTACTCAACTGTCAAGCAACTACACATATGATTCTGTACGTGTGATTTCCATACAGAAACTGAATGTGTGAAATAAAAAAGTATCATATGTATTCGATTTGAAGCTGCATCTCAGTTGGGCTACAGAATATTTTAAATTAAACTTTGCCCGATTTCGGAAGTATGTTAATGTTAAAAAAATACCCGAACTAGGACTTTTTAAGTTTTAAGAATAATTGTCAGTGTTATAAAAAGTCAATATTACTTACAAGTTGAGGCTATTATTCAGTTCACCGTTAATACTGGAAAACGTTTGTTGATAACATATATTTTCTTACAAAACACGCTGGTAAATCGTCTTACTATTTTGAAAAATTATAAACTTTTGCCTTTGTGTATAATGAAGATATTACATTTTAAAATAAGCTCTTTGTAAGTTCACGCTTTGAGAATTTTTATGGAAAAGTATATTTCCTTTAAAAGCAATTAAAGATGCATATTATCAAATTGATTTGCTAACATTTCTTTAAAGACAATGAAATTTGGAAATGATGCAATAGTGCTATATGTCAAAAATAGTGATAAGAAAACTGAGTGGAAGTATTCGCCGCTGGTTCATTATTTCAGTCGAGCAATGACGGGTAATATTTTGCTAGTTAAAAATAACCTAAGGCAATTTTAAAGATACACAACAATTTCTCATACATTTCCCGCCAATACGTTATCGCGAATCAGTAAATCCGAAAAAACCATGAATATGACCATTCAAGATATTCACGATATATATTCTGAATTTCACAATGCAATCTTTGATGAATTATTAAAATTATTAAATACATCAAATGCCAAAGAAATAAAATATGTGCGTTTGTAGGATTTTAATCCCTTTTATTGCTACGACAGGATGATTCGGGGTAATACAAGGATATAAAGTAATGATACGGCAAGCTTTTTGAATTTTGGATGAAATTTCTGTACCCCTCTTGAAACTGTTTTATGAACTGTTCTCAATTAAATCATACAAGACCATAGTACTCAGTAATTATGCTTTTTATACTTCTAAGTTGATAAAAAAAGGACCAATGTCCATATTTCAAGATTTTAAGTTATGTCCATAAATCGCTTCAAGGTAATGAAATTTACTATAGAAAAAAACATCAATGTTCTCCTGTCAATACATGTAGAATCCATCCCTAAACCGCCACCAGAGGTCGTGCAGAGCGCTCGGAGTAAAACTGAAACTGTGACTTTATTTTCCTAACTCAGAGTTAGATTGATTGGACTTGTGACAGTGACTTTGTACGCTTCCACGCGCAGGTGAAGCGTTGTTTATACAACTCATACATGTGCCAGCGTGTAGGCTGTGCCATGATCCATGTAACCTTTTCTGTACATAGTTTGTAGAGTAATTAAATGTTGTGTTAGTCCTCATCTCCGTGTCATTCATCTTCACATCTTCACACCCTAGACACCGTACTACATGCATTATGAAATAATCAAAAGATTGGAAAATATTTTTTGTAGGCTGCTTGAAAACTTAAAAAATAATTATAAAAATAAAAATACGTTCACTTTGAAGCCAGTTTTTCACTAACATGGAACTAGACAAATGATTCTTCACATTAAAAGAAAACCTAGATAAACTGTAGGAACATAGTTATTGGTATTAAGGACTTGATTACAATATCTTTACATCGTAAAGGCACTGAAAACACATGACAGTCAATGTAGCCTTGAAGTCAGGAGCCATTTTCTACCAGTACCCAACAACCGCAACTAAATACACAGTAGGACACTAATCGGACATCATATATAGCAAAACATATTCTTTTACTGAGGGTGAAATTTTATAGTTTTTTATAGAGCTCTTTAAGTTTCTTTTGAAACGGATCAAAAGGTTAAGATTATAAGTATCGAAGTAGAAATTTAATTTCTTTAGTACTAAATTTAAAATATGAGGTTTTCATCACAAATGAGTTGAGGTGAAGTGAAGCAATTTTCACTAGGTTAAGTGTACGTCTACTGACTATAAAACGTTCCTTTGATTAAAATAGGAACTGTCACCTGCTAGAAATGCTCGAAGGAGTCCTGTAGATTATTTTCATCACTAGCGTGCTTCGAATTTCGGCAGAGAAGTTGAGTTGATCAAAGAAGGCATAAATGAAATGATATGCTCTTACCATCACTAACAATACTATCACATTTCTAACATGAAAACGGTTCATGGCATATACTTACCCCGTCCTTTAGGGGAAGAGCTACCCCATGAAATAGCATTGGAGGTAGGTAAGTAGTTGAATTAGCGTCGCATAGAGCAACACAGGGGGATATTGGTGACGGTACAAGATCAATCCTCAAGATCCGAGGACAGCATCAGGTAATTTTGAACCACGGTCAGATGACGAGGTCAACACCTAAGCTGGCACTCCACTCTCCATACTTTCACACCACGCCAACGTGAGGACATTTGAGGCCATGACATATTTAACGTGCACCAGCCCCCCGTACACGACGGTCTTTGGGGTTGAATCCAGTTTCGAAATCACCACCCTCAGGTTGCTAATTCGAGACTTTTGCAACTGGACTACCATGAACTAAGATTGCAGAATATTATTAAAGTTATATTAATGGTACATTTGAGCAAATAAGAATGTAAACAGATTAGTAAAGGGTCTGGGAGTGTGGAAAAAATATGAATTTTATAAAAAATTACTGCGACAGGGTCGTAATTGGTTCAATATGAACTTAGAATATAAGAGTTTACACTTGTCCCATTTATCCCACACAATATGCAAATAAATTTCAGAACTTTCAATTATTTTCATACGTGCCGAAACATTATAAAACTCTCATTTGTATTAGTGGTAAATATGAATATTAAAATAGAGGACACATGGATTACCTTAATTAGATATATACATTGTTTTAGTTTGATATATATTATAGAAATTTGGATTAGTTATAGATTTTTGGCGCTAAAACAGGTCTTTAATGTCTTTATTTAAAGTAATTTTAACACTGTTTAAGAAAAAGAAGTTACTAAAGATAAATATTGCTGCATGAATGAAGCTCTACACTCTATCCGATAACAAAACACGATTCTAAAATAGTAAATAAATTAAAAGCTTTATTCAAATTGCATAGTGTACATCTGATAATAGAAGATAATAATCAGAATGCCTAATTAATGTTTCCCTCTAGTGCCCAACAGAGATACGTAAAAAAGAAGAGCAAATAACAGTTTTGATATCGATGCAAAATCCAAAACGGATATTGGAGCGTGCCAGAGCAGGACTAAGAATTAGTCGATTCCAGTTGGGGTCCTGAATGTTTAAAGAGGAGATTCCGTTGGGGATTTCAACGCACCTGCTCTAATATTCCGACGATATCCGAATATCGGGAGAGAGTAGACAACTGGATTACAACCGACTAAATATTTCAAGCGATCCGGTTTGAACTGGTTAAAATATTAATGCCGTCTCATTCCCCAAGTTTGCAAATTGTTGGAACCCCGCGTTCAGGGGAAACGAAGATGCACAAACAAGCTTTTCTCTTTAATACAACTTTTGCATTGGTGTTAAGCACGTGTAAAAAACATTGGAGCTTAACTAATCTGGGTTTAGTCAAAAAGGTAGGAAGCAAAACGAATTCCCAATCTAAAATGTTATAAAAAATGAAAGCCGATATTACCTCATTAATATTTACTGAACAGAATAAAGCTAAACTTCAGTATTGTAGAATATCATGCACTGCATTCATCTGGATTAGTAACCATCAAGGGGTTTAGTTCAAACTCTAAAGCCTCCATATGAATTATATTTAGGTTTATTTAAATCCTACTTGCCAATCTCAGAAAGCATACCTCAGTTGAATAAAGTGGAAAGTCTTATATTCCCCTTACGTTTCTAACTATTTTCATGTATTTTATAAAGATGTATTTAAAATTGTGATTTAAAGTTTACTACATATAAGCTGTACTTCTATTTTTTCTCCCATTAAAATAATCGAAAAAGTCATCGAAGGTTTTGACAAAAAGACATTTAAATTATAACTAACTTCAGTAACAAAAGTATTCGGCTACACTCAGTAAAAAGTACAAAAACATGAATATGAATGTTTATTTTTTCAATTTGTCTACACCTTACGTTGTTTTAGGTTTAAATATCATTGCTTGTTCCAGGTGGCCCAACTGGAACCATTTCATTTTACTCTGCTCGAAGACAGATTTTCAATGAATTTCTCTATTTTATAACATGCAAATTCGGGATTTCTTCAACTTCCTCATTAAGGTAATGGTAGGATACAAATCTTTAAAATAAAGATAAATTATAAGTTCTTTTGATCTATTTACACACCAACTAAATATCATTTTCCAAAGCACTGCATTTTAGTTTATTGACACGTTGAACTCAAATTTGTTCTTTTATTCAAATTAACTACACAAATTTTCAAATTCCTTTAAAAAATCAATATATAGATAAATCCATGTCAAACCGCACAGAAAAGGGTCATTTTCGACCCGACCACCCGATTTTTTTAAAACTTTGCTAATTTGTTGCCCAGTGATATATGAGGAATTCTGGAACTGAAGTATACGATTTATCCCCTTTGTAGTTTAGGTAAATATTAGCCTATTCAGGGCTGTATCAAACTCCAGTAACACAAATCAAGAAACATATTGTGAGATTGAAATGGAAGATGGCAAGCCTTCAACAAGCACAGAATTTTTATTGAGCCCTGAAAGTACTGTTAGATCAGTTAATTTAGGTTTAACATTAAATTAAACTTTTATTAAAAATAAAAGTTTGATAGATCTCAAACTAAAACACATTCACGAAGCCTTAAAAACAATGTTTTATTTGTTTCATCCTCTAGTAATATACCTGAAGAATAATGAATAGAAAGTAATACAAGAGCTGAAAGAAAATATAATAAAAGTGAAAGCAGAAGTGAGAAAATAAGGGACTACTTTAGAAGCTAATGATTAAAGCTTCTAGAAGTCCCTTTTCAACTAGAAACTAATGACTAACTACTAGAAGCTAATGACTAACTACTAGAAGCTAATGGCTAACTACTAGAAGCTAATGACTAACTACTAGAAGCTAATGACTGACTACTAGAAGCTAATGACTAAATACTAGAAGCTAATGACCAACTACTAGAAGCTAATGACTAACTTACTAAACAGTTGGAGTATCCGAAGAATACAAAAATAATTTGATGCAACTGGTTATGATTCTAAAGACTAAGCAACTTGTGAGAGAAAAGGGAATAATGTCATCACCAAATCCTAAACCTGGAAAAGTGCTACCACCATAAATGTTTGACACTGCACAAGATCTCTCTAACAATGACAATGTTAGCAGAACAGTGCCAGGAAAAAAGGATTTTGCCTCTGAAAAAGGGAAGACAAAGGCACACGTTAAAAAGAGACGTATATAATTTGAAATAAACGAATTTGTTATTTAATGATAACTATCCTGATATAAGAATTGAATTCTCTAAAAATCTGGAGCTGATCTAAAAATTGCATATTGGCAGGAGCAAGTGGAACTCATATCGTCGTGTAGTGCATCAATGTGGTTACATTGGATGCATTACACCGAATGTTTACCGGATTCGGTTTGTGCATGTTTACCGGAGTTAAAATAGATGCAATGAGCCATGATTATGTTCCTTCAATTGTTTCCTATCGACATAGTATAGCAAGAATTATATGCAATTCTCCATTGATAAAAAAAACCGAGCAAAGGAAGAAAAATGGTAGAATATTGAATTTAAATTTTATGGCTCAAAGGATATTAGACGAAAAAGGTCAAATTGTAAGTAGTACATATTTTTCTTTTTATGTAGTTTATTAATGGATTTATATTTTCATTTGACCATTTTGATTAATACTTTTCCAGATTTATGTTACTGGGGATCGATATAGCACTGAATAGGCTAATATTTAAATTACAAAGGGGGTAAATCTTATACTTGATGAAAATAAATCAGCTGGATTCTTTGTCATTCTTTGGTAATTGTAAATGAGTGAAAGTGCAATTTTCATTAGATATGTTTCATTGTTTTTATTTGGAACTAGCAAAATTGCTCGACCTCACTCGGGTTGAATTAGTTAACTATATATTGAAAGTGACCAGAAAATAATCAATTTCCTCTTTCGTAGAAAAATGGCAAATCATTTAAGTTTGAGTAAAATAATTTTTTAACACCCTTTCGACACTTTTATAATTTTTACAACCTATTTTGGACAAAAATCCTATACATGCATATCCATCCATCCATGTAATGTATTTAACATATATCGCACCCCTGCTAAAGGTACACTCTGGAACCAGGTTTGCGACATTCGAATTTTGTCATCATTAAGGGAAAGATGACAAATTAATTTCGTAAGATATTTATCACTAAGTTTGTTTAAAAGTGGATAAGCATTGTTTCTTGAAAATTCTGTTTTGCGGCACGTGCAATAACAAAAGAACTTGTTTTAAATTGAATGTCTTCTGTACAAAGGTAACATACTACCATTTTTTAAAATGGTAAATTGATTTGATAGTTTCTTCTAAAAAAATCATTGTTTTTAGGAAACTTTCCATATAAAAGTTGCTTAAATATAGCTTCAATTGGTAAAATAATCCACCTTGACTCTGTCGCTGTATGACAAAGAATTTGTAACATTTCAAAAGTCCTAATTCGGATTTTTTTAACATTAACGATCTTTCAATTATGACAAAATTCCACTTAAATTTGCTTTAATCTAACTTACATGCCGCTTTAAATCAAATACTTTACGGTGGTGTTGCGTGTGATGAAAAGGAATCACAATTTATTAAAATAATAAATATTTAAAACAGAAAAGCAATGAAACAAAATAAAAGTTGACGGAAAAAATGTTGTTCTAAAGATATATGTAGATTCGTGATTCCATTTTCCTCTTGATTTCGCAAGTTGCCACAGCTTACAACTAAAAATTAGAAAAATTTAAAAATACGAAGTTAATTCCGAGCGAAATAAACAGAAAATAACACTGCACGTGGTAAACGAACACGAGTTTTCGTTTTGCTGCAAATTATCGTTTGTCCCAAATATTCGGAAATACTTTATAGTTCGTAAAGAAAATAAATAAGGCACAAAATAAAGTATTATAATTTAAATTCCATAAAAATAGTTTTTCAAAAAATAATTGATTTTTCAGCAGTACTTGTAAAAAATCCAAGTAATTGCAATGCTCAATATACCTTCTAGCTACTCCAAAACTACCAAATTATGATTGATTTAAGTATAGTTACTCAGATGTTTTATCGTAAAACTTGCCTATATATGTAAGCAAATTAATTTCAAGTAATGCATTCACTAAATTAAGATGTGGGATACATATCAAATATAAAACATCAAATTAAAATATATTGAACAAATCTTATGTGATACTTGTACAAACACACAGACACAAAATCAAACATAGAACGGTAAGACGGACAGACAGACTTACGCAACCAAGTTCAGTCGCTAAATGAATGTAAGAACTCACAGTATGCAAAGTTTCATGAAAATATATTCTACCGTTTGGACGTAGTACGGGCACACACAGACAGACGAACAGACAGACACCAAACGCGCAAGAGACGGATGATTTAGCATTAGAAGGGTTCAAAACAGATAGAAAACTTGAAATGGCTCGAAAATATTCAATGTACAAACACTCCATTCTTATTTACTTAGATCTTGTTTCTGTAGGAACCCATGCGTGTCCCAAATAGAAACTTTCAGAAAACGTAGTTAATTAGTATACTTTTAACATACTTTTTTAGAAAAAATAAAGATACACTTTTTTAAAATTCAAAGTCAAAGGTCAAATCAAGTGACCTTGAAATAAAAAAGGTCACTCATAGTATCGTGTAATACATCGTCAGAAAGGTTATACTTTTTCTATAAAATTAGCTTTTCATCTCAATTGGACAAATAGGTCAAGATACAGGTGTTTATGGGAACTGATTACATAATTCTATTTACTTCGAATATTTTTTAACTATGATCCCATGCGTATCGAAATATGAAGCTTTCAGAAAGCAAAGATATACAGTGTACCTCCAAATATATTTAAAAAGAAATACACTTTTTGTAATTGCAGGTCAAAGGTCAAATTGAATGTCCTTGAAATTAAAAAGGTCATTTTAAAAAGTCATATTAGAAAGGTTGTGTTTTTCTATACAAATACGCTCTCTCTCATTCAGCATGATTAGACTATTAGGTTCACAGGTACAGGATATTTAGTGAGTATAAAATCATGAAAAATTGTCCAATTCTTCAAACTTAAAATTAATACACATATAAAACTATTGCAAGTTGGAAGCTAAAAATTTCCAGAATTTCTTATATATGGTTGGACAACAAATTAGCTGATTTAAAAAAAAATCGGAGGTGGTCGGGTTCTGGACTATGTGGTTTGACATGGAATGACCCATATGCAGATAGATCCCGATTATTATTATCGAAGCTAATTGTATATAGGTCACTACAAATACCCCAAAATCATCATAATATGCTTTGCATTCAACAGAGGTGTGGATATTATATTAATCAAACTCTTATTTTAACCTCTGGTTCTGTTTGCCCTGTTTGGACCTTGCGTTATAAAATCCTGAAACCCAATCCAATCCTAATTTATACCTCCTTCGCAATTAAAATCAATTCTAAAATGTAATGTACGTAGTGTGTTTGCTTAGACTGTTTACTGCATGAAACATCAAGCAGATCATCACTCAAAAAATGTTGTCAATTGTATGTTCTGCTATTAGCAATGGTCTCTAGGTAGGTAGTAATTATTTCTCAGATTTTAACTTAGCGTATTTCTATTTAATATAATTTGGTTCTCAAAAACGAATTTTACACTGACTCTATTGCAAAATAAAATTTCACTATTGAAGCGAAAGTATTTACTTTATGACCTCACTCCTTTGAATTCCAATTTTGTACTACGAAATTTACGTAGATATTGCTATTGTGTGTCTCTACTACGAGACTCCTCCAACCTCTAAAAGTTTATATATCAATTTAGGTTGTTTGGGTTACGAATTAGAAAATCCGTGTCTTTGGTATAGTGGAAAACATTCAATTTTAGTGCATTTATGCTAGAACATCCAAAATAATTCGTGGTTTCGGCAGGGTGCCGATGATATCATTTGTTATTAATTACTTTCATCAAAATTATAAAATAGACGGAATAATTTATTAGAAAATGTAAATGTATTTAGCAATGTTCTCAATAAAAGCCTTTTTTACAAACTTGATCGTGTGAAGACAAGGGTGTTTTTAAATTTATTTAAAATTGAACGTTCTAAATCTAGGATTTCTGGACGAAATTTTATCAGTTATGAATTACAGAATTAAAAGCATGGTTTTAAAATGCCAGTCTAATTTTATAAAACTATATGAAATTCATATGAAAGATAATTTAATATACTATCTTGGTTTGCAAAGAATTTGTTACTTATTACAAAAATGCATTCTTAATTAATATGAATAATTAAATTCAACGAAGAATATCAAATATTTTGCAAGCAAGATTTTTCAAGAAACTTTAGTTGATTCCTACTAAAATTTCAACTTCATATCCCTTTATATTTCTAGTTCTTAATATTATGGCAAAATATTTTAAAATCTTTTTTATCACTAAGAGTTTTTATTACTGGTGGAAATTTATTTGAAGCTACAAATAGCAATATCTCAAATTGTTTTTAAAAAATCACTGTTAGCATCCGAGCAGAACCAATTTAATAAGTAACTTAAGTCTAGATAGTCATCCTTTATATGAACTAAATAGAAGCTCGGAAATAATCTTCAGAGCTGAAAGATTTGAAATAATAAATTGAAAAGAGTTTCCTGTGGTGAGAATTTGGCTTTCATTATTAATAATTTAGATCGATACATTACATGCAATTTCTGCTCTTAGCGGCAGGACTATTTTTAGTTTTGGGATTTCTGTTCCCAAAACGCATAGATAATTTATGCAAGCTAAGAAAAATTTGCTACGAAATCCTGCAACGGATGCTGAAGGGTAAATCCTTCCAAGTGTTTTCACCGTTTATGAGATTAGAATTCGAGATGATATTGAAGTATGATTGCGAAAAGAGAACAATAAACTTAAGCAGATTATTTGCTCCCAATTCCATATTGATGCTTGATTCCATTTAACACCTTTTTAGAAATTAGAAAATTTCAATGAAAATACGGTAAGATACTTATAATCAAAGTCAATTAATTTCTATTAAATAAAATTAGTTTAAATTCTAAAATGTAGCTATATGATTAAAACTTCTCAAATTATATAATATTATTGATAAACAAGTAGTTCAAAGTGTCGTGTCTAAGAAAAATTCATACTTCTGTTACCATTTCGAATGAAAATTAATTAAGTACAAATCATATTAAACTCAATTGGCAATCTAAGCACTAAATGCTCTTGAGTATTTCATTAAACTTTATTTTGATTTTTGAAGCCTAGAAATACAAGATTAGAATCCGAGATGGTATTGAAGTATTATTGCGGAAAGAGAACAATAAACTTAAACAGATTATTTTCTCCCATATACATAGGTGATGGATTTTCATTGTGACCGCTTTAGAAATTGGTAAATTTAAGTGACAAATAAGGCAGCGACAGGATACTTAGAAATCAAAATAAATTATTCATGTTAATTATACATAAATTGGTTGAAATTTTATCACGTAGCCTTAGTAAAACTTCTCAAATGACATAATATTATTGGTAAACAGAACTAGTTCAAAGTATCATACTAAGTAAATTTTATACTTCTATTTCAAATAAAAATAAACTAAATACAAATAATACTCAAGGGCCAATTTAAATACTGAATGCTTTTGAGTATTAGATTAAATTTGAGAATTCATTTGAAATATTTTGATTTTTTGAAGATTAGAATTTGAGATGGTATTGAAGCATGATTCTGTTTTTGTGAAAAGACAATAATAAACTTGAACTTCGAAAATTGGTCCAACCAAAGACCGTCGTGTACGCGGGGGATGGTGTACATTAAATCTGTCGTGGCCTCAAATGTCCTCACGTTGGTGTGATCTGGAAGTGAGAGTGGGGTGCCAGCTCAGGTGTTGACCCCATTATCTGACCGTGATTCAAAATTACGAGGTTTTCTACTCGGATCTTTCCCTTCGGGATTGATCCTGGAACGTCGCTAATAGCCCGTTGTGTTGCTTCAGTGTGACGTTAATTAACTACCTACCTACCTACCCAATTGTATGAGTGAACTGAGTTCCCTTTCAGACTTATAAATTAGTAAATTAAAATGACAATAAGGTAGTGAAAGGAGTACTTGGTAATCAAAGTCAATTCCTCATTTATTTAAGCAAAATTGATTTTAAATTTATAAAATAACCACAGCAACTGAAACTTCTCAAATGATATATTATTGAAAGACAGGCAGTCATACCTAAGTAATTTTCATACATTAATTTTCACTTTGAAAAAATCAATTAGATACTAGTAATAGTGCATTGAATTTTCAATTAAATACTTTTGGGCATTTAGATTAAACTTCAGAACTGAAAGACTTCAAGGGGGACAGTATAATAATAAATCAAACTTTAAATTTTTAGGACTGAACATTTCAAGTTTTAAGAAATTTCGAAACTATTATGGATTTAAACTATATAAGAGATCATGCTATATTGACCTTTCAAATATTAAGCTTTCATTCAAGCAATCGGAAATTTTTTGACCCTCTTGAACATTTTGTTTTGATTTTTTTCATTATGACAAATATTTTCTGTGGCTTTTCACTATGTACCGGAGCCCTTGGAATTAATTTGAATTATTTTGATCTTTTGAAGATCATTTAGTAAGAATTTCTACGTATTTTACAAAAACCACATTTCATATCCATGTACACCATCAATATTTATCCACTTAATTTTTCTGTTTACAAAATGTATTCGGAATTACCTTCCTGTCTTATAATCATTCTACTTGCTGTATAACTGTCGACAAATCAGTCAAGTGATCAGTGTTGGATTCTGTTTCGAAAGGTTACTGGTTCGAATACGGGGTTCAGGAATTGATATTTTCCCTTCTAGAATAAACGTGTGGTATCTATAAATGGGTCGTGTCTAGAATGTGGGGATATATGGTGAAGTGTAACGTGTATCCACCTCTATAGTACACCAAGGTAAAGTAAGCAGATTGCAAATCCATCCTTGTAGGGTCAGAATATTTAAGTTCAATTGCAGAGCATTGTTAAAGAAAATTGATGCATAATTGGGTGCAGTCAACTCCAAAACTGAAAAGACCCTGGTAAGAGCCCTGAAACATTTAGTATTACTTAAACAAAGCTTTTAAAAAACGATTTGTCTTCCTGCAAAGTTAATAGAGTACACAAAAATATTACATGTGTAATGATTTTTCACACAATTATATCGAAAAAGAAACAAAAAACAGGCATAAAAAACGGTGAAAGACCATTAAAACAAATCTGGCAATGGAAAAACAAAACCTTACAAAATGAAAGCATTAGAGAGATTCAACAGAGATAATACAATTTCCAATTTTGACTGGCCTCTATAAGGGCAACTGCAAATAGAAAAGGAAAAATTATACTAAAATTTAACTAGAGTGAATAGTAGGATCTGGTGCAACCCCAATCTTTGAGTACTTTCTATATTCTCAACCTATTTCACTCTAGGATTACACAAACTGTACAGCTCTGTACTGGACAAACGTATTCTAAAAATTAACAAAGGTAAACAGTAGGCTCCTTCACTTCCAAGTCTGTAAGTACTTTCTAGATTCACAACCTATTCCGGTCTAACAGTACAACAGCACAAACTGTACAGTCCTGTACTGGACGAACGTATTCTAAAAATTAAGTCTGGTTAACAGTAGAATCTGTTTCGCCTTCCAACTCTATAAGAATTCCGATTCTTACAATTCTGTGCCAACTCTTTCAAGAATGTACATAGCCCTGACTCTCCAGCAGTACAACTACACGAACACAAGGTTCAACACGCCATGTTTTCCTGCAAGGTTAATAGACTAGACAAAAATATTACTTGTATAATAATTTTTCACACAATTATCTCGAAAAAAAGAAAGAAAAAGCAGGGATAAAACGACTGTGGAAGGCCATTAGAACAAAACCGGCGATGGAAAAACAAAACCAAAACCTTACAAAACGAAAGCGTTAGAGAAAGAGAGAGAGGAAGAGAAAGAGAGAGATTCAACGGGGGGGGGAAGGAATTCCTCTCTCGGCGAAGTCGATCGATCGGGCGGCGGAAATTCGCAAATTCCCTTCCGCAGCTGCTAACGTCCGACCCATTTAATTCCGGCGCGCCCGACGAACGACTAATTGGCTTCAAAAAAGGGCACACCACCCCGGGATTAGCCGAGCCGAAAGGGGTGAGAAGCGGCGAAAATAAAAATTAAAAACGCCCGCCCGTTCGAAGCCGTTTGTTCTCCCTCTACCTGTAATGAACCACTTTATGAGCGCGGATGCATCCGTCTTTACGGTAGGTATCGGTAGTCATCAAATATGTTTCCGCTCTCATCGCTATTTTTCACACTCGCCCGTTCCACCTCCTTTTTTTGTGTGCGTTATCGAATGTGGTACAGAACCTACCGGAACAAAAGGTTGCGTAATGGAATAATGGAACGTGGTGTTTGAATGTACTGTGTCCTATTATGTCTAAATTTAAGCAATATTGATTCCCTGTGCATATTTTTAGGTTGTATCCGAAATATATTATTCAGTAGAAGTAGCAAAACGAGGAACAATTACGACACATTTTCGCAAACTCTCTAATTAGCACAAAATGTTGAGTGGTGAAAAGTAAAATGGGTTATTTTAATGAAGCTCTTCAATATTCAATCGATATAAATGCAAGTAACATCGATTCTCTACGTAACATAGTCGGGCCGCGGTAGTCCGGTTGGAAGAGTAACGGATTACCAACCGGAGGGTTGCGAGTTCGAATCCAACCTAAGACTGTCGTGTACGAAGGGGGATGGTGCAAGTTAAATCTGTCGTGGCATCAAATGTTGGCGTGGTATGGAAGTTTGGAGAATGGGGTGCCAGCTCAGATGTGATCTCGTTATCTGACCATGGTTCAAAATTACGTGATGCTGTCCTTCGTGATCCTTCGGGTTTTATCCTGCCAATAGCTCGTTTTGTTGCTCCAGTGCAACGTTAATTAAAATACCTACCTACCGTAACATAATCTTATGTAATATAGTAACATTCTATTTCATTCTACTTCACGTTCTGTTTCGAATTTTCGGATATACACGTTCTATTCACGTATTTCGGATATAAATCAGAAATGTGTTAATAGAAAGTGAAAAAATGAAAGCACGAAAGAACGTGAAAGAAAGAACACAATAGATTGTGAAAGAAAAATAACATAATAGGACACGAAATAAATAACAACATAATAGAAGTTGAAATGAATAAGAAAACAGTACAACGTGAAAGAAATAAGAACATATTAGAACGTGAAAAAAATAATATCTATATAGGTAGGTATTTTAATTAACGTCACACTGGAGCAACAAGACGGGTTATTGGCGTGATTAAACTCGAAGGGAAAGATCCGAGGACAACACCTAGTAATTTTGAACCACGGTCAGAGGACGAGAAAAAAATAAGAACTTAATAGAACGTAAAAGGAAAATGAACGTAATAGAACGTGAAAGAAATAACAATATAACAGAATGAGAATGAAGTAAGAAAACAATAGAATGCGAAAAAATAAGAACATAGTAAAACGTGAAAGAAAAATAGAAGTTAAATATATTAAATATCAACTCTAATAAACAAAAAATACGGAATAATAAAGTAAGTTATATCACTGTGTTTAATTATGCAATATTTAACCATTGCATAAAGTAATTTAACTTTATATCTGAAATGCAATAAGTACTAGGACGTGTAAAAGATGAATTGAAATTAAAAAAAATTCTCGATTCCCAATCAACACATAATATTAAGAGGTAAAAGTATAAAATAGATTATTTTACTAACACTGCTTTTTTGTATCCGTTCTATAAAAAATTTAAATATATTGATTCTTTTCATAAAGTATTATTTTGTTGTCTTCGAAATACATTATGTAAAAGAATGTGAAAAATGAAGAGATATAGAAAAGTAACATTAACTACACTTAAATTATCCCCAAATACTGGATGGCAGAGCAATAAAATAATTAATTTTAGTGGAAGTCTTTCAAATTTTCATTCCACAAAAGTTTAATCAATTTTGATTACCTAAATAATGTATTCGTATGCTGTATTCGAAATAAAATGCGTATTCCGTTGCATATATAGTTAATAGCAAAATAAAATAAATATGCATTACTTTCTATATGTTGCTAATAACATTAACTAGAATACATAAAATTCAATAAGATTGAAAATAACTTTTGGAAGTGGACCAAGTTATCTCGAATGACTGAATTCATTCAATAAGAATTTAAACATTACTGGCCCCCTGATAACGTACTTCTAAGTTATAAACAAAACATGTTCCGTAACGCATTGAAAAAAGAAGCAAATCATCAATTCCTCAAGCAATACAAAAGACTGAGAAATGTAACAATAAAAATAAAGTTTCTACTGTGACTGTTTTATTTTATGAATTTAAGTAAGACCTATACGTAAGTAAAGCACCCCCAACAAGATCGTAACTTTTAATATTATTAAGTGATTCTTAGCGATATTTTCATGATTCTAAAACCTATCTTCTCAGGTAGATAATTGAATTTACGTAGTACTGGAGGAACGCAATAGACTATTAGCGACGGTCCGGGATCAATACCAAAGGGAAAGATCCAATGACAACATCTTGTAATTTTGAACCACGGTCAAATCACGAACCTATCTTCCCAGAGGAAATTATCCCTCGCTTCACAATCACGCCTTATTCATGTCTTCGCCTTATGGCGGAACATAAATTTGTGAATAACTATCACCAAGGATGAAGCACACATGATGAGTAAAATTGTTTCAAAATTTTCTGATGACCATCCTTAGAACTCACTAGGAAATGCAACCACTTCCTTCGAACCAGACATTGATGCATTAGTTTCACAAAAAAGGTCAAATATCCCACTTTATGTTCATAATCTTCAAAATTACGAGCAGTTGTCCTCAGATTTTTCACTTCGGTATTAATCCCGGAACGTTGCAAATAACCTTCGTGTTGCTTCAGTACGACGTTAACTACCTACCTACTCACTTATATGTTCATATTGCCATCTTTCATAATGCTATAGTAAAAAATATAAAACGTAAAGAACATTTTGTTACTTATGTACATTAACTATATTATATTTGATATGCTGCCCAAACCAATTCCTTTAAACTCAATGCGATTCAGGCAAACAAAAAGATAGGAGAGCCCTAGCCCACAGCAAGTATTAGCAGACAGTCTATGCAAAATGTCCATGCTTTCTGGGTAAGCATGACCGTCAAATCTCTGTTATTGAGAACCTATGCATCGTTGTTGGTCGTCCAGTGAGTAACTGCACAATGGTCCTAAATTGGAGATGGATACGAAGCCAGAGTTAATACCACATGGTTTGGAGATTACTCGGAGGACCTAAAACTACACCATGCGGTGTGGCTGAATGCATTGCCTGGTTGTAGACACCAGACAACTTATTGAATCAGGATACATTGCCTTGCATACTAATTGGATATGAAACCTTTCAATTCATAGAACCACATTACCATGTTTGTTCTTAGATAAGTTAAGAAACTTAATTTTCCTAGGACCTGATTATTTATGTTCGAATAAACGTAAACTATTAATCATTTAATTCAAAAAATCTACTTCACGTTTATTTATATATCTAAAAAACAAAACTGATTCCCAAAACGCGTCGATCAGTTGTCTAGAATAGAAACGATTGATTTTACCCTAGTAACATATAATAGTACGAGTATTTACATAATATAAAGCGCTCTTATCTCACTTACTTCAACGGTTAAAAGTAGCTCCTGAAAATATTGGAATATTTCGATTCTCTATAACTGCATTTGAAATGTTGAAGGTTTCTTTTATTTCGTAATGCGTCTGGAGATTGAGATAGGGGTCCTAGAAATGGAGAAACATCACTTAACTGAAACGGAAAAATTAGAAAACCAGTTATCAGTAACCATTTCCCTATAACTGAAAACTTTTGATACATTAAATATCGATACCTATATATTTTTTGCATTACTAAATGTAAGAGTATCAATTTAAACTACAGGATGTATTAATATGTACGATGACAGATATATCTTATTTTTTTATGCCTATAAGTCACTAAATTGTCAGTAAAATGAAACCAAATAAAGATGGAAGCCTGGTTGATTCAAACACCCTTTATTTTTAAACGAGTTCAATTTAGTGAATGAACTCTTATTTAAGGTTAGTTAAATTTAAATAAATTCTAAAATGGAATCCGATTTTAGAATAGAATTCTGAAATCGGAATGATGTTCTTGCATCTAAATTTAACACATATATTGCTTTTTGTTTCCAATGGGAACCTTTAAATATATTATTAAATATTTTATTTAATTTAGTACCATATAGATTTTCAAGCCATTTCTTTTAAAACTCAGGGACTTAGTGAAAAACAACTGCTATTACATTTTGCAATCCAATATATATTTTTTTTAAATGCAGAACTATCTTCGTTTTTAAATGTTTTATAGTTCGTTATGTAACAAAATTAATTATATCAACATACTCATTTAGAAATATTCAGGAACCTGTAATAATACACTGCTGGCCACCCAAATTGCAACACCAAGAAAGACAAGAGATATCACAACAAAATTTATTTTGTAGATAACATGTTGACCAAGTATCAAATGATTAAATTTATAGACTTCTGTGAAGTGTGGTTCCTGCCAAAATCAGTAGCCAGAGTAGCCGCCATTGTTGGAGATCACCGCTGCCACACGCCTCGGCATTGATTCAAAGAGACTTTGGATGTGTTCTTGGGGTACAGCAGACCAAGCAGCTTCCACACGTTGCCAAAGTTGATCTGGTGTGGCAGCTGGGGATGTATTCTGGGTCAATCGTTGAGCAACCATGGACCACATGTTTTCTATCGGCGAAAGATCCGGAGAGCGAGCTGGCCAAGGAAGCAATTCAATCTGGCGATTGACGAAGAACCCTTGGACAATGCGTGCCACGTGTGGTCGCGCATTATCCTGCTGAAATATGGCTGTGGGCAAGCCCTGAAGGTAAGGAAAGACAACTGGCTCCAACACCTCGGAGATGTAGCGCTGGCTGTTTAAAGTACCGGCAATGCGTACTAGAGGAGTGCGAGAGTGATATCCAATACCGGCCCATACCATAATACCCGGTGCAGGACCAGTGTGGCGGTGCATAACGCAGCTGTTCAGCATCCTCTCTCCACGGTGTCTCCAGACTCGAATCCGACCATCGTGGTGTTGCAGACAGAAGCGTGACTCGTCAGTAAAGACAATTTCATTCCATTCTTCCGTCCACATCCTTCTTTCATCGCACCATTGGCGGCGGAAACGTCTGTGGTTCTGCGTCAAGGGTAGACGAAGCAATGGACGTCTTGCGGACAGACCACTCTGCTGTAAACGGCGTCGAATGGTACGCGCAGACACTGGATGATGCGGTACAGACTGAATGTGCTGTGCTATGGTTCGTGATGTGGCTGAGCGATCCGTCACTGCCATACGCACAATATGCCTGTCATCACGTGAAGTGGTGCACTGAGGTGGATGCGATCGAACACGTCGGTCCGTCGTACCCTCCTGCATCCAACGATCACATATCCGCATTACAATTGTTTGGTTTCGTCCAACACGACTACCGATTTCCCTGAAAGATAATCCACAATCTCGGTAGGCCACTATCCTTCCTCTGTCGAACTCGGATACTTGATCAAAAGATGATCGCTGTTTTCTACGAGGCATAATTGATCGTTTTTTTGAAAAAACCACAAGAAAAACACAATTGCCGTACTTGAAATCGTCGAAATCTCCAAGCCTTAAATAGCGCTTTGAAGTGGCGCCACAGGCGCGCGTGATGTGCGTCTGCGCTGAAATTCTAATCATTTGCATATCTCACCTCCGCTAATGCATGTTGTAAATTTCATATTATTTGCATGCTTCCTTCAGGGTGTTGCATTTACGGTGGCCAGCAGTGTACTTGCAATAATATTAAGAAACTTTTCTTAACGGATAAGAAACTTATTTGAAAAATTAACCAATAACCCAATTTGTTGGAATGATCAATAGTTGATGTAAATTTGATGTTTTCTTTGCCAATTTAATATTTTTGTGTAATGTTATAACTTTAACATTTGCAAACAGATTTTGACGTTTCTTTAGGATTATGTTTTGATCGTGGTTTTACCCCGTCACTTTTATTCTATGTAAATAATATTTGTACTTTTTTGTATAGTTTATATTTTAAAAATTTTCTGCTTTTTTATTCGTCGGTTGCGTGTTTTGTACTTGTGATCTGTCATGTAATTGGAGCAATCTCTTTGACAGTATGTATAAATAAACATATAGGTTTTTATGTAAAATCAATGAATTAATGTAGAATATTTTTTAATTGAGAAGAAACAAGACTTTCAGCTCAAAAACAATAATCGACGTTCTTTAGTAGTGATATAGAGGAATTTCACTGAGGGTACAGTTCTTTATACTCTTAGTGAAATAATACAACCACTGTGCATTTCCAAAATGCATGTGCATTCTAAATCTTTCTGAACCCCTGAGACTTTTTTTCATACATTTAATTTGTATTTTGTATTATTCTCACAAACTAAAAGCTAACGCAACAAAGCCTACAGAATCCACATTTATCTGTTGCATGTTTTGGACTTTTGATCTCATTTAGCTGTCATGTAATTCGAGTAACCTGTTTCAAAGTGTTTAAATAAATAAATATTGGATCATGAAAAATGAATGAATTAATGCAGATTAATTTGTTAATCGACAAAAACAAGACTTTCAGTTCAAAAGAAATAACAAACATTTTTAACGCTCCTGGTGGTAGTCTCGACGAGAAAACTCGTCATCAGCAAAACTGACCAGATCTTGAAAGTCACTACAAGAAAATAGGAGCACGATCATAAGAAAAACTGACCAACTCTTGGTCTTGTCATAAAAAAATCGGCAACATCTTGATGATTGCTTGTGACGAGGTATCTCGTCACAAGCAAAATTGGCCAGATCTTGTTGGATGAGCTATCTCCTAATTAGAAGATGGTAGGTAGGTATTTTAATTAACGTCGCACTGGAGCAACACAACGGGCTATTGGCGACGGTCCGGGATCAAATCGGTAGGGAAACATCCAAGGACAACACCATTTAATTTTGAATTACGGTCAGATGACGAGGTCGCACCTGAGCTGGTACCCCACTCCCAAACTTCCATACCGCACCAACGTGAGGACATTTTAGACCCTGATAGATTTAACGTGCACCAGCCTCCTTTGTACACGACGGTCTTTGGTCAGACTTGAACTCGTAACCCGTAATTAGAAGAAAACACGATTACGATCATTAGAAAAACTGACAAGACCTTGATTTTGTCATCATCAAAAAATCGGCAACAACTTGATAACGAGATATCTCGTCATAAGCCAAATGAGGTTTCTAGTAAATTATGGATGAGATATCTCGTCGAAACCATTTGGATGGTTAATAGAAACTGTTTTAATGAAATAACACAGTTGCTATATATTTCAAAATGCATGTGCATTCCCTATCTCTCTGAAAACCTGCGTTTTTTCCCTCATACATCTCATTTATATTTGTCTAATATTCTCACCAACTAAAAGGTAAAAGAACAAAGCCAGCAGAACCCCGAAACCGTTACGTTTTAAAGAAACATGAGACCCCAAAAACGAAACTTTCCTCCCAATCCCTCCGCAATTAATAACGAATTCCCATACAGTAATTCGCCGGCACACAATTTTCAGCACCCCTCCTCAGCCACCAATCCTTCATCTCCAGCATAGAGAGCGAGGGGGTGTATCATTGTCGATTCCGCGCGGTGGCGGCTCACTATTTCGTGTTAGTGAATGCTCCTCGACTTCCCAACGAAGGGGGGCCCCGACGGATGGGTCCCCACGCGCTGTTGCTCCACCGGAGGATGCTCCACCAGTCATGGAACGATGGGAGGAGGGTGTTGGGCCAAGCTGATGAGCGTCACGACGTTCCAGAGGGAGATGATGGGAGGGGGGTCGAGCAGGCTCTCGCATTCGAAATGGAGGATGGTTCTCTCATGCGACCTTGCCGTCATCCATTTCCCAACAGTTCTTCCCTCCCCTCTGTCCTCCACCCCCAGTGTGGACGGAATTTGGGATGACCATCTTTTTGGGTCCGTTTTATTTCCGCGGCCTTTCTAAATGTTGCGACGGTCTGTCCCTTTTATTGCCTACCGGAGCACGGGTGTCTCAATTATGAATGGGGCTGGTGCTCGCTCGGTTGGATACGGGCGTTAGGTGTTTGGACATGAATGGTGGCGGAGGGTTCTGCATTAACCTTGCGCGGAAATTGAGTACATTGATGCGCGTCTGTGTTGTTTGGTGTTTTTTCCCCTCGGCGCAGTGCTTAAACGGTTGTTGCGTATTTTGGGATTATCATTCTGGTAACAATTAGATTTGGAAACTATTATCAGCGAGTGTTCTGCTAGATTGATTTGTAATCTGGTGCCGCTTTGTGCAGGTTGATACATTATTTGGGAGTGCCATTCTGGTAATAAATAGAGCAACATTACATTGTCACGCTGTTCATTTTGTTATTTGGAGTGTGAAAGGACAGTTGCTTAAATTTTAAAAAACGTTATGACAGAAACCAGGTAAAAAAAACCTATTGAATTGATCTTTTCGTTAGCTATTTGAGAAATTGCTGTAGTTTTCGTCGGTATGAGGTCTTATCAGCCAGTCAAAAGATTACGCTTAAGATGAATCAAGTAGTGAATAGAGTGATCTCAAGCTGGAAGACCAGATACTTCCCTCAAAATTTTTTTATTATTGTTGGCGTAAAGTGGCAATTTCTTAATTTAAGATGGTTAAAATTATGGCAGAATTCTATTAGAAAAGCTATTTAGCATTAAAGTGTTCTGTTATTAGTTTGTTTTGTTTGGTGTTGTTTTCGTCTTTATGTTTAAATATTCGTGTGCGAATTAATTATTTACTTATTAACTACCTTTACATTTTAGAAATGCTTTCTGCAGAGACATTTTTTGTTTGATATGCATTCGAAAGAAGCCGATTTATTTCTAATCGTAAAACCCGATTCCTTGCTAAGATAAATTAGTGACTCCAGTCATTTGATTCAACTTGGACTCTAACTGACACGTGCCCACTTTTATCTGTGAGAATTCCATGTTATCATTAATTTCTACGCGAATTTAAACATGCGAGAAATGAAAGAAGTGTGAATAAGGAAACAAAATACCTTGGTTAAAATTGAGTTGACGATACGACCTTGAGATAAGTAATTGTATGGGAGATGCACTCTCGATTCTGGTAAACTCCCTCTTTCCGCCTACTAGGCAGATTAACAGAGTGAACGTTGGCTACTGTCTCTTTCCACCTTGGCGACGAAAAACGACCTCGAAGTGCCAGGCCGTACCGTCGACTAGATTTTAACTGACACTTTCACTATATTTAGAAATGATTAAATATTCTTAAATCGCTAATAAAATAAAATTGCGGCATGGCTCTTTCTGAACGCCATGCTTCAATTTTAAATTTAGAATGTTTTGAGAACTAGATAAGTTAATTTAATGCTATATATATTCGCATATATATATCTTAAAGTATAATTTTGACTTAATATCTAGAATATGCACGTTTTTCTAAAATTGAAAGTTTGTAAATTTGGGTTGTACTAGTCCTACGATTACCGAGTTCATATGTTAATGTACGTAATTAACAATTGAATTCAGTACTTCTTTTGACAGCTGTTTTTCATAGTATCTGGAAAATAATACTTACTAACTTGTGCATTTGTAAGTAGTTACAGAACTATCCTATGAATTAGATTTGGATTGCCCGCTAGTCATTCTTACAAAGGCAACTTTTTAGCACTTAGTTATGTTTTAGGAAATAACTATACTATAAATTTCTTGTTAGACATGCATGCAGAAACACATCAAGACTGACTAGCTTAATTATATATAATCATGAAAAATTCAATGAAAAAATATGTATAATTTTTAAAAAATAATTAATTCTGAATTCCAACGAGCTTAAACAAAGCATTTATTAACATTGTTGCTTAATGCTTATTGATATTTTCAAAACTAATTGTTGCTGCTTACTATAAACATTCCAAAACAATTATTAATAATAAAATTACTTATTTTAATTACTTACCTTCCCTTATCTATAAAACTTAGTCTTTAACTTCATTTTATGTATAAAGAGGCCAAATTACTTTGACCACTAGATCATTTTCTGTAAAGTAGATTTTCCGTAGATATTTCTGATTCTAGATGACTGGATCAATGGTAACAGAATGTTAGTAAAAGACATATGGAATTCTAGTATGGAATAATCGATAATTTCGAATCAATTGTGCTGTAAACACATAAAGGCTACACCGTGTAGTCATGAAGTAACTTTTCCTCTATACGAGCCAGTAGCGACTGTAATTTTCAACGAATCAAAATAAAAATTGAGATTTCAGGTATGAGATCGAAAGTTAATTAAATAACAAGAATCGAGCTCTCAGTATACAGACAACAAATCTTACGTATACAGAAACTTACGTATACAACAAACAGACAACAGTGTCTTACGTATACAGACAACAAATTTCGAAAATTTCTAACAGCAACACTCACTTTTTATTGCAATGTGATCGGAACAGTGAAACACCAAAAATGGCGTTCAAATTTTAGGTACAGCTGTTTTACACGCCTCGTTTGGTGGCAACGCTCTTGGCGCGTTTTTAGGCGCGCTTTTTATGTCGCCAAGGAAAGATTTCTTAGAAAAAATCGTTTTTTTTTAAAGAATATAATAAGCTTTTGCGGAAAGCAATTAGCGAAAAAATACAAAACTTTGAAAAAAAAACATGATTTTTGTATCGGAAAATAATTAGCAATACTAAAAGTGCGTCAAAAACGCACCAAGAGCGTTGCCACCAAACGAGGTGTATGATACAGCTGTACCAAATTTTATCATTATATGTAAAAGCGACTGCGCATGAGCGCTATTAAAGATGATGGGTTGAATAACAAAAGAAAAATGAAAAGCAACAAGCATCAGTGATAATGCACGTAATTTTAATATGCCGCAAGCACTTATCACAAACATCAAGTATTAACTACGGGTTTTGGTGCGTCCTATCTCAACCAGTTCCTATTAATAGCATTTACGGTTGGAAGTTTAGTCAGCAGGGTGTCTTCGACGTGAAGAACAAAATGAGAGCTTCCTCTAAACACCGTGGTGAACTGGTCAAGCAATATTGCAACGTGATAGGTGTTTGTGGTTTATGGAAAGTACTTGCATTATTAATGCTGCTTGTCTCTTTTTCCTTTTTGGTCGTTCACACTCATCTTTGACAGTGCTCATGTGCAGTCATTTTTAGAGCTAAAGGTAAAATTTAAAGGCCATTTTTGGGGTTTTTATTTAACGTTCTGATCACATTGCAATAAAAATGGGTGTTGCTTTTCGAAATTTTCAAGACATTTTACCTGTATTCTTAACCGTGAGAGTTCGATACTTGTTATTAACCTAACTCTTGAGCTTATACCTTTACATCTCAAGTTTCATTCCTATTCGTTGGAAACTGTGGTCGCTGGGGGCTCGTATATAGAGGAAGTTACTTTATGCTCTTCCTGTACTTGAATTACCATAGGCCAGTAGTTATTAAAATCCATAGAATGAGCCCTTGGCAAAAAGTTCGAATGATGAGTATCCGCGAACAGCTACATCTAATGAATTTTTTGGAGTAGAGAGGTGAGCTGATAGATTTGATAAGTTCAATAGAGACTAGGATTCAAATCTATTTGGCGGTAAATTCTTGAGCTTGGTGTTAGTTTGGCGATTGTGTGAATGAAGTACCCTCGATTCTTGTAACCCCGTTATTTTTTTCATTTACAATTCGGGTTGGTAGAATGAAGGTAGGTGACAGTCTTTTCATGCATACTAACGCCAAACTTAAGGCTGTACCGTCAACTAGATTTTAATCCAGACTGGCAACACTTCATCAAATTGTAAGTAACAGGTTTTCTACAGAATCCTTAACAAAGAGTTCACGAACTACATTGTATGGATTATGGAGGCAGAATGTTTGTACACCCCCATTGCTTTCTGCCAATAACATAAACTCATTCTATACGATCAGGAACACACAGATCCGATATTAAATGACTGAAAGTGTTTCAATAAATCATTTTCAACTATATCTTGTAATCTTACCTTGGTGAGAGCACCGATAATCAACGGACTCTTTTATTATCACGACCTTATAACTAATTAATGTAACGTTATAGTCTGGAGTATCTTTGCATGGATTATAAAAAACCATTTGAATCATCTAAAGAAACGTCTGGCTTTCCAAAAGTATTTTTATATCTTTCCGATTACTCTAACTGTATTAGTTGGTGGAGTCTCAATGGAGTTCTATTCTTCCAAAAGGATAATACCTGCGTCTAAAGGAACATTCTATTCAATGGTTAAAGAAGCACTATGAACTTCCAAATTGGACTTATCTATCACCGTATCTCACTTCATATGAGCATTTGTGGAATGAAGTCGAAAGGTACTTTAAACATCAGGAATCTCTATCATCCAATAGCCACTATAGTTATAACATTTTAATTAATATTCCTTCAGACAGGGAATTCATACCGAAATTGATTTGAGCAGTGGGATTCAACCACCTGGGCACATTGTTATTATCTTTACATTTACTAGGTATTCAAAAGTTTTTATGCTACTATAATACTTACCGTGCAACTATAGTATAATGTTGAAACAGGCTATATAACTAACTACTTATATTTATTTCTTTTAACTAATGATTTATTCATTATCTTATCTCCTTTAATTAAAGATTTGATTACTAATAAACTACATGCTTATGTATAAACAATTTTTTAAAATTTAAGCTTGAATACATAACTTTCTGAAAATTTCATACAAAATCACAATAATGAGAGATAAAAGGAGGTTTCTATTACATATTGTACATAATTTATCACGCAGAATGTGTGTCTAGAATTTCACCAGGAAAATATAAACATCAATCAGATTTGGTTTTCTTTTTCATCAAATAGAGTAAATCTTGTAATTAAACAATATAAATAAATTTATTATACAAATAGGCATTTCTCCTAACGTTCTCCTAACCAAATAAAAGTCAACTGCAATCACCAGCATTTTAAACGCCAACATGGAAAATGCATAACTCAGTGTCTATTGCAAAGAATTAAAAAAGTTTGGAATTCCAGAAAAATTAAAAGCAGTCTCTTGCATAAAATGATTTCCGCACAGCCGAGAACACTGAATAGAAAGTTAATTCCAATTTCTGGATGGAATATTTACTTTGGATTCATATTGTCTGCATTTTAGAGGTAGGTCTCCTTCAGTCTTCATTTATATATTTCAATATGCATTTGCTTGTTGCAAACAAATACCGCCCCAGGAAATGGCGCCGAGTGTTTATTATTTCTTACAAACAAATATTCTAGGCAATTTGTTTGAAAGAAACAAGCAGTGAAAGTGACTAGATAAATAATGCAATCGGCATTGTCTCATACTTTCCAATCTTCCTTCTCCCCGACTTTAAATGTTAAATTATAATTGAACGAATTCTAATGAGGGAATAAATACTGACGCTAATACCACCGTATGATTGTCTTTCTAATTAGTGAGGAATTATGTGAAATTTTCTGTCCAGAATTGAATTCATTATTATTCTCCAACTTTGTTTTAAATCGATGTTTTATTGGAAATTAAAATTTAATCCATTATGGCCGAAGATTGTAATTGACCAAATAAATCTTTTAGTATGCCTATTGTACTGAACAAATGAATTTAATTAATAGATTTTGGACTTGTTTGTTAGTTTGATTAAATTTTCAGCTTTATGTTGGACAGGGTTTGAAATGCTCAGTTTAATAAACATAGTAATAAAAACAGCACTTTTAATAAGTGTTTGGTAGTTGTGATTTTGGCACACATCTCTCTAATTTGCGAATTTTTATTTTTAGAGCAATATAATTATAACTTAAAACTACTCCCATCAAATTACTTATTTTATAGATAAAGTATTAAAGATAAATTAAATTGGTGTCATCTTGATAAAAGTTGATTAGAAATTAATCGAATGTCTAACAGTATTGCAATGATAAACGATTTTGTACTAATAACCTTTTCGATTAATTAATAATAGTTAATTGAGAATGGTGTGTAAATTTATGAAGATTTAAATCATGACAATCAGATGAATTATATCTATTTTTTTTGAAAGAGAGCCAATCTTCATCCTTCAAGAACTGACCAATTGTGCTAATGACGAAATCTCGTCATCAGGATATTGCCGAGTGTTTTATGATGACGAGATCAAGATCTGGTCAAGATTTTTCCAATGGCAAGATATCTCGTCCATCAAAATTTGGTCAGTTTTGTTTGTGACGAGATACCAAGTCTAGACAACCACGAGGAGGGTTAAGTAATTAGATCTGTTGTAAAGGAAAACTTTTCTAAATTTATTAAAATAGTTATCAGTCAACAAAGGTCAAAATAGTTAAATATTTATTTTCTTTAAAATAAAGTAAATACATGTTAGCGCAAGTCATCTGGGATAAATTAGAAAATTACTTAAATTCAGCAATACAACAGTAAACAATACGTGACATTACATATTTATTAGCCTATAATATATCGAACTGAAAAAAATGCTTTAAAAATTGATATCATGGTCAAAACTACATTCTTTCCTTTTCGAAGTGAAACTAAATTTATGATTCATATGACATTTTAATGTCTCACTTTGTTGAGAAAAGTGACAAAACTTAAAAAAGCAAATTTCATAGGAGAAAAGATTGAAACTCTTCATATTCAATTTCTAGATTTACTTTATAGAATTCCTTCATATTTATATGCTAAAGAAATGTAGCTTAATTTCTGATTTGATTTTTACAAGGTTTGTTTAAATCTAATAGAATCATTTGTTATTTGAAAAATAAAATCCCCATTTTAGCTATCAGTTTTCTAAAACAAAATTCGAAAGTTTGACTGTGAAACTGAACTTGCAGTTTGCACAATTTTGTACAAAGATACATGCAAATTATTCTTAATATACACTATGTGATAATTCTCTGATTTTGTAAATTTTAACAAAAATAATGAAATTATTTATTATTCAAAGTAAAACTATTTATTAAAATTACGTAGATAACCTTTCTAAGAAATTTAGTAAGAAAACCATGAAAAAATTTCGGATGACAAATCCGAGAATATTTTTTATTTGATCTAAAATGTCATCGTTTCAATAAATCTAATAACTTCATCTTCGTGAGAGCTCCAAGTATACCATTCAGTGGTATTTTTAATATAGCATTAGATAAAATTAAATTACATTAGATAAAATATTTTATTTTACATAAAATTATTATAACATTTACATAACATTAGATTACATTAGATAACACATTAGATTAAATACTTTACTTTATCTAAAATGTCAATAGTTTCAATAAATCTAATAATGTTATCTCAGAGAAAGCTCCATATATGATTTGGTGGTATTGCTTTTGGTCTGTAATTTGTTCTGTGTTGAAATTTAAACTTTTTAAAGAATAGATATTTCATAAAGAATAATTTCGTATATTTTCATTAAATGTCTAAAGCGCAATGAAAGATGAGAACGAACGCTTGGAATAATAAATGGTAGAAAGTTGGATGTAGAGTGATAGGATAAAAATTACACGAAATGTAAAAGCATTCCAAGTCTTCTTGCGTGCCAATTTTAATCGTCTTTTGTAATCGTAACAGCTTGGAAATTTTCGATGAATTAATAGAGTTTCTTTCAGTTGGATACCTTTAATTGTGTCCAGCGTGGAAAAGAATGAAAAAATCTATCTCCACCCGAAAAAAAAAATCCATCCATCTTTTCGAATGGACGTCCCAATTCTAAACCAGAGTCTTCTATGGAATGTGACCACGTCTTAAAGAATTCTTTTTTTTTCACTTCCTCAACTTTTTTTCCCTTATTTCGACTATTTTTTTATTTTCGGTACACTACCTTCCTTCGATTCAGAAGAAATATACGCCGAAGAATAGATGAACAAAATATCACGTATTTTTTTCTCTCTCCCTCTTTCTCTCTTTCCGTTCTTTTTTTTTGGTACCCTTTTCCAAAGTGTGTCGTCCCACCGGGATTAGCGCTGGATGGAGCCTCGACCGGATCGATGCCTTGGCCCTTGCCGCAAAAGAAAAGATTTTCGCCGTCTATAACCCTTTACCCGAACTACCCCCGTCCCACCTGCAAGCCCTTTAAAGCCTCGACAGCCTTTCCCCCTCTGTCGCCTACGGGGGATCTCTTCCTCAATCGAAGCATCTGCTGCCACCGTTCTCTTACATTCCACCTCCACCCCCGTTCCTTGTTTAATTACGTAGCATCGAACCCCTCGCAGGTACTTCAAAATTCGGGGCTTGAATATTTTGTGGGAAGAATGGAGAGTAAGAGGAAGAAAAAGAGGGAAAGAGATATTCGTGCTTCAGTGAGCTCCGCCAGCGATCGTCTTTGCTGAGGTAGCGGGATAATCTTCCTTTGCTTCGTCATTACCGGGTGGTAGGGGGGCTTAGTTAGGCGGATGGTTAAATTAAAGGGTATGCTCCGCTGCTCTGTGTACCTCATTCGGGGTTGTTTTCTGGAGGGAAGATTAAGTGGTTGCGACGCGCATGCGCGGTGGGGTTAATTATGTTTCGTTATCGAAACCGCGGGGTTTAACTAAGCGGAAATTATAAAAGCGATCGTCACGACGCTCATGGGTTTTTCTTAATGGGGTTGGAATGTGGGTTTTTTCCCTTGTGGGCTGGCTTTTCGGAAACGTTCTAGGCCTAATGACTTGGCGTGAAATTATTTATTACTTTAATGTTTGTTTTTTTTTTTTTTTTTTTTTAATTTCAATTAACGTCACACTAGAGCAACACAACGGGCTATTGGTGACGGTCCGGGATCAATCCCAAAGGGAAAGATCCGAGGACAACACCACGTAATTTTGAACCACGGTCAGATGACGAGGCAACACCTGAGCTGGCACCCCACTCTCCAAACTTCCACACCACGCCAACGTGAGGACATTTGAGGCCACGACAGATTTAACGTGCACCAGCCCCCTTTGTACACGACGGTGTTTGGCTGGATTCGAACTCGCAACCCTTCGGTTGCTAGTCCGTTACTCTTCCAACCGGGCCACCGCGGCCCCTTTTAATGTTTGAAACAGCTGATTTCGGAATTTGAATAATAAAGAACACGGTTAGTGGCATGTTCGTCGGGATCTCTTGATCAGGTCAAACAGGGCCGGATATATATTGGGACACTCTCCAATCCATAAAGCATAGAAACACTGGACTTACTATTTTACCATATAAGTAATTTATATTATAAAAAAACGAAATATATAATTTGTTGGGAAAATTATAAGCGAAAATTATAATGACAATCGTCACGATTTGCTCATGATTTTTTAATGGGATTGGAATGTGGGCTGGCTTTTCGGAAACGGTCTAGGCCTAATGACTTTGAAATAGTTTATTAATGTTTTAAATAGAGTTGGGTGTTCGGGATTTATAAAATAAACAACATGGTTAGGGACATCTTCTCGGGAATGTCTCTCGGACAGGTGAAACAGGGCAGGAGATATATTGGAGCACCCTAAAATTCATAAAACAGAAAAATTGGACTTACTGTCTTCCCACATAAATTATTTATATAAATGAGATGTATGATTTGTTGGGAAAGGAAAGCCGCGAGATGATCATCCCTGATCTCACTTGAAGTTTACTTCTCGTACAAATAAAAAAAACACACAAAACACGGTCTTTTTCACCCTTACAGACTTGTTATCGTGCAAAGTACCCTGGCAGTCGTTGTATTTCAAAAGTTCCAGACGGCTCTGGCAAAACTTATCAGTGAGCACATAAGATGTATGACTTTTTGAGATGAACAAAGAACTTTACAACTTGTCCATGTTCCGCAGCTTTAGCAACTTCTCATACTATGGATTGCATCGGTGTCTCTTTGAGGCAGTTCCTAGATGAACAGCAGTTGCTCGTTGTGCGATTTCGAAAATATGGTGTTTGGGATTTTGCCTAGGTTGTACCTTGACCAAGGAGATTAGGTACAATAACAACAACACATAAATACCAAATGCAATTTTTAAATAATCACTAATAATTATTCAATTAATTTATGAAAGCAACAAATTAATTACATTATTTAGGGTATGAGGTTTGAAATTCATCTAGGCATCACTGGTTTGGGTTTCATGGTCCACAGCGAACATTTGAAATAAATTTCATTTGATATTGTATTAGATAGGTAGGTAAGTAGTTTAATTTACCTCATACTGGAACAACACAAGGGGCTATTGGCGACGGTCCGGGATCAATCGAAGGGAAAAGTCCGAGGACATGATCATGGTTTTAAGATTTTCCGACCTGTCGGTAATGCAATATGGAGAAAGCCTCTCATAGTCATCTCCTTTTCCGGATGTGGTCCAGGGATCTGAGTTCTAATCATATGCTCGTTTTCGGCTTTTTGAAGATGTTTGAATTCACGGACTTGGTACATCTTGTCTATACCAAGTGTGATAATATACAACGGGTCCGGAAAAAGGACGTTACGTCCTACGGAATATAATAAAAGCATGAATGAACCAATGAAACAATGGATGTAAGGTCACTTATATACAGTTATTGTTAATCGTTGTTTCAAAAATATCCTTCAATATTCATGAATTACTTCTTCGTAACAATTGTTCAGTTAGAAAAAAATCGGGGACATTTTGAACCCCTAAATTTTTCTGTCCAATCCGATGGCTCCACTCAAATACCCTAGAACCTGAGTACTCTAATAAACGTAAAATCCAGCATTATTGGATAGATATATAGTCCATATAAAAGCTTCCTACATAAATTTCAAAGGGAGTAGTAAACACAAAATTAGATAGTATTCAATCTGGGATGTATGCCCGTAAGCCTCCCTATCGATGTGCTAGAGGGTACACTAAGGTACAGAAATGGACGTGCACGAAGGACATTTTTACCATTTAACATTTTTAACATGTTCTAGTTTCACACAAAGTCTGTTGGAAAGGCGGTTTGTGGTTAAGTGATTAAACACAATTCTCTAGGAGTTTCTTTCAGGATATAATCTCATAGTAACTCGCCCGTCTCCATTAGCGGTCCTATATGCTAGTTGCATGTCAATCATTTCAGCATTCTTGTATCATGATGCATATCACCTGTATGTATTTCAGCGATGTCAGGAACACGGAATCAAATTGAATTGAATTGAATCAAAGTGAATGGTATAACATTGAATTGGACGTTCAGAAGCTAATCATGGTAACATGGCTGAGATGTGGTGTGAACTTTTGCCATGCATTTTATTAGAAATGAGAATAAGTCTTCCACTTAGTGAAATGAAATATACATATCGATGCTTATATCTATCATAAATTCATCTAAAACAAGCATGAAATATAGTGAAAGGACATTGTAATAAAAATAGAAGAAAATGAGAAATTTTAGATCAGTTGCTATAGTCGGGTGGGCTAATTATTATTATTTCTGTACGAGATCACTTCATGTGCAAGAGATTAACATAATTCCCGGAAGGGATGGAGTACAGGAATTTTTCAAAGAAAAAGAATTTACAATTAAAATAAAGGAATCTGAGAATTATTGATTTCTTTTCAAATATAAATCAAAGGTAAAGTAGATTTGCATTAAAATTTGGAAATCAAAATTTAATCATATCAATAAATGCTTCAATAAAAATATTTCATTGTATGTGTAATGATGCTTAAAGTTGATTCCTGGTACTTAAAAGTTCAATGGTAGCCCAGTTATAAGAGGAACGGATCAACGGCTGGAGAGTTCGAAACTCTGTCCAGCCAAATACTGTCGTGTACACGGGGGCTGGTGCACGTTAAATATTTCGTGGCTTCAAATGTCCTCACGTTGGTGTGGTGCGGAAGTTTGGAGAGTACGATGCCATTTCAGGTGTTGACCTCGTCATCTGACCGCGATTCAAGGAAGGAAGGCAGGTAGTTAATTTACGTCGCACTGGAGCAACAGAACGGGCTATTGGTGACAGTCCGGTATGAATCCCTAAGGGAAAGATCGGACGACAACGCCTCACACTCGCATTTTGAACCACGGTCAGATGACGAGGTGAACACCTGAGCTGGCACTCCACTCTCCAAACTTCCACATCACGCCAACGTGAGGACATTTGAGGCCACAATAGATTTAACATGCACAAATACCAAGAAATACATAGTCAAACATTCCGATTATGGTTTCAAATTCAAGGTATTACTCCGTCATCTTTCTGGCCTCACAATATATCTGAATTTGAAGTTACTATGAATAGATTGATCGAATTCATATGCTGGTCAAGGTTTCAAAGAATGCATAGTGAAGTAGCAGCAAGTCCGATGGGAAAAAGATTTTCATGTAAGTCATTGTGGTCAGACCCACAAAAGTAGATCCCTCAGCAACACTTGTGGGACTGTCTGGGACAGAGTCTGTTATTTAATAAAACGTCTCAGGATTTACTGAAAGCCGTCAGGAAGAGAAATTGGCTCGAACAAAGTGGTACGAGTATACAGAGGTGGGCAGTATAGAATGTCATAGTATCGCATGATTCATAAAAGTGTCGGCTCTTTCGTAGCCATATTAAGATGTAGCACTACTTGAAACTAAACTACGTATCACGAGTTGGAGTTCTTTCGGATAGTTAATGTATCTTTGTCGCCTCACTGTAAACTGTCTTAACCTGATGACAACTCTATAACAACCCTAGTTAGAGATACCAAACGCTATCTAATTCATACAGTATGTATTTATAAGTTCTAGAGTGCATATATTATCTTTGACAATAGAACAGGAAAGCTCATCGAAAGGTAACAATTTTTATTTAAACATTTTAATAACCCGTTGATTAATTCCGTGAATATTTTTGTACCGACATCTTTATGGAAACATCTATTATTTTCTTGCTTTTATCTCCTGTTTGTTGCCATACAGCAAAAAATACACTGCTGGCCACCCAAATTGCAACACCAAGAAAGACAAGAGATATCACAACAAAATTTATTTTGTAGATAACATGTTGACCAAGTATCAAATGATTAAATTTATAGACTTCTGTGAAGTGTGGTTCCTGCCAAAATCAGTAGCCAGAGTAGCCGCCATTGTTGGAGATCACCGCTGCCACATGCCTCGGCATTGATTCAAAGAGACTTTGGATGTGTTCTTGGGGTACAGCAGACCAAGCAGCTTCCACACGTTGCCAAAGTTGATCTGGTGTGGCAGCTTTGGATGTATTCTGGGTCAATCGTTGAGCAACCATGGACCACATGTTTTCTATCGCGAAAGATCCGGAGAGCGAGCTGGCCAGGGAAGCAATTCAATCTGGCGATTGACGAAGAACCCTTGGACAATGCGTGCCACGTGTGGTCGCGCATTATCCTGTTGAAATATGGCTGTGGGCAAGCCCTGAAGGTAAGGAAGGACAACTGGCTCCAACATCTCGGAGATGTAGCGCTGGCTGTTTAAAGTACCGGCAATGCGTACTAGAGGAGTGCGAGAGTGATATCCAATACCGCCCCATACCATAATACCCGGTGCAGGACCAGTGTGGCGGTGCATAACGCAGCTGTTCAGCATCCTCTCTCCACGGTGTCTCCAGACTCGAATCCGACCATCGTGGTGTTGCAGACAGAAGCGTGACTCGTCAGTAAAGACAATTTCATTCCATTCTTCCGTCCACATCCTTCTTTCATCGCACCATTGGCGGCGGAAACGTCTGTGGTTCTGCGTCAAGGGTAGACGAAGCAATGGACGTCTTGCGGACAGACCACTCTGCTGTAAACGGCGTCGAATGGTACGCGCAGACACTGGATGATGCGGTACAGACTGAATGTGCTGTGCTATGGTTCGTGATGTGGCTGAGCGATCCGTCACTGCCATACGCACAATATGCCTGTCATCACGTGAAGTGGTGCACTGAGGTGGATGCGATCGAACACGTCGGTCCGTCGTACCCTCCTGCATCCAACGATCACATATCCGCATTACAATTGTTTGGTTTCGTCCAACACGACTACCGATTTCCCTGAAAGATAATCCACAATCTCGGTAGGCCACTATCCTTCCTCTGTCGAACTCGGATACTTGATCAAAAGATGATCGCTGTTTTCTACGAGGCATAATTGATCGTTTTTTTGAAAAAACCACAAGAAAAACACAATTGCCGTACTTGAAATCGTCGAAATCTCCAAGCCTTAAATAGCGCTTTGAAGTGGCGCCACAGGCGCGCGTGATGTGCGTCTGCGCTGAAATTCTAATCATTTGCATATCTCACCTCCGCTAATGCATGTTGTAAATTTCATATTATTTGCATGCTTCCTTCAGGGTGTTGCATTTACGGTGGCCAGCAGTGTACATAGAAATAAAATTTAATTCTGAAACTAAGGAAATTAAAACAATAAATCTCGTTTGCGAAATATTTTATCAATTTGTGATTTTAAATTAATAATTATCATCTGATAAAATGTAAATTAGAATTTTCACTTTTAAATAAATATCGTTTGGTAAAATATGTTCCTGGTATTTTACTCATCACACATTTATCTTAGCACTTCTTGATGTAAGCAGTTGTTCCGATTAATCAACCACACATTCTCTAACTTCTATATTTATAGTACAACCTCAATGCTTTTACCTAGACTATCAACTAGATATATTATAGATTTTTCTGAACATTTTTCTGATAGATAGAACATTTCTGTTTTGAAACTAAGTTATTGCTCTGCCTTTGTCGCAATCTTTATCCTATTATGCATAGATGCTCGGTAATCAAGATACAGAGGTCAAATTAAAAAATAATTAACTTGTTACCAAAAGAGGTTGAAACTTAAACATTTGAACTTTAAAGCACTAGCTGACGGTCGTATCTCGTCGATTACAAAAACTGACCAGATCTTAATGATCGAGATATCTCGTCATTAGAAGAAAACTGACCAGATCTTGATCGCACCACCAACAACAAATCGGCAATTTCTTGAGGACGAGAGATTTTTTCTTTAGCAAAATTGGTCAGATCTTGACGGACAAGATATCTCATCGAATTCACTTGGAGAGTGAACTCAAAACACATGCAGTACGCTTTTACTGAAAATAAAACAAATCTAAATGAGCATTTATACCAAGTCTATATAAACCACATTAAGTGAATACCAATAAGACACATTCGAAATCTATCCTCAGCACAAAAAAAAATAAAAAACCTACACGTATCCCCATTTACACCAAAAACAAAGAGCCCCTATATAAGAGCAAAAGGCTACTCCCGCGCGGCCCTGAATTCTTCGAAATAATCTCCATTTTGATTTCTCAAGCGTACACTTAGGCGAAGTAAGCCTACAATCTGCGGAATCACGAGCCGGATTTCGCCTATTTGCATAGTTGCTCAGATTAAAAACACAGAGCCGAGTATCCACGGGAGTGCTAGACGGCTAGCTGCTGTTCGGGAAAAGGTGGACCTCGAATCTATACTTTATTTATTCGAGGGAAGAAGAAAAAGTTTCGCCTTTATTTGCTCCGTCGGTGGAGCGGGGAGGTGGAGTTGAGAGGATAAGCAGGAGGGGAATATTGTGTGTTCGGTTGGAAAGCGGCAACTTGGTGCTGCCCGGAGAAATACTCCCCATAAGAACTGAGAGCTGGAGCACGTTCCTTTTGTGCCTTTGAACCCGGTCCTTTTATTCCAAACAAATATTCTCCTACTGATCAGCAAAATTTTTTCGGGATGCATATGGACCATCTGTGTTTTGGTTTTCGAAATGTGTTTAATTTCTGATTAAATATATTTCAATTTTTATTTTCACAAATAATTTCACGTTTTCTAAGAAATATGCTTTCATGCTTCAGTTATTAAATAAAATTCGCTTTTTAAAAAATGTAGAACAAACATTTTTTCCCTTTTACTTGAAGAATTTGTATAGATATATATGAACTTATTTATTAGTGAGAGGGCTTATAGAAAGAGTATGTAAACCATGACCAACATTTTAA
Source organism: Meta bourneti (assembly GCA_933210815.1). NCBI lineage: Eukaryota > Metazoa > Arthropoda > Arachnida > Araneae > Tetragnathidae > Meta > Meta bourneti. Next base: position 76,170,336 of record OW119929.1, on the reverse strand, counting down.
AATTGTTTTTCATTAATGTTTTTGACTATTTTTGGAAACTGTATACATGCACAAACTATGTTAACAACTAACGTTGAAAAGAATTTACTTATATAATTTCATATCTAAATGCATCAACAAAAGTGTAATATACATCGATTAAAGTAGCAACCAACTCTACTCACTCTATTCTTATCACTTGGGAAAAGCAATTAAAATATATACTATGATCCCAGAATGATCCGTTTTATTCTGTAGGGTAAGTTATATTTTATTTTACTGCTTTTCTAAGTAATTCGATGTACTGCTCTTCTGTTTTCTGACCTTGCTCCATAAAACACATAATACAGTTCAATCAATTAGATAATATTCATTTGATAATCGGCAGATGGTATGGATATTAACATTCCTTGCCTTTAGATATTTCTTCAAGTTTGGGTCATCCGGAAAGTTCTGCGGTTTTTATGATAAATACCAACGAAGCAGTACAAAGACTTAAGAAAATGTTATTTAATCACATATGCACCATTTTGTTCTATGACTTTTTGCCATCTTTCTGGCAGCTGGAAAATTCCTCTTTTAAAAAAGTCATTAGGCTTATTTGTAAAGAAGTTATCGAGGTGCTGTTTGACAGTCTCCAAAGAATTGAACTCCAGGCCGTTCAGAGAATTTTGAAGTGACCTGAAGATTTGAAAATCTTATGGGGCAAGTTCTGGTGAATAGGGGATGACACAAAACATCTCAGCCATACTCAATAAATCTTTGTCTTACATTCATTGTCATGCTGGAAGACATCACCTCGACGATTGGCCGTTTTGCTTCGATTTCTGCTTTTAATACTGCAATTGAGAACAGTATTTTTCTGAATTTACTGTCTGATTTTGTGGCAAAAATTCCTAATGAACAATTCCTTTGTAGTCCCACCATACACAATTATACCACCTACACAATATTATGTAGCCTCTTCTCGATGCTAGTTGGGGAGGTTCATTTGGCTTAATCCATGATCGTTTTCTTGCAACATTATTTTATATTGTATCCACTTCTCATCTCCAGTAATGAGCCGTTTCAAAAAATGAGCTATTTCATTTCGTTTCAGCAAAGAATCACATACCGAAATTTGAGCAAGCATATTCTGTTGTGTTAAAGTATGGGGTACCCATACATCGTAGCGGCTTATGTACCCAATCTTCTTCAGATGATCATGAACTGTATTTTTTGGAATATTTAGTCTGTGTGATAGTTCCTGAACTGTGTAACGTGGATTTTCAGCGATGGCATCTTTTAATAGGTCTTCGTTTACAGAGGATGGTCGTCCAGAGCGGGCATCATCCTCGAGGCTGGAATTTCCGCGCTTAAATTTATCAAACCACCTTCGAACTGTGTCATCAGAAACAGCACTTTGTCCATATACAGCACAAATTTTACGAGCAGTCTGACTAGCATTTTTTCCTTTCTTAAAATGAAATAGCATAATATGACGAAAATGAACTTTTTCGTCCTCCATTCTTAGCACTGCAGTGAAACAAAAATTATGCCACAACACAAGCTAGAATCATGCAGTGAAAGCAAAGACCGAATTTACACATCTGCTTCAATCAAGGTCACTCCTTATCAGCGGTAGCAAAATAGTAATAAGAAAGCGCGCTTCGATTGGAAAAACTACAGAACTTTCCGGATGACCAATATATCAGATGTCAAGGGCAAAAGAAGCTAGTCTTCTTGAGATTCCTCGCATGTTTCGCTATACTCGTTTAATTTACACACCATCGCAAGTCTTAGTTCTGACTTGGTATCGCTGTCAACCTTCCACCTTTTAATGGCTGATACAAGTGTTTTTAGGGTAGGTAGTTAATTAACGCCACTCCGGAGAAAAGTAACGGGCCACATTGGCAAATGTCCGGGATCGAGACCGAAGAAAACATCCGAGACAACATCTAGTAATTTTGACAGATTTTCTTATATTGACGGACAGATTTTCTTAATACATAGATACACACATATACATATATGTTCGCAAGCACTTCACGGATATGTTAAAAGGTGCTGTTGGACAGCAAGATAAGTCATTTCAGACGCTGAACATTGTACTTCGTACGGGTGATACGTATCATTATACGAATGCTGAGATGACGGTCTGGGACCGATCCCGAAGGGAAAAGTTCGAGGACTACACCTCGTAATTTTGTACCATGGTTAGATGACGAGGTCAACAGCTGAGCTAGTACTCTACTTTCCAAACTTTCACACCACACCAACGTGAGGACATTTGGGGCAACGATATATTTACGTGCACCAGCCCTCACTTACACTATGGGCTTTGGTTCGATAAAGTTTCATACTCGCAACCCTCCGGTTGCTAATCTGCTATATTTCCAACCAGGCTACCACGGTCCAATTGTTTTTAAAGATCCACAAGAGCATCAATATTTCGTATACACTGCTTTTTAGTTGCTTTCCGTTACAACAAAATAACCGCTGTGTTGCTCCAGTGTGACGTTAATTAAAATACATACATGCATACCGTCACAACAGAATTTTCATACTCAAGAATATCTAAGTTACCAATAGTTGACCTTCCATAAGTGTTTTTACTTGAGGCTAAGAAAAAAATTTACGTCTTCAATTATTCTGTAACAACAAAACAGCATTTGCTTTCGAATTCGATGAAGAATTTGATTACAGTCATTTCTTGATTCATAAAAAGAGTTGACAAATTTATTTAACAACCCATGCATGCGCTTTGTGTAAGAACTGTGTCAAGTGAGTCTACAAATCTATTGAAAACACTGGTTTTCGTTCTGAAATCATTGATAATGTTCCATGTGGTTCCTTCAGCCTGGAATTCCTGATGTCAATCTGTACATTTGCTCAATGAAAAAATCGAAGATTTAAGTTTTGGTTTCACTAAAACTGGAATATCTCACTACAAAAATCCATCCACTAAAAACTCGTTCTTTACTACTGATTGAATGTTGTAAAATATTTATTATACCTCTTCATATTTAGTTTCCATGAGAGTTAAAAAAGAGGTTCATATCTAAAACCAAACGCTGAGTTTAACACATCTATCGATCAATTATTTAGATTTCAAAAATTATAAAATTGCTCCTACAAAGACTTGTGTTGCATGTAATTGAAGCGTTTTAGAATTAGCTTTAGCATGGATGCAATTATTGTAATTCTTTTTTAAAACAAACATTAAATAATTTTATTAACAAGTATTGCAGTGTATTATCAATACCATATAGGGTATCACTTAAAATAATATAAATACCTTCATAGTAGTCTTCAAACATTTTGGAGAATTATATAATCATTTATTGAGTACAAATGATGCATAACTTCCTAGCACCCAGAAACTCCTTCATCGATGGATACAAGAATACTGATTATCCTTTAAAATCAAATAAAAAATTCAAAGCAAGTCTAGATTATATATTAGTATGCTTCAAAAATTTCCAGAATTCCGCTGATGGACTCTACTCTTATTAGCACTAATTTAATACAAAGATTCATACGTATAAAAACCTCAGAGTAAGGTTCTAAACACCTTTCAGAAAACCAAATAGTGAATTCGACGTATGACTAAGTACCATGCTAAATTTTTTTCTGAACCCAAAGTACTAATGTATCGCAAAATTTCGTTTCATCGTAAAACTTGTATCGCTTTCATCTTTTACGCATACGCGAGGGGCCATTTGTGCAAAAAACAAACATGCAAAGGGTATCCCATGAATATTTCATTGATAGTTTCCTGCCTAGAAGACAATGTAGGTAAAGTATCGACGAGATTAAATCTGATTTTTCTTCCCTCGCAGACGGGTAGCCACTGATGAGACGTGGAGCGCAATATATGGATTCAGAATCAATAGCACTATGCCCGGTCTTGTTGAAATTAAATAAAATAATTTTTTTCGCGTAGCGTTGCTGTTAAATTGGACTTTTATTTATATTCACGTGACTCGGAGTAATGATTCTGAAGTTTTTAATATTTGAAATGGAGAGGAAAAGATAAATATGAGATTCGAAGAATTCAGTATCGGAGTTAAGAATTTAATCGAAGGATCAACAAAGTATGTATAGAAACAGTACACCCTAATTTTGTAAGTTGTAGGGTCAATCTTCCAAGTGGTTTCGACGAGATATCTCGTCCATCAAGATCTGGTAAGTTTTGCTAATGACGAGATACCTTGTCGAGACCAGAGTCATGTAGCCAAAAAGAAAACAACTTGAAATATAATATACAATACATTAGATAAAATTTTCATTGTGAGAAAGGCATTCAGGACAATTTCTGATTAAACTACCTAAATCCGTTTTATTAATTATTAATAATTTATTGTGTTTTTGAAGCATTTAAATATAGAAGTAATAGTTGTGCATCGGATGCATCAAATAGCACCTGAGAAAATCAGATTTGTAAAATGCAGAAATAAGCTTACGTTAAATCTGATCATCGAAAGTCCACATACAGCTTAAGTAGTCAAAAATAAATATTAAAATAACATTTGTCTGTAGTCACAACTACTTATTGTAAGACGATTTTTCTTGCTCAAGATTGTTTGTATTAATTAGTTTGAACATATATTTCAAGGCACAACGCAATGAACAGCAAACACAGATTATGTAGCAAAGTGCATAGCAAATTTAGCCTACTTCAATACCAGAGAGCTGCAATATCACAGTACGAACTGGACAATACAATAATCAGCGATCACACCACAACTTTACAAAACCAAGCACATTAAAACGCAACAAAACCTTACACATCGCACCACAACAAGAGCGAGAGTAAAGCAGCGAAACAAAACTAAAGGGACCACAGCAAAGAGAGCACACCAAGACACGTCAAAGGCGAGAATACAACACTGCCCGTCATAAGAAATATTTTAAAGCACTAATTGGGTCCAACAAAACTGATAGCGGGCATATTGCAGTACAACAAAACAAGCACAAAATACCACATCCAAAGCGACTAATCCACAACAAAAACGAGAACACCACGACATAATAAGAGCGAGCAAAAGATAGGAAAACAAATGCGTGCACATTACACTAAGAATAAAAGCGAACACGTTGCGACAAAACGAAAGCGAACACACCCAGCATCACAAATACGAATAACCACCCCACAACAAAAATGAACATATCACAATATCCCAACAATATTTCTAAGTACGAATTGGAAGAAACAGAACAAGGGAGCAAACACACCACAATACCCGAGAACAGAAATATTTCACAGTACGAAGTGAGCATACTAACGCGAATTACTTTTGATTTCTTGAACTAGAATATATTTTTTTACTCAGGGATATCTAAAAACCGTAATACATAACTTTCAATATCACAAATATAACTAAAAAATTCACGGAAAGTGAACATCTAAATATTCGTTTTTTGTCACTAATCAACAATATTATTGTATAATTTTTTGAAATAAATGTTTAGAAAATTTATCTCAGTCACTACTATATATGATGTCAAAAAAGTGTGCTAGAAAAAAATTATCTAATACTTTCATTAGATATTACGACGACGGAGATATTAACACTCAATTGATTGTCTTCATCTAGTCTGTCTCATATGATGCACATTAAACTGGATGTAAGTGTGTTAAATAAAGCCTTATGCTAAAAGTAGACACCTCTTAACATGTGTCCAATTACCATAACAATGACGAATTACCTTTAGAACTGTTCTTATGCGTTTTCTGTGATTTATGTGTACGCAATATGTTTTATTCATAATTCCGTGATTACCTACGAGTGGTTCGTGAAAATCTTAGAATTTCGCGTGTAATATTCTGAATGCTGTAAGGAATATAAGTATAATTACGAATGTGTGAATGTCTCTTGTTCTTTTTCGCCTTATCTAATAATTTCAGAATGTAGTCTTGATTTATATCGAATGCACACACACAATGGAAGATTCAGAGCTCAGACTACTATGAGAGGGATTTTTAATGAAAACAAACCAGAAGGAAGACTTAGATTTTACTACCTGTTACCTTAAAATTTAATTTATTGACATTTTGGTGACTTTGGGCTTTTAATCTATCTGGTGTTGATCAATTAATTATCATACATCAATTCGGAACTCATTCTTTAGAATTTCTATCGGAGACGTGCTGAAATTGTATTAGAAAAACAAGCAAATTGGCATCACATCTGGAATACGTACGGAAAGCGAGTTCCAACACAAAAATACTACCACCACCTGAATTTAGCTTGATAGAAAACCTCTGAAAATTAAGTCTAAAGTGCAAATTATTTTTAAAACATTGGCGAAACAGGGTAAATGAAATGATAAATGCAGGATAAAAGTTTTTTTCACTCAGTTTGAGGAGATACATTTATTTCCGAAGTTTTATATAGTTCTACTAGTTACACATAAAACCATAAATATATTATACGCTCCAGGAAATATTTATAGGATTTAGTGGTATCGAAAAGGCGGTCGTGATAAGAATTTTACAACAAAAAGGAACATATCATGGACCACTGATCAATGATTTGAAATTTCATTTTTGATAGACGTACTCAACAAAACGTCCTAAGATATCAGTTAAAAACACTGAAATCACAATAATAAAAACCGAATACTTTTTAAAGGCATCGACCTTCTAACAAAATAGGCACAGCATGTGGGGGAATCCCTGTCGTAAGATCTCAGAAAGGTAAGTCACGTGGGCTTACGAATCGCCTCGGAACGAATGGTAATAAAAGCACAAATTAGAATTTTTAATCACTTTAAACAATCAATAATTTCTTCCACATTAGGATTCATGATTTTCCCCCAACCACGTGACAGATCTTCAAACCGAGCGACCGGAAGAAATAGCATGAAGTTGCACTTATATATTCCGTCTATTTCTTTAGAAGGTCAATGTGCTAAAAGGTACAGGAAAACGACCTGCTTACAAAACAAAAGAAAAACCTATGCAGAATCCATAGTTGAGGTATCACAGGCCACTATTAGATAAGTTTAAATTTCGTTTACGAAAGGACCCGATACAGGGTAATAAGTTCCCAACGCGTTTAAAAACACTCTACAAAGAATGTAGATAACAAAATAAAACTTGTTTTGGAGGTTTGGAAACCATATGCGCATTAAACAAAGAAACGCTGTATGGAACTGACCTTTTTCAATGGACGATGAAAATCATTTTACACGTAAAGGAATGTATCAAAGGCTACTGATATATAAAAGACAAATTTTGTTTTTGAAAAACATGCTCGAAAAAATGATTTAATATAGCCATTATGCATAGAGCACGATTGATAAAAGTAATAAAAGTCGAATAATTCTTAAAGATGCAGAAAATGATATGAGCTCTTAACATAAGAGAAAACCCGCATACGTTTCAGTGGAATTTTCATACGATCGGAGATAAGAATTTCGGCGAAAATTACCCAGTCATAAACCACCAGTGTATAAGTCGAAATTTCGTTTTACTGAACAAAACGACCTGACATTGCTTTTTACATTAAAACAAATATTACATAAAAAATAGATAACAATTAAAATCAAAAACTTTTAAAAGGTACAGAATAATGACCTATTTTGTTTAGTATTTAAGTGGAATTTTCAAAGGGAGGCCGAGATAAGAATTGTTTACGAAGATGGCCCTGGGACTCAGATAACCGGTCGATAAGTGGAAATTTCGTTTTACTCGACAAAATTTGCTAAAATCGTGTTTATCGCTTAGAATATTACACAAAATCGATAACAATAAATAAAGCCGAATACTTTTTAATGGTACTGAAAAATAACTTGCGCATTTAGCAGAAGAAAAACTATAAAGGCATTAGTAATATTTTCAAAGGGAGACGGTGATAAGAACTTTTCACGAAAATGACCCTGTGATGGACCACCGGTCGAAAAGTCGAAATTTCGTTCTACCTCGCCATGATGTCCTAAAATTTCTTTTTTGCATAGACGAACATTATATAAAATAGATGACAAAAATTAAAACTGAATACTTTTTAAAGGTACAGAAAAATGACCTGCACATTAAACAGAAAAGACACCAATGTAGTTGGTTTAAGTGGAACTTTCAAAATAAGACCGTGATAATAATTTTTTGCTACAATGACACTGGACCCCATACTACTGATCGTTAAATCAAAATTTTCTAACATTTCTTTTATCGCTTCAACGAAAATTACACAAAATAGATGACAATGATTAATGTATCCAATACTTGAAAAATATACAGATAATGACTTGCAAACGAAAAACTTAGTGAGGAAAAGAAGAACAACACTATAGTGTGGTTGGTCTCAGTGGGATTTTCAAAAGGAGAGAGTGATAAGAATATTTCACGAAAATGACCTTAGGATTCATAGACAACTGGTCGATGAATCGAAATTTCGTTTTACGCGACAAAATGTCTTAAAATTTAATTTCCACTCAGATACACCTTACACAAAATAGATAACAATAATTAAATCCGAATGCTTTTTAAAGGTACAAAAGAACGACCTGCACACTAAAAAGAAAAACACAATAGTGTGGTTGGTTTCAGTGAAATCTTTAGAGACCGTGATAAGAATTCGTCACGAAAATGACCCTCCGACTCATAGACAACCGGTCAATAAGTCGAAATTTTGTTTCACTCCGACAAAATGTCCTAAAATTTCTTTGTTTGCTCAGAAGCACCACACACAAAATAGATAACAATAATTAAAACCGAATACTTATTAAAGGTACAAAAGAATGGTAGGTAGGTATTTTAATTAACGTCACACTGGAACAATACAACGGGCTATTGGTGACGGTCCGGGATCAATCCCGAAGGGAAAGACTAAGGACACCGCGTGATTTTGAACCAAGTACAAAAGAATGATCTGTACACTAAATAGAAAAAACACAATAGTGTGGTTGGTTTCAATGGAATTTTCAGAGACCGTGATAAGAATTTTTCGCGAAAATAACCTCAAGACTCATCGACAACCAGTCAATAAGTCGAAATTTTTTTTACCTCAACAAAATGTCCTAAAATTTCTTTTTCGCTCAGAAGCACCTCACACAAAATAGATAACAATAATTAAAACCGAATACTTTTTAAAGGTACAGAAAAATGACCCGCGCATTAAACGGAAGAAAAAAAGAAACGCATTCAGAAATTCATGGCTGATGTATTTTCGCTCTCGCAAAAGAGTTCTGGCACAGCCCTTTTCCCAGAAGGGAAAGACGAAACAGGGTATTTAGAAAGAAGATAAAAAAAAAGTCTTTTCTTCCAATGGTTGGTATCGATTGGACAAGGGCAGAGCGGACCATTAAATTTTCCAGCCACATCGACCACAGAGCAGACACGAGACAGTCGAGGGAGGAAGAAAAAAAAAAGAATCCACCACCTGATAATTAGGACAGCACCATGAGGGGTTTTGCTCATTTGGCTTAAATCAAGTAATTAGGGGGGACCTCCGTTGTGTTCTTAATTTGGGATGCATGTGGGAGACGTTTTTCTCATTTGTCATAGAATCTGCACTGTTGAGGTCTCGCTGCGAAATTAGGAGATTATTTCCAGAGTGTATTCCATCTTGGTCAAGGCATCTATTTTTAATTATAGGGAGAATCGCGATAAGACGCTGCCGGAGCTTGATGAGGGGGTGTTTGCTGTTAATTTCTGGTGGGGGATATTTCCAATACAATAAAAGCAGGATAAAAGTCGGGGAGTTATTGCTTGAGAGGAAAAAAGGAGTACAGAGTGGTGTTTTAATTGCAATCGATCTATGCCGTATGCAAGTATTTAAAAGTACCTAATAGTCCTACCCCCGGTTTACTTTTTAATCAGATTCCTGCATTTAAAGAAATTTTATATATTATTTGTAGCGATTTTTTATTTATATGGTCTTTTTATTTGGCTAATGTAATAATTTTAAATAACTTTAACAATCCTGGTGGTTGCCTCGGAGAGGTATCTCGTCATTAATAAGACTGACCAGATCTCGATGGACGAGATACCTCGTCATTAGGAGAAAGCTGACAGGATCTTGATCACGCCATTTTAAAAAACGGCAAATAATGACGAGACATATCGTCATTAGTAAAATTGGCCAGATCTTGACGGACGAGATTCTCTTCTAAACCATTTGGAGGGCTAAGAAACCCGTTATTCTGTAATGATGTTGATTGTTGATTCTTATCACATTTGATCTAAGCAAACTAGATTGAGTCCTGAGTTCATGCACCTCCAAAAAGTCCAACACTAGCATAGCATTAAAGTACAGATCGACCTTGCAGACCCAGATAAGCAAGATGACCAGGAGAAGCTTGCTCCATATTGCGTTTCCTACAGGTTGGGCAAACTTTAAAACCATGATTACATGAAATCCATCTCAGACGTCCGCTAGTCAGGCTACACATGGCATGGAAGCCTGCTACTCAACCTCGAATGTGAGAGTATAGGTATGTTTTTTCAGTAGAGGCTTTTGGGGAGTGGAGTACGAGCTCAGGTGTTGACCTCGTCACTTGACAGTGGTTGGTTGTCCTCGGAGCTTTCATTTCGGGATTGATTCCATACCGTCACTCATAGTCCTCAATGAGACTCCAGTGCGACATAAATTCAATTACCTTCCTACTTTCCCTGGTACAAGCTATGGAAGGAGGAATTTTCGAAGAAATATTGTGTCAAAATATCTTTTTCGCAAGAATTTCACAAGTAGAAAAGTTATTCATTTCAATGACTCTGAGATGCCCTCTTTTACCAAGCTATATTCTGTTAGTCCATCGAAATGACGCTAAACATATTCCTTGTGCGCATTTATTGTTTTCTCAGTGTACACTTACATTGCCCAACATGCAATGTGTTTCAAAAATTCTGTTAAAACTTTAAGAGGAGGTAGGAACACAAATTTAAACAGTATTCATATGGTATGTATATCCATGAGCTCACCTTAATTTGCAAGGATACGCCCGGAAACGCAGCAGTTGATCAGTTTGCAAGGTAATCCATGCATCGCCGCTGTCAGGTGGATTTTGGTAACTTTTTATCTAAGTTAATTGTTAGTAAAGTATATTTTGTATTTCGTAGCTGTATTTCCCTTGTTCAATTTGATAAAAATGTTTATGGCTAATTTGCTGTCTGGCTGAGTTCGTGGTCTTGATTTCTTCATCAACCAAGAGATCAACATGGTTTTTCATTTGATCATTGAGGCTATCAAAACAAGAGTGGCCTAACAAACCGAGATACCCAATGGAGATAAATGCTATTTTCTTGGAACCATTTTTTATATATTTTTATTTATCCACGATATGATTTGAGGAAGGTTAAAATCAAAATTGCAAATGCATTAAATGCCTGCCCATTGTAGGTACAAAAATAATTATTTTGGCATTTTTGGGGTTTTGTGGGTTTAGGTCACTCTTGCTCTGATAGCCTCAATTAATCCTTATGCATCTATTTTTAATTTCCAATAATCACATCACCATATTTGCCATCCTTTTACAAGAAACGTTATCAATCTCCGCTTAAAAAGTCGGTGTTTTATATTATCTCGCATTAAATAGAAAGAACGAAACGAGAACTGGAAATGCACTGAAGAAATAAGCGTTATACATTCGTAGTACAAAGTTAAAAAATCATCGGAATTGAACCAAGGTAAATTAATTATAACTAATTAAAATAAAATTGAATAATTATATTTAAATCGGGATACTCTTAAATCTTTGAAAATTTTGTCCGAAAAACATAGGAGAGCGAATCTTGAGAAAACAACTCTAAAAATTCAATATACTAACACAAACGTTTGCTATTAACGTGCATGTTGGAGAGTATGAGTTCGAACTCGCGATTTGATGTGCCAATTTACTTTCATTTCCGTATTTAACATTCGCGACTTTCTCGCGCACATTTAATACTAACTTTCAACAGGAATTGGAATTCTGATTTGAAAAATGATAAAGTTTTTAGAATAGAAGCGTGAATTCAACGGTTGGTGTCATGTTAATATGCAGGTTTAATTCCAATGTAGCTCGTACATGCACAATTCAGCAATACAGTCTACCTATGAACTTTAAAAGATACTTAGGTTCTTGAATAGATTAGAAGGTGGAAACAGAACCAAAGGCACGAAAGTATATACCGCTCTTGCGTATTTCTCCGGGGAAAATGTTTGTATACAAATTAATGTGTAAAAATTAATGTGCAAAAATTAATGTGTAAGTCTTAACCATTTGTTTGATTGAATTTAATATGCTGTAACATAGGAAACAAAATAACTGCAGATCCTGAAGTAAAACACGACTTCGAAAATGGAATTAATTAACATCGTTTGTGTATCGAATTGCAATTCTCTAAAAATAATTGCTTCTATCTACATTATTGTTTTAAATCTGTTTTATTGATGTTATTTCTGTTTTCAGTACTTCAAAATTAAATCTTAACACCCAAACGGTGAATTGGACTTTTCTGCTTGATTTTCTCTCCTTATCTGGAACCACTGGCTCAGTGGGTTTGCCCACCACATTAGCAACCTGCAAATGATATTTTAAACTCTAGGTTTTACCTTGAACAAGGAGATTAATAACAACAATGAATTTTCTCTACTTTGAAAGATGAACAAATAAAGAGAAGTGTTCGCTCTTTTTTATCACGTTTTACATTATTAAATAATTTGTTAACGTTATATTATGCGCGAAAAGATTACTCATACATGCTTGGATATCGGATTGGAGATAATTATAAATGATATTTATTCTCGAATAACAAGTGATCAATCCTAACATACGGCAAACATTGAAATTATTAATACAGTAGTTGTTATAATTAAAATAGGCATACCTTCAGCTCTGTGATATATATATATATATATATATATCACAGCTCCAGTTGAAAAATAAAAGACCGGGTGGGCAACGTCACCAGGGAAATAGGGGTAACTTTGACCAGTTGAGTTTTCCCTGTTTTGTTACCCAGTTCATTTGGTATATTTGAAGAAAAGCATTAATTTAATAAATATTCTTTTGTAATATGGGTTGTAAATTATACAAAGAATAGCAAAAAAATTCATAACTTAAATAGTTATTTATACTCAAGAAGCCAGAAAGGAACATGACAGAGTTGACAAATCATCTTTAATATCATAGGCTATGTACACATATATCGCATCATATTTGGTTCGTCAGCTTTATCTGGAAACCTAAATAATTATTCTTCGTCATTAGTTCTAAGGCACGAAATGTTTACATAATCATATTCACATACATTAATTACTTTTGTTCTATAATGTTTCACAGATTTCTTTCGCAAAAATCTTAGAATCTTCATTTTTGAATGTCTTCAGCGGTTAATTCTTACCTACTGGGGCGTCATCCTGTTAATCAAAGTTCTCTTCTCATGGAAAGAGAACGTCATCGTCTTTAGAATCTGAAATGTCGGAGTTGGTATAGACGTGCAGTGAAAAGTCATCTTCACTGCTTCCTTCGGTTATTTATTGCTTTCTTTTAGTGTCAATGCTCTGTGTGGCAGAAGAACCTAGAATAGAACTATGAGAATCGTTGCGATACATATCTGTAGCAGAGATTGATTACCCTGCATCAAACTAGTTTTTTCGTGGTGCTCTGACGGTTGTTTGGGTTGGATTTTGTGGCACAAGGTCCATATTTGGCAATGTTCTGACGGTGGACAGGTCTATGAAATTCCAGTAAATATGAGAGAAACGTGTCGCTCACTCTTTTATGTGCTTGTTGTCCATCCTGTATTGAAACATCTAGGATTCGCTTCAAAATTGTATTTCTATCGAGAGAGACGAATTATTGACACTTCCTAAAGCCGAAACATACCCATGTTTAACGGCATACAGTTGCATAAGATGAATATAAAACCCACAACATTGACAATATAATCATTAGATATAAATTAAATACTAATAGGATGGCTAAAATTCTGCTGGGCAAAGTCACTCCAAAATTATTCTGAATCACGTGTACATTGTCCAGAGCCATATTTTTTTCTGTTGAAATTAAAAAAAACGGCTACATTTTTTAACCTTCATTTTACACCTGAATGATAGATATATCCAATTCATCTCACCTGGCGGTGTGTTACGTTGTACTAAGAAAGTTTGAATTTAGTTAAAAACTCTTGAATAGCAACTGGTTCTGAAAATCACCTGTGGGACTGAACATATCAAGATACAATCATCACTTCATAATAGGTTGTATATATTCCAGAGAAGTGCCAAGAGACAACTAATGACATCTAATGGTTGCTTTTGTAACTATTTGTCCTTGAATTGTTTTTGAGAAGTGGGCAAAGTCACCCCAGTTGATGAAACTTTTAGTTGTACAATGCAAATGAAGACCATTGTATGACACAAAACTTCGACAGAAGATTAATGATATTGAAGAATTAAAGCATGTCAGTAATTTAACATATTACCAAATGATAAAGAGTTTACAGAGCCAAGAAACTGTGTTTCTTAAAAAACATGTTACCTTCCATGAAATTCTCATATTTTTACCTGCATCCATCAACCAAGTCATTGGTTTCAGTAATAAGAGTAATCATTTATAAACATCTCGTATGATTTTTCCCCGGCAATAACTATCACATATCAAACTGAATTGCCACCTACGACTTTTACAATGTGGTCTTATAGGCTTGGTCTAGATAATACCTTGAACCTAGGATTAGTAACACGAACATCTTTGAATTTGCCCTTCTGTGAGCGATGCTCGATTAAAGATGAGTATTTTGCTTTATTCCAGATATACACGAAAACATTTTTTTATTCAACTAGTCGAAAAAATACTAAGCTAATAATTGTTTTATACTGTTAACTTTGTATTATATTCGAAAAAAAATTACTCGTCCGGTTTTAGATTGCGGATCGTGACAATTGTAAATTATATTTATTCCCGAATAACGGGTGATCAATCCTAATATTCTGTAAACATTAAAAGGATTAGTATACTTATTCAAATAAGCATATTTCAGTCATACAATGCAAACGCGAATCATTGTATTACGACAATACCTCGACAGTAAATTGATGACTTTGCAGTAAATTAATATATTCCCAAATCATAACGGGTCTACAGAGCGGGGAAAAAGTGTTCCTGAGAAAACACGTTACCTCATGAAATTCGCATATTTTTACCAGCATCCATCACCCAAGCTATTGGTTTCAGCAATAAAAGTAATCATTTATAAACATCTCGTATGATTTTTCCCCGGCAGTAATTAATTATTACGCATCAAACTGCCTTCTCTGTTGCTTAATTGCCGCTACCCTAAAAACGCCAATCCGAAACTTGCCGATTGGGGTAAAAGAGGAAAACAACCCAAAAAGGAAGCAAAAGGCGAGACGAGACATGCGGGCACGGAGCAGAATATTCCCCCATCACAAAAACAAGTAAAGTGCCTCGACAGAAAATTCCCGAGTCCTACGAGTGGAAAATATTTTACGCCGGCACAAAATTCTTCTTTCGGGGGCCCCGGAAAAGACGCCATCTCCCCCAAGAGACAAGCCACCACACTGGCGCAGGGAGCGGTATCTCGGGGATACTGGTAGTCATGGAATGTCGCAGCCGAGGCGAAAAAAAAGCACAGAACTACCCATGTGAACCACGCTCTTTTCTAAAACGCTGAAGAAAAGTAAAAGCATGAGAGGAAGGAAGCGGCATTAATTAGTTTCATTTCTTATTCGCCAGGAGTCTAGCTCCTCTCTCTCTCTCTCCGCCCTCTCGTAAACAAGCAAGCCCCAGCATTAAGTTCCCTCCACTAAACAAGCTTTTCGTCACTCCAGGGCTGTTTCTTGTTTCTGCTGCATGCAGCCCCATCTCGCATGTGCGCTTTCCTTTCTCCAAAGGTTTCTGCATTGATTGCTGCGTCGTCCTCGGTGCCACCTGAGGCACGGGGCCTCGACTAATTCTATAAAAGCCGCTAGGTGCATTAAGAAATGGCCTTTAAGCAAATATTTTCTCAGCCGCCAAATAATATAATTGATAGTCGGGGGTTCGGGACAGTTGCGTCCCTGCAGAGGATGTGTGTGCATTTAATTATGAGAAAAAGCCGGGACTGTTTCGCTCGGGAAGCAGGATTTTCTCGATATTTTAATCAGCATTTTTACACGACTCGGTGGGACTGGCTGAAAACAGTTTTTTCGAAGACCCCCCCAAGTCCGAGTTGTGTTTATTTTCCGTGTTCTGTTATTAATTGGTGTAGAATCAATCTTCTGAAGCAGAATCATACATTTTCCTCCGTGTCTAAAAATTAAAGTAAGTATTGATCTATATAAATACAACGCCAGGAGTGCCCCCGTTCCTATTCTATAGAAGGATCAAGCACTTTGATGGGTACCCCTGTGAGATTTTGTTAGAAAAACAAAAGGAAATAAAAATACAGTACGATACAACTTTATTTCGTGTTTCACGGGTTGCCAGAGTAGCTCTATTGAGTAGCGGATTGGCAACCGGAGGATGGTGAGTTTGAAACTGTCCAAACATAGTCTTGTACGTGGAGGCTGTTGCACTTTAAATCTGTTTTGGCTTCAAATGTCCTCACGTTGGCGTGGTGTGGAAGTTTCGAGAGTGGGATACCAGCTCATGTGTTGACCTCGTCATCCGACCGTGATTCAAAATAACGAGATGTCGTCGGATCTTTCCCTTCGATATTGATCCCGGACCGTCACCAATAGCCCGTTGTGTTTCTCCAGTGAAACATTAATTTAAGTAGCTACCTATCTATCGATTTCTCAGTATCTCCTATAGACATGAAAAGTAATGGTCATAAAAAAAGAATTGGAAAAAAACTTGACTGAATTACGCAACTTTGTCAAGTGTCCTCGGTAGAAATTCTGACCGGAGTAGGAAAATAAAATATGTATCCTCTTCCAATGAACAACGCCAGGAGTTCCAGGATAAACGCCAAACAAGGCATTTATCCGAGTTCACAATATGAGGAACATGTACATGGGGTAACTAACTGTACGATCAATCCTGACGTTGGCTGCAAATGGGTCTATAAGGCTAGGGACATTGGTAAAATAAACAAGGTCATTAGATTCCCGTAGGAATCAAGAGAGATGTAGGACTTGCTCCAGTACTTTCTTGCTGAGGCTTCTTGAGAGTGACGTTCAAGGCAAAGTAATTGGACCCAATTTTGAACTTACAGGAAATACTTTGAGAGAAAAAGTAGCTGTTTCATATATTCAACTGCCCTGCTATAGTAGCTGCTCTTCAAACCATCGATTAGCATCCTGAAGCTTTACAACTTGAAAATAATCAGCATCACCAAAGCTGTGCAAATTGCATACGGCGACATCGGACTCACTACAATAACAACTGTATCATCATGGGCTCTTTTTCAGAAAAGCCTGCCCACTGGAGGAGTTCAGGTTATTCCACGCTTCCGTCTCGTGACCATGACTGTGTAGGAAATCGAGTAATTTTCTTATTTTAACCTTATTTTTGAAGATTACTTTCCACTTCAGGCCTAGATGAACTGAATGACGTTGGATTTCGCGAGATTTCGTAATTCCGCACTGGGTTGCGAAACGGGGATTAAGACCTTCCTATCTCCCAAATCTAGAGAGGTAGGCTTTGAAGGGTCCATGAACTATGAAGAACTGCAATGTTCTCCTGTGTTTGATGAGCTGTCTGGTGTTCACTTTGCGGAGGATTTCGTGGAGAGATTTGGTCACACTTTTGGATGTTTATGCAAGTATTAATGGTTTTTCCCACTTCAATGAAGCGAAATTAAATGCAAAACTTCCCTTACTTTGAACCATGCTCTAAATTCAAATATCTGTGATAGTTGAGGATGGATATTCGTTGTGGCTGGTATTCACTTGAACTCAAAGTTTCTGTCGAATTAATCTCCACGTTGAAAAAAAATTACTTGATTAATTGGTTCTTTATTTTAGAGCTCACATACACAAGGGGCAGGTGAGATATTTTTCCATCACCTAAATAGACATACACATGCTCAAAGAAAGTTTTATAGACCCAGAAGATAGACATATACTTACAAGAATCGCAGGCATTTTCTGTCAAACTAAATGAAGGTTGCTGTAGTATTTCTGCTTTGAAACATGTTACCCGTACATATTCCGAAGGTTACGTTACTTGATTTGTTTTACGGATGCTTGTGTTGTTCCAGTGCGACGTAATTTCAGACTACCTAACATACTTACGGAATACGATTTCATCACTTCTAAAATAAAAAATCTAAAGATTGAATTGCGGATTGATGCATGATAGTTGAATGATTAAATTTAACGCCCAATACATTGTCAAAACAGTTATAAATTACGTTTTAATGTAACCTCGATGGGGTGCATCGTCTTAGAGCATTTGGATAGCGGAAGAAAAATCTTCAATTTTCGTCTTGTTCGTCTGTTTACACAAAAAATTCCTCTTTCAGGATATTAGACTTTTTATAGGTTTAATTTTGTATTTCCCTTACAATTAAAAGTATCTGATGACAATTATGGTATTATATCTCTCAAGGGCATATATCTTAGACTAAGTATCGTCTAGTTTCAATTATACTTTTCCAAGAACCTAGAGATGACAAGCGAAGAAGGGGTGGGGTGGCGACCAACCAAACTCCTTATCCTATCTTTATAATATTGCATAATGTAATATATAAACGTTTAATATAATTTGTCACCTCTAAAATATAACACCTTAGACTCATAGCGAATAAATAGCCTCCTTTTTAAACGTATTCTTTATTAATAGCCTTCAATCTCAATGATTGGAACATGTTCTACAAAACATATTCAACTAATATCGATGACGGAGCAAAACTATTTGACGTAATAGAGCTTACTTACTTCAAAGACATTTGGTTCGTTGGGGTTTTATGGCGAAAGGGCAGTATTTAGCCAAGTTGCGACAAACACAAGACAGATAAGTTGAAGTATTAGACACACACATACAAGAAAAGTAATACTGACAAGAAGAGGTGAATTAACGTCGCACTGCAGCAACACAAAGGTCGGACGGTCCGGGATCAATCCCTAAGGGAAAATCCGAGAAAAGCACATCGTAATTTTGAACCACGTTCAGCTGACGAAGTCAACTCCTGAGCCGGCACCCCACTCTCCAAACTTCCATACCATGATAACGGACACAGAAGAGAGATAGGAATCGAATCAGCGCCGCTTTCAACTCGCAGGTTGCTAGCTCAGTGGGCAAACCCACGGAGGCCCTTCAAAGACTCGTAGAGAGATAAAGGAGATAAAAAGAATGCAATTTTCTATCGGCTTATCTTGTATTTCCATTTCATAATTAAAAGTATTTTATGGTAATTTTGGTATTCTATATCTTAAGGTCATATGTGTCTTAGAGTAAGTAAAGTACAGTTTCAACTATAGTTTTCCAAGAACTTAGAGACGAGAAGCGAAGAATGAACCAACCAGCCTCCCTGATCATATCTCTTGAATAATATCGAAGAAAGTTGCTGCCACGAATGGTGGAGTCCATCACACGAGCCGAATAAAGTATGCAAATCTGCTCCGGGAGAAGAAATTGGCCCGCAAGAGACGGTTCCTGCGTGAGCCAATGGGCGGAACTATGAAATTATCTCTCGTGACGTCACGCAAATAGGCGATCATCCCGAGGCACGTTCTCCCTGGGCCACCTTCATTGTTTTTCTTGGCGAGTGGTTCGTGTTTTTCTTTTCGGGGTTGGTTCAGGTTCGAGGTAATGGTCTCGAGTGACCCTGAAGGACTTGTGTATTTTTAAGTGTATTTAGTTGCAGGTTTGCACCGGTTGTATGAGTATTTAATTGCTGTCCTTTCAAATGCTAAAAAGTCGGTTTAATCCATTGCTGTGTACTTTTTCGATTCAATTCTAGAAAATTGATGTAACCGTCCGGACAGCTTACAACTTAAACACGTTTATTAAATCGCAATGTTTTGAGATGGATATGTCCTTGCATTACGTACTTATAAAGTGACCTAATGATTTTCATTGTTTAAGGACAGATGTTGAGAGTTGATTGGTTTTATGAACATATGTTTGGTGATTGTAATTAATCTATTCCTTCAAATATTCCATTTTGTTGTGAAATATATCTGGTGAGCATTTGTGACCATAAATATATATTCATTTGGTAGTTTTTAAAAATGGCCATGTTATAAATAAATTCGATCAGTTTATTATGTTAAAGTCTGTTTTATGCTTTTTTTATCTTTAGAAGCATTGTAAAATTAATAATTATGTTTGTTATTTGAAATTTAAAAGATATTTTAATTAAAAAATTGTTCATAAAGTTTAAAAGTGTACGGGGAATAATTTACTGGTATGCAAAACGTGTCAACCAATACTGTTTCTAATGTCTTTTATCTTTGATATCACAAGCTTGACCTTATTCACGTGTTCCTGCATCCACTGCTATGTCAGGGCTCTTTAACAAGCTTTGGTAATACTGGAAAGGAGATTATTAGAAGAAATATTCCACTACTGGGAAGGAGATTATTAGAAGAAATTTGTTTACATCGAAGAATGCGAGTGATTGAAAAGCATTTGACCTTTGGTCAAAAAATAAATCTACTTAACATATGGAGTTCAAACCTTATCCCCTTCAAAATATACCCTGTCTGAGTCGACATACTTCTCCCAGTGGTTCTTCTGCTAAATCATTTTATCTGTCTCTTTTAGGACCTCCAGCAGGTACTTCGACACACTTTTTTATTTCTTTTGTATTCTGAAATCTTGCCCTTTGAGTACCTGGAAATTGGCCAAAAGTTGCATGAAACCATTCCTGGAAAGCAGGACTGCCAAACAAGTGTATAGCCGTATTTGGTCAAAAAATATCTTATTGAGGTGTGATGTGAGCACCGAAAATTGTGAGGAATCTTTCTGCCTCTTCTGACTGTAGCTAGTTTACGCTATAAAGATAAGAAGGGATATTTTTTCATTAAATCTTCTATGGCCAGTTAGAAATATTGTATGACGCAGATCCAAATGAAGTGATATAATATGACCATTGTCTCGTCTAAAAATAGCAACCAGGTTTGAAACTCTTTTAATGCTGAACACTGACAACTTTGACTTTCGGTTCCACAAAGGGCGAACTGGTGGCTATTTGTAAGGGAGCAACAAGTGGGAAGTCGCCGTTACTCCTAACAGTTTAAAAGAGCATGGATGAAGATCCATGCACTTACAAGCCAGGAATCGAACCAGGGACCTACTGGGTTGCAGATACTATACTAATCTTCCCCTATACCAGTCAACCAGCAAATGTTCATCATCCACAAATTCAAATGCAGCTCTGAAGTGGTCTCTGAAGCACCAGCTATGTTAAGAGACATTTTCTAAAATTTACAATAGCTGAATGAAATCTAACCGCCTATTCGAGGGTAAACGATCACGAAAAATTGCTGTACACAAACTTTCGAATCTGATTAGATTTACATGTGAGAACAAATGGGTAGAAGCAGTTAACTGTGTACTTATTTTTCAATTTTCAGCATGATTGTTGTAAATGGTAGGTTAGTAGGAAGGTATTTTAATTAACGTCACACTGGAGCAACACAATGGGCTATTGGTGACGGTCCGGGATCAATTCCAAAGGGAAAGATCCGAGGAAAACACCACGTAATTTTGAACTACGGCCAGATGACGAGGCAACACCTGAGCTGGAACCCCACTCTCCGAACTTCCAATCCACGACAACGTGAGGACATTGGAGGTCACGACAGATTTAACGTGCAGCAGCCCCCTTTGTACATGACGGTGTTTGGTTGGATTCGAACTCGCAACCCTCCGGTTGCTAATACGTTGCTCTTCCAACCGGGCCACCGCGGCCCGATTGTCGTAAATGAGTGATTAGCTATGTAACATTGTACATAACAGGCTGGAAAATGTCCACTAGATCACATCTGTATGAGTTCCCCAAAGTCGATTGATTGAAAGTTCTAAAAAAGGAAAGGAAGGGAAATAGTTTTTTGATGTTTCCCATAGCATATTATTTGCTTATGCGACCTTCGGAACAACTGGACCGGAAAATAGTCTACAAAAACAACAGGCCAAAGAACTCTTATAACTCCTTTGGTCAAGAATAATCGACACTACGCAGCAGTAATCGCTGTAAACCAGCTCAAAGCCTATAACACTGGAATTCGCGATTTACTTTACTTAAGTGACTACGCAAAGGTGGAATATTTATCCGACGTCAATACAGCAGCATCTTATTAGCACCTGTCTACAGGAGACAAGGTTTATATTAGTACAGCGAACACAACAGGACAACAGAGCAGTAGGGTTAAGTAACCAGTAAAATCAAGTTCGACCTTAGCAGCAATTTCGAATGTCATCTAATCTATCGAGAGCAAGAGATTGACACTCGGTATCACTCCGCTAGCATTACTGAAAGTGATTGATTGTCGAGGTGTTAGTGTCTGGGGAGATGCTTCGCTGGCTGGACGTACACCGATCCAAATATAGGAAGACAAAACTGTAATCAATGCGCGCTACTCTGAATTGATTGAGATAACCCTTCCGCAGATGCGTTTGTGCGTTAATGGCTCTGACTTCGTGTTTTTGGCCAATTAATCCAAGTTTAAGGAACATTAACCTTTTCATACCATACCGTTGGAAAATGAGGACTTGTATGAATAGATTGGCCTGAAATTTCTCCAGTCTAACACATTTTGCAAGCTCTGAGATGTCTTGTGTCTCTTCTATACACTCCCACAACAAAAAGTGTTTATGCAAAAAAAGACGATACTCGCACAAGGATGGTTGATGTTACCCAAGAACATATCCACAACCTCATTCTCAATTAAGATAAACAATGCAAAAATGTAGGTATTAATTGGTGGTCCTTCCCACTACTAAAAAAATCTTTCAATTATTTTTCATCTTTGGTAGTGATGCATCTGTATCGCGGCAGTCAGTGCTACTGTGTAGCCCTTTTGCAATAAAGTCCTCTCTGTATCCTTTACATTCACTAATGTTGCTTTCTTCAACATTTTAGTACATCACGAACATGAGAGCGTACTTTGTATGAAGTGCATATACAGGGTGAGTCTAAACTAATAATACAAACTTCAGAGGATGATAGAACACAACGGAACAAACACTTTTCACCATAGAATGTATGGTCTCAAGTACAGCGGTTGGTTACTAGAGAGTGCTTTCCATTTCGGCACAAACACACGGTCCGATGCAAGTTGAAAAGGAGAAGAGGCATAAAATATGGAAACAACGCTTTAAGGTCAAATAAAGATCAACAACTGCTTGACAAAACGAAATAATACAATTAGATTTGCATAAATTAAAGACAATTACAAGGAACAACGGGTAAGAAAGAAATGACATGTACAAAACAGGAGAAACTTTTCACATGGAAATGAAACGACATGTACAAACATCAGTCGAAAAGTACAACGCAAATGCACAATTACAGAAGCTGTTCAAAATGTCGACCGCCACACCTGATGCAGGCCTCGCACATCGCCGACGTAACGCTTTTATACAAGCGTTTGACTGCGCTCTCTAGCGGCCAACCGCTGCACTTAAGACCTTACATTCTACGGTGAAAAGTGTTGGTCTCGTTGTGTGCTATCAACCCCTGAAGGTTGTATTATTATAGTTTAGACCTATCACCCCTCTTATTTTGTAAAAACAATTTAGACTCACCCATATATATATATATATATATAGGGGTGAGTCTAAATTGTTTTTACAAAATAAGAGGGGTGATAGGTACCCATCCAGACGAGCAATAATTACACCATGGAACAAAGGGTCGCATTCCACCCTGAGAGGCAGAAAAGAGTAAAGTCGAAACGCGTCGAGCATGAACTAGTCATCGTCTCTGACGTCGTTTCGTACCTGCCTACATAGCATGCGGCACTTCTTGAATGCCACATATCTCGCACGATGGATCGGACGTGGAGGACCTATGGCTTGGCCTCCTCGCTCACCGGACCTCAACCCACTGGACTTTTTCTTCTGGGGGCACATGAAATCGTTAGTGTACCAGACGCCTGTGGACTCGGCTAAAGATCTCGTAGCGAGAATCGATGTTGCCGCAGACAAAATGAACATTACACCCGGAAACTTCGAGAAGGTGCGCCAGTCATTCCTTCGCCGGTGTGAACTGTGCAGCGACACACGTGGCCGCCACTTTGAGCACTTGCTGTGAGTTTTTCGCTGATGAATAAATCAGATTGTGCAACTTTTGGTATCGTTCGTTCGCTTTCCCAACACTGTTGTAAGTTCATGTTGAAATTCTAATTTTACTCTTTTCTGGCTCTCAGAGAGGAATGCGACCCTATGTTCCATGATAATTATTGCTCGTCTGGATGGGTACTATCACCCCTCTTATTTTGTAAAAACAATTTAGACTCACCCTGTATATAAGCTAGAAGAGCATTGCATAATATAAAATTCGTTAAACACAAGTTTGTACATCTTTTTTATCTAAATCGCAATGGTCGTCATCTCAACAGAATTAATGCTTGGTATAACGTAGTTGAATTTTAACCCTCCTAGTGGTTTATCTTCGCCTCGAAAACTCCCCTGTAGCGGCCAGCCTCTTGTGAAAAGCTGTTCCAGCTGACACCAATTCTGGGCGAAAGCCAATTTGTTTTTTCTACTTGGATCATCATTCCCCTTGGAGAAAAAAGGGCAGTTTTGTCTCGACTTGATATCTCGGCCTTAGCAAAATTTACCAGATCTCGGACAAGATATCTTGTCGAAACACTTGGAGGGTTAACTAATTTCTACATTCGGGAGTTTATTGCTTTACTAGTACAGTGTTTGTCTGCCACCCAGTAGGCCCTGGGTTCGAATCATTCCAGTTTCTAAGCACATGGATGTTAGTCATTCTCCTTTTTAGGAGCAACAGTGGCTGACCCACTGAGTGCTCCTTCATAAAAAACCGTCATGTCGCACTTCGTAGTGCCGAAGGCCGAAGAGGCCGGCGGTCAGGCATTAGATATAAAACCATTAATGTTTAAATGGAAGGCTATATTTAAATATATGTACCTCGACGTTATATACGCATAAAAGTTGCACATCCCCTGATAATATCTAAGAAATATATATTTTCATGGTCTCTTTCTTTTAGTATATAGACATCAAACTGAAACATTTATAGTGCTGCTGAACCCATAATTGTATACAAATTTTGTATATTATTAAAGTCTATTTTCAGATTTTCTGTGTACAGAAATGTATCCATTCGTTTATGCCAAATTCTTTTCAAATTTAATAAATTTCATCCTTTATCCCAAAGTGGGGATACAGAGGGAATATTTAAATATATATATTCCTCGATGTTGTATAAGCATAAAATTTTCACATCCTATGATAATAGCCAAGAAACATATATTTTCATGGTCTCATTCTCTTAGTATGTAGACATCAAACTGAAACATTTGCTCAACAACAAACCTTTGCACTTTTGTGTGTTTCGAATATTAATAGTTTTCTTCAATTTTGAAGCGAACTGTACCAACGAGGGTAACTTTTGTTAACACTATAAGGGCAGACAAAGAATGCCACTCGTAGTCTTTTTTATTGTAAATAAAGATTGGTAAAAAAAGGCGATCAAATGAATTTCTTTTGTACGAGCACTAGATAGAAAACGTTTTCTTTACATTACAAATACTTATGAAAAATGCAGTGATGCCATCTAGAAGCAATGCTGACTAAATTATAAGCTTCAAGAAAGAAAATCAGAGCCGTGGATTTCGCTTTCCAATATCAATTGTAATCTTGGAGCTATATTAAAAGCCAAACTACATTAGATCATTTTAGAAAAATAAACTCTTTAATTTATCACTAAATCGTTTTTTTTATATTTTTTATAAAAGTATTCAAGTGCTATGTGTGACACTTATTTTGAGATAGAGAAAGTATATGTATGCAAAGGCATCTGAAAATATTAGATATGTCATATATGGAGGTCTAAGTATGTATAATTCTGTAGTTTTATGTGATACTAGTCGTATTGTTTGTAGTGAACAGAAAAATATTGATTGTGATAATAAAATATTGACCAGTGATACTAAAATTATATTTACATTTAGTATAGTCTTTGAAAAGTAGACAAAATTACTCAGAAAAACTTCTCTACTGAAACGATCAAACTTTTCAAATTCCAGCTGTTTTTCTAGTTACTTTGATATTTCAATTGTATTGCATGTTATAGATGGATGGTTTTAATTCATGGAGTACATGTCTGAAAATATCCAATTTGTTTAAAATAACCATTCGAGAAATATATATTTGCAAGCAATAACTAAAAATGCTCCGAATTGTGCCATTACGAAACATGTGTCTTTTCTAAAACTTATTTCTTTCCTTTCCGAACAGGATCTTTTCATTTGTGGATTTCTTAAGAGCTTTTCATTAGAGAAAATCGGATTTGAAACTTTCTTGAAAACCACAATTCGTAGGTTATTTTCTCTAATGTTTGGTAATTGTTTTTATATTGATACTGTTAAATTATTCGATTTTATGACTTCAAAATATTTTAATGTCTTCTAGCTGAAATCTTCATTTTGGATGACTTTTTATTCAAATGTTTTCCGTATTCTTTGAATTCCATCAACACGATTCTGGTTGCCCCGGAAACTTAACAAATCAGAGCAATTCGTAATATTCTTATAAAATGACGCGAGTTTCCACCTTTGGGGGGGGGGAATTTCAATTAACGTCACACTGGAGCAACACAATGGGCTATTGGTGACGGTCCGGGATCAATCCCAAAGGGAAAGATCCGAGGACAACACCACGTAATTTTGAACCACGGTCAGATGACGAGGCAACACCTGAGCTGGCACCCCACTCTCCAAACTTCCACACCACGCCAACGTGAGGACATTTGAGGCCACGACAGATTTAACGTGCACCAGCCCCCTTTGTACACGACGGTGTTTGGCTGGATTCGAACTCGCAACCCTTCGGTTGCAAGTCCGTTACTCTTCCAACCGGGCCACCGCGGCCCTTTCCACCTTTGATTAAAATAGTATTGATAAAGCTTTTTGGTTGCAACAGCAGGGTAGATACATGTCTGATAGTATACGTAAAAGCTGATACTGACTTTCAGAATTTTATTTGAAGGGAAATATTAAAATACTCATTTTTGTTTGCATTCTTAATAAAGATTGGATTAACCTCTCGGTACTACAATTTTAGCTCCACTACATTGGTTTTTACAAACTATCATTTCCTTAAAACATTTTTCGTCGTGGTTCAAATTACTTGGTGTTGCCCTTAGATACTTCCCTTCTAGTTTGATCCCAGACCGTCACCAATAGCCCGTTGTATTGCTTGAGTGCGACATTAATTAAAATACCTACATACCTACCTTAAAACTTACCTGCTATTACTGAGAATTGTGTGTTTGTTTACTGTGTACGTTGGTGTATACTTTTGTTTATATTAAGACTCCAAGTGATTTGAAGATAGATCTCGGCCAATATCTGCTCAATTTTGCTAATAACGAGTTACTACGTAGAGAAAAACTACCGTATTACTCCAAAGGAGAATGAACATCCAAATAGGAAATACAAATTGTTCCTTGCGCAGAACTGGTGACAATTTGGAACATGATTTTGTACCAGACGCTGGCCACTACGGAGAAGTTTTCGACACGAAGATAAACCACAGGGAGAGTTAAAAAGATTTAGAAATCGATATACAGTTTTCTGGATATATTAGTAAAAGCATTAATATTACTGAATACACACCTGATAATTAATTAAATTAAAGGAATATATATTTTTTAATTCAATCGCTCCTAGTTTTTTATGGTAGTAACAAGGGATTATTTTATTATATCTTCCTTTGATTGAAAGATAATTAATTTAAGAGAATTAGTTTTATATAATAGTGCATGCCTATTGAAATATTTATCGTTAAATGACTTATCTTAAAGATTCACGGTTGGTGCAATTATAGTGTTTTATCATTAAAGAGCTTATACGTTTCAGAGCTAAAAATTGTGTTTGAAGACAAAACTTGATTTGAATGTGCCAATTTTATAAATAAAACCTCAGAAAGGAAACATCAGATAGCTAAATTATAAAAATTAAATGATGAAAATACACTGATTTAATTAGTTTGTGTGAAACTTAAGTATCACTACTAAAATTAAGTAGAACATATCAGATCATGAATCTCTGCAACGATCGTGGATACCACCTTAAAACTTTAATTTATTAATCTATTATAAAATTAACAGAGAGGTTAATTAAGATGTCGAAAATTCAATTTTTGTCTGAGAAATAATTTGAGTTCTCATTCAAAAATAACAATCAGTTAAAATAGTTTATGAATGCTTAAAATTATGCCACTTAAAATACTTATCTAGATAGATTTCTGCAATCAGTTAATTAGTAATAATTTGAAAAACCTTCTCTGGTGAAATTTAAGAGCTTTATGTTTTCAGTATAACTATCAATACAAATTACTTACGTGTATGAGATTCAATTCATTTATCTATATTCTATTCATGTAACAATAACTTTAATATCCTTGCTTTTTTTAGAGATTTATTGGGATTTCGCATCCCTCAGCATTTTAAATATGAATCGAGTGTACATTTTCTCTCGAAATCACAAATTTGTCTTACCACGAAAGGTGAAAAAGTATTCCCCTTACTTTACTCTCAAGTACAAACTAACAAGTCTGCAGGATAAAATAATATTTTCAACACACCACAGGGTTTTCTCCCTCCCTTTACTATTAAGAAAAATACTGTGAAATAACTCGAAAGGAAACACCCCTCCTTCGAAATAACGACCAAAACCTTGAAGAAGACGCCGAAATAATAATAACATTAAAAAAAGCGCACACAAAAGCTCTGCACCCAAAAGAAAACTATATTAAGTAAACAGAAAAATAAAAAAACAATCGCCAGAAAGACCCCGTGCAAGAAAAAATCCCCACCCTCATTTTTGAAGACAAATATTTTGGAGAGTCGTATTTCAATTATCACCGAGTTTTTTCAGGGGACCAGACCTTGTGTGAAGAAGATTGAAGTAGCTGGACTCCTGCGTTCTATTCCACCCTTTCTTCCATCCTCCCCATCCCTCCTCAGAAGAAGCACATCCCCTTCAAAAGGAAAGGACAGAAAAGACGCGGGAACACATCCGTGCACCCATCCAGCGACAAAAACCCTTCTCTCTGGGCCGAATTAGGGCGCTGCAAACTCTCCAATCTCAGAGGCTCCGAATAGGTCTGGAGAGGGAATTAGAAGGAATCGATTTCGGAACATACTCTGGAAGGACCTCCACCCCACCCTTCTACTTTTCTTTAGCGCACCCCCTCCCACCATATAAACATTTTGTGTTGCCAGGTGAGCCTACTTTTCCCTTCTTTTTTTTCGTCGGTCCTCTTGTTCTATTCCCGGATCTTCTCGTGGAAATTCTTCTGTTTTCTTTTTTGGATAGCATACGGGTGGAAGAATTGTTGAGAAATTCAACCTACCCTATGAACGGTGATTGAAATTGGGAAGTAGTAAAGACCTATACTTGCTTAAGTGGAATAAACACTTGTAAATAAGGTAATCGTGTGCCACCTATTACTGAATATGATGCTGCCAAGAGATAAGTACAAAGAGCAATTATAATCTAATTCCATTCGTGGGTTTTAACTAACCTTTATCGCTCACCTCTCCCACCATGAAAACATGAAAACATTTTATGCTGCCAGGTGAGCCTACTTTTCCCTTCTTTTTTCGTCGGTCCTCTTGTTCTATTCCCGGATCTTCTCGTGGAAATTCTTCTGTTTTCTTTTTGGGATAGCATACGGGTGGAAGAATTGTTGAGAAATTCAACCTACCCTATGAACGGTGATTGAAATTGGGAAGTAGTAAAGACCTATACTTGCTTAAGTGGAATAAACACTTGTAAATAAGGTAATCGTGTGCCACCTATTACTGAATATGATGCTGCCAAGAGATAAGTACAAAGAGCAATTATAATCTAATTCCATTCGTGGGTTTTAACTAACCTTTATCGCTCACCTCTCCCACCATGAAAACATGAAAACATTTTATGCTGCCAGGTGAGCCTACTTTTCCCTTCTTTTTTCGTCGGTCCTCTTGTTTTATTCCCGGATCTTCTCGTGGAAATTCTTCTGTTTTCTTTTTGGGATAGCATACGGGTGGAAGAATTGTTGAGAAATTCAACCTACCCTATGAACGGTGATTGAAATTGGCAAGTAGTAAAGACCTATACTTGCTTAAGTGGAATAAACACTTGTAAATAAGGTAATCGTGTGCCACCTATTACTGAATATGATGCTGCCAAGAGATAAGTACAAAGAGCAATTATAATCTAATTCCATTCGTGGGTTTTAACTAACCTTTATCGCTCACCTCTCCCACCATGAAAACATGAAAACATTTTATGCTGCCAGGTGAGCCTACTTCTCCCTTCTTTTTTCGTCGGTCCTCTTGTTTTATTCCCGGATCTTCTCGTGGAAATTCTTCTGTTTTCTTTTTGGGATAGCATACGGGTGGAAGAATTGTTGAGAAATTCAACCTACCCTATGAACGGTGATTGAAATTGGCAAGTAGTAAAGACCTATACTTGCTTAAGTGGAATAAACACTTGCAAATAAGGTAATCGTGTGCCACCTATTACTGAATATGACGTTGCCAAGAGATAAGTACAGAGAGCAATTATAATTTAATTCCATTCGTGGGTTTTAACTAACCTTTATCGCTCACCTCTCCCACCATGAAAACATGAAAACATTTTATGTTGCCAGGTGGCCTACTTTTCCCTTCTTTTTTCGTCGGTCCTCTTGTTCTATTCCCGGATCTTCTCGTGGAAATTCTTCTGTTTTTCTTTTTTGGATCGCATACGGGTGGAAGAATTGTTGAGAAATTCAACCTATCCTGTGAACGGTGAATGAAATTGAGAAGTGACAAATGCCTATATTTCTATGAGTGGAATCAGCACTTTTAAATAATTACATCTAGTGCAAGCTACAACACTGAGGGTCGTGGTAACCCAGACGGTACAGTCGCTGAATAACAAACGGTGGGGTGAGCTTGCGAGTTCTAAATTCAATCCAACCAAAGACCGTCGTGTAAGTGGGGTCTGGTTTACATTAATGTGTCGTGGCCTCATGTCCACACGTTGCCATGGTGTGGAAGTCTGGAGAGTGGGATGACGGTTCAGGTGTTCACCTGACCATGGTTCAAAATTGCGAGGTGCTGACCTCGGATCTTTACCTCGTGATTTATGCCAGACCATCGCCTTTTGCCCGTTGTATTGCTCCAGTACAACGTAAATTCATATACTTACCTACCTGCAATATACATATAACTAGATTCTAATGACGCAGATGCAGTACTAGACCTAACTGAGCCAAACACAAACAAAAACACGAAGTAATGGACATATTCTAAAGGAAAGTGTTACTAATACAGAAGAGGAAAATATACTCAAAGTAAGCTACTGGAATTGAATTACAACTCGCAGGTTGCTATCGCAATGTAAAACCCACTGAGTCATGAATATGGAGTTATGGACAGATATGTGCAGAAAGAACAATTATTATTTATATTTTCAATGCGTTTTGCAATGGGACAAATAAACAAGAAAAAGCTCACACACAGAATATAGAGTACAGAAAACTAGGCTATAAGACGGAAAGAAAGTCTATAAACCTATACGGTCTCTTACCTCGCAGTATCGATCATAAAGTCTAAGGGAAGAGAGAGCGGAACAGTGGGGGAAATTTGTCCCATCCATTTCCTCATGGCGGTCACAGACCTTGCTGAAAAGGAAGAACTTCACTACAATTAAGATATCGAGCAAGACATCCGTGGCCGGTAAGGAGTCGAAAGGTCGTCAATGTCTTTTTCTGGGCCCATCCAGGATGTTCAAGATTTGGCTCCACCAAAGACGAGAACTTTTTAAGAAATGTCCTTGTACCACACTTCCAAATCATGTTGTCTCAAAGTCTTATCTCTAAATTCTCTCAATCAACAACGGGTGCTAGTGCACATTAAATCTGTCGTGGCCTCAAATGTCCTTACGTTGGCGTGGTGTGTAAGTTCGGAGAGTGGGGTGCCAACTCAGATTTTGATCTCGCCATCTGACCGTTGTTCAAAATTACGAGGCGTTGTCCTTGGATTTTTCCCTTAGGGACAAAGCTCGGACTGTCGTCAACAGCCCGTTGTGTTGCTCCAGTGCGATGTTAATTAACTGTCTACCTACCTACCCAAATGAACAATATTATAGAGTTAAGGACTTGTCAATGGAAAGGCGTGTACCACAGCTTCTCCTTTCTTGGCTAAAAGATCAGCATTGTTGTCTGTGACGCCATAATGACCCGGGATCCACTATAGATGATAATTTTGTATGATCCACTGTAAGGCAATAATTTTGTGGAAGAGATGATTACAGACAATAATATCAAAAACATTAACCCAAACAACAGTAATAACAAAACTGTCCAATTTAACTGATGTTAGTGGTTCAAAATTACGAATTGTTGTCGTCGGATGTTTCCTTTCGGGATTCGTCCCGGACCGTCGCTAATAACCAATACGCTAATGACCATGAGATCAAGATCTGGGCAATTGTCTAATGACGAGATATGTCGTCCATTAAGATCTGGTCAGTTTTGCTAATTACAAGACACGTCTTCAAGACAGCCAACCTCTTTCAGAATTAAATGCTTTTGTGTCCGGTAGAAAAAACAAAGTTCCACAATCAAATATATTGCCCAACATTTTGAGTCGCCGAGTTTATAAAAGGCATCTTCCATCATTTAATTTTTCAAATGCGCTGATACCTTAACAGAAAAAAAAGGAACTGATTATATAATCTGGTCTTGTGAATACTAGCAGCCACCTATTCGCCCCAGCTGACACTTTTACTAATTTCCTTCCATGACTTCAGGATCCTCTCTATGAACCCAGACAAATGCTAGATCAATGCTCGTGCCACCATTTATCCTTCCTATCGTGATGCTTGCTTCACCGGTTTGCACGCACATGGCACACATGGCGAACTAAACTTCCGCGTTTCCCTCAATACGCCGTCGAATGTTGGGGGGACTTCTGGCACGCAACTAGACGTCTCGCTTTGCCCCGCTTTCAAGGCCTGACGCTGCCGGGGAGTGGATCAGTACCATGCAAAACGAACGTTCTGTAGTTCCCTCTGCCATATGCTAGTCCACACTCTCTGGAGAAGCTGGAAATAGACACAATAAAAAAAATTCAGGTGCACACACGATTGGTAGATTTCATGTGATCAAGATATCTTAAATAACTCTTCAGTGAAGCAATACTCTGCGTCTTAGAGAATCGTTTAAATGTAATGGTATAGATACTCAACGGTTGTAAAACAGTGTAATGGTAATGGAAATGGAATGACGTTTATCGTTGGCTTAGAACAAAAACCCATTAACTGGCAAAACAAAAATTTTACTGTACAGCTGTTTGAAGGTTTTTAGCTCAAGAAATAAAAAATTATAAACATTTGGTAGTATTATTATGATAATGTATTTATCATCATGAAAATCAGCATTATGTGTCTCCGAAAACATGTTAGTTAATGGGTTTCTGCTCTAAGCCGACGATATATTCCACCATAACAAAACACTTAAATTGTTGAATGATAAACAATGAATGGTAATTATAAAACAATAGTGGTGGAATAATTAACAATGAATGGTAACTGCAAAACAATCCAATTTTTGTACAATAAACGATGACTGCTAATTGCTAAACAGTGCAATGGTTCAATATATGTGCCTTTACATTTCTGAATTTATGCATAGATTGAATTTTGCTTATTGGTTTACAATGTTTTAATTTTTGTGAACACATATAAATCACCACTGGTAAGTATGAAATGGCTTTTCGATTTGAATTGATAGTAACTATAAACGGAAAAAAACTTATTTAATATTTTAGAGTCTCTCATTAAATTAATACGTTTACTTTGTTTTATGAAATGTAATATGCATAAGCAGATATACAAAGAAAAGTTTGAAAGTTAAGTAATTCTTGTTAGTTGCGTAATCCTTGCTCTCAAAGAATGCTGGCTGAATTGTTTTTCAGATACTTACGCCAAAAACTGACTAATTATTTTAATATTCTTTCTGATTTATCTAAACACACCGAAATTTTCATTCATTCGGTCAAAAGACATGTATAAATATGAAAATGAAATATATTGTACATTAAATTGAATTTAATGCCGTGAAAATAGTACTATAAATTTTATAATATATTAATTTAAATCGCACGCGTAAAGAACTATTGCTTATTCAAATAAACTAAAAAGCCCTATATACTTCTGCGGAATATGCTTTCACATTTTGCACAAACAGCACTTTTTATAACACGATAATCTTTCTGGTCTAGAAAAATTTAAAGAAAAGGAATTAGAAATCGGTTTAAAGACTTAAGAGTACCAGTTTTGATAAATAAACATATTTACGCCAAGACCGAATAATCCGATAGTTCTCTGAACTTTTTTCAGACTACAGGCCTCTTGATGGATTATGAGACATTTATAATCCAGTTAGAAACCAACTTCCTCTTTGGAAATAGGTAGAAAAAATAATTCATGTTGTTTGAATTGGAAGAATAACAGTTAATTCGACCGAATATAATTTAAGATTAAAACTAAAGAAGAATTCGAAACTAGGACATACGTCAATCTCTGTAAGTAAAACACAAGTGAATAGGTTGTGCTGGTTGGAAATACTTATATTGATCCTAATTCTTCTGTATAGATCCTTGCTGACCATGCAGCTTTGTTTAATTATAGATCGTTTATAAATGTTTGCAGAAAACCAACAAATTTCCTGAAGTGAGGAGAAATTTTATTCTTCTGTAGAACGATTTTGGAAATTTAGTTTAATCACTTTTATAACTACATTGGAGACTTGGTGATAATGGTTTGTACTTGTTCATACATGCGAATAGAACAGTTAAAATCATTGGAAAGTAACTTTTTATTGGCAAATAAATTCTTTCAGCAGCAGCTTCCTCTACTGACTTCAGCATGACAAAAAGTACATACACAATTTTTTGATGGTATATTGAATATATTTTACTTGAATAATTAAAAAATAACTGATAGTGATGTGAAATATTACTGAAAACAAATTTGAAATATAATTTAATAGAGAAGACTGGAATGGAGAATAATTGAAGAGAAAAAGATAATTAAAAATATGACTTTTCATAGCTTCTACAGAACAAAAGAAAACAGCTGTATAGAATTACAGAAATAGCTGAAATAAAAAAAACCTGTCTATAATACTTAAATCTAATGGACGACAGTAAAAATCAACAAAGTTCATTAGTTTTTTCTCTCCGAGTTGTTCAATATATAATAATAGTATTTCGAAAAAATCTTATTGGAAGACAAAGTAACCCTCAGAAATTTTCCGGTGACCATGTATTATTCAAGAATTTCTTAAAAACTTTTGTGATATTTTCGAACTAGCTCTCTATTATTTGATGCACAGTCTAACTGGACAGTTTAAGCAGCATATTGGGCAACTTATAAGCTCACATTAAAATATTCATCATGCGATTTTTATCTGCATTTCCGAACGTAAACATCTTTATCACATGAGATGTAAGGAATATAAATTCATCACTGATAAACTCTTCTAAGCCCAAATCAATCTATTTTGCACTTAATTTCAAATTTTACTTGAAAGTCACAAGCAGCTTTATTTTAAACAGTTGCTCACCCAGGAAGGTGGTTGATGGACTTCATCCGCACACTTGTGTGAATATTTTCATTGCTTTGAATTGATTTTTAATTTGATTGAAAATTTCTTATCCTATGAATTGATTGAATACTTTTCATCATTTTTTATCATTACAAATTTGTGTGCAAAATATACAACCAAAGTATAAATAATTTATTTTGTTGTAAAATGACACACTACCGATAATTTCAAATGAAGGGAGATGTAATTTAATTTATTTAAGTATTTTTAAATTTGCATAAATTACTCATGAAATTGAACAATCAGAAGAGAAATCCAAGTAAGTTTCATACAGAAACTATGATAATGCCACATGATTGTGTATTTCAAGAAAGCTTACATACTATGTATGTTTCGTATTTTCCATGAACTCTGGAAGTAATGGTAAATCTTAAATCTCGGACTAAAATTCTCTAGGTTATATAGCATTTCAAAGATGTAATGATTTACTACTCTTAATTTAGCATGATGTGCATCGTGGAATTTTTTTAGATTGTTTCAGAATGAGACTAAATTTAAATTTCATAATTTTAACCAAATTACATTCTTTTTGTTGCTTTAAAGCGTACAAATTTCGTGGAGTATTTTCTTATTTGTAATTCCAGGTAAACTGAAAAGTTTAATCGTCAAATCAAGACACACATTACCTTTTAAAATGACGATTGATTAAAAGAACTATTAATTGATATTTATGTAATTAATTTTCCAGTCGCATGCCCTCAGCTATTATATTACTTTTGTCTTGCTTAATATCTTCCTAATGTTTGAAATTCTTGTCTTAGTTCTAAATAGTAACAAGGTGTAAGCATTATTTTTACAATGATTCTAAAAATTGTATTTAAGAGTGTTAGAATAATTCTATAGAAGGATGAGGGGGATTTCGAGATTTCTTTCTTCCAATTATAAATTAGTTATGCTTAATATATCTATATAAATCTATATGCATCTATCTATGTATATTTGAACATAATTGTATGCTATTTTTCTTAAAGCATTATAATCGTAATTTATTTTCACGTGTAATGACCAGTAAAAGATGGAAAAAATTTGATTTAAATTACAATAAATCATAATAAAATAAACTAAAAAATGTGATAAATAAAATTAAATCGTTTAAAATAGGACAAATCCTGTTTGCTATTTTCCTTAGTGACAGTTTTTTCGGTGTAAAAAGTTAAGAACCATATTGCAATGAACGGCTTCAAAATTTCTTGTACGTATCTTTTGTCATTAGAGTGTTTTGTAAGTATATTTTGTACAATAAATAGATTTGAGGTAACACGTTCGTACGATTTGTTGATTGATCAGGCATTCATTGTAATGCACATATATTTCTTTGCACTATAATTAATTAATTCTACCTAATGTGCTAATACTATCTTCGTTCAGCTAAAGAAATGCTATCCTATTGTTATAGTAAAAGGGAACACATGATTACTTAGAGATGTCTAAATAATAATAAATAGTTACGACAAAAATTAAAGTTATATATTACCTTCCACAATGGTTTCGCTAGAAATTGAATATAATATTTTATTTTCTATAAGCATATGATCTTTGCCTTATACTTCCAGTCTGCTTGATCTGTAAGCCACTAGAATCTGATTCTGTCTAAGATGGATTAGGCTACATATGTCATTGGATGTATAAAATATCTAACAGGATGAAAAAGTTTAGAAATGTTGGTAAATTAAAAAGAACTCACATAAGCAGTATTTTTTGTAATTTCAAGCAGTTTTTATGTGGCAGCGTGTATAGTAAATAAGAGTTATCTTTAGGGACTTCCAGAGTTATTTTGAGTGCTACTCATAATTACCTTAATTAATATAGTATAGTCCTCGTCAGAAGGAAGAGAGTTTTCATTATCTTATTTCACAAACGTACGTTATACAGAAATCGACATTATTAATATACTGGTGAATGTAATAGATATAAACAATATAAAATAACTTTACAGGATTGTTTCGCCAATTTTGTAGCAAAATTTAGGTATGTTTGATTTGAGTTGTGGAACTTTGTATATTGCTAAAGCAATGCAGGAGAATTATTTGCTTTAATGTTGTGGGTATACTAGTTATACTTAATGACATTGATATCCCCAAACTAATAACCACTTTATTTTCATAGCATCTTTTAAGTTTTACAGATGTGGACGGAGCATTCAGATGGAAAAGGTGCATTAATTTTTGTTAGTAATAAATTAATCGTAAATCAAGCATGATATTTTTAACGTATCTGAATCTAACGTGCGTAACGTAATAATATCTAAAAAGTCCAGGAAATGTAATAATAGAAAATCTACTTCTGATTATCGTAGATTATTACATGGGGGGACCATGCCTTTCACTAGAATATCCAGACGCATCTAAACAAATTTCGTCAATACTTCTTCCGTCTTCGCCATTACCACGTCTTTCTTACGGTCATGTGGGAGCAATGTGTATTCCCAGAGCGTCCCAAACATTTTCAATTGGATTAAAGTTGGGGAAGTAAGCCGATCAGTTCCTTTGCATGATCCCCTCACTTTCCTCCAGAAAATGTCGCCTGATGAAAACGGGCGTCGTCATTCATAAAAATGATAGAATTTTCTACGGCATCACGAAACACAGCCTTAAGTTTCTTAAATTTTTCTAAATTAATATGTATTATGTTAATTATAAGAAGCGTCATTTTAAAGATTCAATTCAATTTTTGCCGATTTTCTCAATGAGGAAGCGTTAAAGTTATGTTTTCGGTTGAAAGAAACTCAAATCTTATTACTATGTTTTGCCATTGAAGAATACTTAGCTCCGCAAATTTACATTTGATAAAAAAAAACCACAAAATATCATCCGGAAACAAAAGAGAAACTTTATTTTATCATCTTAAAATAAAATAAAGAAGTACAATTTTAGTTCACGCGCACGGAACATACCGGTATCGCATTTTGTAATCGTCCTACAGCAGCAAAGAAAATTAGAGAAATTTTTTATGCGATATTTTAAAAAGTTTCTTCAAATATTGCTTTGATCTCCGCAGACTAGTTTATTGTTCTTTTGCAAGTTCCTGACATTCCTCATATATACGAGGGGTGATCAAAAAGGAAGGTTACAAAGCCTGCAATGAAACGTGTACATTTTATTTCATAAAACCAATATAGCCAACTGATAGTACATACATTAGGTTATTTTTCGACATAGTCTCCATATCGGTTTAGGCACTTGTCGCTTCGTGGGATGAGTTTGAATATTCCTCCTGGTAAAAATCCTGTCCTTGCGTGTTCAGCCACGTTGTGGCGTTGTCGCACATACCCCCAGCACTAAGCGGTCGTCAATGGAGTAGAAACACACCTCCTCTCCAAAGACAAAAAGTTTAAGGTGACGCCCTCTGCCGGGAAGGTGATGACCACAGTTTTCTGGGACAGCGCGGGTGTCTTACTCGTGGAGTTTTTGGAAAGAGGGCACACAGTGACCGCTGACCGATACTGCGAGACCTTGACACGATTACGCGAGGCAATCAGGAGGACACGGCCAGGACTTCTCACCGAGGGCGTCATCTTCCTTCACGACAACGCACCACCTCATACAGCCCAGAGGACCACCACGCTGTTGAAGAAATTTCGCTGGGACATCATAGATCACCCTTCCTACATCCCGGACCTCGCTCCAAGCGACTTCCATCTCTTTCCTCACTTTAAGGAGAACCTAGGGGCCGACGATTCGCTTCAGACGAGGATGTGAAACACTTCGCCACAACGTGGCTGAACACGCAAGGACAGGATTTTTACCAGGAGGAATATTCAAACTCATCCCACGAAGCGACAAGTGCCTAAACCGATATGGAGACTACGTCGAAAAATAACCTAATGTATGTACTATCAGTTGGCTATATTTGTTTTATGAAATAAAATGTACACGCTTCATTCCAGGCTTTGTAACCTTACTTTTTGATCACCCCTCGTATAAAGTCAGCCTGCTACCTGCTTCACAAATCGCTTTAGTCTGAGTATGGAAAGGGCACTGTGGAACTTACTAGAGTTTATAATTGAACTTCTTTATTTGTGTAGTAGTCATTTACAAGTCAAAGAAAGGTTCATTAATCCCGTCAGATTAGTCTATCAGCTTTAGCTCTTCCTCTCGCGTACACAAAGATTTGTTTGATAAATTTCTGTTTGATGACGTACAGAGAGGTCTCTCAGTTTGGTATTAATTTTTGGTATCTTTCTCTGATTAACAGACATCTCTCAGTCTGATGTTAGTATAAGACAGGGGTCTCCTAACTTTTTCACTTGAGGGCCAGATTGAAAAATCCTGGAAGTTAGGTGGGCCAACAACACACAAATAAATAAATATATATATATATGGATATATATATATATATATATAAGATATAAATATAGAAGATTTACTCAAAGAAATAAAATTTATATATATATATTCCAATAATGTAAATGTATACATAAGTTGGCCTAAGGAAAAAATAACATTCAACAATATTCCTATGTATCATTCTTTGGCTTTCTTATGTACGTATGGGACGTGTGGAGTTGCTTCTGGCATATGTCTGTCCATTTTGGGTCAAATTTCGATGAGCCTATCACTAGAATGGATTTCGTGTTCGTCTGACAAGTTAGCCCTATACTTTGATTTTACAAAGATCATTTTTGAAAATGTCTGTTCGCAGATATAGGTCGATCCAAACACTGAAAGCACTGATCTTGCAAAGTTTTTATTTCTCTGAAATCAACACCCAATGATCTGCAATGAAAGAATCTGTCAGAAGCTTACTGTTTTAAAATTAAAAATAAAAATAAACTAAATATAATCACCTGTAAAATGAAAGAAAGTCCGTATTCTTGTAACAATCCTTGAAATATACTTTCAAGTATTCATTTGACGTAAGTTCAATCAATTTAAGTTGAAGTTCTATTTGCGGATTTTCGATTTGACATTGGAATGGATTTTGAAATAGCTTGATTTTTTCTGCTATAGCTGCATGATCA
Source organism: Meta bourneti (assembly GCA_933210815.1). Lineage (NCBI taxonomy): Eukaryota > Metazoa > Arthropoda > Arachnida > Araneae > Tetragnathidae > Meta > Meta bourneti. The sequence continues at coordinate 76,129,688 of OW119929.1, read as the reverse complement.
GTCTGCGAAGCGGTTTTCAAATTCCTAACGTAGTTTTGTGATAGTTTGTACTGCATAATGTGATGGGAAAGGCACACAAGTTCCGCTAGAAAACTTCATGCAAGTTTCGAAGTGGTCCAAAATTGTCTTTCCCAATTTGTTTCCAAAAAGAGCTAGTTTTGTTCTGCAAACTTTCACACGTTGGAACAAATCGTTTACAAGGGTCTTTTCGCCTTGAAGTTTCAAATTTAAAAATTAAAATGAGTGGTAATATCAACAGTAAATGCAAGCTTCCATAGCCACTGATCTGAAAGCTCTTCTCTACAGGCTTACCCTGTTCAATCATGAAAATGTCAATAGCTTGGCCCAACTCAAAAAACCTTTGGAACACATTTCCTCTGTTTAACCTCACAATGATATAGGACATCTGGATACTGACTTTCACTATCCGAAAGAAAATTCTTAAACTGCCGGTGTTTAAGAGAGTGGGATCGGATATAATTTATTGTCTTAACCTGAATTAACCGGAATAATTTATTGTCCGACCTGAATTACTTCCGACACATTTATGTTTTTTCCACACAAGGATTGTTGATGGATAATTTAATGAAAAACCATTGGTTTCTTACCTCCAGCATTTTGAATAGCATTGCATACATGCCCTACTTATCCTGTTTTACTGCCACACATATTTTACCTCGATCTGTGGTAACGCCTTTTAGTTTTTTAGATCTAATTGAAGTTTACAAAGGGTTTCATTTACCTTAGAAAAGAACGCAAGGAAAACGCTCTAAAGAGAAGTGAAAGCGTTATTAAATTGAATGCGCTCACTAACGAAAGTCATTTAATATTTTGTAATAGTTTATTTTCTATAAAACCGGCTCGAATTACACGGAATCTCGAACCTACCGAGACTCAAATTACAGCGACTTTACTGCATTTTAATTATTTTTACGATCTACGAATTTACCAAAAATTGCATGCTGTATCGGCCGGGTTTCCACGGGCCGTAGTCTGGAGACCCTGGTATAAGATATCTTTCTCAGACGTACATATAGATATCTCAGTCTGGTGTTAGTAAGATATCTTCCCGGGGCGTATAGAGATTCCTCAATCTGGTGTTAATGCAAGGATCTTCCTTGAACGTGGAGATATCTGTCTGTTTTTAATGTAAGGTAAGTTCCTCGAACGTGCATAGATCTCTCAGTCAGGTGTCAATGTAAGATAGCTTCCTCCGACATACAGAGATATCTCTCAGTCTGGTGTTCAGGTACCTTTCTTGGACAAAGATCTCTCAGTCTGGTGATAATGTAAGGTGTCCCAATCTTCCATAATGATGTTCAGTGTGTCATTATCTCCGCCCTTCAAGTAGACAATCTTTTGAATATAAGATCTCTTCTCGCTGTCATCTGAGTACAAGCGAGTCCAAATTACCATTTCACCGAATACATGCCAGCAGATTGGTAAAATAACTTCCCGTATCATCTTTTTTCTAAGCTTCCTGGAGGTCGCAGCTGAAATAAGATGTGACATGCACCTTCCATCTAAAACTGTTTTACTTTGATGCTGAAGCAGCATTGGTATAAACTAACTGCGATTTAACACAACGCTCACCACACAAAAAGTTACGCTGTTCTTTGAAGCTGCTGGAGAATATGAACGTTTTATCTGAATTGTCTGCTATTAGTAATTTTATGGCTGCGTCAAACAAAGCAGTCAATTTCTCTCTTTCTTGATTATAACGCCTTTCTTGGCCTCAATCTTGGATTTTAGTGTAATAAAATACAAGTATTTGTTCTTCAGTAATAAAGCCGGTATCAATAGTCAGTGATGATAGCAGCTTTGACACGCACGCCCACACCATAGCAGTTACCTATCATTGCAACATGTCATTTCTAATGTCTTGAGGCATTTTATTGAAGTGGAAGGTGACTTCGTTATTCTAATGTCAGTTCGTATCTTTCACAATTTCCATAGTGTGCATCAGCTAATTGTTAATCCTTTTCATTAACATAGCCAGTTATTTCATCTGATAGTACCTATACATTTAGCTTATTTCTCTTCGTGCTTTCATCAAGCCTTTCGTATTCCATTCGCCACTGTTTTGACTTATATGTTGTGCTTAGGGAGATCTGGCAAACCTATTACATCGGGTCCAGTAGAACTTGTCTCTCTGTGTGTGTTTAACAAACTATTTTTATAACATCTTAAAAGTTATTTACTTATTTACAAAAGAACGTGCTCGCCACACCGTTGCTATACTACTGAAACCAAATAGCAAATGTACTGCCACTGGCTTGCGAATAAGTACTACCACTAATATAATATAACCACTGAATATATTTGGCAACCAACTTTAAGGGTTATCCGTCAATTTTTCTCAGATTTATTCGTAAGATTTTAATAGAATAATTTTCAAATTGTTAGAAATTCAGCAAAATCATGAAAAAATTATTGTTTCCATTGGGTAATTTACCAAGAAAAACTAACTTACGTTAAAGGAATAAAAATAATGACTCGAAAGTTGATAAAAATCGATACGCCCTATTACAATCACCCTGTGTCCTTTTATTTGTGAACCTTTTTCCCGACTATCATTGGCTACCAACCCGTTCTTAGCATCTAATAGGCCGAGGTATTTCAAGCTCTAGACGTGAGATGGTCAGTTAATCCTTTCTAGGTGCTCTATTGTCCACAATACAAGCTTAATTTCACCGATTCTCTAGTGGTCACTTTCTACAGTATTTCTGGATGGTGGGCTCTCGAAGGTTATATTTCCGTCTGGTTATACCATAAGCAAAATGGTATTTGTACCAATAGTGTCTTGTATAAATTTATATACGAGTTGCATCATAGGCCATTTTCATATGAAAATGAACGAAAACTTCATAATTCTAGTAACACCCAATTTTAAGAGTAAAATTTTAAGTCTATATTAAAATTTACCTCGGAGATTAATTTTTAAATGGTTTGGTTTGTTTTTGGATTAAGTGTATGAAAAGTTTGGATCTCCTAAATTAGTTCTTCGCTTTTATGGTTTCCAAAATAATATTTCTATCCATTATTTCTATTACTTTAATAGTAGCGTGGATTACATATCCACGCTACTATTAAAGGACCTCAAAATCTCTTATAGATTTTCAATCAGTTTTAGTTTGTATTTATGATATTAAATTAATATTAGAAAAATATAAGTAACAGCCTTGATATGTATTTGATGGAAGATGATAAAAATGATATTTGTGTGTGACTATATGAAAGATTCAGCTCTTTCTCCTTGAAGAAGTTCGTCATTATTTTTGTAATATTTTGTTAAAAATAGGAGTCGATGAAATTTAAAATGACAATATAATTTCCAGAAGGAAAAACCCTAGTGATAAGCAACATCTATAGTGTATGATAATATCATCACTTACAGATTTAAATGTTACATAATAGCTTCTGCTCTGTGATTCATTATTCTTTCATGTTTATACTTCTTTTCAAAGTCGCCTAAGTATATAAAGATTAAAAACATACAGTAAAGTTGAGCTACATGTGGATATAAAAATTAGGTTTAACATTATTAGAAAAACTAAAAACTTTTGAAGTAGTGTCACAAATAAAAGATGAATATATGCTAATTTACTAAAAGATGCATCTGTTTAGAACCGCTGTACTGAATGAAAATGCTGAAACATGAACAACAAATAGCTGTTCAATACCTATCTTGTGTTTCGTAGAATACTGCTTCTTGCCCAGTATAAACTGCATGGAACAGCATTTGGCGAAATCACCAACATTCGAAATACATATTTTAGTTAAAATTTAAAGTTAACAACATTCTAAATACATATTTTAGTTTAAATTTAAAGTTAACAACATTCGAAATACATATTTTAGTTTAAATTTAAAGTTAACCCTGTTTATGGTAATGCATAGATACACATTATATAACTCACTACTGAATGACACTAGTTCTTCCCTCCTTTACTCGCGGCGAGGAAGGTCTTAATTAAAAAAGCGATTGTAACAATACTATTCTAGGGTGACATATTTAAAATCGGGTTTTCCTCTCTTTGTTTACTTCTGTGGTGATGATGACAGATGTTTTGCTCCACCAAAATAGCCAGTGATCATTCTTTTAAACTTGTATTATCTATTAGTCATATCTTTAAATTTTTTAATTTTGACTTCCCGTTTATATTACTGCATAAAACATGTCAAATAAAATCCGCATTTTTACTAGTTCCAAATATAAACAAATCAATATATCATCACCGAAAATGAGGAGACTAAAATACTTTCATTTAGAAATATTCAGTCTCGTACCTAAAAATTATTTTTTACCACTATTTTAGGAGGACATATCTCAACTCGCGTTTTCCTCTGATTGTTTACTTCTGTCCTAAAGATGTTAAAACATATTTCTCCACCGAAAGAGCTATTGAAATTTTTTTTTACATATTTTATCTTTAGTCATATTTTGAAGTTTTCGAAATTTCTACTTTCCCTTTATGTTACTGCATAAACATGTCGAAGAATAAAATCCTAGGTGCAAAATATAAACTGATCAATATCTGATCACCGAAAATATAGACTAAAATACTTTCATATAGAAATCTTCAGTGTTGTACCTAAAAAACAGTTTCTACCATAATGGAAATAATTACTAAATGAAACTCCCTTTGTTGCCCGATCGGTAGTGGACATTAGCGGTCCTACTTCAGTTTACGGGAAGAGGGGGTCCACGATAGTTCCCATAGGATGACGCAAATGTGGATAAGGCAGGGGGGACGGGGGACGAAGTGAAGAAGTAGAAGCAAAGTGTTCTCTTGACATCAACAGCTCGGCAGGAATCAGACTCTCCTCCCCCATCGATCTCCACCCCCGCGTCTTCATCTTCAGCCTCCCCCTGCGTTTAAAGATAGTGCGGTGGCTGCAGCTGTACGGGAGGAGGTGGAGCGAGGCAGGGGTTCTGGGGTGTTGCCAAATCCACGTACTTAATACGCGGTGACCCTGAACATTCGCAGGCAGCAGATCATCGCTGGACGGATGTGTCTTGATTTTGAAAGTGGAAATTCTCTCTCCCTCTCTGTTTCTCTCACCCACTCGGTGGAATAACAAGAGCGGACTGCTGCTTAACGATTATTTTCGGACCCCGAAGCGCAATAAGTTCCGGAATTCGTTCCGTGGTGGGATTTCGGTGTTTACTTTTTGGTGGAATTCGGATGGTTTACTGGGAATTATGTTCCCGAATATCGGTGTGTGTGATTATTTCGTGGCTGACGTCCGGGACAAGTCCAGCCTACCAGTTTGTTGGAAATGTTTAGCTGTAGAAGGAAGAGAAGATTGGTCGAACATTGAAGTATTGACTGGTTTCAGAAATTAACGTTGAAGAAATATTGGTTGGTTTCAGAAATAAACGTTGAAGAAATATTGGTTGGTTTCAGAAATTAAGGTTTAAGAAATATTGGTTGGTTTTAGATGCTTAACTTTGAAGAAGTATTGGATGGCTTCAGGCATTTAGGATTTTAGAAGTATTTGTTGGTTTCAAGCAATTATATAATGAAGTATTTATTAGTTTCAAACACTTATATATTGAAGAAGAGAAAGTATTGTTGGTTTCGGAAATGAATCACTGAGGAGATATTTATTAGTTTCAGGAAAATAACGAGGAAAAATTAGCTTAAGACACCTGAATTCGATGGTGCATTTATTGGTTTCAGACATTTACCTCTGAAAGATTGGTTGTTTCAGACATTTACAACCGAATGGTTGGTTTCAGACATTTACAACCGAAGAATTGGTTGGTTTCAGACATTTAACATTGAAGTACTGATTAGGAATAGATGCTTAAGAAACTATTCAGACTCTTAAAATTAAATGAGGGTTATTACTTAATAAGCGGTGACCGTGAATATTCGTAGGCAGCATATCATTACTAGACGGAAGTGTCTTGATTTGGAAAGTAAAATTCTATCTCATCTGTTTCTTTCACCCTTTCGATGGAATAACAAGATCTTTTTAAAGATTATTTTCACACTCCGAAGTGCAATAAGTTCCAGAATTCGTTCCGTGTTGGGATTTAGGTGTTTACTTTTTGGTTGAATTTGGATGTGTACTTGTAATTATATTCCCGAATATCGGTGCGATGTGATTATTTCGTCACTGACGTCCGGGACAAGCCCAGCCTACCAGTTTGAGAGAAATGTTTAGCTGTAGAAGGAAGAGAAGATTGGTTGAACAGTGAAGTATTGATTGGTTTCAGAAATGAACTGTGAAGAAATATTGGTTGGTTTCAGAAATTAACGGTCAAGAAATATTGGTTGGTTTCAGAAGCTTCACATCGAAGAAGTATTGGTTGGTTTAAGACGCTCAACGTTGAAGAGGTATTACTAGGTTTCAGACGCTCAACGCTGAAGAGGTATTACTATGTTTCAGATATTTAGCATTGAAGAAGTATTTGTTAGCGTCAAGCATTTGTGAATTGAAGAAGTATTTGTTCATTTCATAAATTTAACATTGAAGAAATATTTATTAGTTTCAGGAACATATATACATTGAAGAAATATTAGTTTCAGACACTTAACTTCCGATGGTACGTTTATTGATTTCAGATATTTACCTCTGAAGAATTGGTTGGTCTCAGACATTTAACACATCGAAGAAATATTTGTTAGCGTCAAGCACTTTATATATTAAAGAAGTATTTGTTAGCTTCAAACACTTGTATATTGAAGAAGTATTTGTTGGTTTCAGAAAAATTTGACACTGAAGAAATGGTTTTGTTTCAGGCACATATATTGAAGAAATATTATTTTCAGACACTTATCTTCGATGGTGTATTTATTGGTTTCAGACATTTACCTCCAAAGAATTGGTTCGTTTCAGACATTTAACATTGAAGTACTGATTAGGAGCAGATGCTTAAGAAACTATTCATACTTTTAACACTCAATGAGTGTTATTACTGAACATATGATGATACGATGATCCTGAACACACTAGAGGTAGGTAGTAGATCATTATTGGACGTAAGTGCATCCTTAGTTAAAATTCTCTCTTCTCTGTTTCTCTCACCCACCCGGTGGAATAACTAGAAAGGACTGCTGCTGAACGATTATTTTCGGACCTGAACTGCAATAAGTCCCAGAATGGGATTTTGATATTTATTTTTGGTGGAATATTCAGATAGTTTGCTGGGAATTGTATTCCGTAATATCTATGCGGTGTGATTATTTCAACACTGACGTCTGGGACAAGTCCAGCCAACAAGTTTTTTGGAAATGTTTAGTTGTAAAAGGAAAGGTATAATGATTGTTTTTAAGCATGCCACTGAAGTACTTATTAGTTTCGAAAATTCGTGTCGAAGAAATACTTTTTAGGTTCTTATGTTTAATACTGAAGAAGTGTTTTGTTAGTTTTCAGACCTAAAAAATTACAATATAACTATGTACTAAAATATTAAACTTATATATTTACGAAGTATTCGTTGGTTTCATAACCTTAAATTAAAAATTATTGGTTGTTTTCAGACATTTAAGCATTGAAGAAGTATTTGTTTCAGACGCTACTTACAGATGTATTCGTTTCAGACACATATATTGAAGAAATAGTGGTTTCAGACACTTATATATTGAAGAAATAGTGGTTTCAGACACTTATATATTGAAGAAATAGTGTTTTCAGAAACTTTACATTGAAGAAGGATAGTTGATCTTACTCCTTTTTCATTGAAAAAGAATGGTTGATCTTACTCCTTTAGCATTGAAGAAGAATGATTGACCTTACTCCTTTAACATTGAAGAAGTGTTTGTTAGTTTCGGAAGTTTAACATATATTGAGGTATTGTTGTTCAGACATTTAACGTTGAAAAAGTATTTGTTAGTTTCAGAGATTTTACTTTACAGAAGTATTCGTTTCAGACACTTGGCGTTGAAGAAGAATTGGTTGGCTTCAGACATTTTCCACTTAAGAGGTATTGGTTGGCTTCAGACATTTTCCACTTAAGAGGTATTGGTTGGCTTCAGACATTTTCCACTTAAGAGGTATTGGTTGGTTTCAGGCACTTAAATATTGAAGAAATATTGGCTTCAGTCATCTAACTTCGATGGCACATTATTTTGTTTCAGACATTTACCTCAGTATAATTGATTTGTGTCAGACACTTAACTTTGAAGTATTGGTTAGGAGCAAATGCTCAAGACACTATTCGGATACTTAAAATTGAAGAAGTGTTATTGCTTAATACGTGGTGACCGTGAACATTCGCAGGCAGCAGATTCTTGATTTTGAAAGTGAAACTTCTCTCCCCTCCTGTCTCTCTCACTTACTCCTTTTAATACTGTACTTGGTGGAATAACAAAAGATGACCGCTAGTCCGTGGTGGGAGTTTGGTATTTATTTTTGGTGAAATTTGCAGTTTTTGCTGCTAATTATATTCCTAATATCGAAGCTTTGTGATTATTTTGACATTGATATCCGAGTTACTCCAGTTTTCCCTTTTGCTGTTGGAAATGTTTTGCTTGAAAGGAAGTGAAGATTATTTTGTTTTAGACATTTAACTTATAGAAGATATATTTTGTTTTATTCACTTAAATTGAAAAAGCATTGGTTTGTTTGAGTCGTTTAACTCAGAAAATGTATTTTTAAGTGTTAATCTTTTAACTGTGAAAAAGCCTTAAATAGTTTCAGACTCTTAACGTTAAAGTATTCATTTGTGCCAGGCACTTACTGAGAAGTATTGTTGACTTTCGATTTACGTGAAAATTTACTGAGAAAGGATGCTACTTTTCACTTTAAATATGAACATGGTCTTCATTTCTTGACTGGAACCATTTTAATAAAAGAAAACTCGACCTTATGGTTTAGAGTCAATTTTATAGTCACAGCCTTACAGAAAGAGTTGACAACTTAAAAATTCTATATCAATCCGGTATTCAAGTTTGGTTCTCGATTGATTAACCAAACAGAATCGTACATAGTAAGCATCATCACTTGTACTTTAAGTACAAGTGATTCACAATTACTGCTTTTTTATTAAGGGTATCAGACTGAATTGTGATATATAGAGGATTTACAAGTGTTACCATTAGTGTAGCACTTTCAACTTGTACAGCGCACAAGATGGGTGTCATGTTAGATAAATAAGTAAATTCAATAGATTTAGGGGTTGATTAACTTTTGTTTTTCTGAATAAAAAGAAATATATTGAGTCCATACGATATATTTAAAATACATCAGTCCGTATACACCCTTTCATAACATACATATTACACATGTAAAGCATAAACTTTCAAGGAAGAACTATTTTCAATGAAATGTTTTCTCAATCTCTGAAACTTTTTAACTCTCCGAATTACTAGTAATTAAAATATTCTTTTAAAGAAAAATCCGGGTTTTTTTTTAGATTTAAGGGGACACAGTTCCCTAAAAATGACCAAAAATATAATTTTATTGTTTTTTATTAATTGTAGAACTTTAACAAATACAAGCGAAATTGTATAGCTGTAGATCCGTTATAAAGCGAGTTATTAAAGCTTTACTATCAAATGTCAGAAAGAAAACTGACCAATTTTTAAACTATAAAATTCTTTTTCTAAGCTTTTGTTTTTCAGGGCTGCAATGCATTTAAAATACTATTTTTGTAATAAATGTGGAGACAAAACCTTTTGTGTCTTTTTTATGTATTTGATAACTTTGTGCATGGAATAAGGATTTATGAGATTAGTTCATTTAAAAAAATGATTAAATCAATTATGAGTTGTGTTTTACTAATTGATTTCAATATTTTTATAGTATCGGTTATAAAAATGTTTGTAAAAATAATTGACAGTAGTACATGCAAACACAAGCACACAATTATGGAAAGACTTAAAGTTGCAGGAGTAGGAATTTTAAAACAACGAAATATTTTTTTAAAAATTGAGTCTTAAAAATTGTTTATGCAAAAATTATTTATTATTATATTTTTTATGTATATATTTCATGTTATTGGAATAAGGTACACTAAAGCATCTTGTAATTATAAAATCGAAAACAATTGTTCAAAGTTTACTCTGTTACAAAATAAAACCAGTATGGTACCGATACTGAGTTACCATTAAGTATTTAGTAATTTTACTTCTTCCAACAGTATTTCTCATAGCGATGAAACAATTGTCACAGAAAATGTAATATGAAAATAAAATCCACAATACAAATGTCCAGTAAATTTAATCCAGGGATTTCCTTCAATAAATATTCATAATAGTTTTCGTATTTTCAGTGCCTGGGTTCAATGAACACTTTGCTTTGGATATTTTTGAAAGTACAACACAGTGAACATTTTCTAAACAAGAAGCTAAGCTAAAGTTTCCAAGAAAAGGTTGAAATAGATGTTTAAATTTAAATAAATTTCCAAAAATGAAAAAGAGCTCCTATCAGACTTTATGTTAAATGACAACATTCAAAAGTATTAATCTGGATAGATATGGAAATTCGTGTTAATTTATGAAAATAAAAAAGTTGATAACAGATTGAGTGTATGAAAGAAGTTCTATTCTAGAATTTCATTCAATAACGGAAAAAAGGATAACAGTGTTTTAAAACAATCTCTTATTCATGTTCTTAACAAGGTGTTATCTCCCTGTCGGTTTCAAAACATATTGTCCTCTTACGATGTAATAACTGCTAATTTCTTAAGTTTACATGGAAGTAAAAAATTGACCATGCTGAGACAATTTTCATAATTGACTTTTGATATACGTTTTTTATTTTAGTTTAGAATGATTTTCCAATGCATATTTTAAGATTTATAAGTTGTAGTAGTTATAAATGCAAATTGTAATTTTCTAAGAATTAAGGTTCAATCTCTACACAAACATTATTCAAATGAATTTTAGTTATCTTAAAATAGCCTACTGCCTAATATTATATTTTATTATGTTTAGTACAATACGTTTCTATAAAGTTAAAATACGATAAAATAATTTCTAGCCCTCTGAGGATTTCATATGCGTATATCCGTTCTGTAATCTACAGTCTTCACTGCATGACTTCTAACCAGTTAACCTGACCAATTGAATCTTTCCCAGTATTGTTAAGAACAATCGGTCTGGTTAGTTGGTCATTCTGGGTTGTGGGGAAAAAGCAATACTACACTGATAAAAAAATCCCGTGACGCTGAGAGGGTTATATATATATTTTTGAATATAAAAAGCAATACTACACTGATAGAAAATCTCGTGACGCTGAGCGGATTAATCGTACATGAATTTTTGAATTTCGACAGCTTTTATACTACACTGTTATGAAATCTCGTGAATCTGAAAGGGTTAATAAGAAATTTTTGAGTCTTGAAAGCAATACTACATTGATAGGAAACCTTGTGACACTGAGAAGGTTAACCCGGAAAAGCCAGAATTATTTTTTTAAATTTCAGTTCCCTTTTAGTATATTTTTTACGTTATTACTGCAGCAAAAGCCAAGGGCTTCCTTCACTCCCTTATAAAACGATATCTGCTATCAAACTTGAAAAAAATTGATATTCATAGGAAGAAATCGTAAATTTCTGAAGTCATTTTCACTGGTACCAAGCGGTATTGCACGGCTTCACCGGGTTAGTTTTAATGCATAAATATTTGAATTTCCAAAACCATACTACACTACTAAGAAATCTCGTTACGCCTGAGGATGTTCATAATAAATTTTTACATTTCAAAATGAAACATTATATAAGCAGTTATATAATAGGCCCCTACCCAAATTATTCCCTTGATCCACAGTTCGCGAATAACTAATCGATTATAGTAAGAAAAATGTGTCACATGCCAGCACTCATTAAAAGCGAATTTGTGAAACTCCTTAGACCCGACGCTATTAAAATGTCTCCCCCCTCGCGTCCTTTTAAACGTAAATTCCGTTCGATGCGCGACGGGAGCCACCTCACTTTTTCAAACACGCAGGCCTTTAAACTGTTTAGACTAGAGCGCTCGAAAAGAAGTAAAAGCTCATACTCAAATACGAGCGAAAAAGAGAAGACAGAGGGGATACACGCAAAAAAAAAAGGCAACACAAAGAACAAAACTCGGATGTTCCTTCGTGTGTTTGCGAATTTCCTAGTTATGCTCAAAAGGATACCAAAGAGGCTAGACAACACGCCAGCAAATAAATAAATACCGGCGAAAAATAGAGTCTGAATAATAATAGTAGGAAGAGGAGGAGTATGAAAAAAGGGGACATATAAGAGGGAACGAGCGAAGGAAGTGGGACAGACGCACCAGGAGAAGGGGGATAGCCGAAGAGGCATCTCCAATCTTCTTTTTCCACGTGCATAATGAGGCGTAATATCTGTACTAGGCAAACAACGTACCAGGGTCCCTCTTTTCCTTTTTGCCTCGCTCTCTCGTTAAAGGCGTCGCCGCTAACAGAAGGAGTTTGGCGCCGTGCCAGAGTGTTTGGCAGTGCCAGGGGGGTGGCACGAGGTTGTTGCGTGACGACCACCCTACCCTTTTCCATATCGTGCCGTGGGAGCAGGTGACTGTAGCACAAAAGGGTTACGCCTTATTGTGCACGAGGAGGGACGGAAGAGGAGAGGGATCAGTTCGATTCATCCGGATGCGGAGAGCGGACGGAAGATACCAGGGCGGCCCGCCTTTGGGCATGTTCTGGCCCCTCTCACAAAGCCCACGCTCTCCACCGCTATCTGGCCGTCCCTGGCTTCCATTGTGTGGTCGTTTGATTTTTGCTCGTCCCCCCTTCGCGCTGGTTAGAGGGAGAGAAAGAATGGGAAGTCGGATGGGTTTAATTAGTTAGTTGAGTTAATTAAAATCCCATTGAGAAAGTGGTGGGTTGCTGATAGGGGGCTTCTGCCGGTTCCGATGGGTGCGAGATGTCAATTTTTGCGGAGGGGTGAGTTGAACGTGGGTATTTATCGCTGTGCATGTCGAATGGATTCTTTTAATGCGTGTTAGATTGGTGCATGGAAAAATCTCGTTACAAAATGCAATTTTGCAGGCTAGTTGGGTTTCGTGGAGCAAGTGTCATATTTAGCCAAGCTGCGCGTCACATTAAACACAGACAACGTCAAGAAATGGACACAGACAGACAAGGAAAGGCTTGCTGATATAAAAGAGAGAAATGTTGATTGATTTCTTTTAGTGTGTGTTAGATTGGTATGATTGATGGTTGGTTGATTTTGGATTTTATGGCGCAAGGGTCGTATTTAGCCAAGCTGCGTCACACAGAAGACAGACAGCAGCAAGTAATGAATACGGACAAATGTATGACAAAGAAAGAAGAAATGTCAATTGATTTCGTTTAGTGTGTGTTAGATTGGTGTAAGATTGATGGTTGGTTCGCTTTTTGGATTTTATGGTGCAAGGGCCATATTTGATCAAACTGCACTAAACACAAGACCACAAGACAGACAACTTTAAACAATGGACATTTGCAAGCAGAGTTTTACTAACATAGAAATGTCGAATGAATTCTAATAACGCGTGGTAGATTAGTAGCTGGCTGAGTAAAAAAATATCTTTACAAGTTACCATGTTACAGGTTGGTTGAATTTCACTGTGCAAAAGCTATATTTCGCTAAGCTGTTCCAAATTCAAAACAGACGACGTCTAGTGACGGATATACACAAACAATGATAGTTTTACTGATACAGGAGAGAAATACAACCATGGCAAGTCACAGGAATCAAACCTGTGCCGCTTATAACTCTCACGTTGATATCCCAGGGGACGAACTTACTGAGCTATAGCGGCCCCGTCATTTTACAGGAAATTCTCATGAGTTTTGCAATGCTCGTAGCGTTCGTTTTACATCACAGTATTACGTTGTTGTTAAGTATCAAATGAAAGTGTTTGCTGCTACTTACTCACATCTGTCCCTCGGTACTTTGGTATTGTGTATTATAATTAACATCACACTGGAGCAACACAACTGGCTATTAGTGATGGTCCGGGATCAATCTCAAAGGGAAAGATCCGAGGACTCTGACCCTCGGTCTATAAAATCTTAGCAACCAGCTGATGTTAGGCCTCGATTATTTGAATGGAAAAATCAATGGCAACAAATCCAATCCGTTCTTAAAATTGAACCTATTTCTTAGTTCCTGAAGGAAAGTTAGTGCTACATTAATTACTTTTTACGAATTCACTTTCGTTTAAAGAATTTTAAATCTTTAGTGCATGCAATATTTGGCACAGTTTGGCCAAACATGGCTCTTGCGCGCCTTTTAAAATCAAGCAACTAACTTTTCAAATTGATTGATTAAAATATACAATTTTCACGTACCCAGAATAGTCTGAACGAGTCAGAGACCACTTGTTTTAGTAATACATCACCTATACCATTCCAAGGTCACTAGAATAACGTGTCTAAATTTCGGGACCTTGTCAGTCTAATTGCAAGTTAACTTTACCGTTTCCATGCTCCACCCATTTTATTTTAGTCGACGATGGTGTTATTGGATTTTCAGAGGAAAGAAAAATAAAGATAAACTTTCCTAGGATTAAAATTAAAAATGTGTTTCAAAAAGAATTTAGTGAAGCAATCAACCTATTTAAATATGTGTTGAATTATTCCAAAATATGTAAAGTATCCTACTTGAAGGGGGTCATCGAATTTAGTGGCATATGAGCTGAAAATATACATAGTCAATCGTTTTTATCAGATAGCTAAGACAAGGTCACAATAGTTGTGGAGTTGTTTTATCTTCTCAATTATATTTATTTGTTAATTATACAAACCTGTGTGTCATTCAGTGAGTTCAAATCAAACAAAAAGTGGAACTTTATTTACGACGTAGTTATTTCAATTAACGTCTCACTGGAGCAACACAGTGGGCAATTGGCGAAGGTCCGGAATCAAATCCGAAGACAACACTACGTAATTTTGAACCATGGTCAGATGACGTTATTTACGAGTAAACATCGTTAAATAAAATGCTACGGAAGAACCTAGAGCTCAAATGGATTGCAGTCTCAAAATTAAAATTATCATTTTATTTCAAACAATTCTTTTTCAGAAAGAAGATATTTTAGAGAGGGGATAAGAGCAGCACAGCTATATTTTTTCTTCTAACTTTTTAAATATGTGCGATGTGTTTATTTTATCAATGTTTCCGGTTGTGCCTCCTATACATGTAGTTTGGCACTACTGGATACTCCAGAATGACATCCATTAAAAATATATGGTCATATTAACAAGTATACTTCTAAGTTGTTATAAAAAAAGTAAATGTGCGATTTTGGAGAAACTTTTTTAAAGGACATCTTGGGCAGTGCAATGCGTATACATGTGCATACATGGCAGTGCAGTGCACTATACATGTTGCAATCATCAATTAAAAAAATAAACACATCTTCCTCAATAATCTATCGTTGACTTACGAGTGAAACACTCTGTTGACTTACGAGTGAAAAATTCCGAGAAATATATTTTTAGCTTTTAGACCAGAATGTTCGTGATCTTCAAATTGCTGAAATGTGTGTGTGTCAATTTACAAATGGATGAATGGATATATAGACATGCACACACACAACTGATAACTTTCAAACAATTTTGAAAACATACATTCATTTAAGTGAATAGGATTGAGGAGGTTAGAATCAATTTTAGCCTGTAAGTTGAAATAAATGAAAATGAAAGGATTATCGTTTTTACTTTTCTTATAACATGAATATGCCGACGTAAACCATAATCACATTGAAGAGATATGCGTCAACTCAAGTGTCATTAAGTATATTAGTTAAGGGTTTTTAGCAATCGGAATTCAAAACATTTATCACCTTTAAGACAGTACAAATCTCGAAAATACGATTATCTCAGAACAAGTACGATTCTCTTGTACAGTTTTCATTGTCAGCACGATTCTCTAATCATAAAATTGAAGCAAACGAAGGAATTGGTGCTTTTACTTTAAGCTTCCTTATGATATGAATACTCCGAAGTAAACCACCGTATACACATCGAAGAGATAAGCGCCAGTTTTTTACAGTAATAAGCTGAAGAGTTTTAATAAACAGAAGATAAAACTTCAGAACCTTTAAGCCGATTCTCTAAGAACAAGTACGATTTTCATTTCCAGTACGATTCTCTAAAGATAAACTTAATCAAAAGAGGAATTGGTGTTTTTTACTTTAAATTTCCTTATGAAACGAACGATATTTCTTAAGTTCCCGAAGTAAACGACCGTATTCACATTGAAGAGATAAGCCCAGTTTTTAAACATTAACAAGCTGAAGATTTTTAGCAAAAGGAATTTAAAATATTTGTCACCTTTAAGTAATCACGATTCTCGCAAATTAGATCCTCTAAGAACGACTGCAATTTTTATCGCCACTTCGATTCTCAAAATACTAATCAAAGATAAGCCCAGTTTTTAAACAGTAATAGGCTGAAGATTTTTAGTAATCGGAATTTAAAACATGCGTCACCTTTAAGCCTGCACGATTCTCGAAAATTAGATCCTCTAAGAACTGCAATTTTTGTCGCCACTTCGATTCTCAAAATACTAATGACACAGGCTTCCACCCCCAAGAGCATTTCCCTGCCAACAATTAAGCCCCAGTAAGATGAAGACACTCCAGAAAGAGAAGGAATCAGAAGAAGACAAATATCTCGCGCGGAAGACACACTCCAATCTCTGGTTTTCCGCTAGATGTGGTGCCCAAACCTGCCGCCCAATTTCCCCTCATCAGTTAAGCAACCATCATCCAGAAACAGATAAGGAGAGCTCCACCCGGGCAGAGGAAGCCCGTGGACCATTAGTCTGGGCTGACAGTGTGAAATCCTCCCTACAATGGTCCATTGTGGCCGCCTGGAGAGAAGAAGACAATCCATGGCGATCGATCAATCAATGGTTCTGGTCCAGATGGTCGTGGCTGGATTGGAGTAAATTGCTAAGAATCACTGATTGAGCCCGGGTCCTGTCACTGGGAATACTTGTTGGGTTATTAAAAGACGGGGAGGAAAGGCTTCTTTCGGGGTTTGCGCCCGGGTTTGAAATATGCTGGTGAAGGGGGTCGTGACACGGAGTAATAACTCCAGTCAAGTGATTTACAAGGAGCGGGGCTTAGGCGTGCGGGAGAAAGAAGTGGGGTTGAGATGTGTGGGTGTTTAATATCAGTTCGCATTGGAACAAGCAATGGAAATGAAAGAACGAGAGAGGTATTAAGATGAAGGAAGGATTATGGGGAATTTGGAAACAAGATAAAATTACGTTTTGAATTCGTGAAATTACATGTACTAGCAGATCCGCGCATAGCAAGTATCATATCTATTGATGGAAAAGTGTCGTTACTCATACATAGATCTTTAATGAAATAGACTGAATATTTGAGTGAAGTTTTTCATGCCATTTCTTCCGTTCGCTCGGTTTGGAGTTATATCACAAGATTGAGGGAAAATGCTTGAATCCTAATGTGGGACTAATTATTGAATGGTTAAAGTGGATATCCAACGTGATTACAAACACTAGTCTGCACTGGTTCGATAGCCAATCGGCCCATAGGTGATTCGGAAGCCTACGTGACTTACCCTTCTGAGTTCTTGCGACAGGGTCTCCGCCCACATTCTCTGTGAAGATCGGTGGAAGATCATTAGAAGATCGGTCTATTCACATTTCCTATCATATTTCAATCCATTTACAATGAATCAAGCATCTATATTCTCTGAATATTTTATATTCGGAGAATACATTCTAGTATCTATCTCGTCTGGTGATCAGAGTATCGGAAAGATTGCATTAAATAATTGTAGATTACATTTATGGTTTCACACATGGAAAGGAACACTTGTTAGAAAAATTTATTCATTTATAAAAGACCGAAAAAGAACGATACCAAACGAAGAACGCTGATCAACACTTTTTAGCACTCCGTGTCCAATTCTTCTAAATACCAAAATGGGCCACTGTAGTCCGGTTTGAAGAGTAACGGATTAGCAACCAGAGAGTTGCGAGTTCGAGTCCAACCAAAGATCATCGTGTAGAAAGGGGGATGGTGCACGTTAAATCTGCCGTGTCCTCAAATGTCCTCACGTTGACGGGATGAGGAAGTCAGAGCGAGGTGCTAGCTCAGGTGTGACCTCGTCATCTGGCAGTGGTTCAAAATTGCGTGGGGTTCTCCTCGCATCTTTTCCTTCGAGGGACCGTCGTGACTAGCCCGTTGTGGTGCTCCTGTGCGATGTTAATTATATACCTACCTACCTATCTAAATTCCAAATTATATGTTTATCACATTCCATATCATGGTTACATTTTGTATCCCCTGATTAATAATACATTTACTAATGCTATAGTTTTCCCATACTTAATAAATATGATATCAAGACAATGGCTCAATACGCTAATATCAGTTGCACGAGCGCATTAAAATTATATCCAAGAATCGCTTGCATGCTCTCACAGTGCTCTAACTTGCTACCTCGATCAGTAATGACAGCGTCGTACAATTGCCATACGAACTGACCAGCTGCCGACATCACCCTGTTGCACATCCGGGTTATGAATGTGTTCATACCTCCATATGGTAATGCGGTTTGTTCTGAGCTCCCTATATCTTTAAATTTTGTAGCTGAATCTGACATAATTCAGAAATAATGGAAAACCATTAGATTATAGCTGTGTCGTCTCCTAGTCTTATAAAAGAAATTTTACCCTTCGGAGAGTAACGTAAATTATGTGTTTAGAATATGTGCATTTGAAATATTCATCAAAGCTTGGATATATTTCAGATGTAGTAACTACATTAAAGTACTAAAGACCTTTTGCTGTTTGATAGTATAAAATATCTTGCTATCTGCTACGAAATCCAATTGGATAACGCGTTAAAGAATTGTTTATAGGTCAGTTGGGTAGACATACTTGCTATGGGCAAAATGAATGTTTCTTTCGCTCCCAAATTCATGCATGGTAGTAGTAGTTGAATTTACCTCGCACTGGAGTAACACAATAGTCTATTGGGATCAAGGGAGACCTAAATTGATATCAATGCCACGTGTTGCAACTGTGTGGACAATAAATAAATGAAAGAAACCAAAAAGACCCACAGGTTCATAAAGAACCATTAGACATTGATTACA
The DNA here is from genome assembly GCA_933210815.1 of Meta bourneti. Lineage (NCBI taxonomy): Eukaryota > Metazoa > Arthropoda > Arachnida > Araneae > Tetragnathidae > Meta > Meta bourneti. The sequence continues at coordinate 76,110,653 of OW119929.1, read as the reverse complement.
GACTATTTTTCTTTCTATTCTAATGTGCTATTTTTTTTCATTAAAATTTGTATTTTTGATGACACTATAAACCTTTCTAGAAGCATCTTGTAACAAATCCTAAACCTTCAAATAACGTTCACAACTTCATATAAAGTTGATTATTATGTATTTATAATTATCTGCTTTCCACTTCTGCTAACTCAGATTTGACCTCGTCATCTGACCGTGATTCAGAAATACGAGATGTTGTCCTTGGGATTGTCTGAACGACGTGTTGTCGTCTTGCTCCTCAGGATTTATCCAGGATCATCGCCAATAACCCATTGTGTTGCTCCAGTGCGACGTAAATAGAACTACCTACCTGCCTAAACTTATGTTATGTGTTTCTTTTTTCTCCAAATAAACTTCAATAAATTTTCTTTTGAATTCGTAATCATATCTACGCGACAATATCATCAGGAAATGATTCAGCGCATCTACTACTTATATTGAAACACCTTCATGGAGCAATTTAAAATTCATTATCTGGATTCAAAATGGAAATGTTTTCATTGCATTAATATAAGCGAAAGCTTTGAAATTCGATTCGCATTAAAAAAAGTTCCTAATTCCTAAAGCTATATAGACCGTCACTTAAACCCTTATTCTCTATATAAAGTTATTTTATCTTCCTCAATTCCTTTTTTCAATCGCAGAAACTTTGAAAATATCTATGTTCATGGCCATCCGTTGAGGAACGAAATAGACAAAAAACGGAACGACAAATGCAGTCGGTCCGCGCAGAAAAGAATATCTCAATACGACCTCCACTATTCCAGAACGTTAAGCAATCCAACGAGATTTTCCCGATGATGTTAGACAATGGAATTTCCGGGAAAATAATTTACTGTAAAAACAAGAATAAAAAAGATTTCCGGAGGGGTTATTCGAACGATTGAGGGTGCCATTCTTTAACTGGGAAAAGAGACGTGGAATTCCAGCAGACCAGAGGTTGGACCGGGATTCCGTCCGAAATCGTCTGCCGTTTGCACGCTGCCACCAAAGGGCGACTATAAAAGAGCTCTCAAAAATAAAAGAACTGTATTCAGACGATGACATCTATCGTCTGCTAGTCGTAATCATAAAAAGAAACTGTGCCCCCGTGAGTGTCGTGAGAGGGAGAACGGTTCAAAATCAAAGATATAGGGAACTCCGCGATTTTTCCAGACGAAAAAAATAAAACGATTTCAATCGATGAGACCTTGGCAAAAATTTTCCCGCTCTTTATACTATTTTCTCCCACTTCTCCATCTTTTTTTCCGCTCTCGAAAAGTACTCGGTATATTCTCGAAGAGATAGAATAAAAAATGAATTGGAAGAGAGAGAACTGTAATGAACTTTTTTCTTCCCTGCTTCTGGTCCGTACTTGCATCGCATCTATTTTTTCGAATGGAAATTGTATATTGTTCCGGATCATTCCCAAAACTTGTAGACTTTATTGTCAAACTTGATCTTATTCATCGCAGGAAGTTTTTCAGCCGATCGCGGAGTTCCGCTGTGCAGAGGCAGCGGTCAATATGAGAGAAGTCCAAGTGGATAGCCGGAGCGGACAAAGGACAGCAGTAGGGGTATCTTCTACAGCTGTTTTCCACAGGAAGGGTCAGTCTCCATTGTGTTTTGTATAACATCCAACCGACTAAAATCGTATGAAATGACTGGACTACGTTTTACTTCTAACAATGGCTAAAAAGTCTAAGCCATTGTTAGAAGTAAAACGGGGGTTAGTTTTTTCAATGGTAAAGACGAAAAAAATCTATAAATTCCTCTGTTCTAGAATTTATATCGTAATATAAGCTGCTATTTATTAACCTCCATTACTATAGAAGATCATTGAAAACGGCTTTTATTATCGTACATTATTGTAAAAATTCAGTTGGTATGAATTTTTCACATTGATCAATTTAATAATTTAATATAGAGCATATAATTTGAACAGGTATATTAACAGTTATTCTATTATAGCATAATACGTGGAATTTCTAAGCAGTGATTAGATAAGTTTTGCATTTATGATGGATCTTCAGTGTAAACAAGTAAACTTGATGGAGATTTCACTTCCTGTTATACTATATATATATATATATATATATTTCCTCATGTTAAATATCGGGTTACACACTAAAATGTAATTGATAACCGTTTTGGTGACGGTTGTTGTTTATTCCATTTGTCGCACATCAATTATCTGTCATACATAATTCGGAATTCATTCTTTGGAATTTCTATTGACGAAGTGCTGATATCGTATAGGAAAACAAGTCAAATGTTATCACGCCAGAATAGGTAAAGGAAACACGTTCCACCCACAAATACACTACCGCCACCTATATTTAAAGTAACCGAAAAAGCTTCTGACATGGTTTATAAAACATGAAAATGTGGTTGTAAGCTCAGCTATTCGGTTTCTTAATATATTTATGAAAAATAACTACGATTTACACACATTTCAGTAGTTTTTAGGTTTTTGACTTATGGTAGGAAGGTCGGAGGACAGCACAGCGTAATTTTGAACCATGGTTAGATGAAGAGGTGAACACTTGAGCTGGCACCCCACTCTTCCACACCACGCCAATGTGAGGACATTTGAGGCCACGACAAATTTGACGTGCACCAGCCCCCGTGTACACGACGGTCTTTAGTTGGACCGAGTTTCGAATTTAACTAATCGCTTGTTACTAATACGTTGCTCTTGCAAATGAACTTTCTGACTTAAAAATTACAAATTTTAAAAAGAAAAATTCGTAATTGAAAGAATAATTTGCTGGAAAAGAAAGGAATGGAATGCCCATATACAGAAGGCCCTATTACGGAACACATAAATAAAATAAACAAATAATTAATAAAATCACTCCGTATATATATATATATCCGTAGTTAATATGCGTAATATACTGATGCTTCTTAAGAAGCAGACTTGCTGAAATTTACAAATATTATAAAAAAATGTACTTTAAGTTACTTTCATTTAAGTAGAAGTTAGTGAAAGTATTGATGGAAGTAATTCGCTGATAACATGCGAAGGAAAGAGATTCAAGGCAGAAATCGATACATTTTACTGTATAATTTATTTCAGTAACATTTCACGACTTCGAATATGTTTTATATTCCAAACTTTAAAATATTCCAAAACATTTTTCAGTACAGCAAATCACTGGGAGACTATGATTTTACTTCGGGTCTCGTTTAGTAGATAACTGTTACTTTAAAATGTAGCCATTACTTTCGAAAAATACCCAGGAAACACATTCTACCACAAAAAACACTAGCGTGATCTACATTTAAAAGCCTTTCATACGGTTACTGTTTAAGAAAAAGGGTACATCAACGAAAATCGGGGAAAATCTGATTTTTATTTTACGAATATTATAAAGTAATGAAGAAACTGGTTGGTATGTACTTGTATCTACGTCGCATTGGAGCAATATAACGGGTTCTTGTTGACGGTTCGGGATCTGTCCGTAAAGGAAAAATCCAAGAACAACATCTCGGACACTGTCAAAAGACGAGGTCAACACTTGAGCTGTCACCCCAATCTCCAAAGTTCCACACCATGCTAACGTGAATAAAGAAATATAATGTCAGTAGAAATCAAAGGAATTTTATTAAATAATCATGTAGCCCAAAGGAAAAGTTGTTCAAATTCAAAAAATGACATATTTTATTGTACATTTCATTTATCAGAGGCGTTTCCTGTCGACTTAGCGCATGTGGCGGTGGTATTTTGGTGGAGGAACTTGTATCATGTTCGTATTCCAAGCGTGACGTCACTTGACTTGCTTTTCGAATATGATTTCAACATTTCACCAAAAAAATCCAAACGATGAATTCCGAATTGATTTTTGATAATTGATTGGTTATTGCCAATTATATTATACGCCAAACATCGCCAATCGTAATAATACTAAATGTTTTTCATAGGGGAATCAAATTGTTTTAAGCCCCTTCTGAACACCTAGGTCAAATCGAACGGTACTTAATATGTATCCTATGTTTTCCGCATGTTCTAAAGCATAAGTGTACCAAATTGGACGTGAATTTGTCAAACGGTGGTATTCTTATGGGATTTCAGATTTATTTTAGCCCCTTCTATACACCCAAGACAAATCGAGCGGAGTTTAATATGTAGCCCACTTACTCGCCAGGGTAGTAAAGAATAAGTGTACCAAATTGATTGTGTATTGGTAAAATGATGTAGATTTCTATGGAATACAGACGTTTGCCACATGTCATCACGAAGACAATCATATGCAATAGTACTTCGTAGAAGAACGCGGCATTGGGTGCCTGTTTCTGTTATAAAGAAGCATGCACCTAATACTACGTTCTGGTACGAACTACTGTTGTATATGGTCGTCTTCGTGATGACAAGAGGCAAATTTATACCTGCCTCCCCAAGCATTGATATTGATCCATGTCGTTATGAAGACCTTTTCACTTAGTGCCGTCATATAGATATTAGGCGTTGATTATAGCTTAAAGAGTTCTCATATACATCAAGCGAGTTCTCTTCTGAAATGTTGTTAAGCCTCCTTCTAGCCACTGCTGCTAGATTGATCTGCTAACATTTTGAGTAGAGAATCATTTACACAAATAGGTGGTATCTAATGTTTTTTACATTTAAACAATTTTCACTCAAAACGTGATAGTATTGGTTTAGTTGATTGATTACTTAAAAAGTAAATAAATGTAAGTATTGTGGAACAAAAATTGCGGAGTTAAAAGCCAATAGGACTCAATCTTTTCTCTCGCTTTACACAAGCAAAATTTTATACTTTTCCACCCTTCTTCCTCCTTATTCAAAGTTTCACAGTCAACCAGTAATAGCTAAAAACATACATTATTTCCTTGAATAGATTAATTCATCTTTGTAATTGATAAAGTGGGGATGAGAAGCAATGCCTACATAACTGTTGCTTTGTTAGATTTTTCTATTTAAATAGATGTAAAAGGGCTTATTGTTAAGCAAGTTCTCCAATCATATTGAATAAGTTTGCGAGCAAATACTATAAAGATAGTTGAATGAAAACGAAGGAAATGTATTTCTCTTAAACCATTAGAATCTTATTTTTCAAAATAGTAACCATTTACTGCTACATATTTTTACACACTACGTCAAACATGCTATCTACTTCATTTTTCTCATGAAGAAAATTTGTGGTTCGCTCTTACAACGCACATAAACATCAGCATCGGTTGAAAAATCCTAAATTTCCAACACCCTTTCAATTTTGGGAACAACCATCAATTGTACGGTGCCAAATCAGCGCCATAATGACAATTCTGACCTCTGTGCCATAAAAAATAACCGGGAAATTGAATAGATAGGATATAGTCTTGGATGAATTCTATTGCAGGAGGCCAAGTATGTTGCTTTTACGTTTGGACGGAAAAGAGAACTGGAAATAATTGTTTGAATCGTTAAAATGTTCCTCGGTAAGATTGTATTACTTAATATTATACCCATGATTGATAAAAAAAGATTACGTCTCTTCCCAAACATTTTTCTCTTTACATATTTGCCCATGAATATTGTTAAGAAAACTTTGTTTTGTAAATATTGTTAAACTATGTTTGTTATGTTAAAACCTTTCCAGCAAATGAGAATGAAGTTTATAAGACAATAACTTCCAGGAAATACAATGCATGAAACCAATTCATTGTCGGAAACTTATGATGACAGGAATAAAGTTAAGGATTGCAAACTGTAAATGACAGTAAATTATTTTCATGTGAGTAATTAAAACTGCAGGCGTTTAGAGAAATCCAAAGAAAATTCTCTTTAACTAGCTTGTAAAATAAACTAAAGTAATTTATAATAGGTACTTAATTGAATTTACGTTGAACTGGAACAACACAACGGTCTATTGGTGACTGTCAGGGATCAATGCTCTTGAGTACACTAGGGTGCTCTTGAGGTGCTGAAATAAAAGAAAGGAAGTATGTGAACAACATTTTTTATCGATCCTACGGTTATATTTTGAGGGCAGGTGTTCAAAGATTGAACAATAGTAATGTGTATTTGGCAGCACGACGCATAGATTCAAGTACAAACTGACAAACTGCCGATCTTCCAAACAGCGCCCTCTAGGAAATCTAGGTGAAGCTTTCAGATATACTTATGCGAATACCATCTCTATGATCTCTTCGGGAATGATCCCGGTCCATCGCCAATATCCTGTTGTGTTGCTCCAGTGAGACTTAAATTCAACTACCAACCAATCTACTTCTCTTAACCCTCTGATGAGATCACACGCATAATTCCACCTTGAAACCTGTAATCTCCCCTTCATGAATTCAAACTAGTTTTGACCTGGATGAAATTCTTAGGATTCTTTCAACCAATAGATGTGGTTATTCAGTAATTATGTGTTCCGGGTTAAAAATAATACCTTACTACTCGAAATGTTGGTTTAAGTTTGCATAGGAAATATTGAAACACCCTGAGTATAATTTTCCCTGATATGATACCGTTTCGGACATGAGCAACATCCAAATTATCATTCTGGCCTAAAACTAATTGAGTAATTAGGATGAGCTCAGACAAATAAACGCTTAATAGCTCCTTCAGGATTCAATCCTACCAGGCAAAGAATAAATCGGCACATCACACAAACAAAAAGCAAACATGTTTCGGCATCATACGCATCTCGTGGCACACCCCCATAATCAGCACCACCCTTAACGAATCTCGATCCAGGAACGCCACAAAACCTCCCGTCTGTGATAAAAATCCCGCATTTGAAATTCAGCAGACAAGAACTGCTTGAAATAATATAAGCTTTCGGGAAAACCTCAAGCGTCGGCCCACCATGATTGGAGGAGGAATTTCCTTTTAAGAATTCTGCGGTCTTAATACCGTTTTCCTTGCCAACAGGTGGGTGAGCACAGGGGTTGCGGGCTGCGAAATTCGAGTGAGTAAAATGTGCAAATAACGGTATTGCCGGAATGTGCTCTCCGGGGTAATAATGGGCTCTTGGCTGCAGTATACTAATACCGGGGAACTGTCTTTCCGTCACTGCTGTTCATCAGTCAAGGGACATGGGCATGATTTAGGTAGAGGCGAGTTGCAAATCAGGGCTTCTGTTGGCCCTTTTTTTGTTCTGAGCCATTTGTTTTTATTCACGCCCCTGCAAAATTTGGAATAAAAAGTGAGGGAATAATTTTGGAGGGAGATATAAAATAAAGAAAATTGAATTCGGGCCTGGGTTTTGAGGGGATTTGTGTTTGGGGGGCTGGATGAGTTTCGTAACCTGTGGAAAATTAAATATGAATGTGGTGTTTGTTTTGAAACGTATTCGGCTTTTTTTATTAGATCTGTTGTTTTTGAGTCTGTTTAAAAGAAGATTTAGTTCATCCGTTTGTGTAATTCTAACCTGATATTTTCTATTGATTGGTTTGACAAAAAAAATCTCACTTATAAAAGGAAGAGATTTATGTAACAATACATTAATTTCCAAGATGGAACAATTTATCTTGAGGTAAATACCATATAATTCTAAGCTTCTGTTTATTCCCTTTCTCTCAAAGAATTAGAGTATAACAGATAATATTTTAACTTTTCGCTGAATTTTACCTACGACCAGTCTTCTAACCCTCTGAGGGGTGGATATGGTTTAGAGAAGAAACTAATTAACTGACATTGCGAAATTTTATTTTGCACTAAATACTCATTTTCGTGATTATCAGAAATGCATTTTCATATTGGAATTTGTTTGAAACTATGAAAATGCTTATAATTTATATTTTTTGTTATCTAAAATCCCATAATTAGTCTTTAACCAGCATAACTAAATTTTCTTTCTTGTCAATTAATGAGTTTCTGCGCTGAGCCGACGGTATATCCTTTCTGGAATTTGCAGGATTCTTGTATGATTTCTACTACTTTTGACTTTCTTGACCAATAGCATATTCCCTAGGACTTTTCCAACCAATATATGTGATTATTTAATGTATTTTGCGGGGAGGAGGAAAGTCCTACACTAATCTGAAATCTCATGACGCTCTGATGGTTAATCCTTTGGAATAATTTATTACTGTATAGGACATCTTCGCGCGTCAAATATCTTATAAAACCCTTAGTGCTTTAAAAATAGTTTCGGTGATTTCTTTTAAATGTAAGTAAAAGAAGAATGTCCCCATGTTTGTAGTACATGGAAACTGTAAAACAAACAGGACACAAATATTCACAGTAATTGAAAATGTTTTTTCGTAAAGAACTAAAAGATCTGGAAGCTAATCATTGTCAATGTCATGTTTTGTATATCTAATTCAAAGCTATCTAATATACTGATGTTAGTTGAAAGAAATAACCTAATTTACACCTGCTAATTTAGTATAAATGCAATTTTAATTAGAATTAAATATACAACCTTCAATCAATGCCAAATAAATTTATGTACTTTGAAGCTTCAAGAAAGTATTTTCCATTTATGATTTGTCATGAGCAGGAATTAGTTTGAAAACTTTTTCCTGAAAATCCATCTTTAGTTTGCAAACTTGAGCATCGAATAAACTTACATAACACCTGATTGCAAGAACTAGGCAAATTAATTTTTTGGTTTCTGAGAGAACGAAAAACAATTTGCAGCCAATACAAGTTTCATATGTACCTACATTTGAGGCAAACAGAGCAAGAATGGTCTAACCCCCAAAAACCCGAAAATGCCAAAATAACTATTTTTGGCACATACAGTATGTAGACATTTAATGCACTCTTGACATTTAATGCGTTCACAATATAGATTTCAACCCTCCTAAAATCATTGTGGATAAATAAAAATATATAAAAAATGGTCCCAAGAAAATCATATTTATCTCCATTGGGTATGTTGGTGGGTTAGGACACTCTTGCTGTGATAGCCTCATTTGTCATTAGCCGTTAGACAGAGTTTGTGCAGTCCGAAAAGTTACCTAGTGCTTACATTAAATTCTGCATGATCTCAGCTCAGATATACTGTAACAAAACTCACCCACTTTTGTATAACTCAAAATACAGTAGTTTTCCAGTCACTTAGTTCTTGCATTCAAGTGGTGACAGAGCTGACTATATATTTATCTGTGATAGGATCTGCAAATATTTGAAGTTTAAATGAAGCTTGATAATAATTTCAAAATAGCGAATTATAACGAAAGTAAAACCAAACTGGCATCTTTAAGACAGCCATTAGAACGTTATGCATATTCAGTTGCTGGAGTTGCTCCGAAGGAAGTGAGTCTTGGTTTTCACTAAAAATGAAAGGCATTATTTTATTCTGTGTTTCAAAAGTAGTTTTCCTTGAAACCTAAATTTTTCTTCAAGTTAAATCAGTGAGTCAATCAATACAAAACTTTATATAAGCAAAATACTTAATGCTTCTACATTTTATTTCATACGTGAAGTTTGTTTTTTTATGTAGTGACAGACTATACTCTAAAGAATGAAACAATGGTCCAGAAACTGAGATCGTCGGCATCCCCTTACGTTTAGTGGTATATGTTAAAAATATTTTTAAATACTTGCTACACCATAGCTAATTAGTTTGCTAGTAGTTTAGGTTGATTGTTTTTGTTTGGTTTTGGGGCGCAAGAGATATATTTGGCCATGCTGCGCCAAAAACAATACAAACAACGTCAAGTAAATGGACAACACACACAAGGAAAGTTTTATTTGCACAGAGAAATGTCGAATGGATTTCTGCTTGTTAGATTGGTATATAGGGAAATACATCTAGGTAGGAATCGACCTGACAGTAAGCAAAACTGGTAGAATTGGGAAAGGTTGTTTTTGAGACTTTTCAGGTCTCTGTTATTTTTTAAACTGTGTCGCCTGTATACAGTTTCTTGTCACCATAACAAATTGCAAAATATCGTCTTAGTCCAACCTAAAGCGAGCGACTTTCCCCTCCTTTGTTAAGTTTCCTGATGTCCACCCTGTTAACAGCGCTTCCCTCAATAACTCAAGCCTCGCAAACCGATGTTATTGTCACCCGGACCATGTACACAGACACCCACCCATCTACATTAGACGAACGCACGCCTGCATTATCTCGCACCAAAAAATAAACTAGATCCCAAAAGCGACGGAGGAAAAAAGCGCGCAATTTCAGCGGCGTTCCATAAAAAAGTTAAAGCAGCTCACAGAACGAGCAATAAAATCGACGGGACAGGGAGGAACCTAAAATAATGGCAGAAAAGGCTCGGACCTCTGTAATATCCAGGAGGGCCCAGTGTTGCTGCTGCTGCTGCTCTTCCAACTCTTTTCAGTCTCCAGCGGCTTGATTCATTTAACGTGGAATGACGATAACACATGCGTCGCACGTTTTTGTTTAATATGGATCGATGGGGCTTGTTGGAGAGAATTTCACGCCCCTGCCGTCAGTGGCGGTACGCGGGGGGTTGGCGATGAGCACGTTAAGATCGCCCTCTCTTGCCTGCTGAATCGATAGCGAACTGAAATCGATCAATTACGTAGCGGTCAAGGTTTTCGCTCAACGTTTAGAAGTGATGGTTTATAGTCGTAGATTGTAATAGATGTGGTGGTGTTTTAATGCGGAATAGAAATTTAACTGTTTTTTTACATGCATAATTTGATATTCTCATTAGAAGTGCACATTGGCATTTGTTTACCCTTCAGGTGGATGTCTCGACGAGGTATCTCGTCATTAGCAGAACTTACCAGATCTTGACGGACGAGATATTTCGTCATTAGAAAAAAACAGACCTGATCTTTTTCTTGTCATTGTCAAAAAATAGGCAATATCTTGATGACGAGCTATCTCGTAATTAACCAAAATTGGTCAGATCTTAATGGACGAGACAGGCGAGAGGTAGGGTTAATTTCTGAATTATGTTATTTTCTAAGTCATCAAGGAAGGATAACTTCTAAGTTCCTTGTACGAGATGCGTTACCGTGAAAGACCGAAATTAGAGAATGTCAATATTCTCTGGTGAATGTCGACACATACCAAATACGTCGGTGAAAGACCGAATACTTGGTTATATTCTTATACATTCGGACCATCGCCGGTTTATGTCGACAATCACAGATAAGCTCTGGTGGGGGTCGAAACGAGAATCCGAGAAGGCGGAGAGGCCACAGCCAGAGAAGCCGCTTTCAGTTTGTTGTTGCAATAAATAAGATTGTATAACGTTAATCACATAATTTATGTGTAAATTTATTATTGGTATTTCTTTTTTCGTATAGAATATACTGTTCAGCAGTTTATTTACATGTGCTGTTACTTAAGCTTTGTCCTATTTTGACATATATCATAATGTTTTAATAATAAAGTATGATTTAAAAAGTTGCATTTTTGTCTTAACGTACCAAAATATTTTTATTCAACATTCACCATCAGTGCATGCTGAATGTCGACATTTGCCGGTGTAAGTCAAAAATAATATTTAGCAAATATTTCGGACGTACACCAAGCGACTTTGTGAATGCTGACATTCACCGGAGAATATCGACTTTCACAGTAACGTATACATTTAATTCTTCATTTGCATTAAAATATGAGCACGAAGTTCTCGCCGATCAATTGGTCTAGTGGTGAGCGTGCTGGCTTTTGAATCGAAAGGTTCTTGGTGCGGGAACTGGCAAAAATGTCTGTTCGCCCTGAATGTGATCTTTCTATAAGCAGACTGTGCTTAGAATATATGGCAAGAATGTGTGGTGTAACGTGAACCAGGGTAACGCAAAGTTATTCCCAAATTGGCCCTTGTAGTGCCTTACACCCCTTGTATATGTCACAATAGACCTTGTATGATGAAAATGTTCAGGTTACTACAATGGGAAAAAATGGGAAATAACGTATTTCTTCTGATAATTCTATCTTGATATGGGTCACTTATATGCTATAAGTAAAATAACAAGAGGGTATGAAATCTCAACACGCAAATCAAGCTTGTAAATAAATAATAGCTCAGAAATTCTCATTGGCCTGAAGAACTAGTTAACCTCGATACTAAAATTATTGCCTCACAGACAGAAAGGTATGAATTTAATCTTCCAATCACCAAACATGTTACTTTCTCTATTTTCCAATCCACTTATTTCACAATTGTAAAAGAGGCATAGAGAAAATTATGTTGTTCAATGCAATTTTTTGCCTCAACTAACAGACTTCAATAACTTCATGTCAAATATTGAAGAACGATCAATTCATCATTTTCATTCGATTGTTTCTTGGAATGTGTAACTACTCATACACATGACAGTGCAAAATAAAATATCCAACGATAGAAGATTTGTATATGATATGAAGAGGTTTATATGTCAGACCATGTAATCGAATAATGAACTATTTTCTTCATGAATCAAGAAATCTCTACGAAAATAAGGGCTTACAACCATTTCCTGTAAGAATCGTGGGTACAGCTGTATTATACCCCTCGTTTGGCGACAACACTCTTGGCGCCCTTTTTATGTCGCCAAGGAAATAATTCTTAGAAAAAATCGTTTTTTCAACGGAAAATAATAAGCTTTAGCGTAAAATGTAATTAACGGGAAGAAATACTAAACTTCGAAAAAACATGTTTTTTTTAAACGGAAAATAATTAGCAGAAATATTTGGAAAATAGCGGTTAAAATATCTTTTCATTTTGCCATAAAAACGGGAATAACCCTAATAAAGATGAGTTCTCGCTACTGAAATGCGCCAAAAAAGGCGCCAAGAGCGTTGCCACGAAACGAGGCGTATAATACATCAGTACCGAATCGTGAATTCTCTACTACAATAAAAATTTATGATCTTTTCGAGAAATAAAGTAAATCTTACGAATCTAGAGTTGTCTTAGAATTATGAAATAGTTGTTTCCTATGGAAATAAAGATTCTCTAAGCGAATAAAGAAACTATCAGTGATTATCTACAAGCATAGAGAAATAAAGAATAACGATAGGAATAATTTATATTTACAAGAATCAAGAATTATTTGTAAAATAAAAAATACAATGATTTTTTACAAAAATAAAAAAAATCTACAATTAAGAACTTAATGGTTTTCTACAGAAATAAAGAGATAAATGAATGACTAAATAATCAAGAAAGTAATGATGTTCATCTCCAAAATATTGTTAAAAATAATGGTTTTCTACAAGAATTAAAGATTATCTATTAGAATGAGGAAACAAGTAACGATTTTCTATCAGAATAAAGATTATCTACAACAATGTAGGAAATAAAAATGGTTCTTCCCAGAAATCTATAAGAATGAATTATAACAGTGGTTATACTACAAAATTAAAAAAAAATGGTTTTCAATTGGCTTTAAAAATAACGAAAGTAATAATGGTTCACTAATAGAATGAAGTAATAATGGTTCAGTACAAGAATAGAAAAAGATAATAAAGACTCTTGGTAGCAATACAGAAATAAATAATGTTTCCATTGAAGTAGGGGACAGCCAAGGAAGAATAAATGGTGGAGATGTCGAAATCCGGGGCACTAGTGATTTATCGCCAAACATGATAACCTTGGTTTTTGATCCAGCTTCATGGCAACTCTATGCAAAATGTTTTTACGAAGGAAAGTCCGTTTTTTGTATAACAAATCGAATCGCCAAAATGGCCGCCATACTGGCTTTGGACGCCATCTTGACTTGGCGACAAAAATTGCTTGGCGACAAACATGCTCCGGATTCAACATCTTTACCGAATAAATTAAGTCATACATATCTTTTTATATAAATATAGAAAAAAGTTTCCCCACTTGCATTAAGAAAGAAATAATGGAATTGTTGTTTCTCTACAATAACGGACAAGAATAAAAGGTAATTGATTTTGCAATTTAATATAACTGCGCAATACTGAAAAATGCAAGCACATTTGCATACAATTGGTAAGATATGCCAGTATGTGTGCATTATAAAGCAGAGGATAATGTTTCATGACAATAAATAGAAACAGAACCATAAGAATATTTGAAAGACAGCGCACTACTGAGAAGTCACACTTGAAAAATAATACAATCTAAATCATGTATTTCGAACACAAATTTCTCAAACAAAGAACGAATCATTTGAACACGAATATCGGTTGGAAGAATAGCGGATTAGCTATCAGAGGGTTGCGAGTGCGAAACTCGATCCATTCAAAGACAGGCGTGTAAGTGGGAGCTGTTGTCCGTTAAATCTGTCGTGGCCTCAAATGTCCTCACGTTGGCTTGGTGTGGATGTTTGGAAAGTAGGTGCTAGCTCAGGTGTTGACCATGTCATCTGGACGTGGTTCGAAATTACGAGTTGTCCTCGGATCTTTCGGGATTGATCTCGGACAGTCGCCAATAGCCCGTTGTGTTGCTCCTTTGTGCGACGTTAAATTCAACTACCTTATAACTTTTAAAGTTCCTCAAATAACGGAGTTTTATTGCTTCACAGTCAGCACGTGCGGTTGCTCACCTACTGCAGATTTAAAGTTTTCGCAGTTAAATGTTTATGCATTCGTTACATTTATTCATTTATTCACACTATCAAATAGATTACTCCAGTTACATGACAGCAAAATCTGTTCTAATGTGCTATTATGAAATATATACTCCATCATATAAACAAAAATTTCACAGAACTATACTGACGCATTAAAGAAAACAATCACGATCGAAACATAACCACAGAGAAAAAGTCAAAAACTCAGTTTTCAAACGTTAATGTTATAAAATTATTAAAATGTATTTAATCGTCGAAGAAAATTTCGAGGGTTAGGGATAAACTTTTGATTCTTCTGACAAATCAGGCTATTGGTAGATTTTTCAAATAATTTTTACTGATAAAAGTTTCTTGAAAATTAATTTTATTGCATGTATTATAAGAGGGCATACGGATATTTATCTCAAATGGAATTTTCTTTTAGTAAAATGTAGTTTATCGCCATTTCCGCAACATTTGATTAAATCGGCATTGACTAATCAACTATCATATTTCAATTAAGAATTCATAATTTGGAATTTTTAACAACGAAGTGCTAAAATAGTATTCTAAAACCAAGCCAAGTGACGTTTAGTTCCAAATATGTTCAGGGTCTGCAGTTGTCCGATTGGAAGAATATCGGTTTACCAACCAGAGGGTTGCAAGTTCGAAACTCTATCTAAACAAAGATTAATGAATATGGGGGTCTGGTGCATGTCTTCCCTTTCGCGTGTTTTGGAAATGTAGAGAGTGGAGTGCCAGGTCAGGTGTATACCTCGTCATCTGACCGTGATTCAAAATTCCGAGATGTTGTCCTCGTATCTTTCCCTTCGGGACCGATGGCGGACCTTCATCAATAGCGCGTTGTATTGCTCCAGTGCGACGTTAATTTAACTACCTACGTACCAAATACCTACAGGAAGCACGTTCAACCGCAGAAACCACCTATGTTTAGTTATACAATAAATGCATCTCACGACAGAAATCTGTTATTTTAGGAGATTAAAGCATTTTACAATTTACAATGATTTGTTGCCCTTTCGCTGCAGCGAAAGCATTTTTTCACCATTCCACACGAAGGGAATTAATGCGAGTAAGACATTTTCCAAGGGAATTCCCGAAAATCAGCTGAAACAATTTTCAAAAAGCAATCCACGTGACGTCACATTCTGAATGCGTACAGGAAGCACATTCCTCCTCAGAAACACTACCGCCACCTATATTTAGCTTAAAAGATAATGCCTCTCATAACAGAATCTCCGATTTTAGAAGATTAAAGCATTTTGCAATTGACAATTCGGAATTGATTCATTCTTCTTTCACTGCGTGGAAAGCATTTTTTCACAATTCCACGCAAAGGAAATTAATGCTTGTAAGACGGCATTTCCGAGAGGGGATTCCCGAAAATCTGAACTAATTAGAAAGAACGGGACTCCATTTCGGCAGCCCAGGAATTTTCTTTCCGGGACACAAAAGTATCATTCCCCCAGAAACAAAATTCCCGTCGAACTTCCGAGCGTAAAACATTAGCCTTTTGAAGCCCACTGAAAACTCTTCGGAGCAATCAAAATTGAAAAGGAAGCGCAGAGAGAAGAAAAGACGCTCGTAATTGATCCATACAAACGCAGCTTCGAAGGAAAAGGATTCGCGCTGATATTACAAAATACGCGGGACGCTAGCTTCACTTCAGTTCCGCCTGCGAACAAAGACGATCGACAGTCGGAGAAAAATAAGCGAGGCCCGCCAACTAGCACTCTTCGGCTTTTTAAAATAGCTTTTAATTGCTAACGATTTGTATAACTGGATCACGCGGATGATGAATTCAGTGCCATTTTTTCCTTCTTTTCAAAACGTTCCATCCTTCACACGTGTAAACTGGAAGAGAATCCGCCATTTTTACGCGCAACTCATCTTTAATTAGAAGTTATTAATGCGATTAATTACAGCCGAGTTAATCTGATCGCTTGAGATGTTTCTTTTTTGAGTGAACACGGGCTTTAATATTTTTATTTTTCCCGCCTTTCTCTTTCCTTCTTTTCCTCCAGTCGTCACGAGTGTTCCGCTATTTTGTTGATTTTGTGTGACATTTAAAAAGAGGATTTGGAACTTTTTCACGCGGGAATTTGGCTTCTTTTGGAAGGAATTTTGAAGTGTTTTGGTGTGTAGGAACCACACACTTCTTACACATTTAATAAATTTCTCTTTGTTGATTGTTTAGAACAGCATAAGTGATTAAATTGTCTTGAGCATTTTGTTTAAAATCTCAAGTTTGAAGATGCATGTTAGATGCCAAGTGTTAGTAATCTCAATTTCAATTACTTTTTTATTTTTTGAATCAAGGTGTTAGAAAAGTTTTGCCATACTTTAGATGTTTTTCATTTTACGTTTAAACTGAGATGTATACATGTTTTAATCGATTTTAAATATTTATTATGATTTATGAATAATTTTTAACTTAGTTAAAAGCATGCAATTTTTACTATTCACTTTGAATTGCGCATTAAAGTAACTGCATCCTATGAAATGGCACCTCACTAGGGTATTTTGTCAAAATAAAATTTTTAATTAAAAGTAAGATAGAAACGAAATCAGAAGAGTTAGAACAAGTAAGAAAGTATGATTACATGAGAAGTTATGGACTTACGAACTGTGAAAAATATTTCAAGAGAAATGGAAAAAAAATGGGTGAGAAGCTGTTTAATGGTAAAGCATCTTTAAGGTACAGAATCAAATACAATTATGACTAAATTTTTCTTCGATGAATTTCAGCATCACATTCTGGGTTTGATAAATTATTCATAATTTTATACTAATTGATTTTTAAATGCAAAATTACCAGATTTTTAATATATTTAACAGTTAATTATATTACATTACTGTTTACTATCTCCACTATTAGAATATTATTACGTTAATGACAATATTTTGTTTAGAAAACGAAAAACCAAAATATAATTTAGCTTTAACTGTCTTTTTATTACATAAACCTCTCTTTAACAATCTTTTAATGGTACTTCTCGAACATACAATTTACTGTCGTTTTTTACATAAGTCGTGGCAGAAAAATTCTTCTCATAATAACGAAAGCTAATTGATTCTTGATGGTGAATAAAATCAAGTATCATGATTTATTGTTCTTTTTGTCTTCTTTTGACCTGTGCCATTCATCCCAAATGGAATGGAATAAATGTTTATGCGAAAAAAAATTTCGATACGTCAAAGGTCAAATCATGAACAGCGGAAAATAGTTTTTAATAGTTTTACAAGACATTACTTGTAAGAATTTTTCAATATTTATCTTTTAATTGCAAAATATTTAAATTTTGTTGTTTTTCCTTCGATGAATTTCGATGTCTTGGTTTGACATATACTTAAATTTTATACCAATCGATTCTTGAATGGAAAATTGCCGAACTTGCAATTTACTTCAAATTTAATGTTATTTCAAATGTATGATGCCGGCATCAGTGAAATATTATTAAGTGAAAATCATTTTTGGAAAACTAAAAGACAAATATAATTTAACTTCAACTATCTTTTCAACGTCTTAATATTTGAAATACAATAGTCTCATTGATTTGGCTATACAAGTTGCTCTTCATTTTTAATAATACTGGTGTATCAGATGATATTTTTTGTCTCTCTATATTTGATCTGTGTGTACTTCCTTCCTTATTGAAGTGGGATACATATACTTGAGAAATAATTTTATTTAAAATGCATGCCGACAGCATTGGAATATTGTAAAGTGAAAAGCAATATTTTGTTCAGAAACAGAAAGACAAAATATAATTTAACTTTAACTCTCTTTTTAACATTTAAATACGTGAAATAAAGTGTGATTACTTTGATTACACAATTTTCTCTTGACATTTGGCAATATTAGTGTATCAAGAAATATTTTTGTCTCTACTTCATTTGACCTGTGAACTTTATTTCTTTTTGAAATCGAATAAATGTTTAGTGAAAATCGTTTTGAACGGATAACAATTTCTTGCAAGAAATTCTTTATTAGAATTGTTTGATATTTATCTTTCAATTGCAGCCCTAGAGGAAGGAATCAGGAATCTTGTATTCTGATTGCTTATAAAATCGTGGTACTATGAACTATCAATAAAAACTTAATTCAAATCTGGAAGAATAAATCCTGTATGATGCGCATTAGTAATACCAAAAATAAGAAAGGAGGTACATTTATCCTCAGGATGTTCCATAAGGACTTCTAAACTAACATTCATGACATCGAGAAAGTAGGGAAGGCGATTAGTCCTTATTTAAGCCTATATGCCTGAAAAATGGTATAGAATTTGTTTTATCTATTGTTAAATTATTGATGTCTCATGACAGAGAGCATCGGATTTTTTCTGGCGAAATGCCACACCAATTATTGTGGATAGAAGTTTAAAATGAGAATATATAGTAAACAAAATCTTTTGAAACTGAGATGAAAACTAATATATATTTTAAAAATATACATAAATAAAACTACCATACATATACCATACATACCATACATTTCCTCTTCAAAATGAGGAAAAATGTAATGTGTTTCTCAAATGTTTCTTAATTTCACATAAATGCTACTTTTTCATGACTAATAGTAAAAGTTGACGCCACAGAACAACATATTCTGAAACAAAATAGTCTTAACAAATATCCGTCTGTGAATTTCAGTTTGATTATACGAAACAGTACACTATATATTATCGACTAAATATTTATATTTAAAAGAAAAGTAAGCATATTTTATTGATTGTTTAAGAGAGGTATTTAACACTCCAAGTGTTTCGACGAGATATCTCGTCCAATATATGATCAATTTTGCTAAGGACGAGATACCTCGTCAACGCAAAATTGACCTATTTGAACACAATTGACCTACTACAAGGGGTAAGGAAGATGCGAGTAGGAAAATTGTCACTTGCTCAGAATTGGTGACAGTTTGATACAGGTTTAATCAGAAGAAACTGGTCAGTGCAGGGCAGGTTTCGACGCGAAGATAAAGCACCAGGAATGTTAAAGGCATGTGCTGATTGAGTTAGGCAGTTTAGTACACAAAACCTAACACAAATAAAATTTAGTACACAAAAATTAAGGATAATGCAGTCAGAGATGAATCCCTTGCTACCCAATACCTGAACAAAAGTACCTCAAATGATAAATTCCACAAGATATTTAGAATAAAATAATAGTATCCATATGCCCCGTGGTGCTATTGGGAACTCAAGAAATGGAAAAAAGGCGTAGGGTGAACACATTTAGTTTTATTTAAACAAAAAAACATGTTTTGTGCTATGAAAAGCAACTTAAAGGTTAATGTAATGGCTTCTGGCCTAATGCAGGCCTCATGACGTGAAGACATGCTTCCACAAGCCTGTCCAAGAGTTTTTGAAGCAAGATGGTCCATTTGGCCACTAGAACATGGCTTTGCTCTTGTGCGGTCTTTGGTAGTGTAGACTGCAATGCGACGTCCGATAGCATCCCAAACATGCTCTATTGGTTATCAGGTGACCTTGAATGATATGAATTTAAAGTTATCCTTTATTTTTTATATGTGTTTATTTAAGTATTTAATAGGGATTGATCTGAAGTTGCAATTTTTCCCGAGATAAAAGAGTTAAGTTTATAAGTGTTCAAGTGCATTGTACGTAGACATGTTGTGACTATGAAAAGGATTGTCAGTGTCCACAAAACACAGTCAAAAGATAGGTACTTTACTTCATGTTATCCTAATACTCTTTCATGATAAATATCGGAGTTACCTTAAAATATATTTTATCATCGTTTTGGTAATGTTTTACGGTTAATGTAATCAACTGGTCATGTATCAATTCGGAATTCTTCCTTTTGAATTTTTTTGTGGACACCGACGTGCTGAAACCGTTTACTGGAAAACAAGCCATGACGTCATGTCCAGTATACATATACAGACGTTTCGATATATGTACTAGCACGTTTTGTTTCTAAAACACTACCACCATCTACATTTAGTTTGATAGAAGAAGCTTCTCACATGTTTAAGTGTTTAGCAGAAATTACTCTATTTTAATGAGTATAATTCTATGATTTGAAGTATTTGAATACTTTATAATTTTTTCTTGTCTAAATTAGCATTGATTGATATTTTTAAAAGTTATTTAGATGTGTGGAACAGTTTGTTATGTTGTTGATTGCTGGTCCAACTTTTTCACAAAATCATTTAGGTTTGAGTTTGACGTGTGTAACCTTCTTAAAATGACTAACAGTTGAATACAGTAACCTCAAAGTTCGTCTTGGTTACTTAGCGGTTAACGCTTTAGTATTCAATCTCAAATCTGCTATTAGAGATTCAGTCAAGGATAATTATGAAAGATTTATTGAAAAACATTCCACAATTGATCAAACGAAGTCGTTTTTCTCTTTATTTTGAGGAAATTTGTTTTCAAATTACGTGTTTGTTCATGTCTCATCTCGACTTCAAATTCAATAATTTACCGACACTCATTTACCGTAATGCATCGCATTTGTCTTTGTTATTCCTTTTGAAAGATATATCTGTGAGTAGTTTAAAACAAAATGGAGCAGCGTAAAATAAAATATCTGTTCAAGAGAAAGAAGATAGAAATGAGGGAGACTGAAATTAGCGTCACTTTCTGTAGCAGGGTATCCAGAGATTTTTCATTTAAAGTGACATATTTTGGATTAGAAAGAGAAAAGCAAGTTCCGAATTAAAATTATTTTCAAAAACAGATTTCGTTTAAACGTATTGTCGGATGGATACTTAGTGGTATTAAAGTCAGTAATTACAACAAAAATTCCGTTTATTTTCCATGAACTATATTTATATTTTATGTTCCTGTACCTTGGTAGAAAAAGGGAAAATATATATTTTGTAAGTTTTTGATAACAGCTGATTTATTAATTGTTTTCTTTAATTTTTAATTCAGAGACAAGAAATACTTTCCTACGTTTTTGTTCAGTCATAATGTATTGACAGGAGGGTGTTAGCAGTTTTTCTATTAAAATTTTCATCACATTGAAGTGATTTGTGGACATCTCGAAATCAGCGAATTTTGACATTAACTTGGCCCCATTTCTTCGAAAGTACAGATTTAGACGTAGACCATTTAACCTATTATTTATTTTAAATGAATTTATTTTAAACGTGATTTTTAATTTGGTTTATGAAATAAACCAAAATAATGCATTTTAAATTAAATTATTTTAATAATTTAGCTATTCTAACCATATTCATGCAGTTAAAATATCATAATACGTTTTGTACTATTAAACGAATATATAAATGTTTAACTGTATCTGTGACATCTGACGCCGCACCTCTTTTAAATGGCTAAAGGTAAGACTATAAAAATTCTTAAGATATATTCTTAATGTATTATCTAAGGTTACATTCTTAATGAGTATATTCCTTTTTCTTCAAAAAATTATTTTATTTTGTAGTGCCTACCTAATGGGGCTTACAAATTCATACAATTATTCCGGTTTTTTTTAACTGATGAAAATTCTATTTTTTATAGCGTGAAATAGGCATTTAACTGCAAATGAAAACATTTTAAGAGATAAAATTACCCACTGAAAGCTCTAAGGTTTAACTAAAATAGTCAAAACAGTCATCACAATTTAAATGAAATTATCTAAATTTTAAAATGTTCACATCTAAGTAAAGTACACAGTAAAGTTACAAAATAAAATTGCTTGCGTGCAGGAAGCATATACATAATAAATTTTTAATTCATTGTTATTTTCCATAAACGTAAATTAGAGTAGTTTTCTTGCATGAAAATGACTAGGAGTAAATGCAGTTCCCATTTATGGCGTCCTCTGAAAGATTGAATACCATCTTTATGGTTATTACAAATATAGGTAGGTCTATAAAATCAGGTAGGAACTTTGAAATGGGCACGGCTTTATACTTCATATTTTAGGTTCTATTCGACTTGAAAATTCAATTAAGAAATAAATGGTTTTAATTACTCTCCTTCAAATGACCGTAGTGTGAAAAACCATACCAAACATCTTTGAATCTAGTCAGTAGCTGCATATGAGAAAAATTTCAGAAGCGCATGGAATATTTTTCTGTATTGCACCTTACTTTATTTTTGTAAATCACAAAATGATAAAAGGGATAAAGACGTTTTAAACAAGAAAAGACAGGCAAGAAAAGATAAAAAGTAATGATAATTCATCACATTAAAGCATTCAAATCTAGATTGGACGCGTGGAATTCCCAATTTTAAAATAAGAAATATTGGCAAAACCTTCGATACAGAATAAATGGATATGCATAATTTTGTTCATTTTCCAATTTTAAATATAAGGAGTGCTAAAAATTTGATTTGATGGTAATTAGAAAGAAATATTTACTACTTTAATGTCATTAAGTTTTGTTCAGAAGATAACTGCATGAACAGTGATTTGTTTTCCCTTTTTCGTGGAATTTCTTAAAATTTCAAAATCTCTAAAAAGGATTCTGTAAAATTGTGTCTCCTAACGAAGAATGGTTGTAAACCATAATCGGCTCTCTAATACGACCACAAGTAACCTGATGCAATATGACTGCACAATTTACACAAGACAATCTGAACTAAGACGAATAAGACCTTAACTAGAAGACACATCGTTGGCTTACAAGTGGAGCACACTAAGCCAAACATTTCAAAATATGAAATGTTTAGCTCTTCTGGACCAGAATATATTGATATTTAGACTGATAAAGTGTGTGTGCTTGCTGAGTCTTTATTTTTGCATGAAGGCTAGATTTCTTCTTGAGAAACACACTTATTGAAGGTTTAGAATTTTTTCTCTTTTGTTTTCTGAATTATGTTGTTTTTAATTAGTGCATTTCACTTGTAAGTGGTGGACTGACAAGTGAGATGCACTAATTCAAAAAACACAATTCTAGATAAAGTAATTACAAGAAACACTTTCTCCTTCATTAAGCTGTCAACTTCGTTTCCTCTCTGTATGTATTAGTCTCTTCTATATCAGTAAAAACTCATTGTGTGTGTATGTCCAGTACTTCATGTTGTTGTCCTGTGCTTGGAGCAGCTTAATCAAATATGGCCTTTGCGGCATGACACTCAACCAACCTACAAAATGACCTTTATTGAGCTTTTTCGACTGGTTATATGTTCTCTCCATGCATTAACTTCGTTCACTTAAATTTAACAGTTGCCTCAAGTTTTCCAGACGCTTTCTTCTGAATCCATTTTAACCCACCAAGTGGTTTCGACGAGATATCTCATCCATCAAGATGTGACCAATTTTGCCACTGATAGATATCTCGTCATCAAGATATTTCCGATTCTTTGATGATGACGAGATCAAGATCTGGTCAGTTTTCTTCTATTGACGAGATATCTTGTCCATTAGGATTTGGTCAGTTTTGCTAACCACGAGATACCTTGTCGAGAAAACAACTTGGTGAATTAAAACAATTTCTCGTTAACTCCGCTTACGTTTGAAGCTTATATTAATATCCATATCTGTCTGTTGGATATGATTTTTGCATAGATGTGCAACGATTTCCCGTTTTGATAAATTTTAACTGTCGCCAAGAATAAAGTATTATTTTCTTAACATATTACCTGTCGGTGAGGTCCTTGTACATCACATTTTCTAAATTCTAAGGGGCAAATATGTCCCTGACAATGTTCGGAAACTGACGCACATGCCAGTCAACAGCAGACAGCTCTTAGACACTATGCTGTTCAGTTGCAACCGGGAGTAAAATACGAGTACACAACCAAAGTTGTAAAAATATTTTAACTAAAATATACACTTTGGACAGTCTTAAACACTTTAACGCTTAGTTCCTTCCCAGCATCTACCTCACAGAAAAAGGATATTCAGCCGAGTACGCGTAAAAGAGTCTCCCATAAAACCCCACTCCTGACACTTAACAGTTTCCTCGAATTTGCACGAAGTTTTCTCCCCGTGTCCATTTTAAACCAATTTCCCATTAACTGCATTTGCGGTTAAAACTTATACTGATGTCCATATCTGTCCTTTATATATGATTCTTGTTTGATTGTACAATGATTTCTAATTTTGATGCTTTCTAAATATTGCCAAGAACAGAGTATAATTTCCTTAATGTATTACCTTCCGGTGAGGTGCTTGTGCGTCACATTTTCCGAAAATTCTGTGCAAATATGTCACTAGCAATGTTCGAAAACTGATACAATTCTGTAGAACAGCAGACAGAATTTAGACACTGCTGTTCAGTTGCAGCCAGGACTCTCTAATACACACGTACATAGACAAAGCGTTAAGAACTTTTTAACTACACTATAGAACAGCCTTAAACACTTTAACGCTTAGCTCCTTCCCGGCATCTACCTCACAGAAAAAGGATATTCAGCGGGTACGCGTAAAAGCGTCAACCAAAAAAACCCCACTCCTTACACTTAACAGTTTCCTCGAGTTTGCCCGAAGCTTTCTCCCGAGTCCATTTTAAACCAATTTCCCGTAAACTCCGCCAGACATGCCGCAGTACAGGGGCTCCATTGATATTCAGGTGCAGTCGAAAGCGAGAGGGGCTTCTTGTATAAAAACCCGCGGTCTCCGTTCCAAACAGCCAAGGCATAAAACGACGATCCCACGCCGCCAGATCCTTACATGAATATGGATATGCAAGCCCCTAGTCATTAGTCCTTCCATCCTGGGGTGAAGAGGGGAGGGGGACGCCGAAATTTGGACTCCCCAGAATTAATGGCGAAGTGCCCCAGCGGCGCGTTTTAATTGTCGAGGCGTGACGTCATGTGTAGGCACGATCGAAGCCTTCCTCTATGCAAATGATTCGCACTTTTCCTCATGCATCTGTGGCAGCAGGCCCTTGGAGCAGTTCGATAAAAACGACTCTGGGATTTTTCCCTTCTTTTAGTTTTCGCCTCTCTTTTTTTCTTATATTTTTATTTCACCCGACCGGCAATTTGGAAAGGTTTTTTTTTCCATATTGTGTTTTCTGTGAGTTTTTATTATTTTTTTCTCTTTTTACCGTCGTCCGTATGAAGCGAGGGTTTTTTATTAAATCAAGGAAAGGTCTGGTGCGGATGTGGAGAACTTCTGCCTGGATAGCCCGTCCGAGAAAACATAAGGATTCCTTTTTTCTCCTTTAGTTCTTTCTCCTTTTTTGGTATTATTATTATTCCCTTCGTGGGAAGATATATGTCGCTTTGTTTTTGCTAGTCGTCTCGCCTTGTCGCCTTGCGTGGTTACTAATGCACTCCGGGATGGGTTCCTTGTTTTTATGATTCTTAATGAAAGTCAATCTTGAAAATTTAAATTCGTTTTCCATGTTTGAGTATGGATCTTAGGTTGGCAATAATATTCCTGAATCAAGATTATAATCTTTACTGCATTAATAAATTGTTTCTGTACTTAGATTCTTCTTTAGGAGTTTCCAATTTTCAGAAACGAAGAAATTGACGTTTAATTATTTTCCATCAGAGAATACTTCTGTCTAACACAAAATTCCATATAATTATTGAATTTGATATAATTGAATAATTTAGTTACATAATTTATGGATCTGTAATAAAATTATTGTGTTTCGTTTTAAGGTTATAAATTGTATCTCGAAAAGAGAGAGAGCTGTGCATTATATACGTATAATTTCCTAACTTATTCTTACATAACGGGTGAATGTATATTCACGCACAAGGAGTGAACGAATAAAATATGTCAGAAGAAATTTACACCTCGTCTATCTATTTTGAAATTTAATAATTCCCCAGTAAATATTTTCACATGCAGATAATCTATTTATAGGAGTTCATTTATTGACTTAATTTTTCTTCATAACGAGGTGATCTTTTATATTCAGCCATTGGGGCATTATTATTCACATAGTGCATTTATTCTTTCTTTTACTAAGAAATAAAATCTAAATTTTGCGTGTTTCTGTAGTTACGTATCTGGTATGTAAAATCAATGAAAGTTTGGATAGGATAGGACATATTACTTTCGGAGCACCCGTTGCAAAGCAGCTCTTTTGCATATCTCAAAAAGAAATGAATTTAAATAAGAAAATATACATAAGGGAGATAGAAATTAAATTTAAAATTTAGAACTAGGCTTAATAAGCTAATACGAAAGTAAAAGGCACTCATCGAATTACAACGTAGTCAAGTGGTGACCATCTCAACTAGTGACCGCGACCACTTAAGTTTTGGTGATCGATTCGGGATCGGACTTATCCCCTGTACTGCTGCAATACCCTTGCAAGAAGAGATAGGTAGGTATTTGAATTAACGTCGCACTGGAGCAACGCAACTGGCTATTGGTGACAGTCCGGGATCAAACCCGATGAGCATTAGCATTAATTATAAAAAAAATTGTGAAAGTTAAAATTTACGAAAAAAATTTGGAGAAATTAAAAGCACAGAAATTTATTTAAAACGTCTGGTGAGGATGTAAACTTCAGCCAGGATATTTTGTCCTAGGAAATATAAGGATTTCTTTTCCCCTTCTCCTTTTTTATTATTCTCTTCGTGGGATGATATATTTGGTGAAATTAAACACAGAAATTGCTTTAAAAGGTCTGTTGCTGATGTAGGGAACTTCTGCTTGGATAGCCCATCGGAGAAAACATAAGGATTCTTTTTTCCCTCTCCTCCTTTCTCCTTTTGTTAGTATTATTATTATTCTCTTCGTGGGAAGATATTTGTCTCTGTTTCTGCAAGTCGTTCCGCCTTGTCTTCTTGCGTGGTTCCTAATGCACTCTGGACTCGGCTTCTTTTTTGTTTGTTTCATAATAAAAGTCAATGTTGAAAATTTAAATTTGTTTTCTATATTTAAGTATAGACTTTAAATTGTTAATAATATCATATAATGTAGACGATATTCCTCATTGTGTTAATTAATTGTTTCCACACTTACACATTCTTCGATAGATCTTCCCAATCTTCAGACTCACAGAAAGGGACATTTTGTGATATCCCATCTGTTTTCCTGTGGACACAGCTTGAGTCTAACAAAATGGTATAATATAATTAGCGATTCCATACACTTAATGGGTAATTTAATCTTGTACAAATACATGAATCTATAATAAAAACATTGTACTTCGTTTTAAGTTTAGAAATTATGAGTCACAAACTGCATTATACATATACGATTTTCTAACTTATTGTCCCATAACATGAGACATGTGTGTGAGAAGAAATTTATATTTCGTGTACTGTTTTTAAATATTAAAATTTCTCAGCAATTATTTCTACTCTTAAATAATCAATTAAAAGAGTTTGTTGACTTACTTAATTTTTCTTCCAGACGAGCTGATCTTTTATAGTCAGCTATCGGAAGTTTTTTCATACTACACTGCTGGCCACCCAAATTGCAACACCAAGAAAGACAAGAGATATCACAACAAAATTTATTTTGTAGATAACATGTTGACCAAGTATCAAATGATTAAATTTATAGACTTCTGTGAAGTGTGGTTCCTGCCAAAATCAGTAGCCAGAGTAGCCGCCATTGTTGGAGATCACCGCTGCCACACGCCTCGGCATTGATTCAAAGAGACTTTGGATGTGTTCTTGGGGTACAGCAGACCAAGCAGCTTCCACACGTTGCCAAAGTTGATCTGGTGTGGCAGCTGGGGATGTATTCTGGGTCAATCGGTGAGCAACCATAGACCACATGTTTTCTATCGGCGAAAGATCCGGAGAGCGAGCTGGCCAGGGAAGCAATTCAATCTGGCGATTGACGAAGAACCCTTGGACAATGCGTGCCACGTGTGGTCGCGCATTATCCTGTTGAAATATGGCTGTGGGCAAGCCCTGAAGGTAAGGAAGGACAACTGGCTCCAACACCTCGGAGATGTAGCGCTGGCTGTTTAAAGTACCGGCAATGCGTACTAGAGGAGTGCGAGAGTGATATCCAATACCGCCCCATACCATAATACCCGGTGCAGGACCAGTGTGGCGGTGCATAACGCAGCTGTTCAGCATCCTCTCTCCACGGTGTCTCCAGACTCGAATCCGACCATCGTGGTGTTGCAGACAGAAGCGTGACTCGTCAGTAAAGACAATTTCATTCCATTCTGCCGTCCACATCCTTCTTTCATCGCACCATTGGCGGCGGAAACGTCTGTGGTTCTGCGTCAAGGGTAGACGAAGCAATGGACGTCTTGCGGACAGACCACTCTGCTGTAAACGGCGTCGAATGGTACGCGCAGACACTGGATGATGCGGTACAGACTGAATGTGCTGTGCTATGGTTCGTGATGTGGCTGAGCGATCCGTCACTGCCATACGCACAATATGCCTGTCATCACGTGAAGTGGTGCACTGAGGTGGATGCGATCGAACACGTCGGTCCGTCGTACCCTCCTGCATCCAACGATCACATATCCGCATTACAGTTGTTTGGTTTCGTCCAACACGACTACCGATTTCCCTGAAAGATAATCCACAATCTCGGTAGGCCACTATCCTTCCTCTGTCGAACTCGGATACTTGATCAAAAGATGATCGCTGTTTTCTACGAGGCATAATTGATCGTTTTTTTGAAAAAACCACAAGAAAAACACAATTGCCGTACTTGAAATCGTCGAAATCTCCAAGCCTTAAATAGCGCTTTGAAGTGGCGCTACAGGCGCGCGTGATGTGCGTCTGCGCTGAAATTCTAATCATTTGCATATCTCACCTCCGCTAATGCATGTTGTAAATTTCATATTATTTGCATGCTTCCTTCAGGGTGTTGCATTTACGGTGGCCAGCAGTGTATTTTCTACCATGAACTAAAATTGAAATTTTACTTTATATCTTTCCTATAATTATTTGATAAGTTTTTTTATTAAATCAAAGAAAGGTCAAATGTGGAGTGGAGAGCTTCTTCCTGGGTAACCAGTCCGAGAAAACTTAAGGATTTCTGCCCCTCCTTATTTCTCCTTTTCATGTATTACTATTATTACATTTGTGGAAAGATATATATCTCCCTTTGTTTCTGCAAGTAGACGCACCTTGTCACCTTGAGTGGCTACTAATAAACTCTGGATTCAGTTATTCAGTTCTTTTTTAAAAAAATAAAGTCAATATGGAAAACAACTTTGTTTTCTATATTAAAATATATATCTCTTAGATTGGCATTAATCTACAATATAGACGATATTCCTCAGTGCATTAAAGTATTGTTTTCGAAATGATGGACTTCATTAGGTCTTCCCAATTTTCAGAAACGCAGAAATTAACATTTAATTATTTTGCATCTCTAAACATAGCTTCAGTCTAACAAACTGATTTAACCCAATTAGCTACTTCTATACCATTGCATAATACGTACTACACAAACTGAACAGTTATACACACAAATATCTGAAAAAATACATGAATAATTTAATTATATACAAATATATGAAATGTAGACAAATATATGAATAATCTAGTTGCATATAAATTTATGAAATGTATGCACAAATATGTAAAAAGAGGTTATATACAAATATATAAAAAATATGAACATGGTTTGATCATTTAGTTACAAACGAATCTTTGAAAGAACATTGTGTTTCATTTTAAGGTCACAAATTGTCTCACAAATCGCACATAACAGGTATGATATCCTAAGACATTCCCTCATAAAACTTGAGATGAGAAATACATTTTCATATTGAAATATATTTCAAACAAATAGAATTCTATCAAAATACTTTAATATTGGAAAATATTCTTGAAAAAAGCTAATAGTTACCCTTTAAACAGCAGTACTATCAAATTTGTTTTTCGTCAGTCAACGAATTTCTACACTGCTGACTATGTGTGAGAGGAAGGAATTTACATCTCGTCATTTTAAAACTTTATAATTTCCCACTAATTAATTATACATTTAGATAATCTATTTATGGAAGTTTATTGATTTACTTGGTTTTTCTTCAAATCGATCTGATATCATTTTTAATAGTAGGCTGTATTCATATGACGAATGATGTATCTGTTTTATCACGAAATAAAATCTGAATTTCATCATCTGCCTTTTCTATAATTATATACCTGATAGGTTGTTACATTAAATCAAGGAAAAGTCCTAAGCGGATCTGAACTTTTTCCGTACGATTAAAAATAACGATCACTGTATCCCCTTCTCTTTTATTTTTTGGTATTATCGTTTCACTTTTTGTCACCCTTTCGTAATTTGTATTGCACTAAGGACAAGGCACCTTTTTACGATTCTTATTAAAAGTCAACCTTGAAAATTTTGATTATTTTATTCGATATTTGAAAACATATCTTAGATTAGCATTAATATTGTTGTATGTATATTTTCCAAACGATTGAATTTTTCTGCATCCATATGCTTTCTTAGGTCTTTCCGATTTTTACATGCACTTTTGCAATGTACTACGCACTAGTAAATTGTGCCTAAATCTAAAAATAAAGAAGAAATATGCATAAAATATTATAATTTTGTCTACTGTATGATTTAGTTATAAATAAACTTATGGATTTATAGTCAAAAACGTTATTTCAGTTTTTAAAGTTACAAATAGTTTCTTACAAACAATACAATTTACGTTTGATTTCTTAGTGTATAAGTAAGGAAATATGTTTTCCATTATTAAATTGTACATTTCCCATTTATTACTTTTACTAGTAGATAATCAATTATTAAGAATTTAATCATTGACTACAGTTTTCCCTAATCTTCTGATGGTTAGCCTTCGCGTCGAAAACTGCCCTGTAGTGGCCAGACTGGTACAAAAACCTGTTCCAAATAGTCACCAATTCTGGGCAAGGGACAAATTTTTTTCATTCTTGGATCATCATTCCCTTGAAGAAACAAGACACGTTTGCCTCAACATCTTGTCATTAGCAAAATTTATCAGATCTTGGAAGAAATACCTCGTCGAAACATTTGTAAGTTTAGAAGAAGCTTACTTTTTTCAATTCATATGATGAATGTTTCTTTTTATACAATGCAATAAAATCTAAACTCATTAGCTGTTTGATAACATCTAATTATTAATAATTCTAAACTCTTTAAGCTCTACACCGATACTTGTGATATTTCTAGAAATTCTAGACGCGCTGGAAAAAGTAGTTGCATAATTAGAGATGCCAGGCGTTACCCATTTTCCATAATTTTTACGGATTTTCATCTTTTTTACTTCACTACGGCAAGTCGGCGATATATTAGCAATCTAAATTTTAATCTGTGTTTATTCCCATTTCCAATGAGGCCGTTCTACTCGATCATCTTTATTTAGCAGTGGTTTGACGACAAAAAATTGAATTCGTCCCATGGCCATAACGCGTTATCAAAATCTAAACTTAAAAAAGGGGAAAAAACTTTTACAAAGAAAGGGAATTGGGTAAAAAAAGTAAAAAGTGCCCAAGAGCCGGTGGTGGAACTGACTTTAGTGTTCGGATGGAAAATATGTGCCAAAATCACTATAATTTTAACCTGAAAAAATATTCGCAATAAGAAAATGAGTACTTTTAAGTTCCTGTAGTTCCGTAGAAGTGAATGCACCAATGTATAGTATTTTGCCTTATTTTTATTACTTCCGAATTAAAAAAATTATGAATTTCTCCATGTACCCTTGCTGCAGTCGAAGCAACCAGTCTAGGCAATTAATAATACTTTAATTACCAAAATTGTGTCAGAGCTTGACCACTGGCCGAGTCTCTGAAGGCGTCACTCTTCAAGGAAATGGTTAGATGAAGCTCTTGGTTGAGCTCGAGTTTCGTATTGACCGAAGTCGGGTTGGTTTCTTCAAGACGACATGTAAACGTGGATGATCTTTCCCAAAATACATAAATACATCAGGTAGGTATGTCCACCTTCAGTTCACTTTGAGTGTAATGTGACATTTTTATGTGGCAACCTCTTATTTTGCTACGATGCAAAGCAGAGACGGGTCACGTTCTCGCCAATTAGCGTTTGAAGTATCATACGATCTATAAGTTAGCTTTGGAAAAAGTAGAAGAGGGTGTAGAATAGAAGAGGATGGACATCTGAAGAGAACTCAGATATTTCCAGAGGCTCTAAAATAAAACAGATATTTTCAGAAACCTGCTCCAGAAAAACTTTTCAATGATGATTATTGTTGGGAACCTTTTATTAGATAAAAGTTGATTATGTTGTGAGAATAGTTCTCCAAAGAATAATTACTACAGCCAAAATGGCAACAAAACTAAAAATGTAATCATGCGCGTTGCCTAAATAATAAGCAAGTATACTTAATGTTGATTGAAATGTCATTATAAAAATTATTGGTAACCAACATTACTGGAAATATTGCTGAACTCCTGGAAAATCTAAGTAGAAGTTAACATCTCTGCATAATTCAATGTCGTCCTAAAATTAATAAAAGTTTCTGGACGGATAATTAGAAGAGTATCTATGCCAAATTTTTAATTGGTAACCTGGGGAATATGAGGTATACTACGAGAGGTTTCTCTATATAGCAGTTCAGGCATATTTCATTTTAATCATTTAAAAATTATTTTTTTTTTTGAAGTCTCATTATATCTGCAATGAGAATCCCCAAACCCTGGTATGGCCTCAATTTGGGAGAGGGGATGTAACTGGACGGAATGTTGGTTGATTTGTTGGGTTTAATGGCCAAGGTCTGGACGTAATGGGTGATGTGCGTCTGGTGATTATTCTACTGGTAGAGTCACTCAAGTCGCAAAGGACCTTACACTTTAACCAGCTACAGGTAGCGGGTCAACATAACAATGGGCAGACCTCCTCAAGCCAGTTGTTCTGTGTTGCTTTGGCCTGAGAAGATCTCTTCGGAAGTCCTGATCTAATATTGAACTTTTTGAGGGTGTTCGGACTCATGGATTTTGGTCTAACTCTTAAATTAGGTCCTAAGGAATAAGTAAGAACACGACAAAAAATGGTATAAGAATTCGTCTTTGACAATGGAAAATATAAGGAAGATTCTTGAACACAAGAAGGGTGTGTGGTGAAAATCACTAGTTAAGAGAACAAGAAATTCTAGCGGTAACAACTATCGGTAAAAGAGCTCATTTGTGGAAATAGAGGTTCTTGGGGAACCTACCTATATCGTTAATTAGAATAGATTACTTTTTAGAATACTTTTATAAGAATAGTTTAATATGATATTCGCACACAGAGTGCATTTATATTTTATTTTACATTTTCTAGTTTCAAAAATGTTTCGAAGTCAATTTAAATATCATTTTGTTGAGATGAATATCTCTACTTCTTAACTGAAATAAATTTTTAATTAAGTAATTATTTTTTGTCGATCAATCGGCCTAGTGGTCAGGGTGCTGGATTTTGTATCGAGATTCCTTGTTTCAATCCAGTGTACATCATAGATGTTCGTTGATCAGGAATGAATGTGGGCCTCTCTATAAACGGGTTGTTCCTAGAATGGGTGTATGAGGTGTATGTTGGCCCACTCCCCGTGGTGCACCAGGGAAATGCAAAGTGGTTCACAAAACCGTCCTTTGTAGAGCCATAATGAATAAAGTTCAATTGACGGGGCATTATCGAAAAAGTAATTGCTTTGTGTTTGTCAGTTTTATATTATCTCATCAGTACGAAATGCCTGCATATTCTCTTTTAAAACTATCTAGCTATAAAAACAATCAATCGGCATCTATTTTATTTAAAAATGATGAACATAACTCCGATTCTCTTTGAATCGCGCATTTCAATCATCGTCTACCAGGTAAAAGAAAACAAAAAAGGCAACCCAACTCGGTCAGGAGAACAAAATACATCTGTCACCGATCAGGCACATCTCCCACCTCCATTTCCCATCCCTCCATTCTTTTTTTCCATACCACCCCACTCCTGATCTCTATATACAATAAGCCCGTAATCACTCAATCACCATGGACTCCAAAATAATGCCAGGGGAAAAATGAAAATAATTCCCCTCCCCGCACACAGCAAAAACAGCAAGTGGGCAAACCACCTAATAAATAATTTCTTTTCCCCCATGGTGAAACTCACCAACTTGAAAAATTTTCCCTTTTTCGTTTTTCCCTCTTCTCCATCCACCCCCTTCCCGTCTCTTCCTCTTAGGGAACTATTTTTATCTTTCCTTTTCCTCTACAGAATGTTCCTCATCTCGTTCAGGGGTGGCCGCTGGTCGCAGCTGGCGGGCCCTCCTCTTTTCCAGAGATGAAATGAAGGGGCACGCGGAATAGAAGGGAAATATTTCCCGCCTTTACGTTTTCCTATCTTCTCGCATTCATAACGAACCGGTCAGCATCGGGGCCTACCTTTCGGTGAGGAAGCCCTTTTTATTTTCGTTTTTCTCTTTGGAAACTTGGCATCGATTTTTATTTTCGGCTTTAAGCGTAATGTAGTTCCTTCGAGCTGAGCGGAGCTTGGGATTACGTTTTCGTGTGAATTATGATTGTTTCTGTTGGGGAAAGTATTAATGGTGTTGTTCTTTCGGGGGTGGTTGAATTTACGTCGCTCTGGAGCAACACAACGGGCAATTGGCGACGGTCAGGAATTAACCATCCTGGTGGTTTATCTTCGAGGTCGAAAACTGCCCTGTAGTATCCAGCATCTGATGAAAAAACCTGTTCTAAACTCTCACCAGTTCTGGAAGGGGACAATTTGTTTTTCTACTTGGATCTTCATTATCCTTGGAGTAATAGTTTTGTCTGAACGAGATACCTCGTAATTAGCAAATAGTGACCAGATCTAGGCCGAGATATCTCGTCAAAACACTTGGAGGGTTAACATCCAAGGGAAAGTTACGAGAACTACACCTCGTAATTTTGGACCACGGTCAAACGATGAGGTCAACACCTGAGCAGGAACCCCATTCTCCAAATTAACACACCACGCCAACGTGAGGTAGATAGGTAGGTGGGTAGCTGAATTTACGTCGCATTGGAGCAACACGAAGGGTTATTGGTGACGGTTCGGGATCAAACACGAAGGGAATTATTCGAGGACAACACTTCGTAATTGTGAATCACGGACAGATGATGAGGTCAACACCTGAGCAGGAACCCCACTCTCCAAATTAACACACCACGTCAAAATGAGGTAGATAGGTAGGTGGGTAGCTGAATTTACGTCGCATTGGAGCAACACGAAGGGTTATTGGTGACGGTTCGGGATCAAACACGAAGGGAAATATTCCAGGACAAAACCTCGTAATTTTGAATCACGGGCAGATGATGAGGTCAACACCTGAGCTGTGTGTGGCACCCCACTCTTGAAACTTCCACACTACGCCAACGTGAGGATATTTGAGGCCAAGACAGATTGAATGTGCACCAGTTTCCGTGTACACGACGGTCTTCTGGTTGGATAGAGGACAGCAATAGCCCGGTTGGAAAAGTAACGGATTAGCAACCAGAGGATTGTGTGTTCGAATCCAACCATAGTCCGTCGTGTAGAAGAGGGACTGGTTATGTTAAATCTGTCGTGGCCTCAAATGTACTCACGTTGGCGCAGTGTGGATGTTTACAGAGTGGGTTCCAGTGCAGGTGTGACTTCGTCATCTATGGTTCAAAATTAAATGGTATTGTCCTCGGATTTTTCCCTTTGGGTCTGGTCCCGAACCGTCACCAATATCCCGTTACGTTGCTTCAGTCGGACGTTAATTAAATACCTACCTATCTTGTTGGATCTAGTTTCAAACTCGCAACCGTGATTCTATCAACTGGGCTACCGCCCTCTTTGGATATTGTTAATGTTAATTGAAAAGAACTAATGAAATTTCTTTTGGTATTAAAAATAATTTAATTTAGTTAAAAGTATCTTTTGATATATGTCTTAACCTGAATTGTAAAAGGAATGCGTAGTGATAGTTTCTTATCAAAAATGTTTAATAAAAGCATAGTCACTAATATATGACCAGAAATTTTAAAGCAAAGAAGCTTCTTAGATTACTTTTAGGAACTTTAATTTTGTTTAATCTATAGGTAGCACTATCTTCTTATTTTAATTCAGTTTCAAATTTATTCCTGACAATGTTTCCATTGTTCTAACTCAATTCTTTTTTCAATTTAAACTAGACCTTATTTATTACCAAACATTTTCTTTCTTTATTTGTATTTTAAATAAAATCTTCCATGTATTTAATTTTTCTTACCGAGTTTTGAACTTACATCCCTCCAGTTGCTAATTAATGACTCTACCAACTTGTATATTAAGGTCCCGTTGTTGTTTCGGAGTCAGTGCATAGCAGTCCTGAACAGACAGATATTTTTGATGAATAATTTCAAATGGTAATAAAATTGGTTTATGAATTCTGGGATTTGAATACACTGAATTTCAAAAATTATAAATTAATCCGAAATATTAGTGTTAATAGCAAATATTTCATATTACATAAATCTTCAGTTTACAAGTATAGCACAACGTCAAAATTTTGAAGAAATGTTTTTTTTTAGATTTTATTCACTAGAATGGGGGTAGGGTTTTTTAGAATGGTGAAGTTTGTCCGTTTTTCTTTGAATGAGGGTTATCTATCTTCTTTAGAAGTACACTTATTGAGCTTAAGGAGCCCGAGTAAATTTTTCGTCTTCTTTGCTCAGAACTTTTTAATTGATTTAGTATATCAATTAATGTGTCCTTTTTCATTTATATTTTCAACTATTTACCACACTCCATAGAATTTACGTAGTTTTAAAATATTTAGCAATTTCTTTTTTAGTATGGAATATTTTTTGCATTCGTTTTGATTTGTAAAAACACTAATATCATTCATATAGTCATTTTTTCCGATTTGCTGTCTTGTGACGCTCTTATCATGCTGGTAAAT
Organism: Meta bourneti; assembly: GCA_933210815.1. NCBI lineage: Eukaryota > Metazoa > Arthropoda > Arachnida > Araneae > Tetragnathidae > Meta > Meta bourneti. Next base: position 76,073,529 of record OW119929.1, on the reverse strand, counting down.
TACATATTAATCTTACATTTTAGTTTGTTGGATACAATTTTCTCATGGTGTCTCGATTGCTGGGAGAAATAAATTTATTTATTTTATATTTTTTAGAAACTAATAAATTTTATGTAGTGTATTTCATCTGTGTATTATTTTAAATGTTCGCTTTTGCAGATGATAGTTCTTGAGATCTATTGCAGTGACATTGTTATTGGTTATATTCTTATATTCTTATATACATTGAAATGCCAGAAAAACAGGTACACCAGTCTAAAACTTGGTAAGCCTCCCACAGGAGCGTAGAATTGCAGAAATAGGACAGAGCATGGACTCCAGGAGTATGCTGAAGTATTCTGTAGGCATTGAACACCATACTTCCTGCAAAGCGGTCCACAATTCTGTTGTATTCCAAGGTGTAGGATTTCTGTGTTCCACAACGCGTTGCATGGCATCCCAGATGTGTTCGATAACCTTGAGATCTGGTGACTTAGGTGGGAATCGCAAGACCCCAAACTAAAATTAGGGTTTCTCTAACCTTAATTTGGCATGTCTAGACTTGTCTAGCGGCGTCCTCCCCTTTGTCCTGTTGGAAGAAGCAAAACTCATCAGAATGAACCCAGGACATGAACGGGAGTAACTCGTTAGAAAGTATAAACACATAGCGTTCATCTGTCAGAGACGTTTCTACCAGGTATTCCATTGAATGCAAGCAAACCAAACCCATACCAATACCACCACCAACGTACATAATCTTCTGTTGACATACGAGATCCATGGCTTCATGGGGTTTTCTCTACACACGGATCCATTCATCCACTCGAAATACTTTTAAACGTTAGTCGTCAGATCATGCTACTGGTTTCCAGTCATCAAGTGTCCAGTGGTTTTCTGTGCCCAGTCGAGGAGCATAGCTGTGTGTCGAGTGTACATCAAGGGTACTCGAGTTGTGTGTTGGCTTCTAAAGCCCATATCTTCGAGGGAATTGTGTACTGTCCTCATACTGATGTTTGTTGAGGTCCCAGCATTGAACTCCGATGTTATTTGTAGCAGTGTTGCATGTCTAATGCGTGAAACGATTCGTGCCAGTCGATGATGATCAAGACCACCCAGTCTTTTTACGATCACACTGTTGTCGTAAGTTACAGGTTCAGTCAGAATTCTTGTAGTCACTGTACACCCTTGAACCTGAAATGGTTGTACGTAAACATCCGAACTCCTCTACTTCCGAAATGCAATACCCATCTCACGAGCATTGGTAGATGCAACCAATGATGTGCATAGGTGGTGTTGCTATTGCATGGCCTCGTCTTTACAGTTTTTATGGAACTTTTGTATTCAATTCGTTTTATGTACTGTATATTTTTTTTCTAAAATTCCTAACATCTTTCTCTTGATCTGGCTTTTCGAAAAGCGTTAAGAGGTATTTAACCTTTGTCCGCAACCGTTAGGGGAGAGTTGACCTCTTGACCCGATCACCTCTTTATTTTTTAGCGAATCTGGGGTGATTTTCATCCTAGTGGGTGTGTTTCGTCTGGGTCTTTTGCCATTCGAGGAATGGGGACTTCCCTGGCTTTGCCACTTGGAGAGGTACTTACTTATTTTGCGAGGGTTTACCACTTAACGAGGATTGTTTGCTTTCATAAAAAGGAGTCGAGATAAAAAGGTATTACCCGTCAATTATTAGCACCCTTTGTTGCGAGTCATTGTCCGAACCGCCGACGCGGGTCTGAGGGGGTCTCGACAGCCACCCGGCACCTGTCGACCAACTATGTCGCAGTTGCACCCTGGGTGTTTCCTTTTGAACGTCGGCATCTTCTATTCGAGTGAATGTTCCATAATGAAGATAGTCATGTGGACGGATGATTTGCGGGATGTATCCCAGTGTATCGGTGATTGAGTAACTACATCCGTAATAGACACTTTTTTGTTACGAGACATTGCCCAACCTTCCAAGTGGGCAGGGATTGATCTCATCAGACACCCTTCTGCTGCACCCCAGGTGCTTATTTCGAACGTTGGCATCCTTCACTCTAACAGATTTTCCTGAGATTTCAATTGATTTTGGAACTTCACCACGACGATTTCCAGCAGATGATATCTGAGTCCATTATAAACTCTCATCGACTCCCGACGAGACGCTCCTACTGTCTAAAAATTCGTTGGCAGTTAAATTATTTCTACAGGAGTTGTGACTGGCTACGAGGTTGAGAAGACTGGCTATATGGAGTCATAGGCAACTTCTTTTAATTGTTCGTTCCCATGCAGCTAGCTTATGCGTTTATTAGATAGCCGTGTCTAAGAGCTTTACATCCAAACCATCAACTGCCACTAAATTTTGTCTTCTGATGGGATGGGTCCTTTTCAGTGCATGCCATCAATTCCCCTTCCACACAAAAATTGTATAATCTTGTGTTGTTTAACAAAATTTTAAAAGAAACTAAATAATAGTGATTTTGTGTTTTGCTATTGGGGGCCCGATATTATTTATTTATATCATATATTCAAAATAAAAATGTTTAATTTAATGTACAGCATATGTTTGATGTATTATTTAATTGTTTATAACATAGGTATTTAATAATATTAGAAAATTTGTATGGTTTAACCTTGCCCCATTTTTAGTTTTGAATCACTGTACGATCTATTGTTATGATATTTTAGGAATTTAATAAAAAGGTAAAAATGTACCTTTAAAGAAAATGAATACAAACTTAACCTACTTATTAATTTAACAGTGATTTGAGGGAAATATAGGAGTTTAATTGATTTATACTTAACTATCCGTAACGAGTTGTTTGAATTTTTTAAAATTAGTTTACATTTGAAATTTTTATAAATTTCATACAAATAATCCTGCATTTTTTATTATTAGCTGCTAAACAATTAACACAATTTCTCATATTCCAGATTGATATTATAGAGGAAACTTGTACTATATGATAATCAAATCCCCGAGATCTTTTTACCTTTCTAAGTTAATTAGACACGCTACTGAATAATTTTCATAATGATACATTTCTTAGCAAACTGGATTTTCCATTGAAAGACGCCTTTCGATTTCTTCAATTTAATTGGCATTGTGTTCTGGGAGCATAGCATTATATTTTGAGACACATCCTCGTATTGTTACGTTCCATCTTTTTCTTTTGTCTCCTTTTCAACTGAAAGAAAGGAAACAAAAATATTTCTTTTCACCCTAATCGTGTTTCCTTAGTTTTGCTCCTATCCATTAACAGTAACTAGAGACTATCTTGACGAACAAAGCTTTTGGCCGAAGTAAAAGCCCAAATGAAAATATCTGAACTTCTTCACAGAAATACTCTAAAGGAAGGATTTTTTTTACGTTAGCGTAAGGATGTATTGTCTCTCTGTGTGTGTTTTTAGCGTCTATTCTTTCAAACTCTAGAGTGCCTCTAAATACTTAATATTTTGGAAGACACTTAAGGCGCGTGCACTAGAAATATCACATTCATTTAAGAATATTTACGAGGCATTCCGGCTTCGTTTCCCATTTAATTTCCTTTTCGTCCCAAATCTGTAGAAATCACAGAGAAAAATAATTTAAGTTAATGTTCTCTAAGCATCTATAAATATTTTCACTTCTGTTCAAAGATTGCAAGTGAAATCTGTTACAAGAGAAAAATTAGATTTGTGAAGACGTAAAAGATCATATATATTGGAACTGGTACTTGCCAGATTACTGTAATGTATATTATCGTTCATAGTTTAGTTTCAATTAATCATTTTTTATCAGTACCTCGTAAGTCCAATTGTTTTTGTTCATGATATTTTAACATTATCTGGTTGCAAATATGCATACAAAACATCTTTCAAAAGCTTATGTCTATAAAGCCCCTTATCTGGAAATTTTTTTACCTCGTTCTTCAAAACTGGTGTTAAATTTGGTATCTAGCTTTTTTTTTATCTTGGCTGTATAATTTTTATTTCAAGGTAAGTAGTTGAATTAACGTCACACTGGAGCAACCCAACGGGCTATTGTCAACGGTCCTGATCAATATCGAAAGGAAATATCCGAGGGCAACACCTGGTAATTGTGAATCACGGTCAGATGACGCCGTCAACACCTGAGCTGTCACCCAACTCTCCAAACTTCCACATGAGCACATTTGAGATCATGACAGATTTAACGAGTACCATCTTCCACGTACACGACGTTCTTTGGTTGGATTGAGTTTCGAACTCGCAACCCTCCGGTTGTTAATCCTATGCTCTTCCAAACGGGCTACCACAGCCCTTTTAGATTTCAAGACTTACGAGGTTTTGATAATAAAACAACGAATTGTTAGAGCCCTAAGCTAAAGATCAAACCATATGCGAAATTCACCTCTGCACTACATCACAGTATACTCCATTACACTATCATGGCGTATGAAAGCACCTGTCTACCCCTTTAAAATCGCGTGGCTCGGGAACATTGCTTCTAACAAGGGCTTCAGGGTCAAATTAATGGCATGACGAAATTCATAGACTCATCAGAGCATTATAATCCTAAGAGATGCATGTTGTATGTGTAGTATAAAACAGTATTACATAATATATATACGATGTAATACAATATACTAGTCTGGATAGACATGCAACCTAACTGTAAGTTCTGTTGTCAATCCAGCCATACTCATTTAAACTGCTACAGCGTCTCGAGATACTTGACAAGGAAGTGTGCTCTGGTGTTGGTATGAGACAATTTAAATACGTAAAAAGTTAACAAGCATTGAAGATGGGCATCTAAAAGCACTTAAATATATGTTTACCATTCCAAATATAATCTTGGATATAATGTTATGCATTACTTTCCAATGAGAACTATAAACTTCTAAAAACTGTAACTATTACATTACGTTTTACGTTTGTTGGAAAACTGAATCAAGTTTTGTTAATTCAAAAGGGAAACCATTTGGGGATTTATACTTTACATTTATATGAATTTTATGGAAAAGATAATCAAAGCTCGTGTCTATGAAACCTTCTATCCTATTAGTTTCATAAATGCATGGAAATTTGTGAGCTTCAAGCTTTCATTAGCATTACGATATACACTTCTATTAACATAAAGCACCAAGTATATCGCCTCTAAATGAGATATGACCTTAGTATTTATTCAATGACTGTGATGCAGTATGCAGTTTTCAATTGAAAACTACTTTCATTGGTGGTGTTAATAATTAATTAAATTAACGTCACGCTGGAGCAAGACAACAGGCTATTGGGTCCGAGATCAATCCCGAAGGGAAAGACCAGGGGTCAACACCTGGTAATTTTGAACCATGGTTGGATGTCGAGGTTGCACCTGCTCTGGCACCCTGTCTCCAAACTTCCACACCACGCCAACGTGAGGACATTTGAGACCACGACAGATTTAACCTACACCAGCCCCCACATACACGACGGTCTTTGGTTGGATCTAGTTTCGAACACGCAACCCTTCAGGTGCCAAACCTCTACTCTTCCAACCGGGCTACGCGGCCCATTTCAGTCACAAAAATTCAAGAGAGTAACTTGTTTTGGGAAAATGATTTACTTATTCTAGGTTGAGAATGGACTTGTTGACAATGGGTCAATGGTACGAGCATTAGCTCATGCATGGTATGATATCGACTCTGTCTACAAGTTCTCTTAAGCTCTGCTTCGGACATTTTGGACTAGTTCAATTCATTTTGATTCATTCTTTCTTCTTGTTTGCATTTGCAGTATGCTTGAAACTTGTTTAAATTAAGATATTCAGACACTTCGGAAATTTTCACAAAGTTCCCAAATGTTTCGCAATATTTTTACACACCTAATCAAGTTTTCTCGCAAATGTTATTACACATATCGGTGAACCTAGCGTCCAAAAAACGAATGATACCTTGCGGTACATGCTATCATGTTGATGCCCCAAGTAATGCTACTTCTATCACGTGTGACGAGGGCCGATTTCACTACAAAATTGCGGACGCGCACACCGTTCACTATTGTGTCATCTGACCTTGAGCAATATTTTGGTAGACTCTTTACACCTTCCTCTCTTCAACTTAGTTATTATATTTTTGCTAACTTTAATACTTTTCAGATTATTGAAAGAAGTTTTGTACACGTTTTTGGGGCACACGAATTTTTCCGAGGACACACTACAACAGCAAAAAGATAGACGTATTCTACGTGAAAACAACATACTCTTTTGTAAGAAGCTTTCTTGATTCCATTAGAAGTGTGTTATCCAGAACTCTTACATTATAAATAGGGCCGCGGTAGCCCAGTTGGATGAGAAACGGATTAGCAACCTGAGGGTTGCAAGTTCGAAACTCGGTCCATCCAATGACGGTCGTGTACGGGAAGGCTTGTGTACGTTAAATCTGTCGTGGCCTCAAATAATGTCCTCACGTTGGCGTGGTGTAGAAGTTTGGAGAGTGGGATGCCAGCTGAGTGTTGACATTGCGTCATCTGACCGTAGTTCAAAATTTCGTGATGTTGTCCTCAAATCTTTCCCCTTGTTGATGAATTCTGGACCATCACCAATAGCCCGTTGTGTTGCTCCAGTGCGATGTTGATTAACTACCTACCTACCGCACATTATAAAGGTTACGTTCATATTTTAAAAATTGCTATGCTTTTACGAGTTTAGTAAAAGCACCAAGAATTTCAGAAATAATGTTAGCTGATACAGGTCATTGAGCTAACTGTCATTGATTCCCCGAAGTCTCTGTTCCCGATGCTAACTGTCTTCACGGACGGACAAAAATGTTTGCGAAGAATTGAACTTCACCAAATCCATCACAGTTTATTATAAGAAAAAGAGATGTATAGTGACAGTGATCTATGTTCTTGAGGAACTGAGCAATTGATGTAGAAACAAGTATGTCCAGGAAAAAAGCTGTTGTTCAGAATTCTATATTTTCAAAAGTAAATGGGAATCGTTTATAAAGAATAGAACCCCCTTTTTCGATCAAACCACAAGTGTTTCTATAATTAAAGTCTAAACTTTTTCGATGTACATGCGATAATAGTTTTCTCAATAAAGAAACAAGTCGTGATATGGATTGAATTCTTTTGTCAGGAAGCGCCATATAAAAATTTTGAATGCTGAATAAATGAACCAACAGATTCAAAATATTGGGTTCTGAAAATGTGGGCTTATTTACGATTTACTTCAAAATAAAAATTTGTGCTATGAATTAAAAGTATATCCTACGTATATTAAAGAAATTAGAGAAGGAATAAAAACCCAGTAGAGCTTAGCACTACTGAGGGATAATTATATTAAGAGGAAAAATGTAACTTGAAAATTGATTTGTATTTTTGGTACAAACAGGATTTCTGCATGATGCATACTGATTCGTATTTCAGACGTTGGTTTAAGAAAGGAAAACGTTTATTAAGCATAATAATTTGTTTCTGCTGTAGCCTTCCAAAATTTCTGAAAAACTTTTGAATGGATAGATTTTTTTATAATGCTATATTTCTTCATTCAAAAATGACAATTAACTCTCTAAGCATACTCCGAAGCTTATGTGTAGCTGGATCTTAAAGTAATAGTAACTGTCATTGGTGGTTCTCTTGTACCTTATGTTTCAGTGTTTTGCCATGTGTCGGGACACAGGTTCTGTTAAAGACTATATACAAATATTTCTTTGTGTGTTAATCTATCATTTATAAACACTAAAAAATCTGCCCTTAAAGTACGATGCTACTACCACTGATCAGGAATTTCCCTGAAGTTATAAAGGGTTTAACCTGTTCTTATTTGTCTCTAGATAATGAGGTCTCAGAAATCAGAATAAAAATAAACAGGAACTCATAAGAGAAAAAATATGTGTTCCCTTGGTTGCAGCTTTAACCCCCCCCCCCAAGTGGTTTCGACGAGTTACCTCGTCCCTCATGATCTGCCCAATTTTGCTTTTGACGAGATATCTCGTCATCGATATGTTACCGATTTTTCGATGATGACGAGATCAAGATCTGGTCAGGTCTTTTTTCAAATGACAAGATATCTCGTCTACCAGGATCTGGTAAGTTTTGTTAATGACGAAATACCTTGTCGATATCACAACCAAGAGGGTTGCATGCGACGATTTCGGTAATGTTAAACGAGTACATCGGACAAAGTGAGAGGAATATGAATCCTTAGCTCTTCTAACATAAGGAACACACTCATAAAGTTATATTATGTCGATATATTATCATCTTTAACTTCTGCCGGATTCTGAGCATTTTTCATCACTATTATTCCATATGTCGTCTCCCCCAAATAGCAGTTTTCTGATGTAGTGACCTGGATACAATCTTGTACTCGACGAAGATTCATTGCTTTCTGGAGCTGTCTTTAGTCTCTAAAAACAGTTTTTGATCATTTAAGGCAGATTAATTTGACCAGACTGCTGTTATATTACCAATCACTCATAGATCTTAAAAAACCGTGCATGTAATGTCTTTGTGACATGATTGATATCGAGATTCTCGGAACTTTCGTTAATGATGCATTATCACGATTAGTGCCTGGTAATATAAGTAGGTAGAGAATTATCTAACTTTTAATCGTTTCTAACTTTAATCTATTCCTAATGTGTATATTTATAGTCACCTTGTGCATTTGTAAAAGCATTGTTGTCCTGCCAGTGATTTTCCTGTGTATGAAGTTTCATTTTTATGCTGCGAATGGAAAAACCTTTAAATTTTAAGACTTGTAGATTTTGTGTGGTAAGTCGAATACCCGATTCTCAATACTATTTATAATACCATTTTAATTCAAATTATTTAATTTTGTTTTCTAAAAATATTTCATGTATAATATTATTTTCCTTTTTTGCATAGAATTTCCAGAGTGCGCATAGAAAATTAAACTTCATTACAAAGTAAAATTATATTCTATGTGATTAGAAATTATACTGCTTTATCAATATATTTCGTTACCACACTCTAGGTCTAGCTTAAACTTTAACTTTTATTAGCATTTCAACGTAACTGAATCAGTGTCTGCGTTTGCCCACTATGCAGAACGAGAGGATATGGAGCATGCTCGATTCCTATAACTACACAGCGTATATTTCTTTCTTCTACATTATTTCTTTTATATTTTCTGTGTGTGTATTTCATTTGTTCAGTTAAATGTAGGTCTATTTATTAGATTCTAAATACATTATTCTTTGAAGTTTGGTCAGATCTGGCACATTGATCATAAAACCAAACTGAATCATAATTATCTTTTAATCTATAGACATTTTTGCACAATAAACTCTCAGACACACGAAAAATAACTGGTAGATAGTTAGGTATTTTAATTATTGTCTCACTGGAGCAACACAACGGGCTTTTGGTGACGGTCCGGGATCAAACCCAAAGGGAAAAATCCGAGGACAATACAGCGTAATTTTGAACCAAGGTCAGATAACGAGTTCACACCTGGTACCCAACCCTCCAAACTTCCACACCACGCCAACGTGGAGACATTTGAGGCTACAAGAGATTTAACGTGCACCAGCCACCTTTGTACACGACGGTCTTTGGTTGGATTCGAAATCGCAATACTTCAACTGCTAATCTGTTACTCTTCCAACCTGGCTACCGCGGCCCTGGAAAATAACCGGAAATGTTAGTTTAACAATTAATTTTTATTCTGTTCATTTCTGTATAGAGCTAAAGATTTAACTTCCACCAATTCAAGTTTTCTCAGTCAGAGGAATTGAAGAAAAATATTTATCATGATAATCTCAAATTGCCTTAAATGCCATCTTCATATCTCTTTGGCTACCCGAATATGCTTTTGCCCATTTTCACCCAACACATGCCCTTTCTGAGCAGTTACTCCGTAATTTATGTTATCCCATAAGTAGGATTTTTTATTCGAGCCGAAATTTATGTTACGATTTCGGTAGACGAGTAATGATTACATTTCAATATGTGATCATACTCAATTTTTCCAGGAGCGACTTTTTTCTATAACCTACGATTTCTAAGATTTGTAGTTTTGGGGGAGTGCGGTAGGTAGGTAATTGAATTAACGTTGCACTGGAGCAACACGAAGGGCTATTGGCGACGGTCCGGGGTCAATCCTGAAGTAAAAGGTTTGACAAACTATTTGAGAGCGCTATCAATTATGACATTGAAATGGCTATTTGACTACTGTAAACACTTGTTTTCTGTTGTTGTTTTTCCTATCCCCAGACCAAATTTAGATTGGTTCCATGACGTCCTCCTTGTAAACAATGTCGAGAAGATGTCTCGGAGCATCATGAATGTCCTACCTTGATAAGGGCCGCGGTGGCCCGGTTGGAAGAGCAACGGACTAGCAACCGAAGGGTTGCGAGTTCAAATCCAGCCAAACACCGCCGTGTACAAAGGGGGCTGGTGCACGTTAAATCTGTCGTGGCCTCAAATGTCCTCACGTTGGCGTGGTGTGGAAGTTTGGAGAGTGGGGTGCCAGCTCAGGTGTTGCCTCGTCATCTGACCGTGGTTCAAAATTACGTGGTGTTGTCCTCGGATCTTTCCCTTTGGGATTGATCCCGGACCGTCACCAATAGCCCGTTGTGTTGCTCCAGTGTGACGTTAATTGAAATTCCCCCCCCCTACCTTGACACCCCTAAACTCTAGAGTACGTGGTCAAGACTAACCATGCTGTTACCCTGACAGTTGTGACAGTTTGTATAAATATTATTTCCTTCCACATATTTCATAGCTTTAATGTGGTTTCGAATCTAGATAATACTATCTGTTCTGCTCTACACGTAGCATTGAAGTTGACTATTTCTCCATCTCTTTGATACACCATCGATGTTGTCGTGCCCTATTCCAGATTTTTTTTTTCTCTTTTGTACAAGGAATCTATTTCTTTAAAAGTCAGTTTTCTTGGGAAAATTTAAGTTAAACCTCCAAGTGGTTTCGACGAAATATCTCGTCCATCAAGATCTTATCACATTTTCTAATGACGAGATATCTCTTCATCAAGATATTGCCGATTTGTTTATGCTGACGAGACCAAGACCTTGTCGGTTTTTCTTCCAATGACGAGATATTTCGCCCACCAAGATCTAGTAAGTTTTGATAATGACGAGATACCTCGTCGTTACAACCACCAGGAGGATTAAGAAACTAATTGTTGACAACTGGATATTATATTGCAGAAGACTATAGTAAGGATTTCTACAGACATTTGATGTGGATTCTTTCTCACGCGTGGAAAACGGGTGATGAAATGTTGGAGGAACTTGTTAGGGCCCGCTAAACTCTCCTGGTGGTTAACTCCACGAGCTATATACACATTAGAAAAACTTACCACAACTTGATGGACAAAATATCTTGTGATTAGAAGAAAAAACTGATCAGATCTTGGTCTTGTCAGCATAAGAAAATCGGCAATATTTTGATGACGAGATATCTCGTCATTAACAAAATTGGCCAGATCTTGATGACGATGTATCTCGTCATTAGAAATTGGTCAGATCTTGATGGATGAGATATCTCGTTCAAACCATTTGGAGGGTTAGAAGAATGCCGTCGTTTCAATAAGTATTAAGATTGGAATTATTTATTTAATTACTGCAAGCAAGATGCGACAGTCATATTAACAGCTTGCTGAGTTTTTTTTAGATGTTTTGGGGTCAAGATCTAACACTGGCAGGTCTTCAACTGACTGGCTATAATAATCCTGTCCTATTATCGTGTCCATCTGGAAAGCGTTCTTCTCGTACAGATAGTTTTAATGAGTTTTCGGTGACCCCCCATTGAGAAACACTCCCCAGAGGCACCAAGAAGTAACGAAAGAAGATATCTAATTCTCGAACTTGAAGGGGGAGAGGTTTCAGCACTTGGTCGCCGGCCGTTTGAGCGATTGATCGCTTGATATCAGTAATCCTCTTTACAGGGTCAAAGGATCCAAGTACCTGCGATCCCTATATCTATTTAAAAATATATTCTGATAAATAGTACAAATTTTTTGGGAAAAAGGATTTCATAAATTTTAATGGCTGTATCGTTCTTTACAAACTACTCAAACCAACACATCACAAACAGTAAACAAAATGGGTTCTTAAATGGGAACAAAAGTTTTAATAATTTATTTTTAATCAAGAAGACCATCACTTTAAAACAGATAGCCCTGATTGGACTTTCAATAAGTTTACGAACAGGTACCTCTACATATCTTTAGTGATTCAGTCCATGAACGTTGCCCCAAATCTGGCCCTAGCTGTTTATAAATGTAAAATAAAAGTACCTGTTCAAGGTTCTATGTTCCTTTGAGATAGAGAAATCATTGACTGGACATTCAATAAGTCAACGAACAGACTCCGCTACATAACTTCCAAATTTTCCCACAAGAGACAGACAACACATCAATACATAAACCTTAAACCGTGGCAAATCAGAGAGAAAAATCCTTAATATCGAACACACTCACAAATACACACAAAGGGTATATATTTTGCCCGGTCAGAGTCCGATGTTCCGAGCGGATGGTCCAGTCCAAGAAACATACCCAATCTTAACTCCCATCAGCTTTATTTTTAATGAAAAGGGCCGTCACATTTAAACAGAGAAAGCTCTGACTGGACATCCAATAAGTCAGCCAACATGCACCGATACATAACTTCCAAACTTTCCCACAACAGACACACCGAACACGATATCAATACATAAACGCGAAACCGGGGCAAACCCGAAAGAGAAAAACCCTTAACATCGCACACACACAAAAAATAAATAAACACCAGTGTATTTTGCCCTGCCAGCGTTCTATATTCCGAGCGGATGGTCCAGTCCAAGAACCATGCCCAATCTTCATTCCCCATAGCTGGCCCTAGGCGGCTGGGGGGGGTGGCAGCAATTGGTAGGGAGGGAGACGAAGAGCGACGTCGTGTTCTGGGGCCAAAGTCCTAATGGTCAATTCTAAGGCCTTAGGTAGAAGCAGGTTCCGACGCGGATCGTTAAGCATCTGCGGGGGAGGGGGGCAGACGGAACATCGACCAAGCGCTGCCCGCCCTCTCCGTTGCCCCCCTCTGACCAAGCTAGGGAGGGAAAGAAAGAGGGAGGATGGAGAGAGGGCACCACTGAGAGTTCTTCGTTCTATCTGCGTGTTCTGGAGTCGAGGGCAGCCCGAGGGGGTACGGATGGAGCCACGCACGCACGGTCCACGCGGTGTTTTGTTTTTTATTTTCGGCGGGTTTTTTTCTCCTCTGTGCTCGTTTTTTACTGTATAGAGAACCAGGGTTGTAGTGGTTCCGAAGATTCCCGTGCGTGGCACGAGGCTGATTTTCCCGATGTTATTAGCCGGGTCGTAATTGAGTGGCCATTGTAGGCATGTTTGTTGGGAAACCTGATAAATTTTGAGTTTCACTGATGAATTCAACAGACAGTATTCGTAAGTATAAGTTTTCAGACAGCTATCGTTCGATTTGATTGAGCATGTTTCGAATACTTGAAAACTTGGTCTTGCCACCTGTGAATTGTGTCTTACTGTAGTGCATGACACGGCACAGTGTGATGAATGGGAAGATTTATAATTCATCGCATGCACGAAGTCAGACTAAATCTCGTGAATAAGGTGTTATTTGGTTTTGCAGATATTCGGTTACTATCTCTACGGAGCTACACGTTCTATTTGAGTGTTCATATTTAGCTTTGAAATGCTTGGGAATTCGGACCAGTCACCAATGAATCGTGGCCTACTTGCTGAGTGTATACCAAGGCAATGTGATAAATGGGAAAATTTATAGCACATTCATATTTATAGCACATTCATATTTATTTCATATTAAGTTTTACAATGTTTGAAATCTTTGTGTACTTACCTGTGAATCTTGACCAACAGCCGGCTCCCATCCCTCTTGAAGGGGTCTTTCTAACCCTCCAAGTGTTTTTGACGAGATAGATCGGTCATCAAGATCTTGCCAACTGTTTTATGATAACGAGATTAAGTTAGTTTTTTCCTCTAATGATCATATATCTTGTTCGTCAAGATCTGATCGGTTTTTCTAATGACAAGGTACATCGGCTAGACAACCACCAGGAGCGTAAAACGTATACCGTGGTAATGTGCGATAAATGGGAAGATCGAAGATTCGTCGTATGACGAAGCCAAACCAAAACTCGTGAATACGCGTTTTTGGTTTCATTTTGTCTCTCTTCGGTTACTGTAGCTACACGAGTCTTAAGAAACGGTGTTCGCGTATCTCCCACTTGCTTTGAGTTACAAATACCTATACATTTACATATACTATTCGGAAACACCATCAAAAGTATTCATACGTTCCAATATTTTTGTCTTTTACAACGGTGTGAACTAAAAGTAGGGGATTAGTAGTGAATAACGCTTTACTAATACGAACCATGGGATATATTCTAAGGTCTTTTTACAATATTTAGGTGAACGGTAGAGGATAAGACATTAATAGAATGGTATCTAGTTTGATGAACCTTCCATTCATATAGCATTATTGCGTGTGTACTTGTGCAATATAGCCTGAAAGTCTCACCATCTGTTTCAGATTCCGAGAGATTTTAAAATTTAAGTCTCGTATATAGTACCGATGTTAAACGTAAGTAGAATATGACCTACTCCTTGAGAGAGGGAACGTATAAGTATCTAAATTATTTTAGCCATTAAGGGCCTATTAAGATGATCATTGTAAGTTTCAAATTAATTAAAGTTTTCCATGCCTATACCAGGCAGTAATTTTGCGACCTACATTATAAGGAAAGTGGACCAAAATGTCGCCAATATAGTCAAAATATTATTTGATTAATTACATGTTTTAGTACACACATATTTCAATGTTATGATTGATGGTTTTATATGTTTGTTGAAACCAAAGACCGCCTGTGTTATAAAAGGATACGAAAAACGCATTCAAATGACATTTTAAGACGAAATTAGCTGATCATCAGTTAGCATAAATTTGACATGTTACAACTAGAATGACCATGGACCATCACCAGTTAGCTTAAATTAATTACTCTACAAACACGTATGACCATATACCATCACCAGTTAGATTAAGTTTAATGTGTTACAACTGGGAATGACCATAGATTATCACTAGTTAGCTTAAATTTTATGTATTCAAATGAGAAGGATCATAAACAACCACCAATTAGCTTAAATTTAATGTATCTGAAATGGTCATGGGTCTATTTAACGTTTCACATTCTACTCGCAGAAATAGTTCATTAAATTTTACCTATACCTACTGGGTTATAAATGTCTCCTAGAAACACAAATATGTGTTTTAAGGAAAATACGTTTTATGATATTTTTGTTTCCTTTAAGTTCTTCCCAATCAAAAGATCAGGTTAATAGAAGCAGTTATTTTTAACACTAACTGGTTTTTAGAATCACCTTATTCCCTGTCTAGTTTGCTATGGCTTTTATGCGCAAATCAATGAAAAATAAATATATTTAATTCAGATGAAATATGAATAGTTCGTTTCTTTATTTATGAAATGCATACATGATATCGACATTAATTTTATACATTAAAATGTTGTTTGTGCTATAATGAAAAAAAATTGATTTAGATAGCTCTAAGATTTAAATTACTTCTACTAAGTGTTTAATATTGAAAATGTTCGTCTTTGATATATAAGTTTTGAGTTAATCACTCGTTAATTGATGTTCTGTATTTATTGTGGTTATGCTAATATTTCACATGTAGTGCATATTAAATATGCAATTTTATATTTGTAGAACATGTTGTAGAGGTACATACTAATTTTGCATTTATAGAACATTTTTTCTGTAATTTCTATATGCTACTTGTGTTTAAAGAAATTTAAAAAATGTAATTAAATTTCGAATTCCTCTTTACCTACAGAGAATTTGTATTATAGACAAATGTGTTTGCAAGTTGTACAATCATGTTAGTCATGTTAAATAACCAATATATAACTTATATATTACATATACATAAAATATAAATACTTTACTACTCATCGAATGAATTCGAAACAGTTGGACAAAGTAGGATTGTTTTTACTAGCAAAGCAATGCAAAAGTGGTGTTAAAATAATATATTTACCTTATAATATGTAATCCATTGGTGGGTAGATCAATAAATATATAGTTCATTGTTAAAATTTAAATTATTCATCATAATGGTTTGTATTTGAATTCGGCATTGATAAAAATAGAAATATAAGCACGGGTAGTCCATAAACCAATTTAGCATTTAAAATTTAATAATTTTTACTTAAAAAAACTTATTCAGTTTATACAACTGAGTATATTCTTTGGTTCAAGTTCTGGGAATTAAATCTCGTAAGTGGCCGCCATTTCCTTAATGGCAATTGGATGAGCATAATGAAACTCGATGCTCAAAGTGAGTATGTAAGTTATTTTGGAAAGTTGAACTATCGTGTATTTCTCCATAGCAATCTACCAACTTCTAATTTCCAATAACTTGAAAATATACATACATTTGAAAAAGCTATACATTTTTAAATGGTAAAGGGATTTATGGACCACTTGTATTTGTAATTTTAACCTCTGAGGTTTACACTCATAATTCTATCTAGCAACCTTCGTCTTGTAAGTGGCCGCCTCTTCGTGGCATTCTTCTAACCACTTGTGACCTTGAATAATGAAATCTTTCCCAATGATTCTATTCCAAGGAAACGAGCAACAGAATATTTCCAAGGGATTATAATCCAAGGAAAGGAGCAACAGAGTATTTCCAAAGGATTCTATTCAACAGAATGGGCCAATACATTCGTTTCGAATTATTCTATTCCAAAGAAAGAACCAATAGAATCATTTTAAAGAGTTCTATTTCAAGAGAAAGACCAATAGAACCTTTCCAAAGTTTAAAAACATGCATGGATTCTTTAGAAAGATGTGATATTTAGTTATGTAATGTATTGTGCTGTACAACCACTACTCGCACATCTCTAGACGCTCATAGGGTTAAAGTTGATGTTATAATGATGAGTTATCTCAACTGGATGATGTCATTGAACCCCTTTAAGTGCTTTTGAACCGTGTACCCAAATAGTGCATAAGGTTCATTGATGTAATGTTACCAAAAATAAAATATTATCAAATGAATAACAAGTTGAATATATTTCCATGTTATATATACCATTTTCTAGTCACGTTATTCAAATTTATCAACTTCAAGAAGTCCAGTGATTACCCAGAGTTCTTTAAGTGAAACGAATCAAACCTTTAACGCTTTGAAATAATAAAATGGACTTTTGTGAAATTTTAGCTCGGATAAATATTATTGCTCAATTCTCCCAACCAATTATAAAGCCACTGTTTCGTTGGCAAATTAAGAAAGTTTAGTACATTAGTTTTACGCCACTCTCGGCAAACACTGGGTTTCGCACAAATGTTCCTACTGTATTAGCTAGTCCAGGCGATGTCTTTAACAAACATGAGCTGGGACCAGAATGTTCTTTTCGTGGAAACCAATATCGGTTATATCGGTATATCCTCATTTACATACACATAACTTAGTAGTTACTCTAATAATCTCTAAATTCATTATACAATTTTATATGGGAATGAGCTTTACTTCTTATCTCAAGAAAGGATATATTGTTCTTTTGATGAAACTTTTATTCATATTAATATATCACTTTTTGCTTTATTAATTTCTTTATCTTTTAATACGAATTAATAATATTCGAGAAATCTATTAACGACAGGTTGTTCAGTGACCATATTGAGCTCTTTAAGTGAAGTAAATCCAACCTTTTAAGATTTTGTAATAAAAATTCTGATTTTTCATATGTAACTCTGATAATAATTATGATAATAAATCTTAAAATCGTTTGGTATGAATGGAATATTCAAAACGATACATTTTTAGACGTGATTAAAAAGGTTTCATAAATGTAAGAAATTAGTAGGTTTAGTGAAAAATGAAACGTGCCAACAAATGAATCTGAATCTTCTTTCCATAAGATTTACATCTGAAAAATAAAGACCACTCTAGAGCTCCATCTCTTTTAATAATACTTATTAAAAGAGACAGAGTTGTGAAATACAGTTTTAAAATGTTGTGTTGAAATATAAAAATAATTAGGAACGTTTTTCATCAGTTATAAAGATTTATAATTGACCTAGTACTTGTTCCTTAAGGGCTAGAAAAATAGCTACACCAGCCGTGAATCCAAACATGCCGGAAAAGTTCAAAATAAGATCATGACAAATAGAGATCCCATCTCTTTCCAGAGAAACACAGACTAGAAAATCACTCGGGAAGACTTATTCATTGTTACATTGTATGCATTAGAAATGCCTTATAACCCTGAATGAACACTAGAGATGGGATGTGTCTGCTCACAAGTCTAGTAAGGGTAGTATGGCATTTTCCTTCTCCCGTAAATTTGAGCCATATAGTGCACCAGAGTGGTCTCTATGGTACAGATTTGGGTTGTCGGGGCTCTCGAAATTTTATTATTTGAGCTCTTCTTTATGATAAACGATTCTAAGTAGGTTAGTGAGCAAGGTGAGTGAAAAGGTTTGGTTGTATCCTCCTTTGCAAGTCTATCCACAATTTGTTTATATTTGAGGTCTACATGGCTGGAGATCCATTGGACATGAATATTTTTGTGATTGGAGCACGTTTTGAGTGCTTAAAATGTCTTCCAATTTTTTGTTCCTAATTTTCCTCCAACGACTACTGTATTGGATGGAGTTATCTGAAATAATCTAAATATCTTATGACAATTAAGGGAAATTATGCAGCTTGATGTTTCATCAATGGCTATTAGTTGTGGACAAAAGACTGAACACACGTCAGGATTTCTCTTCTTAAGCTCGAAAATACCATTAGAAGTAGTAATGTGAACTCCGTTATTGTTAAATCTTCTTCATTTCTGCTTCTTTCAGTATATATATTTATAACATCATACGATATATTATTGACAACTGATCTAGTATGTTTATCAACTTATAAGTCGACGCTTAGTAATACTGAAAAGGAAAGGTTTTTAGAGATAGAAAAATATAACACCATACAAGTATGGAATACATGTTTCAGCAACTTGTAGGTCACTACTGTGGTGATAATCAATCAGACAATGAGGCAAAGTTGGATTATTTATACTAGCAAAAAAGCTAGTGCCATTAGAATTTGTAGTGTGAAATCCTTTTTCGTGAAACCATCTTTATTTCTGCTTACATCAGTGTAGATATTTATAGAATCATAACATATACTATTGATAATTAACCTAGTACATCAGCTTAAAAATGGACGCTAAGTAAGACTCCAAAAGAAACGTGCTTTTAAAGATAGAAAAATATAACAACACACACATATGTAACCCCCCATCAGGCTACTGGTAGACCACTACGGTGACGACAATAGATAATAAGATAATCAGGAAAAGTTGGAGTATTTACATTAACAAAAGACCGAAAGTGCCATTTAACCGAAAGTGAAGTTTAATGGGAACTCCACTATGGTACAATCATCTTCATGTGTGCTTCCCTCAGTAGTACATCAGCAGTTTGTAGTCTTTATAGAACCATACCATATACTATTGATTAACATGGCACAACTTCAAAGTTGACGCTAAATAAGACTCAGAAATGAAAGGTTTTAAAGATAGAAAAATATAGCAGCATATAAGTATGCAACCCGTGATTCAGCAACTTGTATGGCACTACTATGGTGATTACCCATCAGACAGTGTGGTAAAGTTGCAGTGTTTATGCCAACAAAAAATGGTGTCTAATGTGAACTCCGCTATGATGCAACTATTTTCATTTCTGCTTCCATCAGTAGTAGATCAGCAGCTTGTAGATCTCGTGGAACTATACCATTGATGAATAAGTTGACGAATAACCCATTACATCAATTTAAAAGTCGCCGCTAAATAAGACTCAAAAAGGAAAGGTTTTAAAGACAAAAAAAAATATAACAACATACAAGTATGTAACCAGTGATACAGCAACTTGTTGAACACTACTGTGGTGACAACCCATCAGAATATGCGGTAAAGTTTAACTATTTATACTAACAAAAAACCTATAACCAATGGTAACTAAACTAGTTCTCATTAATGTAGCACTTATCTAAATTAAAACCCAACACGAAAGCGATAAAATAAGTTATCTAAGCGACACCGCAAAAAATTAACTTCATTTGTGAAAAATTTGCAATACATAATAAAATAATCTCGAGATTGACCTCTCCAACCTCTTCCAGCACAATCAATAAGGCATAAAATAAATATTATCGTGGTTTAAACACGTCCGACTAACAACAGCAAACCGCATCTATTACGATAAAGGAGCAACAAAAAATAAGCAGCCAAGAAGTTAAAAAATACCCTATCTAAGTCATGTTTTGATAGAAAACATAACGAGATAATGTCTTTAGCTCGGAACACACTGTCCCCGTATCTTTTTCTTCATCATTTTTTGCAAGTCTCCTCATTTCTTATTTTTATCTCGAGACTATTAATGCAGGAGGCAAATAATCCATCAGTTGTTTAACGGCACTCATTTGTTAGTTGGTGCTTCGCTCGTTTTTTTTATCGTGCCGTCCGAGTTTCTATTAAGGATTTAATTTTATTTAATGCGCAGTGGGGGCGGCAGCACAGATTGGATGAAAAAGGAGGAAAATTAATGACTGCTTAATTTGCTGAAGAGGGCCGCGGTGGCTGATGTCACGTGGTCGCCGTGGAATTCCCGCGACTGTTTTTGCTCTCCCGTTCTTTGTTTTTCCTTCAAAAACCTCCTTTTCGGAACGATATTTCGCTTCTTTTTTTTGTTCCGACGATATGCATCGAAGATATTGTCAGTTAACGAGCATGTAACGAATTGGTCCGATACCGCTATATTTCTTTGCAATTATTAAAATGATTGAATTTGTATTTTTTACAATAGGACAAAACTATTTTGAGCTTGGAAATTTTGTGGCGTGGACGTTTCGAGAGGTCGCTTACTGCTTTACTGAGTTTCGGAATTTAGTGTGTTAGAGTTGAATTGTGAATTGTACTCAATTCTACATACCATAAGTCTCATAAGTATCATAAGTCTCATACCCTATATCTCGTCAAAATCACTTGGAGGGTTATATTTCTACAGCAAATTAAATTAAATTAGTTTCACTTTGTTTAAGAATTAAATATTACTTTTCCAACTCAATTAAAATAGGTTTCTTCGATACAGCATAGGAGATATTGTCAGTTTATAAGTATGCAACTAATTGTACACTGGTCCGATACCGTGATATTACTTCAAATTATTAAAATGATTGAATTTGTATTTATTGCAATAGGAAAACTATCTAGTGTTTGCAATTTTTTTTCGGTTTGGATATTTCGAAACATCGCTTGCTGTTTTACTGTTTCGGAATTTTGTGTTAAACTTCAATTGGTGAATTGTGCTCAAATTTACCTACATAAATTTAAACATCGAATTAAATTAAATTAGTTTCACTTTGTTTAGGAATTAAATATGATTTGTCAAAGCAATTAAAATAGGTTCTTTTCATACAGCATCGAAGATATCGTCAGTTAACGAGCATGTAGCGAATTGTACGTAAATGGTTCGATATCACGATATTCTTTGAAATTATTAGAATTATTACATTTCTATTACGTTACAATAGGACAAAAATATCTCGAGTTTGTGAATTATGTGACTTGAATATTTCGAAAGGTCTCTCTGTTTTACTGTTTACTGGAATTTAGTGGGATAAAGCTGAATTGTGAGTTTTGCTCAGTTTTCCCTACCTTAAATTTCTATATAAAATTAAATTACATTTATTTCACTTCGTTTAAGAATTAAATATGATTTGCGAACGCAATTAAAATAGGTTCATAAGATACAGCATCAAATATTTCATCATTTAACAAGTGTGTAATTAATCGTACATAAGTATTACGATACAGCGATATTTTTTATGAAATTATGAAAATGATTAAACTTGTATTATTTTACAATAGGACAAAATTATTTAGAATTGCAAATTTTGTGGAGTGAAAATTTCGAAAAGTAGCTTAGTGTTTTTATTTGTTTCGGAATTTAGTCCGTTAAAGTTGAATTGTGAATTGTGATCAATTTTACCTATCTTAACCGTCCTGGTAGTTGTTTCCACGACGAATTCCCAGTCATCAGTAAAACTGGCGGGATATTGATGAACGAGATATCTCGTCATTAGAAAATTTAAACATTACAAATTTTGATCTCGTCATCCTAAAAATAGGCAATATCTTGATGACGAGATATCTCGGAATTAGCAAAATTATTCATATCTTGGTGACGAGATATCTCATCGAAATATCTTGGAGGGTTAAATTTCAACAGCAAATTAAATTAAATTAATTTCACCTCGTTTTGGAATTAAATGTGATTTTGAT
This sequence comes from Meta bourneti, assembly GCA_933210815.1. Taxonomy (NCBI): domain Eukaryota; kingdom Metazoa; phylum Arthropoda; class Arachnida; order Araneae; family Tetragnathidae; genus Meta; species Meta bourneti. The sequence continues at coordinate 76,051,239 of OW119929.1, read as the reverse complement.
AACCCGATTAATATAGGTTCCTTCACCGAAGATATCGTCAGTTAACGAACATGTAAATAATTCTACGTAGTGGTCCGATATCACGATATTTCTTGGGTAGGTAAGTATTTAATTAACGACACACTGGAGTAACGCAACGGTCTATTAGCGACGATCTGAGATCAACCCCCATGGGAAAGATCGAAGGACAACACCACGTAATTTTTAGCTACGATCAAATGTAGATATCACACTTGAGCTGGCACCCCACTCTCCAAACTTCCATATCATGCCAACGTGAAGACATTTGAGGCTATGACAGATTTAACGTACACCAGTCTCCTTTGTACACGACGGTCTTAGGTTAGATACGAACTCGCAACCCTCCGGTTGCTATTCCGTTACTCTTCCAACCGGGCTACCACGGCCCGCAATGTTTCTTTGAAATTAAAGATTAAATTTGTATTTTATTGCAATAGGACAAAAATTTCTTGAATTTGTAAATTTTGTTGCGTGAATATTTGGACAAGCGTGTACTGTTTTACTGCATTTTGGTATTTAGTGTGTTAAAGTTGTGATATTTGAATTATGCTCATTATTACCTACCTTAAATTCGTCATCTGACCATGGTTCAAAATTACGTGGTGTTGTCCTCGGATCTTTCCCTTTGGAATTGATCCCGGACCGTCACCAATAGCCCATTGTGTTGCTCCAGTGTGACGTTAATTGAAATACCCCCCCTACCTTAAATTTCTACAGCAGATTAAATTAAATTAATTTAACCTTGTTTGAAAATAAATGACTCTGCAAACGCAATTAAAACCTAGGAGTTGTAGGCGAAGCAGGTTCGATTACTGTAACTTATCCTGAATGTATTTCTCTCTTAGTAAAATAGTAAAATTTATTGTATGCCCGTTTGTATGTAGTGTTTGTCAGTTACGTGACGTTGGCGGTCTTGTGTTTATTTCAAGCTTGGCCAAATAGGGCCTTTGAGCCATAAAACGAACCAACCAACCACCTTCTCTGGACAAAACTTTTGAACCTAAAGCATTCCATCTATAAACGTTTAAAATGAACGGTCCCTACTATTCCATTAAACAGTGGTTCGCTAAAAACAATGATTTAAGTACAATACGAAATAATAATATTGTAAAGTATCGTGCATATTATTTAAATCACTAAAACACACACAATACAAAATACTGACGGAATACATTGCACATGTCTTCAGTACCTGCTTTAAATCTGAAGGGAGAAATACTTCAGCTTAAACAGACAGTACCACAATACTTAAAAGGTTCACATAGTAAAATAAATAACCACATAGAAATCGTGATCTGCTATTCCCCGGTCATTATGATTGTTTCCTTTCACCTTTTGAATGCTTGGTCATCGCAGAAATTACTAGAGAACACCGACACATCAGTCTGCGATCCAGAAATACCATACTTGTTATTCGTGAATACCTACATCACTGGAATACCAGTATAATAGCTCACTTGCTTTTACAGAATACCTCTCGCTCGTTCGAGACCACTTTCTCCCTTAATAGAACGAATCATCGCCTTGAATTAAATATTATTCGATTTCGTCTCACATTCTTTAGATTGGGATTCGAATGCATTATTTAAACCACTGCTTCAGAGGGAGTTGGTACGTCTGTGGAGCTTTTCATGAGAGGTGATTGATTATTCATTGAGGGCATAAGAAACTCATCATGGGAAATTATGAGAGAATAGGTTTTCATGGGTAACTGATTTATCACAAAGCGTTTTTGTCGGCAATTGCTTTCTTTGTTTCTAGAAGTCATCAACTAGAGCCTACTGGGAAGTCATAGATTTGTAAAATTGGAATCCAGTTGAAAAATATGTAATGTGATAACCTGTAGTAAATCGATATTGCTCTTTATGCCTTTTTATTTTGTGAGAAATTGATTACATGAGTATTCAAGAAACTAACAGCTTCCAAAATAAACGGATCATGCATTAGAGCTCTGTTTAAGTGCTTTAAAAATTCTGTACGAAATTAAAGAATGAAACCTTGATAAATTAACGGAAAATAAAGCAGAAAGGGTATAATTGATATTCTCTCTGCTACTTACTTTTTCACCTCTACTTTTTCAGATAATCTTGTAGCAACAAGATAATCAACGTTTGCTTTTACTATGAGATTTCAGAGGTTCAGAATTTTTGCTTTAAGTTCAATCATTCAGAAAATAAGCTTAGGTAAGTTGAGCGTGTTAGATAACATAGAAAGTTTGCGGATGAGTCTAGACAGCGTGAATCAGCCATAACCTAGAGCAGCGATTTTTAACCTTTTTCATCTCATTTCACACACATAAACTAATTACTAAAATTCTAATTACTAATTACATTTTTTGCTAATCCGATGAAACAAAAACAAGTATCATTTTGCTATATTTACACAAAAAGTTAGTAATTACCTATACCTCCTAAATTACCTATACCTTACTAATACCTCCAAAGTGGCTTTTAATGATGTTTTTGAAATAATTCATTTATTCATAGATTTGAAGTTGCTAGAAGTGCTTTAGTCATCATGTCACTTCAAGGGAAGAAAATGTGAATCACTTGGCGTTACCCTGGTGCTCCACTGGGAGTGGGTTTACGTTACACGTCACATGCATACGATACATTCAAGGAACACCCCTTTTATAGAGTCGGGCCTACACATTCACGCTAGCCGAACATCCCTGCCTTATTCCGGATTTGAACAAGAAACCTTTCGATCTTGAAGCCACTCTCTCTGGCTCAAAATAAAAAATAATACTTAAAATTATTTATACAGGTATTATTTAAAGTTATTTGTGACCACACTCAATTTTAAACATCAATAAAATTAAGTTAATTGTCATTATTACACTCCAGAAAAATGCGTTGCTTTAAGAAAGCAATTCTAACGAACATTCAAATTGCTTTTCCACTGCTTCAAGGGGTCATCAGATCTTTCCAAGATCTAGTAAAAATAGAAGGCCGATATCGTCCATAAACAAGGTAATAGGATTTATTGTTCAGTGACGTTTGACAACACTGATTAGTCTTCATTAGTCTTCTTCGCCTCTTTTGTAGTCTTGTCTACCTCCTGCCTTGCTCTGTTTCCTGTCTAACTTTTGTCTACCTGTAGTCTACCTCCAGTCTTATCGCAACAGATGTAAGAAAGGTAATTTTTTGCATTTTCTGAAAACAATCCGCCATTAGAGAATTCATGTCATCTACCTATACCTCTTTTACAGTTCCAGTTGCATTCGGTGAGCTCTTCATTTGGGTTCCTTCTAAACCCAAAAAATGCATTCCAAACCAAAAGCAATTAAAACACGCCGAAGTTATCAATAGATCAGAAAGAAACGTAGCATGTGTGATGTACATGAAGACACGAAAAAATTATCACAATATAGAATCTAGAGGACTCTTTATTATTGTAAAATTACATCACAAAGGTATTTAATCCTCCGAGAGATTCCCACGTTTAGCATATATATACACTTATATATATACATCATATATATATACACTTATATATATACATCATATATATACACTTATATATATACATCATATATATATACACTTATATATATACATCATATATATACGTTATGTATACACGTGTATATATACCTTATATATATACGTATATATATGTATATATAACGTACGTATATACGTTATAGTATATACGTGTATATATACACGTATAACGCATATACTATATACGTTATCCGTTTGGCATATATATATACGTATATACACGTATAACGCATATATATACGTTATTCGTTTGGCATATATATACGCATATACTTACGGTTTTCTCTGCATGATTTCTGACCAGTTTTGATTTATTTGGCCAATAATTCTATTTCCTAGGATTCTTTCAACCAATAGATGTAGTGATTTAGCCATCATGTGTGTTAAGGAGTAAAAACAACTCTACACTACTCAGAAATGTGACGCTCAGGGGATTAAAGGTTAGATGGGGGTCATCTCAAGCTATTTTAAGAATAGTTTTAGATTAGCTACTAATTAAAATTATCTAAGAAATTTTTAAAAATTTAACCCGGATAGTAAGTTAAAAAAAGTTAATATTTAAAGAAAAAATTAAATACCTCGCTTTTACGAGTCATTAAAATACTTCAATGTTACTTGTAAGCTCATGACAATTCAAAAACACTGAAAATTACCTAAACAGAAGCTAATTTATTTAAACTAATAATTTAAAGAAACCTCGCCATATTTTATTAGATTTTTATGATGTACGTACGTCGAAATACAATATGGTAGATTTTAATTCCATATCTATGTGAGATAGGTAAGTGATGTGTAAATTAATTGCTTGAGAAAAGTTTACAGCTTGAAAAATGTAAATAGAATAAAATCTTCGTTAAAAATATCTTGATGGTGCGTTTTCCATTTAGCGTATGGTGTTCTTAGGAAGTACTTTGTTCTTTAAATTTTTCTTCATTAAACCTTCGTTGAAGGTTAGTGATCATATTTAAAATTCAAAAAGAAAGAATTTTGAATACAAGAAATAAATATGAAATAATTATTTATACTTGTTGCACGCAGATTTAAATTGACAGAGCGTTTTATAGGAATATCATGAATCTGTATTTCCTCGTATCAGTATGCGCGAGCTTATATACATATATGGAACTTATGTATGCCGTATGATGGATGATTATCATACTTTGGGATATATCTTTTCGGGAATCACCTTGGTTGTTTTGATTTGTTTCTCTACCGTCGTTGTTTGCTACACTAAGGTTAATTAGACTGGGACCTAAGGCTTTAACCTCCTGGTGGTTGTCTCGACGAGGTATCTCGTCATTAGCAAAACCGACCAGATCTTCATGGACGATATATCTCGTCCATACCCAACAGATTAATATATTCAACGAATTGGGTATTTAAATTGTTCACCATACCATAATACTATTCAGTACTTGTGAAACCTAACGAAGAGAATATATATCCCGTTCTCCTTTCAAGGTCATTAAGTGAACTGAAAAGTTATGATGTACATTTTCTTCGCTACCAATTTGTTACGTCTGGCATATAATTGTTGGCCTGAATAGGATAAGTGTAGCATTATTTAAGGTAGGGTAGACACATCCCATATTTTACTTTATAAATTATTTTACAAAATGCTTTTTTTAGTTTTCATCAATCATTAATTTTTTCAAAAATATTGATTTGTTTAATTTTTTTAAGTACCAACTAATATCAAACCAAAGAATATCAAAAGTAGTAAATCGTGTTCTCTAAACTTGTGCCTAATTTCGTATTGTAGAACTTATTCATAATCTTATTGATTAAATTGTGGTCAAAACTATTTCTCCCTAACCTTTCGAGAGAGCTCTAGCACGAGTTCAAAAAATAAAAACTGTTTCCTATGTTACACCGGTTCAAACAAACCTAAACTCGAAACAAACGGTGTATCCCAGTAGTTCGATAGTCCTAACAGTGGACTAAGTATAAAAAATGTCTTTTTGAGTGAATGAAAAATGGATAAAAATTCACGTGTGAACAGCCACACATGATCGATGGTATCTTTAATCTATTCATCAATCATCGCTGATGCATCTTTTCTCGTTAAATTGATGTTTAATAGTTCCCTATTGCTGCTGTAGATACGTTGACTTTTTATTATTCCTGGAGTACCGTCACCCTGCCGCTGGAAAAGGGAAATAACTCCTAAAATATAGAACTAATTGGTAAACAAAGGATTGCACGGAAGTTACTCTGAGGTTATCGTTGGGGTATAAACTTACATCTTACAATTGCTTATTTTTAAGTTATTTTAAATATATTCATATCATCTCTATCATTGTTTTGTTTACATTTATTCGATTAACCCACCCTATAAGTGGTTTTGACGAGCTATCTCGTCCATCAGAATCGAACCAATTTTGCTAATGATATCTCGTCAGAAAGATATTGCTGATTTTTGACGATCAAGATCTGATCGGTTTTTTTCTAATGACGAGGTATCTCGACCCTCAAGATCTGGTCAGTTTTGCTAATTACGATATACCACCGTCGTCCTGGAGGGTTAAATTTGTTAATGCAATATTTTACTACCACACAAGTGTAACCCTGAAAAACTTTGGTAGGAATGAGTGGGAAACCACACCCCCTTTATAGTAAAATCCAATTTTATCACTAAATATCTATTGAAATATGCTGGTATCCGTCTTATCCCAGTGTCCAATGACTAACAGTTCATTTCTTCGTTTTTACAAAATGTGGGTAAGCCGACTTTTTTAGAGAGCCTTTCAATTACAACTGTTTCAATTACCGACTACATTATTCCAACAAAGTACCACTATATGCATTGCACTAAAAGTTAGTGGGAAAATCGCATTCCTAAGATATTGCACACCATTAGCGCATGAAGTATGACTTTTATTATGAAATTATTTATTAATATATCAGCTTCCAAGTGAAACAAACTAAGTCAAAAGTTTTGAAATACGAGCTTTTCAGCTTTTCTAGACCAGAATGTGGTGATCTTTAGACTGATGAAGTGTGTGTGTTCACTGTGGCACTTTTTATTTATATGAAGATTACATTTCTTCTTGAGAAATCAGAGTAGAATTTTTCCATTCGTTTCCTCAGAACTTTTTTTTGTCTTAGTGTACTTCACTTTAAGTCGACGATATGTCATGAAAGTGCCAAATCTAATCCAAATTTTGTTTTTGTACAGTTTAATATTTGCATTGCTGTTTCAAATTTTCCATCATATTTTAAAGGAAGTAAGAATTATTTTCAACTATATGTCCAAATTAGTGGATAGAACTCAAAAGAGGGCTACGGACAACACCTATTTTATATATAAAGCGTCTCTGCTTAAAAAAAAATGTTAATTTTTCTAGAATTACATAATACTGATTTCCCAACTTGATCCGAGATCAAAATGATCGATAAATCAGTTTTTCGATTAATTTTGATTATTTTGAACGTTCTATGTATCTTTATCTCTCCTGGTGGATGCGTCGACGTGGTATTCCGTCACTAGCAAAATTTACCAGATATTAATTGAATAGATATCTCGTCATTGAAAGAAAACTGGCCAGATATTGATCTCGCCATCATTAAAAAATCAGCAATATCTTGATGACCAGACATCTCGTCATTACCAAAGTTGGTCAGATCTTGATGGACGAGAAACCACTTGGAGAGTCAACAAGAGCTTACTTTAAAATACTGTTATTATTTTTGAAACATCAAAGGATTTGTATGAGATTGTAAACACTTCTCTAACACTCTCCTGTTTTCGAAAGTAAGTGTCCCATAACTCTAATTTTTGAAGCAATCTACCGAGCAGTGGATGGCGAATGAGCATTCCCCACTGCTTCATTTCTCAGCCTAATTTATTTATATAACCACAACGATGATAAACAATTCATTTTCCGCTCCCCAAACCGAAGACCGGTGAAAAGGAGGGAAAAAAATTCCACAAATCCTCGCTGTTAGTTGCAAAACCATTATCTCTTACCAATTCCTTATTTATTATCGGTGCGCATTCCATAATGCCTCCCGTTATTCATCATTAATTTTTCGTATTCTTCATGTCTTACAGGCAGTCATAAAGCAAAGTCATATTTAACGAAGATCGATTATGATTATCGATTACGGATTGTATTAATTAAGGCGCAGCCGAGTCTTCGGAGAGCCCTGGGGGTGCACTCGGCGAGCGTTGCCATCATTCTTTCGGAGGCAAGGGTCTCAAAATCAAGAAAAATTGTCCCCCTCTTCAAAGTGGTAATTTTCTTGAAGATGGTAATTTCAGTGTAAAAGAGTGCTAGATTCCCCAGGTTCGGGAGGATGCGACGGTGTGAAGGGTGTTAGGGCGATGGTTTCCGCATTTAGAAACTGCCTTCAATGAACTCTTCTTGTAGAGGAGGGCGGCTTGGTGCCCACGGGCGTTATCAGTTAGCTGAGAAAATTAAAGGGAGTGAAGGAGGCTTGTGAGGATTTTTTTCTGTCTCGGTAGCAGGTAGCGTGGATATTCTGATCTCGGGGTACCTGGATTGTTATACGTCTGGAGGTTTATGTTAATGAGTGCGTTTAGTGTTCGCAGTTCCTGATTATAGGTGTTTCGGGGTTGTGGAATCCGATAGAAAGAATGCAGGTATTGTTATCAGAACATCAGTTTTGAATATTATTCGATTCATCTCGAAATTTCAACCGGTATTTTCTGGTAGGTATATGGCTGAATTAACGTCGCAATCGAGCAACGCAACGGGCTATTGGAGATTGTCCGGGAACAATCGCAAAGAAAAAATATCCAAGGGCAAAACCTCGTAGTTTTGAGCCACGGTCAGATGACGAGGTCAACACCTGTGAGATGTCACCCCACTCTCTAAACTTCCACACCACGCCGAAGTAAGGTAGATAGGTTGTGAATTTTGGTCGGAATGAAAGAACTCGAAGGGCTATTGGTGGCAGTTCGAGATCAACCCCCAACGGAAAGATCCGAGGGAAAACACCTCGTAGTTTTGAACCACGGTCACATGACGAGGTCAACACCTAAGTAGGCACCCCACTCTCAAAAGTTCCATACAACACCAACAAGAGGATATTTGAGGCCACGGCAGATTTAGCGAGCACCAGCCCCCACGTACACGATGGTCTTTGTTGGATCGAGTTTCGAACTTTCCCTTCGGTTGCAATCCGTTACTCTTCCAACTTGACTACCTGGCACACCGGTATTTTCAAAATATCAACTTATGGCTACGAAATTTTTGACATTTTTTGGGGATAATGAAACTTCGGAATAATACCTTTTCAAAACTTCCTCCTATCCATAGTTGGTACCAGTAAAACACGTCTTCAAGGGGCCCTTGAATTCGTATGTGATAAAAGACAGCACACAACTATCTCTAGACTGGACAATGAACATTTTAGATCAATTTAATTTTATCATGGTTTAAAGGTTTTTCCTGGCTTGTCGGAAAATGCAATTTAGATCAGACTTTTCTTGGTCCCCTCATTGCTTGTTTAAGACTATCCAGGGAGGTGTATCTGTATTTTAATCCATTGCTTCTCTTGGACTTTTCAAAGGTGCATGAATAGTGGGATCGGAAACAGCAAAAAATGTATCAACATCGTAATTGAACTTGCAAACATCTCTTCAGCTGTACAATGTAGGAACACTTTGCAAACAGTGGAACTCCTGTTTCTTGAACTATTCAAAACATATTGCCTACAATATAAATCTATACATATAAAACAGTTGGCGTCTGTGGTCTGTCTGCTCTCTATACAAATATATACCGTTTGAGCAATCTACACCAAATTTGGTACACTTATACTTTGGAATCTTGTGAGTAAAGTAGGCTACATATCAACCACAGTACTATCTGTCTTGGGTGTGCAGAGGGGGCTTAAAACACTTCGAAATCCCCAATAGAATAACATTGTGTATTTACACCATCAATGTCAGTTCAATTCATACTAAATTTGATACATTCATTCTTTAGAATTTTGCGGGACACATGTGCTATATATTAAGCCCATTCAATTTGTCCTGGGTCAGCAGGGGGAATAAAAACAATTCGAGAGAACCACAGGGCTAACATTGAGTATTTTTAGGATCACTATCAGAGTAATTCACTCCAAATTTGGAACATTCTTTAACGACTGCTGGTAACGGAGGAGATATATTAACCCCGTTCGGAGGATTTGTCGAGTCTGTAGAGGAGATTAAAACAATTCGAAATCGACATAGGCATAACATAATTTTTACGATCATTCTCATACCAATTAACACCAAATTTGGTGCATTCATTCTTTAGAATCCTGCGGGAAACATAATCTAGATATTAACGCCGTTCTGTTTTTCCTGGTTCTGTAGAGGAACCTGAAAAGAATTTGAAATCCACATAGGAATAACAGTGAGTAATAGTACGACGAATTACAAACAATTCAACCCCTACAACGCCGGATAATCAGCTAGTAAGTACTAATATGGGCATAGGGTATATCTGAAACACAACTGTAAAGTTTCTATTGAAAGAAAACTGACCATATCTTGATCTCATCATCATCAAAATATCTTGATGATATACGAGACATCTCGTCATTAACAAAATTGGTCAGGTCTTGATGGACGAGATATCTCGTCGAAACCACTTGGAGGGTTAAGCTTATCTACGGCCATACCAAATTCTAAAAATGAGGCAAAAAAAAAAACAAGATTAAAGACAACTATCTTTAAAAAGTCATCGACCTTTACCATCCACATTAAAAAATCCCCCGGACAAACAACCGAAAACAACTCGAACCTCTGATGAAAACAATCGCAACAGCAAAAAAAGCCCGAATTAAACCTCCTTTTCGACTTATGATAAATCGTCCTATGATAATACCCATCCACTTTCCCTTCAAAATCTCCCGTCGCGATCTCCGCTCACCCTTCCGCTCGCATCTCGGGTTCCGGGATCATTTTAATCTCAAATTCCTCCTCCCCCCCCCCGACTGTCCATCTGTCCAGTCCTTCCGCGACACTGACCCGAAGGAAACGAAGCGGGAGCGAAGAAGCCGCGGAATAAATAAAAGATGGGAAGCCCCCTTTCGATAAATGCGATCAGTATGCCGAGCGGCCCGTGATGGAGGGGATCGTTTACTGCTGACCATTGGTCAGCCCCGAGGTCTCCTCTATAATGACCCCTGCCAAAACGATTATCCAATCTTCGTCCCGGGGCTTTTTCGGCTGCTAATCGTCCGCTGCTGCCTTCCCTCTCGGCTATAAAAAATACGCCTTTCTCTCTCTCTGGGAGAGTGGAGGGTTTTTCTTTTCCACCTTATTCTGAGACTATTTTGGAGAACATGCTCGGGCATTTGGATGTCCCGAGGGCAGAAAGTATTTAGTTTTTAGCTTTGGTACAGGACTGTATTCTATTGGAAGAAATTATATTTTTATAAAAAAAAAATAATAAATAATGTATTGGGAGAACTTAAATTTTTATTAAAAAATAATACGTTGGAAGAAATTATATATTTATCAACAAAAAATAATCTATTGGAAGAAATTATATTTTTATAAAAAAATAAATAATCTATTGGAATAAATTATATTTTTATAAAAAAATAAATAATCTATTGGAATAAATTATATTTTTATAAAAAAACACAAATAATCTATTGGAAGAAATTACATTTTTATTAAAAATTAATAAATTGGAAGAAATTATATATTTATGAATAAAAGATAATCTATTGAAAGAAATTACATTTTTATTAAAAATTAATAAATTGGAAGAAATTATATATTTATAAACAAAAAAATAATCTATTGAAAGAAATTACATTTTTATAAAAAAATAATACTCAAATACCCATACTATAATAGCCCGTATAATAAATATTCTGGGTGTATTTTAGAGAGCATGCTTTAACATTTGGATATCCTGTGGGTAGAAAGAAATCAAAAAGTATTTGACCTTTTAGCTTTGATATTGGACAATATTCTATTGAATGAAACTATATTTTTAACAACAAAATACTAAATAATGAGTAAAGCTTAGATCCTATATTATAATAGTCCATGTATCAAACAGTAATTACTATTACTAAGGGCTCCAGCTCCCTGTTCGCTTTCGCTCGCCAACCCCCAGGAACTGCTAACGCAGTTCCTTTCGGATTGCTCCGCGATCCAAGCTCGCTTCACTCGCTCACCGTGTACTAAACCATTTTAGTCTAGTAAGTGAGTAGTTCTGTCTGTGGCAGATTCTTGGTAATATAAATATCTGCATGAAAACTAAATTGTCTAAGAGATGAAAATTTCAATAAATTACCATGAAAAGCAGTTCATAATTTTTTACACAAATTATCATACAATAAGTATGGATGACCAACTCAATAATTTCAGGAAACTTCTACATTTTCAACCTCTAGTGCATCTGGACATGACATGGATTGTTGATAACATAAAAAAAGGAATTGTCTAAAAGCATATATATTCATATTTAAAAAAATAGCAAAATATACACCTGGCAATCAATCACAGAAAACTTCATAAACACAATTTAATATTTCACATTTCGGAACTACTAAAGAAACTGATTCAAAAGATTGTGCTCTACGAAAAATTAATTATCTGAAAGCAGATATGTGCATATTCAATCTATTCAGATATAAAAATATTACAACATTGATATAAATTAGAAATGTAAAGCAAAAAAATACACTTGACATTCAACCACAGAAAAATTCCTCATAAACACAATTAAATATTTCACATTTGGGAGCTACTACAGAAACTGATTCAAAAGATCGTGCTCTTAATAAACCAACATAGAGTTGTCCATGACTAAAAACAGGTTCATTGATCACCAAACATATCTTTTCAAAAGTTTGGCCTTGTGACTTATTAATTGTCATGAAAAAGGCTAAACGAATAGGAAATTGCATACGTGACTTAAATTCATTATTTTTCCTAATTTCCAACTGATAAAAATGATTTCCTAATTAACATTTGATAACTGATAAGCTTTTACTTGAAATCCAACGCAAACGTAACAAAAATAAGTTAAGATATAAAATAAGATATTACATTTCAAATCATCCGATCGCACTATCACGTGACATCCGCTCTAAGCGCAAACGATCACGATTGTTTATGCTTACAATGCAATAAATGCCAAATGCAGTTTGTTTACTCTGAGCGACATATGTTGTTGCCATCGGAGATTTAGAAATTCGACCCCTTTTTGTCGCCACGTAAGAAAATTATATATATAGATGGGACTAATTGTGAGAGAGCATTCTTTTGTCTTTGGATGTCCTGGTGGTAGATAGTATTTAGTTTCTAGCTTTGGTATTGGGACAGTATTCTATTGCAAGAAGTATTTTTTCCAAAAAAATAAATAATGAACAATACTTAAATTCCATACTGCAATAGCCCAAGTAATAAGTATTCTGAGACTATTTTGGATAGCATGCTTTGACATTTGGATGTGTCCTTTGGGTTGAAAGAAATCGGGAAAAGGCTTTAATTTTTAGCTGTATGTATTTTAGTATGGTAGGTATCGTATTTCAATTAGCGTCGCACTGGAGCAACAATACGACCTATTGGCGACGGTTTGGGATCAATCCCGAAAGGAAAGATCAGAGGAAAACACCTCGTAATTTTGAACCATGATCAGATGACGACTTTGGTATTGGAGAATATTTTATTGGATGAAATTATATTTTTAATAAAAAAATACTGATTGAGTAATACTTAAATTCTATATTATAATAACCCATTAATAAATTGTAATTATTATTACGGGATCAGTTGAGAGAGCATGTATCGATGTTTGGGGATGCCCTGTGGGTAGAAAGAAAAAGGTCTTGTCTTTAGCTTTGGTATTGGACAACAGAAGTGTGGTTCCTGCCAAAATCAGTAGCCAGAGTAGCCGCCATTGTTGGAGATCACCGCTGCCACACGCCTCGGCATTGATTCAAAGAGACTTTGGATGTGTTCTTGGGGTACAGCAGACCAAGCAGCTTCCACACGTTGCCAAAGTTGATCTGGTGTGGCAGCTGGGGATGTATTCTGGGTCAATCGTTGAGCAACCATGGACCACATGTTTTCTATCGGCGAAAGATCCGGAGAGCGAGCTGGCCAGGGAAGCAATTCAATCTGGCGATTGACGAAGAACCCTTGGACAATGCGTGCCACGTGTGGTCGCGCATTATCCTGTTGAAATATGGCTGTGGGCAAGCCCTGAAGGTAAGGAAGGACAACTGACTCCAACACCTCGGAGATGTAGCGCTGGCTGTTTAAAGAACCGGCAATGCGTACTAGAGGAGTGCGAGAGTGATATCCAATACCGCCCCATACCATAATACCCGGTGCAGGACCAGTGTGGCGGTGCATAACGCAGCTGTTCAGCATCCTCTCTCCACGGTGTCTCCAGACTCGAATCCGACCATCGTGGTGTTGCAGACAGAAGCGTGACTCATCAGTAAAGACAATTTCATTCCATTCTGCCGTCCACATCCTTCTTTCATCGCACCATTGGCGGCGGAAACGTCTGTGGTTCTGCGTCAAGGGTAGACGAAGCAATGGACGTCTTGCGGACAGACCACTCTGCTGTAAACGGCGTCGAATGGTACGCGCAGACACTGGATGATGCGGTACAGACTGAATGTGCTGTGCTATGGTTCGTGATGTGGCTGAGCGATCCGTCACTGCCATACGCACAATATGCCTGTCATCACGTGAAGTGGTGCACTGAGGTGGATGCGATCGAACACGTCGGTCCGTCGTACCCTCCTGCATCCAACGATCACATATCCGCATTACAGTTGTTTGGTTTCGTCCAACACGACTACCGATTTCCCTAAAAGATAATCCACAATCTCGGTAGGCCACTATCTTTCCTCTGTCGAACTCGGATACTTGATCAAAAGATGATCGCTGTTTTCTACGAGGCATAATTGATCGTTTTTTTGAAAAAACCACAAGAAAAACACAATTGCCTTATTTGAAATCGTCGAAATCTCCAAGCCTTAAATAGCGCTTTGAAGTGGCGCCACAGGCGCGCGTGATGTGCGTCTGCGCTGAAATTCTAATCATTTGCATATCTCACCTCCGCTAATGCATGTTGTAAATTTCATATTATTTGCATGCTTCCTTCAGGGTGTTGCATTTACGGTGGCCAGCAGTGTAGTAGAAAATAGTGTATAAAACCCCAATATTACAATATCCCATATGATTATTTCATAATTATTATTATTGGACTATTTTGGGGAACGTGCTTCGGTATTTGGATGCCCTGTGGGTAGAAAGTTATTTGTTTATAGTTTTATTTTAGAGAGCGTTTTATTTGGAGAAATTTATTTTTTACCAAAACAGTACTAAAAGTAATGGTCAGTTCATATATTCTATATTATAATAGTCAACGTAATATACACTAATTATCATTCTGTGAACACTTGGGTTAGCATGCTTCGGCATTTCAATGCCCTATGGCTCAAAAGTAAAAGAAGAACAAAGGAAATATGCTCTGGTTATTGAGCTCGGTGTTGGACAATATCCTATTATTTTGGAAGAATTTTAATTTTTCACTTAAAAATACAAATTAAAGAATAATATTTATATCAATCAATATAATTGTTATTATATTAATCCATATAATAATCAATCATAATCCTTACGGATCCTGTTTTAACTGTAATTTTAGATTCGTATTTATTAACACACCTGGTGGTTGTCTCGACAAGGTATCTCGTCGTTCGCAAAACTAACCAGACCTTGATGGACGAAATATTTCGCAGTGCAATAAAACTGAGCAGATCTTGATCTCATCATCGTAAAAGTCAGCCATATCTCGTCATTAGCCAGATTTTGATGGACGAGAAATCTCGTCAAACCACTTGGTTAATCGCTACCATTTACTTGCATCCATGTTTCTATGAAGTGATCGCATCTCTAGATGCTTGTTTTGACATTTGGCTGAAAAGGAAAAGAATAACAAAGAAAAGAATGACTTCAGTTCGAACTCTTGTATGGGTCAATTTTGTATTGTTTTGGAAGAACTTAAAATTTTTTACTTAAGTAATACTAGCTGATGTTTCTATCCTTCATTATAGTAGTCCATATAAAAATCAGTTATCGTCCATTTCTGTCGAGTCGGCATTTAGTCACTAGGTTTTCAGCGAGTTTATTCTTTAGATTTGGTTTTAGGTTACATCAAGAGAAATATAACAGCAGAGCTGAATGGCAACCATTTTATGTGCCAATATCACGTGACCAAAGCTAGCAGTAACATGACCTTTAGATTACTTTCGTCTGCCGAGTGAAAACGAATATTCATCATCTGATTGGTCAACGGGACGGAAGAGAACGACGCCTGTCCATTGATTCCTCATCTGATTGGTCCGCGCGACATAGCAATAGACTTTGGCGATTTCACCATTTTTGTCGCCAATCTATAGAAATGCGCATTCCACCATATACCCTGTCATAAGATGTTATATCCCGAAACAAAGCGATAAGGTGCCAAATTGGACAACCAAGCCAATTTTTCCCAGAGCAGTCACGCGATTACTACACGACATGTGGATACAATTTTTGAAGTTCCTCTCAATACCAATGCTCAGTCTACTTCTATTCCACTTCTATGGGTTAAAAGTAAACGATAGACGATGTGTACCCACAATTGATATCTTTCGTGTAGTTTCTGGCTTCAAATTTATATATCGGTGCAGGAGATTTCATTGATTACGAGTTGGCGAACAAATAATTGCTCATGGCGATCGCTATGCATAATGTTGCGTATGGCAGCTCTTTTCCCGGAAGAGTTTACCACCTTCCTACAAAGTCGTCTACCTTCTCATCAGAGCAGCACTATATAATCTTTCAGTATCCGGTATTTAATTTAATTTTATATGCTTATTTATTAACCTAATTTATTTAATGGCGTCATGGTTGTATGAAGTGTTCACTTCTCAAGGTGCATGCTCCAATATTTTTATGCCTGGGGCAAAAGAAAATGATAAACAAAGAAAAAAGGTTTTGTGTTTTAAGCTCGTTTACGAACAATACTCTATCGAAAGAAATTATGTTTTTCCTAAAACAAGCAAAATAATGAATACTACCCATATTATACTATGCCTTATCCTTATACCCTATATTGTAATAGACCTTATAATAATCAAGAATAATTATGTTGAATATTTAAAAAAAAGAAATGATTTTTAGTCGTGCCTGGGGTTTAATGGGCATAATTACAACACTTCATCTATAGAAAAAAAAGCTCATTTTAAATGAACTATTCATGTTATTAGAGCTGAGTAGGTTAACGTTATCGCGTGACTACTAAAACGAAAAGTGCATTTTTATACAATAGCTTAATAAAAAACTAATTATGGCAAGCTATCAATTAAGATTATCATGTATAAGTAAACTTCATAGCTCTAATATTGCTTAATACAGCATGAAATACCACATTATTGTAATGTAAAAGTTAGCAAACATTTACTAGCAAAAATAAAAGCAGAAAACATTTCTTCATGTGAAATTAACACTGAAATTTCCAATTAAAATATCGTACAGTATGAAAATATATTGCACTAAATTGCATAAAATTACTTTTTGCGTAAAATATGAGTTTCAGGTCATATGCTATTTTTTCACGTTATAACATTAGTATTTCTGTAACATTACGGCAACAAAACATAATTGTTGTGATATAGATTTCCAATTCAGGATCCTGAAGTCAACATCAAAAAACCATTCAGAAATGCCTATTACTTTTAAAACATCGATCAACTTGTTTTAAAATCAAGTGAGTGTAATTCTTGATTACTTGCTGTTCAATTTCATTTTAGAAGCATTAATTAAGGTTTGCCTTTCTTCTAAGTTTGTCCGTGGTTCTAAAGAATAATCACCTTTTCATGTAAATGACGTTTTACAAGAAATTGGTTCATTTCTTAAAAATAATCCGATGATATTCTGTAAAGGCTTATTTGATGACATGTTTTTAGTGTCTAATAAAACTCTTAAGACAATCGATTCGACTAATGTCTTTGGCGAAAAAACATAGCCTCGAAAACACTTGAATTTATTATTACACTTCTTCATTTCACAATTATTTCATAAGTGATTCTGTGCATCGGACGGCCACAAATGCAACAAGAACTGATAGTCCCAATTATGATGTTGAAGGAAAATTTAGTATAAATTTAATTTTGACCAAATCATTGTTCGTATATACTATATAGTTCATGAGTCAAAATGCTCATCTTAATAAGCATTTGAAAAGCGACATTTCTAACATTCTAATTTCTTGATAAACTTTTCAAACTTAAACTGGTTATTTATTTCCAAGTTTATTACAGCTTGCAATTAATTATAAACAGTATTTTTGTATTTCGGACACTATCAATACTATTTTTCTTTCTTCCAATGATGCCAAATAATAGATTGATAAATTTTTCGAAACGTTCTACTAATTAATATAAATTAACTCTACATTTATTACTAAGGTTTTTCAAAACTCTGTTCTCGACACTAGTACACTAGTTATCAAAAAAATATAGAAAAGCCCATCTTATTCATTTTTGTAAATTTGCTGTACATGCTTAACAAGATATGTTAATCCCCTTTAAAGTTTCATAAGTCCCGGTATAATTAGTCTTCCTGTAGAGACATTTATGCATAATATTCTATTACTACTCCTTTTTGTTTACTGAATGATGTCAAATAAGACACTGCTAATTTTTTTAAATATCCTGACATTTATATTAATCAATGGTTAGGATTTGTTTCGAAATTCTACTTTGGTTTCTTAAAAATAAAAAACCTAATTATATTGATAATATTGACTTTCATATTTTATAATTTTTAAATTTGATTTTAATTGATCCTTCGTTTTCTTACATAAGATCCCAAACAATGTTTACATTCATAAAGCAGTAGTATATGATTCAAACTATCTAATTTGAAAAAGAGCTATTAAATTCTGCGGTAGCTATAGACTTAGTTAATTTAATTTATGGTTTATATTCGAAAAGCGCAATCTATAATTCTACTTTCTAAATTTACATAGATCATACCTAAAAACTAAAATACTTTGAGTACTTGATTTTGGAATAATGAAGCTTTCATCCATGCTACAAATACCACTTAATTATACAAATTAAAGAAAATTTCCTTATTTGTAGGCTAAAGTACTCCAGTGGGGACATGATGACAGTTCTCTTAAAGTTAAATGCAACTCAGCGTCTATTACAAGCTGTACGTAAAGATAATTTAGTAATACATTTGATTATGTGAAATAAAACCAAATGCTGTTTCCTTGCACAAGGCGAGAGAAATGACATTTATATTCTATTCAAACGCTTTAGGATTCAATTTGCATTTCAGACGTTTCTCAGAAGCTTCGTGTTTCAGAAATAAGCCTATTCTATCCCGGAAATCTCTAAATCCTACTTATTTCCAAGCGTTTCTTTTCTCAAAACGCAGACAAAACAATCTAAGCGAATTTAAACCACTGTATAACCATGTAAAGATTTCAATCCATGTGATTTAGAATTTGATACTATAAGGTTTTTAGATTTTTCCCTCTGACGAATATTAAAAGCAAATATTCTACTTAAGTTTTAAAAAATCTGATATTAACTATCTCTTAACTTTAAACTTCCGAATATTTTATTTTTTTAGAATTGATAATGCAAGTTCTATTGAATACTATATTACAATCAATTCAAAATTTTATCATGCTAACTTTATTATATTTCATGCCTATAATTAGCAGGATCCATATTCTGACTTTTTTATTTTCCATTCTAAATACTTGATGACTGATAAAACAACTTATCAGGTAATCCAATTAAAATTTTCACGTGATGTGTTCAGCATCTGGCCATTCTTTAAGTATGGGCCCATATTTCGTATCTAACTTTGAATTCCCCTAACTTCATTAACATCCAATTAGTTTCACCGTAAAATATAACATTGAAAACATCTATAATTACTAAACTGGTTAGAGTAAATTTCTTGTCAGTATTAGGTAATTCATTGTCCTCAGTAGGCGACATTGAAAGTAAGTCGTACACATATGTTCAGTTTTTAATGCTTGTTTTGCCAATTGTGTCTCTTCCATAACAAATTTTGTTTACGTTAGGCTAGCATACATAGTTCAAAGCCTTTTCCATTCAACGGCATTGTGATATTACACCTCCTTCTGATTGGCTCTACGAGATACCTCGTCATTAGTAAAACTAATCGTATGGACGAGATATCTCGTCCTTAGAAAAAAATTAACCAGATCTTGATCTCTGTGGATCATCGAAAAATTGGTAATATCCTGATGACGAGATATATCGTCCTAAGTAAAATTTATTCAGATATTTTTTGACGAGGTATCTCGTAGAAGCCACTTGGGTTGCTATCATCAAAAAGTTTCTTCTGTACAGAATAATTGGTTTGTATCTGTACAATACATGTCACGTTAACTTTACAACATCCAGTGGCATATCACCAACTAGGTGCACTAATCCCCCTGCCTATGATTTTTTATAGAAAGGCCATAATTACGTTCCTTAAGATCCATATTCTCTGTCTCTCAGGGCATTTTCAGATTTAGTTATCTAAGTGTCATGGTTAAAATTAAAACAGAGAAGATCTGTATTTGTTGTTGCATTTTTTTCTACGAGTTGAGAAATCGACTACAATATCAAACATTCATAATCTTCAAAGAATGAGTGAACAATGTATAACATTAATTCCACTTAATTTTAACAGTCTGGGCTAATGCGATAAATTTATATGCACTTCTTAACATGTAGGTAGTTAATTAATATCGCACTGGAGAAACACAAGGGGCTATTCACGGAATGAATCCCAAAGGGAAACATCCGAGGACAGCACCTCGTAATTTTGAACCACAGTCAGATGTCGAGATCAACCCTTGAGCTGGCACCTCACTCTCCATACTTCCACACCACGCCAACGTGTGGACATTTGAGGCCATGGCATACATGCACCAGCCCCCGAGAACACGGCGGTTCGAACTTGCAACCCTCGGTTGCTAATCCCTTACTTTTTATCCCGAACTTTTTAACAGATTAATGTATCGAAACACAAGACTCATTGGAGTGCTTGATTTACTTCTACTTAACAGATGTGTATGTTTTATAATTATTTTTATAATTAATTTCGTATTCATTGTTATCGTATTACAATTTACTGATTAATTATAATAACAATTCCTTATTTCTCTCATAAATCCATAGAAATGCATTTGGGTCAGCAAATCTGAGACTATTTACTTTGAAGCTATTTGTGCCTATGACCTCAAAACGAGTTAATCATTTACCCACACCATCTTCTGTGCTTTATATACCTTGTATTTACATTTATAGGTGGTGTATTTTTACCTATTATACATGAAAACTATTTAAATGGAGAACTAGCCTGTACAATGGCTAAAATACATTTGGATTGTTTATTTACAGAAGTCTTCGCCATTACAAGTAGCATGATTGATGCCTACTATCAGTGATAAGAGATGATAACGAGTACCTGCGAGAGGGATTTTCAGTGTAAAACAAACGAACCCGATGGAAGAAAGGGATATTTCTTCCCGTTATAAATCTTCTCACATTTTACATATTAAATTACGTAAAAATGTAGTTCATCTCCGCTTCGTCCAAGCTTGGAGTTTAATCTAACTGCCGTTGACCAATTAAAATCTGCTGCGTCAAGAATTAGCACCTATGCAAATTTACCGACGATAACTGTTTCGCGTGCTATTACATCAGCCTTGGAACATTTTGGACATGGATTGGATATCTATCATAATTCAACCTTGTCCAAAACGTTCAAAGGCTGACTTAATAATCGATGAAACAGTTGTGTCAAGAAATTTGCATGGGTACTCCCGTAGGCAGCAGTCAGTGTCCAATAAACAAGCAGCCACAAACCACTGTTTGACATTTCTGAGAAGCAGCACAAGGGAATTACGAAAACAATAACACTCGCTCGTGTACCATTGGCATAGAACAGAGTGGAATTATCTCTTTTGTTTGAAACTGGATAAAAATGACTAGAGAAGCGTACTCCATATTAAAAGAAGCTTATAGAGATACAGCATCATCAGGAAGCTGGGTTTTATAGTGATATGCACGTTTCTGTGGCTCTTGGACGTCCCTTTAGCCTTCCTGGTGGTTTGTCTTCGCATCGAAAACTGCCCTGTAGTGTACAGCCTGATGCAAAAACTTATCTCAAACTGTCACCAGTTCTGGCCAAGGGACAATTTGTTTTTCCTTGGAGTAATAGGGCAGTTTTATCTCGAAGAGATCTCTCTTTATTAGAAAAACTGATCAGATCTTACTGGACGAGATATCTCATCGAAACCACTTGAAGGGTTAAGGCGATGGCCGAAGTGACCGTCCGTTGGTAGGGTGTTCACGATCTGTCGTTGTTAGTATTCATGCAAAGTGAATAAATGACGGTGACACCAGCAGTAGACACCAAGGTGTTGGTCGTCCACGCGTCATCAAAGAAAAAGGACGTCGGAGACTGTCCCGCTTGGTAAAGCAAAATCGGCGCGAGACAGTGGCTCAGCTGACAGCCCAATACAATGCAGGTCCAAGCGCAAATGTTTCGGAACACAGAGTTCAGCGGATACTGTTGGATATGGGACTGTGTAGCAGACGTCCCACTCGTGTGCCTCTGTTGACCAAGCGTCATCGTCAACTACGCCTACAGTGGGCCCGGGAACATCGAGACTGGACCATGGATGAGTGGAAGAGAGTTGCCTGGTCAGATGAATCCCGATTTCTCATTCATCACGTCGATGGTCGTGTCAGGGTACGCCATCTGCCAGGCGAACAGTTGCTCCCCTCTTGTACAGCAGGTCATACACAGGCTGGTGGTGGCGGTATTATGCTTTGGGGGACGTTCTCATGGGCGACTCTGGGACCCGTAATTGTGGTAGAACAGACCATGAACGCTGCGAACTATCTGAACATTATTTCGGGTCAGTTGCACCCTTACATGGCGTCTGTCTTCCCAACTGGAAATGGAATCTTCCAGCAGGACAACGCCCCATGTCACAAGGCTCGGATTGTGTTGGAGTGGTTCGAGGAGCATACTGATGAATTCCACTTAACGTCCTGGCCACCTAACTCGCCGGATATTAATCCGATAGAGCACATTTGGGATGTCATGGAGCGGCAGCTCAGAGCTCAAACACCACCATGTCCGAATATCTCGACTTTGCGTGACCGCTGCTTAGACATTTGTGGTACAACCTGTCTCCAGTCATGTACCAAGAACTTGTGGCATCTATGCCCAGGCGAGTTGCAGCTGTTTTGCAGGCCAAAGGAGGCGCAACGCGTTATTGAGTAGGTGGTCATAATGTTTTGGCTCTTCAGTGTATATCATATTGTTATCTTTCATATTGTTCTAGAAGCAGTCCTGGAACATTTTGAGCATAGATTGTATATAAATTCGGAACTCATTATTTGTAACTTCTATTGGCAACACGCTGAAATAATATTCGAAAGCGATTTTACGTCGGAATACATAAAGGAAGCAGGTGTTCCATCATAAAATCTCAATCTTCACCATCATTTAACGCTTCTGTAGTAGCTTCTCTAGTTCTTCCCTGTAGTAATATGGTAGTTTTGTCTCGATAAGTTATAACGTCATTCGCAAAACTGGTCAGATCTTGATGAAGGAGATATCTCATCGAGACCACTTGGAGAATTAACTTGACAGAAAAGGCCTTTGATATTTAGTTAAAGTGTGAACATTTAAATAAGAATTTATCTTTTACGATTTAAAAGCTAAATACATACACACATTTAAACGTAAAGTAAAATATTCATCTATGGATACAATATTCTTGTAAAATTTAGAGAAGAAACATTGCTTTTTATAGTAATTTTAGATGTAATTCTTTTGTTCATACTATAGGGATTCTAGTGGGAAGTTCTTTCCTTTTGCTTGTATTATTGCTTTATTATTCACGTCAGAAATATTTCAGCATAGGATTGAGAACTTGGTTTTACATGAAACAATTTGCTAATACATCCAATTGCCGGTGGCTTCACTGACGAGGGAAACCAGCTCCAGATTTTTCTCGCAACCTCAAATGAGACCGTACATCTAAGTATACTATAGACACACCTTAATGCGGAAGAAATATTTAAATGAACTGCCTCGAACAACTTCCCGTAGTTGCATTAAAATCTGCCCGGCTCTAAATGAACGAAACTCCAAATTACCCTCATACCACATACCGCAAAAAGTGAAGAAAAAAAAAGGATTCCAGCAAACCAGAAATTTCAAACCTGGCTCTTCCATTCACAGAACGCTATTAGCATTTATGAAATCCGAAAATAATAATAATAATAATAAATAATAAGCATAAATAAAAAGCGAGGAGTTATTGGTCTACGGTTCTCTGGGATCTCAACGCTTGTGGGGGGCACAAGAAGTAACAGCCCTGAGGGGCATTTTTTAACGAATCCGCGGCAGCAGGGCTGTGTAATGGATTCTGTACTCCTGCGACCCGCAATCAGGGCTTCGGTTTAAGGCAAGCATCTCAAAATCCAATTAGAGTTTTTGAAGTATAGGAGCACCTGCATCTCCCGAGAAAGAGGAAAAGGAATCTATTCCTTTTAGATTCGGGACCGATCGAGAATCCAATTCTTGAATATATATTTTTTCCTCTTCCTTTTCTTCCCGAGGACCAGGAGAGATACCAGAACCGCGCAGTACACACAAGCTGGGACGGTACCGCTACCGCCAGGACGCGGCTTCTAATTGGAAATGCAGATGTTCTAATGGAAATGCCGTTCGGAAATGCACGCGGCGGAATAGTTTAATTCATTATGGAGGGGAGCAAAAAAAAACCCGTCGGTGCAGCAAAAGTATCGGCGATGTCTTTTCCAACCCCTGGAGAGGACGGCGGGGGTGGGTTAGAAGACAGGCATCGATCTTAATCTCGTGTGAAGCCTTTGTCAAATGATTAGTCCCTCATTACCTACACCAGGCAGGGAAGGGGGGCTGGAGTGGAAGCTCTTCTCCAATTGTTTACGGTTCCACAACCCCATTTGTGCGGGTGTCGGAAGAATAGGGGGGAGGGTCGTTCCATACGGGGCAAGAACTCCGGAGAAGGAGGAAGGGAAGTGAAGCGGAAAGTTGCTAGTAAGCGGCCACGGCCGCCTTCGGGATCTTTTGTCTTCTTTTCTTCCTTCTCTCGCTGCTTCTTTCGCCCTCGGAAGAGATGTATGCAGGAAAGCTCAAAGGCAGTGGCCTCTCTCTTCCCCTCTCTCTCTAAAAGGAGGGGGACGGCAATTCTGTCTTCCGGCTTTCTTGAAATGAGCGAAACCAATTGAAGTGAACTAACTGGCGACGACGGTGAAGGAGACGCGTTTTAACTTCCACCGATGGTGCTTCAGCTCCACCCCCTTTACCACCACCACCCCCTTCCCGATTTTTTTTCCGGTAAATTCCTTTTCTTATTTTCATTATTCGTCTCTTTTTGTTGTTGTTGTTTCTGCTGTTAGCATTATTATTATTAGTATTGCCTTTATTCAAATGCGCGGCCTGAGCGTCGCGATATTTAGGGGTGGAAAAAAAATCGGGGGCGGGCGGGATTTTTAATATCGCGCGCCGCGCGACTAGCTCCGAGCCATGGAAGTTTAATTTCGCTTCTTGGAAAAATTTTTAATCCGGAGAAGGGGTCGCTGCGAGGTTGAATGGATTTTTGTGCTGAAAATTTAATCTTGTACAAAAGTTCTACACGCGAAGATTCCTGTAATCATTTATCTGTGCAGTACCGCGTGGTTAACTTGAAAAGATGGATCTTCCGCTGGGTTCGCTCGAATGCATTTACGGATACTAATCGTTTAAAATTGGGAATTTCGATTCCTATTCTTTTGGGAGTTTCCGTCTTACGGCTATTTTGTCGACAATGCCGAACGTTATTGTAAATTAATACGGCGAGGCAATTTTCCTTAGAATAGTTAATATAGTTTTAGAGTACTTTTATGTTTTCAATAATGACACCGTATTTTGAATGATTTAGAAAACATACGGTAATAGAACACTTTGTGCTTTATAATCCCGTTTACAATATGTAAATAGAGTAGCTAATCAGTTGGTAAAATTGAAGGTTCTATGTACCTGGCTCTATGAATCGGCTGGTCAGAAAGTAACTTCTCTTTTATACTAGTCCCTACCGACCGCAATTTTCAACCTATCTGAATGAAATTTGAGATTTAGAAATTTCAAGGTATACGCCCCAGAGTTATGAAAATAAGAAGAATCGAGCTCTCATGATTATGGGTACTGTTAACAAAAAAGTCGCAAGTTTCGAATAGCAGCACGTACATTTTTATCGCAATGTGATTGGCTCAGTGATTAGCTGAAAATGACTTTAAAATTTTACCTTTTGCTCTAAAAACGACTTCGCAAGTCCACTCTCAAAGGAGATGAGTGTTGAATGATAAAAGAGGAAATGAAGGCAACAAGGAAACATAGCATTTTACCTTTATTACAAATGTTCCACGTGGAAGCCTTCATAGGCGATGACACATTGCATGCGCGATATTGCGGACGTCACTGACGCATGCAGAATTGAACAAGGTGTATGCAGAACCTCTCGTTTATAATGGCTTATTTCAAATCAGACACAATGATTTGACGCTTTTGATTTCAAATATTCCCATAGACACATATCCGTTGGTGTTAGGAAAGGAGACAGTGGTGGCCATGGAAACAAAGTGTCGGGTGATAATCCATATCCATTCTAACAAACGTTTAGCACATGTTTCAACATGTTGGGACATCTTGAATCCACACGATGTCAGATATAGAATTGCGATGCTGCAATTCGGGATCAATGTAATATGTTAACATCGCTGTGTAGCTCACACCTGTGACAGTGAAGGTCGTTAAGTCTTGTGGAGTCACGTGTTCAAAGAAGTAGGGGCGTAGTACGAAGATGCTTGTGATGAGGCCCAACACAGTTACCTTGCTTCTGTAATGGTTGAGGCAACAAATCATGAAGACTCCGTACACCATGAGACAATTCATTGTTAAAGACTCGACAGTGATTGATCTGAATCCTCAAGCAATCAGCAATTGAGTTGAGGATTCCCAAGTAGTACAATTGGTGGTTTTTCTGTCGCGTAAAGTTAGAAGCTGTCTCATACACGTCGTGGTAACAGAAATATACCAACAATTATGTCTTCACATCTTTTATGCCACCTGCTGCAAACGCATAGTGTAAACGCAAAGCAACGCCACTAAACATCGCAAATACATCGTTTATGTTTCTATCTTTCTGCCAAACTATTAAGATGGCAGCATTTACCACAACTTGTCCACTATTCATTAATTGAGCTCCATTTTTTCATTAATTGAGCTCCATTTTTTCACTAATTGAGATTTTCGTCTTATTTGCTATGCAAGCAGCGTAAATATGATAGGCTGAAAAAGGTAGTATGATATTGACATCTGAGCTTATCTTATTCGAGTACTTATGATACTTATGGATTATCGTCAGCGCATCGTATTTACGTGGCTGTGCTACTTAGGTTAAAGCCTAACTATTAAGAAAATAGTGCTTACCACAGGTTATCCGCTGTTCACTAATTGAGCTCCATTGTTCACCAATTAAATTGTTCGTCTGAATTGCGATGGAAACAGTAAATATATTAGGGAGAAAAAAGTAGTACACCATTGTCATGGGCATCTTATTCGGGTACCTATTCGATATCTATTGAAGATCGTCAACGCATCTTAAATACGTGGCTGTGCTGCTTGGATTCAGTCCTTCCCAGCAGAAACAGGCCCAAATCACGTATTTCCTTCCGAATTTCACGGTTGGTTCAATGCAGTGAGAAAATAAGCGCTCTCTGGCAAACGCCACACCCAAGCATATCCATCCGATTGGAAAGGTTTGAAGAGCGATTCTTCTTTCCGCGCAGCCTTTTCCCACTTTTCTATTGTCCACAAGCGACGAGCTGAACACCACTGCATTTGTCTTCCAGCATTACGGACTGATCTGGGGCTTATATTCAACCGATCGGCCATGGTATCTGATGTCACGCAGTTCCTGACGAATTATATTGGTACTGATAAAATACTGGGGTGCAAAACGTAAAGCACAGTAAGGCTTTCCGTACATGCAGCCGATCGGCCATGGTATCTGATGTTACTCAGTTCCTGACGAATCGGATACTGGGGTGCAAAACGTAAATCACTGTAAGATTTTCCGCTTCTACTTTGTAGTGAAGTGATCTGAATGGGGGAAAATGATATCAAAGGTACTTCGAGAAGTACCTAACCGATGAGTATAATCAAAGCAATAACAAGAACATAAGAGGACAGTAAAAAAGTCTTTGAACCGAAATGGTGACACTGCACTGAGTGGCCATGAGGACAGAAGGTGATTGTGAAAACTTAAAAAGAGAAAGGAGGCAGTCCTTTTGTAGACAGAATGACCACCTCGAACACTTATCACCGCGTTTGCAAACGGAGAATGAGGTTGCCGATACGTTCCCGTGTTAGAAGAACCAAAATTTGAATGTACACCAGCTTTCTACTGAATACCTAAGGTTATGCAAATCACCACTGGCTGTTTCGTTTGATTTTGAGGTAGTAAACTTTGAAAATAATGGTGCTCCTTAAGTTTTGCAGTCCACTGTAGTTCTTGCGGTATGGGGCACCTCTGCAGCAGATCCTTCTTATTCTTCAGTTTTGTTATGAACATACTTCGTGCGGCTTCCCAAATCGGGGCAATACTGCTATCAGCCTTCCATCTTCGTACGACATCTTCACCAGTTGAGTTTGGGATAACCAGGAGACCATCAATTAGTCGAAAATACTGTTTGCCCAAGTAATATTCCACGGTCATACCTTTTTGGGAAGCCGTAAATTAAGCGTCACGTGCAATATTAGGTTCCAATCACATTTAAAGCTCAGCTAGGCAATCACATTTATATCGTCGGCTTATAAGTGAAACACACTCATTCTCGAATATAACGCTCACAGCATCAGAAGAGTATGACTACCTCAAATTCCTCTATTGATCATTGGTATCCAGCTAAGCACGTTGAACTTTTCTTTTCTCTTTGGTGGTCCCAAATTTTTTTAAACTTCATTGGTGAGACTCAGAAATAGGCACATCAAAAATATGTTTTTCGAGCTCAGAGGAAAGGATTTTTCCATCTTACTTCTGTATTGTTTCGCTTGCAACTCCCTCTCATGTCGTTGACTGAATCGGTGTATTTTTGGTGGAAGACTTCAGAGGAGGCTATTTCTCTCCAACTCAGACGACAAGGTCTAATATTTTCTAGACCAGGGGTATAAGTAACAACAGTAAAAAAACATAATTCTTAGAAAAAACGAAAGGGATCAAGTTATCTACCTACTTACATGGGCCTCAACATACGCATAATATTACGGAAGTAGATTTGTAGCAATTTGAATAGTAAAAAGTTTGGTAAATATTGTGATGGTGGTCTTCTCGATATTTAAGGTTTGGTGTATCAATCTGAGGTCATTCGTTTTCCTATACAAGGGACAAACTAGACCATGGATATGCACTAAGTCTAAAACAATAGTTCTGAGAAAACGAAGGGGAATTGAAATGGACCTCTCCGAGTATATCAGCTTTCTTACATCAGCCGCAACATATTCACAATATGAATATTTAAAGAACACAAATTGCTAAGATTATTTTATCACTATAGCACGAAAAATGTTTATCGAGGGACAAGTTAGACTGATTATATTGCAGAACTATCAATGAGCTTGATTTGACATCAAACTATAAGTCAACTTCAATCGAGACATAAGGCTTAAAAGAATTAAATCAATATACATAGAAAATTTGCACAACATGAAATGTGAGTGGGAGCTTTTGCCTGTTTTTGTTCCATATGGAAAACTTCGTAATATAGTATTACTTAATAGAACTCATCCCTTTTCGTATATTTCTCTTTTAAATTGTCCTAAGACATGATATACACTCATGTCCAAATTTATCTTTACATATCCAAAAATAATGGTATTCCATGAAATATCCAATCGATGTAATCCATTTTTGCAGGGAATGTGTGAAAGACAAGCCTAATTAGCATTATCCAACCAAAAGTGATCAAACGGTTTCTGATATACAAATCAAGGTGTTACGTTATCCGACGGTGAATCAAGCGCTTTGTGCAAAGTGAATATCTGCAATACAGCGTTTGTTTTCAGTGTGTAAGGACAACACGGTTTGTTATGGCTCCGAAGTATCATTTGGAAGAATTTGTGAAGTGGCGAATTATCGGCCGTTTAGAAGCAGGGCAGGCAATCATGGAAGCAGCGAGATGTGTGAATATTTCAAGACAGGCAGTCTCTACGCTATGGAAACAATTTCAGAAATCTGGAACTGTTGTAAGGAGGCCTGGACAAGGTCGTAAACTAATAACAACTGCTTCTCAAAATCGATATCTGGGAATAACTGCCCGTCGTAACAGGAAGTCTACTGCTCGGCAGTTAAGTTCAGAGGTTGCAGCCACCACTGGAACTGTTGTATCACTGCAAACTGTATACAGAAGGCTTAATGAAAAAGGCCTTTATGCCAGAAAGCCAAGGGTATGTGTTTCACTGTCTTCACAACAAAAGAGAGATCGCTTTAATTGGTGCAAAGAACATCAGAACTGGAGTGAACACCAATGGACCCATTTTCTCTTTACTGATGAGTCGAGGTTTAGTTTAAGATCTGATTCTAAACGTGTTTACATCTGGAGGGAGTCAGGAACGCAAAATCTTCCTTCGGACATTATGGAACGTGATCGTTTCGGTAGTGCAGGTATATGGTATGGGTGGAATAATGATCGATGGACGTACGCCCCTATACGTTTTCAACAGCGGATCTGTGACCGGCCAGAGATATCGGGATGAGGTCTTAGAACCTTATGTAAGACTTTTCAGAGGCGCGTATGGATCTGGCTTTTTATTTATGGACGATAATGCTCGTCCACATCGAAAAAACCTCGTTGACGAATTCCTTGAAAATGAAGCCATTGAGCTAATACCGTGGCCAGCAAAATCTCCTGATCTGAACTCGATAGAGAACATATGGGACTACCTTGAAAAAGCAGTTGCACGGAGACATCCTCCTCCTAGAGATATAAATGCTCTGAAGACCGCATTGCTGAAGGAGTGGAACTTAATTCCCCAAACTGTGGTTAATAACATAATTGCCAGCATTAAAACACGTTGTGATATGTGTGTGTACACGTCAGGGGAGATCACATTCCATATTAAATTCATAAGCCTTATTTTTTTCTGAGTTATAATTTTTTTCTGAACTCTCCTTGTCACATATTGCCATTTTTATTGTTTCATGCTGCAGTTTTATATCATATTCAGTGCTCTTAAATTGTTTCCTTTGTATTTATGTGTTATGATGTTAAGAATCATTTCATACAAATTCATAAAATTATAGTTCACAGTTTCTGAGAAATCCGTTATTTTATGCATGTAGAGATAATTTTGGACACGAGTGTATATCAGTTACAATGTCAAAGGTGGTTAGGCTGGAATAATAGAATAATGGGTGATAGTCAAATTAAGGCTATTCTGAATAATTTGTTTCATGGCAAATCATTACAGTTTAACAAGCGCTTCATCACACTTCTCAGATTCCAAAGCTGTGACAGATTACGTACTTCTAAATTTTAACATAAAATCTGTATTCAAGTTTAAAAAACTGTTTCTAACACTAACTGAAGTAAATTTTCTGATGAACATTTAGGTTGAGATTTGTATTTCCGAAGAAAGAATGGGGGCATTTTTATATTTTGTACTTTTACTTTTGGGATATTTCCATTGCTTTTTAAATTCATTAGTTTTCGTTAGAAAACAAAAGCCATTCTGTGACAAAAATCCTTTTCAGTGCTTCTAAATAGAAAATCTCGATTATATTTCTGAAAATTTAGATATTACTCATTGATATCAACTGAAAAACAACGTAGGTAAATTATAAAAATTATTAAATACCCACAATTTAACTTTAAATACTAACAAATAATAATAAAGCTATGACATGATAGTGCTTTTTTGTTTGAATAAACCTTCAGGATATCTATAGAAAGAAACCCTAAGGAAAGTACATATCTAAAAACTTCGATAGTAAACTAAGAGTAAAGAAACATAATATTTGTATACGTCGAGAGAAAGACATCTTTATAGATTAAGTACATTTTTATGTCATATAATTTTTACGAAGAAATATATGTTGTTCCCTTCGAACATAAAAATCCTCAGATCAGAATTCGCCATGGTGGTTTATTCTTCGTTTGATGTTTTTCAACCTAAAAATGTCGATCATATTCGTGTTTACAAATATCCTTTGAACTAATTTCTTGGATTTAAATCAGTATTAACAATAGGTACAAAGGAGTTGATATAGTTCAGACTATTTTGAAATAGCCAGTTCGAATGAAGTGTGTTTTATGCAATCAAAATACGAACCAATATTGAATACAATGCTTTAACAATTATTCACACGTTCTAGTTATAAAATATCTCAAACTTACCCTCTAAACGCAATTTCACCTCTCATACTGCAGTCTTTCCTGCTTGACTTCTACATATATATAACCAGTTTTAATCTTCTTGGCTAATATTTCCAAAGGAATCTATTCTGAGGAAAGGAACAATAGAATCCTAGCAAAAGATTCTATTCAAAGTAAAGAACCAAGTAGAATCTTTCCAAAAGATTATGTTCTGAAATAAGGAACAATAGAATGTTTTGAAAGGTTGAAGAATCTATGGATTCTTTCTCTTGACACTCAGAGGGTTTTGAATATTTATTCCAATATTTGCCAACGGTTTACTAAATTGAAAATTTACTATATTAATCTGAATTGTATCAAAGTTTCTCAAGTGGAGAAATATGTATCTTAGCGATAATTCTCTCTCTCACTTATTTAAATTCAGTAATTATAAATTTTATTGTGACAATTAATTGCTTCATTTACATATCAATGGTAATATTCGTTAGAATTAAAAATACATTTCATAAAAATAAATTGTTATTGATGTTTCCAATTAGTAGTTTAATTACGACTTTGTTAACTCAAAAATTCATTTCGAAGCAGTGTATACTGTTGTAACTGTTCAAGATGTGCTCTGCTTAATTATTTTAGTACACTGTGCTAGTCATTCATTTGCATTATAAGACTACCCCTCTACTTGTTTGAAGCTGTTTTGGCCATAAATTCAGAAATAAGTCTTGAAGAATATGTCAATTTAAATTAAGCGCATTTTAAGAAAATCTCAAGTGAATACGTTGTCTTGGGATTAAGGTAACAGGGCAATTTAGTTCTCCATCTTATGCGTGTTTCTATCATAAAAGATTTTCTTGAACACGAAAAATAGTTATCAGTGACTTGATCTACATAAGTCTGCATGCCATATTGGCACACACGTCAAACTATCAGACTTGTAATACTCTATTATACTAATGTCCAGACGAATGGATTTCTTATGCGGCTTTAAGGTGATCGATACTATTTCTATACTTAGCTAGTTAATCTGGACGGACATCTGAAGATTTCCACATCTAACCTTTTTAGAATATGAGTAGAAAAGATACCACATAATTTTTTTTTCTAATTAGTGGTTAAATCAAATGCTTTGAAACTGGCCCCTGAACTCCCTGACAAGCCATGACTTCATGGAGAAGTGGAAGTTTGATAGTTCTCTTATAACCTCTATTTGCAAGATGATTTTATGTTCTGTGTTATGAAATAAATGGGAAAGAATAAATCATTTTCGGCTAAGAATAGTTTATAAGAAAACTTCGTTTGGTTACAAACTAATGCCATTGGTTTGTATCACTGTCGGGATAATTCGAGGCGGATAACGCCTGGAGCGCCAGTCTTGAAAACCTACCATGTCTTGAATTGCTATCCATTTTGTGAAATTTAAACTGGATGAAGCCAGATATTCAATAGGCAGCAATCAAAACTAAATGCAGGTCGCAGTTAAATGTAGAGGGATACAAATTATAGCTTCCAATAGCATTTCCTGGTTTAAGAATGGATAAAGAAGAAGCTACATTCTTCCCAGTGACTTAGAAATACAAACACGAAAAATTACTTGAATTCAATTGATTTTATACGCTAATTAGTACCCAATTAATTGAATTTGTTTAATGTTATACAACTAATTAAAATGTGTCGTGAAAGTGTTATGCGTTGGGTGTTACATGATCATTAATTACACAACCCGATAGAAAACAGATCAACATTTTAATTGAAGATTTATATGTGTAGTATTACATACCTTGGGCACTTTATTTCAAAACAATTCATTACAATCTTGCATGTTCATTGGGTAATACACTACAAGGTTGTTTCCATTCAGCAGTATAGTAGTAATTGTCAGTAATGATTAAGTCAGAGTTTTAGGGTGTTGTGTTACACATGAGGGGGTGGTCAATAGTAAGGTAGTGGCGAATTAAAGGAGAATGGTACTCACCAGAATGGTCGGGCTAGATACATGAGGGTGAGCTGCTATCCTGGGCTCAGAACGTGGAGGTCTCTACTCTTTTTTAGCCTCCAGTGCAACAACATGCGCACTTTGCAACCTACACCAGGAAAACATGTCACCTCAAAAACGAGATTCACATTTTTTAATTTTTGAAGTTCTTCCATGAGTCAACCCCAATGTAACTTTCAATGTTTTGACCAGTGCCAGCAATTCAGTCCATAATCAATCGCTCTTGTTTTTTGAACCCCCTCCCTTTTGGCTGGTTCGTCAAGTTTGCATCATTGCATGACAAATGTAATTAATTTAAGTATTTATTTAATTATAATACAGCTAATTTAAATATTTTTTTAATTCAAACGCATTCTAATTCAAAGTAACCACTAAGATTTACGTTTAGGTAAAGGGATCCGTGGTTCATAAAGTTTGAAAAAGGCTTGTTGAGATTACTAGGTAGACATTAGGCTAGTGAATCAGAATTGATTAAAGAGCAACATATAAACCAATCGCATGGGTACATTTCACTTTTCGCGAGGCAAAGATGTATAAAAGAACCGGAATTCTTTCAAAACATTATTTATACCACATATTCTCTAGAAAAGTAATGTAATTAAAGTAAAAATGAACAGATTTAATTGAACAGCGAAATAGAATCGTTACACATATGTTACTTATTTGAAATCTAAATCATTTCTTTAAATGAACATGACCATTTATGTATCCATTACAGTTCTAACATTTTCTATCACCCATGAGTTTGAGTTAGGTTCCATGCTTGCCTCTATGATACTAGGTAGAGTTGTCATTGCTTTCCAAATTGTATCATTTGAGTTCTTTATGGTGAATAAATCTAAATAGGATAGTGAGCAAGGTGTGTAAAAAGGCTTAGCCGTGGCT
The DNA here is from genome assembly GCA_933210815.1 of Meta bourneti. NCBI lineage: Eukaryota > Metazoa > Arthropoda > Arachnida > Araneae > Tetragnathidae > Meta > Meta bourneti. Next base: position 76,016,331 of record OW119929.1, on the reverse strand, counting down.
TTATTGGCAAGTATGTTGGCAATTTAATTATATGTAAGGTCTGCATAAGATGGAATCCATTAGATATGAATATCTCTGCGATTGGAGTATGCCTTAAAATTGCATACGATGTCTGTTTCAGTTTTGTATCTTCTTTCATTCAAATGGCTGATAATGAATGGAGGTGGAAACTATCTCAAAGGATCTAAATATATGTATGTTTGGCAAACAACGGAAACTATGTAGCTTATTGCTTCATAAATGACCATCAATTCTGAACGAAAGATTGAGAAAAAGTCAGGATTTATCTTGTTAATTTCGAAAGTTACAAGTTATAATGTGAACGTCACTAAGATGAAACCACATACATTTCTGCTTTTAGTAGTTTGGATCTTTATAGGGCAGTACAGTATACTGTTGATGATCTCCAAATTCAGCTGCCTTCAGGTTCTCCAAGACTCAAATATTTCAGAAGTCACTCTAACTTCCATACTATAAGTCAGCCAACAGTAATTCTAGGCACATTCGGACTTGCAATGTATACAGGGTGATTCTACGGTCATGGAACAAACTTCAGGGGGTGATAGAACACAACGAAACAAACACTTTTCCCCATAGAATGTATGGTCGTAAGTGCAGCGATTGGCCGCTAGAGAGCGCAGTCAAACGCTTGTACAAAAGCGTTACGGCGGTGCGAGGCCTGCATCAGGTGTGGTGGTCGACACTTTGAACAGCTTCTGTAATTGTGCATTTGTGTTGTACTTACCGACTGATGTTTGTACACGTCGTTTCATTTCCATGTGAAAAGTTTCTCCTGTTTTGTACATGTCATTTTTTTCTTGCCCGTTGTTCCTTGTACTTATCTTTAATTTATGCAAATCTAATTGTATTATTTCGTTTTGTCAAGCAGTTATTGATGTTTATTTGACATTAAAGCGTTGTTTCCATATTCCGTGCCTCTTCCTTCCAACTTGCGTCGGACCGTGTTTTTGTGCCGAAATGGAAAGCGCCCTCTAGCGACCATACATTCTATGGTGAAAAGTGTTTGTTTCGTTGTGTTCTATCACCCCCTGAAGTTTGTCGTATTAATTTAGACACACCCAATAGACATTCCATGGACTTTTATACAAGCGTTTGACTGCGCTCTCTAGCTGCCAACCGCTGCACTTGCGACCATACATTCAATGGGGAAAAGTGTTTGTTTCGTTGTGTTCTATCACCCCCTGAAGTTTGTCCCAAGACCGTAGAATCACCCTGTATGTATTCCCTCATTTGATTTTCTGATGCATTGAAGGGCTATTGATAGGTGGCACTATATAAGGTTACACCACCCCATAAAAATATTTACAAAATTGTGTGCAAAATACAGTAATTTAAGGTGAAATATTCATTCCAAAATATTTCAAAGTAACGTTCCCTAGAAAAGAATCGTTCTAAGAGTTAGCTATGATATATTACTAGAGGTAATATCAGAATCTATTAAATGAGTATGTGTGAATAAGTCTTGTAGGTGCTTTCACTTTGATTGTCTAAGAAATATCTTAATCCTATATTATTTCAAAAAAGTTACTGAAGAGTAAGGCATTAAACTGCAGATTCCGAATAAAACATCCTCTCAATCTGATTTCCAATGAATGCAATCTTTTATTTGATATGTGTTCTTCCCTCTGAACTAAATACACGCAATTTAATTCCTCGGTTATAGTTTCTGAAATGTAATGCCCTGCGAATCAGGTACCTATCGACTGAGCCAAGAATTTTTAGCTCGAAGCCCCCAGATCTCTCTTCAGGTGTTATTAGATGATTCATCTTTCACCTCTCTTTGTCTCTCTCATCCTGGCTCGAGCACCCGATCGCGACTCGCCTCCTTGAGTGACGGGTCGTCGTGGCAACATTAAGAAGTCATCCGCCGGATGATGCCTTTAAAGAATTTCTTAAGTAATGATGCCGGGAGGGGCCTTTACGTCATGAATCGATCCGCCAGAAGATGGGGGATCCGCTTTGATCCGCTTTGTACTGGGGGGGATGCACTCCACCAAGACGTCACGGGAAAAGACATCCGCGGGACACTTTAAGGTTTTAAAGTAGGGGGAAAAGGAGGATTAGAGAGAAGAAGAGCAGGAAGAGGCGGGATGCATTAAAATAGCGCAGACGAGACAGCAACTGTCGACAGTCCTCTTTGGGGTCCCCAGGGATGTGTGGGTCCGTCCCCCCCACTGCCCTTCTCGCGAGTACTTAGAGGGAGAGGACATAAGCAGATGTCTCCTGACCTCAAAAATTCAGCCCTCAGAGAGGAGCCGCTTCGTTGGAGTTCCAGGCTGTTCGAGGTTTTGGTCAGTGGACTGGGGATTGGGAGATGAAAATAGGAATGTAGGGCACATGCACGTAAAAAGCCCGCGTGCAGAATTCGGCTTTATGTTGGAAACGGATAATTTAGTATTAAGGAAGTATTGGAATGCTTACCTATGCTAACAACACTAAGAGGAATGGTTCCAACCAAATCAGATGGAACGTGAAGGGAAGAATAAGGAAGTTGGAATAGGTTTCGTTTGAGTGGCTACATTACCGGATCAAAGCTTCAATCAATTAAAGTTGTCAGTAGTCTACAAACTTAAGAAATGACTGATAAAGGTAAAAACAAGATGGTAAAATGAGAAGAACCAAGATGGTCTATAGGTGTAACGGTGGAACCAGACGTCTACCATCATCAGGATGTGGAACAAAACGTTCGCCATCATCAGGATCAAAGTAAACAAGAGAAAAATTTATTGATGATAGTGGGCGTTTCGTTCCACTGCCTAATCTGAGAGGTCTTTTTGTCAAGTTTAAATGTAGGTATCGGTAGTGCTTCTATGATGAAACGTGTTTCTTGTACGTATCCGAAGGGCCTTGCTCGATTTCTCTTTTGCCTACAATTCTTGGCTTAATTACTACTTCCATTCATGTGGATGGTAGTGTCAAATTCTAATTTTCAGATTTCAATGCTCTCTATTATTGTTATTAATTTCTATTGTTATATTTATTATTTCTTCAGGGACCTTGAAACCTCAAGGGTCGTACACGATTTTTCTTTTAGCTGTAATCTTTGGTTTAACCGCTGATTCCATTAATCTGGATGGCAGTGTCCAATAATTTTAAGATTCCATTGCTCTCGTCAGTCACCGTTGTGAAGAAGATGCTCTCTGTAGTTCCCAAAAGAAGATTCTCTATATCACAGAGTCGACGATAGCCCTCAAGATAGAAACCTACTTAGGTGCCTCACCAAACACTAGTATTCTGAACTACACATGTGCCTTAAAATTAAACCAAACCACAAATTAAATACTAATCATGCATGTTACAAATTTCTAGGATGTTTTCTCGGTTCCTACATTCAATCATACGACTTTATTTTAGGCGAGGTGGTTACTTTTTTTCACCTTTATTTAGGTCTAGGCGGCTCACAATAACATGCAGTACATGCGAGGTGGCTCACAACAGATTAGCCGCCCCCATATACTAAATTTGCTGGGCATATTTTGCCACGTCATTACATCAACGGTTGTTTTAATGGTGAATGATTAAAATTTACGTGTTGTTCTCGATCTTTCCCTTGGAAATTGATCCCGTACCGTCGCCAAAAGCCGTTGTTTTGCTCCACTGCGACGTTAATTAACTACTTATCTACCATAACTACCTACTTATCTACTATAACAACCTACATATCTACCTTATATAACATATCTAAAAAGATAGTTATTTTTTATATAATTTTGGCAGTTTTACTATTGTAGCGAAGTAAAGAACTCAACGGAAAGGCATATATGTAAATTTATTTTCTATGACATTAAAAATCAGGGGGGCGCCCAGTTGGTAGAGTCACGGATAAGGAACCGGTGGGTTGCGAGTTAGAGACTCGACCCAACCAAAGATCGTCGTGTACGTGGGGGCGGTGGATGTTAAATATGCCGTGGCCTCAAATGTCTCACGCTGGTGTGGTCCGGTGGTTTGTAGAGTGGAGTTCCAGCTCAAACCTTGACCTCGTCATTTTACCGTGATTCAAAATTACGAGCTATTGTCATTGGGTATTTCACTTCGGGATTGATCCAGGACCTTCGCCAATAGCCCGTCGTGTTTCTTTAGTGCCTTAACTACCTTAAAAAATAGGTCGGCACTAAGAAACTCGTTTCAAGAGTGAACACTTATTGATGAAGTTGCAGTCTAGCGGAAGAGGCGAGGAGATGAGAGATAACGCATTAGTTTCAGTCGAAGTAGGGTACTCTCTAAACTAGAGAAGTCACCCCTCTGAGGAAAGGAGGAGGATGCTCTGGGAAGTAATTGGCTTAGAAGAATCGAATGATGTGTCACATGATTAAATCATATGATCAGAGTCTGTTACATTTTCTCAAAATCGATAGAGCTGTGGGATTCAAGAGCTATAATCTGTTAAAAACGCATTTGGATAGCCTTAGATACATATTTTTAAATCATGCAGTATTGTATGGTAGGGTTTATCTGTCAAACTAATTGTAGGTTGCAGTAGATTTTTGTGATTGAACGTGCTTCCTGTGTCTTGTCATTTTTTCTAATTCGATTTCAGCTCGTTGCCTACAAAAATTTCAAAGAATTAATTCCGAATTGATATATCTTCGGCTTACAAGTGAAACACACTATGTCAATAAACATAACTGTGAGAAAAGTAAGAGGGGAAATTTAAACTTTCTAAATGTATTTCTCAAGAAGTCTAACCTTCATGCAAGGAAAAAATAGCTTAGTGGACTTCACCAGTCTAAAATAATTTTATATTCTGGTCTAGAAAAACTATAAAAAACTCATTTTGAAATGAGTTATAAGCCGACGATATGATAGTCTGTCAACAGAAATTATATTAAACGCCAAACATAAATAAAACAGTTTGTTTTGTAACGTTTGGCGTCTGGTTTGTTTACACTTAGACTGCCTCTTATATACCCATCTGTTTCTTCATGACAAAATCAGCATTTCCTCTAAGACGACGGATGATAGCGTTCTTGCTTTTTTCTATGTAATAAAACATTGAAATTGAATTTAAGAAACTCAGTACAGTAATTCTAAGCAATCAAACTTAGTGCTTAAGTTTTTTAGGGACTTCCACTGTAAGCAAAGAAATCTGACTGAAAATTTAGGTATTAGTTCTTGTTACTAAAATATTCTCGCATGATACATATCGGGGTTACCTTAAAATGAAATCTATCGCAGTTTTAGGGACGTTTGGTAAGGGGTGGTTGTTACATAGTTGAATAAACTTCACACTACTTAAACAACACAACAGCGACGTTTGGTGTTTTATCTAATCGACGATGACCAATCAATTATACTTCAATTTAGAATTAATTCTGTGAAATTTCGTTGATGATGCGCTGAAATCGTATTCGAGAGACAAGACGTTCGGTATACAAGAAGCCTATTGCACAACAAAACCACTACCACCATCTATATTTAGCTTGAAAAAAAAGTCTTTTATACGTAATCACAAATTAATTATGCTTCGTTTCAAATGTTAATCATACAATGCATAATCAACTATATGTGTGGGTTAATAAATAATAATATACCAAATGCACTGATTAAGTAAAGTCTTATTTATTCAACCTGAAAAAAAATTTCCTCTGTTGCAAAACATATTTTAATTTCTCTAAGTAGAAGTGTAGTCGGTACTTTACTTCAAGCAGTATTAAAATCAAAAACCACAAAATTATTCCTACTCTTTCAATGGTGCATTAAAATTTCAACAAGAGATGATGATCAACAAAGTGCCCTAACAATTTCCGAATCCAAAGATAAAATATGACAGATTGAATATCCCATTCATCTTACATTATTCAAAACTGAATTTGATATTTATATCGCTCCGAAACTCCCTTCCCCTCTTCAATGCAAAATATTTATTCATCAATAAATACACTCCCTTACCCCATAGAAATTTAATATCCATCCCAATCACATTGACCGATAAGTTTTTTCAATTAATCAGAGTTATTCATTTCCCAAATTGATTGCTTCCCTCATGTCGCACATTTTCCCTTTTCAACCGAGAGTGCTCCAAATGTAAGTAAGGCAACAAAAAACACTCACGAGCAAAGTAAACCGCTTTCAATTTATTAGAGATTTACCTGACCGAATGGAAGCATTCAATTATAATCTTCACATACTCCTCTGCTTTCATTCTAGCAAGAGTTTTCAAAGCTTGTTTTCCTCTCAGGCTGCTCTGAATGTATCGTTTCTTTGGGAAACTGAGGGACATTCGGTCAAAAACACAGCAGGAGTGAGGCTTGAAGGAAAGGGGGAAGTTTTTAATTTCCGTTTATCGAAATACCAATCATTTTGAGTGCCTCTGCATTTGAAAATGACTTTTCATTGGGATTTTATCCGAATGTTTTCCCGTTTTGAGTTTACATTGACAGGGAATTTGTAGTCTTCAAACGGGTTTTCAAGTATGTGCAGACTTTCTGGACAGTTTTTTTTGTTGTTGTTGGAGATCTTCGCATGCCCCGTCGCAGTTATCTCGTTCAATTAAATTGATATTTCACGAGCGAAGTTAAGTCCGAAATCGAATTCAATTTTTTGGTGCGGATTCTGAATCATCTAGAGAGTCAATACGAAAATACGTTTTCGGATACACATCAAAGGGAGAGTAAAAATAAATGGGCATCCGAGGTGAGTTCTGAAACTGTCTGCTTTTCAAATAAGAAACATTGCGTTTGTTTGAAAAAGTTGGATTTATGTTAGAGTTGTTTTCAAACAGAAATCTGTTTACATAGTTGCAGCTTATCTTATAAATAAGATAGTGTTTAGAGAACTCTAGGGAAGTATTTTAAAATATTATTAAATATGATTTTATGCTCTTAGAACACAACATTCAAATCAAACGGATCTGCATTAAGTTTTAATAGAGGCTAATTAAGATTTGATTTTTAAAGATTTTGTTAAAAGCACTAAGGTAACATTGTATAAAAAAGAATTACATTTTAATTGATAGCTTTATTTAACTCAAGATGTCATATGAAAACATTAATTAATTGATTTTTATGAATTCAATATTAATATTGAGCATTACAAAAATTAAAACTGCAGTAAGTGTAGAAATATATAAATACTTCATGAAACTCCGATTTAGTTAATTAAGGGAATGTCTTAGCCTTAATTCAGTCTATACGAGTATAATGACGGTTTCGAGTCGATTTTTTTTTCATTACGTAAGCATTTATATTCAATTAAAATAATTTTTGTACTATTTCCAACTCTATATTATACAAGTCCAAAAAGTATAGTATAATTCCAACTATAATATACAAATCCAAAAAGTAGTTCTTTAATTCCAAATTGCCTGATTCTTTGTAGACAATTTTTGCTTCTGATTTTTCTAATTATTTTCAATGTCCTTAAATAGTGCATCCTTAAATAGTTCAAGTTTCATCTAAATAGTACATGATTCACCTGTATATCACTCTCACTGAAGTTATGAGGAATAAATATATAAAATAAATGTTCAAATTTTTAATTTATTACTGTCTGCACTATTATAAGCGGTTTTTATTATTCTGCGTCACATCTATGTAAATGTACAATATGGAGTAGCAAATAAACTTTGTATAACATTGGGTCAATAAATTTTTAAAGTAAATAGATGCATTGTAAGACCGAATAATTCATTCTTGGAATGCATTACGTTAAATTATGATTTTATTGATACTTTTGTAATGATTTGGTGTTTACATTTCGTGATAACTATATATCTACACAACCCAATATCAGAATTAATAATATTCAATGATTGTGATATGTATTTGTTTCTCTTAAACGCAGAATGTCAAGTAAATGTATATCGCACTCAGAATAATAGTAATACGATAGAATTAGAATTGTCGCTATTGATGAAACGTGGGTTAGAGACTTTGAGCCGGAGTTGAAGTCACAGTCCAACGAGTGGAGAGGTCAAAGTTCCCCACGACCAAAAAAATTTCGACGAGCTCAATCAAAGGTGAAACAAATGATAATCTTTGGTTACGATCACCACGGAATCATCATGACAGACAGAGTTCCATGGGGACAAAGTGTCACAGCAGTGTGTTAGCGTGAATTCATTCAAAAACTGAAAAGAAAAATGCACAAAACCCGACCTCAGTTGCTCGAGGCTGGGCCACTTGTTCTCCATGACAACGCTCGCCCGCAGATCGCCAATGTCGTAAATGAAAAGCTGCGCGAATACGGTTGGGAAGTGTTACATCATGCACCCTATAGTCCGGACAGGAGTCTACCAGGCTTTGACTTATTCCCAAAGTTGAAAAACCTATCCGTGGATGTCGTTTTCCTTCTCTGGAAGAACTTTCTGCCGCCGTTACCCGAGCCATTCGCCAGATGAACAGAGATGGTGAATTAGATGGAATAGTAAAGATTTCCATACGTTGGGACTCGGTCATTGCGAAGCAGGGAGACTATATTGAAGGATTGTAAATAGACAGTATAAAAAATAAACATGTAAGTAAACAAAACATTTGTGTGCATTATGTATGAAATGACTCTCGTATTTTAATGCTTTCAATTCAATATTAGAAATCTGCTTTCGTGAAGTATTTTGTTTTGCTTCTTTATCTAACTGTGCTTATGTATATCTTTATTTTTACATTTTTTGGATCATATATTTTTTGTTCTTTTTACTTGGATATTTTTCTGTTGAGAAACATCAATTAAATAAACAAATAATGCTCTTCTAAAAGTTTCTCTCATCATTCCTCATCATAAAACCCCATCAAGTGCAGAGAATTTCCAAATACTACTTCTGCAAAACGCAATATACTACTTAAGAAAACATGGTGCAATATTTTTTGCACAACTGTAAAAAGATTATATTCCGTATAGTTTTATGAATTATGTTAAGATAGACACTTTTTCGGGGCTTATTTTGAAGCTATTTTTTAAATAACGTTCTAAAAGGGGACAGGACTTCATAAAAATGTAGTACAAACGACTATTCTTAATTATGGTCACAAAACAAACCACGCTCTACATCCATCTTCCTCACAAAAAAGACTCATTTCTTCTGCTCCTTCAATTTCAAGGAGCCAACACGAATAAAAAAAAACTTTTACTCACACCGCACTGGGTCAAAACTGACCACACATTGCTGCATCTGAACATTACTGTAGAAAGATTGTATTTCATATCGTTATACGAATTACATTAAGATGCAGACACTTTTTCTGTGTTTATTTAGATACTGCCTTTTAAACGACGTTGTTAAAGGGGACGGGATTATTTCCCATAAAAATCTAGTACTAACGACTATTCTTAATCATGGTCACAAAACAAACCACACCCTATATCCACCTTCCTCAGAAATAAAGTATTTCTTCTGTACTTTGAAATTTAAGGAGTCAGAGTGAATCGAAAGGTTTACACTCTCACCGCACTTGGCTAAAACTGACCACACATTATTGCATCTGTGCACTACTGTAAAAAGATTATGTTCCACATGGTTATACGAATTACATTAAGATGCAGACGCTTTTGAAGTGCTTATTTAGATACTGTTTTTAAAGGACATTGTAAAAGGGGACAGTATTATTCCTCATAAAAATGTAGTACAATCGTCAATTTTTGATGATGGTCACAAAAGAAACCACACCCTATACCCACCCCTCTTCCTTAGGAAAAGCCTATTTATTCCGCATCTTCAACTTTAAGCAGCCAGCACGAATCAAAAGGCTCATATGCACACCGGTCAAAACTGACCACACATTACTGCATCGGCAATTCAAATCGAATCCCGAACCCCGCTCATTTAAAACAACCCACGCACCAAAACCCGGAACAGTTCTCCCCCGACCAATCATCTCAAGCGGCCAGTCTCCATACCCAAAGCGAGCATCTTTTCTTAAGACCCTTCAACTGTCTGCCAAGACCGGTGGGAAAGATTAAAGAAAACCCGGATAGCGTGCTCCGACATGTACGGCTTCTATCGTCTGCACGGAAATTAGCATGAAATAAACCGATGGAGGCCGGATAGCCTTGTCTGATTGCCAGACCCCCTCTCTCTCAACCCCTCCCTACCTTCCTTGAGGAATAGAAGTAAGAAAATATAAAGAGAAGAAATCCTTGATCGACGGAGGGAAAGAGTGATGGAATAAAGGAAGAAGGGTTTAGAAGGACGGGGTGGGGGGGGGGGGGTTGAGTGGGGGAGGGTCTGCCCCGTGGAGATGTTTTTGCCTTATGCCCTGCAGAAGGATCTCCCTAACCAGACTTTCACTCATTAAGGAATCTTAATTAACTTCGTAGATGAGTTAAATGGTTTTTGTTTATTGCAAACCGTACTTTTGGTACACTTTATGGTGTGTTCGGGTTTTTCTGTTTTGGGGAATTATTTCCGTGAGGAAATTGCAGGATTTTTCATACTTGGGGAGAGTATAGGGATAAGCGTGTAGGCTTTTCGTTTTTCCTGGTGGTTATTTTTCTTGCGACTTTGAGTTTTCTCTTGTTAAAAGTACGTGCGGAAAATGGAAAAAGATATTCGTTTTGAGGTTTTGTTTTATTGTGCTCAGGGGTATATATATATAGTAGAGGGAATAATTCGTCGACATTTGCGTTGATGCCTCTTTATGGACGTATAATATTTAATGCAATTTTTTTCTCTCAAATGTATTTGTGTGTATCTGCTACCGTAAATGATAATTTTGTTGCGGTGAAATTAGTATGCGATGTTTTATAGTGTTGAGGCATATCGGTTTGAAATTGTATGATTTTATAAAAAGCCATTAAAAATGTGTTGATATTGCAAACTCTATCACTAAAATTATTAAATCTGTTTCGTTGTGATGAGGTAGGAAATTATTTGTTGACATTTATGATGAAATTTGTACTCTTCGGTGAGCCTACTTCGTCAAGGGGGTAAAGCGGGAGTTACTTTAAAAGGAAGACCTTTTGATTTTTTTCCATACTTGTGTAAGGATTAGTTTAGGAAATAAACGCAAGCTAACCCCCGAAAACTCTAAATAGGAACGTTCGGAAGCGAGAATGGAAAACAATACAAGTAATAACAAAATATGAAATAATCGAAAAAGGATGAAAAATCTACTAATGAGAGACAGAGCCCTACCTTTTTACATCCAAATGATTACAGGTCAAAAAGTGTTTGAAAACAGTTGCCATCAAGAAGAGCGACAGATGGAAAATTTTTCAAAAAGAGAACAAATAAGGCTGAAATATAGTATCATAGAGAAAATTAATAGATGAAATGAATGATTAAAAAAAGAGGAGATAAATAATTTTTAGTATACATAATAAAATGTCGAATATTCTAGATAAAATTAATAATTTTCAATTCACATAAGATATAAAAACTATGGATGGGAAGTAATGAAAAAATTTAAAAAAATTCAGGAAAAAAACTTTTTACCCCTCCTGGGTGGTTGTCTCGACGAGGCATCTCGTCATTGGAACAAATCTGACCAGATCTTGATCTCGTCATCATCAAAATTAGGTAATATCTTGGTGACGAGATTTCTCGTCATTAGCAAAACTGATCCGATCTTGATGAACGAGATATCTCGTCCAAACCACTTGGAGAGTTGACTAATTTGCAGAATGTACATCTGAGTATCAATTCCTGAGAGGGTAGATAGCAGCTTATTAAGTAACGAGTATTTATGATAAAAGATCCTTACTACGTGTTATGAAATGTGATTCTTACTACTAGAACACGCTTCCTAATTAAAGATCTTCCGAGCACAGAAAATATGAGGCTTTAGCAACGTTTAGTGTACTATATACGATTAACCACTTCTTCGAAATAATATCATTTTTTCATACCCTAAAAAATTCCTCATCTTCCACTATTTACAATTCAGCGATTCTCATTTCAGGCCAAAACCGGAACGGGATAAGGGAGAAAAAAGTCTGGAGTCTCCAAGTCTTTGGAGTGCTGGCCGTATTCTTTGAGGCGAGGGCAGTAAATCGTCGAATCTGCATATTCCGTATTTTAATTCAGCTCTTTCGCACCAGAGAGAAGAGAGGGGGCTCTCTAATGACTAAGTCCGCATCCATATTCATGCGCGGATCTCAACGCCTTGATCCCCGCTTGACCTTGCTGAGGACCTTGCTTTTTGGCAGGGAGGCATCTTGCTGGAAAAGGAGATGGGCTTTCGTGGGGAAGTGGTGTGAGTGCGGAGATCGTTGGTCCTTGGGGTGTTAATGCATGAATGGGGAGAGATTAAAGGGTGGAGAGTTCAAAACTTTTTTGTTGGGGATCAGATTCGTGTGGAATTTGGGTAGTTAAATTAATTGAATCTGTTGAAGGATCGTGGTTTTGGATTTTAATAACAACAATTTAAGAGAATCCACTTTTTAAATGGAGATGTTTTGCCTTGCCTCTGTGAACTTCATTTCATTTATCGATTTCTTGTTCCACTGTTTCTTATGTTGAACTTTCTGATACCTGTAATATTTTTCTATGATATTTAGCTTGGATTATTTTAATGAAAATATTTTCGTTCAGGCAATAGCCCAAGATGAACTATGTCATCGTATGCATCAATCAATTTAATTTGGTCGTTTTTGTTGTATTCGATAAAGATTTATTTGAGAAAGATTTAATTGGAAGGGCTTGGGGCGATATAGTGATACAACAGAGTTGTTCCGTGATAAATAAAAATGAAAAACAAATATTCAGAGGATCAAAGAAATTTCAGATTGCTTGAATGAATGCGTATTACTTGGTAGTTTAATATGACATGATCTTTTACATACTACTGTATCAACCATTATAATTTTCGAAATTTTTTTAAAAGTTGAAAAACTATAGCCTGAAAAATGTGAAAAGTGGCCTATCATTATGCAGCCCGAAGTCTTTCAATTGAAAAGGTTACATTGTTCATCTTCTTGCATTTAATTCCTCATTGTCAAAAATTAGTTTTGAACCTTTTTTAGTTTCTCTATATCATGAGTAAAACGTTTAATTTTCCAATGCGAAAATCGTATTTGTAATGAATAATAACATTAAGCATCTATTGTAATTTTGACATTATTTCTTTGCAATTATGCAAAAAGACTTACTTATTCTCAACGAAAGTGATAGTGAGTAAAAACATTGTGAATTTAGAACGTTTTTGAAACTTTGTTATAAAATATTCTAATTTTAATACTTTGAAATTTATAGCAATTATTATTTATACTGTTCTATCCGTGATTATTATTTGTGCTAATTATCAATTAAGTTAAATTATTAAAATAATTTTCAATTAATTTTATAATCTACAAACCTTTTCTATACAACTGTATCATTCTGATTATTGCATATCGTCAACTTACAAGTAGAATACTCTTCATCAACTTTTTGAAGGTATGAGTTTGTTAGCTTTTCTTGTCTAGAATTCGGGAATCTATAGACTGGTGAAATCCACTGAATCATATTTTCTTTACATGAAGGTTTTCGTCTTGAGAAACACACGTAACTATATAGTGAGTATAACTTTTCCTTTTTTCGTTTTCTGTTTTTCGACTTAGTGTGTTTCTCTTGTTCGCTTATCTCATGAACTTTTTACAAACGGTTATTACCTACAAAATTACGCGTATAAGATTATTATGCAAATTACATTATGTGATCATTAGTAAAATTTAACTATCGAGTTGATTGTTTCTTTAGTTGAAGTATAAAGTATTGTTTATAAGAATTAAAGTATTCCACATATGTATATGGATAGTTTGTAATCTGAGCTTAATCAATTTATTTCCATGCTACCAAAACTTATTTTATAGCACTTATTTGAACTTAATGTCTATGTTTTTATGAACTTTGTTTTAGTTTTCAAAAAACATTTGTGACTTCCGAATCTCATTTTTGAATTTTATCTTCAGAAAAGTCACGAAAAGATCCATTTTCATGTTAAATGAATTGATCGGATTTAAAGTTTTGAGTACGACCAGATAATTAATTCATTATTTTTGGTAAGCGTAAGAAATTTTGCAATTGATTTATTGATTTAACAAATGAAGCTCTTAAAATTTTTAGCTCTAGAATTCTATGTATTTTTACCTCTGCGTGCGTGTTCTACTATCGTTAGCTTTTCCTGCCCATTATATCTCAATTCGGAAAGCTCGATTTTAACTACTCAAGTTTAATTTCGTTTATACAAACTGAGTACCTCTTAACTCTAACGACTCCATGAAGTGTATTACTAAATAATCGATCTTTTACTTAACAAAACTGGAGTATTTTCATATGTTCATAGAAAGTACTAAGCTTGGAATTATTGTGCCTAAAACTAAAATTGCCTCTAGATCGAATATTATTTTCAAGTGAGGAGTGATATTAAGGACCATATGTGCAGCTTTTTTTAAATACATGAATGTACCACGAATGATCGTTAAAGCATGTTCTGTAAGGGATTGAAGCCAACCGGTCATCATGCTGTTTTCTCAATTACTCATACTCCTTATTCAATATTTACTTTCAAAACAAAAATCAGCTCATTCAGTTAAATAAGAGCAGTTAATTCTATTCTTAGTATATTGCTTTTCCTGCAATTGCCAGACAAGCTCATTAGAATCATTTTGCTCATTAGAACTGAGTAAATACCAAAGCGCAATTTGATCTTTTCTGAAAAAAGGGGATGCATTCTCGAATCAGACACAGAATTCCATTGAAAATATCTCACAAAGTTTCATCTCTTAAAGAAAGATTAAAAAAAAACAAGAGATGGTAAACTCCAACAGGTAGAACAGCTCACAATAATCACAAACCCTCTACAGGACTGCAATTTTACTTTAATTGAATGTATAGAACAATGTAAGTCAAAAAATTTGTATTTTAGGTTACGATTTGCAATGAAACAGGAAGTTGTGTATATCCGTATATTTAAAATGATCGTTTATAGATTAAAGGTTAAAGGAATAAATGTAACATTGATTCTACACATGTCTTTGTTAGACTGAGAAACTAATGCAAAATAAATACATACAATAGAAGTAGAGACGTTTATTATAATAAATTGAAATGAAATCTACCAATAAGCATATTAAGAACAAATTTATGAAATTTTGCATTGCATTATAATTAATACTTTAGATGTTAAACCTAACTAAAGTGATGCATAAGACGTTGGGAACTATTAATGTATGTTGATTCCAACATCCTGGAAATTCTATACTGGCTACATTAACTATTCTTTAGGAAAACACCTTCGAGATTACAACGTATAACTCTTGCTTTACGGCCTTTAGTTACTAATACATTCCGCTTAACTCTTTAATAGTTTATTTCTCAATTATAATTATTATTAAATAGTTATATTTAAAACAATTGTTAATAAACAGTTATAGTTTAAATAACTATTATTGAATATATATATATATATATATATATATATATATATATATATATATAAAGAGAGAGAGAGATAGAGGGTAAAAAGAAAGACGGATCAAAAGTGTTAAGCTAACGAGTTTAATATCTAAAATAATATCTTTATATTATTTTAGGTAATTTAAGTTTTTAGTTTAATATCTTTCTCTTAGGGTTTGTTCCCGGATTGTCGCTAATATCTCGTTGTGTTGATTCAGTGCGACGTTAATTAAAATACCTATCTGGTAGCATTCAAAGAAATTGTGCGTACGTTATTATTTCTTCCAATATTGTGAAACTAATTGTGAAATGGTATGTTTGGTATCTGATAACTTGATACTCAATCATTTGATCTGATTACCCATTAGACCTCATTATTCTTTTTGGTTATTTGTACGAGTTCTAGAGTAGAAATATTTCCTCTTTGGAGTTTCTTCCTGACTAGATATTTATGAAACAAGCGTTAAAATAGCTGAGATAGTGTGTTGAAATGTCATAATTTGCAGGTACCTTATTATAAAGATAAGATAAGATTACAACTATTTATGTGCTATCTTATACAGTTGACCATTATGTTCTGCCAATATAGTCGGCCACTGTCATTATTTCCAAATGGATTCCACTGCCACTGATTTAAATCTAGTCACTTTTCTGGCAAAGCTGATCAATATAACAAGCCCTGAATGT
Source organism: Meta bourneti (assembly GCA_933210815.1). Classification (NCBI taxonomy): domain Eukaryota; kingdom Metazoa; phylum Arthropoda; class Arachnida; order Araneae; family Tetragnathidae; genus Meta; species Meta bourneti. Next base: position 76,000,313 of record OW119929.1, on the reverse strand, counting down.
TCAAATCTGTGAATGTATGTTTAAACACTATGTACCCTTGACTCGCAGGTAGAAGTAGTGTTAGTAGAGAATGGTAGCGTTATTTACAATGTAAAGTGTTCTACCACAAGATAGAGATGCTGATCACTTTTAGCAGTAAGAACTGAGTAAATAGATAGGGTATTTCTCCAACATTTGCATTGAAATGATTCAAAGTTTTGGAGGATGTAAGCACTTCCGTAAAATAATTATACTTCTGTAACCAGCATGATTTTATTTTCATTCAGATTCTAATAGTTTTATATATGTTCAACAGTACATCTGACTTTGGTTCAAAATTACGAGGTGTTGTCCTCGCATTTTCCTATCGGGATTAATCCCGGACCACCACTAGCCCATTGTATTTCTCCAGTCCTACGCAAATGTAACTACTTACCTGTTACGTGAATTGTTGTCTCTACGTGTATTTATACAATGAGTGTGAGTGTCAGTTAGATTGTATGAGTTCCTACTTGAAAGTCACGCAAGTGTATGAAAATATACGTACTGTTGTTTCTAAGTGCAAGAAAGTTAGTTTTATTTAAGAGTGGTAACACGAATGAATGCAAGTAGACAAGTTGTAAAATGAGATTTTGTGTCTAGTTGAACGTTGGTAAAAAGGCGAACACGCGTGTGAGCGTATGTTAATACGTGCTGCAGAAAAAACGTGTGAAGATTTAGTTAAGTACGAGTGAAAGTGTGTAGCTTAAGAATTTTTCTAAAGAAATGTAAGCGTCGTAAGAAATGAGATTGGTGTTTCTGCGTAAGAGTGGTATGAAGAATTTGTGTGTAAATACGTATTACACAAGAGCGAAAGATAAGAATGATCTGAGAGATTGATAGTTATAATAATATGGCATGGAAATACACTGCTGGCCACCCAAATTGCAACACCAAGAAAGACAAGAGATATCACAACAAAATTTATTTTGTAGATAACATGTTGACCAAGTATCAAATGATTAAATTTATAGACTTCTGTGAAGTGTGGTTCCTGCCAAAATCAGTAGCCAGAGTAGCCGCCATTGTTGGAGATCACCGCTGCCACACGCCTCGGCATTGATTCAAAGAGACTTTGGATGTGTTCTTGGGGTACAGCAGACCAAGCAGCTTCCACACGTTGCCAAAGTTGATCTGGTGTGGCAGCTGGGGATGTATTCTGGGTCAATCGTTGAGCAACCATGGACCACATGTTTTCTATCGGCGAAAGATCCGGAGAGCGAGCTGGCCAGGGAAGCAATTCAATCTGGCGATTGACGAAGAACCCTTGGACAATGCGTGCCACGTGTGGTCGCGCATTATCCTGTTGAAATATGGCTGTGGGCAAGCCCTGAAGGTAAGGAAGGACAACTGGCTCCAACACCTCGGAGATGTAGTGCTGGCTGTTTAAAGTACCGGCAATGCGTACTAGAGGAGTGCGAGAGTGATATCCAATACCGCCCCATACCATAATACCCGGTGAAGGACCAGTGTGGCGGTGCATAACGCAGCTGTTCAGCATCCTCTCTCCACGGTGTCTCCAGACTCGAATCCGACCATCGTGGTGTTGCAGACAGAAGCGTGACTCGTCAGTAAAGACAATTTCATTCCATTCTGCTGTCCACATCCTTCTTTCATCGCACCATTGGCGGCGGAAACGTCTGTGGTTCTGCGTCAAGGGTAGACGAAGCAATGGACGTCTTGCGGACAGACCACTCTGCTGTAAACGGCGTCGAATGGTACGCGCAGACACTGGATGATGCGGTACAGACTGAATGTGCTGTGCTATGGTTCGTGATGTGGCTGAGCGATCCGTCACTGCCATACGCACAATATGCCTGTCATCACGTGAAGTGGTGCACTGAGGTGGATGCGATCGAACACGTCGGTCCGTCGTACCCTCCTGCATCCAACGATCACATATCCGCATTACAGTTGTTTGGTTTCGTCCAACACGACTACCGATTTCCCTGAAAGATAATCCACAATCTCGGTAGGCCACTATCCTTCCTCTGTCGAACTCGGATACTTGATCAAAAGATGATCGCTGTTTTCTACGAGGCATAATTGATCGTTTTTTTGAAAAAACCACAAAAAAAACACAATTGCCGTACTTGAAATCGTCGAAATCTCCAAGCCTTAAATAGCGCTTTGAAGTGGCGCCACAGGCGCGCGTGATGTGCATCTGCGCTGAAATTCTAATCATTTGCATATCTCACCTCCGCTAATGCATGTTGTAAATTTCATATTATTTCCATGCTTCCTTCAGGGTGTTGCATTTACGGTGGCCAGCAGTGTAGTATGTATGAGTGCAGTACGAACCCTAAAATGCTAGCATGTATGAGTATCGATGTTGAGAGTGAATATTGTCAAAAAAATTTTCGTGTGCCAAACCACTGACTTCTTCGGCCTTCGGTACTGCAAGGGGCAAGATGGCGGTTATAGATAAAGGAACATCCAATAGGCCTACGTCGTTACTCCTAACAAAGCCAGAAGCCACTGTGACTCAGTGGGTTTGCCCACTGTCAGGTCCAACCAAAGACAGTCGTATACTTGGGGGCTGGTGCACGTTAAATATATCGTGGCCTCAAATGTACTCAGGTTGACGTGAGGATATTTCCGGTGCGGAAGTTTGAAGAGTAGGATACCAGCTGTTGATTTCGTAATCTACCGTGATTCAAATATGTCCCTAGAGCGATACACCTATACCAACCAACCTAACAGGAATAATCACCAATCAATAATCATAAAACCATACAACACGTTTATAGAAAGAAGTTTTACTCTAAAGCTTTCAAGTAGAGTATCAGTAGTAGCTGGCTCAGGTTTTATTCCTGTGATATCCGATTAGTCTGATTGTATTTATCTTTTTCGTGTCAGTAAAGCTTTCCTTGTGGTACTGGGTCCGGGATATCCCAGTTGGTAAAGTCGCGGAATAGCAGGGTTGCAATTTCAAAACTCGTTCGGATCAAATACTTACGTGAACATGGGGGCTTGTGAATGTTTAATCCGTCGTGGTTTCAAATGTCCTCTATAGGAATAGTATGAAAGTTTGGAGAGTGGAGTGCCAGCTCAGGTGTTGGCCTCATTATCTAACCGTTCAAAATTACGAGGTGTATCTTTTCCTTCGGGTTTGATCCCGGACCGTCGCCAATTGCCCGTTGTGTTGCTTCAGTGCGACATAAACTCTACCTACCTATCTTTGTCTATATTCATTTACTTAAGGTTGTTTGGCACTGCTTGACCAAATATGGCCCTTGCGCCATATTACTCAATCAACCAAGTTAGGCATCAGAGTAACATTATTAAAAGATCTATGACGGCCCCTTTTCGCTGATTTGACATAGTTTTTAATTGCAGACTTATTGACTTAGTTCACTGCAGTTCATATCGTGATGGGTATAATGAACATCAGCATCTCTATCTTGAGCTTGTGGTGAAAATTTTCTAAGCAGTTTCGCAATTTCGGGTGATGCATACACAATTAAGCTTCATTTTTAGTACGCCTCCCAGTCAGTGGGAAATCGCACTTTAATCAGGACATCGCTATGTCGAGAAGACGCGTAAAGCACATGGTGCGAGAATACTTAATTCCTCTTAACTATCATCGAAAGTCGGTGCTTTTAATTATCATCGGAGTTCCTTGTAAGCGAAATAAAATGGATTTGCAGTTATTTCAGTTAGTCGGTGCGTTGGAGTGACGGCGGATATATTATGTATCTGTCTCAACAGTATGGAATACATAAATTTATTGCATATACAGGGTAATTTTGATATAAAGGCAACATTTTGTTTTTGATTAACTTTCAAACGAAATATTTTTAATTTTTTGGTACCGTTTACTCAATTAATGAGAGTTGGCAATTTGAAGTGAAGGCCTTTTTTTACCATTTTTGCAAGGATTCTAATGAAAATGAGGTTACTGTCAATTGTTAACGATACTCAACAATAGTATGAAATTTATTTCCGACTGAAACTGTTCAACAAGGTTTACATCACATGTAGTCTCACCACGATGGCGCAACATGTCATACAGCTCGTGCAATCATCTGGTAGGTAATTAATTAATGTCGCACTAGAGCAACACAACGGGCTATTGTCGACGGTCAGGGATTAATCGCGAAGAGAAAGATCCAAGGACAACGCAATTACAAAAAGATGCAAGGATATCGTAACTTTGAACGACGGTCAGAGGACGTAGTCAACCCCTGAGCTCTTGCAATCATCTGAGTTCTAAAGAACGAATTTCCTGGCCGATTAAATATGGATTTTTTCTGTAGGGCTACTTAAAAGAACAGGTCTACTCTAACTAGTCGACAACGATTCAACATCTGAAGCAAAACATTTAAAAAGAAATGAAAAAATCACCCCGGAAATATGCTCAAACGCAATTAGAAATGTGGTCGAAAAAGCGCGTAATTGCACCTAGATTAGATCGTTTATTTGACATGTGTCCAAATACATGTAATTCCACATAAATAATGTCATTAATTAAATAAACAATATCTAAATAGCTAATTAAAAATGTTTTATTTAAATAACATTCAATTACATCACATATCTCATCATATTTTATCACTACTTAACTCTTCAAGTGGTTTCGACAAGATATTTTATCCATCCAGATCTGACCAATTTTTCTAATGACAAATTATCTCGTCATCAAGATAGTGCTGAGTTTTTGATTACGTGATATAGCCTCCTCATCAAAATTTGACCAGTTTTCTTCTAATGATGTGATACCTCGTCCATAAAGATCTGGTAAGTTTTGCTAATGACGAGATACCTGGTCGAGATAACCACAAAGAGGTTTAAATGTAAAAAAATAAAGACTGATAATTTGTTCAAAACTTTAAATGTCATAACTCCACCTGAATACAATGTTATTTCATTTAATCATATGAACTGCAAATCGGATTACTGTATCTTCAATGAACGACGTATATTTAAACTCTTATTGTTTTTATTAAAGGTAACTAATAAATTCAAAAGTATCAAAGCCAAAATCCTTATACATGATCCTCAAGTGATTTTCTAATACTATTGCTCTTACCCTACAGTAATCTGGTAACTAAATAACCATATATATTAATCAAAAGAATCTTAGGAGAGATTCTGTTGGCCAAGAAGAATCAAAACTTGCTAGAAGTCATTCAGGGAAGATTGTATACTGTAGGACGGATGTGTGCGTGTGAACCCCTCAGAGGATTAATTGTTTCAGAATAATAGTAAATTAAATTATTCAAATCAGTGCAATTTTTGCACGTACTGTTTCCTACTACTTTTTCTGGAAAATAGGTCAATGCTTTTCTTCAGTTATAAAGTAAAAACAGAATTTGTTATAGCCAAGTCAATATGAGCGTTAACCTTTTCGTTTATATTTCTTATTTGATATGAAATAGTCAATAAAGCTATGAAAGAAGATGTCGGTGCAATTGAAAGCTTCGGGCAGCATAATAAGCCACTTTTCCAACTTTTCTGGTTAATAACTTTTAAGGTATAAGAAATTCTAAAATTATAATGTTTTATCCACTATTCAAGAGGTCACATTTTAAATTTGACAGTATTGGGCAATCCTTCAAACACAAGCAGAAATTCTTTCGATTATGTTTTATTTATTTTTTCATTACGAAGCTTTTTCGGTGATTTATCATTTTATGTCACGCTGAGTCCTTCAAATGAAAATCACTACGTGGTTAGTATGATACGATTGAGGGTTGGAGTACATATAATTATTTCAGTGAATAAATTATATGGTGTTTGAATGAAATCTAACCTTTAACTTATGAAATTCTTGAGAAAGTATTTTAGCCATTGTTGAATTATACAAACGTTCTAAAATATAGTTTGATCCTCGCCTTTAATATAATATATATATTCTATAATTAAATTAGTTAATTAAAATTTGGATTTCCTTGTCTTTTCCTTTCTATAAAAAGGAAGGATGGAATTCATTTTAATGCCTCATAATATTTACTTCGTTACTAATGTCCATCAATTTATTGATAACTTCAACGCGTCCCAAACAACGCCCATCCTTTAACTATGCCTAGTTTCAATTATCTCTATTACATCTCTCTTTGTCTATTAGTCTGTCTCCACTTTCTTTAGTCTTTTACCGTAGGTAAAATAAAAGTCTAACATTGTTTTTAGAAACATTAGCTTCATATCTTAATCCTCTAAGGCAGTGGTTCTTAACCTTTTTAGTGATCGGCATCCCCCTTGAATCTAAAAATAAGTTCTCGCACCCCCTTGAAAAATGTGCTCTTATTTCTTTATCTAGGAAATTATTTCTATTGCAAGATAATTTTTATCGAAAAATAAACACATACATTTACATAAACATACAAAACACTATCTCAATTTTTAATGGCTACGTTGTTGTTGTTTATTTATAATACTTTTGAAGCGAGGCTCTTTTTTTGAAAGAGCCACGCGTAAGTCATCGCTTGCATTTAAGCGATTTCTGGCTTTTGTTTCTACGTGAAAAAGTGATGAAAATCCCATTTCACACAGGTAGGTGGTGGCAAACGTTAAAAGTGTCTGCAATGCTGCTTTTGCCAGCTGTGGATAAGGTTCTAACTGCGTACACTAGAATTGTTCCAAGTCCAGTTTTTCAAATTTCATTTGAATACTTGACTCGTATTTCAATAAGATCGTCTTTAATTAAATAGCTGGCTTCCATCGAAACTTCTCTCGCACCCCAGGGGTGCGCACAGGTTAAATACCACTGCTCTAAGGGGTTAACACGCATGCATCCGTTCTGCAACCTGTAGTCTTCCCTGCATGAATTTTAACCAGTTTTTGACCTTCTTAACCAGCAGAAACTTTTCTATGATTATTTCAACCAGTGGTTATCTAATGATTATGCGCCTCGTGGAGTAAAAGCAATCCTACACGAATCGGAAATATCATGAAGCTCTTAGGGTAAAGTTGAAAAATAGAACTAAAATTGTAATTATACTTATAATTATATAAGTAAAGTACTCCAATAATATATTAATAAGTATTTTAGTTTTTTAATAAGGCATCACATTTCGTTCTATTTAACAACAACATGTAAATTTAGCCTAAATTGCAACAGAAATAACTCTCGTAAGATATCTACTTATTTCAAGAATTTGACAAATTTCGGGGCACAGACTACTGTCCATTCTCTATTCAGTGTCATCCCCCACAAACCATCCCAGGGTTAAATTTTATTCCTCAATAAACCGGAGTCGAAATAAATCTCGAGAAAACGGAACACGCCGTCCGAAAACCACAGCAACGAAAAACACAAAAAACGAAAACCAGAAGGAACGAAAAAAGTCCCCAAAATTAGGCATCACCTCGCAGCTAATATTTCACCCATACCTAAGCATATAAACGTTCGGGTCATCCGGAAGAACCCGAGGAGTGTGGGGGTGGTGAAGGAGAGAGAGAAGATTTTAAATTGATGAAGGAGGCTTATCAGAGAAGGATGGGAGGGGGTGAGGAAAAGGCTCATCTCCTCCCCCAATCAGCCACCTCGCCGTGGAAAGCAAGGAGATTGATAAAGAAGCGGCAGCATCTGTTGTGGCTTTGGCACTCTCCCCCTGGCAGTAACCATGGCAACAACACGCCGGACGCAAAACTTTCCCGCCATACGGCCCTTCTCTAACGAACGGAAGCCAACTGGTCCACCCGCCCCCACACACACGGCAAAAGAGAAGAAAAAAAGAATGGAAGATTTAGCCCCCTCTTCCCCGAGGAAGATGAGGACATTTTGAGGCCCTTGCATGCATCCCCCACTCCCTAGGAAGGGTCCCCCTCAGTGGGGAGGACATGTTAAGGGAGGAGGAATAAGGGGAGGACTAGATCGCTTAATCTCTATTGGTCCTTATCGACTACGTATTTTCGGACAGGAAAACCTTTATTTCGGAATCGGAATTGTTTCATCGATTCCTCTTTTTTTTAGCTTACTTAATCTTATAATCATTGTCGGGTTTGAAGTATCGATGGGTATCGATTGGTTCGTAATTTCGATTATCGAGTGACTCGCGTGATGGGACTCATTCGAAGATTGCTCATTAAGAAACTGTTTGGTTTGGACTGTTTTTGGAAGGAAGATCTCTGGTGGATGGAAAAGTTTTTCTTCGTTCGATCACCATGCCCCATATGTAGAAATATTTGGATACAATTTGGATGCCACTGCATCAGGTGGTTTTTGCTGAAGATGTAAAAAATTAAAAGTAAAGCCTAAATAAAGAAAAGCCTATTGGAGAGAAATGACGCGATAATTTAAGGTAATTTATAAATTGTGCTGAAGTTTTATACGTAAATGGTGTGACTTGAACATTTCAATTTATACAATGTTGAACAGTTGTTATTTAAATGAGATCAGGTATGTAGGCAGTTATATTAAAGTCGCACTTGAGCAACAGAACAGGCTATTGATGACGTCGTCCGGGATCAATCCGAGGACAACACCTCGTAATTTTGAACCAACGTCAGATGACGAGGCCTGAGCTGATGACCTGAGCTGGCATCCCAATCTCATTGGCCACACCAGACTTCCACACCACGCCAACATGAAAACATTTGAGTCCACGACAGATTTAATGTGCCCCAGCCCCCACGTAAATGATCGCCTTTGGTGTGGTCGAGATTTGAACTTTCAACTCTCCGCGCCCCTAGCTAATCCGCTACTCTTCCAACCGGGCTACCACAAAGGAATATGAGATAAAACAGTAGCACATAATAACGTTTACGGTATAAAAAGTTCTTTAGCTGCCTAATTGATATAGTGGTCACAGCATTTGTCTGTCCCCCAATAGGTCCGAGTTCGGATCCCGGTTTGTAAGAGCATGGATGTTGGTGATTGATCCTGTTTTTGTAACAGCGGCTTCCCCACTGATGTTCTTTCACAAGTAAACGTTAGTTTGCCCCTTGCAGTAGTGAATGTGGAACAGGTCAGTGGTTGGGTATTAGAAATAAAAAATTCTTTACAGAGGTTTAGAACAATATTTTCCAGATTTTTTGTAACAGGAATCGGACAATTCATATAAAAAAATTTATTTTCAAATTGTATAAATACATTAGATAATGGTACTGAGAATTCGTTAATGCATCATTATTAAATTATTATGTTATGCTATCTGTCATAATGTATTTTTCTACTTAATTAGATGTTTGATTTATGAACAAAAGAAAATATAAGTATATGCGTATGAGTTAAGTATCTTTGGTCACTAAGAACTGTATTTTAAATGTATCACCAAACGATATACTAAAGAATGGGACATTTACGCGTCTTGGAATGTTTATTCCAAACTTTTATTAAATAAATTCAGCAGCAATTCATACTCTTGTTATCCAATTGTTTTTAATTTTACTGAAAGGTAGTTTTAAAACAGGTGCTTGTTTGACTTAACCATGATAACTGCACGAGATTCTACCCTGCTCTTTGAAACATCAATCAGATATTTTTTAAAAAATATTTAAAGAACAAATTCCTCGAATTTAAATATTTCCAATTTGCAACACTAGGTACAAAATAGCATGTTAATAGTTAGATTTTTTAAAGTTTACTTTTTGAATACTTGCTGCTTTCTTCTTGTCTTGTTTGTTTATTGTTTTTAACCACAGTTAATGTAAACGCAATCTTTTGAATATATCAGAGGTCACAAATCTCAAACTTCAAAACTCTTTTAGTAATACGCATATACTTATATTTTCTTTTGTTCATAAATCAAACATCTAATTAAGTAGAAAAATACATTATGACAGATAGCATAACATAATAATTTAATAATGATGCATTAACGAATTCTCAGTACCATTATCTAATGTATTTATACAATTTGAAAATAAATTTTTTATATGAATTGTCCGATTCCTGTTACAAAAAATCTGGAAAATATATAAACCATCTGACCTTTTAAATATTGAAACATATTTTTACCCTAAAATTTAAAAACATAACATAAAAATTAAAAGTACAGTAATACCCCGACTTATGCTATCCCGACTTACGCGAACTAGGAGTTACGCGGTTCTTGATTTTTTCGTTTGGCAACACGCTATCTTCATTGTTTCTCTTGCTGAGATCCGCATTGGACACGTTTCGCGCGAACTCTACGTACATGATTACAATTCTATGATCGACGAAAGTTAATATTCTTTGTTATACGTTTTCTAAACCCTTAAAAAACTATGTTGTCCAAACGAAGTAAATCTGATCTTGGGATGAAATTTCCAAAAAAACACTGAATGGTGTCTGGAAAAAACTTTGTCCATTTCTTTCAAAAACGAGACGGAAACAACGCCAGAAACTGATTATGTCAATCATGTGATAGAAGTTGTTAATCTTGCCAGGCAATTAGATTTGGAAATCAATGGTGGTGATGTCTACGAGCTGTTGTATTCACATAGTCAGGAGCTGACAATTGATGAGCTCATAGAGATGCATGAGCAAAGCGTCACTGAAGTACCCGACACTTCAGACCCAGTTCCACCAGAAAACACATGGCAATTGCAAAGCTTGACAGACGGTCTCAGCTCAATTGAAAAGGGCTTAAAAATTTTAGAAAACAGGTTCCAATGAAGAACGCGTTATAGCTACAAAGCAAGGAATAAAAAAATTATTAGCATGCTACGAAGAAATTCTGCGTGAAAAAAGAAGGCATTGTGACTTCAGACGAATTTGTTAAATTTTATGAAGTCATCGACATCGAAGTAAATTTTACGCAACTCATTTATTTTTTTAATATTTTGTATTAATATGTATAAAGAACTGCAATTTTATTAAATATTTTTCTTCTAAACTAGTGTTTTTGTTAGTCCTTGGTCCCAATTGAACAAAATTTATATATATTTATATGCAAAGTTGTACCCCGACTTACGCGAATTCGACTTAAGCGATTTTCGTCGGACCCACCTATCGCGTAACTTCGGGGTATTACTGTATACTAAACATTTTATACGTAGATATTAATTTTAAAGTGCAGACTTGATTTGCCTACTCTTTAGTGCACTGGATAATTCTTTTATCAATAAGCGAATAAATCATAAATGTACTCTAAATAAAATGAAATTTTCCCACCACGTACTTAAAATTAAATTATAAAACAAATATACCAAAAAATTAAATCCATAACTTCAACTCTCGGAAATACTCATCATCCCATAGGGGATGTCCTTGAATTTTGTACCACTTAAATTCAGCTTCAATTGAATATCAATGGGTTGAAATCTGTAGAACAATATTTTTGAGAGATTATAGTATGAGACTACTATCTAACTAAATGCGAGTGGCGGTAGTGTTTTCGTGGCAGAATCTACTTATCGTGCCGTAAGAAAGACGTTGCATCACTCTACTTGTTTTTCTAGGTAGATAGATGGGTAGTTTATTTTACGTATTGAAGCAACACAATGGATATTGACAGTAAACAGGGATCAATCTCGAAGGGGAGAAACCGGGGACAACACCTTGTAATTTTGAACCACGGTTAGATGAAGTTCACATGAGCTGGATTCCCCCTCCAAACTTACACACCACGCCAACGTGAGGATATTTGAGGCCACGACAGATTTAACGTGCACTAGCGGTCATTGGTTGGATCGAGTTTCGAACTCTCAACTCTCGGTTGCAAATCCGCTACTTTACCAACTGGGCTATCACGGCCCAATTGTTTTTCAAATATGATCTCATCACATCAACAATACGAATACAAAAGAATGAATTCCGAATTGATACATCAAAAAAGTTTGTGAACGTTAATTAAATTAGACATTTTAAGGTAACCTCTACATGTATTATGCAAGAACATTTGGGTAACAGAAAGTAAAATATTCGTCTGTCATCAGATTTGTTTGTAGACACTTAAAATAGATCTCATACAGCAGGTAGTAGGTATTTTAATTAACGTCACACTGGAGCAACATAACGAGCTATTGGTGGCGGTCCGGGATCGATCCCAAAGGGAAAGATCCGACCACGTAATTTTGAACCACGAGCAGATGACGAGGCAACACCTGAGTTGGCACCCCACTCTCCCAACTTCCACACCACGCCAACAGGACATTTGAGGCTATGAGAAATTTAACGTGCACCTACCCCCATGTACACGACAATCCTTTTCTGGCAAGAGCTTCGAACTCGCAACCCCCCGGTTGCTAATTCGTTGCTCTTCCAACTCGGCTACCACGGCCCTAATAATAGTTTAAAAGAACAAATTTAGGTAGCAGTTTCAGTAGATGCTAAGCCTAATCCTACAGGACTTCAGATTGATCGATGGCTGTTAATGAAGCAACGTCTGTATCAGCGGTTGTCTTTAGGAGCAGATGCTCTGCTACAATGTCTCTTTAGTGTAATGTTTAGTATATTGCACCACCTATACAGATCAATGGCTACACAATCCTCCACAGCTGCCCCCACAAAGTTTCCTTAAAATCCTTACTGTATTCCTTATTTCTATTTACTATATACACATATCACTTTAATCACTTCACAATCAATGCTAATTAGTATCAGTTTAACCAAATTGTTCTTAACCAGCATTTTTCTTCTCCGGTAGTTTTCTTACGTTTGCATTGTAAAACCCTTTCACACAGACTTCATTGTCAACCATTCATACTAGGAACTTCTTTATAAATCATTGAAAAGGGTCACTCAGGTGTATTTACCCTTCTAATATGAGAAGAATGCACCCTGAGTAGATTTGTGCTGGAGTTGTATCGGTATCTTCAACAGCAATCTGAGTAAGCAATTCCAAATAAGCTAGTAGCTTGAATTTTAGTAAAAAATAGATAATCTTCCTATCAGTTGTTGAAAGATATTACGTTAATTGGTTCATTTATTTTGACTAGTTAACTTATTTTGACTGGACAAACTAAAGTTTAACAACCCAGCCAAGATGATATACCTGTTTTGATGATATACGAGGGTCATTTTGTAAGTAACGCACAGGTTGGAAACACTGCGGAATGAATGACGCAACGATCGTAAAAATTACATCAATTGTAGTTCAAGGCTTGGGGAAGAAGCACGTGTTTTTGTTTCATCGATAGCGTAATTTTTTTAGTAACGCGAGTTAGAAATGGAGCCTGCGCCAGTCTCGGGTACTGTGACTGTTGAGGATCAAAGATTGCACATTAAGATCGAAACTTTACGTGGCAAAAACCCGACAGAAATTCACAGTGCTTTAAATGAAGTTTGCGGTGAATTAACAGTGGACCGTAGTAGTTTCTCCTTGGGCTAATCGTTTTCGTGAAGGTCGTGTAAGCATAAACGACGACCCAAGACCAGGACGGCTGAAAACATCAACAGATGAACGAAGTGTGAAACTTGTGACAGATGTAGTGGAAGAAGATCGTCGGAGGACATGCGAGGAAATTTTTGAAGCCACAGGGATTTCACCAACGTCAGTATTCGAATTCTGACAGAGAAAAATTTCTGCTCGATGGGTCCCTCACTGCCTGAGTGCTGAACAGAAGCAGAAACGCCTGGACATTGTGACCTTGTTGAAACGATTTGATGTTGAAGTCAAGCATTCTTGTATCCAAGTGTCAAACGTGGGTTAGAGACTTAGAACCGGAGTTGAAGTCACAGTCCAACGAGTGGAGAGGTCAAAGTTCCCCACGACCAAAAAAATTTCGACGAGCTCAATCAAAGGTGAAACAAATGATAATCTTTGCTTACGATCACCACGGAATCATAATGACAGAGTTCCATGGGGACAAAGTGTCACAGCAGTGTATTAGCGTGAATTCATTCAAAAACTGAAAAGAAAAATGCACAAAACCCGATCTCAGTTGCTCGAAACTGGGCCACTCATTCTCCATGACAACGCTCGCCCGTGCATCGCCAATGTCGTAAATGAAAATGAATACAGTTGGGAAATGTTACCTCATGCACCCTACAGTCCAGACATGAGTCCACCAGACTTTAACTTATTCCTTATTCCCAAAGTTGAAAAAACCTATGCGTGAACGTCGTTTACCTTCTCTGGAAGAGTTTTCTGCCGTCGTTACCGGAGCCATTCGCCAGATGAACAGAGATGGTGTATTAGATGGAATAGTAACGCTTCCCAGACTTTGGGACTCGGTCATTACGAAGCAGGGAGACTATATTGAAGGATTGTAAACAAACAGTATAAAAAATAAACATGTAAGTAAACAAAAAATTTGTGTGCATTACTTATGAAATGACCCTCGTATTTAATAAAATTTATAAGATGACTTTTTAGAAAATATAAAACCATTTTTCTATTCATAACTTTTATGGCCTTTATTTTTAAATAATACTTCGATTAAAACATACTTTTCTAAACGACATTGTCCTTACACAGTGCAAGTGTTTTACATAAACGTAAACTATTTTCTGCTTCCTTCCAAAAGAACCATACATGTTTAACAACACACAAATAGTATGAAACAATTTTAATGTAAGTTCTATGAAAAAGCGTCTAAATGTTTAGAAGATTTTATAAACCACTGTTTCGATAGTAAAATTTTTAAATGATTGATTGATATTAATTTTCCATTTCTTAATAAAGTATAAACGTATAATAAAAATTATGGACAGATTCCATACAGAATTATATTAAAATCTGCGGTCAATAAAGTAATCAAAAACTACGTATATTTAAAGCCAAGTTGTAAAATATTGATTACAGTGTAACAGTCTGTCATAAATCAAATATAAATCAAATCAAAATAAAATCAAACATAAATCAAACTTTTGTACCATAAATGACGGTATAACAACATCCAATGATAGCAATATGAAACTGCATATGATAGAATTAAGTGTAACTTAAAAACTAACATTCAATCAATGCAGTATAATTCTAACTCGATCAAGAGCAATCATTATGGTTATTTAATAGAAATAATACAGTGTATTCTGCTGGTAACTGGAAGCCATAATAACTATGAAAATTATTTACCAATAAGATGGTAAGTTGTGATGAATGAAAAAGGGAAGCTTCAGTTTATTAATATTTAACATATTTGTATCGTTTTCCTTTTTAACCTTTTTAATATTTTGATGTAACTGAAATCTCTGTTTTCCCATCCAAAAAGGTTCTATCAAATGTCAGAGTGCGATAAGAAATGTTATTTTCTTCAGTTTATTTCTTTAAAAACAAAAATGTGGAAGAATTTCCATTTGCTTCTATGCTTGTCAAAAGAAGAAAAATAAATTTTGTCTTGCTGCTCTTAAGTAGTTAATATAAGTTGCATAAATAAGCCACATCGGTTAATTGTATAATTTTTTTAAGAACTCCCTATTTAAAGATTCTCTTCTTCAAATTACAAATTACAGAAATTCTGTATTTTCTATAAGCACTCTTAATAAGTAAACAAACTGTTAAATATAAAAAATCTTATTTTAAATTTTTAAGACAAAATTTCTCCCATTAGTAGCAATGTTAAATTATTCTCCCACCTACACACTAGTAAAATAAAACAACTATCTAAGTGTGACTCGGAGATTACACACTGAAGTACAGCCTTCGAATTCCGTGACTCAATTACAAGCTGTACATGGAATGCTTAGATTTAGCTATGGGAATAGATTTTAAATTTTTGACTTCTCTTTATTCTACCTGATACATGCTTTCTATTTCCACATGCCCGCTTTATCGTAAACGTTTTCAATCAGAAAAACTTTACACAGAATAGCAACCTTATAAATTTAAACCAAATAATTCTAATTAGAATGATTCTTAATGATTTTCAGGGTGTTTCGAAGTTTTCAAATATACTGCTATAAATACTTTTAAATTGCAAGCATATATAATTTATAAATCGAGTATCAAACTCATTCTGCAGGCTTTGGTATGCTATAAAAAGGTGTATTTATTCTTAAACGGAAAGTACTTTAGTTTAAGGCATTCAGATATCAATAGCTATTAGAAGTTTTCTCATTAACGTATGTCAATAATTTAAGTGTTTTCCTGCTTATTTTTATAAATGATGCTTCCATATTTTTTCACTGTTTTTAATATATATTTCTAGTTCCACTCATATTCGATTGTATTTTAGATAGTTTATGTTTACGAGAAAGAGACATCGACTTTTCCAGGTATATGAGATTATGGGTTTTGTAAAAGTATGTCCAGTGGATATTATATCCCTCTGCTGGCTTCCCACGCATACCTCCGCTCTGCAACCTGTAGACTTCCTTGCATGACTTCTAACCACTTTTGACCATCTTGACTAATAGAACCTTTTCCGTGATTCTTTCAACCAATAGACGTGGTTATTACGTGTGTTGTGAGGGAAAAGTAGCACAATACTAGGAGGAAATCTCGTAACGCACAGAAGGATATATACGAAATGGTTAAACGTTTTATTGTTAAATGTCTAATGAAATCAATATCTGATAAAGTTCATATGGTTACTTTGCCTTATAATTCGTGTTCATTTGTTAGGTCAGAAGGTTTCGTGTTCAGTTCACGTCCGGATCACCACTTTGTGTGCACTCCTGGTCGTCTTCCATTGATTCCAAGTAAGTAAGAAGATTGCGAGTTAGTTAGAAAAATAATTCATTTCTTGAACAGAAAGTAATTGTCAATCTCATATTGATAGAACAACATTTTAAACTCTTATGCGTCACCACTGGATATGAGTTCTCTTGACCAGATGCAGAACATACCTGCTCGTCCCTTTTAATGCAATCAAGGCCACAAAACAAAAAGTTGGTTCATACTCAAGTCAGCGCAATTTTATTTATCACTGTATTGCGCTGTTGCTACCTTATCTGTATATAAGCAGTCGAATGAACTATTACTTGACTCATTCTCTTGCTCTTTCTTTCCTAATCCGATAGATAATTTTTATGATGGTGCATAAAATTATGATTACTAATTCTAATTTATGTACTGAACTTGTTAGAAATACTTTAGTTGGTAAATCCCACATAACCAATATAGACTATTCCAATTCCAAGACGCTGAGATAACACAGAAGACGAACACCTACAAAGCATCCGTTCCGACATGCTTAATTTTTCTTCCCGTTGGTACCCAACCAGACGCATAAAACCAAAATTCCCAACCAACCTGGCTGGTGTCTCCATCTCACCAATTAAGGTCAGATATAGACTATTCTGTACGTCTTGTTGATTTATGAAATCAATATCGTATAAAGTGTGTAAGTTGACATATGATTACTATGCTTCATAATTCATGTTATGTATTTATCGGTATTTTAAGCAATCGAAACTGTATCTGACTCGTGATCTTGCTTTCATGATCTGACAGAGTATGTTTATATTTTGATGCTGCATAAAATTAAGATTACTAAATGTTTTGAAATTAGTTTATGGGTTGACATATGCGGAATGCTCTAGTTGGTAAAGCACACTTAGTCTGAAGACAGTCTATAGACAAGAAGTTAGTCTATAGACCACATCTTGAGAAATAACCGAAAAGATGGACACCTCTAAAACATCCACTTCGGCATCCTTAATTTTTCTTTCCACTGGCCACGACTAGACGCATACGACCAAAAATTTCCAACTAACCTGGCTGGGGCCATTTATTGAATCGGTATGGCGCATAATTTTCTGCGGTTTGTGGGATAACACATATGGTTACTTTACTTCATAATTTAAGTTAATTATGTATTTGTACATTAGGCAATCGAATAAATTGTGTTTGACTCGTGCTCTTGCTGTGATCCCACAGAAAAAATTTTTACTCTGCGGGATCACAGCTATATAAAATTTTGCTGCATAAAATTATGTGATTTTAAAGTTATGCTAAATATCTCAAAATTTATATATTGAACGTGTTAGAAATATTCTAATTGGTAAAGCCCACTCAACCAGCGGAGACTAATCTCATTCCGAGACGCTGAATAAAAAGACGGACACCTCTAAAGCGTCCGCTCGGAATCCTTAATTTTTCTTCCCCCTGATCACCGACCAGACGCATAAAACCAAAAATTCCCAACCAACCCGGCTGGTGCCCCCATCTCACGAAGTAAGGTCAGGCAGGCATTTATTGCCTCGGCACAGCACAGACCCCTTTTCCACCGAAGCGATCCGAAGTGAAGTGCGTGCGAGCAGAATCGTTCCCTTGCAAATACTCCGCAATTAAGAAGGGAGCGAAGGGGAAAAAAACCAAGAAAATGATGCAAAGGGCTGGTAATCTCCAGGATGGTAGAAAGATTGGGGCGCACGGGGGGGTGCTTTCGGGAGAAGGGGGGCAAGGCACTTGCGTTAGGAAATGAGCTTTCGTGCTTTGGGCCGGCGGAAGGTTGATTGGCCCAACTGAAGAGGCGTGGCCAACAGTGACGTCATCATGATCGATGGCCTGTGTTGGATGGAGTGTCACACTGATCTAACTCTCTCCCCCTTCTCTCTCTTCCCCTGGGCCAGCCCTGGCCCTTCTTTCTATTTGGCCCTTTCTTTTTTTGTTTTTGGGTTGCAGGATGAATGGAGGATGCAAGGTTGGTATAGCAAGCAGAGGGGCATAAACTGCACATAGGAGGATCTTTTAATTCCCTCAGGACGATAAGCGTTTAAGAGGAAGGGAAAAACTGTTTCTTGTGGAGTGGGGTATGGTACTTGTGGAAGTGCGGGACACGTAAAATGGATTATAATTTGTGGATTAGCGTTTGGTGTGGTGGCATCTGAATAGAGGAAGATGCTTGTGTTGAGGCTGCTCTTTCTTTCTTTTAATGTGCCGAGGAAGGTAGGCCACATAATATGTTTGCAAGACACCAAGACATGCGATAATCCGTAGCTTTGTGAAGACACTTTGACTGGAATGTGTGGGTTATTATTCATGTAACTTCAGAAATTTTATTTGTATATGTTATCCTCTGCAGCTTTCTAATCTTAGATTGTCATAATGTCCTACTGAAAATTAAATCACTTAATATTAGTTAATGTATTTTGTTTGTCACATTTTATTATTCGTATCGAATTGGTATGCTCCTATTAAGTATTGGTTTTAATGATAATAGGAAATAATTTGTTTTCATTCGAAAACTATACTATAAAGTGCATTAAAAAGGGTCTCCATGTCGATCTTAATAAAATATAATTTAATTCGTGTTTAATAAGTTAACTTATATTTTACAAAGACAAGGTTGAAACCTTTTTAATTCTTAATCGTATTGATTTTGGTTTTGTTCATTTTGTTAATCATTGTTTTACTTTAAAATAAAATATGTATGTTTCGAAGTAAAAATTGTGTTTATTCCATTCTGGAAAGATCTGATGAATCAAGTCTGTACTACTATATACAGCGATGATTTGTGTTCACTGATGTACACAAATATAATTCTGCTTTTCAGTGTAAATTTGTAATATACTGTGCTATTGCTAACATCGGAAACTGCATACGAGTCGTGTTTGTGAAGTGTTTTCAGATAACCATTTACTTTGTTCGTCTTATAATATTCCTGAGAAGCTGGTTTTGTTCTTTAAATTCTTTTAACATTTTTATAGAGATATTTCTAATTTAGATTTTATATTTTCCATGTATGTACCATGTGTATGTGATTTTACAATACATATTTACAATGATGTACTAATTTTCTTGGATAATGCCTTTTTTATGCAACTCCATTGTATTCACTCTGACGTTATTAGTTATGTGGATCATAATTTTACATCTAACTTAAATAGTTAATTTGTAAGGAATAAGAGTCTTGATCGAAAATGTGTTTGTAATCATAGATCAGTTCAAACTTACCTGATATATTTCTTTAATTGTAAAAATCATATTTGTATTCGAACGGCTAAATCCTGCGCTTATGGAATATTGAACTAACACAATTAAATTATGCATTTTATAAAATGATTTGTTCTATATATAATTTTAAGTCACACATAATCAAACTCTTTAGAATCGCATTCTGTTATATGTAGCAGTGAATTACTATCTACCACATTACGAGGCAATGTCCATACTCACTACGATGGCAACTCATAGTTTAAAGTGAACACAGAACGTAAAACTAATGAAAAATTCCAATAAAATTAGCACTTAAACCATAAACTTCAACTTTTGGCTCGTGTACTACCATTTACTTATTGCTCTGCATTGAAGATTCAAAATGAAAGTTTTGTAATATAATCTCTACGAAGTTAAAAAAAAATCTAAATCATAATTACAATAAAAAAGGAGAAATATTGTTCGAATAATTATTTTGAGGAATTAAAGTAGGTAACATTTTCTCTTCTGTCATCACATTCTCACCCACCCCTTTTGCGCAAAAAGATCTCAAAGTAGAAACAACTATAAGAGGGGAAAAGTTATAAAATAATTGTGATCCGAGAATCTTAAAGCACTACCAATGAATCATCGAACAAATTAGGAACGAATGAGTAAAGCAATACGGGTCTGAAGAAATATCAGAGTGTATGTTTCAGAAAGTATTTAATGAATCATTAAAGAAATTAACAGTGAAATTTGAAATAAATTACCTCTGAGAATCGTTGGGAGACAAATTATGAAGGAATCATCTGAGAAATTAAAGTGAAATTTTAAAGAAATTTCGTCTGAGTATCGTTGGGAGATAAATTATGATGGAATCATCAAATAAATCATGAATGGACCATTGAAGTAGTCATTTGTGAATCATTGAGAAATTATAAGTAAATCATTGAATAATTTACGAATATGTTATTAAAGAAAATACAACTGATTAATTAAAGAAAATACAAATGAATCAATGAAAACATTACGATTAACAAAGTGAAGAAAATTCACGTGAAAAATTAAGAAATAAAACATTACGAGCAACAGAGAGGAGAAAATGCAAATGAATAATAATTCAACAATGTTCCATTCAATCATTGGATAAATTATGAATGAGTCAGTTAATAATAACTTGAGAATCATTGAATATACCAGTGAATAGTTTAAAAAATCCAAGCGAATCATTGAAAGAATAGAGGTAATTAAAAATATATATTTAGTAAGAATGGGATAGAGTATAGAGATGATCAATGAAGAAATGAACAGCAAATCATTGAAATTTATCATAATGTAAAAAATAGGAAGGAAATTATAATACACATCACTTTAATCATTAAAAAAGTACAAATGATTCGTTGAGAAACATTGAAGAAGTTGCAATCAAGTTATTTCAAGAAATTACGAGTGAATCATCAAGCAAATGTTCACTTTTTTACTAAGGAAATTCAGAATAAAATACTGAAAGCGATTTACATTAGACAATCTAAAAATTATGATACAAACCTTAGGAAAAGATCAAGTACTTAAATGTAAGTATGAAAACTACTTCCGTATCAATTTTTTCCATAGAAATTGATAGGAAATTCATAATATTAAACATTTGCTAAACATAAATTAGAAATTATTATACAGTTTGGTACATATTCTTTGATTTTAAATCACACATAGATCTTATAGGATTTTCAGATTTGCAATAAAATTACGTTGTAAGAGTTCGAAAAATAAATTTTGGAAAGAAGAGTTGTCAAAAATGTTAAACACTTTGCTAACTTTTTAATTCTTACATTTAATACTTTTTATAGTCCACATATTGATTATTAAATTCCATCCAGGAAATCATAGAAATTCATATAATCAGATAAGCTCACAAATGGAAATCTCCACGGATGAGTTTTGGAGAGTTTTAGTCAGTGGCTTGCAACCATAAAATTGTACTTTTAAATTCCGTGAATACCTTCCTTTGATCTCTTTTTTACAGTAAGCCTATTTTTTCAGTGAGCCTATTTTTAGAATATGAATCGTATGAATACTAATGAAAACTACTCTTAGTTGAGCATTGTATTAAAAACATTTGAATCTCAAGAATTTCAAATCTTTCAAGAATTGACTTACAGAAATTTTACAAATAACGTTTTCTGAACAAATTTTTACATCGTATTGTTTGAAGACGCCGTAAACACATTTCTTTTCAGTTTGGGCTTTGGATGTCTAACGACTGCATGTTAAAAGTCACTTTTCCGTGTCATTTACCCCCCAAGTGGTTTCGACAAGATATTTCGTTCATCAAGTTCTGACCAATTTCGGTATTGACGAGATATCTCGTTCATCAAGATTTGGTCAGTTTTGTTAATAACGGTATACCTCGTCGAGACAACCACCAAGAGGGTTAAGTTCGCTGCACCCTATGAGTTGTTTTCCTTTCACATATAGTACATGTGCAAAGAATTCGATTTACAGATATGCTCACAACTATTGAATTCAAATGGGACGAAATAGGAATATGAAGATACAAAAAAAGGGACGAACCCTCTAGATAATTAACTTTTTAGCAAAACAATGTTCGATCTTTTATGTTGCAAACAGTCAGATTTATTTGCCAGTATAGGTCAACTTAACTCGATTTTCCATACTGTTAGTCATAGGTCTATTTCCAATTACAAAAACGTTTAAAATGAGCTAATAATTTTTATTATGTAAATTTCAAATTGAGAATGCAGGAATTTTGCGCTGAAAAATTGAGGTTAATCACAAATTCAATTGTGCGACGTGTTGATTTGTCGGTACTCGCTGCATACTTACATCTACACTTCCAAGAAAAGAATAAGGAATTAAATATCAATTAATTAATGCCTAGTATTAATTAATTAATCGGCGAGAGGAAGCATCATAAATGCTACAGATAATTTTTTGGAAGAAATGTTAACCATATTCAGAAAAGTTTAGTCTTCATAAAATTTAATCCATCTAACTGGTTAAAATGATGGATTCACGCATGCGAACAATCACAAAAATAATAGTTTATGTCTTGGTAAATTTCCTCGTAATATAACCAAACTAAAATTTTGCTTGTTCAAGTATATAGAAGTGATATGACTATGGACGATATAAAAAGTTCGATTTCAATTCTTTTTTATACGAATACGTTTCTCTACTGGAAAGTTGAAATAAATTAATGTACCAAACACGAAATATTATTGTAATTGGAAGTATATACCTATGACTATAGAATGCAGAAAAAAGTCTTCTCAGAACTTTCCAGGACAATTTCATCCTATTATAATTTGATAATAAAACAGAAGCTAAGAGGTACTGTCAGGATAGAAATAGGATTGTCCATATCATAATTAATTTAATAAACTTTCCATTAGTAATGAAAGGGACTAATGGAAAGCTCGTTTTTTTCTACTCTATTAAACGTAAAAAGCAAAGTGGTTGTTTTTTAGAAGTATGATGTAAATTAAAATATGTCAATATTGATTAAAAATTGTAAATTTTAAGGAATCAAGAATCAATATTACGAAATATTAGTAAGTAATGATTTTATACAAGATTAATTTTAAAATCCTTATTATTCCACTTGCGAGTTTTAGACAGCGCAGGTTCGACTACTGTGATTTACCCATGGTGTATTAATTTCTTTGTGTCTGTTTGTCTGCGTCTGTGGGTCTGGAGTTATGTGTTTATATACATTATTTAACAGTGTTTGTCTTTTGTTTGGAGCAGTTTGGCTAAATAAAACCCAACCATCCAACCTTAATGATTGTTCCACCATATTAGCTATCTTATGTTGAATCCTTTTCTGGCGGGGCCACAATGGTCCAGTTGGTAGAGTCGCGGATTAGCAACAGGAGAGTTGCGAGTTCGAGACACAAAGACCGTCGTGTACTTGGGGTCTGGTTCTGGTTCTGGTTAAATCTGCCGTGACCTCAAACGTTCTCGTGGTGTGAAAGTTTGAGGAGCGGGGAGCCAGATAAGTTAACGTAATCCAACTCCAGTGCAACGTAAATCCAACTACCTACCAACCTTTTCTGGCGCTATTATAATCTGCATAATTCCGTTGTATGACTTTTTATACAAAATATAAGCTAAAATATACATCTACATACATTTTGAAATTAGGCAAGCAGTTTAAATGAATATCTGGATACATGCGTAACGACATGTTATCCTGTCATGCAAGAATTAATTACTACTTTCATCGTTTCCACCTCATCGATCCTCACTTCTGCAGTTGTGATAATTCTGTAGTTCGAGACATCTATCAAGTCCTCTTCCATTTGCCCATTACTTGATTCTGATGGAAGATTTCTTTCCAACTTGCTGCATCTCTTGGGTACCCTTGGCCACTCCAGTATGATCTGCTCCCTACCGAACACATTACTTCTATATCGTTAACCATCCAAGTGTCTCGATTAGATAACTTGTTCAAGATCTGGTCACTAAGAACGAGATATCTCGTAGGGGTAAAACTGCCAGATTACTTGCCAAGGGAATGAAGATCCAATTAGGAAAACCAAATTGTGCCTTGCCCAAAACTGGTGACAGTTTGGAACAATTTTTTTCACTAGAGGCTCGAAACTACAGGGTAGTTCTCGACACGAAGATAAACCGCCACGAGGGTTAAGAACTTGGTTTCTAAAGCTTTTTGGTAAAAAATATGTCACTGCTGTAATTTTGTTTTAACTTACTCTATCTATAAATGTAATACTTTTGTGGTGCATGTAGAAAAAACCGAAATAAATAAATAAAGCATAGGTCATTTGCTATTAAATATCTGCTTATACCAAATGATGGCAATGTCGTAGCTACTCACTTTTCACGCCTCATTTAAATGCCTTTGAAATCTTTATAAGCATTGCAACTTCAATTGCAACCCATTTACTTGTTCAAACACGTTCGGTACTTTTTAACATCTAAACCTATTTTCTCATTATCTCACGTTTTCTTTTCAGTGCTGATCCAGATTGCTCATTGCCTTCTGTCACCAGACGGTTGAGGAATTTTATTAGAGCATCAAGCTTTCTGAGTAATTTTTAACAGTATTTTGTAGCTCCATAGCTCAAATCAAGCATATTTAAACGTATCGACAAAATTAGCAGCGTTTGATTTTATATGGCTTATATCCGCTTATTGCCGCTCGCCAATGTACGAATAATGTCTATTTCTGTATCACGAAGCTAGTAAAATATATAAATAGGTAAGTAAGGCTATATAAATACATGATGCACGCTGACCTACACAAGACATGCAACCAAGGAAATTTATCACCATTCTTCAAAAGAATAGTTGTCATTTCACTGGAGCAACAAAACGGACTATTGGTAACGATCTGGGATCAATTGGTTGGGAGAGTAACGATCCGGGATCCAGTTGGAAGAGTAACGGATTAGTGGATTAGAAACCTGAGAGTAGCGAGTTTCAAACTCGATCCAACCAGAGACCATCGTGTGCGCGGAGACACGTACATGTTAAATCTATCGTAGCCTCAAATGTTCTCACTGTGGCGAGGCGTGGAAGTTTGGAGAGTTGGATGCCAGCTCAGGTGTTGACCTCGTCATTTGAACGTGGTTCAAAATTACGTAGTATTGTCGTTGGGTCTTTCCCTTGGGATTGATCCCGTTGTGTTGCTCCAGTGTGACGTTAATTAATTACCATTACAGAGGGGAGCACCTCGTAATTTTGAACCACCGTCAGATTACGGTCAACACCTAGATACATATAAATACTCAATTTACATACTTCCTGCAGATTTTTACCACTACGCGATTCCTCTCTCCTGGTTCTCGACTGTAAAAATTTTGCAAGCTCATATCACGCAAATATTAATATCTCACCTCCACGTGGGTATTGTTGTATAAGAGAAACACAATACCCATTTATTCAATCCCAAACAGCATTTCACAAACCCAATTCCAGAAACTACACGAAAAAGCGGTTTCTGTAAAGATTTTTAATCCGAAACCACTCTCCTCCATCGCAGTGAGGCGATCCACGCAGCTAATGCTTTGCATAAATTGTGTCTTATCTGAATGATCAGTTGCACAAACGCAGTTAGTAATGCTTACCCACATTACGAATGCCAGGGACGCATCGAACAAAATAAATGGAATGTTCGCCTCTACTCCGGCTGATTAGGAACTTCGATCCCAGATATATCTATCTACATTGTGTTAGGGAGATTAATACGGAATAAGTTTCCTTCTCTCTCGCTCTGTTCTGTTCTTGTGGAAGCGGCCGGGTTTTCTGTTTTTCTCTCGGGCGGCGGGATTTACGACATTGTCAACTTGATTTAGCTGGGTTCTGCAGATAAAAGGAGATGAAAATATTCGGCGTGTGGGGCTGTCTGGTAAACCGTTCTCGAAATGGTATGAAAATGAAGTAAAACTCGACGCGGGCTCTGAGGATGTGGATGGGATTGCCTTGCTAAATTAACCGAACTGAAACTGCGCCAGTTCTCGCAGGGGCTGAAAGCCTCACCAAGGCGTCACTCCGAAGAGGTATACCCTACTTTGCTTTTATCCATCATAATCCGAGTGAAACAAAGATTAGGAAGACTCAAACTGAAAAATAAGAGATAACTTCTTATGCTCTTCTTCTATGCTCTTATGCTCAATACTCCGGCCTGGTGGTATAGTGGTTAGTTCTCTGAATGATCAGCTGCACGAACTGATAATTCAGATTGATATTATGTTTTCTCCTGATCCTCATCATTGTATTCACTAGTCCTGTCTCAGGCTAGCTTTTTCACCATTCTGATCTGGCTATCAAGTCTCACGGGCTAATAGATTTGGCGTAATCTTTTTTATTTATGCCAAGTGAGATAAGTAACAACAAAACCAAATGATTGCTTTGACTTTCTAGCTATAAGGAAAACTTAAATGTTCTCTGAATTATCAGTTGCACAAACTGTTTTTCTCTCAGAAGTGGGATCTAAGATATTGTCAACTTTTCGATCTAGAAGCTAGTACCTTGACTACTGTACCGGTTGGTCGGTAAGTGAGATAAGTAACAACAATCTAATAATTTGTTTGACTGCTCTCTGACACCGTAATGAAAACATACAGCTCTCAGAATGATCGGATGTACAAATTTACTTTGTCTTGGATGCTGGGTTTTCGACATTGTCAGCCTGATTTAGTTTGGATCTGCAGATAAAGGGAAATGAAAATCTTCGGCTTAGGGGCTGTCTGGTAAAAACGTTCTCGAAATGGTATGAAAATTAATTAAACCTCAACCTGGGCTCTGAGGATGGGAGATGGAAATGCCTTGCTAAATTAACCGAAACGAAACTACACAGGTTTTCACAGGGGCTGAAGAACTGGTACACGATACCTAAGTCCGAGGAGTCGTACCCTACTTTGTTTTATACATCAGAATCTGAATGATAAAAAATATTAGGAAGACTCATTGAAGAATAAAAGGAGACATACGTTCATTCACGCTTGAGTTCATCAGGTTAATTCTCGCTAGTGGTCTGGCTGTCTCTCAGGTCAGCTGATTTGCCATCTTGAGTTGATTCTTGAGTCTCAAGGTATAATCTTCAATTCTCAAGTATATATTCAAGGTATAATTCAAGTCTCACTGGTATAATCTTTTTATTTATGCTGTGACAAGTTTTTTCCTAATGCCAGGCCAATTAAACGTTATCCATTATCGCACTACACAGACGTAATTGAGAATCACTTCGTTTTGCCCTGGTGTACCACGACTGGTTGATTCACGCTGCACCTCGCATTCTAAGCACAGTCGTTTATAGAAGCTTCACATTCATTCCAGACAGACAAACATTCGTTTTCTTAGCCCGGATTGGAAACAGGAATTTTTTCGATTCAGCAGCCAGTACACCACCAGTTTTCCACCACCCTGAGAACTAGACCGATTGGTTGGTAAGTGAGATAAGTAACAACGATCTAATAATTTGTTTGACTGCTCTCTGAAATCTGCTCTCATGACTGCTCTTAGAATGATCGTTGCACAAACGTAGTTATTTTCTCTTTGGTGTGGTATTTACGACAATGTCAGCTTGATTAGCTGGGCTCTGCAGATAAATGTAGATTAAAATATTCGGCGTGTTGCTGTCTGGTAAACCGTTCTCGAAATGGTATGAAAATGAAGTAAAACTAGACTCGGGCTCTGAGGGTGTGAGGTGGTACTGCCTTACTAAATTAAACGAAGTGAAAGAAGGCTAATTTTTTCAGTGGCTGAAGGCCTCACCAAGGCCACTCGGTCCAAAGAGCTTGCTTTAATCCATCATAATCTGAGTTAAACAATGATTATGAAAACCTACACTATAAAAGGAGAGATAACTTCCCTCTTGTGTTCATTATATTCACTACAGCCTGGTGGTCTATTGGTTAGTGTTCTGAATGATCAGTTGCACAAACTGTAATCATTCAGATTAATCTAATAATTTTTCCCTAGTCCTGTTTATTCACTAGTCCTGCCTCAGGCTAGCTTATTCACCATCCTGAGCTAGCTCTTGAGGGTCTCAAGTCTCATGGGCTTATAGAGTTCAAGTAATCTTTTTTATGTATATCAAGCCAAATAGGTAACAATAACAATCAATCTAATGAATGCTTTGACTCTTTTCAGACCACAATGAAAACATAACTCTTTGAATAATCAATCATTCAGAGAGCAGTCAAGGTTTCATACGCTTCAAAAAGAAGGTATGCTCAACCCTCCAAGTGGTTTCGACGAGATATCTCGTCCATCACGGTCTGATCAATTTTTCTAATGATGAGATACATCGTCATCAAGATATTGCCAATATTTTGATGATGACGAGATCCAGATTTGGTCAGTTTTCTTCTAATGATCAAAACATTCTTGCATATTTTTCTCGTGTTTTGTAATATAATTTAACTAATTGCAGCCGAAGTATTTTTGATATTCAAGTACAAAACTTGTCCATTTTCCTCCGATACTTCAGAAACTCCCTTCCTCGCTTAGAAATTCTAGAAAAGATTCTGCTGAAAACTGCTACACGAAAGATATTTGTTTTAATACGAATCTTTGTCCAATTTTTATACCACTCTCGCTCAAATTACAAAATCAAGATGTTCGACGTTATTCCAAGAAAAAGGTGGTAACATAAATAATATTTTTTAGATTTTTAATAGTAGCCTAAAATTTGTTTAAAAGTCGATTCCGGAAGAAAAATGTGATCTTTATTGTGATATATTTCAGGACATGACAGGGGATTAACGCATCTATCTATCTATCTTATTTTTGTTAAACTTGCAAAGCAAATATTGCCTTACCGTTATTCATCAAAGCAAGTCAGATAAAAATTTCTTACTTTTTATACACTTAAAATTTTCAGAAATATGGTAGCTCTAAGGCTGAAACACAAAATTTTTGGTCTGGCGTCTTTGTAAAGGAAACAGTGCTTAGCGCAGCTTAGCTAGATTCGTCCCTTGTGCCCAAAAAGCAATATAGTTATGGAAACAATAGGTATGCCCTTGTTCTTCAAATTTTTAGAAAGATAAATTTTAAAGCCAAATCAGGCGACCAAATGTTCTTGTTCATTATTGATTGAATGCTAATGATGGGTTTATCCAACTTAAAGATCTAATATGTATTTGAAAAGTTAGGAATTAATTTTCTTTATGCACTGTTCCAGGTTTTAAAAATTCATTTGCATTTTTTTAATCCAAAAAATAATTTCATTATCAATCAACTGAAAATCACCCTTTTCGACGAAACGTAGCCAGTTAACCAAAACCTGATTGTAAACATTTTCTAAACTAAATTCATTATCGGAACGATATCTCAGTATATTAATTCCCAAATACCCCGATACATATTAGCCAATATTTTAAAAATGTTTTATAGTCAGATTACTTATATGGATATCAAGGTGAGGCCTATTTTTCTTCTTAGCTCTAAATAATTTTTCCCTTCCAAATATTTTACGATTATTAACTAATTTAACCTCCAAGTGGTTTCGACGAGCTATTTAATTCATCGAAATCTGACCAATTTTGATAATGGCAAAATATCTCAGGATATTGCCGATTTTTTTTATGATGACGAGATCAAGATCTGATACGTTTTCCTCTAATGGCAAAATACCTCGTCGAGACCCCCGCCAGGAGGGCTAACTGGCAACATAGTCTGGCTATCATCTATAGAAAAAAAGCTAAAAGTCTACTGCCAACACTTGAATTTTATTTTAAGGTGATTATTTATATTTAAAAGTCCTTGTGAAATTCTAATGAAAATTCTCTCTCCTAATAAGAATTCATGCAATTTGTTCGCTATTGGATAGCCAACCAACCTCTTTCTCTAGAAGCACATCCAAAGACTTCGTCTTAACCTTCCTGGTGGTTATTTCGACGTGGTATCACGTCATCAGCAAAAATTATCGGATCTTGAACCATAAATCTCGTCATTAGAAGAAAACACGATCACGATCATTAAAAGAAAACCGACCAGATCTTTATCTCGTCATCATCAAAACCCGGCAATGTCTTGATGACGAGCTAGTCATTAGCGAAATTGGTCATATTGTGATGAACGAGATATCTCGTCGAAACCACTTGGAGGGTTAAAAAGAAAAATGCTTCAGGAGAACAGTTCAATTCAAAAGATGAGTAATTCAGTCACAGTAATTTCAAAAGAATGAGATTTTTCCCTAAACTCTAAATTGATTTAGATATAACGGCATAAGATAAAATCAGTACATTCATGAATATGGTACTATGTCAAAATAAATATATTTTCAAGTTATTTTGCGATGTGAATAGAATTTGAACTGTTTTCAATAAATCTTTGCAATTGAATTTTCGTAAATCGTAATTTTAATAAAAATTCCAGACGGTTTCAATAACTATTTGTATTTGAACTAAAAAAAATTAATCAGTACTCCTGGTGGAACTCGTTAACCCTAATATATAAACTTCAAAAAGAAAAATAACTATATTCTAGGAGGAATGTATTCCATTACATAATTTCCCAAATATTAATGATACGCTAGACCGAAAGAACCCAAAATATAGTTTCCTTCACTTCATTAAAATATCTACTAGACAATTCTAATTTCTTTTAAACTGAATTATTTTACCTATAATGACAGAAGATAAAATCAGTATATTCTTAGACAATCGCAAGAAGTATATTTTGAGTGATTTTTTACAACTATGAATGAATTGAATTCAATAAATCTGTTCAGTGAGCTTTTTTCACTTTTATAACTAGGTCTAATAACATTTCAAACGATTTCAATAACTAGTGTTTGTGTTCGCACTAAAAACATTTTAATCAGTACTTCTGCCAAACTCGTTAGAGCTAAAAATATAACTTCCAAAAAGAAAAAGGACTACATTCTAGAGGGAACATATCTCATTACTTAATTTCCCAAATATTAACGATACGAAGAGAGACCGAATGAATTTAAAAAAAATAGTTTTTCGTCAATTCCACAAAATATTTATAGGACTATACTAGTTTCTTTTAAACTATAGTAGTTTATCTATAATAGCAAAATATAAAACAAAAGCTCGGACCGTATTACAAGTGAATTTTTTACAGCTATGTATGAATTGAATTTGAACAGATTTCAATAAATCTGAGTTCAAGTGAACTTTTTTCTCACTGTTATAACTAGGTGTACTAAACTTTCAAACGATTTCAATAACTACTCTTTTTCTTAAAACTAAAAAAGAACATTTTAATCAGTACTTCTGCAGAACACTTTAGCGCTAATAAATAATCTCCTAAACAAAAAGGGACTACATTCTAGGTGGATCATATCCCATTACATAATTTCCCAAATATTAACGATACGAAGAGAGGCCAAACGAATTTTTTAAAATTTTGTTTTCGTCAATTCCACAGAAATATTTATAGGACTAATAATTTCTTTTAAACTGTATTATTTTACCTATAATGACAAAAGATAAACCAGTTCATAGAAAAAGTGAAACTTGAACTGTATTGCAAGAAATATATTTTCAAGTGATTTTTACAGCTATGAATGAACTAAATTTGAACTGATTTCAATAAATCTCAGTTCAAGCGAAGTTTTTTCATTTTGTGACTAGGTCTAATAAAATTTGAAACGATTTCAATAACTACTCTTTGTGTTCCCACTAAAAACATTTTAATCAGTACTTCTGCCGAACCCGTTAGCGCTAATATATAAACTCCAGAAAGAAAAAGGACTACATTCTAGAGGGAACGTATCCCATTACATAATTTCCCAAATATTAACGATACGAAGAGAGACCGAACGAATTAAAAAAAAATATTTTTTTTTCATTCCACGGAAATAGAAATGGAGCAGAGAACGCTTACTAATAACACGGAAGAGGGGATACGGGGGTGTTGGGGTAGGGGGGACAGGAATCTAAAGTGCGACCCGAATCGATTGCTGCCCCTAAATCTGTTCAAAGCCTGGTCCTACTTCTCTCCGAACTGATGCTGCTGGCGGCGTTCCCTAGAGTTGTCCTCCCATCCCTCTCTCATTCTGCCTCTCTCCATCCTCCTCTCTCCCTCTCCCTCACAGGAAAAGGAGGAGGGGTGGAGAGGGGAGAGGGGATGGGTGGCCAGATGAGGTGAGCCGATAATTACCGTTCTGACAGTACCGGCCATTTATCATTCTGCGCTGTCAGGAGCGCCATCTAGTTGCTGCTCGACTCACCAATTCCTGCAGCACTCTTAAAGGAAGGGGCTCGGTGGAATATCTCAATATAATCGCTCCCCGATATTAGTAGATCTTAAAGCAGCCGGGAATTTTTTTCCCTCCTTCATCTTAATGTTTCAAGCGATGGAGGATTGAATGCGGTTTTTTTCTTTATCCCGGCTGTTGTTATTATCATTACTCGGCGACGTTTTTATGTGGGAAAATTTACTTTAAAAGATGTATGCTAATCTGGGAAACCCCATGAGGCCTCTTGTCGAATGGGGTTTTTATATCCCAGGTTAGATGGAGTTCGTGTTTTAGAATTCTCGTTCTCGGGAGGGAGGGACTGAAAATGAGAGGTTGTTAATAGAAGTGTTTCAAATCAAATCATGTTTTGCGGTTAATTAATTTAGAAAAGGGATTACTACTTTTTTCGTGTCTCGATTCGTCGCTGTAAACATTAACGCAACGCCTTTATTCATTAGCTTCTGGATTAATAACAACAAAAAACCACTTGCGTTCGGTTCCTGGAGTAAAAAGCTATTTGTGATTTCTGGGGATGCAAAGAAAGTCATTTGAGACGGCCTGTGGTTGCATAATTATTAGATTCGACAATTGGTTTTCAATTAGCGGAACAGGGACTCCGTTTTTTGCGTGTGTCGAGTTTATTTCCGTAAAAGTCGATTTGATAACTCGGGTTGAAATGCAAGAATAATAAATAAGTTTCCATTTCGTGAAAAGTTTGGAATTCGAGGTTCGCATTTAGTTACTAATTAACGTTGGAAGTGAATTGCTAAAGAAGTTTTTCTCTTCATATGCGTTTTTTAGGTTTAGGGGAAATTTTTCTTCGTTTTGTATTAATTATAAAGTTATTTTAATTTCTTTCTAAAATAACGAGGATTGGGCGATGTATGTTAATTCAAATATGTATTCAAAATTCGTTTCGATTTTGCGGTGAGATTGAAACAAAATACAACTAAAAGCATACTTTTATCCGGGTAAGAAAATCCGCATATCTGCAAAATGTTTTCCAAAAATTACGAATTTTCAAACTCTTCAAATTAATTGCACACAATTTTAATTTTAAAGAACAAATACACAAAAAGTATATTACGTGGTTGTTGGTTGATTGGGGTTTTATGGCGCAAGGGCCATATTTGGCCAAGTTACACCAAACACATGGTAGATAATTTCAAGCAAAAAATGTGAAATTGAAATAAAAAGGATTGAGGAGTATAATAATGGAATGAAAGCAGATCGTTTAGGTATCCCGGGAACGTGATACCTGTCTTTACTAAAGACAGTACACCCCGTGGGAAAAGAAAAGATCACAAGAGTACCTCGGTTCCGTGAAGCCCGTATACATCTGAAGGGGATGTGCCCTGAGTGCTCTTTTTAAGCGGAAACTCAGAAATTATTATCAGCACAAGTTATGCCAATAATATCAAAATTATTTGGAACGTTTCATATAATAAGACGCTAAGAAGTTTCATATAACTAAGCTAGTTTTTAGAATTCCAAATAAAAATACTATTCGAAGTACTACTCTACGAAGATTAACTACTCTTGAATCCCAGCCCTTTTCTAATGAGATAATACAAATTTACATTTGTCGAAAAGTAATTCTTTGTCTCCCTGAATATGGTTGGTTTTCGGAATTCGTTTTGTTTTTTGAGTAAAAATGTTCCTGTACCAAGATAAACAATACGCATAAACATGAAGAGAAGATTGCTTGACTTATCATTTTCAAAACTTAAATATGATTTAGGTATCGCATTCTCGCAGCAAAAGCATCATAATTAAAAAAAAGTCTATTTTGAGTTCATAAATGTGCCCCATCTTATAAAACTTCGTCTCCTGTGATATTTTCGTGACTCAAATCGTGAAAGTGTGAAATCTATGGTGGTAAGTAGTCAACGTCGCATTGGAGCAACAGAACGGGCTATTTTGTGTCGGTCCGGGATCAATCCCGAAGGAAAAGATCCAAGGACAACGCCTCGTAATTTTGAACAACGGTCAGATTGAAATCTATGGAGACTACAGTCTATCACACGCAGCGTTTTTAATGGCTTTAAAACTTTTTAAATACTTATGGGAAAATCTGAATTTCGAGTTGTGGTACTTTTGCAGCAGAAGTATGACATGTTCCCCGGAACTTTGTTATACTTTCTTTCAAAAGCTTTGCAGGTTGAAAATATTTCAGATAGGATGCATTAAGAACTCGTTTAATTGAAGTAATTATAACTAATGACTTCCATATCCTGTTAAAGTGAAACATAATTCTTTACAATTAAGTCTATAGACAAAACTAGTAATGTATGAAACTTCAATGTAATTGAACTATACGAAATGCATATAAATGCTTAGATTAACTCTAAATTGCATCTAATGTGAGTAAAAACACTGTCATTTATAGAAATGGACGAAGGAGCTTTACCGAAGATGCCATGTGGGTGTCTGATTTGGTACACCATTATTGGTATATCGACAGTTAACATTATTTGTATATTGGAAATAATTTGTTAGCAAAACGTCGCTATTTTTGTATTATTGAATGGCAACAAACAGAACTAAACAATATCAAATAAATCACCATTAATTTGTAAATTTTCCCCTTCGTAATTTGAGCAATGGATCCGAATAATGTAGCTGAACTATGCAAAACTCCGCTCTAAAAACATTCCTTAGCACTCTGTAGCAGAAGGTGGGCCACGGTTGCTCAGCTGGAAGAGTAACCAACGAAGGGATGTGAGTTCGAAACTCTGTCCAACCAAAAACTTGCTTACATGGGAATGGTACACGTCAAATCTCTCGTGGCCTCAAATGTCCTCCCGTTGGTGTGGAATTTCGGAGAGTGGGGTACGAGCAAAAGTGTTGGCCTCGTCATCTGACCGTGGTTCAGAATTACGAGGTGTTGTCTTCGGGTCTTTCCCCTTGGGATTGATCCAGGACCGACACCAATAGCTTGGCATGCTACTCCACTGCGACGTTAATTCAACTACCAAACCAAACCGAAGCATTAATTTGTCAATTTTACCGTTATGTAATATGCTTGATTTGAGTAATGGAGCTGGATAATGTTGGGGGGTTGAACTATATGGAATAAGTCTCCCCTCTAATGGCATTCTTTAGCATTCTGTTGCAGAAGGCGATGAAAAATCTGGAAGATTGAAACCAGGGCAGAAACAAAAATATGAGAGAAAGCGGAAATAGATTTGGGTGTCAAAAAATACCGAAACGCCTTTGGCAAGTGAATGGGGTACAATTGAAGTTGACGTTTAGAAGTTAATTGGGGTAACGTGACTGAGGTGTGCACGATCTGCTATGCCCTGTTTTAAAAATAGGAATTACACGAAATGATTTTTTATAGTTTTAGTAAATTGCATTTCATTTTTGAATACGAAAGAGGCATATAGATGATAATCATAATCATAATACTAGATGTATTTAACCCTTCAAGTGTTTTCGACGAGATGTGCTGTACATCAAGATCCGATCAAATTTGCTAGGATTTTGATGTATATCTTGGGATTGATCCCGGACGATCACCAATAGCCCGTTGTGTTGCTCCAGTGTGACGTTAATTAAAATACCTACCTACCTGATGTATATCTCGTCATCAAGATATTGCCTATTTTTTATGATGAAGAGATCAAGATGTAGTCAGTTTTTTTTTAAAGTCAAGAAATCTCGTCCATAAAGATCTGGTGAGTTTTGTTAATTGTTTGTTGTGAGAAACCTCATTGAGACAACCACCGGGTGGTTAAATGAGGTATCGAATGTGTGTTTAGAACACTGCCATAAATAGACGAACAAGTAAGAAACTATAGCGCAGATAATGCACGGGTCAATAAATCATTAGTATAACATCACTATGCTTTAAAAGAAAAAGTGGACTATTTTTTTTTTTCATTTTCACTCTAATTAAAATAGGGAAGTATTTCTTTATAAAGCACAGACATCAAATATCACTGGATAAGTAAT
Organism: Meta bourneti; assembly: GCA_933210815.1. Lineage (NCBI taxonomy): Eukaryota > Metazoa > Arthropoda > Arachnida > Araneae > Tetragnathidae > Meta > Meta bourneti. The sequence continues at coordinate 75,964,019 of OW119929.1, read as the reverse complement.
TTTGAGTATTACATCTGTCAACAGAAAAGCCTAAGGCCTTTTCAATGCAAAAGTTAATTGAATTACTTTAAAAAAGAATTAAAATATCACACGTTCGCCATCGTTGGGCAACATTTTCAATTATGATTAAAAGATTTAATCGAAGGAAGTATTAAAAACGGAAATTTCCTGGAAACAGCCCGAGTTCGTATAAATGGCTCCATGTAATTCGATGTAAAAAGGATGCCATGGCAACTAAATTCGACAAATACAAACAATTAATACAAATTTCGATCTGTTGATTCCCAACACCGCCTCAAGAAATGCAGCTTCGATTAAAAATACCGAGCGATTTCACCAATAAAATGCCAAGTGCTGATTGGTCCAATTATCAGCGTAATTTAATTACTCCATTGAATGTTTCTCGCTTTCTGCTCATTTAACTGGAAATGGAAAAATATGTTTACATTTATAATAATTCAAGTATTCGTTCAACTATACATATGGTTTCGCAAAACGGATTATGATTGTTTTCGGAATTTGTATTGGGGGTAGTTGAATTATTGTTGCACTGGAGCAGCACAACGGGCTATTGGGTATGTTCCGGGATACATCCCGAAGAGAAATATCCGAGGAAAACTACTCGTAATTTTGAACCACGGTTAGATTATGCAAGGCAACACCTAATCTGGAATCCCACTCTCCGCACTTACCCACCATGCCCACCTGAGGACACTTGAGGCCAATACAGATTTAACATGCACAAGCACCCCCTCATCCCCCACGCATACGTCTATCTTTGGTTGGATCGAGTATCGAACTCGCAAACCTCCGGTTGCTAATCCGCTACTTTTCCAACCGGGTTACCACGGCCCGTTTTTGGAGTAGAAAGGTTAGTAGTTGAATTTTAAATGAAGCAATATAACGAGCTATTCGCGGCAGTGCGAAATCAATCCCGAAGGGAAAGATCCGTGGAAAGCACCTCATAATTTTGAACTACGGTCAGATGACCGAAGTCAACACCTGAGCTGGTACCTCACTCTCCAAAATTCCACACTACGCTAAGTGAGGACATTTCAGGCTATGGCAGATTTAACCTGCAGCAGCCCCCATGTATACGACGGTCTTTGGTTGGATCAGATTTCGAACTCGCAATCCTTTTGTTGCTAATCCAAGACTACTAACTGAGACTCTACTAACTGAGACTCTACTAATTGAGACTCTACTAACTGAGACTCTATTAATAGAGACTCTACTAACTGAGACTACCAATTGAGACTCTACTAACTGAGACTCTACTAACTGAGACTCTACTAATTGAGACTCTACTAACAGAGACTCTACTAACAGAGACTACCAATTGAGACTCTACTAACTGAGACTCTACTAATTGAGACTCTACTAACTGAGACTCTACTAATTGAGACTCTACTAACTGAGACTCTACTAACTGAGACTCTACTAACAGAGACTCTACTAACAGAGACTCTACTAACAGAGACTACAAACTGCGTATCCACACAGACTCTGTGGATACGAAGAGAGAGAGGATGGCACGTCCCTCACATTTAGTAGAGCGACCAGGATAGAGGGTCACCAATCCCAGGATGCCATATCACTTCCCATATTTCGATGTAACGTTGTGAAAACTTATAGGATGGGCTGGATTCTTGCTGTATGGACATAGTTTGGTAGACGTGGACCGAACCGAATTAAACCAAAATCTACATGGTCTCGGTATATGTGGAAATTTTCGATTTCGGGCACTTTGGGTTTTCAAAGGATGTATATGCAGGGTGCAACGCAAAGTCCGTGCCCGGCCTTTATTTTCGCAACCGTTGGTCGTAGACATATACTTCCAATTACAAAAATGTTTCAAATGAAGTAAACATTCATGTTATGGTATTTTGAAATTTAAAAAATCAATTTTGTAAAAATTACAAAATCTAACTTTTTATACAGTCCCCCGTTCCTTATAGTGATATTTAGTAAAAGTTTAAACTCATCCTAACAAACGTAACACAAAAAGTTTCACTTCTGTGTGACAAAAATTGACCGAGATATTTAATTTCAAAGTTTGGGATTTTTTCAGATTTGTTTTGCCTTCATTGAGGGGTCGGTTAAAATATAACTTAGAATAATTCGAGATTGAAATCAGAGTGCAACGCCCATTTTACGGCGAAAGGGGGGTTCCCCGACCATAAACGATGGGTGCATGTATAGTAAAGTGGACATGCCCGATTCACTGAAAGCGGTCGCAGCGCCCGCAGTGGGGAAAGTTTAGAAATCTAACTCCGAAACTAAGCAAGATAGACAAAAGATGTTAATTCGAAAGTTGAAGACCATTGTCGAATTATGTAAAATCGACACCCTAAAAATGAAAAATGAGCAAAAAGAACCGGATAAATGGCAGCAGAATGCAAACTACCAGCGGGGCTATAACCCCCATGCTAATCATGATTATGCAAATAGGGTAGTACCGCAGCCACATGCTCGGGATAAAAGACGAGCCATCCAGTAGTGGGCAAACTAGTCCGCGCTGAAATCGTGATGGTGTGCTACACATCCGCGTAATATGCCGAAATGATAGTGATTTATGGCGAATGTCAACGAAATGCCAGAGCTGCTGTGAGGCTTTATGGCGAACGTTTTCTTATGGATCGACGTCCATCGCATCGAACTATAGCTACTGTACTTTGCCGTTTCAGAGAGACAGGCGGCTTCACACCACCACCCAGATCAGGCAGACTGACAAGATCGGGCATTCGAGTGACACCAGAGGAAGTGCTGGGATACGCCCTTGTAAATCCACACCTAAGCACGGCGGAAATAAGCGAGGCATGTGGATACACGCGTCAACATATTTGGCGATTGTTACATGCGCATGGTGCGCATCCATACCGTCCGCTACTGCTGCAAGCATTGATGCCGGGTGACGACGCATGAAGATTTGACTTTTGTAATTTCCTGCTCAACACGTTGCACGACATTTCGTCGTTGTTTTCCGACATACTGTGGGCAGATGAGTCGCAATTCACACGGGATGGCATCGTCAACACCCACATTGTGCATTACTGGGCTCTGGACAACCCTCACATGGGACACACAGCACGACACCAGGTACGCTGGTCAACGAATGTATGGTGCGGTTTATGGGGAACCCAGATTGTTGGACCCATCTTCTACGACGGGACCTTAACGGGCAATCGTTACCTGCACCTGTTACAAGACACGGTACGTGACTGGTATGAACAGCTGCCTCTCCGAGATGCATGTCGTGTGTGGTTCCAACATGATGGTGCTCCTTCGCATAAAGGAGCAAACGTTCGTGCGTATCTAGCCACCGAATTCGGCCAACAGATCATCGGATATGGTGGTCGGGTAGAGTGGCCACCGCGTTCGCCGTAATTGACTCCCATGAACTTCTACCTCTGGGGTTACGTCAAGGAACAGATCTATGCGACCGAGCCAACCTCTCTGGATGATCTGAAACAGCGTATCAGCCTTGCTTGTCGCACAGTTACTCCAGCTATGCTCCAACGCGTCCACGATTCAGTACTGTCACGCAATCAATTTTGCATTGCCACCCACCAATGGGAAACATTTTGAGCAGTATCTCCAGTAGATTTCTCCACTTTATGTGTTGTTTTCCGCTGTATGCTTGTCTGTAACTTGTGCGAGTTAGATTTCCAAACTTTCCATGTTTCACCACTGGGGGCGCTGCGACCGCTTTCAGTGAATCGGGCATGTCCACTTTACTATACATGCACCCATCGTTTATGGTCGGAGGACCCCCCCTTTCGCCGTAAAATAGGCGTTGCACTCTGATTTCAATCTCGAATTATTCTAAGTTATATTTTAACCGACCCCTCAATGAAGGCAAAATAAATCTGAATAAATCCCAAACTTTGAAATTAAATATCTCGGTCAATTTTTGTCACACAGAAGTAAAACTTTTTGTGTTACGTTTGTTAGGCTGATTGTAAACTTTTACTAAATATTACTATAGGGAACCGGGGACTGTATAAAAAGTTAGATTTTGTAATTTTTACAAAATTGATTTTTTAAATTTCAAAATGTCTTAACACGAATGTTTACCTCATTTGAAACATTTTTGTAATTGGAAGTATATGTCTACGACCAACGGTTCCGAAAATAAAGGCCGGGTACGGACTTTGCGTTGCACCCTGTATAATGTTCAGAGTCGGATTTGAACAAAACAGTCTTTTAAACCCTCTACTATACTCCACCCGTGTGTGGCTTAAGCAATTTCACCAGATTGAAACATTTTGTTCTTCAAGTTGAAGTTTCGCTTCTCAATCAGTTGTTTTGTTGCGAAATTAGCTGACTTGAAAATTTATTCATCAAGATCGTACCACTTGATCTTTCACGACCTTCCAGAAAATATGCCTTGTTGTGGTGCGGAAGTTTGGAGAGTGCGGTGCGAACTCAGTTGTGGACCTCGTAATGCAACAGAGGTTTGGAATTACGGGGTGTTATCCTTGGATCTTTCTCTAAGGTATTGATCTCGGACCGTCGCCAATAGCATGTTGTATTACTCCAGTACGACGTAAAACAACAACCAACATTCAATCAATACATTTAACTTAATTGGCCTTTGCTGAAACTTGTAACTCCGCTCCCAGAGACCACAATGACCTTCAAGTAAATGAAATGATAAATATTCTCCTGAAGAACATTATAAATTTCTTTGTTTAATATCGTGTTGAGAGCAGCTTGGCCAAATATGGCCCTTCCTGCATAAATCCAAACCATATAAATGATTAAAGGACTGAAATGGAAATAGTGAGGACAGTGGGACCTCCCAGTATCAGAGGGTTTGGCCTCTATGCTAACAACCTGCGAATTGCAGATGGTTCGGGGAGACTGCTGTAACTTACTCTGTATATATTTCTCTTTTCTGTGTCATTAAAACTTAGCATATGTGTCTTAGGTGTTTATTACTAAACTATCATTTTGAACTTTTTTATCTCAACCATGTCTTTTGTATAAAATAAGTGTCTGTATAATTAATTACCTTACAAATATAAAAATTTTCAAACATATTTTTGCCTATATCTTCGCCAAACATATATCTTCATCAACTATTCTGATTGATTCTCAAAACGCATTCATTAGCTAAACAAGATCTTAATATTATTAGATTCATCAATTTGATATCGTCTCTCTTCAAAAATTTTGTAATGCTTTCTTGAGAAACATGAAATGATATCAAACAGAGCTGTTTCGAATATCCCATTAATTTTATATCAAGTAATCACTCATTTGAAATTTTAAACGTATGAGCGTTATAAGATTTCCGAGTAGTGTAGTATTGCTTTTAACCCACGACACACATAATGACTAAATAACCACATCTATTGATTGAAAGGATCCATGGATTCTTGTAACCTATAGAAAGATTCTATTGGCCCTTTTCTTAGAACAGAATCCTTTGGAAGGATTCTATTAGCCCATTTTTTATATTAGGATCAATTGGAAACATTATATAGTTTAACCCTCCTGGTGGTTGTCTCGACAAAATATCTCGTCATTAGCAAAACTGACCATATCTTGATGGACGATATATCTCGTCATTAGCAAAACTGACCATATCTTGATGGACGATATATCTCATCATTAGCAAAACTGACCATATCTTGATGGACGATATATCTCGTCATTAGAATAACACTGACCAGGATCTCGATCTCGTTATCATAAAAAACAGCAATATCTTGGTGACGAGATAACTCGTCATTAGAAAATTTATCGGATCTTGATGGATATCATATCACGTGGAAAGTTAAGAAGGTCAGACACGGTTAGAAGTCATGAGGGGAAAACTACAGAACGGATATATAAGGTGGAATCCCTCAGAGGAAGAATCAGTTATTTTCACCATCTTTGAGCTTTTGTTAATCTGAAAATGATATCCTATTGACAAATGCATTTCAACACCAAATATTCGGTGCATGTTTTAAATGTTTAGGAATGAGGAATTGAATTTGTTCTGTAACATTTATTTTATTTAGTTGTCAGGCGTTTGACAGCTAAACCGTACCTTCTTGCTCCCCAATACCTCTGGACAATACAATAGAAACCATTAAGTGCAGCACGCGTGACTAAATGCTAACTATCCATTGGTCGTCCAGAATTACATGAAGTACAGTTAGGTGAATTCCTAAGTCCAGTTAATTCAATCATTCAACATCAAAGAGAAGCGGCAGCACTGTGAAAGATTTAGCATTACCCAGGATGCATCACACCTCTCTATAGTATCTGTACTATAAAATCTTGAAATATCCTACGAAAAACATGGGTGATGAAACAGTTATTCGTTCATAGCAGACCCACGCATAGTATCTGCGCTAAAGATTCTGAATTGATTATATCTCTCTATCATAGTGTCGTAACTCACATTTCATACCTTATTTAAATCTACTTACAATGAATATAAGCATCAATATGCACATTTCATACATCAAAATCAAATAAAATTGGTTAAAAATATAAAACGTTATTTTGTTTTATTTTTCAAATGTACTTTTACTGAGGTCAATTCTTTTCTATATAAATAAAAATGGAGTGTTTATTTGTGGTGTCTATCTGTCCATCTGTTCGTCTGTAAGTGTGTGCCCGTACTAAGTCCAAACGATAGAATATATTTTCATGAAACTTTGCATATTGTTGAGTACTAACATTCATTTAGTGACTGAAAGTGGTTGCATAAGTCTGTCTGTCCGTCATTCCGTTTTGTGTCTGTATGTTTGTACAAGTATCACATAAAAGGTTTTCAACAAATTTTAATGCAAAGTTCTAAATTTGATAACCCATATTAAAGTTCAATGAATGCATTATTTGAAATGTTCTGCTTACATATTTAGGTATGTTTCACGTCAAAACATCTGAGTAACTATGCTTTAATCAACCATAATTTGGTAGTTTTTGAGTAGCTGGAAGGTATATTGAGCATGCAGTTACATGGATTGTTTTACCAGCGTTGCTGAAAAATCAATTATTTTTCAAAAACTATTTTTACGGAATTTAAATTCTAGTACTTTATTTTATGAGCCTTATTTTTTTATATAAAAAAATTCTGAATATTTGGGACCAATGATACCAGAGAATAATATATTATAAATAAAATATACAGAACAAGACCTTTTAAAATATTACTGGTAGCTAATATGGCAACCTTGGTGCTTTTAAATCGTTTGCTTTTTTTGAATTTATGTCCGTTTTGCCCCAAGAATCTATTTTGTGAAAAACAGATACGTTCATTAGTTTTAGTTCGAAGCTTTTTAATCTGTTTTAAGATGGTATTTCTGTATTTTCAATTTGATGTTTTACTTTCAATAACTGTAAACAAAGTAAGTAATAGTTTAATTAGTTTTAAAAACACTTTTAATCATTGTATGATAATTTTGGGAAACGCTTTTGTTTCTAAATGACATGCAAGGCATTTATATGCATACTCTGAACTATTTATTCATTCTGGTTAACATTGGCACACTCTAGACTTCTTTCTTACTAAATATTTAAATTCTAAAAAAATGTAAAATGTTAAATATAACATTTATTTACATTTGCGAAATTGTGTATTTGACAAATGTGTACCTTTATCAGAGTGTGGTAGTTGTTACATGTGATGAATAGGAATTATAATTTGTGTTAACGTAAGCGGAAGTTTGTGAACCAATTCAACCCGAGTAAAGCCGGGTATTTCTGCTAGTTTCCAATAAAGCGCATGGTAAAAAATTTATAACAGTCATTTTACCACAATTAGATCCTGAACGTCTACTTCATTTCCATCGAATTTCTGTGTTCATAAGCGATTCGATATTTTTTACCTCTAAGTCTATTTTTTGGTTGACTCAGATTTTCTTTTCTAGGCTGATTCCTGTCTTCCAGATTTGTCATAGTCTTCTGTTATCCAGCTACTGAAGGTTTTCATTAGAACAGCTAAAGCTCTTCCATGCAGTCATAACATATGTGCATCTCCTAGCTCAAATAAATCATGCTTACTCTTTATGTGGTAAAACGGCGAATGAATTAGCGGTTTGTATTAATTTCTCTATATCCGTTTGTTGCCATTCGATAATATACAAGTAATGTTGATTTCTATGCCACATATGTTAGTGAAATATATGAGAGAGATTTTCAGAGTAAACAAATAAACTAGACGGTCTGCAAAGGTTTAATCTCTGCTGTCCAAATACTCTTGCATGATACATATAGGAGTTTTCTTAAAATGTTGTTTATCGCCGCTTTGGCAGCGCGATGTTATGATACGGCGGCGAAATTTCCTTAACGTCTCGTAGAACGGCATATTTCGCTTAACTTCCTTCCCCATACAGAATTTGGGAGAGAGTCTTGAATGACTTTTACGACTGACCACCTAGCTCGCTTTCCTTTCATAGCGTTGTCTCAATGTATCTCAATAGAAATTGGGGGAATGGTTGTTTGAAAAACCTCTCCGGTTCTCACTTTTCGCTATATGCGCTCTTTTCTATCCCATTTGATTCTTCGTACTAGGAAATGTATGAGGTTTGAATTAAAAATCGTTTGAGGAAGTTAGGACAGTAGCAAATGCATACTCCATTTGTTTTACTTATATTAGTATTTCAATGACTGATTTTGATAAGCACAAGTCATTTTTTCAAATTAAATACAAGATTTTGATAGTTCATTTTTAAAATGGTCAGTGTGATTTTGTATAATCGTTTATCTTCTTAATTATCATACATAATATTCATATTTTGGTACAAAATAGAGTATAATTGGGGGTTTACATTACAAAAAATGACAGATACTTTCTATTTAATAACTAATACGTAAACAAGCACATAAAGAGTACACTTATATTTCGTTCTCTTTAGGAGTATTATTTTATTGCACATGATTAAAATTTTATTATTTTATGAGTTTGTTAAAAATGATTAAGTAATTAAATGAATGTTTGCTTGACCGGTGGTATTCAATAGGCTCAATACCTTATGAGAAAAAACTCTTACTACTGTGCTTACAAAACTTTTTTAACTGAATGTGGAACTCCCGTCAATCCTTGTTTTGAAATTTATTGAAAATTGTACATATAGGGAAGTAATTTATTGTTATTTTAATAGATGTAAAAATTTTAATTCACCTTAAAATCTGTTTCAAATTCAGTCATAGACAAGAGAAGATATATAAAATGACTGTAAATTTCCTTATCAAGTGAGTATCATATGCCCACAAGTCTCCAACATTTTGATCTAATTAATTTTAATATTCTTATATCGCTCAAGTTTCCATTGGATTTAAGAAAATCACTTCTTTTGCGACAAAGATTTTGTCACACAAAACTTTTTGTACTACAACTTTATGAATATTGACCGAGTTTCATCGGTTATTTTTGCATATTGTTTTAAAGATGATTGAAAAATCATATTTAAATTAAAATAATTTGGAGATCATGGTTCCACCTAAAATATTGAATGTTTAGGTACAATCAAAACGTTGTAAAAATAAATTATTGGAACAGTTCGTATAATTTTTGGCTACTAAAAAACATGATCACATTCTACCATTATGTTAAGATCATGAAAAGTGGATGCTTCCTTTTACGTTAAAATAACGCCCACATCTTATTTAGGTGCGTACAGGCATCACGACCCCGAGATACCCAAGTGATCTTTCCTCCCTTTCATTTTTACCCTAGTCTACCCTTTTACTTTTTGCTTTTTCTTCCTCCCTCATTGTGTTGTCTGTCTTGTGTTTGGCGCAGCTTGACCAAATATGGCCCTTGCGCCGTAAGACCCGAAACCAACAAACATTAAAGTAACATAAACGCGGCAATTTTGATGCTTAGTAAACTTGTAAACTTATAAATTTAAAATTTTCTTATTCTTAAACATACCCTTGTTTAAATCAGGTAAAAATTAACCAATTCAAAATTGGCAATTTGTAAAGTAAAATATTTAAAGTTAGTGGAAAATTTTCTTCTCTATGTGGCCCATGAGTAGAGTCAATCCTAATAATTTCTGCATTTCTGAAGCAGTCATGGGCTTCCAATCCGATGAGTGTTTTCTCTTTTGAGTTTGCACATATGCTCAAAATTTGTACTGCATACTTGTTAGTTTCTTCAACTAAAATTCGTAAAACTTCCGAATTGGACATCAGGGGAAAATAGTCAAGCTCTTGTTTCAGTTCTAACTGTTGGACGTTTAAGGAAAGCCCAGCATTTGCACTGAAGTCGTAAATAGTTACTTCATCTGATGGTTCGGGAAATTTCCTATTTATATTTTGGAATTCTGTAAATGAACTCTCAACTACAAAAGTCTCTTGTTGAGACACAAGATCCGTCACAGGATGATCAATTTCGCATTCTGAATCGTTATCATCAAAATTTTTTTCGTCGAATTCCTTCGACCTCTTCTTTCATTAATGGATAAATGGATTTGAATATGAACAAACTACCGCGTGATATATAGTATTGAAAGCAAGTTGATTTCGGTCATGGTCATGTATTGCAATATAAGGGCAAATTAGACCGACTGAAAGAGGAAGATTGAAAATAGTGCTATTCGAAATGTTTCCAGTCCAAGTGGAGATAAGAAAGTGTTGTGCAACCGTTACGTCGTCAGTGATGCTTTGACAATAAAAAGAAAAGATGCTTCGATACTCACCGTGAGAACCATTCGTGCCCCCTCGAGTCAGATTGCTGTCGGTATGTCTTAAGCCATTCTACCTATGTGATAAAGGAAGGTATGACATGTTATTTCCCTAAGAGTAGAGTTGAATGAGAAAAGCGCTCTTATAAATGCCTTTGTATTTCTTGGCGTATTCTTTGACGTGAGAGAGATATCACCTGCTTCACTTTCTATCTTTCCCAAAGAGTTCACACAATGAGATAGAGGAGGCACCGAACAAAAGGATGGATCCTCTTAAAGGCCAGTCGCTGACAGCTCATAAATCGTGATCGATGTCAGCGGTCACTTAAAAGGGGGGAAATTCCAAGCAGTCCCAAACCGCTCTACGAAGTAAACTTCTAATGGGACTCATTTGTACCAGTGGTAGTGTAAAGGTCAAATTGGCGTTGACCAATCAACGGTCACATATCAATTCGGAATTTCTTCTATTTATTCGGGAAATTCTGTAATCGTATTGAAAAACAAGTCAACTGTTGTAAGTTCAGAATAAGTACAAAAAGCACATATCGCCCCGGAAATACTACTGCTGTCTATATTTATCTTGCCATTTAGTAGAATTTGCTTTGCCACACCAATCCAAAGTTAAGTAGATAGGTAAGTAGGTAATGGAATTGACGTCGCACTGGAGCAACACAATACGCTATTGGCAACTGTCCGGTATCAATCCCGAAGGGAAAGATCCGAGAACAACATCTCGTAATTTTGAATCACGGTCAGATGACGAGATCAGCAACTGACCTGAACCCCAATCTCTTTAAACTTCCACACCACGCCAATGTGAGATAGGTTGTGGAATTTACATCACATTGGATTAACACAACGGCCTTTGGGTGACGATCCGGGATCCATCTCAAAGGAAGAGATAGGAGGACAATACTTCGTAATTCTGAACCTCGGTCAGATGAGGAGTTCTCAACACCTTTTTAGCTTGACATAAATGCTTCTCATATATACACGTTTGCATTTTATGTCACACGAAAAAATCCCCATTGCAAAACTGATCTCCCCCTATTTCCCTAACAAAGGGGGGGGTATTTCAATTAACGTCACACTGGAGCAACACAACGGGCTATTGGTGACGGTCCGGGATCAATCCCAAATTGAAAGATCCGAGGACAATAACCTAACAAAGGGGATAGAGAAGGGATCCTCCCAGCAAAGCATGTCTGGAAAGCAAGAGAAATGACGCATATCGCCTGCAAAGATATATAATCAGAAAAGAGAAAACTCGGATGAAAAACGCTTCTTCCCTCAAAAAACACAAGATAAAACTCCGGCGAGCAGAAGGAAAGATGAGAGCAGCAAACACGGATGTTATTAGTGAGTCCAATGAAGACAAATTTACCCGCAGCCAACTAGAAATGGTTGTCAGGGGCGGGTGAAAAATCGGGGCTCGCTGAGAGGTGTTGTGTGTGATTTAGGGTGGTTACTCCCACGCTGGAAAAGCAAAAGCAGGAGGCCGGGGCAGACTGATGTGTTTGGAAGGTGCATACCTCGCTTGGATTAATGACGGATAGGGGTTGAACTGATCGGATGGAAATACAGGACTGAATGGCGTAGATGAGGAATACCGTCTAGTATAGTCATAACTTTGCTTACTTCTGTAAATCAGTCACTTCTATGTAAGAAAACCAATGTTTTAACTTCTGCAACAAACGATAATCACAAAAGCTTTGTCAGTGGCGCATCAACCATTAGAGCGGTATTGTGTTATTTTTCATATGAGGGTCACGATTGCGAAAGAGTTATTAAGGGTAATGAGATGAATAATGGGCCATATTATTGCACTTAAGCGCCTCAAATGACAAATGAATATTCCACAGGCTGTATGGTATAAAATAATCAAATGTCTCGTTGTGCTACTGGGGCGCTAAAGAATTTTTTTAAAAATGCTTGGGTGAACATATTGTGTTTTAGTAACAATTAGGCATACGTTACTCTGATTCTTTACCTACAATTTACTTATACTCATCAATGTTGATTTTCAATGTAATTACTACATCGAATCCTATTTTTCGCTATGTTGTGAAGAATGTCTTTTCACTGTTGGTTGACTGGTTTTGGGCTCTATGGCGCAAAGGCCATATTTGACCACGTTACGCCAAACATAAAACAAAAACGAGGGAGGGGGAAAAAGAAAAAGCAGAAGAATAGGCGAGGGTAAAACTGAAAGGAGGACAGGTCACTCAGGTACCTCGGGGTTGTGATGCCCTTACACACCTAAAGAAGATATATCCCTGAGGATTCACGGTGTTGAAAAACTTTAGTTTTATTCCTTTTAAGTTTGTAGGACTGGATAGTCGAGCCTAAAGTCATTTAAAATTCTTATTTGAATTTTTTTATTTGATATTTAATGATATAATGGAAGACACATGAATCGCTCTATCCAATTACAAGAGTTAAGAGAATTTAAATCACATGAAATACAAAACACAATCACGAACGCGAACAAATAAAATCATGTTTTGGGGAAGACGTATGGTACGATGTCTCAAGTCTCGCAGCTGAAGATCGGGACTGAATCCAAACTGAAGTTCCTTTTAATTTGAAAGCTATACAGATAGCGGAGGTTTATTGCTCCGCAGCTGGCGTCACACCGATCGTTCACCTGATACACATTAAAGTTTTTGCAGCCGACTTCGCAGTCCATTCGTTACAATACATATTTATGTAGCACTGCAAGAAAACTGTCACTATTCAAGAAATAATTTTTTAGAAGATATTCAAAAGTCTAATTACATTCGTTGAAATATGAAATAGCTTTTGCAATTTAAAATTGATAAGTACTAAACTCTTTAATTATCACTCCCCGATACATCGACACCCCAATATATTACCCACTTGTTACTTAGCCCCCACGAATTTTAAGTTAAGTGTTTTTATCTTTATTCAGATAAAAACGTACATAAAAAATTACGTGTTAGCTACATTTCTAAAACTTTTTATGGGATCTTCACAGCTGCTCAATGTTTTTCATGTGGCCAAGAAAACTATTACGGTACTAAAGATGTATTTCAAGATCCTTGAGCTGTTACTTTTTAAGTTGTAAACAAATGCAATTATTAAGCCACGCTATTAAGTATGGTGGCTTTGTAACATACCTCAAGCCGTCAATTCAGTGATAAGATTGTTCGAAGCAATCAAATCCAAAGTAATTAGACTGCTCAAAACAGGCAAATTCACAGCAGTGCAGTAGAAAGGATGTAGAATGTAGTGTGTAGAAAGGGTGTAGAATGTAGTGTGTAGAAAGGGTATAGAATGTAGTGTGTAGAAAGGGGGAAATATCATTTCTAGGCAGAGATCAGCTTCTATCGGCGTCCGCTACCTTACTGCGATCACACTCTGTATTCATCCCAAAAAAGCAACCGTTTTGAAAACTTCGAGTGATTCGACGCTGTACTTAGGCTCTACTTGATAGATTCCACACGAGATTACATTACGTGATACATTACATGTCATAATGTGTTGTGCCGAATAACTGCTGGGGAACAGGGTGAAAGTGAAAGATGGGCACCTATTTTTAGAAAAAGGGATAATTTTCCGAATTATTTGTATGCGCACTCCAATTGCGAAATAGATAATATACGAAATGGATACTTTAATTTTGGCAATCATTATTCTTCAAAGTCTATAAGTTATTAGAAATTAAAAGATTTTCACTTGCAACAATCAGGCAATAATTGAGCAGGGTCATATTTGGCCATGCTGCGCCAGACACAAAACATACAATATCAAGTAGTAGACATACACACACAATGAAAGTTTTACTGACACGCAAGAGAGAGATAAACCCAGGGAGAAAGGGATTGATCCCGAACCGTTCCCAATAGCTTGTTGTGTTGCTTCAGGGAGCAACCTTAAGCAACTACCAACTAACTTCTAAAAACATATGACCTTCCACTGGGATCTTCAAATGGAGCGATCATGAGAAATAACATGAAGTGAACACATAACACAATGTAGAACATATGAATTTTACCACATTACTGCGATAAAAAAGTCTTGTTTTAATCCATTTAATTGCTTATTTTAATAACGTTTATATCATTTATGCAAAAAATTATTTAATATAGTTTTCTCTCTCAATAACTCAGAAAAAATCGGATGATCTAACACCAATTATGTTAGAAGGTACTTTTGGAAAAAGCAAGTACAAATAAAACTAAAAATTTCACTAAACATCACTATTACAAAAATAAATACTTTCTTTTGTAACACAAAATAGAATGATTCGCATAATATAATTCTAATTTTATGATAGAATGTCTTCGTGGGAAAATTTACACAAATAATAGTACACAAATGTTACACCTTGCTTCAATTGGCTTGAAATATTTCTGTACAACTTATAAAATATAATAGAATTATTTCAATTATTTTGAGTTACATTTAAATTCGAGTTATTTCAAAAGAAATACCAATATAAGTCCCTTTAAAAAACTACAATCATGTCATATACCTAACAAATTTTATGACCACAATCAGTTAAATTCATAATTTAATCTAATTGATTCACAGTATATTTTCGACTTTTTAAGTAATTTAAAGTATTACCTTTCCAGATTCCATTCGTTACAATTAACTGCTTCCGAAAATATCATAAATGCATATTCCTTAAATACCGAGAGTTAGAGGGTTCGGAACAGAACATAAACAGCAACGGGTTGTCAAAAGTACAGAAATATTTTTATCAGGCTAAACGAAATATGTCAAAAATTGGGTCCAAATTTCACAAAAAGGGCATGTCACATTTTACCATCAGATAAGATTTAATATTCAGTGATGTATGACAATAATGTTTTTTCAAAAAAGAATAAAGTAAAATTAAACTTATTAAGGAAATAAAGCTTTTTTTCTCGAGAAGCATTCGAGTTAGAAAAAGGTGTACGCTACAACAGAAAGTGTAGCTGAAAACTTGATTCGAAGACTCCCTATATTGC
This sequence comes from Meta bourneti, assembly GCA_933210815.1. Taxonomy (NCBI): domain Eukaryota; kingdom Metazoa; phylum Arthropoda; class Arachnida; order Araneae; family Tetragnathidae; genus Meta; species Meta bourneti. Next base: position 75,948,406 of record OW119929.1, on the reverse strand, counting down.
AGTAATGGGAGATAGAGTTCGAATAATCAAGAGGATAATCAACAGGATAATCCCCCTTTGTGGGGACCTTTGATGTTCCTAATATGTTTTCCTTTGCTTATGAAGCACAATTAGTCGATAAATCACAATAACTTAAATCCGTATTGTTAAGACTTAGTTCCAAATTTAGTAATCGTTACTGTGCCTCTTAGATTGAATTCTCCTTTGCAATGTATTTCTTACTAATGAGCATCATCCTCGCACCTGTGGGTTTAAATTGCTGCGTCCATTAAAAATAGTAGGAATCTTTGGATGATTGATTAACAAAGTTACAATACCTCCCATCTCAGTAGAAGATCCTCATGGATAGCATGTATGTTCCGATCCCTACTTTGCCCTGAAAAGTTGATGAATATGACAGTAAGGATAAGAAAAACTATAGAAAGTTGATTAATATAATTGTGAGGTTAAGGAAGATGATGTAAAAATTGATGGATATGATTGTGGGGATAAAGAAAATAATGGAAGTGTTGATAAATCTGATTGTGAGGATAAGGAAAGTCATTTAAAAATTGATGAATATGATTGTGAAGATAAGAAAAATTATGGGAAAAGTTAATGAATATCATTGAGGGATAAAAAATAATGGAAGAGTTGATGAATATGATTGTAAGGAAAATGGTGAAAACGTTGATGAATAGGACTGTGGAGATAAGGAAAATGATGAAAATACCGATATTGTAGACACCTCCAAAGGACATGATAAAATTAATAGTCTGTTCTGTGGAAATACTTTTCTGAAACCAGGTACTAAGATAGAGGAAAATATTGAACCAGGAAAATGTACATCTGTGCTAGGATGTAGCCAGAAAGGTAGACTTGAAAGCAAACGACTTGAATTTCTTGTGTGGATTGGTCCGGCTTACTTTATGAACAACAGTTGCTCTTACAATCTGCATAGTTTCGATTGGGGCGACATGAAAAGAGATTCAATAAGGCCCTAACTGAAGATTTATTGACTATGGAAACGAAGATTAAAATATACATTCCGTATGCCATGATGAAATAACCAGTGACTCGGTGACTTTGCCCATTTCAGAAATCTTAATTTCTCCATCGGAGAATTTAAATGAATACAAATTGAAAAGAAATAACCTATTCCAAAAAATTAAGTAAAAAGTGCTTAAAAAAACATCAGAATTTTCCCATTAATAGGCTATTATTGAAGATTTACATTTTACACTGATTATTTATTTAGAGTGTATTATAGGAGTAATAGAAGATTGTGTGCAACGACCTTCCAAATTGCAAAATTTTGAGTCCCAATACGATTTTCTTTCTTTATGCCTTAATATTCAATAGAAGAAATAAAATCTGGTTTTTAAAATCTTTTGTGGTTTTATTTAATTCATTTATCACATTTACAATTATTAATTTGACGACCTTAGCTTATTCAGATTATTCAGTGTAAATAATGATTCCACTTATTGTTACTTTTAATGAATAACACATTTTAAAAACCCTGTCATATTACAGGTAAGTGAAGCATACATAATATATGAGTATTTGTTTTAAAACAGAACTCCTAAAATATTGTGAATTTCAAAATCTCTATTTGCCCCACCAATGGACGAGCGGCTAAAGACATCGCTGTGAAGGAACAGGTAGACTGAAGCATTTGGTTACGAGTTCAAATCTCGTATTTGCCCGAGAAATAGTCAAATAAGAAAAAGGTAGTACTCTTTAAAAATAAACTTTAAACTGTCGCTGAAGCTGAACTCGATTAGAAGACTCCCTATATTGAACTAATGAGAGAAAGGGAGTTAAAAAATAATACTCCTTTATGTGTGAAGGAGATCATTTGATAATGTGCTGATAAAGCACAACTAATTTATCAATCACTATAACTTAAATAAGTACAAGGGTTTAAATGTACTAATCATTGCTATAAATTTTAGATCGAATTCTCCTTTATAATGTATTTTTTGACTAATGAACACCATCCTTGCACCTGTGGGTTTAAATTACTGCGCCCGTTGACAACAATAGGAATCTTTGGATGATTGATTAACAAAGTGACCATACCTCCCATCTCAGATTGAAGTCATTAAGATCTTCCTACACTAGCACGTTCGTTTTGATCCCTAACTTGCCCTGAAAAGGAGCCCCTGGCAAGTTAGATGAATGAAACATATTATATGGCTGTCCCTGTGGACATTTCCTCTTTCAATTTTCCTTTTCTATTAGAACTGTTATCTAAATAGACTTGATCCTCTTTGAATCCATTGTATATAATGTTTATCGAAATATGGTTTCAAACAGATGTAATGAAAACGGCCTAATGATATCGACATATGTAATTAAAACTAATAAAACAGATCTGAAGTCAGAAGAAAAGGCACGAAACATTTTTATAAAATATTTGTTAGAGAAACAAGACTAATATTTCTGACCATCAAACGACGACCATGGAGACGAATTTGCATCTGCTGTGTTCAGCACAGCTGCATGTTTACGAATCAGTTATATTCCGAACTATTTCTAACGATTCCGAAAACTGATAAAATCGTCAGTTTCATAGCACGAATAAATTTTATAAAGTCGTGCCAATCTCAGTTACCATACCTAATATTTGAGAATCCTTAGCCACAGAGAATACTGTAGTTTAGCACAGAATAAAGTGTCGTCCATTTTGTTTTGTTGACAACCTGTCTCGCTTCCTTCGACAAAGCGAATACTGCGCATGCTTAAATCCCATCCGAGTATTAGCTGGTTTTGACGAAATACCTCGTACATCAATAACTGATCGAGTTTGCCAATGACGAGATATTTCGTCCAAGATCTGGTTAAGTTTGTCAATGACGAGATATCTAGTCCATCAATATCTGGTCAACTTTGGTGATGACGAGATAGCATCGGCGAGACAAAACTTCCCTATTACTCCAGCGAGAAGGAAGATCTCAATAGGAAAATATTTTGTATTAGATGCTGACCACTACAAGGTAATTTTCGATAAGAAGATAATACCACCAGGAGGGTTAAACCTCCAATATTGCAGGATCAAAATTTAGCACGTAAACGGCGGTTTAAACCTCGGATTAGTCATTGTGAATACGGTTTTTTCGATGATATGGAGTTGTTGATCACTGGCTTGACTCGGACTTGTGAATAGGTCGTCTTTGAATTGTAAGCATGGCATTATTACCATCCTCCAAAATTGTTCTCGGAAAAATCCATTCAACAAATCGCGAAAAAGACCACCTTCAACACGCCATTTTGAAGTTTAAAAACAACACAAGACTCCATCCATCAACAGACCAACAATAACCTATTAATTCTGTTTTCAGTTCCCGACAGCCGAGTCGTCCATCTCCTTTGTCATTTTCCAAATACAGTGCGCGAAACACGGCCGGTCAATTGGCTCTAGGTGGACGCCATTAATTACCGGACAGCAGCGAGAGACGTTTGATGGCGACGCGGACATGATGGATGAGCGCGTAGTCACCAAACGGTAGGCTTCGGACTTCATTACCGCGGCCTTTGAATACCGAGGTCGCCGGACTGAGCGGTAAAACTGCCGGCCACTTCAAGTCTGGGTGAGCTATTGTCGAAGGCCTTTTGCTGTGTTGTTGTGTCAGTACGCTGTGTGCATTTCTGGGTTTCGATTTTCTTGATTCCAGTTCCTCGTTTTGACTGGGTCTCGAAAACTGGGGAAATCAGAAGAGATATGGAAGGCGTACTCTTAAATGACCTATTTCAATATCCAATTGGTACCAATTTTATAATTTTATTTTGTGTTGGACATTAATAAAAATAATTCTATGTGAGCATTCAGATTATCTGTTACCTAGAATACAGGGCTCCGCCTTAGGACTATATATTTATTTATTTACAATGATTTATTTCCAAAATTTCTTGAGTTCGTACATAGACTCAAAAAAATGTTTTGCAAGTCTAGTACACTTAAATCATGCACTCTCGTCATTCAAATAATTTGTTTAAATGTGCAAATTTTTCTTTTATTGCAGTCCTAGCTGAGCACCCTGTATTGTTTGTGATACATGAACATTTATATCTTTTTAAGTAATGAAGACTATGGATAAACAATGTGATTTGGCTATCAAAAACTCAAGTCAATGGTGAAATGTAAAGTTTAAATTATATTTGTAGACCAACTGAACACCAAAGTGACTAATGGGATGTTTTAGTCTTCAATTTTTTAGTGGAAATCTTTTCAATGGGACATTGTTCAAAAATATTGTAATCGGACCTTTTCAACACAGCACAATGGGGAGAAAATTCTACCCAGATCTGGTTAGTTCGCGCATGCTCCGTGAGAACTGCTTTTTCTAGTTACGTCCCCTACGGCAAACCACACTCTCCACTTCAGTTTGCGGCCTGCTTCATACAAATTTAATCGTAAACTAACAGCGCATAAGACCAGCATCGATAATTGAGGGCATTACGTAAAAGAAGTTATCTTTTAAACAAAGTTTAAACCAATAATCATGCTCAAATCCGACAAAAAGCTAATGTTCGTCCTTAACAAACTAAATGCATCTCAAAGATTATTAAAAGGAACTTAGCATAGCACATAGTATTTATTTTTTCTAAATACTCACAGTTAATTCAATCTTAAGAAGTCGTTTAGAGGAATTAAGTAATACTGGAAGTTTTAAAAAATACTACCAAACTTTAAGTTTGATCTTGCGTTTAAACTTTGGAAGAAAGAAGCACTTGACACGAAGTCTCTTAAACTATTTACTTCCACTTACGAAAATTTTATTTGTCGAGAATCCAGCTTAAGAAGGAATCGAGTATTTTTTCCCCTCTCCCCAAGAAAACAACAGTTGCCAACTTTGCGGTAAGATTTTGAAATTAGTTCGAACAGTTGGCGGAATTAAAGGGATTTAAAGTTTTACTAAGTAGCCGAAAATCCTCTCTACCTCCGTAAGAATTTTAAAACAACTTCAGGCCTACCGGAACGTTTTGGATGATAAAAAGCAAAAAACCTGCGAAACTCCTTCCATAAGGGGACTAATTAATTAAACTGTTTCGAGAGAAATTGTTCCGAGGCAATGAAACAAACGAAGTCATCTGTCACCGTATTCCAGAATCTCTCGAGCAGCGGGGAGAGGGGTGATTCGAATAAAAAAAACTGTTTTACAAAACAGAACGAAATTGTCGAAGAACAGTGCACCCCGACTGGAGATAGCAATGGATTTTGCAATAAACGAAGGAATGAAGTCTGCGGGTGTACAACGCAGGGGGGTCGGTATAGAAGGCTTCATTATCGACTGGGAGGATTGAAACGACCTACTAATAGGTCGCAGTCCTGTTGGCATGGCAACGCATTTCCCACCCCCATCCCCACGATCCCTTTCTTCTTTTTTTCCCTTCGTCTTCTCTCTCTCATTTTCCCTCAACCCTTACGGATCAGGGTAGCAGAAGTGATTCTGCCCCAATCGCCGCTCTGCTGAGAGGTGTTACGCCCCGGCACTTCTTGCGCCCCTCTCCGGAGGGCGGCTTACCTCTAACGAGGCCCCGTCGCCCCTTAAAGGCGGATAATAAGGCGGCAGGGCGCGCGCGAGGAGAAAGAAAGGGATGGAGAGAGAAAAGAGAAATAATAATATATAGATGAATTTGTGGAAACGATGACAGGGAGATCTCTCCCGCCGCCTCGCGCTGCTGTTCTTCCTTAGTCACACATCAGGGAACATTGGGGGAGGTTTTTGGGGTTTTTTGCCAAATCCCGGAGAACTCCAGAAACACGTCCTGATTATTAAATACCTGATTCTGTCAGTCACGGAGAGGAGTTGCTGACTACTTTGAAGAAGATCACGTTTGGAACTTCGGGTGAAAAAATTACTCCCTTGTAATTCAGATGACATAATTCTGTTTAACAATATCTTTGATCTGTGAAAGAGCGAGGGGTTATCATTATTATTACTGGTTTCAGTGGGCAACCTCCTCTTCGATAGAGGTTGCAATACCAGTGGTGAGTTTCGTCCCAAACTCCCTTTTGTAATTTATATTATTATTGTTAATTAATTAATTTTATTTTATTATTATTATTGCTTTTAATATAGTACCCAGGATTGACCATCACGTTCTGGTAAGTCCCTCAAAAAGACAATCTCGGGGTCCACCGTTGATACTAAGAAGGTACCCAAGTGTCCTACAAATTTCTAGATTGAACTATTGCAAAATAGTTCATGTGTAGAAGCTACACTGGAATTCAAAACTACGAAACCAGACAAGGCATGTGTTAAAACTGCATATTTACATGACACCGAGTTCTGAAAATCATGACTCTGTTCTGAAGACTAACTTTATCGTTCTTCCAAATCAGAATTACAGTTCCGGTTAAAGATTAAATCAAAACTGCCTGGAAAAGTTGCACTCCCAGTATTAACATAAAAATAAATCGAAACATCAATCGCGAATTTAGCAATTGATGTAAATTGTAACATTCCTAAGTGTTACTTGAAAGGCTCATATTATGAAAAGCTTGTTGCTAAGTGGAACGAAGAGTATGTTTCGTCTGAGAAAGCTGGCCACACCAAAAAATTTTTTCCTACTATTAAGCATAGATTGAACTCAGAATTATTTTTCTTCACAAACTTCCAAATTACACAATTTTTATCTGGCCATGGAAATTTTGCTAAATATCTATATAGGTTCAATCTTCGGACTAATGATTTGTGCGAGTGTTTTAAAAAGCAGCCACAAGATGTAGAGCATTTGCTTTTTAGTTGTCCTGCATTTAAAACTTCAAGAATGTGCCTAAAAAATGATTTGAGAAAATTAGGTGAAACATGGCCAGTGAAACTCAATGTTTTTGTAAAATCTAATCTGCTTTTCTACTCATTTGTCAAGTTCATAAAATCTTGTAATTTCAGTTAAATTGTTTTCCACTGTTTCTTTGTTAAATCAACTTACTTCTGTAAGCCCCGTGTTGTACTTATGTGGTGCACGGGGAGTTTGCTTTCGTTCAATAAAAAAAAATTAAAAAAAAAAACATCATTCGCGAGCTTGAATTCAATGTTCTAAAATCTGGTTATAGGATTCCAAAACTGTTGCCTCAAATACTAATGCAGAACAATTTAGAAAAGAAAAATGTCCTGAAGTTTTTGGATGCACTACGATTTTTTATGTAATAAATAATACAAACCCCAAACACTCGAAAATGGCTACAATTATCTAAAAAACTACAGGTCCAAAATTTTAATTTTTTTTTCTTCAAAACCTCATATATATTTAATTTATTCTAATCTTACCGATCAAATGTTTTAGTGCTATCCGCAATAAAATTATCCATTGAAAGTAGAACCTCGTCTGAGATTAAAAATACAAACGATCAGTACGTAAAGTAAAAATATACCAACTGCAAAAGATATCTAATTATCAATGCAGTGGCGTAGCAAATTCAGATAGGAAAATAAGTTTTCATTGAAAATACTTGTCTTAAATTACTTTAGACTTGCATTCGTCGCCATATTTGACATAACAAAACCAATCGTACTCAGAAGATTCATTCAGTGCGCGTATTTTTTCGGTGCTGGTGGACCATGGAACTAGTTTTGCCACTGTGGGAAAAAAAGCTACCACAAATCTCGGTGCAACCGGGTGATTGATTTCCGTTCAGGTACGAGCTATATGACGATTACAAACATACCGATTACTTTGAAAGTGAAATAATCAAGAGTCTTGGAATTAGGGACAAAATCTAGGGTCCTTTTAGCTAAACCCTCTGTGTAGCCTTCGTGTGAGTAGCAATGTACTCTGTGGTTAAACAATCCCAGAAAAGAGAGAGAAAGAGTGTGTTTTTAGTTAATGAAAACGAGCCACCGGAGACGAAGGTTTTACTTTCTGTTACCCAATACGGAAAACAAACGGGAAGCACGTTTTACCACAAAAAAACACTAGCGCCATCTACATTTAGCTTAAGGTACGTAAATAGATAGGCAGTCAGTGCGACGTTAAATAAAAGTCACACTGTAGCAGCACAACGGGCTGTACGAAATTAGTGACAATCCGGGATCAATCCCGAAAGGAAAGAACCCAGGAAAACACCTCGTAACTTTGAATCTTGGGCAGATGACGAGGACCACATCTGCGATGACACCCCACTTTCGAAGCTTCCACACCTCGCTTACTTCAGGAGGTTTGATGCCATGACATATTTAAAGTGCAACAGCCCCCACGTACACGACAGTCTTTGGTTGGAACGAGTTTCGAACTCGCAACCCTCCTGTTGCTAATGTGCTACTTTTTCAACCTTTTGCTTAAATGGAAAAGTTTCTCTTGTGGGTCAACAAGATCAGTAGTCATGCATTAGAAGATATATTAATCTTAGGTGGTGGTCAAAAGAACTCATTCATATATTTTGGTGGCAACTAATAAATCAAGAATTTTATTATTGTGTTATAACCAATCTGATGACGGTAAGAAAACTTTTACATCAGATTTAAATCAAAACATAAATACGATGAGTAGTTCCAAATTCGTATTTTAAAACGCATTTAAGTCATGCTGTCAATTATTACATTGATAATAAATAAAGACATAAATTGGCAAACAGATTCTTAGAAGAAAAATAAAAACGCATAAGAGAATGAACGAAAAGAAGAAAATTATGTCAAACAGTGAGATGACGATGTTACTATTCAATTAATTTGCATGAACTTTACGGAGTTTTCTGCTGGATTTAATGGAAGTGTCTAATGGCCGCTTCACACCAACAGAATCCGGGTCAATCTGAATCCCACAGAAACTGACTAACGTAGATTCGGGTGCATTGAAGCGGAATGCTACGAATTCAGGTATTGGGAAGTTCTTAAGACGAAACAATTTCTTACGAAAGAGACTCTCCCGAATCTTTGTTAGTCAGTTTCTACTGGATTTAGATTGTTTCGGATTGACCCGGATTCTGTTGGTGTGAAGCATTCCTAAGATTGCAGATACTCTTGAACTATAATACATAAAGCAAGGTGGCAGTGAAGTAACTTCCCCTATATAAGAGCTCCTAGTGACCGTAATTGTCAACGAATCGGAAAGAAACTTGAGATTTAGGAATTTCAAAGCATGTGCTCGAGAATTATGCAAAAAAAACAAAAATCAAGCTCTCACGGTTACGGGCACAGTTAGCAAATTTAGAAAAATTCAAAATACAACACCTACTTTTTTCGATGCAAAGTGGTCGGCACAGTGCAAAACTAAAAATGGCGGTGAAATTTTACCTTCAACTCTAAACACGACTGCGCAACAGCATTGTCAAACAAGATGAGTGTGAACGACAAAAGAGGAAAAAGGGAAAAAGCAGCAGTGATAATGCACGTAATCTGTATACAAGAATAATTCGTACTTCATTACCATGCAAAGAACAACTAGCCTTTACATGTTTTCAGATTAAAAGCATATAAGGAGACTCAGTGCCAAAAATTGCTCAGAATTCTGAATTTTTTATTTCCCAAATAGTTATACCAATTACTCAAAAACATATCTGTGGATTTGATCGGAATATTTGTTTCTTTCTTTAAGCTTTTTGTATACGGTGTCCTTTCAAGGGAGAAAATAAAGACTGGCGAAGAAAAATAACCTATAATAATATAAATAAATAATTAAAGCAATATAATAATATAAATAAATAATTAAAGCAATATAATAATATATATAAATAATAATTACTGTAACTGATATAACTTTTTTATCAATTCTCTAGATGTTTCTTCAACTTTTTTGTGCATGTTCTTGATTTTTAATTTTTTATGCAGAATCATGTCTGTGTTTACATTGGTTTCGGTTTTCTCGTCTGTTATTTAATATTGGTGTTCTCAAAGTTCAATATGCTACAAGAATAATTACAATATCACAATCAGAAAAACTAGAATGATATTCGGGGATAAGCAAAGTATTTCCAAATAACTCTCAAATATCAAATTCAAAATGATAAAAATGACTCAAGTAAAATGAGAGATAGATAAAGACGAAATATGGAAAATGTTATGGTGCAGAAAAGTTTAAATTAATATTCTTAATTGTTCGTATAAATATATATATATTACATTGAGATGTTTAGGGCCTGGTATAACAAACAATATACTTGTAAATCATTCCCATTAACAAACTTCAAACACCTTTTTATCCTACTTCATTTTTCCAATGTTTACGAAAATCAAACCATATAGGCTTTTTAAATATGTTTGAAATTACATGAATCTTGTGACTTTCTCTATTTATTCTAATAATAGTGTCCTTTTTGCAAAAAAAATTACTAAAAACAAAAATAAATACACAAGTCGTATTTTTTGGATAATTTTAGGTGATATATATAGATTTTATTTTTTATTCAAAACGAATTTTTCCAAAATTCGATAAAACAGACAAAATCAGCAGATTTAAAAAACAAAGTTTGTAAACATGATGAGAATTGTAGGAATTCGTTAAAATTTTTAAACTGACCCCTTGTTCTAATAAGCACATTTATTTTTATTCAAACACTTTTACAATTGATTTGCTGTAGATATTCAAATAAACTGCCGGTTAAGTGTTTTACATCAGTCATAAATTGGTCAAAAAGGAAACGATAAACAAGACAAATTATTCTAGTACCACCTAACTACCATAAGACCGCTTTACTATTTATGCATATTTTACCATTAATTTATCAACTTTGTGTTATATGAATACATTATTTACAATTGATACAGTAATAAACCTGCTGATGCCCTTTTGTCGGAACGAGATATAGACCAGACGAGAGGAACCAAATCTTGGACGAAAAACTTCGTCACATCACTTGGAGGGGTAAACAAGAAGTAGTTTATTAATGTGCTCCATCATTTGAAATTTCATTATACCTTCGTTACTGTAATTGTGTAAATATTTGTTTTATATTTTATTGTGTAGTGAGTGTTTTACAATTAAGTTAAATAAAAGAAGTGGAAACCCCGTAGAATGCAGTCAATGTCGTCAAAATCAACGGTATCAAAATATGGGTGGATGTACAGTGTTCCGATCGGCCTTTTTTGTAATTACAACCCTTACACAGTCTTCCGTAGAAGAATCAAAATTCAGATAGCTGCTGCTACAAGTTTTCCCCAATTCACTTAAATACATGTGTGACATAGAATGCCCGTTTTCAAAAAGTCATCCATATCAAAAAGTCATTCATGGTAAGTTACAACGAAAAAAAGATTTGCCACTTTGTGGGAGAAGATAAAAAATCATCTGTGAATTTAAGAGTTTTTATCTATCCTTCTTTATACTCGCAAAACATAAATATTTAACAGCACTGGGTAAGAATGTATAATCAGTTCGGAACAAAAACTCATTAAGCGACAAAAAGCGAATTTTACAGTACAGCATTTGAGCCTAACTTAGTAAAGTGTTTATAACGATAATCTGTCTATAGAGGAAATATGAAAGTAGAGTGAGGAGTGAGCAATGTAACCTCTTTATAGGTCAAAGATCATGTGACGACCAAAACTAGTAGTAACGTGACCTTTACACTACTTTCGAGGCTTCATCACCTTATCACTGGACGGGAGAAGACGACCATCCATCTATTCATCATCTGTTTGGTCTGCGCGACACAGTAGACTAAATATTTTACCACTTTTGTCAGCACTTTAGAAATTAGCATCTACCCACATCTACCTGTTATAAGATGCTATATCGCCATATCAGCCAGTCAAGTAAACGTTTCACAGAGCAGTCACTTGACTACTAGTTTACATGATGGTCACAGTTTTTGAAGCTCATCCCAATAGCAATGCTAAGTCTATTTATACTTCCCGTCTATGGGTCTGCCCCCCCCCATTAGGTCCCGCATTCAAATCCCGATTAGTAAGCTTATAGATGTCGGTGATTGGTCGCCCATGCTAAGAGTAACAGTGACTTATCCATTGTATGCTCCTTCACAAATAGCCGTAAGTTTTTCCCTTGTAGTGTCGAAGAGGTCGGTGGTCAGGCATTTGAAATAAAAGAATGCAATACATCTCTTTAAAGACTAAATATTAGTTTTTCGAGTTCAGAAACTAAGTGAAATAAGTTAGTTCAGAAAACAAAATAATAGAAGAGAGGTCAAAAAACAAAATTATAATCATTTGAGAGTATTAAAATTGTTTTAGAGATTACAATATGAAAATATATATCTTATCCTGAAAACAAACAGAAAAAGAATTTAGCATCTCTCAAAAACGTTTTCCTCCGTTTCTGCTCTAAGCCGACGGAATTGATTAATGATCCCAAAAAGGCTGTTCTTGTTTACATTTCTATTGGCACTCGGTTCAACTTGCTCCGGGTTCAAATCCCATTCAAGGTATAAACTTTCGTTGTTGTTAGGGTTCCCTTTCATGTCGTAGGTCCCGGTGGAAGAATTCGAGCACCAAAATATGACTGTGACAAACCAAAGCAAAGATTTCCATTCCATATAAAATTGATTTTACTCACAATTTAAAATAAATCAGGTTCCTGGTCAAAGGATTGCTCCAGATACTTCCATAGTTTGATTTTAAAAATATTTTACCTTGGGCCTCGAACTCAGAACTTGAATATTACATACATACATATTTCAAAAACATAGTTTCAAGATTTTACTGTTACAAATTATGTTACTACTGACATCCATCCTTTACCTTATTATGAAATAATTCATAATTTCATTTCTTATCATAGTTTCATTTCTAATAGAATAATTTCATTACAAATCAGTGCTCATATCAGAGTTAGGTCATGCGGGAAATCTTCCTGTTTTCATAAATAATTTATACAATTGAAAACAAGATAAAAGAAGGCAAAAAACCCAAAGTATACAAAATTCATTTTTTCTGATAAGGGATACATAATCCATGCTGCATATGGAAGTAAATTATCTCAAAGTGACAAAATAATCCTATTTTGTTTTTAGACTGAAAAGTAGTCATAGTCGAGTAGTTAGTAGTATCGAATAACATGGAAATTCTAAATTTGCTTTTCATGGAATCATTTCTATTTGGTATTTTTACACCTTCACCACAATTGATCCTCAATCATTAAATCTTCCAAACATAATATGTGAGGAATATTCCTTTTAATTTCAAAATGTGTCCCGAATTCCATTCTGATACAAAGTTTATCAAAACTTATTTAACTAAATTTTTCAGAAGCTACTTCAAGAAGCAAAAAGCAGAAAGAAAAGATCCATTTTGCCTTGCAATTCTATCAACAACTTCAAAATTTCAATCATATTTTTGAACAAATGCAGCATTTAAAATATCTCATATTTACCTAAGGCAAACAATTTTCTCGGAGAGAAAAATTCCGAATTTTTTAACAAATCTTGATCAAGCAATATTATTTCTACGCAACGAATTAAAAATACGGTGTAATGCATTGAATAAAAATTATTTTAATTCAGTTTAATTTAAAAAATATTAAATTTTTTAAATGCTGATCCTATTATTGAGTGGGTTCTTGATCGTGCGAATACGAATAATCATAAATTATAATTTCAAATATTTTTTACCTGTTTGTTTAAAAATAAATTTACTTTTCATATAAAAATGGTTGTAATTTTAATAAAATATTTCTTTAAAATTTGCAATACCATTAGCATTACCCAAACACTTACACATTTTCCTTTCTTCATGTGTTCAATATGTGTAAATTTTTTAATGCAAACGTAAACAAATTATCGAAAGGAAAATTCTTTTGACGCGAATACGTCTTTAAAATCGTAACCGGCATGAATGAAAGTCTAGTGTTACAAAAAGCCTTACAACTGTTTTGTTTTATGATTCAGAACTAGAAGAAACATCCAGAAGATAAATATAGTGTCGTGTAAACAACTACGCTACGATTATTATTGTACAACAATTGGGCACGAGGAGCATTTGGGGATAATTGAGTAGAATTTAAATAAATATAAAATTTCATATGATTTCAAAACTAGAAGAAACATCCAGAAGATAAAAACAGCGTCGTTAAGACAAAGGCTATCAGCATATGGAATAACCTTCGGACCAATTACGCAGGCGCTCTGAGCCGTGGAAGGGGTCTGCAATATGTCGAAATTTTATGGTGCTGGGCAAACCTTGGGCCAGTGTAACTTTGGATTGCGCAGAGTGAAGACTGCGTAAGTGGTATCATTCGAAAGCTACCAAACTACGCTACAATTAATATTGGACAACAATATCTCAACGTTAATTAATATTCAAACTGCCATTTTTATGATGCTTGTTGTCGACATACGTAAGTGACATGCTGAAAGCGCATTTCTCTAACATGCTAAATTATGTTACAAGTTACGAAATAGGTTATCAAAACATTCGTGTCCTCTGTATTTTTCTTACAGAAAACCCTCTAAATCGTATATAATAACCATAGCAACGAAGTGGCTTTTGTGATTTGGATATCACATTCAGTAAATATACATAAAAACCCTACATAAAACATTGAAAAATTAATCATTTATCGACTAATTAACTTATCAGATTTAAAATATTTTAAAGAAAATCCTCGGATTATTCTGCATGACTTACACATCATTCATCTCATTGAACTTGTCCTTTTTAGGTTCTGAGGAAACTACTTTTTTATTTGATTGCATAAACAAGTTTTTCATAAGAAAGCATCCAATAAGTAAAAAAATAATAACCTAATGCATGATAAAAGAACCATGGCAACAAAATATTTCCTTTTTTGCAGCTTTGTTGTCGTTAATGGGCATTTATTCGTCAAGTATTTAATCTAATTTAAATATTAATCTAAAAAGTTAATAATTAAACAGCTGATTCGTGTATCAAGTTGGGAATACACTTATTTATATAATTCACTTGATGTGTATTTAAATATATACCTACGTTTGAGATTTGTAACATCTCAAGTTGATGCAATTTAAGAAAATTGATTTGCTAAACAAAAGAAATGAAATTTAAACATATAAGGTTAATATGCCAGGTAAAATTCTGTTCATTATATACCTTAAAATAAATACATAACCGTTTCGATATAAAAATACAAAGGACTGTTACTTAAGTAGCTTTACCTTTTAGTCTTAACCATCAAGCTTTCAAAGTACAGGACAAAATATAAAAGCATTTGTCTTTTCTAGTGTTCTAGTGACTATTGCCGTCTAATAGAGGCACTTGTGCAAGAACAGTCATCTAAAAAACACATATTTTAAGCTCATCTGAATGCATTTCTGAAACGATTTCAACTGGGAAGAATAGCATCAGTCTGTTTGCTACTCAGATATAGCAATGCCATTTACAGAAGCAAAACTTCTAGAAGTTAAGCACGGGAAAGCAAATCTGAAACAATTGTCTCAATTCTCCCTTGATTGACTCCAAGCTTCATATAAAAGTTAGTTTATAGTTTAGAGTTTCGTGTGTGTGTATTTAAGCTTTAATAAAATAAAAACTACATTTAGGATTTATTTCAACTATTAAATCTCACTTCACAATCACTTTTTAGGAAATGAAAATTCTAAGGTGCTAAGATGAGGCAAATTAGATTCATTATGGAAGGTGACTATGATGCAAGCTTCTCATTGACGATTCAGCCCTCCAACCAGGTGATCTAGGGCAGCAGAGGACACTAGTTGACTCATTTTCCTAGAAGGACAGTTTACAGCTCTTGGAGAGTGATTGAAGGAGATAGACTGGTAGCTACAGCTTTTCCAAGGGTCTCCCAAAGATATTCGATTGGGTTGAGATCTGGGAAATACGATGGCCACTGTATCCAAATTATAACCTCAATATCTCAAGGTCCTATTTCTTAAGTTTTGAATTATATAAACGAGCGTTATCGTCCATGAAAGAAATCTGGGCCGACTGTTGCAGGATAATATCTCACATAAGATCCCAGGACTTGGTACCAATACCTTTCACCCTCACATTTCCGCCTGTGAACACGTTCAATTCGGTATGGCAACCCAATGGAAATCTAGCCCATATCTTCACGCTATCATGACTATTTAAATGTAATTTAACGACGTTACTGAACTGGCTGCGTGTTTGTGATGGGCTGGTCAGAAAACCTCAGGAGTTTATTATCTTACTCTAGGTCTAATCTTGCTGTCATTTGTAAAGAAAATATTCAACCATTGTGCTTGGGTCATGTCACATGCTAAGTACATCACTGTAATTAAGTTAGTTTGTTCAAATATGGCCCCATAAAACCTAACCAATCCTTGTTACATGTCCTGAACTTACCCAGGGTGTATTTCTCTCTTCGTATAAATAAACCTTTCCTTGTGTGTGTATCCAATACTTAACTTAATGTGTCTTGTGTTTGGCACATCGTGACCAAATATGGCCCATGAAACCCCACCCAACCAATCAAATGTCTCAATTCACAGCTGCTCCCAATCATTCTGTCAGTTATTTTTCAAGACAATTAATCCTCTGATGAGTCCACACTCATGTATACATTCAGTAACCTACAGTCTTCCCTGCATGACTTCTAACCAGATTTTACCTCTTTGACCAATACAATGTTTCCCGGGATTCTTTCAACCAATAGATGCGGTTATGCATATCATTACATATGGGATAATCACACAGGTTTCAGTCATGAAAATGGCATTCATTATTCTTTATTGATCAAAACCTTTTTTGTACTTAAACTAGCTTCCCTTCAAGTAATCCAATCGTAAATTTGTGACAGTCTTTTTATACAAAAAGATCTCAAATCAAGTCGTCACATATGGAATATCTCAATGTGATCAGGGATCTTGATATTAGCTTTTTGTATAGAAAAATGGCAGATATACCCAAAAATTTGGGTAAGCTTACTTGAAGGGAAGATTGTTTGTCCCAAAAAGTTTTTGATTAACCTTCTGAGGAATTCTCACACATACGTATATTCATTCTGCAACTTTCAGTATTCCCTACATGACTTCTAACTAGTTTCGGCCTTCATGACCACTACAATTCTTTCTAGGAATCTTTTAGACAATAGATATGGTTAGTCAGTAATTATCTGTATTGTGAAGGAAAACAATGCTATACTACTCACAAATCATCTGAATCTCAGAAGGTTAAAGGTAAACCACAATCCATCCCATAATACCCCTTGCATGTCACACCAAAACGAACCGAATCAGAAATTACCCCATTGAGGGGTTCACACGCATGATTCCACCTTGCATCCTGTGCAGTCTTCTAATCAGTTTTAACATTCTTGAACAATAAAGTCTTTCCAAACGATTATATTCTAAGGACTTGTAGAATCTTTATAAAGGATTCTTTTCTAAGCCGATAGAATCCTCTCAAATGATACAATTCTGAGCGAAAGACCACTACAATCCTTCCAAAGAATTCTCTTCTAGGAAATGACCAATAAAATTCTTTCAAAGGATTCTATTCTAAGAAATACACCGATGGAATCATTTCAAATTATTGTATTCTGAGGAAAAGCTCACTATAACCCGTCCAGGGAATCCTGTTCTAAGGAACGTTGAATCATTTCAAATGATTTTATTCAGAGACCACTTTAATCCTTTCAAAGTTCCAAGGAAAGGTCCAATAGAATTCTTCCAAAGGATTCTATTGGACCTTTTCTTACAATAGAATCCTTCCAAAGGATTCTATTGTAAGAAAAGACCAATCAAATCGTTCCAAAGGATGCTATTCTAAGAAATTACCAATAAAATTCTTCCGAAGATTCTATTCTAAGAAATACACCGATGGACTCATTTCAAATTATTGCATTCTGAGGAAAAGTTCACTATAATCCTTTCAGGGAATATTATTCTAAGGAATGTTGAATCATTTCAAATGATTCTATTCTGAGGAGACCACTTTAATCCTTTCAAAGGATTCTATTCAAAGGAAAGGTCCAATGGATCTTTCTACAGGATGAAAATTATTTTGATTGTCAGTCCTCTGAGGGTTTCCATATGCATATATCCGTTCTACAACCTGTAGTCTTCCCCTGCATGATTTCTAACCAGTTTTAGCCTTTGGGCCAATACAATATGTCCTAGGATTCATCCAACCAATGGATGTGGTTATTTAGTCGAGATTTTTCTTAAAGCTACTACACTACTCGAAGTTTTGGTGATACTCGGAGGGTTAACGATTTTCTCAAGTGCAGTCCAAACCTCAATTTATACACGTCCCCCTTCCCTCTGAGCCGGACTCTGCGAGGAGCGAGGCTGGGAGTGAAGGCAGCGGGCGAGACGGGTGTCAGGTGCCCCTACGACAGTATGATGGATGAGGGGGCCTCTTCAATGGGCCCCTTCTTCCATCACCCTGAGTCGCTCACCCGTGACTGGCCAAAGCACTTCCTGGGCCTGTCAAAACATACACTGCCCCGAAATCCCTAAGATTTTTTCCCTTCCCTGGATCGTCCATTTATTTTATTTATTTTTTGCCACCCTGATCCTGTGCATTCTCACTCGCTGCTATCTCACACTCGAGTTCTGAGAGGGAAGGAGAAAAGCAAAAAACTCAGCATCTCGTGGAGGGAATTTCTTGTAGATTTTAACTCACAGTCCGGTGAATCCTCTCCGTGTGACTGCTGGTCATCAGCGATCTAGGTACTGAGAAACGAACATTTGATTTACTGGAAAAGAGAAGTTTGCTTGAATCAATACATTTCTTGCTCTCTAATATGTTCTTAACAATTTTTAAGCATCTAGTGGAGGGAATTTCTTGTAGATTTTCAATCCTTGTTCGATGAATCCTCTCCATGTGACTACTGGTTATTAGTTTTCCAGGTACTTGGAAACGGGTATTTGGCTTACTGAGAAAAACAGAAGTTTGAGTTAATACATTTCATGGCTGCTCTCTATGTTCTTAGCAATCTTTAAACATCAAGTAAATCCTCTAACAATCAAGTAAATCCTCTCCGTGTGACTCCTCGTCAACAGTGGTTTAGGTACTGGGAAACGAACATTTGATTTACTAGAAAAAAAGGATTTTTTAATTAATACGTTTCATGCTCACTAATACTTTCTAAAGAACATTTAAACAACTACTCGAGGGAATTTCTTGCAGAGTTTCACTAATAATCCTATGAACCCTCTCCGTGTGTCTGTTCGTCGTCAATGGTCTAGGCACTAGGAAACGAACATTTGATTTACTGGAAAAGAGAAGTTTGTTTAAATTAATACATTTAATGCTCTCTAATATGTTCTTAGCAATCTTTAAGCATCTCGTAGAGAGAATTTATGCAGAGTTTCACTAACAGTCCGGTGAATCCTCTCCGTGTGTCTGCAGGTCATCAGGGGGTCTAAGCACTGGGAAACGAACATTTGATTTACTTAAAAAGAAGACTTTTTTAATTAATTCGTTTCATGCTCTATACTACTCTTAACAATCTTTAAACGTCTCGTGGAGGAAATTTCTTGTAGATTTTCACTCTGTCCGCTGAATCCTCTCCACGTGGCTGTTGCTACAGGTACTTGGAAACGGGCATTTGATTTACTGGAAGAGAGACGTTCGTTTGAATGAAGTTTTATGATCAAATATGTTCTTAACAATCTTTAAAATGTTCGGTTCCGAAAATCATATTTCAATTTTTTAATCTCTGAGCTTGAGATTTTCGAGTGGTGTAGAGCTGCCTTTCCCCCACAACACACATAATTACGAAATAACCACATCTATTGGTTGGTACAATTCTGGAAAAGATTCTATTGATGCTGAAGGTCAAAACTGGTTCGAAGTTACTCGGTAAACTACTCGGTAAACTCAGTACGAATATCGATCAAGACGATCAACACTGGTAAGAAATCAAGGAGGGAAGACTGCAGCTTTCACAATGGATATGTGCGTGTAAACACTTCAATGAGTTAATTATATAATATGCAGGGTATTTAAAAACTTCCAGTACAAACATTAAGGGGACGTACGAAACACAAAGCAACTGTATTCGCATAGGGATGGCCGTCCAAAAGTGCCTCTTGAATTTGCTAGAAGGCACTTATCTGCAGCACGGGGGTTTATCTGTATCCATACTTCGCAATCCAGGAGCCGACGTTGTCAGTCCTACATTACTGTTAGTGGTCGCAACTTGGAGTATGGACTGTGAAACTGTAAGTGTCTAACTGTATAATTAGGGCTATTAAAAATGTCATTCACATACTTGCTGTCTTTTATTTCTTCACCTTGGTGCTACCTATTACATCACATACGGGTGATACTTTTGAACATAAGTATTATGTTCCTGGTAATTAACCTGGGATATTTCCCTTGGGAAATTCATGTTTCTTACCTCCACTCAAAATTTTTCTAGGAAATTTTGAAACACTCTGTCTATATTGCCTTTCTAAGGAAAGTAATTGTGAAATGAAAAACTTAATACCTTTAAGTATCTTATTAGGGTTTATTTATGTATAAAGATATTTTTCGATCGTTTTCATATACTTGCTATTTTTCTCTTTCAAATAATGATATTAGTATCGTTTCGAAAACTAATTCAATGAATTTAACCTATTCTTTATTTGTTTGCCCACATTTGGGTACAACATATTCCCTCATGACACATAATTCGTATTGATTTATTTTTTCAGTTGCCAGCAATCTTTCACTTGTTCAAATTTCTCGTTTTTCTCATTTCCCGATAATAAGAATTAATGTGATATATTTTTATAAATTTTACTCTGTCTAGCAACTCTTTTCTTTTTAGGTAGTGATGCAAAGCATGTAGAATGAAAGCGCATCTATAAAGTATATAGATTAGGTAGCAATTGCGCGACGTAGGTAACCAGGTTTTCAAAAATCACATATCAAATCTTTATTACATAAAATCTAAAAAATCTTCTTTGACTGACTTTCACCGATCTTTTTTAGAAGACTCGAAACCATGAATAAAAAGATCCATAGTAGTTCAGGAATCTGAAATATTTTCAGTAACAAATGCGTTAACAGATTTTTAAAGTTTTAAAACTGTAAAGTTGTTTAATTGTTGGAATTAGACTACTTTTTTAATTTAAATTTCTGTCAAATATGAAACAATTGGAATAAATATTTGCAAAAAGTCCATTTCCTCCAAAAATTTGTTTAAAATCAAAGTAATCTTATCTTATTTCTAAATTTAATTTTTTGAATTAGATCAAAAGAGAATTTAAAAAAGGTGATTATAATTTCGAAGCATTCGATGTGATATAATTTATTTAGTTCTTTATATAAACCCAAAAATAACTTTGCAATATAATTTCTTACTAGAAGAGAAATTCGAAAATGAAGATAAACAATTATACGAAATAGAAACTGTGTAAATGTATATTTTGCTGCATTAGCAACAGTACAGGAAAAATGAAACGTGGTAGCTTAATTGAATTTTGTTCATCTGATCTGTTAACTCTGTAAATATATTTTCACTACATGCTTTGTATTACTACTGGAAAAAGAATAAGTGGTTGTCGACTCGAGTTAAATATTTTGTCCTGTATAAACTTTGCAAATGTGCTTTTACTACGTAGTTCATAATGTTACAGAAAAAACAAAATAGTAACTTTATTCACTAACAAAAATTTCTGTATAAGTGTTTTCACTACGTAATCAAAATTGTTACAGTAAAAGCAAAATGTTAAGTTTATCACCGATCTAAAAACTCTGTATATGTGTTTTCACTACTAGCGTATCTTCACTACAGAAAAAGCAAACACGTTGATAGAATTACGGAAGGAAATTTTTACATAATTTAAATACTACAATAGGTAAAATTTTTACATCACGTTTTGGACAGTACAAAAGCTAAATTACAATATAATTATACATAAAAAAATTTTTAAACATTAATCATAGTTTGAAGTCAAACTTAATTACCTTTTGTTATCTAGAAAGTCATAAAACTTTCGAAAACATCACTCTAAAATGTCCTAAAAAATCCTGTACTGACAAAATATTTTTTAATTCATAACAATATTTTCGACTTTTCGTTTGATTTACCTATTCGACTTCGAAGTATTTAAATTTTAATTACCTGTACTATATGTCTTACAAGTTTAATGTACCACCCGCATATGTACTATGTTACCTATGAATAATATATAATAGTAAACAAATGTATCTAAATACATTTTATTTTTATAGTTTATATCAGTTTCTACAGCTTCTTGAACCAAAACTTTGATTTGGTGGACATTATTTGAATTCTTATTTTTTATCATTACTCTACGGTCATTTTTCATTACACACGAATTAACGAAATTGCAATGAAAAATGTAGTAGTAACACAAGAATGTAAATTCTAACTGCGATACTTTACTATTATATGAAGACCTGTGTTCAAAGGTGTGAATGCAACGCTTCTAGTCAGAATGCATAGAATTCAAATGTACTTATTTTTAAACAACTAGACTGAATGACGACATTTGAAATGAACTTTAGATTCAATTATTTAAGCGTAACTACTAAAACAGTTACTCTACGTAAAGGACTACCCATACAATTTGTGGAATATCTTTCCGTTATAAAACCAGAAACATATCGATCGATACTAGAGGGTTTCTCTGTAAGCTAACAAAGAGGGCGCTAGTTTTCAGTATAATCTGTTTTCTAATTTATAGCGCAACTTGGAATAATACTCGAATGTAATTTTAGATAGTCGTTTATGTTAAAAATGAATGCCAAGCAATGTCCAAACGGCGATCAATCAAATTAGTTCTTAACACGAAGAATTTTTTCTTCCCAAAAAGTTTGTTTTTGCACACTGTGTAACTATAATATACCACCATACAATGCAACAGTTGATTGATTTTACTCGAAGAACCACAAAAATCTAACACAAAAAACGACGAATAAGGCGTATGATAGATTTTTTCCGTTAAGCTGAATGTAGATGGTAGTAGTGTTTTCGTGGTGGAACGTGCTTTCTTCTACGTATTCTGGACGTGACGTCACTTGGAATGATTTTCGGGTGCGATTTCATCACGTAGCCAATAGAAATTCCAAAGAATTAATTTATATATGATAATTAGTTTTGATGCCAATTAGATTAATACTCAAAGCGTCACGAGATTTCGGAATAGCATAATGTTTCTTTTACCCTGCAACCAAAATAATGACTAAATAACCGCATCTACTGATTGGAAGAACCCTAGAAAAGATTATATTTGTCAGGAGGATAAAAACAGTTTAGAGGTCATGCAGGAAAGACTGCAGGTTGTAGAACGGATGAGTGTGATGAGTGAACCCCTTAGTTAATGTCAAATGTGTCCTTAGTTAATGAGTTAAATGTCAAATGTCGCCAAAAAAACCGATTAGTTCCTCCTTAAGGTAAACCCCGATCTTCATAATGCGAGAGTATTTGGGTAACAGGTAGTAAAATCTCAGTCTTACGTCAGGTTTGTTTGTACACACTGAAAATCCCTCATTCCAAAGATAATTTTATTAAATTTTGTTTCTTAACATAAACGCTATACTTTTGAGCCTCACGCATGGCGTTTGATGCTATCGGTCTTGTCGAAGCAGAGTGGTCTTGTTTTCACTACTCAACAACCCCCATGAAATTTACATTTGTGCACGACCCCAAAATTTTTAAAGAAAAACTGGAGACCGGAGTTGGGTCAGCGTAGTCACCTGATTTACCTGGTGACGGCCTGGGACCGGCCTAAGATTGCGCGTCCACTGCAAGCCAGGCCAAAAGCTGTGGAAGGCAATTCCTTATGTTAACGAGTCAGGGGATTGGGGACGAACTGTTGATCGCCGCCAGATGGAGTGGCAGTAGGGGTAGAGGCGAACTTCTACAGTGTGGGAGTTATGAAAAGCAGGGGATGAAGGGAAGTGAAATGGGGAGCTTGCCCTGTGTGGCCAGGAGATGACCGCATACTCATATGCAATAAAGTCGTTCGGAAAAAAGGAGAGGGGAGGGAAGGGGCGAAATCTGACGCTTCGTGCTTGACTGCTTCCTGGGGTAAATCTCGAAATTCCCTGAGTTTTACAACCTTCTTCTGCCCGGCGCAATAAATTTATGGTATTTTATTTCGGCTTCCCAGTCTGTGAGATTCTCCATCCCTTGCAGGAAGCCGGGTTGGATCGAGGTTGTGTGGAAAGATGATCTGGAATACGTTGTCTGTGTTGAGACTAGATAAAGATGAATTGTGTGCTTGAATTGCATTATGGTTTGGAAGGCGTGAGCTTTGTCTTTCTTTTTGGTCGAAAGGAGACGCTGGTCGAACTGTGATTGCAAGATGAGATAAATAAAAATTCTATTTGCTGAGAGATTGTTAGAATTAAATGCATGAGTTTCCATTATCCAGCAAAATTTATTTCGATTATCTCTTTCAGCGTTGTGAGATTTCCGAATCTAGTATTAATTTTGCCTACAGAACACTTAATGTCTAAATAGCTACAACCCTTAGAAATATTCTATATTTCCTTTCCTTAAAAAAGAATCCTCTGGAAAGATTCTATTATTTATTTTTTGGGGATATAATCCTTTGGAAAGATTCTGTATTTCATTTCCTTATAATAGAATCCATTGGAAAGATTCTGTCGGTCCTTTCCTTTGAATAGAATCTTTGGAATATTCTACTGCTCCTTTCCTTGGAATATAATCCTTTGGAATGTTTCTAATTGTCAAGAAATCAAAATTGGTTAGAAGACTGCAAGTTGTAAGGTGATGTGTGTTGGAACTACTCATAGGTTTGAAATGTTTTTTTTTTCGTTTCAACATTTGATTTCATATCAGTAGATGTGGTGATTAAATTATCAGTAGATTGTGGATGTTAACCTGTTCAAACATAATTTGATGATGATTTCTTTCCAAAATAACAAAGGACGCATGAAGAGGGTAAATAAAAAAATTAAATAATTACATTCTTGTCTTAATGTGTAGTAGTGTTTTAGGCTTTATCCCGAAAACAATCACGAATATCGGGAAATATCCTCGAATGTTACTGCTTGGTCAAATATAGACATTGTGCCATAAAAAATATAGACATTGTGCCAACGATATATCTTCATCAAGATATGTAATTTTGCTAATGACGAGATACCACGTCATCAAGATCTGACCAATTTTGCTAATGACAAGAGATATCTCGTCATGAAGATATTGCCGATTTTTTAATAACGAGATCACGATCTGGTCAATTCTTTTCTAATGACGATATATCTCGTCCTTCAAGATCTGGTCAGTTTAGCTAATGATGCCACCCTCTTCAAGGCAACCACTAGAAGGGTCAACGTTAGATAATGTTTCTTGAGAATATTGTATACAAATAATGCATCCTATTAATTTTAATTAAAGGTTTTACGTTTCGTACGACTAAGTTCATGAATAACTCATGTCCAACAGAGCTAAAAAGGAATCCGGATATCAATCTTATTACATCTGAGTGTCCAAATTGGAAAATTTACTTGAAATCTATATTAACCTAATCGAAGAAAAGGCGATTAAAAAGAAAACAGAAACCCAAAGAAAACCGAAACAACAATTTAAGCTACTGAGCCCCTGCGCAACAAAGGGCGGGTGAAAAAAAGGAACGAAATCCTTGAAACCTAAAGGAATCCAGACTAACAAATCCCCGTTGAGGACTGAAGAGGGCGAACGAGCGTCGCACCGTATTGATCCTTCAACCCTAATAAGTTCCCTTTCGCAATATGCACGACACAAGCCCCGAAAAATTTTTCCCTCCTCACACGCGAAATTAACGGAAAGTCACGTCTCCCACCATCCTCCCGGAAAGCCGCGCATGCGCACATCCCCTCTTCAACCCTTTCCTTTTATTTTCCAAGGGAATGGTGGATATATTTTTTCCCTCCTCCTATTCCTCCAGGATTTTTCGCCAAGCTGGAAACCGGGCAGATTAATGTCCAATCAAGAAGACAGATGATGTTGGATAAAGGAACCACTGCACCAAGAATCTGTCCCAGAGACGGAAAAGATGCTTCCGAAAGAGGAGAAGGGGGCAGGCGTGAAGGGGGGCCCCCTCCCGGGCCATTAGCGGGGCTCACTCGGCATAAGAACATGGGGGTTATGCTCGGGGATCGCCGAGGCAGAACGGAGATGGGGGGCAGGCTAAAAGGCCAGCAGCAATTGACATATGCAGATGACGCAGTGTGGCGCCGACGTGCTTTTTGCGGTTGGAATGCAATCAAGGGGCCATCATTGGGCCCTCCCCCCAAAGTTTTCTTCTTTGCCATCGCCCCCGCTTCGGTAAAGACCTTGATACTCTCGGGGGAGCAATGGAATGAGGAGTGGAGGGGTAATATTTAAATTTCCCCCGACGATTTGTTTTTTGGGGAAAGAAAGAAACGTTGGGTTGTTTTCGTTTTTGTCTTATGCTTTCAAGGGCAGGCTTATTGTTTGGTCTACGGGAATTGATGCACAGCTGTTTGGGAACGCGGAGAGAAAACGAATACCAGCAGAAATTGTGAATTCAGGAGGATTTTACAACAAAACCTCAGTTCTCATTTCTCGTAGAAATGTGTTTGCTGCAAGCTTAATATAGTAGTAGTTTGAGTTTCATAAGTTAATCTTTATCAGTCACGCATCTTTTCAAAGCATATTCGGTTTAATCCGTGTTGTTCTCAGCGTACGCTATACTTTTTAAAAATTCTCGTTTGATTGTCATGGATTGTACTTAACAATTTAATTGACTTCACCAGATGAGATCAGAACAAAACATAATTAGAAAGTAATTCTTTTCTGATTTATTCTATCTTTGTTTTGGATCTTTTCGTTGTATTCTATTTCGTAACAAAACAGCTCATTACTCACTTCCCGTACAAATATGTTTGTTGCAAGTTTAATATAGAAGTCTCATTGAACTATAGTTGCATAAATTAATCTGTCTCATCAGATAAATTCATAAGCTGCTTTTAGTGAGTTTCATGTGTCGTTTTCAGTGCAAGTGATGCATTTTTAAAGCTCTCGTTTCATTGTTATGAATTGTACTTCAAGGCTTAATTGCCTTAATTATATGAAACCAGAATAAAAGTTTATTAGATAATTTTCTTCAGTTTATTCTACCATTTATTTTGGATTTTATGGTTCTATCTAATTTATTCCTTGTAACTGAAAAACGAACGTTCGATAAAATATTTATTATTGTTATGTAAAGGGTCAAATGGTGGAGACTGCGACTCAAAGTTCCTTTGTAGAATGCATTTCTGTTTTATACGTAATTTTCAAAACGGCACTTTTCATTTTTATAGATTCGTATTCACCATGTATGTATTTGAAACTGAACAAAAGAGTAGCCCATTTTCTCAAAAATATTTATTTTTAGTTCCTTTGTAAATATAACGTGCATTTCAAAATTAATTATTTTCTTCATAAAAACCGTACCTTTGTACAAGGTGCATATTTGAACATAATGTGTCCTTTAGTCTTCAT
Organism: Meta bourneti; assembly: GCA_933210815.1. Lineage (NCBI taxonomy): Eukaryota > Metazoa > Arthropoda > Arachnida > Araneae > Tetragnathidae > Meta > Meta bourneti. The sequence continues at coordinate 75,921,148 of OW119929.1, read as the reverse complement.
AAGATGAAATTTGGTTACGGGAAGCTCTTAATGAATTTTATGTTGGATTATGATAAACGGATAAATATAGCACATTTTGTACACTTCGAAACGTTAAATGGATCATTCAGGTATAGTCGGTCAAAAAAGTTTAGTGTTTCAACTTAGTGTTTCAAACTTAGGGGCACAAAATTTTATTTAATTCTTTTCAGTAGATTTTGAGATACAGTCCTTTATTCAAAACTGTATCATTTTTACTTGTTTGGGGGGCTGTCCTAAAATGGAATTTTGGATTTATTTGGTGAAAATGTTTTCTCCATACTTGAAGTCAACTTAACTTGGACATACACAATGCACGTTAATAGATCTATATAAAATCTCACGATCTACATAAGTGGTACACTCTGATTTGCTACGAGTGGAATTACTCAATGATACACCAAACGCGCAAAAGCATCCTAGAGAGAGAATTAATTTTAAAATTTTAAAGCCGTATTTGGGGTATAATTATTTCTTAAATGTGCTAATTAGTCACTCTATTATATTATTTTTGAATAAAAAACAGAATTTTATGAAACATAACGACTACATCATATAGTGTTACGACTTCGCGAGTAGAACATATCAAGATGGAACTGAGCATTTGGGATTGTTATTTGGCTATCATTAATTATACAAATCTAGTTAATTTTAAATATATAAAGTCCGAACATCTTTTTGCATTCTTAATTTTTCATTGAAATGGACACTCGTTTTAATGATGTTTACTCGATTTAATGAGGACTAGTTTAAACCTAAAGGTCTAAGAAACTGAAGAATCAAATGCAGACTGGGAAATATACTAAAACATACTATGCGTGGTCAGGATTTAAAATAATTCTAGATATCGAGATGGACCCCGAATGGATTTCAGGCAGTTATGGTCTGATTTGAACACAAATTTATATTTAGCGTAATTTTGATATGGGAAATGTTTTAACGGCATTAAAATTGTGCGTTATTTGAAATTTTGTAAATAATTTCTAAATAAATATGAAGACGAACTCTTATGTAAATAAAATGCACATCTATAAGTACTAGGCATTATTCAAAGTCTGCTGATACTTTTCGTTTGACTGTGACGGATATGATTGTTTTAGGTTACTTTTTCCTTTTGTTTAGCTTTACTGGAAGCGAATATTTTACCTCAAGTATAAGTGGTTGTTTTCTTAACTGAACCTAGATTTAATAACTTGATACATTTCTAGAATAAAATACTAGAATGTAAGGAAAAGTATTGATTTTAAATAAAGTATATCGTAAAAATGTGAAAAGTTAAAAAATTCTATTGTAATAAAATCATTTGTTTTCATTCCATTGTAAATAAAACTTTCTCTTAACATAAATTATGAAATATTTTGTTGAAAGTTGTAGTTACAAGGTGGTAGACCATATACTCTGTTGAACAATAGAAATTAAAATAAAAAATTTACAAAGTAATGTAAACTGATGACGAGTCAGCTAATGGTATTTAGAGGTTTAATACAGAAAGTTGAGAGCTGGAATGTCTTCGAATCATAGTTCACTTATGGAGATTAAAAGTGAAACAACAAAGGGGGAATTTTATAGTCATAAGGCAAATAATAAAAATTATATACGCGCGCGTATTTATAAATATCTATATCCCATTTCAGAAAGTACAGTGAAGTATTTAACTCTTAGGGGTTCATAATACTACATCCGTCCCTCAACCTGAAGTCTAACCTGCATGACTTCTAGCTAGCTTTGACTATGACTAGCTTTGACATTTCATGAACAATAGAATCTTTCTGAGGATTCTTTCAATCAATGGATTTGCTTAATTCGTCATTGTGTGTCATGTAGGATAAAAAGCGATATTACACTCCTCGGAAATCTTGTAATGCTGAGGGTTAATTAATGTAGTTAAAGCGTCTATGCAAACTTTATTGCAGAAAATGTGCAGTATTCAGCAGCAAAAACATCCTTGGTGAGATTACATGACATCAATCTGAAAACGAAACTGTAATTAAATATCAGCATTAGGGTAAATTAGAACATTAAATTTCAAACAGTCAATGGTAGATCCTATTCTCAAAACAAAAATAAGGCACTTCACTCTATTTCTTCTAAAGAGAAAGCATCTTATCTAAAGATATTTACACAAAAGAGACCCACTTGCATGGAACCATCCCCACCAAAGACAAATATGACACGCAACAATACTCTTCGAATAATTAAAAAATCTCGCATTCTCGGACTCGTAAAAGCCGATGCCATCAGAGAAGCATAAAAAAGACTAAACACACACGAAGAGTCACTATCTGATCTCACGCAGGAGGCATTATTTAATCGGGGTGTATTATTTTAACGATGCCTCCCCGCCTTAAAAAATAACCCCTCTCCTTCCTCCCATCGGGGGCCGAAATCGGCTGCCACCCCCAGAGTCCTCGTGCCACTCTGCCTCCAAACCCCTTCGCTCCATCCAATTCCTTCGCTAATCAAGCCGCCCTAGTGGCGAGAGAACGAACAGCGGCTTCCTTCCTTCGCTTCCTGTCATCCGAGGCGGTGGCAGTTGACGTCGAGAAGATGGCGGTGGCAACGAGGGTGGCGGGGGGGGGGGGGTGCTCAGGAATCCAAAAAGACGGGTGCGGAGGCGGGGGAGGGGTGCGGAGGAAAACAAGTGGTCTTGCCTTCTGTGGCTGTTAATGAACACCGGGGTAGGGAGGGAAGGAGTGGGGAAGGGTTGAGGAGGTCAAAGACGTTAATATCGTCGGGCTCTTTAAGCACGCGGGGTGTGTTGCCACTGCCTCCCCTGTTTTGATCTCCTTCTTCCACCCCCAGTAAAGTGGGTACGAAACCAAACCACTCGTTTAATTGATGACAGTTAAACGAGCTCGTTTCCAGACCCCCCTTTTGATGCCGTGTGAGGAAAAAATGAGTGCGGTTCTCGTAAAAAATTATGGTGTGGGGTCGCACGTGGGTGTGTGGTTGAGGTGGCTGTTAAGGGTTGAGACAGAGGTTGGGGTTGTGAGACATTGTGGTGAGTTGGGGAATAGGGTATCGGTGTCTGTTGATCCTGACTTTTACACTGAGCGTTTCATACCAACCCCCCTCAAATCCGTTCTAAACCAGCAGTCTTCCCTGGGTAACTTCTCACCAGTTTTGGCCTCCTTGACCAATAGAATCTTTTCCTAGGATTCTTCCAACGAATGGATGTGGTTATTTGGTCATTCTGCGTGTTGTGGGGGGAACAAAACTGCACTCCTTGGAATTCTCGTGACGCTTAGAGGATTAAAAGTCAGACCCGAAAAAAAGATCTAAATTAAAATATTTCGAAACGGAAAAAATATTCATGGATAATTTTCTACTAATTCACAATGTGAATTTAGGTGGGAGTAATTTTTATAATTGTTATCCCCCTCGAAACATATTTACTGACATATCTTACATGAAAATTGAAAATTTTGAATGATTTAGTCCACTTTGCACCAGAGGCTTTTAGAATGGTATCGAAAATCATTTCAGTGATGAATATCAGTACGTAATTGCAACTTTTTAGGATTAATATTAAATTGTTTAGAATTTTTTCTGAATCCCATGTATAAATAATGATATAAAAATTCTGATATGGATAAGAAAAAAATGCATGCAAAAATCTTGCAATTACCTATCGTACGAGAAGTAATTTAATAAACATTTCTTAAAATATTTGTTGCAAACTTTGAAATGAATGTTGAGCTGAAATTAGTGAATAAATTAATTGGTTAACTTAAGCGTGAAATAATTAAGTATCTATATGAAAAAGTATGTTACAATTCCTGATTAATTTTTCTTGAAGTTATTTTGTGTCCCCTTTTTTATTAAATGAATAAATTACGGCATTATTAGGTTTTGATGTAAAGATATTAATTTCTAATATTGGAATTTTCTTCATTCTATTGAAGGAAGTAAAAGTTGAGGTGTTGATGTTTCACTGTGTAGTGATGCAACTGCTTTAACATAAATTAGTTTTTCCGCTGAGTTACACTAAAGTATAAAAGCAGAATCTACCACCTGCTATTCTTTTAGGGGAGTTTTTAACGTCCCATAATTTGTGAATACGTAACAAATGCATTTTCCAAGTTATTAGGCGACTTGTAAAAGTTATTTCACCCATATGGATAATCTATTTATGTAAAGGTGTTTAGTCAAAAACTAACAGTTGCGTAAACTTTCCAAGTGACTATTTTTTCAGTAAAAATGTTTGTTTTTTATTATTATGTTCTTAGAAATACATTGTTTAAAAATATTTTCTTCATAAAAGTACTTAAAAAATCAAAACATCTTTCTATGTATTGATGGAAGGTTGATTTTAATTAAGCATCACACAATTAAAAGTTCAAGCATCTTTCACAATTTCATTATTACGTAAAGGGATGAATTACAACAAATTTCAAAAGACTCAAATTTAAATTACAAATCTAGTAAAAAATATATAATTTAAATTACAATTTTATTTAATTAGAAGAGATTGAGTAAATTAGCATGATGAAAATGGCTTTTTACCTTTAGAAATTACTTGTAATCTAAATTTTAAATAAATATAATTTAAGGAGAGAGCTGCAGTTTATACTGAAACTATATCATTATTTTAACCTGAAACTACTACGGTTGAAGACACTATTATTCTTTAAAGCAATCAAATTACGTTTAAACACGTAAACACTGATCATCTGCTAATCACCACATCTACTGACATGAAATCAAATGTTGAAATCATGTAAGAAGGCAGTTGAATAGAAGCAGACAGCAGGTTATTTGCGACGGTTCAGGATCAATTCCTAAGGGAAAGATCCAAGGACCACCACCTCTTAATTTTGTACCACGGTCAGATGAGGAGGTCAACACCTGAACTGGCACCACACTCCCAGAACTTCCACACCACGCAGCGTGAAGACATTTGAGGCCACGACAGATTAAACATGCACCATCCCTCACTTACAAGACAACCTTTTGGTTGAAACAAGTTTCGAATTCATAGCCCTCCAGTTGCTAATCCGAGACTCTACCAACTGGAGTACAATGACCCTATTACTTTCGAGGCACACAAGAACACATTAAGACAAGAGTATAATTTTTTCAATTTTTCTCTGCACGCGTCCTATGTTATTTTCAAACCAATCATCAAATTATCTTTAAACAAGCGCACCCTGAATTTTGCTTTAGAAAGTAGCCGTGAAAAATAATCATAATCATGCAATTGATGTAGCTTTAAGGAAGAGTTTATCTCCCCCTTGAACATTGAAATCGATCCCCTGATTCAATAGTCCTCTCGCCGCTTCAGACAAATAGATGGGTGTATTGGGAAAGATAAAAAAAATTATACATTGTTTCGCGAGTGCGAAGTTCATGCACGCATTGTATGATCGAGAACGTTGGAACATTTGTTCTGGAATATTAAGAGACCTTCATTCTTTAAGACATTTTAAACTGGATACGTTGAATATGGTCTAAAACGAGCACTGGTTAATAAACAAGCACTAGTTAATAGATATAACTCCGGCTACCCTGTTTTACCAACGTTGTTTTCTGTAGTACATCGCCAATGGGACCCTCCTATCCCACAGTCCAGTTTGGTGTCAATCCCCAAATGGTTACGATGAGATATCTCGTTCATCAAGATCTGACCAATTTTGCTATTGATGGAATATCTCATCATCAAGGTATTGCCGATTTTTTTTATGACGAGATCATAAAAAAACTGGTCACTGGAACTAAAATCAATGGTCAGTTTTTCCAAATATGAGATATCTCGTTCATTAATATCTCGTCATTTTTGATAATGACGAGATATCTCGTCCATCAAAATCTGGTTAGTTTTTCTAATAACGAGATATCTCGTCGAGACAACCACCAGGAGAGTAAGTTATGGAAAATGATGATATTTTACCCCACCAGAACTAATAATTTACCAATGAAAACCTCTGGGGAAGATGGGGTAACCTCTAGAGACCTCTATAGGGAAGAGGGGAATCTCCTCTCTATAGGGAGACCTCCATGGGCATGGTTCGTCCTGTCACGATAAAATTTGTTTCCTTTTCCTGAAGTTAAACTTCTAAAAAATTGGAAAGAAACCTAATGTAGTGTAGCTTTAGTTACCAATGAAATCAACCTTCATTAGTTAATTGGTGTATAATTGCTTAGAAAATTTACCGAAAGTCTTCAACTGAAGGGCTTCAGGAAACGTAAACTTAAGCCGCTTTTCAAATTTTGAGACTAGAGTTTCAAATTTGAAAAAATTCCAAAACTATAATGATTTATCCACTACTCAAGAAGTCCTGTTATCTTAAGCTTACAAGTTTTTAGCACTCATTCAAACAATCGGAAATTTTGATTCCCTTGAATATTTTGTTTTTAATTTTTCATTGCGAAACATTTTTATGTGACTTTCCTGCAGGATCCCTTCGATTGGTTATGTTATCAAATCGTTATTTTTCTATTGCTTTGGGGGTGGCTGAAATCCTCCAACCACCCCTTGTTTGAGTCACAGTCTATAATTTGTGTTTGCGGCTTGGTTTATCATTTTAAGTCCATTTTGTTCCTAGACGAGGAACGAGGATGATGCTTAAGGTGGATTCTGAACCACTAATGATATCCAGAGTTGGATTCCAACCAAGAGCCTATTGTGACACTAAGAGCCAAAACTAACCACTCGACTACCAGTGACTTCTTGACACAACAGGCGAACTTCGACATATCCTAGAATGGATTAATAAAAACAAATACCCATCTGCGGAATTCTATCTCCGATTAAACCTTTTGGGCTATATAAAACCTTGTTGACTATTATTGTTTACTTTTAAAGGAAAAGTGACTATATTTTAATCAATATATTGAATGAAATATACATAAAATATATTTCATTCAATATATATAAAATCATATGCAGATTCCATATTTTTAGGTTTAACCTTTCGAGTGGCCAATTTTGCTAATGATAATATACCTCATCGAGATAAAACTGCCATATTACTCCAAGGAAGATGAAGATCAAATTAAATTAGGAAAAACATTGTTCCTTGCCCAGAACTGATGAAAATTTGTAACAGGTTTTTGCACCAGGTGCTGCCCACTGCAGGGCACTTTTCGACTAGAAGATAAACCACCATAAGGAGTTAATCTTCCATTAAATAAGGTGGTTATGCTGTATTTTAAAACCTATAGTTGATATGAAAAAAGGAATCAGAGGCTGGCCAATACAGAGGATATTTTGATGCGAAGATAAACCAATAAGATTAATGAAACTGAATTTGTTGGGGGTGGTAATTTTTCTTAGGAATGAGACTCTTGGACGATCACAAGTTTCTTTGGTTCAAGCTTCAAAAACCAGGGGTACCAGAAATTAAAAGAAAAGTGTGTGACCATATTTTAATTAATTTACTGAATGAAATATATGAAATCATATGCAAGTTTAGATATTTTGAGGTTTATTGCAACTAAATTCTTGTGGGTATGGAAATTTTTCCTAGGAGTGACGATTCGACTACTCTTGGAAGACAAAATTCTTTGAATCAAACTTTAAAATCTAGGAAGCACGATCATTTACATTTATACTGATGCTCATAGCCACTCGGCTACTAAAACGTTTCTGAAATACAGAAGTCAAAGTTCAGGAAAACCGATAGCTTATAGTACCACTTTCCACCCCTTATCTTGGATATCAATATGTTCAAAACGTAGGATCTTAATCTTTTCAGTCAACTTCAATGGTCACTTTAAGTGGTGGACCCAAAGTCAGTGGCTGTTATCCACGATGTATAATTATATCCGGAATTAGATGTTTGATTGTTCGCATTTGAAGTCACGTAATTGCTCTCCAAACTGACAAGTCTGAAAGATGAATTACCCTTAATTACGCTCATACCAACATCCGACAATAAACATCACGTGTTTAAATTGCACCTAATTATTTACTTCTCGTAGTTTAATCAATAAAATACGTATTGGTATCTGACGGAACTGAGATATATTATTAGCCGTTGCAAAAATGTCAAACTATTCAAACTTTAAAATTCAATCCCGATAAAATTTAATTTGGCAGTGTATATTCATGTATTTTTAAAAGTAAGATCTAATAAAAGGTCTAATTATTGTATGGTAAAATTTTTGCGATAAACAAAATTTTTGTTTTGTTTTTTCAAACTGACTCTCATTCAAAGGAAAAGTGAGTGCAATAATTTTGTGGATTAGAACAATATTATGTGATATAATTACATTGATTACTTTTAATTATAGTTTAGTTATTTACCATTTGAAAAATATAATCCTTGTACTTTTCTAAATTTCAAATCCTATCACAACAAGAGTGATTTCTTTGTACACTAATTTTGGATTAACTCTGAAGATTTCATACGCATATATATGTAAGTTTTACAACAAAAACAATCTTCCCTGTATGACTTCGAACCAGTTTTGATATTCTTGACCAATGGATTCTTGTCGTAGGATAAAAGAAAAAATACACTACTCGGAAATCTGGTGATGCTCAGAGGGTTAAAATAATGTTAAAGGTAGAATATTTCTAAATTTAACAAGATTTTAGTGGATGTACAGTTAAGAAAATATAATCCTTGTATTTTTTCCAAATTTAGATTCCTATCAAAACTAAGTGGCTTGAATCTAGCATGATTAAAGTATGATTATTGTGCAAATAATTTTGTTTCAAACTAATTAGCTTTTATTGATTTACAATTGAATAAATACCTTTAGTCCCAAAATTATTTCTGAATGCATTGATTAATTTCATTGTGATATCGGAAAACAAATCTAAAAATTGAAACTTGAATCTAAAATAAAAATGACACATTTGTTTTAATCGCATTTTCTTTGTAGAATTCCATTATTCAACTTACTTTTAATTTTTTTTTTGAATTTTTGGTCAGGTAAATAATGTGCATTTTAAGACTACGTCCTTTTGTTGTTCCGAATCTTAAAATACAGCCTTTAGGAACCTTTGAGGAGAAAGAAATCATCCATGTTCGAAGATTAACATTCTTTCCAAATTAGCAAATTATTAGAGATAATCGCCTTTCTCTTGTAAAATTCCACGATTCAAATTGCTTTTAACTTTTAAAAAGTTATAAAACTATTATAAGTCATTACTTCATTAAAGTGGTCCGTATCACAAAATGTAACCGTTACGAACCATTAGAGCAAAAACTCATTCATGCTTAAAGATTAAAATGCCACCTAATAAGCAAATCATTAGAGATAATCACAATTTCCTTGTAGAATTCCTTTACTCAAATCGCTTTTAATTTTTAAAAAAGTTGATCAAGTAAATAATCAACATTTTGTCGTTATATCCTTATGTTTGTCCGTGTCTTAAAATGCAGCCTTTACGAACCATTTCAGAGAAAGAAATCATCCATATTCCCCGATTAACATAGTTACCTAATTAGCAAATCACTAGAGATAATAAGCACCTTTTCATTAAATCCATCTCGAGTATTTCCGTTTGTCAATTCTTAACCCTTAGTTAAGCGGGACAGGATGGAATTTAAAGAGAGAATTTCCCTAATCTTGTTGCCTCGAGCATTAAATATCAATTTAACAGCATTTAGTGCAAAGGTATTTGCCATTTAGAAATTTTCTAATGCTTCTCATTCTGACATGCTCAGTTTCTGAGACAATTAGCTTTGCACACCTTGCTTCCAGCGTTAAATCAATCTTAATTCTGTAGGATCGCACTGCTGGTGTTACGGTATATTTCAGAATGTTTGTGCATTAAAATTTCAGTTCCGTCTATTGTTCGATAAATTTAGCTGAAATATATGTGTTTTAGTGATGCACAAGTAAATTATTTCCGATTTGTATGAGTTAAAATATACGAGTAATGCTATTAAAGTTTTTAGTATTCAATTGTAATATTTTTGGTTAGGTTATTTATAATAGTTACTTGCTCCACTTCTGTTTTCCTTATATCCTAGATATTTTCAACATATTTGAATGCACTTAAATGTTTCATAATTATTTTATCTTTGTTTCATATGCATATCTACAAATCATCACCATCATGCTGAAACCAAGAATGTGCCAATTTTCCAATCTTTTTCTAATTTTTCTCTAATACCATTTTATTATACAATTTTTCGGGGGAAATAACATATACTACCCACGTTAATGTGTTAGAACCTATCATTTTCGCATGTACTCTTCCTTAGAATTTACATGTACCATTCGTTAAAATTCACCATGCACAATTCGTTTGAATTCATGCACTTTCGTTTGAATAACAATTACTTTATAATAATTTTTTTCAAATTCGTCGCTTTTTTGCCTAACTAAAAAAATATGTGTTGAGTTGTGTACGAGGATACAACTACAATCGTTTAAGGCGTTTTATGGTATTAGAGGAAGGGTAAGATGTGAATGAATGAGCAAATGCTAGGCCCTTGACTTTTTATCATTCGTCAAGGGTAAAGTGTAAATGAATAGTCTTGTGGTTATAAGTAAAGTACTTTTCATCAAAGGTCTATGAGAGATATAGAAATAAGATACATATGGTATAGTATTTACATTTATTGCATTTTACAAAGGTTAAATCTATACAATTGTTTCCCAGAGTATTGGGCGATGTAGAAATGTACTTCAAGTTGAACTCGCGTTCCATATAATCTAAGCAATTTGTTTTGAGTAACATCAACTTTCAAATCACCGGTAAGCATAATGGGTACATTGATATCTGGGATGACGCGCTTTGCTTTCTTACGCTTTCTGTCCAATACACATCGTTCGATGAGTCAATTTGAGATTTTCTCATTTCCTTTTTCTTTCCAATTATATACGTTTCTTACTTACTTTTTGTTCACATTTCCTTAGCAATTATTTCGACATTATGAGAATTTTCTTCAACTCAGTACACTTATAGGCTTATAGATCTACAAATTTTATTTATCGGTTATTGTAGCTAAATAGTGTGGTAGATATCTTATTCGCTACATTAATTTCAAAGCCCTATCTCTTTGCAATCCGTAGTTTACGTTGCCCAAACACCTCATGATGTCACTATTTTCAGTGTTCACGTGCAGGCACCACTCCTCCCCCTGATCACTGCACCTCCCCACTACCCAGTATTTTAGATACAGACATAAATCCTCTTTCCAACAAAATTTAAATTATTGGACTGTCATGTATAGTTTACGAGATATAAGCATAAGAGCGACAATTCTGGCCATTTTGGTCCCTATAGTTTTCGAAGGAACACACTATACAAGACCGAATTTAAAGACGTGCTTACGTCAAAAGTAAAAGGGAATATCTAAATTAGTGCCGATTTCAGCGTAAAAAACCGGTAGAAAGCAGAAATTTACTAAGTGAACAAAAGTAATTGGTTGATTTAGGCATAATGGTGCAAGATTCGACAGTGGCCAAGCTGAACCAAAAGCGTCTAAATGAAATTCGAAACAGATTTTTTAAATATCAAAGTGTACAAGGGATCTACTGATCCTGTGGATCTTGAAATTATATACTCAGCACATTTTATTAAGAATTATATTCGTGATTATTAAAACCTAAACTAGTGTGGAAACCTCCAAGAACAGCGGTTTCCAAGCGTTTCAGTCCAAGGACCTCCTTAAAATTAAAAATTTTCACGAGCCCCTTAAGATTATAAAAATGAATAGGATAACTATATAACATACCTCGGCTTCAATGCCACGATACCTAAAAGAATTCATTTCTAATTAGTTTAATGTGTGAGAAGACTAAATATATTTCTTCAGAAACTGAACTGAATTTATCTATTTATATAAATCAAGCAGACGCTATATTAAGTCAAAGTTGAGTTGCGGAAGACATTAGAATATCTTTCTCGCAAGGAAACTCAACATAGATCAGTTCATGAACGCCTCATCAGAATCAACTCAAAATGTATAGAAGTATTTGTGACATACGAGAAGAATAAATCTTGAATCACAAAGTCGTCGCTTAATTCAGGTTTTGTAAACAGAAATACACTAACAAATATTTACAATAACTCCATACAGTTCAATGTGTGTTAAAAAAAAGCTACAGAAAGAGAAACCCAATAGAAGAAAAAGATATACAGAAGTGTTTGTGGAAGTTCTTCACTGAATACTAAATTGATTGTTTGCGGAAGGAAAAGATGTGCCAAATGGGATGTACAAAATATTTGTCCAGACATAACTGTGAAAGGTATTGAAATATTATGTATATTTATATAAATAAGATGGATTTTCTTATCTGGATTCAGCACTGCAGTAGCGGCTCTAAAAGTTCTTAAATTCTTAAGAACGTTCTTTAAACCTCCTAGTGGTTTCGACGCGATATTTTGTCCATCAAGATCTCATCAATTCTCATAATAACTTATCATCAAGGTCTCACCAATTTCGCAAATTACGAGATATCACGTCGGAAATATTTTGATGACAAGATATCTCGTCATCAATTGTGATTTTGTATGGTAATGAGATCAAGATCTGGTCAGTTTTCTCATGACGAGGTATCTCATCCACCAAGATAAGGTCAATTTTTTTAATGCTGAGATGCCTCATTGAGATAACCATCAGGAGGGTTAATTAAGTTGATTGAGGACTGACTGCTCTAGAACGAGTAAAGTTTCTACAGAGTAAAAACAGGAGACAACCATATTTGCTCATGATCAAGAAGACCCGGTTCTTGAAGCAGACTGTTAGCGTGGTTTCCATTGGTTGGTACACTACCGATAATGATATCCCCTTACCGAACCATTACTTGAAATACATCGATAAAATCATCATAAGCCTTTTCATTAAAAACCTATTTCCGATATCGGTATCTACAAAATGTTAATCCGTTAGTCGCTGTTTTAAGTTTGGTCGAAGTACTTCCACACTTGGTTGCTGCCAACTGACTGAATTTATATATTTTTTTAGTTTACAAGATGATATTTTCATTGAAATGGATATGGTAAGAGTAAAGTCTATCTAAAGTAAAGTCTAAAGTCATCTAAGAGTAAAGTCTGAAACCCGGCTGTGCAGTTATCGCAGCATATTTACAAAGTCAAAAAAGTCTCAGGCATTTAGTTACTCAGGGCATCCAGGAAGGTCCTCAAACGCCCGGTGGACATTTTACGTAAAGGTCTCTTGGGTTGTACGTGAGGTCTATTTGCAGTATAACCATGCTCTATGTGAAAAAGTAGGGATTCTTTATCACATAGAGCATGCGTCTCTAGTGAACTGTGTAAGTTAGGAGAGAAAACTACAATGAAGCATGCAAGACTTTTTGTGTCTCTTTGGAAACTTTATGAATGCGTAATCAAATACTTTCAAGCTCTATTCAACTGTACTCGAAAATAGGGCATTGTACTATTCACTAATGAGTTATGGTTTAGTGATTCTCCGTGCTTATTGGTATGGAAATAACCTAGAACTCGATGTCATCGCATCAGGAAAGAAACAGTTCTGTATATAGTGGCTTGCTAGTGTGATCTGGAATTACAATTAACCCTCCTGGTGGTTGTCTCTATGAGGTATCTTGTCATTATCAATCCTGACCAGATCTTAATGGATGAGGTATCTCGATTAGATGAAAACTGACCAGATCTTGATCTAGTCACCAAAATCGACAATACCTTGATAACGAGACTGACTTTTGTGCCATGAACAAATTTTGATGAGGATAATTCATTTAACAACTATTAAGGACCTCATGGTAGAAAGTCACCCACATCCTAAAACAAATAATTTTTGAAGATATTTTATTCGACAACTTCTGGAGTAAACATGTGCTGAATTACATAATACATAGTCACCTATTCATTTTCCCATAAACAATTTTTGTAGATATTTCATTTGACAACATATGGATTAAACTTTTGTGCCCCATGTGTCATAATCACCTATTCATTTTCTCAGGAACCAGGTTTTGATAATCTCTTATTTGTATGCTTGACAAAACCTTTTCCCTAAAACTATTTACCTATGTTGCCAATTATTTCTCTTGAATTTATTTTAGGTAAAGATCTATAATTTGTCTAAACAGTGACCTATACCTAATTCCCAAGTAATTCCCAGTGAACCTATTCAGGATGAAAATATTTCTCTTGATAACTGTACACTTAGCCTTTGTGCTCTAATCAAACTCGATCACCAAGTTATTTCCCTGGAACCAATTTTAAATAAATACCTACAATTCGCCAACAACCGGACCAGAACTCTTCCGGGTTACCCCCTAATCCAGTTCCACCGCGCCGTGTCCTGCTACTCATTCACACAAACCCGAGCCGTATGAATGAAAACCGAGCTTAAGATAATAACAAAAATATGAAGACGGCGGTACACAAACTTGGAAAACCCAAATCAAGAAAAAGCGCGGAACTAAAAACAAAAAAAAAATCCTCCAACAAATGTGGAAAAAGGAGGTCATCGGAGGGGCGCCTTGGCGATATTGATGCAGCAGGTGTAAGAGGGATTCCAAACGACCCCTCCCCCTCTCATCTGCGATCCCCCCCGCATCCCGGATCGATGCCGCAAGGGGGGGGGGAGTACTGGGGGGCTCGAAGCAGGTGAAGCAGAAGCGGGATTTGGGCTAATTTAGCGCGAGTTCTTCCGGAGCCGCTTGACTGGCGTGACTGTCTGTCTGTCTGCCTATCGGCCGATATGAGAGCCGCTCTTAGGGATTGAGGAAAATAACGTCCGGTTCCCAGGTTTTGGCGAGAAATCGCTCGCCGCGGTTGTTTTATGTGTGTATGTGCTGCTCTTTTTTTCCTTTTTTAGCCGTGCAGATTTATGGCTCTTTTATAGGCGCTGAGTTAAGTGCATCCGCGATACTAAGTGATGCTGTTGGCAGACGAAAAATAGTAAACTTTTTTTTCTTGATCTCCCTTCTTTCGATTAATGGCTTTCGAATCTGTGTCCTGGTCTGATGGAGACTTGCATGCCATGGCTTTGTTTTCGGATTTAGTTCTGGTTTCGATGGTTAAGAATTCGCGAGGAATCTTGTCTATCAGATCTATTGTGATATACGAAAAAAATATTTAAGTACATTCATAGAGTACTTATTTTGATGCCTAAGAGGGATCTATCTACGTGCACTTCATATTTTAATCTGAAACATTAGCTTTCATATCTGTATTTTCCTTATTACATTTCAGTATTAAACTTGGATGAATAACCTGTTGTCCTGTTTGTTTTTCAAAGTAAATTATTCTCTAAATTAATCGAACATGTTCTCTTCAAATCACTGCCTTCCTTTAGCACAACAATGGTTTTTAATTTAATAAATCATCGCTAAAAATGTTTCCCCATAAATTTGTCAACCTGTATAAAATAGGCTACGATTACATTTTGAGTTTAATGATTCGAGTTTTGGAGTTTTCGTTTTTATAAAAATATTAACTGAATTTTTTAATTATTTACTTATGGAATTGCTTCTTGCATAGTTTACTGTGTTACATTCATGTTTTAAGTTTATAAATTATGTGGTTTAATTATTTTTCTCTTATTAACTCTTCTCTTCGATAATTTTCGAAAGCAATTCTGCACTGAAGCTATCCTACTGCATTCATTGTTAACTTAGCACCTTGCGTATATTGTTTATCATCCCTAAGGATATTGATCCTAATTACAATTAAATTTATAAGTGTAAAAATTGCAGAACATGTTTTTTAAATGACCAATAAGTGTATAGTAGATACTTTTTGTTTTACACGTGGCCATTCAAAGTCTACATTTCCTGATCGATAAAAAATCAAATATTAAAAGTTTAGCTGCATGTGTGAATTTAGTTTTTGAATAACTTACCGAATCACTGAAACACTGTACCTTAGAATATGAAATTTTTGTAATAACTTCTATTCCGTACGATTGAATTTTCAAATCATTTTAAAATCGTGATAAAAAAGACTACCTTAATATATCAATAAAATTAATCCTGTTTTTCATACAAAAGCGAAAGTTAGTAATTTTCCATTCCTCTTGTGATCTAGAATCTTCAAAACATACCATGAGAAAACCCATTTCCCATTACTGATCTATGTTGAACATCTCGCATAACGATGTACTACAAAATTCCTTTTTTTAATCAGGATTGATCCCGGACCGTCACCAATAGCCCGTTGTGTTACTCCAGTGAAACGTTTTAATTCAACTACTTACCTACTTACTAAGTGCTTACCTACTACCTCTGACCAGGCCTCTCCAGTACACATTCTCGAGTACCTGGAGTTGTCCCGAGACGACCTGTTTTTTCAACCTCTTTTGGTGTATGACTTTGTGCTGGTGAATGGACTTGTGGATTTGGTCTAGCTGAAGCTAGACGTGGAGATTAGGAACAACAGCAACAACCTACTTCTTAAAATTTCTCATATATTTAAATTATCTTTATGTCATTTCTTAAATAACAAGAGAAATAAATACACGTTATTTATTAAATGAGAATGGTATATCGTCGGCACTACTACAGCGACACGAATTAGAAAAACCTTTTTCGTTTTGGGGTTTTATGGAGCGAGAGCAAAATTTTTGGACAAGCTACATTGAACGCAGACAACAATGTCGTGAACGATAAAAAGGGGACTGGCGAACAGAGTAATGGGGTGAAAGCAGGAAAAGATAGCTTAGGTATCCCAGAAGCACGACTCCCGTAGTTACTAAAGACACTGTACCCCATTTGGAAAAATATGCATTTAAGGGCTTCGTCGTTATGGCAAAAACTGCGTTAAAGTGAAAAGTGTTTTTATTTTTTGTTATGAATTAACTCTATGAGCACGTCGAGATTTCCAAGAAATGTGTAACTTTTGCCCAAAACAGGTACAATGACTAAATAACCACATTTGCTGATTGAAAGAATTCTTAGAAATATTCTATAAGGTAAATAGGCTTAAACTGGTTAGAAGTTATGTAGGAAACCGGTTGTAGGACGAACATATGCGTGTAACCTCTCAGAGGATTAAAATTCGTGTCGTAGTATAACACAAAGCATCGAAAAAATTGTAGGAAATATATTGACGTGAAATTCCATAAATTGCATAATTTTGATTTTCGTGTGGTGCCAAAGATATTTATATTTTACCAATTGTGTGTAGTTCATTCCATACAGATATACATCAGATATATTTGCTTATCTCTAATTGTATATTTATATTTGTATCATTGCAGATTGACCACTCTGTAGATGCAAACTGAGATTTAAGCTATTAGTTGCTGATTGGCCATCTACACAATGCTACAAAAGAGAGGCAACTCAAAGAAAATGAGGATACTGACTCCTGAGTTCAAAACCACATGGTCTATTTTTATATCTTGTGATATTGCCGAAATCAATCATTTTATGATGGGAAAGAAACCATCCAGTGGACTTTTTTTCTCAAAAGCTATTTTATCGATTCCGATGTAATATTTCTACCAGATCCATAATGCTTTTGGGAGAATTTAACAGATGATCAAAGACTTCGGTACGCTATCTTTGGAATGAGCAGTAAAGTAAGGAAGTTCTGTTTAAACCTTAAACTTAAAAACAATTCTGAAGTTTGTAATTCGAGTTTTAGGCGACAAAGTTTGGTTCCTGTAACTTCCCCTGATGGATTGTGAGTTTGAAATTAGATCCAAACAAAGACAGTCGTGTACGGGATGGCTAGTGCATGTTAAATTGTGGTATGTAGGTTCGGAGAGTGCGGTGCCAGCTCAAGTGTTGACCTCATCTCCTTACCGTGGTTCAAAATTACGAATTGTCCTCGGATCTTTCCTTCGGGATTGATCACTGACCGTCGTCAATAACCTGCTGAGTTGCTCCCCATTGTGACGTAAATTCAAATACCTATCTATGCAACGTAACCTTGGATGTATTTCTCTCTTCTGTGTCAGTAAAACTTCCCTTGTGTGTGTATGTCAAGCACCTTGGCAAAATATGGCCCTCGTGCTATAAAACCCAACCAACCTGAAGCTTATATGGTTTGCTAAAATAAAAAATTGATAGATGACAAAAAAATTCTAACGAATCTGAATAAAATCTCTTTGTTTAGAAACAATTCCTATTGCTACTTGAAAAGATATGTCCTACAGGCGTTGAGCCTAGGGCCTAGGTGATTGGTAGACACTATCTGGCCTCATCAGTTATGTCATCATCCAGCACTAAATTGTGTCGGTACACTACATCAATAGAGCCAAAATCGTAGGATCTAAAGGTGATACAAATCTAGGCTGTGGGGAATATGCTATAGTATTCCCTCTCATTTTCTTGGTTACATGAATGTTCACA
This sequence comes from Meta bourneti, assembly GCA_933210815.1. Taxonomy (NCBI): domain Eukaryota; kingdom Metazoa; phylum Arthropoda; class Arachnida; order Araneae; family Tetragnathidae; genus Meta; species Meta bourneti. The sequence goes on along the minus strand of OW119929.1, from coordinate 75,902,932 downwards.
GATGTCTCTTCTTAACAATACCTATACACACGTTTCTTTCTGTTTCAGATGTCGGTACTCATGTTCACTTTCGACATCAAAAACGAGTTTGTGTTCGTTGTCGATTCTGAACAGTTTTATCATACACACCTATCTTTCCAGACTCAATTTCAACTGTGGAAACGTTACTTCCCGACAATGCACAACAACAACGACAAGCAACAACGTATCATTAACAATGAGCTTACTAACCTTTACGGTAGTAAATTAACTATTTTTCTATTTTATATACAGTTTACAACATAAATCTACATTGTATTTAAGAATTACCGATATTTAATTGCTGTGTTAAGAATTTCACAAGTAATTACTGTGTAAATTTAATTAAAAATAATTGAGTCCCTGGATGTTTTTTCGTTATACAAATCTAAATGAACCATGAATGTATCTCAAAACTATATGTTCCATTTTTACACGTAGAAGATATTTATGTGTGTTCAAAAAGAATAGCATTATCGCGTTGTGTAAAAATTTTAAAATATTTTTTTCATATTAATTGGACAATTGGTAATAAATTTAAATGTCATAATTGCCAAAATCTTAGAGTTACGATCACGTTCTGCTTTCTGTCACCGAAAGATTACCATGTTGCATATCTTTGAATAAATTGAAATTGGGAATGTTTTCGTGCATCTACAAAAGTTGGAAGATCTAAATGCTTTGACACGACATATATTTTATTTAAACGTGCAATTACTCAATGAGCAATTACTCATTTGATAATTTTCTTTCAACCCTCTTGATGGTTTTCTCTACGAGGTATCTCGTCAGAAAAATTGGCCAGATCTAGATGGATGAGATATCTCGTCATTAGAAGAAAACTGACAAGGTCTTGATCACGTCATCATAACAAAATCGGCAATATCTAGATGACCAGATATCTATAAAATTGGATCAAGATCTGACCTATAAAATTGGTCAGATCTTGATGGAAAAGGTAGCTCGTCAAAACCAACTGTAGGGTTAATGTTATAGGCACATTATCTTTAACGATGAAGAGCTCAAAAATTTTGTGAAATAGAAATTTGTGTGAGAGTTCATAATATAACATAATATTGGCAATAATAAAATAATCCGTGATAATTATACGTATGGCAATAGTAATACATTCAACACCAGCACAAATAAAAAGGAACCATTACTAGGATATCCTTTGGAGAAATATTACTTCAAAGGATGCATTTCTCCATTACAAAGAGTCGAAATTAAACATAATAAACAAGACAAATCGTGTACCCGTTAAAAAAACAAAATAATACGGCTGTTTCCAAATACAATATCCATCATTTTAAGTATTGCAACAATTTTTAATCATGATAAAACATCGTCCCCAATGAACTTTTTAATTGTTTAGATTAATAAAGCTTGTGTGACCAATCCAATCCAATACTCCTTCGTTAGTATACATAAAACTCATCTCTTAGCACTTCATTCCTCCCGTAGCCCTAAATATATATCATTTCTAATAGATGAGATTGAAAGGAGAAAATCTCTTCCTGTAATCTCGTGGTCTATTGATAGCTATCACCATGCGTACAGTGTATCCTAAAATAGAGTGTACATCAAGAGGCACTTTTGGAAGTCCCAAAGATCTACATTAAATCGAGGCACTGAGATTAAAAGGTAGGTATGGTAGGTATTTTCATTAACTTCGAACTGTATCAAAACACAACGGGCTATTGGTGACGGTCCGGGATCAATCTCCAAGGGAAAGATCCGAGGACAATACCACGTAATTTTGAACCACGGCCAGATGACGAGGTCACACCTAAGCTGGCACCCTATTCCAAACATCCACACCACTCCAACGTGAGGACATTTGAGGCCACGACAGATTTAACGTGCACCAGCCCCATTTGTACACGACAGTCTTTGGTTGTATTCGAACTCGCAACCCTCCCGTTGCTAATCCGTTACTCTTCCAACCAGGCTGCCATGGCCCGTATTGGCGGCCCGGAATTGACTGAGAGTAAGAATAGCCTAACCAACACAAATTTTACAAAAGTGAGATATTCTTCATTATGTAGATATTAATCAAATAGGGGAGGCCTATATATGTTTATAAGTTACTCCGGAGACGGCAGTACATAAAACTTTTTTGCATTATAAATTTTTATTTTACCTAAAAACAGCCGAAGTAGCATATGCTACTTTTGCAGTTAAACTGTTCTTGCTCTCAGTGCATTAGTTGCATTTCAATTATTGATACCTACTATTTAAGTAGTGCGTTCCAATTAATGATTGCTGTATCATTCACATTCCTTAACATTAACCCATCATTTTATTTATGTGTAAAATAAGTATTGTTTAGATATTTAGTTATAATCTGTTTTTATTTTACTTCCATAAAAACAGGACCTGATTTTGCTGACTTGATTTGGGCTCAAATTTGTAACTAAAGAGTGAGAGAGTTGGCAGGTTTGGGTTTTGTGGCGCAAAGGCGATATATGGTCAAGCTGCACCAAACACTAGACAGATATCGCCAAGTAATCAACGAGGAAAGAAAAAGCAAACAATAGAGGGACTGGTGAGTGTAAAACAAAGGTTGGTTGGGTTGGGTTTTATGGCGCAACAGCAATACTTGGCCAAGCTCCGCCAAACACTAGACAAACAATATCAAATAATGGATATACACTCACAAGGAAATTTTTACTAACATAGAAGAGGGAAATACGGCCAGGTAGGAATGTAAAACGAAGGAAGGATATATCCCTAGGGTACCTCGGGGGGGGGGTGAGAGAGAGAGAGAGAGGGAAGTAAGGATGAGGGTAGTTATAGAAAATTGAAAATTCTATTAACCCTCCTGGTGGTTGTCTTGACGAAGCATCACGTCATTAGCAGATCCTAATGGACGATATACGTATCTCCTCATTAGAAGAAAGCTAACTAGCTCTTGATAGTGTCGTCATAAAAAATCGACAATTTCTTGATGACGATATATCTTGTCAATAGTAAAATTGGACAGATCTTTATGGAGGAGAGATCTCGTCGAAACCATATGGAGACGAAAAAGGTTTTGATATAGAAGAAAATCCTCTTACCACCAAACCAAAACAATATTGCATTGGTAAAGCACTTTTTAAAATCTTTGAATAAATATTGGTTGGTTTTTGTAGAGGGGGTGTATTTCAATTAACGTCACACTGGAGCAACACAACGGGCTATTGGTGACGGTCCGGGATGAATCCCAAAGGGAAAGTTCCGAGGAAAACACCACGTAATTTTGAACCACGGTCAGATGATGAGGTTTTTGTAGAGGAAAGGCCATATTTGTCTATTGTCCAAGTTTAAGACAAAGTCAAATAATAAACATACACTCAAAAGGGGGGTATTTCAATTAACGTCACACTGAAGCAACACAGTGGGCTATTGGTGACGGTCCGGGATCAATCCCAAAGGGAAAGGACCGAGGACAACACCACGTAATTTTGAACCACGGTCAGATGACGAGGCAACACCTGAGCTGGCATCCCACTCTCCAAACTTCCACACCACGCCAACGTGAGGACATTTGAGGCCACGACAGATTTAACGTGCACCAGCCCCCTTTGTACACGACGGTGTTTGGCTGGATTCGAACTCGCAACCCTTCGGTTGCTAGTCCGTTACTCTTCCAACCGGGCCACCGCGACCCTACACTCAAAAGGAAAGTTTTACTGATACAGAATAGAGAAATACAGTCAGGAGAAGCTACAGGAATCGAACCTACTTGGTCTTCAGCTAACAGGAAACTATCGCAGTGAGAAACCCCAATGAACTGCTCTGATCCCCTTTGAAAGAAAAGGACAGTTACTTTAACACTAGTTTTTAAATAGAATCCGTGGACTGAGAACAGAAAAATGAAGTTTCGTAGGTTTGATTTGTCTCTCCATTGTGACGGATGAAAGCAGATCAAATCGAAGCCTTGATGGAGCGACAGACAGGTGAGATTAGACAATTTATTCCGCATTTCCTATATCAGACATCTAATAAAAGTTTCGCATTTTCATTGAAATGGAATGCACATTATGGATCACGTACCTGATCGTCATTTGTTCTAACCAAAAACTTTCTTGGTAAACGCAAGACAATTACTCTGATCTGCTAGAAGCATACTTTCTAATTTTAATTAGCGTGGCTGTAACATGAGCATCAAGTTCATTCACCTACACAGGCCACTTAAACTGCTCCCCAGAAAACCTTGATGAATTAAGAGAAGAGCAAAGTAAATGATTCTCCTCAAGAATGTAAGGGCTTTTAGGAAGGAAGGTAGGATTTTCTCATGAATACAGATTACTACTGTAAGAGCCTTCAGTGAAACAGGCCGGTAAATTTCAATTTAGAAAGTTTTATTTAAAAAAACTTGCGCTTTGAATGACTGACCATTACAACGGATGTTTCAAAACTACCAAGACAAACTTTAAGAAAGAGGGAGGAAGAGGAATGCAACTCAAAATTAAACTGAATTCACATATAGATGCAAGTGCTACCTGATAATGCTAGAGGGTGCTGTTCGACAACGCGTCTGCTTTCTATTTTGTACGACAAGCCATGCGTTGCCACTATCAGACCTGTATTACTGTTGGTGGTCAACTTTCAGCACTTAGTGTGAAATTGTAAGTTTCAAAAATATTCTATACAGTTTATTCACTAATTTATACCATATTTTATAAAATATATATAATTTTATGAAATATATATTGAATTGAGACGTGAAACGGGAAAGCAGACAATCCAAAGCTGCGAAGTTCTGTGAATATGCATGCAAAATTTCATGGAAATATATCCTGCTGTTCGGATAGAGTTCGGGCAAGCACATAAGACAGACGCAAAACGCGAATACCACATAGTTTACATAAATATCACCCAAAACTGATAAATAACTTGAAATGAGATGAAACAGTTCAATGCATAAACATACACTATTTTTATGTATACATGTTATGTGATATTAATAGTGTTATAATCAATGGTGTCGAGTGATTTTGATATAAAAACCAGCGATTTTGCATTCTTAAGTTTCTAATAAATGCTCCAAGTGTTTTGACGAGATATCTCATCTAAGATCTTATCAATTTTAGTAATGACGAATACCACGTCGAGACAAAACTACCCTATTATTACAAGGGGAATGAAAATGCATGTAAGGAAAACAAATTGCCCCTTGCCCAGAACTGGTGACAGTTTGTGACAGGGTTTTACACCAGACGCTGCCCACTACAGGGCAGTTTTTGACACGAAGATAAACAACCAGGAAGGTTAAATAAGGTGGCTATGTTGCATTTTAAAACCTATATTTGATGTGACAAAATGGATGCCAATTTCAGATTCAACAGGCATCAATAAACATTTTCTTTTCAGAGATATATCCCTACCTGTTTCTATCTACTTTGTTGCATTTTTATATATGCATTCGTATTTTTACTGATTGTTTATTTTTTCTTTAATGGGCCTCACTAGCCCGGTTGGAAATAGTAACGAATTAGCAACCGGAGGGTTGCGAGTTCGATAATAAATCAGCATTATGCAATTAGTTAATAAATCAACATCATGCAATTCTATATAATTTTTTAAACATTATAATGTTATAACTGTGTGATAAAATGTACGTATACATCTTACATATTGCACTCATTATTCATTCCATTTCATGTTTTCCAACAAATTGCGCAAGAAAACTTTAGTAACTTCTGACATTAAAGAATGGTCAGTAGTTCGGATTTCTGTTTCAACAAAATACATACTCTTCAGCTACAGAAATCAACTATAGATGTTTACTCAATTCTTTTGGTTTACAGTCGAATGTAGTTTTCCATCTTTAAAAGTCTACGAGCAGGTGGGAGTTTGAATTCTTGGTGTATTCAATTTTAATGATAAGAATGTCAGTATGTAACAATTTGAAAATCTTCACCCCTTATCCATTGTTGAATTCTTTAGACACTGCTATAGCTCCATAACAATGAATAATTCAACAAGCTAGTGAGAAAACGTGCGCAAAAAAACTATATTGGAATCATGAAATTCTACTTTAGTCATATCAAACTATACTAGTACCAGTTTTAAATTTTATGCTATTTTTCTCTCGTAAATTTCAACACGAAATAATGTTAGAAACCTGAACTCTTTAAAATACTTAAGCAAGAATTGTGAATTCCAATGAACTTGCACTATGTATCGGTGGTGTTACAATACTTTGTATGGATAATTTACTAAACAGTTGTATTTTTTTAATTTTAGGGATTTAATATTATAAGTTCAATACGTAATAGATTTGAGGCATTTAATATTTAATAGTTTAGTTTAACACATCATGTATTCTTACATGAAACATTGTATTCTTAAACTCCATGTCGATATTTTAACTAAATCTTTTTTAAATGTGAATATAACTGATTAATTCCTTAAGTCATCAAAACAACTTGTCTCGGAAGCAGTCAACTAATTTAAGAAAAAAAATCAAGTTTTAAAAATCCATCTATTTAAATTAATAGATGGTATGGTGGGTAGATATTTTTAATTAACGTCACACTGGTGCAACAGAGCGTTGTGAAGGTTCGGGTGAAGGTACTGGTGAAGGTCCGGGATCAATCCCAAAGGGAAAGATTCGAGGACAACACCGCGAAATTTTGACGGTCAGAGGCAACACGCTGGCGCCCCACTCTCCAAACTTCCACATCACGCCAACGTGAGGACATTCGAGTAAATTAATAGAACTTAAAACTGTTAGAGATAGAAATAGAGATAGAGATAAAAATAAAAATAGATATAGAGATATAAATAGAGATAGAGATAGAAATAGAACTGTTAAATTAATAGAACTTAACAATGGTCAATAAAACAAGAATATTAGCTAGTTTAATGTATCCCTTTCTTGTGAAGGTTCATTGTTGCGATTTCGTAACTCGATCCAACCAAGCACCATCGTGTAGGTGGGTGCTGGTACACGTCTAATCTGTCTTGGCCTCAAATGTCCTCACGTTGGCTGGTGGGAAAATTTGGAGTATGGGGTGCCATCTCACACAGGTGTTCTCGTAATCTGAACGTGGTTCTCAAATTACGAGATGTTGTCCTCGTCATCTGACTGGTTCAAAATGTCGAGGTGTTGTCCTCGGATCTTTCCCTTCGGTATCTATTTCAAACCGTCGCCAATAGCCCGTTGTGTTGCTCCAGTGCGACATAAATTCAACTAACTACCTCAGTAAGGAGTGCTTTATTTCCAATATTGTTGATCGCATTCAAATAGAGTTAATAGTATTCGAATGGAGTTCATAATTTTCGGCTAGAGTTTACAGTACTCCATGGGACTAGGTAAATCCAACTTAACCCTCTTGGTGGTTTATCTTCGCGTCTAAAACTGTCCTGTAGTGGTCAGCGTCTGGTGCAGAAACATGTTACAAACTCTCAACAGTTCTGAGCAAAGGATAATTTGTTTTTCTTACTTGGATCTTCATTACGCCTTGGTGTAATACGGTAGTTTTGTCTCGACGAGATAGTTAGACTTGAACAAAATTGATCAAATTGGGTACGAGATATCTCGTCTTTAACAAAATTGAAAAGATCTTGGACGAGATATCTCGTCGAAACACTTGGAGAGTTAAAGGATTATAAATACTTTAACAGCTTGACTGCCAGGGTGCTTTAGGGAAAACTAATCCCAGATGCCAACTAGGTTTTGGAAAAATTTATTTCAATTTGGATGGGCGGATAAAATGCCAAAATTTAAGAAAATAAATACAGGAGACGCGAACCAACATTATTTACAGCCAATATCTCCCATAGAAAAAACAGTCCAACCAAGCTGTGAATACAAAACACCTAGAATCGCAATATTTTTTCCTGTATATCCAGCTATTCTATTTTTCTGAGTGGAGAATTACTTTAAGTTGAAATCTCGAATAAACACGTTATTTGTATGTGTTAAAACGTATTATTTTCATTAAAATAATTAATAATTTTATATTTAAGGTTGTTTTTTTCGTACAAACTTATATATTCACCTCTTTGTTATGTTACTCCAGAGTAAATTGTTACAAAACCATTCAAATTATGTAATAAAAGTCAAAGTAAATTATTTCCGGTTGGAATTAGGGGTTAATAATCTCAAGGTTTTAGAATAGTTAAAGCGACAACGAACGAAAATATCCCGAAATCCTCACAACCTGAAGTCGTAACCCACCTACGAAAATTATGACATTCCCCTACCCCCTGAAAAAAAAAAATCCCCAGTCATTGACAGACATTCGAACTCGGAAAACGTTTCAGAGCTAGACAAACGAAACGTCAAAAGTTAAAATAAAAAAAGCCCGAAAAATAAAATAAAAAGAATAAACGCAAATCTGTTGAAGATAAAAAAAATAAGAAGGAAATTTTGAAGAACGGAAAAAATGTATTAGAAAGAGAACGGTAGGGGAAAAAATAAAAAAAGTGTGAATAACGAAAACAAAAAAAAAATCGTTCGCAAAACCGTGGCCAGCACTTGGCGACGGTTTAAACTGGCGACAACAATCGAGGACCGGCGCTGGCAGCCCTAAGAGAAGCCGGCATTCCTTCGTTGCATCAGATGATGCCCAAGAGAGAGGATGGAGAAGGGGGTGTAGCGGGGGACGATGCCGGTGGAATTAATTCGCCTCTGTGCGAAGGGGGGTCGGCAGTGGGGGGCGTCAGAACGGCGACGGTGCTTCAGTGCCAGCGAGGTGGGGGTGGGGAGGGAGCTAACCCCCTTCCCGTACCCCCCCTCAGCCACCTCCTCGCTATTCTTCCCCAGAGGGAGTCCTCTGGAACAGAAGCCGCGGTGGGGACATTTAATCGCTCTCTCACTAAACATCATTTCAATAGCTTCTGCCGTTCTCCACACTTTGCTTTTTTTGGTTTTATTCTTTTTTTATTTTTGCGCGTTCGTTTGGCTTTTTTTTTTATTCCTCTCGGCACGGTGGCATCTTTTTTAAATTCTCGACGGAATGACCATCTGTTTTTTTTTCTTCCTATTTTTCATTTTTTTCCCGCCCGCTCCTTATTTTTTTTTCCTCGCTCGTTCCTTTCGTTTTTTTTATCTCTCTCTCTGTGTGCGTTCGTTTTGTTTTTATTTTGCCGTTCGTTTATTATTTTACTTTTGTTTCGGCGGGCCCCTTTCTCTCCCTCTCTCGCCGCTTGTTCTCGCAGGGACGTGTGGGGGGGGGGGCCGAGGGAAATAAAATTAAAAAATAAAGGGAGCGCGTGAAAATAAAACCAAAAAAGGGGCCGAAAATAAAAGGGAGGGGAAAAAATTTTCATTCATGCTGCTAATTCACGTGGGAATACGCTTAATGATCCTTGTGGACATCAATGGAAAAAAGGGCTCTCCCGGGTGTCTCGGTTATTAATTAAAAGAGAACCGGCTACTAAATGGATGTTCACTTGCTTGCGGTAAGCGGCAAGGTGAGACATTTTCACGGGATGGGGAAATGCCGCAGCGTTTAAGGACTCCGTGCTCACTTCTCCGGAGGAATCCCGACTCGCTGAAGAATGTTTTCCATTAAGTAAAAGAAGAGCTTTACTTGGAAGATATACGGTTTAGATTCGTTACTCTTCAACGCACTTGGGGGTTGGGTTCTGTAGTATGACTTTCGTGGTGGCCATCAGTCTACGCATGAAAATAAGTCTAGTCTGGCACAGATCGATGGATCAAATTGAATTAGTTTCTTCTTTCAGTCGTGCTGGTAGCGAAATAAAATATCTTTAGAATACAACGATCAAGGAAGATTAAGATATAATTATTGTCAAGTCTTTTTATTTTGGTAAAAGACGCTATGCTGGCCGCCTAGTCAGTTCATTATGTTTAGTTGTTAATTTTTGATGAATTTTTATTAAAATTACTTTTTCATTGTTCACTTCTCCGGAGGAATCCCGACTCGCTGAAGAATGTTTTCCATTAAGTAAAAGAAGAGCTTTACTTGGAAGATATACGGTTTAGATTCGTTACTCTTCAACGCACTTGGGGGTTGGGTTCTGTAGTATGACTTTCGTGGTGGCCATCAGTCTACGCATGAAAATAAGTCTGGCACAGATCGATGGATCAAATTGAATTAGTTTCTTCTTTCAGTCGTGCTGGTAGCGAAATAAAATATATTTAGAATGCAACGATCAAGGAAGATTAAGATATTATAATTATTGTCAAGTCTTTATTTTGGTAAAGGACGCTATGCTGGTAGCCTAGTCAGTTTATTACGTTTAGTTAATTTTTGATGAATTTTTATTAAAATTACGTTTTCATTGTTCACTTCTCCGGAGGAATCCCGACTCGCTGAAAAATGTTTTCCATTAAGTAAAAGAAGAGCTTTACTTGGAAGATATATACGGTTTAGATTCGCTACTCTTCAACGCACTTGGGGGTTGGGTTCTGTAGTATGACTTTCGTGGTGGCCATCAGTCTACGCATGAAAATAAGTCTAGTCTGGCACAGATCGATGGATCAAATTGAATTAGTTTCTTCTTTCAGTCGTGCTGGTAGCGAATTAAAATATCTTTAGAATACAACGATCAAGGAAGATTAAGATATAATTATTGTCAAGTCTTTTTATTTTGGTAAAAGACGCTATGCTGGCCGCCTAGTCAGTTCATTATGTTTAGTTGTTAATTTTTGATGAATTTTTATTAAAATTACTTTTTCATTGTTCACTTCTCCGGAAGAATCCGACTCGCTGAAGAATGTTTTCCATTAAGTAAAAGAAGAGCTTTACTTGGAAGATATACGGTTTAGATTCGTTACTCTTCAACGCACTTGGGGGTTGGGTTCTGTAGTATGACTTTCGTGGTGGCCATCAGTCTACGCATGAAAATAAGTCTGGCATATATCGATGGATCAAATTGAATTAGTTTCTTCTTTCAATCGTGCTGGTAGCGAAATAAAATATCTTTAGAATGCAACGATCAAGGAAGATTAAGATATTATAATTATTGTCAAGTCTTTATTTTGGTAAAGGACGCTATGCTGGTAGCCTAGTCAGTTTATTACGTTTAGTTAATTTTGATGAATTTTTATAAAAATTACGTTTTCATTGTTCACTTCTCCGGAGGAATCCCGACTCGCTGAAAAATGTTTTCCATTAAGTAAAAGAAGAGCTTTACTTGGAAGATATATACGGTTTAGATTCGCTACTCTTCAACGCACTTGGGGGTTGGGTTCTGTAGTATGACTTTCGTGGTGGCCATCAGTCTACGCATGAAAATAAGTCTGGCATATATCGATGGATCAAATTGAATTAGTTTCTTCTTTCAATCGTGCTGGTAGCGAAATAAAATATCTTTAGAATGCAACGATCAAGGAAGATTAATATATTATAATTATTGTCAAGTCTTTATTTTGGTAAAGGACGCTATGCTGGCCACCTAGTCAGTTTATTATGTTTAGTTAATTTTTGATGAATTTTTATTAAACTTGCTTTTTCATTGTTCATTTTTCTGGAGGAATCCCGACTCGCTGAAGAATGTTTACCATTAAGTAAAGGAAGAGCTTTACTTGGAAGATATACGGTTTAGATTCGCTACTCTTCAACGCACTTGGGGTTTGCGTTCTGTAGTATGACTTTCGTGGTGGCCATCACTCTACGTATGAAAATAAGTCTGGCACAGATCGATGGATCAAATTGAATTAGTTTTTCTTTCAGTCGTGCTGGCAGCGAAATAAAACATCTTTAGAATGCAGCGATCAAGGAAGATTAAGGTATAATTATTGTCAGGTCTTTTTATTTTGGTAAAAGACGCTACGCTGGTCGCCTAGTCAGTTTATTATGTTTAGTTAATTTTTGATGAATTTTTATTAAAGTTACTTTTTCCATGTTCGCTTCTCTGGAGGTATCCCGACTCGTTGAAGAATGTTTTCTATTAAGTAAAAGAAGAGCTTTACATGGAAGATATGCGGTTTAGATTCATAGCACTCTTCTAAGCACTCGGGATTGGATTCTGTGGTATGACTTTTAAGGTGGCATCAATCTACGTATGTATATAAGTTCCTTGGATCTGGCCGATGGATCAAATTAAATCAGTTTTTCTATAATACTTCTGGCTGCGAATTAAAATATCTTTAGAATGCAGCGATCAAGGAAAATTGAGATTATAGAATTATGGTTAAGCCTTTTTATTTCGAGAAAATACGCTACTCTGGTAGACTAGTTGACTTATCATGTTTATTTAATTTTTGATGAATCCTTATCAATCCTCCAGTGATTGTCTCGACGAGGTATTTCATCATTAGCCAAACAGACCAGATCTTAATAGACGAGATCTCATCATTAACAAATCTTGATGGCCAAATTTTATCTCTTGGTCAAATCTTGATGGACAAGATATCGTCAAAAAATTAGAGGGTTAAAGTTACTTTTTCTTATCTGCCTCGTTATTCATTGAACCAGTCGGCATCTTCATATGGCTATGAGAATCAACATCCACGAATCCACACTTTCTTACTGTTTAAGAAAAAAACACAAATGTTATTTGGAATTTGCCGAAATGTATTTTTCTACTTCCTCCAGGATGTTGGAACCACAAGTTTTCAAGACTTGATTTTGAGATTTTTAGATTCGGATTGTCTTATTTGTGCGAATGATGCTTCATTTTTATATGAACTTAAATTAAAAAGTTTGAAATACACATAAAAATAATTATAAACAATTACAAAACCTTAAATGCTGAATTTAAAACTCGATTTTCTCAAAATAGCCTTTTCTGTATACGAGTTCCTACTTTAACCCTCTATGAAACTACCTTAACCCTCTGAGGAGTTCATAAGCATATATCCATTCGGCAGCCTGTAGTCTTCCCTGCATGACTTCAAACCAGTTTTAGTTTTCGGCCAAATAGAATACTTCCTAGAGTTCTTTTTAACCAATAGATGTGATTATTTAGTCATTGTATGTGTTGGGGGTAAAAGAAATACTTATACTACTCGAAAATCTCATGAAGCTCAGAGGTTTAGCCTAATAAGTAAACCTTTTCCTACTGGTTCCGAGAGCATCATAGATCGTACTAAAGTGATCGTTTTGTGATCGTAGAGTAATTCTTTTTACGACGTTTTAAAAACAAAAATCACAATTTTAGGATTTTCCAGTTGATTTTGCAGATTTTTAAATGTTATACAATATATACTAATTCACCAATTCAATATATAGGTCTATTTAGTTGCAAAAAAAATTCGTTCCGGTATCTTCAAAGAAAAGTTACATCGAAATAAAGTAAATAAATGATGTAGGTATGTGACTTAATAATTTCTGTTTCCCAATCTGCTGTACTGTAACGTTCATTAAGAAGCAACTGTTCCTGATAAAAGAGCGTAAAACACAGCTATAACTAATTTTCGCGACCCAAAATTTACTCGCTGATAAGGAAGTAACCGCTTTTGCATTCAGAAGCTGTCACTTCTGTTTTACAACTCTTAGGGTCCCTTGACACCAACAGAATCCTCTTCAATTTGAATCCAGAAGAAACTGACTAACGTAGGTTCGGGAAAACCGCTTCCATAAGAAATAACTTGTTTGTCTTAAAATCTTTCACACTGCCCAATTCACACGAAAATACACTTGTTTCACAACTTTTAGGGCTACTTCACACCAGCAGAATCCTCGTCAATATAAATCCAGTGGAAACTGACTAACGAAGCTTCGAGAAAGCCGCTTCCATAAGAAATAACTTGTTTGTCTTAAAATCTTTTACACTGCCTGAATCCGGAGCGCTCCATTTCAATGGACCCGAATATATGTTAGTCAGTATCTGCTGGATTCAGATTCATTCTGTTGGAGTGAAATGGACCTTTGTTATGTCGTTGGATTTCAATCAAAATTTATTTGGGGTTTTATCCAGTCCGTTCTAGATAAGGGTACACCTTATCTAGAACAGCATTAGTTTAATTCGCTTTCCTGTCCCCAATCAATGAATAACACAAAGAACTGGGTTTTCGTTGTTGTTCTGTGAGGGGACTTAAATGACTTGAAAAACCTGTACAACCCTTCTAATCAACTCAAAATAAACATCTACTACTAATCTATTTTAAACAACGTCGATGAAAGATATTGGATCATAGTCAAATCTGGCAACGGGTTGTAAACCATTCAAAGGAATTTTGGTAATGCTTTATTCAATTTGAATTAAATGAATTTTAATTAGAAGCATTTTTAAAAAGCCCTCCAAAATGTGTAAAATGTACATTTAATAAAAAGTAAAAATAAAAGAACTAAATTAATTAAGTTTTATTGGATTAAAAAATGCACGGAAGACTAAAATATGTGCTTCAGGGCAGTTGTGAGGGAACCATTTTAAGAAAATAATCCTTTTATTCATTTTTTAATTATCAAATTTTCAAAAAATAATTTCTAAAGATAAATATAATGTCTAACATAAAAAGCAACGGGTAATATTCTCCAGGCACAATGCAGTCGGTTGACAAATACTGCAATTTCTCTGAAGGACTAATTAGTCGGATTTTTTTAATGTTATTTCTTTTTAGTGAACTCATTGATATTTTTAACATGAATAAAAATGTACGTTTTTATAAAAAAATCATGATATGTTTCCTTATTATTTGGAAATTTTATAATAAACAAAACATGATATTATTTTATAAAAAGAGAAAAGGGTTATTGAAGAGAAGAAAGGTTATTTTAAGTAAAGATATTTTTTCTGATTAAAGATTATTTTAGTGTACTTTCACTCGTACTTACTTTAAATTACTTATATTAATGTTCAATATTGCAAATCAATCACGAAAACTTAAATTAAACAATCCGTGCACATTCGAATGCACGTTTTTCCCATTTCAATTGTACTAGTAAAACCTTTTCTAAAATATCGTTTTTTTTCTGTTATTGAACAGTTTAAAATCAATTGTCAAATATGTGCTGATAATTTAAAGCTTTTGGAGAAAATATTTCAAATACAGAAACTTTCCGCACTTTACCATTGATGCGATATTCTGCGATTAGCGTGTTTCCAAAGTTCACATGCAATGATAGTCCAATCGTAAAATCATAGTTATGAAGAGTTCTCTACAGTGTTGGGAAAATTTTATTTGTAGGATTGAATGTTTGATTTTTCGTTGTATTGATTTGTAATATATTTTTGTTTACAACAGCTATCAACTGTATGATATTTTCCCTTAAGTTATGTTTTGCTCAATTATACTATTTAACATTTCCTTCCTTTTATCTTAATTAGTTGAAATAGTTTCGTAGAATTTATATATTATTTTTTATATTTTCCTATTTTTTATTGACTATTGTTTCAAAACATACATTGTTCTGAAAAATTAAATGCTTAAGCCGGTTCGAAAGAAAAGAAAGCTGTTTAAAGAAAATTGCTTCAAAATTTCATCTGTTTTTTTATTTATATTATTTTTTTATTTTTAAACCAAAAATATATACGCTTCATGCCACACACATAAATTAATTGCTAGAAGTATTTCAAATTTCATCAAGCTAAACATAGTTTTTCTCCCTTTAGAGCAAAAAAGTATGTTCAAATATTAACAAAATATGTATTGGAAAGTTTTTTCACTCGAAGATAACATTTTATGAACCACTTCTTAGATCTGATACAATGCTACGGAAACAATTTCTTGAATAAATCTAACTTAAATTACGAAAGTGTGTTTTTTTCCCTATACATTCTGAAATATTTCGAGGTTTAGAAACATAATTATAACTGCAAAATAATTGGAATTCTAATGTTGGTTGGTTTCTTCGGAGGACCATATTTCGTAACGCTGTGCCAAAC
This sequence comes from Meta bourneti, assembly GCA_933210815.1. Taxonomy (NCBI): domain Eukaryota; kingdom Metazoa; phylum Arthropoda; class Arachnida; order Araneae; family Tetragnathidae; genus Meta; species Meta bourneti. Next base: position 75,887,176 of record OW119929.1, on the reverse strand, counting down.
ACAAGACAACGTCAAGTAATGGGCACACACAATAATAGTTTTACTGGCACAGAAGAGAGATACACAACCAGGGAGGAATCGAACCTGCGTCGCTTTCAACTCGCAGTGGTCGAACCCACTGAGCCACAGCGAAACAAGGAATTAATTCTAAGGTGCTTACTCTCTTTTTAAAAACATTAGAAATACTTTCTGGTCAGAAAATTCTTCTCAGTGGAAATCGCAGAGGTAGCTAAGTAGTTGAATTAAAGTTGCACTGGAGTAACACAACGGGCTATTGGAGACGGTTTGAGACCAATCTCAAAGGAAAAGATCCGAGAACAATAATACCTAGTAGTTTTCAATCACTAAGACGAGGTCAACACCTAAACTATACCTCACTCTCCAAACTTCCACACCACGTCAACGTGCAGACATTTGAGGCAACGACAGATTTATCGTGCACCAGCTCCCCCGTACATGACTGTCTTTCGTTGGATTGAGTCTCGAACACGCAACCCTCCGGTTGCTAATCCGCTGCTCTTCCAACCGGACTACCACGGTCCAAGGAAATTGCAGAGATGGGCACAAATTGAGTTTTGTAAAAATAAAATTAGACTGGCATCAATTTCCCGGTATTATTAATTTTCTTAACTGGAAAAATAGCGTTCGGAATTAAAAGCTGTATTTAAAATGAATTCATGCAATCAAAATACCGACATGGGCATCATGGTCTCAATAACCTTTTACCGTACATCATATTTTAACTTATAGTTCTCTTCGACGTTTCTACAGTCAATTTTTAACACTTCGTCAGATTTTTGGTAACACAAATTCGCAAATTCGCAAATAACACCACATTCGCTACTTTTTGAATTCCTACATTACTCGGGATTTTTATCGTATTAATAATATCACCCTTTATACTGCTTTTCTTTAAATTTTTACTTGGCACTTAAGATGGAAACCCTATCATAGTTTTTATTTTCTCTTGATAAGCTTTCGCCTATGAAATAAATAACAAATTAAATATCCAAGAGAGTAAAAATAATTTCTAATTATTTGAATAAGTGAGTAATGCTTGTAAGATTAAGATAACATGACTTTTTGAATAGTGTCATTATAATTTAAGTACCCTTATGATTTTGGAATTTTTTAAAACTTAAAAAACTGCAAGCACCTGAAAACTTTGAAAACTCCGAAATTTAATTTAAGGATATCCATTCTTTATTTTAAACATTTCATATTTCATTCTAAACTTTTAAACCTGTACGTTGTACTGTTTATATTTGAACTTTTATTTTATATGCTACAATCTTAAACTTTCCTTGTTTTAGTTTGACGTGTTAACGTAGCGTAGCCAGTTCTGGCCTTTGCGAAATGAAGATTTAAATAATAACCAATCAATAAAAATCCGTTTGAAAATTTTTTAAAAGAAAGTTATTTGTTCGTAAGTAGTATACCCCCCCGTATAGGACACGGAAGTGACGTCATACCACGTGACCCGAAGTGGGCGGGGCCAAGTGACGTCACAGCGTGACGTCATCGAAAAGCGGAAGTGACGTATGGTTTGTTTACATTTTGGACTTGGGAATTTTTTTTTTTGTCATCGACTTCGTGCAGGCGTTGAGTTGTTTCAAGATGGCGTCGTTTCGTTACCATGGTGACGAATCACTCGTAGTGTCATCTGGTGGAGAAATTCGAAACTCTATTATTTTTAATTAAAAAGCAATTTGGTGGATTCGAACCGAGGACCATAGGATCCGAAGTCAAGCGCGCTATCCGTTAGGCTGTAAGAGAGTTAACTTACGATGGTGAATTAATGTAGTGTTTATTTCTCTTTCTTTTGGACTTGTATTTTTTCTTAGTATTAGGAATGCGTTATTTTTAGAAAATGGTTTGAATAATTGCATAGGGGTTTTAATAAATGCTTTTTCAAAACGACTTATGGCGCCATCTAGTGATTTTAAAAGTAATTAATCTAAGGAACGAATTGATTTCTTAATGGTTTTACTTTAGACGTCACAGAGTGACGTCATCGAAAAGCGGAAGTGACGTATGGTTTGTTTACATTTTGGACATTGAGTAGTGACCAGTGACGTCAGTGTGTTTACGTTTGGGACTTGGATTTTTTTTTTCGTTATTCGTACCGCCATCTAGTGTCATTTACTGGAGTGAATAGAATAAAATCCTAAGAAAATAAAAAATATTTGATATTTTGTTGGGGGCTCGAACTTAATACAAAAGTACTCATGGTCGAGGGTTAGTTGAATGACTATAACCGTTCGGCCACGAATACCTATTCTACAGAGATTTAAATGTTTAGAGACCCTTTTTTTTAGAATTGGCGCACGCGTGACGTCATACCACGTGACCAGAGGTGGGCGGGATTGGATTTTTATTCCTTCTGAGATTTCGATGTGACGTCATATAAAGTAAAGTTGAGTTTTAGGTGTCCTGCTTGTGGGGGAAAACATTTAAGCAAGAGTTGAGTTGATTTTTATGGGAATGGAGCTGAGTAGGTTTTGTAAAAAAAAAAAAAAATTTTGTTGATGAATGGCAACACCCAAACTTTAAGTAACACGTTAGAACATGAATGCGAGTGGCAAGCTGATGCAATCATACCGGTTATAGGGTAGGAATGTTGCTATTTGTTGAAGACCAGGTAGGAGGGATTTTCTTAGTATCACGTGATTATTCAAGCTTCTCTGATTGGTGGATTAATCTTGTGCTCTTGGGAAGTAAGTTATACCCCCTCAGAAATCATTTCTATCAGTGGCTGCAAGGTTTGTTGATCAGTTTCAGAAGTAATTTTGCATTGAAAAGACTATGAAGCGAAATTCTGTTCAGTCTAGCCCTATGAAAAAAACTCGTATTGCTGAAAAGAGTGCATTGTCTGTTCTTGGTGAAAAACCAAAAATAAAGACAAAGTCTTTACCTATGCCTGGGGAAGAGCCAAAAATAACGATGGATTCGCTGCCTGATACGATGTTACACCTTGGAGACAACATGTTCCTGCTTGTAAACAAGTTCACTGGACTTACCAGAGTCCATATCAGGAAGTACGTTACGGATGAGAGTGAAAGCTTACAGCCCACGAAGGAAGGTATTTCACTTTCGCCAAAAGTGTGGGATTCTTTTATAAGTAAAGTGAATAAATATTTCACTTTTGGTACTGTGGAATCTGCTAAGATTCTTGAAAGAGACCTGTGTATGTCCAAAGAAGTTGTGGGAGACACGACATTTCTCATTCTGCAAAGACTGTTTCGCAAAAGTGATATGTCATTTCATTTTGTGCCCGAACGTGTTGTGCTGTGTTGGGAGCAGATCTTTAAAATCTGCGAAAACTACCAGCGTGTTGCTGAACGTGTAAATACTTCACTATTCACCTACTCCTTGTATTATTTCGTGAGACACGAACTTGAAAAGTGTTCAACATTTAATTCCGAAGAAACTTACAACGGTGACCCTGACAATCCAGAAGGGGTGGATGAAATGAAATTAGCCTTGTGTTCCCACTTAGAGGATATAATTTCAAAGAACATATCTAAGCATGTGGATTGCTTCGGATGTAAGAATTACATTGTGAACAACATAGCTCATACCTGTTTAGATACGAGTAAGGAAGATTCTTTTTCCATGCATTTTACTTCCATTCTTTACAGTATTGATTGGCGTGATTTTGCTGGGACTTTTGTTCAAAAATATAGTACTCAGTTAAATTTTAGGTATTTGATTTTCCAAGGTGACTTTTTTGAATGTTTGAATGTAAATGAACTCATGGAGTCCGTGCGACAAATGTATGTAAATACCGATTGTATTCCTCCATATTTTTCATCAGTGTAATGTATTTTTTTTACTTTTATTACTTATAAATAAATTTTGTTGATTCTTATTACCCCTGAGTGCGTTTTATTTAGACTTTTATCTTACTTGTTAATGTGCATATGTTTGACTATATGTTTGACCTATTTAGTGTTTAATTTGTTATTGCATAATTGTTTTAATTATTATTTTTTAAATATTCTTTAGTTTAGCTACATAATTTTAATAGTGAAATTCTGTTCATAAAGTGAATGTAGGAGAAGTATATAAATACTGTGTTTCTTATAATTTAACAGTCATTATGAATATCAGCTTTAGGTTAGACCACAACCGCTGCTGCAATGGAAGAAATTCTGAATCAGACATATCGGAATCCCAAACTCCCCGGCAGCTTTGGTGGTATCAATGCTTTACAGCGTGCTTTAAAAGGTCGCGTGAAAAGAAAACAGATAAAGAATTGGCTACAAACGAAAGATTCGTATACTTTACACAAGCCTTTACGGCACAAATTCCAGAGAAATCGTGTAATAGTAGGAGGATTAAACGATCAGTTTCAATCTGATTTAGTGGACATGCAATCTCTCGCCCCTCATAACGACGGGTATAAGTATTTACTTACTTGTATTGATATTTTGTCTAAATATGCATGGGCCATTCCTCTGTTAGATAAAAAATCTGCAACTATATTGAGCGCTTATGAAAAAATATTTTCCGAACGTACTCCTCAATCCTTACAGACAGATGCTGGGAAAGAGTTTACCAATAAACTAGTGCAAAATTTCTTAAAAAAGAAGAAAGTTCATTTCTTTACCACACATAATTCAACAAAAGCTTCAATCGTTGAACGCTTTAATCGTACCCTTAAAACTAAAATGTGGAAATACTTTACTGAAAAAAATACGAAAAGATATATTGACGTCATAGACCAATTGATGCATAGTTATAACCATACTTGGCATCGTAGTATTAAAACAGAGCCTTCATCAGTGACATTACAAAATGAAGGAAAAGTATGGGATACGTTATACGGTCAGCAAACTGTTGCAAAACAGAGCAGTTCAGAATTAAAGGTTGACGATACTGTTCGTATTAGTCGGGAGAAAATGCACTTTGAAAAAGGATACGAACAAAACTGGACAAAAGAAATTTTTACTATCGATAAAATAATACATCGGATACCTGTTGTGTATAAACTGAAAGATTTAGCAGGGGAAGTGATACAAGGAAGTTTTTACAAAGAGGAATTGCAAAAGATCTCGGATTCCGGATTTTATCCAGTAGAAAAAGTTTTAAAGAAAAGAAAGCGTCAGGGGAAAACGGAATACTTTGTGAAATTTCAGGGTTATCCTGACAAATTTAATGCTTGGGTTGAAAATGTCAAAATGATATAAATAGAGCTGTCACCGTACTTACCTTCTCATTTTCACTGTACGATGTCGTTCTACATTACACTTCCCAGCGATAGCTCTATCGAGTTTTATCCTGGCAACACAATGTCTCACTTCTACACGAAACTCCCTAAACGTCTGGAACTCTCAGGTGAATGGGAAGTAGGATTAGTTGAAATGATTTATCCCAGAATGTGGAATAACATCATTGATGGTGAAAATTCTTTTGAATATAATTTAGGAAACGGAGTAAAAGTTAATGGAAAAATAGCGTGCGGATTTTATGATTCTCCGATCGACATTTTAAATGCATTTCCAAAGCACATAAAAATTCAAATGAAATATAACAAACACACTAAAAAGGTGATGGTGCAGCTCACTAATGGTGCAACGGTGAAATTATCCAAGGGATTAGCTGAAAACTTAGGTTTTGAACCTAATAAAGTGATTGGAGAAAATTTTATTCCAGGAAATGGAGGCCCAGATACAGTAATCACTGAGAGTCCTTTCGTTGCGGATCCTAATGTTGATTTACATTTGTTGTACGTTTATACGGACATCATTCAGCCTGAATTTGTTGGTGGGATCTTAGCTCCTCTTTTACGAACTCTGACAGTGAAGGGAAGAGATGGTGATATGATTCAGGAACAATTTGAGAGACCTCATTATTTACCAGTTTCCAGAAAAAATTTTGACTCGATTGAAATCATTATAAGGACGCACACTGGTCGTTACGTCTCATTTGAACGCGGAAAGTTGATAGTGAAACTACATTTTCGCTTGAAACAAATCATATAAAAAGAGTGTTCCTTTCTGAATTGATTCATTTTTCATTTTCGCATTCAAGAAAAGAAGTAACAAAATGTTGGTTCCTTACACGTGTTGTAGTAAAAAGTTTGAAGATTATTATTCAGAGCAAATTGGAAATGGCTTGCCCTACTATAAAGGAGTTGTTTTTCAGAAAGGGCAAGGAATAGGAGGATTTTTTGCAAAACTATTTCGCAGAGCATTACCTTTTTTTGATTAGTGGTGCAAAAACGATTGGAAAAGAAGCTTTACGGACAGGAACAATGGTTGCTAATGACGTGTTATCAGGCGAAAATTTCAAAACATCAGTTAAAACGCGTGCAAAAGAAACTGGGAAAAAATTAGCAAGAAAGGCGGTTAAGAAAGCAGATGAGATGATTGGTCATGGAAAGCTTAAAAGGAAGCGCAAACCCTCGAAACGTGTCATTTCATCTAAAGTCAGGAAGCTACAAGGACGTGATATTTTCGACTCGTAACACCATGGCTTTTCTACTAAAAGATTCTCCAGAATGTGTGAAATCAGAACTAGAATTATTCTCTTTACCTCCAACACAAACTGTCATCGAGAGAGGTCAGTGGGTTGAATTTCATCCCCTAGCTAATGTTTCTGGTGGAAGCCCTATCGAATTCAATGTCTCTGGAAGCGGAGACGAATACCTCGATTTGTCACAGACCCAATTATATGTTAAAGTTAAAATTTTAAAAAGTGACGGCAAACCAATCACAACTGAAAGTAAAGTAGGCCCTGTAAATCTCTTTCTGCATTCCATGTTTTCTCAGGTGGATATCAGTCTAAACGAAAGACTCGTTTCCTCCAGTAATAACACTTATCCATACCGAGCCATGATAGAAAAATTACTGAATCATGGTTATGATACTAAAACTTCTCAATTGTCTTCAGAACTGTTTTTTAAAGATACCGCAGGTCGTATGAATGTTTTTGATACGGCAGATGCTCAACCTAACGATGGATTTAATCAAAGGACAGAAATGTTTAAGCTAGGTGCATCGGTGGATATGATTGGCCGTTTGCACTTGGATATGTTTCATCAAGAGAGACTCCTTTTAAATATGGTGGATGTGAAAATTAAGCTTATACGCAGTAAACCGGAATTTTGTTTGTTGGGAGACGGGGAATTTAAAGTTTCGTTGGAATATGCTTCCTTGCTTGTTCGTAAAGTCAGAGTGAGCCCAGGTGTTGTTATAGGACATGCAAAAGGTTTGGAAAAAACAGCAGCTAAATACCCCATTAACAGAGTACTGTGTAAAGCTTATTCCATTCCGGCTGGTAATATGAGTTTTGTTCAAGATAACATTTTTACGGGACAGATGCCTAACCGCATTGTGATTGCCTGTGTCGATAACGACGCGTTCAACGGACACTATAAGAAGTCACCCTTTGAGTTCAAACATTACAATATTAATTTTATAGGAGTCTATGTGGATGGTCAGCCCGTGCCACATAACCCACTCCAACCAAATTTTGAAAAAGATCAATTTGTAAGAGCATATCAGAACTTATTTACGAATGCTGAAAATAGAGGCCTGTACCTCTCAAGGTCAGAATTTTCGAAAGGTTATTCTTTATTTTGCTTTGATTTATCCCCAGATTTGTGCGATGGTTCACATTTAAATCTTGTTCGACACAGTAACTTAAGAATAGAAATAAAATTTGGAACTACGTTACAGCAAACAATTTCATTGTTGGTGTATGCTGAGTTTGAAAATCTAATCGAAATCAACAAAGCTCGTAATATACTTTATGATTTTGGGAACTAATGAATTCATCACAGATTCATAGAATCTTATCTCGTGATTCTATTTCGGCGAGATATTATGGTGGTGTTTATCCCTCAGATAAGATACCAACTATTGAAAAGTTTCCCTCTGCCATAGTGCTCAATACTGATAAACACGATGAGACGGGTTCTCATTGGCTTGCTGTGTACGTTCAAGATAACAAGACTATTGAATTTTTTGATTCCTATGGATTGCCTCCCGACGCATTTGGAAAAGACATCGCAAAATTTGTCAAGAAATTTCAATATGTTCAATGGAACAAAGTTCCACTTCAAAGCTTAACGTCTAATGTATGTGGACACTATTGCATTTATTTTATTGTTAAACGATGTCAAGGATTTTGTATGAAATTTATTATCAATCAATTAGCAGGAAAGAAGAATGATTTTAGAATATTTCAATTTGTCAAAAAAAGATACGGTGTAACCATGATTTTTAAAAAATAATAAAATTGTTTTATTGCCAGATATATTGACTCATTTTTATTTACTTTTTCGATACTTTTTAGATGTGGTTTTATTTTTTTCTGACAAATGGTTTTTTGGGGTAAAATCCAAGAGTTTAAAAGGGTTGACGTAGGAAAAAGAAAACACTTTGTTAAAAATATTCACCAGAGTAAGTCGTACAAAAAATGGAAAGCACAAAAAGTCAAATAATATTAGTTACATTACTTATTTTTTCCTACGTTGTTTTTTCTGCTTTTATTACTTGGACTTGTCTCAATTGGCCCAAACATGAATCATGCAGTTTAGAACAAAATAAAACGACGCTTGAAATCTATAAAATTTACCAAAAAATTGATTTAGTAGGATTTATTAAATGCAATGAATTTTCTAATTTTAGTTTTAACAACTCAGTTTGTGGGAAAACAGTATGTGAATGTGTTCATAATTCTTTAAATGTCTTTGAAAACCACTGTTTAGAATTTACTCAAAACATTGTTGATTCGTTCAGCGAGTGTCGTCTCGTAGCAAACACAATTAAAGGGTGCACAGACATGTTCTGCAAACTATAAAAGTGGAAACTTCAGCAATAAATTTATTATTTTAGAATATGGAACTCCCTAGACTAGTTCATCCTTCGACATGCCTCCTCAGTGGGCCTACAGGATCAGGGAAAACTGTTTTCGTAAAGAAACTGATAGATCACAAAATGTTCCATCCAATGCCTACACATATTGTCTACTGCTACGGAAGTTACCAATCTATTTTTAATTCTATGAAAAATGTTAATTTTGAAGAAGGTTTGCCCTCCAACCTCAGCTCCATTCGAGATGCTTTAATTATCATAGATGATTTGATGGTAGAGTTATCAAGTGATACTCGCTTAAGCAATCTTTTTACAAAAGGTAGTCATCACCGAAATCTTTCAATCATTTTTATTACGCAAAACTTTTTTCATCAAGGCAAAGAAATGAGAAATGTTCATTTGAATTCGCATTATGTAGTTCTATACAAAAATCCTAGAGATAAAAGTCAAATAACGCATCTAGCCAAACAAATGTTCCCCAGAAAAATCAAGGCTTTTCAAGAAATATTTGACGATGCTACCTCAACGCCCTTTAGTTATTTGCTCATTGACTTAAGACCGGAGACGACTGAACGGTTACGGTTACGTACAGGGATATTTCCTGGTGATAAACATTTCGTGTATGAACCTCGATAGGGCCATTAAAGCGGATACCTTCGAAACCTATATAAAACAAAGTGAAAAAGCAGAAAAAATCATTTCTATTTAGAATGCCTTCTCAGAAGGATGTGGTATGTTTGAAACTCTTACAGAGAAGCAGGAGAAAAGCAACTGTATTGAAAAATTGTCCAAACAGTCTCATTAAATCAGTTTGTGAATGTGTTTTAAACCTTTTAAAAGGAAATCTCCCTATTGATAAACGTACCAAGAATCGACTCGTACCATTTAAAAGAACTTTAAGAAAACTCGCTGAGAAAAGAGTACCTCTCTATAGAAAAAGACGACTTTTAGTACAAAAAGGTGAAGGATTTTTATCCTTTCTTATTCCAGCTGCTATAACCGTCTTATCATCTCTTATACATGGAACACAGTAAAAAGTTTGCACTGGTACCGTTAGACCGTATGGAAGAATTTGAAGAGGATCATCTGAGTGAATTAGATACACAGATTCAACACATCTTGAAAAAGAAAATTGTTGATCATGAAAAAGTAAAGTTGTACAGTCAAGCTTTACAAAAATATGTTACATTCCCAAATGCTAATACCATCAATCAACCCGAAGAACAGCCTATTGAGAAAGACCGTGACAGCAATTTTTATGTAGAAAAGAAGATCTTAGAATCTGTTCCTGTGAAACATAGAGATACTGCACGAAAAATCATGGACTTTTTCAAACAACATGAAATCTCTTGGAATTTAAACAGAGAACTTATGCTAAATCAAACAGCGATTCCTGATTCTGATGTTGTGCAACTTATCAACTTCCTATTGAGAAACAGAGTTCGAAAACCAGTGGCCTTTGAAAAATTTAAGGAAATATTAACATTCAACAATTTTCCACAAGACTTTGTGAAAAATACTTATTTATCTGATGTGAAAACAATGTATGCAAAACCTGAAAGGGGCAAGAAGAGAAAATCGTCTTATTCGAATGTCTGGTTGAAATTGTAACTTCATCATATCTTAGATTTAAATAAAAATATTTGTCTTTTTTCATTCTCGTGTTTTCTTTTTTGTTTTACAATAAATTATTAATAAAAAATTAATCTACCTAAAAAAAATGAAAAAAGATTTTTTTTCTTCTACTTGGAAACATTTCCTACAACAATTTTATCATATTTGTGAAGAAAAAAAATAAACAAATGAATATTTAAAGAGGCAAATAGAAATTAACGAAATAAAAAATTGAAAGGACTTACCTTGTATATAAAGAACTTTACAGAAATAAAACCAACTCGATAAAAATAAACTATTTTTAATTTCAATCATATTTACAATTTTCTTTTCTTTTTCTTCCAAAAACAAACTCTAAAAATAATACAAAAAATATAGTTTTTCCTCAAAAGTTAATTTCCCCTAAAAATAACTAAATTAATTAAAAAAGGCTATACACCTCAGCTTCTTAATAACCGTATGGAAGGGTAGACATGTCTTCTTTCAGTGTCCTCTTATTGTAGATTGTTCTGTACAATTTCGTTTCCGCTTTGTTCAGGATCTTCCGCCGTTTTGCATCTCTTACAATCTTTGATGGATTGTATAAAGGTATGGAGGCTTTGGGATCCATGCTGCATACCAGATTTTTTACTGAATGAAAATTCAGTAGCTGAGTATTACGGAAGTTAAGGGTGAATCCCCTTACTTTGCAGCACGTTTTTCCTGTTGATGTTAAGTATGCATAATTCTTTGGTCCACCTAAAATATAAATATTGAATATAAATAAATGCAGCCGTAAAGTTTTAAATATGTTTTGTGACTGTCCTTATTGTTATTTTTTTTTAGTTAGATGTTTTATCATTTTAAAGAATTTCTCAGTGCTCTTTAACCCGCCCTCCCCCTGTTACACTCCCACTGAATTTCACATATATATATATATATATATATATATATATAGCTTACCAGACACAAACGTAGTGATGAAATCTCCTTTAAGTTCGTCTGTAAACTCTCCGAGGAAATTTCCAAGAGGTGGATCGTTAGTTCCATCACTGCTGTAAATGATAGAGTCCGTATCATGATATAATACGGCATGGTCCAACTTATCCATTTCAGAATACAGTTTAAGCCGTGCCCATGAAGTGGTAAAAGCAGCCAAAAATATATTGGTGACACTGTCTTGGGGAACAAAATCTTTGACAATATCCCAATGAATTGCGGCCGTTTCAGATGTTGCGAAGTATATGTCCTTGATCTGAAAAAAATTTAAAAATTGTATTGCGTATTTCAATGGTAAGACTTCATAAAAAGTAATTAAAATTTGTACTTTATAAATCAGTTTAAGACTATAAAAAAAAAGGAATGTACATTTTTCTTTGGGTCAGCTAATATCTTGTTAAAATCGGGTAGCGTATGAACGTAGGTAAGCTGGCCTTTATTTATGTTCATGCCCCACCTGCAATACACAAATGACATAATAACAATTGTATACAAAAAAAAATAATAAGTAACTTTTGAATAATTAGAAAGTAAATTTACCTCCCCCAGAAGCTGTTTAATGCTAATTTAGCAACTTGTCGCCGTCCTGGGTTCATTGCGATGGCTGATGAATCAAGTTGTACACCCTCCCGTTCTTTATATTCTCTAATGTATTGGGCTCGTTGTTCATGTGATATACATTCCGCAGGCCATCCACTGCTCTCTTGCTTTATTTTCAAGAAAAGATCAATGTATGACTTAAACAAGGAGTCTGAGGACTCATGAAAATGGTATACCTCGAAAATCTAAAATAACGAATGTAATGTAATGTTAATAATATGTTCGAATCGTATAGTGGATAACAATTTACTTTACAATTAATTGCCTCTATGGGAACAATATAGTATCTGAACACTGTTCTTTTAAATTTAAATAAGAAAAATTATTACATACAAATTTAAGGATAAATAAAAAAAAGAGAAATGTATATAAATATTCTCCTTAATCAAAAATTCAGTTATGAATAGAAAAAATAACTTACATTTGTAACCTGGTAGCCTTTTTGAACAGCCATTTTCACTTCTTCAGTGACCCAGGTACCAACAATAGCCCGTTCCTCATCAGTGTGTTCACAAGGATCCTGCTGCATAGTTTCGGCGCAACATCGGCAAAGTGGAAACATTAGTTTTTCGTTGCACCGATAAGGCAATACAGGAAGATATAATCCACGAGGAGGCAAGACACGACACTTAACAAATCCAAAATATTCTCCCAGATCGCCAAAATTTTGAGTAATAATTTTGGGGTGTCCGATAGGGTAACGACAATATTTGTTTACCTAAAAAAAAAAATCAGTAAATAGATACAATAAATATATTTTTTTAAATGTAAGAAATATAGTAGAATATACAACAGAGGATAAATGATAGAAACAATAAAAAAAGTTTATAAAAAAGGGAAATAATGACGGGATACTTACCCAGGGATACAATGATGTAAAATCTATGTATTTAATTCTACCCTCATGGTATAGTCTCAGAGCATTTGTTCGACCGCCGAAAAAGGCATCACGGGCATCAAGGCGATCATGAAGTTCATGGCCAGATAAAAAGGATTTTAAAGCGTTGTCCTCCTTCTTTTGACGAGTAAATTCGTGCTCCCACTTCTCAATGACATTGAATCCTTGGGCACGAAGGTAGGACGTTGTCTTTTCTGTTTTTTCTTTTAAAGTTCCCATGGTCGCTGCTACCAGCGGATTCACTGAATCGGCATCAAAACAAGTAATGCATCCGTGAAAAAAACAACCCTAAAGGAATTGGAAGAACAAAAGAAGAATAAATAAATAAATATGCAAGAATATACACATTATTTAAAAATCAGTTACATAAGATTGCAACCAAGCTTACATGAAATTGATAGATGGTGTTTTTGTCTTCACAATAGCCATCTACAGAAATTCCACAAATCTTTTTCTCTCCGAGCCCATTCAATGTATGCTGAATATAAATATCTTCTGTTGAGGCAACAAAATCTAACCACCTGATGGAGTCCCTACTATGGTTTGTAGAATTCAGGTACCCGTGAGTAGGAACCATGGCTATGGTGTTTTCTTGGATGTGTTTCGATCGAAAAACTGCCATGCAAGCTGATGCAATGGTAATGTAACTGTGGAAAAAAGTAGAATATATGTAACCAAAATGAAAGGGATAGAAAATAAAAAAAAGAATTAAAACCAACAAGAAACAAAATATTTACCAAAATGGATCGACTTCAGCAATTTCTAAAAACTGATTGCGAAACTCAAGGCAACACCTTCGTAGAATATCTACGTCCGACCTTGAATAAAATATTAAATTCATAAATAAATAAAATTATTAATTTTACACTATATTTTCATTTAAAAAAAGCGACACATACTTGCAATAGGACAGCATTTCTTCTTGGAAATGAAATGTGTCTCCTTCATGTTCCTTGTGCCAAGCCAAGAAAGCTGTGCGAGCAGACGGTGTCATGCTTTCAGCACTATAATAACTGACATCCGGCAAAATCCCCTCGTACGTCTGATTTTCCCGAGTATTAAAAAGGTGTGGGAAATATCCTTTTTTGAGTTCTATCAACCCAAAGCAAGCTGGTAGTTTTGACAATGGCATGGGAAGAAAGTTGAATGAATCAATTATTCTTAAATTTAGAGTTCTACTTGTAATTGCCATTACTTTCGAGCCATTAGGTATTATATCAGGAGGCGTACCTTGCTCAAGAAGCCAGGCCATAATAAACTGTCCATCAAATCTAAAAAAATAATTGACAATGAGAAAAAAAATAATGATCGTATAGTGATAAATTTAAATAAGTATCCCTCTAATTCCCGGTTCGGTCTGTACCTCAGAACATCGTTCAAGCTCTCTCTATATATATTTTTAAAAATAAGAATGAAAACTTACCCTTTCATGTTGTGGGCAATGGCAGTGTAGTCCTTGTGCCTTTCTGTGAAAAGCCATGCACAGAAATCGTGGCATGCAGAATAGCCTTTAAAAACTTTTTCTGCTCCATGGGCGTAATGTGCCACCGCAAAATTAACAACATGTTCACCCGATGATTGGTCCGTCTCAAAGTCAAAGAAAATGAGACGGTCCGAGTGATTTTTCGATGGTACGGTGCGCAGGAAACATTGGTGTTCATTAGCCACAACGAATTTCTCGCAAGAAGGGCATTTAATAGTCCAGCATCGATGTTTATCCATAGGACAGTGGCGCCGAAGGATGACACGACAGCATTCTCTGCATTGATACATCTGAGGAGGAGGGTATATTTAACTACTTAAATAACTTAATTAACAGATGACATTAAATAACAGATTGTTATATATAAAGAATAGAAAAACAAAACTTACTCGATCGCACAACGAAAGTTGCTGCTTTCCTGGTTTCGCTTTGTGAGCCCTGAAACAGTCTTCTGATTGACACAAACGATTACACTCATAGCATCGAAAAGGATCAGCTTTCTCGCAATTGGATCGCAAACAGATGTGGCATGCATTTTGGCAGCGATGATTCTGTAGATGTTGATACGGCTTTTCGCATACCTCGCAGTAGTAGCTAGATCCGTAGAACCCCTTCAAACTCTTAATTACATCATAATGACCATTATGAAGCCATAGGTTTACTCGACGTGGTCTGTCAGGACCCTTATACGAGACCTAAAACATTAAAACGAAATAAATAAATAAAATAAAGTCATTGAAGAAAAAAACATATCCTCAAAGCAGTTACATTCGATAAAATAATATGCACTTACTTTATTTAAATTTTGGGCACATATTACTACAACTTGAACGTTGAGATGCTCTTCAAATATTGCAATTTCTGCGTTTGTACAAGGGCCAACCGGTATATTAGCGGCTTCATGTAAGGCTCGAGCACGATTCTGAAGCGCAGGCCTACTCCGGTTTTTTAAAGCGCTGATACCCTCACCTTCCAGATGCGCCAAGGCATATAGAATAGCTTTCGCGCAGCAAAGCCCTTCATTATCATATGGTATTGTCAAAACAGACCTTTTCAAAAGTCTGTCTACTTGAATATTTGTTACTTTTCTTCCTCCGCCGGCACCAGCTTCTCTCCTTATGGTGATGGCGTCTACCGTAAATCCAGCGTCCAAGGGAAGTTCTTCCTTCGACTGTAACACTTTCATTACAGTCGAAAGTACTTTTTCGACAGTGACACTCGAGACGGGCATCAGTTCTGTCGAAATGGGTTTATCTAACCCGTTTGCCTGAATATAGAAACGAATCAAATCGTGATCTCTCAGATCTTCTGTCAAACGTCGGATAATGAGATTAAACAGCCGCCGTACCATTTCAACAGTTACAACGAGGGGTTCACTTTGTAAGGATGCAGGAATATTCTCTGTATCAACTCGGGCACGGAAAGTCACCTCTTGCGCATTGTATTTATGAACATTTCTTCTAGATACCTCTTCAAAAATAATAGCATTTTCTAACTGAAAATTAAAAAATAAAATGAAAAATAAAGAAAACAAATAGAGTAAACTATCCAGTGAACAGAATGAATCGACAGAGAAAAAATATAGTAATAGAGGAGTACCTCAAATCCTGCTCCAGTTTGATCAAGCACTTCAGAAAAGAATTGGGATGCCTCAATAAACCCTTGTGATAGTTCACTAAGAAGCTGAGAAAAAAGGTCAATATAAATGTGGCAATGTTAAAATGTGGATATTTATTTATAAACTGAATTTATCGATAAAATTCAAAAATAAAGAACTAGTGGCAATAATAAATAAAAATAAATTACTTCATCATCTGAATCCCTCATAGGCATTTCAGGGTCTTCAAATAACACCTGTGATAACAATAAAAAAAATCGTTCTTAAAAACAATCATTGAAAGAGAAAAAGACTAAATATATATATGTTACGGTTAAAGTAAAAATTCCGGAAAAGATTAAATTTTACCGTTCATTGTTGGAAAGTATTAATAATAGCCGGTAATTATTAATAACCAATTAATCGTATTGACCATAACGTATATGCAATAATTAAAAAATATTGGTATTAAGAATAATGAAAAAAGGACTTACCAAATCAGATGTAGTATCCAAACACCGTTTCTGGGGGCTTGAACCATCCATGTTAATAAAGAAAATCTAACGCGACAACAAACGCACAAGTACACAAGATAGCAGCAACAGCACTGCAAAAATCAATGAAAACATCCCTAAAATCATTGCCACTTCATTCCAACTAAACTTTAAAACGGCAACAGCCCTGGTCTTCAACAAATAGCAACATTCCTACCCCATAACCGGTGTGATTGCATCAGCTTGCCACTCGCATTCATGTTCTAACGTGTAATCTAACATCATTCACAAAGTCGCATAGCAACATTCCTACCCCATAACCGGTGTGATTGCATCAGCTTGCCACTCGCATTCATGTTCTAACGTGTAATCTAACGTCATTCACAAAGTCGCACCCCGGCTTGTATTCCTCCGCGCTGACTTGCGTAGGAAAGGTACTGTGAGTAGGTTTTTCAAGTTCAGACTTGGCTTTTCAAGTTCAGACTTGATGGACATAATCGTGACGTCACATCGAAATCTCAGAAGGGCCATCTTGAAACAACTCAACGCCTGCACGAAGTCGATGACAAAAAAAAAATTCCCAATGTCCAAAATGTAAACAAACCATACGTCACTTCCGCTTTTCGATGACGTCACTCTGTGACGTCTAAAGTAAAACCATTAAGAAATCAATTCGTTCCTTAGATTAATTACTTTTAAAATCACTAGATGGCGCCATAAGTCGTTTTGAAAAAGCATTTATTAAAACCCCTATGCAATTATTCAAACCATTTTCTAAAAATAACGCATTCCTAATACTAAGAAAAAATACAAGTCCAAAAGAAAGAGAAATAAACACTACATTAATTCACCATCGTAAGTTAACTCTCTTACAGCCTAACGGATAGCGCGCTTGACTTCGGATCCTATGGTCCTCGGTTCGAATCCACCAAATTGCTTTTTAATTAAAAATAATAGAGTTTCGAATTTCTCCACCAGATGACACTACGAGTGATTCGTCACCATGGTAACGAAACGACGCCATCTTGAAACAACTCAACGCCTGCACGAAGTCGATGACAAAAAAAAAAATTCCCAAGTCCAAAATGTAAACAAACCATACGTCACTTCCGCTTTTCGATGACGTCACGCTGTGACGTCACTTGGCCCCGCCCACTTCGGGTCACGTGGTATGACGTCACTTCCGTGTCCTATACGGGGGGGTATACTACTTTCGTATTCTCTACAGAGATCACCATTCCCTAACCATCTGGCTTAATCATAGCTAAATAGTTTCACCATAAATACTTAACTATCATGAATGTACCTTTACAACAAAGTCAGGATTAAAATCCAGTCATTTTACAGTTCAAGCCTGTAATAAAGTTACGTGTGCCTCTTACAATAACTTTTCAATACTCTTATTTCTTTAACACTATAAATCGGGATATTAAATATTGTATAATACTTGTTGAATATTAACACCTTCAACTGATCGGAAATATGATCTGAAAAACTCAGTGAAGAACTACTGAGATTTAAAGGGAAGCTTTGATGAAAATGTAAAAGCTTGTGATGTACAAACCTTTCCCAATTGTTGGGTGGTCATCAAGTGGAGACCTTGTGGTCATTCTTGATTCTCCTTGACAAACATAATCATTCCTATTCGAAAATGTTATGGAAGGCTTTCTCAAACTTCATATTGTGGACAATAACTTTTCATATTTCTTCACATGTCACTCCAACATTGAATCTCAGATTTTACTTGTAAAACTAACTTTCTCTTTGTTTTCTCGGCGCATTTTTTTATCAATGGGAGCTTTGATAACATTAAATCTAACTGAATTGTACTGAACTCGACAGAGTTGCAAGTTACAGAATAAAATTGAATATTTATTTCCTTACAAATGAATAATTTCAGAGGGCTTTCGACATGTTTATGTATTAGATGAGGCTGTTGATGTCCATAACATGTATCAGAAAAAATAATGTTAATTTTAGTATAATCATATTCGACATCCAATATATTCCTAAGCGCTTCTTGAGAAATCAAAGTAAGGAATCCGGTTCCGCACTTGTATGTTTAAACAACAGGCCCTGAAACTCGAATTGCATTCATATACAAATTTGGATGCGCTGTTGATAATCCAATCAAAAATTAATTTTTCTCAGCATTTTTATTTCCGAGCCATGTAGCAAAAAAATTATTTAGATAAGCCTCGTACTTCTCGGAAGTGTTCATCTGCCAGGTAAATACTTTATAAGGTATCCGGGGCAATGTTATCATAAAGCACATCTATAAACTACACTCGCATATTTTGTGCATTTTCTAATTTCCTTTGTGCATTTTTCGAGGACAGGTTTTTCTTAAGCAAAGGTACAGGGCCGCTGACCACAGTTTGGGAAACGATAGTATAAGGAAATTAGGTCTCTAGTATTTTGTCATAATTGATATTCCTTAACATGCATAATCAACACTACCGTATATTCCAGTATTAAATGAGAAAAAAGCCTCCACCTTTCGACCATCCTTGATAAATGTTGACATAATTAACCAGCACTGCTACCAATCCCAACACAATATGGGTATCAGATACCCAATTTTCGGACATATAATGATTGTACTTGACATACATAATCAGCACTAGTTCCTATTCCAATATAATATTAGAAAAGGCCCCTCGAATTTCGGCCATCCTTGATAGTCCTTGACATACATAATCAGTACTACTCCACATTTCGACATAATATGAGAAAAAGGTTCAGACTGTGTCATCCTTGATTGTCCTTGATATACATAATCAGCACTAGTTCCTAGTTCAATATAATATGAGAAAAGGCCCCCTCGGCTTTTGATCATCTTTGCTTTGATTGTCCTTGATATACACATTCAGCACTGCTCTACATTCCAACATAATATGAGAAAAAGGTTCTAACTTTGGGCCATCTTTGATTGCCTTTGATATACATTATCAGCACTAGCCCCAGTGTTACGGCCAATGAAAATTTAAGCTAAAGAGGGCGCTGTGCGCACCTCTGAAGAAGTTAAATTGTGTAGTGATTTTCCGGCTCTGTTCTGAAAGAGAACAGAGGATGATGAAATAAGTTAACTGTAAATATGTCTCAATGTCTGTTTTTGTTCTTGTCCTTGTTTTTGTGAAAATAAATGTTGTGGCTGTAAAATTCGAATGCTGATCTTTCCAAATGAATCCACATCAAATAATAATTTGAGACGACGTCAATTTGGAGCGTCACACCCAGTTTCGATACTGTATTAATTGGTTAGCTGGGTTTTTTGGCCGGCATCCCTATTCTTCCAAGATGCGTACGTCAGTAGAGTACAGGAATAAGATCTTCATCATATGGCCATGCAAGATTGTTGTCCTTGACATACAAAAGTCCTGCCCCACCCCGACTGCAACACCACAGTACGCGATAATATCATGGTGGGAACCGTAACCTCCGACTACATCCCTGCGACACGCAATAACAATTGCAGAGGGCAAAATCTTCATTTTTCTACATCGTTTCCAGTTGTAGGGTTATTCGCGCTATCACGGCGCTTTTTCTCCTTCACATCCCTACCTGCAACCCTTTCCCCTGAGAACGCAAACTGCGGGAGGCGCATCTTATCACCAACCCGAAAAAAAAAGACCAAGAGCAGAAGAGCAGGAAAAGAGAAAAAATAATCACACAGATACCCTTATCGCCGCCGATTCCCCCAGATATAGCAGAAGAGGGGAAGGGAGAAGAAGAAAAAAAAAGCTGAAAATCGCCCCCGGGGCCAAAGTAATTACGGCCCCGCTCTATGTATCGCTCCGAAAAGCGATATAGCCCCGGGATGCGCAATCTAAATGCGACTTCAATCCCAGAGATCGATCCTCCCGACTCGGACTTAGAGGAGGCCAGGTGTTCCCGTGAGCAACGAATCACCTGGTAATAGTCCGTCCTCCGCATCCCGTTCATGGGGAACGGGGTCTTTTTGATTCCCGCGCTCCGTCATCATCATTAGGGGGATGACCGCGACCCAAGTCACGGAAGTCATCTGGGCGGCACGAATCCCTCGCTCTGCATCTTCATTAGAGGGGAAGAGGAAGACGATTTGGATGCCCCGACGAGTTCCTGGCTCTTTTTTTTAATTATTGCTGTTTGTGTCCGCTGGGCTTGATGGTCCGCTGGCTTGATTGCCCGTGACAGTGTTGATCTCTGTGGTTAAGCCCTCTTGGAGGGGAATTGGATATGCTGGCAGATTTCGAAAGGGAATTTGACCCACGTTGAGAGCGGCACAAGTATCGGTATAGGAGTTCTGGAATTGGGTTTTACAAGTTGAACTGAGTTTTACTTTGTGAATGGGACTTCACATTGAATGGTTCGTCATCTGTGTAATTTCAAAATACGTATCGTGTAACGGAACCAAATGTCTCACAGTTTTTGCGACTGAGGAATTTGACCTACTTTGAGAGTTGGTACAAGCATCGGTATAGGAGTTCTAGAATTGGGTTTTACAAGTTGAACTGAGTTTTATTTTGTGAATGGGACTTCACATTGAATGGTTCGTCATCTGTGTAATTTCAAAATACGTATCGTGTAACGGAACCAAATGTCTCACAGTTTTTGCGACTGAGGAATTTGACCTACTTTGAGAGTTGGTACAAGTATCGGTATAGGAGTTCTGGAATTGGGTTTTACAAGTTGAACTGAGTTTTACTTTGTGAATGGGAATTCACATTAAATGGTTCATCATCTGTGTAATTTGAAAATGCGTATCGTGTAACGGAACCAAATGTCTCACAATTTTTGCGACGGAGGAATTTGACCTACTTTGAGAGTTGGTACGAGCATCGGTATAGGAGTTCTGGAATTGGGTTTTACAAGTTGAACTGAGTTTTGCTTTGTGAATGGGACTTCCCGTTGGGTGATTCATCTGTGTAATTTCAAACTATGCTTCTTGTAACGGAATCAAAGGTCTCACAATGTTTTTAAAAATTGCATTTGTTTTTTTAGTCATCAAGAGCAGCACTAATCCTTCGCTCTGCATCTTCTTTAGAGGGAAAGAGGAAGGAGATTTGGATGCCCGACGAGTTCCTGACTCTTTTTTTATAATTATTTGGATATGCTGGCAGATGTCGAAAGAGAGTTTGTGACGGAGGAATTCGACCCACGTTGAGAGTGGTACAAGCATCAGTATATGAGTTCTGGAATTGGATTTTATAAGTTGAACTGAGTTTTGCTTTGTGAATGGGACTTCCCGTTGGATGGCCCATCTGTGTAATTTCAAACTACGTTTCGGAACCAAAGGTCTCACAATTTTTTCAAAAATTGCATGTTTTTTAGAGTCATCAAGAGCAACACTAATCCTTCCCCTGCATCTTCATGACGATTTGAATGCCCCGACGAGTTCCTGGCTACTATTTTAACTATTGCTGTCTATGTTCGCTATGCTTG
Organism: Meta bourneti; assembly: GCA_933210815.1. Lineage (NCBI taxonomy): Eukaryota > Metazoa > Arthropoda > Arachnida > Araneae > Tetragnathidae > Meta > Meta bourneti. The sequence continues at coordinate 75,865,263 of OW119929.1, read as the reverse complement.
ATTGCCGTGACATTGTTGATCTCTGTGATTAAGCCCTCTTGGAAGGGAATTGGAAATATTGGCAGATTTTAAAGGAAGCTTGTGGATTGAGGAATTTGGCCCACCGTTGAGAGAGGTAAAAGCATCTTTATAGGAGTTCTTCGAAAGAATTGAGTTTTACAACAACTGAGCTTTGTGAACGAGACTTTGCTTTGGACTGTTCATATACGTAATTTACTGGGTTCCATGTAACGTTATCAAACTTACCTCTACGTTTTTTTTCAATGACAAATTGAAATTTGTATTTTAGAGTCATCAAGAGCAGCACGAATCCTTCGCTCTGCATCTTCATTAGAATGGAAGAGGAAGATTATTTGGATGCCCCGACGAGGTCCTGTCACTTTTAATTATTGTTGTTTGTGTCCGCTGGGTTTGATAATCCGCTGACTTGATTGCAGTGTTGATCCATGTGGTTAAGCCCTCTTAAAGAGGAATTGTATATGCTGAAGATTTCGAAAGGGATATTACGTTTGAGGAATTTGACCCACCATGAGAGATGTAAAGAATCGGTGTTGGAGTTCTTCGAAAATATTGAGTTGTACAGTCACGGAAAAGAAAACGAACCACCTTTCTTCATTCGAGCAATTTTAACAGTAGAAAAAACTCAAAGATAGGGTTTGACATAAACTAACTTCTATAAATTCAAATGCATAAAATTTGCATTTGAATTAAGGGGCCCGTCTTCATATTAAATTAAGACCCAACTTCATAATTTTCCCTGGAAACCCCTATTTCGACACACAATTTCGAATCTATTGTATATCAAAATTTAACCTCAGATACCAAATTTCCTGTCATTAGGTCTTACCGTTTCGAAGTTATGAGTACAGGAAGGTTGGATCTCCTAATGTTAAATCAGTTTCTTAGACTTTTATGGATATCTTCCTAAGTAATATTTCTCTAGCGCTGATATTTTGTACCACGTTATTGTTAAACAACCCAAAGAAAATCCACCTAATATTTTGTTTTAAAAATAGTATGCAATAATAGTTATTAAATTAATGTTTAAAAAATTATGATTGAAACGTCACTATATTTTGATGGAAACAATTCAGAACTTCTAATATGACCATGCAGAATTTAAGCTCATTCCACTGGTACGTTTTTGTGTTTCATTCAATTTTCCTCATTATGGCGATTTTAGAGGGCAACCAAAAGTTTAAAAACGTTTGACAAACCTCGGATAATAATCCTCGGATCGTTCGCACTTGCATAATAAATATAATAATGTAATTCCGAATCGTTTTCACTTGCATAATAAATATAATTCTAGGATCGTTTGCACACGCTGACAAATAAGTTTGAAATAGTATTTAAATTTGAAATTTGGGTAGCTATACTACAATTAATCTCGATATACGAATAGGGATTTCAATGTGGAGTTGATCCCTGAAATTGACAGCAACTTTAACATTGAATATCTGCGGATATAAAGATAGTAAACTCATGAAATTTCATATCTAGACTAATTTAACGATGTAGAATCTGATTAAGGCATCAAAACATGTGGTTTCTATTAGAAATTTTGTTGTTTGTGCAACATTTTATATGATGACGTCCCTTTATGCAATTTGTTTGCATTTGAATTTGTAGAATACGTTATTCCCTATTGAATGATAGCTTTGAATTTGCTCTACTGTGAATAGTGCACGAAATAAAGGGGGTAATTAGTTTTTTTCCTCAACTGTACATGTGTTGGATTTCGATTTGTGAACGGAACTTTGTGTTGGATAGGGTAACAGTTCGCCTAAATCGATGATTTACAAAGTGAGTTTGGTGTAACGTTGCCACTGGTCCCACGACTTTGGATATCCTGGCAGATTTCAAAAGGGATCTTGGGACTGAGGATTTTGACCCACTGAGAGAGACTGAGTTCCAGGAATTTGATTTGTACTTATTGATATGAATTTCGATTTGTGTTTGTGACTCCATAGTGGATAGTACTAGTTCCTACAAATCAGTGATTTTTAAATTTGGTTTTGTGCAATATCTCCAGGAAGTCATAAAAAACTTATATTTGTAGACGAATCTGGGTTACAAGAATCTCTCACTCTTCATCTTCATTTGAAAAGACAATTTGGATGTCCCAACGTATTATTTTTTAATATTGTTATTAGTGACCGCTGTGCTTGATTGTTCGGCACATTGTTGATCTCTCTGATTAATCTCTTTGGGAGGGGTTAGTTGGTTGTTTTATATGGTGCAAGGGCCATATTTGGCCATGCTGCGCCAAGCACCAGATAGACAACACAAAGTAATGGACATGCACACACTAGGTAGGTAGGTATTTTAATTAACGTCGCACTAGAGCAACACAACTGGCTATTGGCGACGGTCTGGGATCTAACCCGAAGGGAAAGAATCGAGGACAACACCACGTAATGCACACGCTAGGGAAGTTTACTACCACAGAAGAGAGAGAGAAATGCACTATGGGAATCGAACCTGTGCCGCCTACAGCTCGCAGGTCTCGTACAGGAGAATTGAATAAGCTGGTATAGTTTTCAGGTGAATACTGAATACATTTAGTGAGTTTAGTGATAATGGTAATAATCACGTGGTATTGTTTCCATTTAGGAAATGAACTCTGTAGGGTAGTGTATACACTGCCCTCCAAAACTTAAGCATGAGACAGTAATTTCGTGTGTGTGTGCGGGCGTGAGTGCGTGACAAATTTCGTACACTCAAAAAAAATTTTGTATTATCAACAAACGATACCTATCTTAATGTGACCACCCGTTAGATGTTCAAGCTCGCCAGAAGGCGATAACTTCCATTCCTGTAATAAAGCAGTTTCTGGATCTTTCGGAGTAATTGGAAGGGGTACATGGGCAAAGGCAGCACGTCCAAGGCCATCCCAAAGATTTTCGATGGGGTTGAGGTCGGGTAAATAGGGTGGTCATGCGAGTAATGCTTTCACTCTCAATCTACACATCCACCAAGTTTGTTCTATGTGGACATGCATTATCTTCCATGAGAAGAAATGTCTGACCAACTGCTACATCGTGCAGTCACACAATGGGGTCAAGGATTTGATCCCGATACCTTCAAGCCTTCACAGTACCTCTGGTGAAGACGTGCAGGTCGGTGTGAGGGCTCAAAGAAATTCCAGCCCATACCATTGTATTGGCACCACTAAAGATTTGGTGTTCAATGATATTACTGCTTGGTATTACTGCAATGATATTACTGCTTGGTATTACTGCAATGATATTACTGCTTACTTACAAGGAACACTTGTTCCGTGTTCCTTGTTCTCTCCAGATCCTCAAACGCCTATTATCTGAATCCAGGACAAATCTTGACTCATCCGTGAGCACTACGTTGGACCATTCAGCTGCTTTCCAATTCGCATGGTCACTTCACTACTTCAACCATACTTTTCTGGCTTTGACGCTTAAAGGGACACAAACTCGTGATACCTTGGCATGCAGTCCTTCCATATATAGCCTTCACCTTCTTCTACGTTGGACCATTCCGCTGCTTTCCAATTCGCATGGTCACTTCACTACTTCAACCATACTTTTCTGGCTTTGACTCTTAAAGGGACACAAACTCGTGGTACCTGGGCATACAGTCCTATATTGGCAGATATTGACCTTCCAATTGTTGCAGTAGTCATTGCTCTTAGAGTTAACGCGGTCGCTCGTCGATTGCACATAGTCAATAAAGACATGTATTTATCATTAGAGGGTGTGGTAACCCTTGGACGACCGGGAACAGGTCTCCAGACAACTCACCCATTGGTTTGAAATTGTTTCCATAGACGAGAAATCACAGAGTGGTCAACACCAAAGAAAATAGAGAAGTCTTTAATAGGCTGTCCTTCTTGAAGCCGCCTCACATCTGAACATTACAAGTTGTTTTCAGCTGGATTATTTCATATAATAATATGCTATTGCGCATTCTTTAGAAAAATGCACTACATCAGATATAGTTTTTCCATAAAATTCATTGCATCAGATAGAGTAGTTATTTTTTACATCCTTAATGACTAGCTTTTTTTATATCAGGCAGACATTCTTTCTATTCTCGCGTCAAACTCTCGTCCTGTAATGTTTGTTAAAATTTACTTTATTTACGTAATCTAGGGAATTTTTCAATAGTTCATATTCATGTCAAAGTTACCAAGGGTCAAAGTTAGCAACTCAATAAATTGAAATAAAACTAAGAATTTGAATGAGAAAACAAATTTATTCATTTTTTTATTTCCAATACAGCGGATATAACAAGCAGCCTTAGACCCAATACACAACAGAAGACAACCGAGAATAGAGAACATAGCACAAAAAAAGAACATTAAACCATCGGAATAACTACGGAAAAAAAGTTGAAACAGTGTGGACAAAATCTCTAGCCTCCCAATAACGAGATTAAATATTTATTCTAGTCAAGGTCGAACATAGTCGAATAGTTATTCCAGTGAACGTGGTCAGCATTCATCAATTCGCCACTGAGGCAAAAGGGACAGGCTTTACTGTTTTATACTCCAAATCGATTAAGATAAACATTTCATTTTTGATTCATTTATTCAACTGTTGCAGATTACTTTAATTGCATTGATTTCGTGATATATATGAAACTATTTCACACTAAGAGTCATATTAGTAAGGAAGAGATGTGTAAGTTGGTGTCTATCCATTTGTCTTTCGGTTGATAGAACGTGACCAAGATTCTATATAGAAACATTTTAGAACTGAAACACAAGCGCAATTAATCAGAAATCTTTAATTCCATGCGAGTAAGTTGGTTGGATCTATATGGCTTAAGGACCGTATTTGGATCAGTTGCGTCAAATACAAGACATAAAACGCCAAAATAATGGACATACACAAACAAGAAAAGTTTTACTAACACAGAAGACTATGCAAGTACGAATTCTGATGAGCTATATCACGCTGGCGTGATGTGGAAGTTCGGAGAATAGGGTGTCTCTCAGTGAGGTGTTAACCTCATCATCTGACCGTGGTTCAGAATTACGTGGTGTTGTCCTAGGATTTTCCCTTCGTGATTGGTACTGGACAGTCACCAATAGCCCGTTGTGTTGCTCTAGTGCGAAGTTAAGTCAAACTACCTACCTTATGAGCTAGAAATAGTTTTTACAGTAATAGTACTTTAAAAATCGCACATTATTTCATAAAGAGTGCTTAAATTTCACATGTGTTATGAAAATTTTAGCCGAGTGTAATGTATAGTTTCAATTTATAGTTTTGCACTCTTAGGAGAAAGTAGTTACGAAATTTGTTCAATTTGTTAGCGATAATATGGGGTAAAATTAGTACAATCATTTTTACAAGACATTGATAAATCTAATTAGTATGTTCTACGATAAATAACAGAAAGTCAGTGCTAAAATATTAAATTAATATTTATATGTCACACTTTAAATTGATCGTTTAAATATTAAATGCTGATGCCTGCTGAAGATTTTATTTGTGTAAATAGCATAGTAACGCATTCTAGATATTTCAGAACAACTTACATGGACAATAATAAAATTAATACGCGACAAGAAAATACTCATGATCTGAATCTAATGCAATTGCAACTGTTTAAGCTTAACTAAGTATACAATGCATGCTATTCATAAAGAGTTTAGGTCATACTATTGTAAATTATTCATATAAATCGTTTTGTTGCTATGGTTATTATTTCATATACGAATTGTTTTTTTACTAATAAAAAAGGGGTTAGGTCATGATTAATGTTTCTTGTCATGGCAATTAGTTAATTGACATGACAAGAAACATTAATCATGTCAATTAGTTAATTGACATGACAGGGGACATATTTGTAGAGCAAACATTTAAATTCCCCATAGAACAACACATAATCTTTCCTCTAATTTTTACTCATCTTGCATTTAGATTATTAAATCATCGACAAAAGTCAGCTTGTGAATTGGTTTCATGTTACTGTAGGTTACACCTACCCTTGGATTAAAGTACAATAGCGCTTGTAAAAGGAAATTACGTTCTTTTAACAACCTATGCTCTGGAGATCTCCCAAACGGCTTCACTTTCACTGTACAAAGTAATTTTCTTAAACTAATTTCCAATCCTCCGCCCTTGCGTTAATAAGTTAATCGCAAAACAGGAGTTTGTCGCCCATGTTCAATGAAAGGAAATGGATGTAGTAAAAAGTTTAATTTCGAGTACTATTCCCTTCTAAAATCGAATTCTAAAGCAATTTCACTGTAATTCAATAATGTTTTGGAATTATTTACAAAGTACGTCTTTAATTAAACAAGTATTAAAAATAGCATCACTTTTGTTTTACCTGTGTAAAAATTTAAAAGATATTATTTGCATTGCTTCTTACTACCGAAGTAACAGAAAATTAATATATTACTCTTGTTAATTTCGTCCTAGTTGTTTTTTGATTCTGCTAACTTTAAATTGTAGAAAAGATATTTCTTATCATCGTATACATATTTACTTAGATCTTAATTTTTATATATAACTCACAAATTGATAATTTCGTCACGAATTTTTTATTCTAGTAACTTCAATTGTAAAAGAGTCTATCATCACAATTTTTTACTTAGAAATTAATTTTTCCAGATGACTCACAAATTTCAAGTAATTCAATCGAACGTCCATGAAACAAACCTATTTAAACCTCCTGGTGGTTGTCTTGACGAGATATCTTTTCATTAGAAGAAAAATGACCAGATCTTGATCTCGTCGTCATAAAAAAATTGGCAATAATTGAATGACCAAATATCTTATCATTATCAAAATTGGTCAGATTTTGATGGACAAAATATCTCGTCGAAACCACTGGGAGGATTAAAGAAAAACTTGTTTATGAAGAAGGATTGAATTGTTCATAATACCTAGAACCTATCTTTGGAAGGAATAGTACAAGCTAATCAAGTTTGATTCGTTGCTGATTGATTTTTAATGGCGCTGTGAACAATATGTTCCAAGAAATGTTCTTTCCTTCAAGTAAATGAACATACGCACAAGAAAAGTTTTACTCATACAAAAGGGAGAAATTTAACCAGAGTACGTTTCAGAAATCGAACCTTCGCCGCCTACATATCATAAACTGTTAATGCATGGGCAAACATTTTGCGACATAAACGAATTTTAAGAGAAGATGGATAAATGACCTTCATAAGCATGAGTACTCAACTCAGAGGTATGTGTCTCAATGGTCCATATGTCGGACTGGATGGTACTATGGTACTACGATGGATGCAGAAGTGATTAGAAGAAGGCAATCTCGCTTAGTCAGGACAGAAGCATAGAGGTCGACTGGTGAGCGTGATGATGAACTCCTTCGCCGACAAGTCCTAATTACACCTAGAACAATTCTACTGGCCATCAAACGAGCATTGATACCTGCCATTAGTCTATACATCACCCATCAAACCATTTCCAGTCGTTGTGAGGACGTAGGCTTGCATTCACACAACTTGCCTTTTTGCTGCTTGTCATAAACCTCAACTCATCGTCAACTTTATATTGTTGTCGTTCAAGAGTGATTTGCGATGCAGAATGACATTAAATTGTCTTCAATGACAAATTCCTATCTTTTTTAAACTTTGATGATGACCGAAAACAGAAGGAATTTTCTTTGAACACGGGACAATCCATACAAGTGTTCGAAATGGCACACAGTTTGAATAAGGGGCGTTATGGTCTGGGGACCTATCAGCTATGATAGCCTGTCCAGACTGGTATGCATTTCTGTCAATTTAGTACTTCATCGGTATGTATCTTGGTTGAGTTTTATGATTCAAGGGCCATATTTGGTCAAGCTGTTACTAACACAAGACAAACAATATCAAGTAATAGACGTACACACATAATGAAAGTTTTAGACAGAATAGAGAGATGCACCTACGATACCTCGGTATATCAAGTTACAGAAATCTAGCTTGCAAGTTGCTGGCACATTGGGCAAAAACACTGAGCCACGGTGGCCTCTGGTATGTATCGTGGACTTGTTTTCATAACTGATGATGCCTTGCATAAAACTTCCAGACATACCGCAAATGACGATCCCAAATGATATAAACAGCTTCGAGTTCGTCACATGCTAACATACCTTGCACGATACCTATGTCTATCCTCCGTCAAAAATGCGTGGGCCATCTTGAAAGGTTCAAACAAAACTACCTCAAACAATGCAATCTTTCTAAATATATGGAACAAGCATGACGAGCAGTACCTCAAGACTACAGCATTTGTACAATTCAATGGTATCGTAACTCATCGCCATCAACTGAGAAATCATTCCATATTAGTATAACTAAGCAATTTTGTGTTCCCCAGATTTATAATTTAATGTTAGAAATATAGTCCTGTTTCATTTATTATCTAACCGTTCTTATTCATTAAGTTTCAGGCGAATAGTACTTCCTTTTCTTTGTTTTTCATTTCTAATTTCATTGAGTATATTTCTGATTATTAGTGCTAGTAAACATTTTTTGTTTACATAATCACGAAAGTTTTGGGTTAAAAAAATACTTATCGCACTGGCAAACAAGGATATTGAATAATAACATGTCTCCAATGAAAAGTTGTTTTCGTTTCATTGTGACTTTAATTTAATTTTGAATGCAATATTCGAAAATTTAAGCCCTTTTTCTCTACCAAGTCAGGATTTTTTACAATAGGTAAAATATTATCTGAAGTTATAGTCCTCATTTAAGTTCTTTCATAATCAAATATATCTAAAATATAGATTTGTAAAACATTTGACTGTTTGTATAACATTAATTATGCAGTTTAGAAAACGCAAATAGATTAATAGATAAGCTTATGCATATAATTATTAACCCTCCAAGTGGAGTTTCAACGAGATATCTCGTACATCAAAATCTGACCAATTTCGCTAATGCCGAGATATATCGTCATCAAAATGTTGCCAACTTTGGGATGATGATGAAATCAAGATCGGGTCAGTTTTGTTCCAATAACGAGATATCTCGTCCATCAAGATCTGGTTAATTTTGCTAATGACGTGATACCTTGTCGAAACAACCACCAGGAGGGTTAACGGTCTCAAAGCGCAACTATAAGTAATGGTACAACAAGTGCCAACCTATAAGCTATGAGTAGAGATCAGGGGGTAGGGATATTAAAGGACCATATATTACCATATACCACCAAGACATTAAGGACGTGGAGAGGAAGTACCAAGGATACTGGGATGTTAGCATGATGGCGTATTTCTTCTGGTTAATCAGAGATGAACTCGAAGCAGTATACAAACTTAGTGTCACTAAACGCTGTTATAGATATAAAAACCAAGAAGTGAGAAAAATAACACCATATTTTATACAAGATATTAATCAAGTTACCTTCCTGGTGGTTGTCTCGACGAGGTACGAGTATCTTGTCATTAACAAAACTGACCAGATTTTTATGGACGAAACCTGACCAGAACTCGATCTTGTCATCACCAAAAAATCGGCAACATCTTGATGACGAGATATCTCGTCATTAACAAAATTAATCAGATCTTGATGAATGAGAAATCTCGTCAAAACCACTTGGACGCTTAATGATACTTTCCCTTTCGGCATAAAAAGAGTAATAGTGATATTGACAAAAAGAACACAGAAATGATAATTTGGAAAATATTACATTTTTTACATTTTTTTGAAAATATTACATTGAATACCTGAAACTGGTTTTGTGTAAAAATGTGAGAAATGGTACAAATATTTGAAAAACATTATTCATTGTGTTTATGTTTGTTAGTAAAAATGTCTAAAAATGTTTCAAACAAATTAAATTTTGTAGACTTCCCAGTTGATTCTTCTTAGATTTTCTTCAGTTAGTTGACTTGTTATCTAACAATAACTTTTTATCATATGCACATACTCCAATGTAAGAATGAAGTTTACTAAAAAAAGTTATATGGTTACTATACCACAAAAGCAATTAGTTTTCTGTTTCGTACAATGTTAGGTGGGTGTGTAATACATTTTCCTACAACGTTAGGTGGGCGTTACACATTTTCAGAGATTATCAAAATTCTCCTATCCTGAAGTTGAAGTATGTTTGAAAGCTCTTGTGTAGGCGTGAGGTTTGAAACGAAAAATCTCAAATGACATACTTCAGTTCGATTGTGCCTTAGCTGTGAGGGGAAAAAATCCTTCAACTTCAAGAAAGGAAAATGTGATATTTCCTGAAAATGAAACGAACCTTGTACACTCATCTAACACTACGAAACAGAAAATCAATTGTCTTTGTGGAATAAGGACCAATTTTCATTATAAAAGAACTGCTAGTACACTTTTTACCAAAATTTATATTTATATCATTTGTAATTTCATCAGTATTATGGAGTCGTATGCTTGTAACTTTGCTACTCTTCTCATCTTATTTATTAATTAAACTCTTTATTTTAGTATTTCAAAGATATACAACATGGCACAGAAATTAAGTTTTTCCAGCAATACTTCCTCTTAAAGAAACACATTTTTTTGGACATCAAATCGTGTCTGTCAATTTTCTGGCCATTAGTCGATACACTCCCACCATTTTACGCTGACTTAAAAGGAAGATCCGTAGGACACAAAAAATTATTCCGTGAGAACAAGCTTCAAATATTCGCAAACTGTAAAACTTAATCCTTTACTGTTGCACATACATACATTCCATTAGTTTGTTAAATATTTAACATTTGAAAATCGTGAAGACAGTGAGATGGTTCTTAACCGAAGCACTTCCTCAAACGTTTTTTAATCTTTGTACTGAAGATTAATTTTTCGAAATATTTCCGACACAATATACATGGCGCCATCTACCGATGATTTGGCACATCATTTTGTGATCGGAATAAAGCAAAAATAGAAAGGTTTAACTTTCGAACTCAAATTAAAAATCCAAAGTTACAGGACTAACGATACTTTCATGTTTCTCAATTGATAGTTAGTTTTCAACATAATTTTTGAGGTACACGCATTTATTCTCAATCCGGTTTGTTTCTCTTGTATATTTTAATTTTTTATTATATTCTCATCAAACTCAATTTCTTAACTTCTAAAACGATATAATAAATTGTTTACTTTAGGTATGGCATCGAGTGTTTGTTATTTCATAAAATTTCATAGATTGTTGAAGTTTTTACTCTTTTTCTCAAAAACTTAAAACATTCATTTATCGCAAATTGAGAATAAGTTTTCAAGTTTTATTTAAAATCTTAAAAATTTATAAAATTTTAGAAATTTTGTGAAACATTCGAAGAATTAGTGTGTTAATATCAAAAGCTTTATGTTTATAACTGGAAAAATGTGATATTCTGATTACTTGGCTTACATCAAATGTGTATCAAATGTGATCAAATTGAATTTTATACGATTATTCCAAATAATTTAAGTTAAATAATAACAACTAAAGCAGAAAATCCTAATCTTTTTCGTATACAGTATTCCTTAGAATTAGATTAAAATCTTGAGACACACTTATATTAGAATTTTTGCGATCGATTTGTCTCCCAAAAGGTTAATTATCTAGTGTTTGATTTGGCAGTTCACTAGTAATGAATTTTTTATCTACTTCGCTTTTTGACATGATCATGCAGTCCAATAAATCCTCAAAGGCAGGAAGATGTAAATATGGCTATAGTTTCTGCACAATATTGTCTTCAATTTCAAAGGGCATCCTTTTTCACTTGATGAAAAGATAGAAAGTTTGGCATATCTTCTTATTTGTAGAACTTCCAAGAACAATGCTTTCTTCTGAAAATACCCCACTTCTAATAGCACCGTTCACTAAACCTCCGAGTGGTGACGACGAGATATCTCACATCAAGATACGACCAATTTTGCTAATGGCGAGATATCTCGTCATCAAGATGCTGCTAATTTTTTTATGATGACGAGATCAAGATCTGGAAATTTTTCTTCTAATGACGAGATATCTCATCCATCAAGATCTGGTTTTTCTGCTAATGACGAGATACATCGTCTAGACAGTCACCGGCAGGGTTAAAGGTATCTGCCAAGTAAGAAAATTCAAAGCACTTTAGTATTATTTTGCAGAACTCAAAAATGTATCCTGATTTCTTTGCTTAAAATAGACTTCCGCCTCTTTTTTAAGTCAAAGAATTCAGTTCAGTTCACGTAGATAGAACTGCCTTATATCTGTGTTCAATATCAATATACAGTATGTGCTTCGACCAATTCCCAAGTAACAAATTCAGAGTCGGTTTGACGTTAATATCAACTGCACTATAGGTCGCAGCGATTGCATGCTGGTTTTTTTAATCCTACATCCATTGCTGCTCTTTAGAGCACTCAATACCTTGCAATCCAGTATAAAAGAGAAGTCTCTTCAGAAACGGATAGAGCTGTACACTCGAAGTCATCAAGATCAGAGAAAAACCGAAAGGTGTTTCGCTGTTCATATTTGCATATCCTCAAAGTCAATAAGTGTCAGACCGTTCAATGCGATGCAAATAGGACTAAAAGTAATCATGTCCACTAAAAATTCAGATTCTTTCACGTTGATCAATTAGGCAGGATCACCTCTGAAGAATCTCTGCCAACATAGGATCTCTTTTCCAGAAACTTTTTCTATAATGGTTGTGTAGCATTTAAAAAAGGAATGGGGACTATAGATTGTAGACAAAGAAGCAGAGCCTTGGTTAGATCATATGCTCAACGGAATTACATCTCTCAGAAATTATAAAATGGAGTGCCCGTACACTTATGTTCACCCAGTCCAAATTTCAGGAGTGTCCTTGGAATGAGATTGTGTTTCCTCGTCCATCAGAAGTGGGATTAACCCTCCTGGTGGTTGCCTCGAAAGGTATCTCGCCATTAGAAGAAAACTGACCAGATCTTAATCTCGTCATGATAAAAAAGAACGGCAATATCTTGATGAACAGGATATCTTATCGAAACCACTTGGAGGGTTAATTCATCTTTAGGAACGAGTATATCGATCTTTCTGACGAGAGAACAATTAATTCTCAACTCAATACTTTCCATACTGATTTGGAGAATCATTGGATTTTAATACGGAAATGCTTAAAAACTTACTGAACGTATAGAAATGTGTAATACTTAGATGAGCCCTTTGGATAATTAGCCGCGACTGGTGTTAATAATATTTAGTATTTTTTTTAATATATTATTTATATAAAAAATAGTGTATGATAAAACTTCTAACCTTTAAGTCGGAACTTTAAAATTGCCAATAACCAACTTACTTTTTGTAAAACTTGCCAATTTTCAAATACTTTTTGAGAAAATTAAATATATTATATGTAAAATTTCGAAAACCTTAACATTGTCTTGCAGTCGCTCATAAAATAATCAGCGGTTTGGTGTTTCGCTCGATGGTTATTTTTTGCTACATGAGGGTTTATTAGACCAAATAATCGATAATTTGGCTGTTAGAAAGGAATATTCGAGCTTTGAAATGGACAATATCATTGATTTAAAGTGTTCTTCACATTAAAAGGTCAATAATCGAAACGATATTATAAGTAACTATCAGGAAATATAATATTATTTTTATACACATCAAAATTGTTTAACCTATACCCACATTCTTAGAAGTTTATATTGAAAAATGAATTTATTTTCTTTACTCTTTTACTTTTAACATTTTAAAACCGTACTGCAGCGATGCTCAAAATCACACTAGCTCTTTAGTTCCTTTTCAAATTATTGTTCTTACTGAAATAATTTCTACTATCAAAGTTTATATTAGAATTTCTTTATCTTGTAAATATTTATAGGGCTTGAGCCCAATGAGGCATTCATATCATTATATTTTAAATGTCTTCGTATATACATCTTGTAGCATTTAACGTATACAGAGTGGAATTTATAAAATCACAATAATCTTTGCATGTGAAAATATTTGCATTTGAAACTTAAAAAGGAGTACACTTCTATTTTATATTTTACGTTAAAGTTAGTAATGAAACTAAAGCTATATAAGAGGTGTTAGTAATGAATTCATCGTTTTAGTGTGCGCATTTTTTGAGGTAGTTACATGTTTACTTAAAATTACGTTTATACAATTGAGTTTATAAATGAAACTTATTAATCATTGAATGCTAATTAATTAAATAAGTAAATATTTTATTATATAAATATTTTTATGTACAGTTTATGCTATTTAAAATAAAATCTAACGGGTAATATTACTTATGAAATCTGAGTAGTTTTTCTCTTCTGGTAAGACCAAGTTCCGAAAAAATTTCATAGACAATAATTTAAGTAGCACTCAAAACTCCAACAATCACCAAGAGATTATTATTGTAAATCTGACAAAAATTTTCTACAATACGCTAAAAAAACTATGACGCGTCTTTACAAGAAATATAGTTCTTACGAAGATTAAAGGTTAAACTATTTAAGGCTTTGAAAAACCTGCATTGAATTTTTCTCCAGAATGACAAAAAAATAAAAGTTTATTTCATGAAACTTCAGAATTTTTTCTCAGTCCCAACCTTGTCAAAGTCTGATCTTGACAGCTTAATAACAGATCAAGGATTGGCAATTTCAAGATGAGGAGGACTTAAAAGTAGAAAAAAAAGAGTTCATAATGAGTACTGAATTCCGACACTTCCCAATACAAACCTCGAAACGGAGACTAAAAAACAAAATCCAAACCTACAATCGAGGGAAGAAGCACCAGGCAGGAGGGAAGAAAAGAGGACGGAACAAAAGAACTAAAATACATACCACTTGCCTTCCTTTACATTTATAAAAGAACCGAAAATGATAAAAGAAAAAACGAAAATCGGAAGTAAACCACCAGTTAAGAAAAATCCCCGAACAAAACCCAAAGAAACAAGAGGCCCGGGTTCAGCCCCAAGGCTATCGCAGCCTGCGGCCTGACCCTGTGCCTTTGGTGGGCGGTGGCTGAGCGCATGTAATCGCCAAGTCTCTGCCGTGGGTCCCTTTTGACAGAGATTGATGAAAACCCATTACGGATGGGAGCCGGGGAGGGTGGAAAAGCAACGAACTCCACCCCACCCCCGTTCCCTTTTCCACAGCATCCCCCGTACTGCCACCACGGTGGTGCACGAAGATTCCTTTTCTGGGATCTGGCTTCTTTCTCCAAGGGGTGGCTGGGTTTGGAAAAAGAAGGGCAATTAAGGGCCGCTGGGATCTTAATCAAATCACGCATCCGGGTAACTGAATGTTCCATGCTCGGGTAAAATTCGTTAGCATGCTGGTGCCGGGAGTGTGTAACGTGTGTTTGGTACGTGGCGTGATGTATGGGCCCGTTCTTGAGATAGCTGAGGGAGACACTGCGCAGTTGGTAACACGTCGAGGTCTCTTTGGAACGAATTAAAGAACGCGGGGACAGGGTTCTGGCTTTCTGCTGATAGTTATTGATGGTAAGATTGTTGGTAAACAAATTATAGTGCATTGCGGGTTCCATTTGCGAGAAGCACACAATCTAACAGCAGCAGAGGATTTTTTTGAATGTGAATAGGACAACGCTGATGTATGCCTTGGTACTTCTCTAAGCTCATCTGCTTATCATCAATTGATACGGAACGGGATGTTTCCATTTGGTTTATATCATGGTTCAGATAAATGGTTGATATGTCTAGATATTTCAAAACTGAAAATGTAGAAAGCTGTGGATTTCAGAATTACCATCACAATGTATAGTAACGTTTTATAAAACGTCCGTTTTATCTTACAGATGAACGTTTCAACTTACTGTTAGAGATTGGAAATGTTAAGAACTTTATCAAGCTCTGGACTAAGGCCAGTACAAAACAATTTTTGTAAAGAAATGCAAAGTAGTTTTTATATTAAACTGAATCGGTGATGTTGAAATTATTGAATTAATCTAATAAACCAACAATGAAGTAACAAATACTTTACATGTTCTGTGCCCCCAAACAAAAATCAAATAACTAAAATGCTTATTTAGTTAATGAATAGACCATTAGGATGCAGTGTACCTTCTCACTCTAAATCACTAGGCCGTTTCTGTAAACACATAGTAGTTAGCATTATTCGACATATCACGGGTCACACAGGATAGTCTTCAAATGTTCTAATCTTCCAATTGTGCGTTGTTACACAACATGCTCTTTGGTTACATTGCTCTTAATAGTTGATAGTAAATATTTTAGAAATATTCTGTGTTCTACATCGCATGTGCTTTAGTGGGCTTTTTATATAATCAAAAAACATTCTAGAACAATTAATAAAAGTATTAGTTTCACAGATCAATAACGGAGCAATTAATAGAAGCAACAAATAAGATCAGTTACATATCCCGTAATGGAACAAGCTATAAAATCAAGTGCAGAACATGTTAAAAAATTAGACGATCAATAAATATTTGAAGTGAGATTCATACATAGAAATTTTCTAAGTTAACAATTTGGCACAATATTCTCAGAACACCCAATTAGCTTCAGCTACCAGAAACATTCCAAATGTAGCACTTTAAAGTAGAACATATTGCATTCACAAGGAATTATCAAAAGCCATATCCCCAGGGTAGACGATACAGGACCATGATCAAGTCAAGCAGTTATTAAAAATGACTGAGAATTGCATATTGAACATAATATAAACAATGGTAGTGACGTTGTTGTTTCTAGGATCGTTGAATTATCCTTATTTTAGGATGCAAAAGGATATAAACTGATAAATATTCATAGCAGAATGAAGGAAGTTGTATGGAGATCACGCCTGTCCCAAACCATCGTTATTGAATGGCGTGAAAATAACATAAAATTCCACTTACTATGTGGTAATTTCATACAGTAGGAGACCTCATATTATCACGATAGTAAAGCAGAAATTGGACACACATTGATTTGCATGCTTTTAAGCACCCTCCCTATAGTTCACATCTCACCTTGTGATTGGTCCACTGGAAACTTCAAATCGCTAAATACCTGTTTCGTCAATACAACTTCAACGCTGGGGCTTTTTCTGAATAGATTGAACCTGAAAAGATTGAACCCCGAGCACTATACATTGCCATGCTAGTCAAAAAAGCAATCGGTCTTTTCGAGATGACGATTGCTACTCCTGCGCTGGTATAGAACTATGTTATTTAACAGCA
This sequence comes from Meta bourneti, assembly GCA_933210815.1. Taxonomy (NCBI): domain Eukaryota; kingdom Metazoa; phylum Arthropoda; class Arachnida; order Araneae; family Tetragnathidae; genus Meta; species Meta bourneti. The sequence goes on along the minus strand of OW119929.1, from coordinate 75,848,194 downwards.
CTAGAGAACAGTTTTATTACTCAATCAGATACTGATAACATAATATGTTTTCTAGCGTCATGATATACTTTTATAGTAGTGTTAATCCTAAATACTATTTACAGATCCCGAATGGAATATTTTTGATCATGTACTGAATGCAAATATGTCTTGTTGCATAGTAATTTATCATGTTCTATCAAACAATGCTGATAACTAGCAGATAGTCTATTCTGAACCGAATAAATGCTTGACCTTAAAAATAGTCATATCTTCTAACTGTGGTGAGATAGCGAGTGAAGCCCCACTAGCCTCTTTAAAAGTCATGTCATACTAATCAAGTATATATAGTATCCCGAAAATTTTGTCTTTAAGGTTACATTTATTAAAATACAGAGTGTATTGTTACTTAGCACGAATAAATTAACCGTCTATTAGAGACCTGAGTCCCTCAAGGACGAGCTCAGAATGGTGAATAAGCTGGCCTGAGAAACAGACGGGACAGGAAATGATGAGGTCGGGCGAAGTCTGAGCTGAATTGCATTTAGAGCAGTGGAAAGTGCTTGCAACCCAATTCTATCGTCATTGGCTTGCGATAGAATTGGGTGCAAGTGTCTATTGTGAAACCTAGAAGGAGCAGCTTGATCTCTTTTGCTGTTCATGTTACCGAGAGAGGCACCAGGCTAATTACGTATAAGTCATAATTTAGAGGTGTCCTCCAAATTCTCTTCTCATACTCACTTTAATTTTGGAAGCGATTTACTTAGATAAATCTGCCATAGGATTGTAAGGCAACTATGCTTCCCAGCTTAGCCAAAATGTCGGCGGTTTCGTTCCCAGACAGACCAAAATGCGTATGGATCCATTGAATATGTATCCTGTTCTTCTCACAGACGTCTCATTTTGATGATGTTTCGACTGGTGAGTCCACTGTTTTTCCTCCACTTGCTGAGATGGTGTATAGAGCTTCGGCTCTCTATCTCAATTTCTTTATCAACGTGAGATGATTCAATGTATTCTCCAGAGCTTCATCGATGGCCAGAAGATCAGAGTGACAAACAAAAATGATCAAGATTTCTTTTGCTAAGTTTAAGGCATTCATGATCTAGTTTGATATAAATTCCGCTACCAGAAATTGCTCCTCGTACACAAACCCCAAAGCTAACTGTCTGAGGTATTTGGGTTGCTGAGATTTCTTGTTTGCAAAGATTTGTTGAGGAAATCTGTAACAATGCAGCATGTAAAAGTGTCTAATGGCCCGTAAAGCTTCAAAAACAGTTGCAACTCTCTCAATCAACAATTGGTTGAGATATACTGCTATCTGAGTATTTAAGCGGTTTAAGTATCCGAACCCTTAAGTATCTATGAGTAAAGTATCTATAAGAGACGATTAATATTACCTCCTATATTTGCGTATAGGTAATTAAGATACCTATACGCAAAGTGTAACCATCACTTCACAAGAACCAAACTTGGAGATACAGCTATAATGAGATACCACTGCCATGTTACCTCTGGAACTCTCTGCCCACATTACCTCCGAATGCTCAGTGGAGACATTCTAAAAGGTTAGTGACGTAACGCGAACCGCAACAACCATCCGAATCGTGAGTGCAAACGAGCAACGCTCTTTATACACCGCTTGGGACGCATAGCTAAAATGCTCCCTGAGCGTTCGTTAACTGTGAACTTGAAATCATTTGCATATCAGGCCGCGTTGCATTTCGCATTTCGTGACTAGCGAATAAATGTATCGAAATACTTCAACTTTCTTGTTTTGTTATTTTTTCAGTTTGCTTTAGAAAAACAGCATTTAAATCAGATAGTGTTTCCACACCAGCTTTGCGTCAGAAAAAAATTGTGATTTAACTTTCATTTCTAACTTGGATTCTTTCTGCTTATGTATTTCTAGTAATTTGAAATTTTTATGTAGTTTCTTATTCCTATTTAGATGTCTATAATTTCATTCGAAGTATATTAATTTGTCAAAAGAACAAAACCAGTGAACTACATTGAATATGAGAGTATAGAAACAAAGCTACAAGAAATCGTAGTTATTTCAAAAATACTTTCTTTCAAGGAAATGTCAATGGCTCTCTACTATTCGTTTCTTAACTTTATTATCTCTATATAGTTGGAAAAATTATGTAAAAGTGTCTGTAACGCTAAACGCGAGATAACGAATGGCTGTTTAACGCTGACTTCGAGTTCGTAGGCTCCTCAAAGGGAAAGATCCGATGGAATATTACAACCTTTACAAATGTAATTTCAGCATGTAGTTTATGTTAAAAGATAAATCGAAACGGCATCAACACAATGATAAATCAAATAAGTTCTTAACCCCAATTTTTTTCTCTGGTAGGTTGCTTACACTGAAAAACCCTCTCATTTCAAATCAGGATTGATGCCAGACCGTCAACAATAGCCCACTGTGTTGCTCTAGTGCGAAATTAATTCAACTGCATAACTACCATAGTTCAAATGACGTGGATTTCTCAGCACGAATGTTGTTCATACAATTTACTTATAGTCAAGGTTAGCGTTCTTTTTCCATTGTGTTCATATATATCCTGGGGAAAATATTCTTTCTATCCATTGATCTAGATTTGCGATTGTCAACTTATGTGCTGTGGCACACTGGTATGCCGCAGAAATGGCAAGTAGGTAGTTAATGTCGCACTGGAGAAACACAACGGGCTATTGGCGACTTTGTCCGGGACAACCCCAAAGGGAAAGATCTCACTTCAAATATGTCGCTGGTGTACCTTACAAATAGTGAAACGGTTTAAATTGTGTAAGATCTATTTCCTTTCGACTGTTTAGTTTTAAACTTTTGACAAGTGTGTTCCAAAACTAACTTTAAAAAACCCGTATTTTTAATGCCCGTATAAATGATTTTTTATTATAAAGTATCATAAATTGTTTCAAAAATATTTCTGTAAAAGCCACTTCGGTGCGAAAAGTAATAGTGATATTTTATTTGAAAATCAAGCAAAAATATACCTTTTTTGAGACATCGGAAAAAATCTGACATATTTTTATGTGTCGTGAATTTTAGTAATTAGTTTATATGTACCATAAGAAAGATTTAAAATCGCTGATCTCGGTACTTGTTACCCTTAAGCCGTGTTTAAATAAGTGCAAGGCACAAAGCGACGCGCGCAAACCAATCAGTACGTTTTCACCACTCGCGCCTACATCTCTGATTGGTCTGCGCTTGTCGCCTTGGGCTTCCTATTTGACCACTGCTTTAGTCTGCTATTTCATATAGTTGATGTTTGCCAAATTCGAGTAGTGTCTTTTTTGTCTTAAATGTCAATTGTCAATTTTTGTCTTAAACTTTCCTTTATAGAGTGGAACATGGAAACAATTTTCTCTTTCGCAAACGTTTACAAGGAATTTTTAAAGCAGTTTATGCGATGATTTCTTAAACCGTATAAGAACATTTTGCATTGCGTAAAATTGATCATCCATTGACACGCATTTTGTACTAGAAGTGTATATTGCCTGTAATTTACAACTGCATTCAATTGCTAAGAAGTTTTCGTCATGTACGTGGGGTTAATACACGTTAAATCTACAGTGGCCTCAAATGTTATCATGTTGGCGTGGTGTGAAAATTTGGATAGTTGCGTTCAAGTTGCGAACTCGTCATCTGACCGTGATTCGAAATCGCTAGGTGCTGTCTTCGGGCCTTCTCCTTCGGAATTGATCCCGTATAGTTGCCAATAGCCCGTTGCGTTGCTCCAGCGCAAAGTATATTCAACTACCTACATACCTTAGATTTTCAAAGCATTATCGCAATTCATGTCAGATTTTCACTTTCACAGCTGCCTGTTCCATTGAAAAATTTTGAAGAATATGGTACTTCACAAATATTAAGACCTGATGATCCAATAACGAATTTCTGGAAAGCCAACTAATCTCAACAGAACAAACGCAGGAATGCAAATCACCTCCAAGCAAAACAAGGCCTCAGCACCACACTTCAAAGTGTTCTCCAGTATGACCTAGTTATGCCGCACGAGAAAAAAACAAGAACAATTCGTTTTCTCTCATCCCCAACACGTTCGATTTTAAAAAATTCCTTCGACCTCCAATTAGCCGAAGGTTCTGCTCGAGTATTCACCCTTCAATAAAACCGTCCGACCGTGTTTTCCTTTATAAGGAGCTACCTCCACGCGCACCCTCGAAAATGTATGCGCAATCTATAAATCCATAGAGGGAAGAAGAGAGACCTCGCACCACACAACCAACACACAGAAAAGTTGCATATTTATGAAGGGCTCAAAGAATCCATCTTATATCGGCGAACACGTAGGGATGGGTTTTAATAGGCGGGCTTCCGTCCCGAAATTTTGAGGGGGCTCGGTAATGATAGTAATTATTCAGAGGTGAGTGTATGCATGTGTGCCAGCCTAGGAGGAGGGTGGAAGAGATAGCCTCACACAGGGAGAGAGAGAATATGAGGCAAAGCAGATGGGTCCTTTCGTGCATGACACCAGAGCCTAGCCGTAAATTAGCGTGAGCAGAAGGGGTTAGAGGGGGTGGGGCGACTGGTGGGAGGTGGGTGGTGGGGCGGAGGATCGATTCTCGGAACAGCTGGAGGAGATAGTCTCCACTGGGGGGCGCTCCACCGTTCCATCCCCTCCCTCTCTCTCTCTCTCTCAGTCTCTCTCTGATGAGGCCGCCGGCTGAATACAGAACGCCCACGCCGGGGCTGAGGAAATTCTTGGGCGAAATGAAAGGGTGGCATTCTGCTCACGTCGTTGCGGTGGCGCAGTCGCTAATGCGGCCGCAGCCCCTGCGCCCTAACAACCGGCCGCTCGTCGATTCCCTACGGCGAGCCCCCGCTGTCCTGCCTTTTAAAAGCCCCGGTTGCCAGGAACGGACAATTGCCCCCGCCCCGGCCGCCCGGGCGTAATAAGCGTGGTGTCACACGCGCCCCTCTCGCTCATTCCGCCCTCAGCCCTCTATTAGATATCTGGAGAGCGTGCCCCAGGTCCGAAATGGTGAGGCCCCGGAAATCTGTCGTAGAAATTCCGTCATTCCGGTATTTTTAACACGGCCCCCTCCCTCCCCGTCAGGGAAGGACACGATTCCTTTACTTTTATTTTCCCACGTAATGACGAGCAGGACCGAAATCGATGTCTGTATCTCTCGTCGTCCTGGTAAGTGGGAGGCTCGTGGATTCCCCAACCATTGGATTCCAGTACTAGGTTTGAGGTGTTGGTTCGGATCTGATTTAATGTGTTCAACCTCCGAGGCTGATTGTTGGGCTCTGATCGACAGAGACGACAGGGCCATCCAGATAGTATTGTAGGTCTTGAGACGCAATTCGCCCATTCCTGGAATAGATATGTAAAAAATCAATTAAAACCCTTAAAATATGTCCTCTGGGGCACATCTATTATTGGTGTGTACTGGCTCTTCACCCGAGATACTCTAGAGATATTTTCTTTTCTCACGGGGTTTACTGTCTATAGTAAACACGGGATTCATTCTCCCGGGATATCCAAGCGATATTTTCTGCTTTCCTCACATTACTCTATATTCTCAATCCCTCTTTTATTCCTTTCATGACATTTTTTACTTGACGTTGGATTCCAGTACCAAGTTTGAGCTGTTAGTTCGGATTTGATTTAATGTGTTCAACCTCCGAGGCTGAGATTGTTGGGATCTGATCGGCACAGCCATTTATGGAGCATTATAGATTTTGGGAATCACGCTCCTATTCACTCATTCCAGGAATAGAAATGTAAATAATCAATTAAAACCCTTAAAATGGCCCTCTGGGATGAGTATATAATCTCAGGAATATAGGCTTCTTACCAATGGTGTATTTATCTATTTTGTTTATTCAATTTTCCCTTCCGATCTTAGCTGGCCACAGATGAGACTATTAGGCGGAGTCTTGAAATTTTCCATGGGTATTTAGCCATTCATTTCTCCAATTTCGAACCTCTCAGATGCGCATCTCCTTTTGTTGTGTACGGGCTTTACGAACCCGAGGAACTCTAGTGATCTTTTCTTTTTCCCATGTGGTTTACTGTCTTTATTAAACACCGGTGTCGTGCTCCTGAAATACCCAAGTTATCTTTTTCTGCCTTTCATACTACTCTATTCTCCAATCCCTCTTTTTTCCCTTGCACGACATTTTTTTACTTGATGTTGCCTTGTGCTTGGTGCAGCTTGGCCAAATATGGCACTTACATCATAAAACCTAAAAACAACCAAACCCTTAAAATGTATTGACGTCTTCAGTAAAATCAATAAATAAACGTCATTCCCACCTGTGGACGAGCGCTTAAAGGCGTCGCTAAAGCTGGTAGACTGAAACCCTTGGTCACGAATTCAAACCTTGAATGTGCCGAAGTAGGGTTGGGTGCTTGATTTTTTTGGTTTCTTCAAGACGACACGTAAATGGCGGGCCTCCTTCCCCAAAGTCTCCACCATAGCCCTTCCCCAAATTCCAGGTGTATGAGATATAGCAATACCTCCCATGGTTCAAGGATTAACACTGAGACTGTTGCGTTCCTGTCACCGAATGTGCTTGAAGGATTATACATCCATAAGCTGGTGCTGTAAAACGATATGGAAGCCCTGAGGAATCGCATTCCTGACAGTCCAAGAAGTTGCCCATTCCAGACTATTAAAGGGTCACTACAGTTCATCTCTTTTAGATTGATTTGACTGACTCACCTTTCTGTTTCTTAATCCTCCTGATGGTTATCTAGACGAGGTAACTGCCGTTAGGAAAAACTAACTAGATTTTGATGAACGATATATCTCGTCATTAGAAAAATTAATCAAATCTTGGTCTCGTCATCAGCAATATCTTTATGACGACGTATCTCGTCATTAGCAAAATTAGTCAGATCTTGGTAGACGAGATATCTCATTGAAACCACTTAGAGGATTAAGTGATTCCATACAAGTTGTTTTCAGAGCCGATAGTTTGATCGAACAGCGATATGCTGAACTTCATGTGCATCATACAATTATGTCTCGTTTCGGTGTTTTTCAAAACACCTCTGAATTCGCCGCTTATATATGGCTGCACATCAAGTCTCCTGTTCTTTCTCATCGAGCTGTGGAACGTGTTTAACATACAAGAGATTTGTTGCATACTTTGGAGTCCATTATGCACATACTTTGTAATCTATAGGATTTGGTTCAACCCATTTCTACCAAGATTTCTCTAGTTGGCAGATTCAATTTCAATGCTCTCGTCAGTCATTGTGAGGAAAGTGTTTTGTGAGTGCTTTTAAAACGGGATTTCCGGATGTCAGAGTATATTTAAGGACACAGGGTGGAACCTACTTAGATGCATCAACAACCACTGGTAATCTGAACTATCCTTGCATGTTATCTGGGTCTTAAAAGTCTATCCAGCCACAGCTTAAATCCGAAGGATGTATATTACAACAGTCTTAGACTGTTTCTTGGTTCATACATACAATCTCAAAACTAAACCAGGAACTATTTTTAATGTTCCTGAATGCGAATGTGATACATGCATTATTTCTGTACTTAACTCTGAAAGAATCTTAGGTAGGTTAGTATCATGCGGTTTGAATTTACCAACGGGGAGTGTTTCACAATTCTGGAGGCTTTTTTGATTACATAACTGGGCCTTATTCCACCATCAAGATACATAAACATGGACTTGAAGTTCATGTGAGTGTAGGAGGCAAGGATACCTTTGCAAGAGTTGATCGATGTTCTCCACAAATTTTCTGATAATTCTTTTCATTGTGTCCTACTTTGGAAATTTTTCACTACCATTACATCGAAGCTGCTATATGTCTGTTTTTCATTTTTTTAAATCCCACTTTGCGTGTTGCACACGAAATAGTACATATACCGAATATTAGGTAGAAACTTGTATAGATGCGTTATCAGTCTCCTGCTAGGTCTTCTAAAGGAAAACTCGGTATGTGGCTGCTTAGTCCTCCAAGTTGTTTCGACAAGGTATCTCGTTCATCAAGATCTGGCCAATTTTGCTAATGACAAGATATCTCGTCATCGAGATACAGGGTGTTGTCAAAATAATGGAAACACACTGGATTTATAAGGAATCCTTTACTAATATGGCGTAGGACCGCCTTTGGCATGTAATACAGCTTGAATTCGCCTGGGAATCGAATCATACAAGTGCTGAATAGTGTTTAGAGGAATATTGTACCATTCTTCATGGAGATATTGTAAATGTTCCGGGAGATATGCCGGTGGAGGATATCGATTCCGGATTGAACGCTCTAAAATAGACCATAACGGTTCGATTATATTGAGGTCGGGAGACTGTGCTGGCCAAGGTAGATGTTTCAGTTCATCCTCGTGTTCATCAAACCATGATTGGACCAGTCCCGCTGCATGAATAGGAGCATTATCATCCTGGAAAATTCCATCTCCTGCAGGAAACAAAGTTTGCATCATAGGATGGACCTGGTCAGCTAAAACTTCTCTATACTTCTCCCCAGTGTTCCTTCCTTTCAGGGTTACGATTGGGCCAGCATAAAACCACGACATGGCTGCCCATACCATGACAGATCCACCTCCATGCTTGACAGTTGGAAGGAGACAATCACGATCATACGCTTGTACAGGTGTCCTCCAAACGTGCACCCGTCCTGTTGTGGGGAAAAGTGTGAAAGATGATTCGTCTGACCATATAACTGTCTTCCCCTTATCAATCGACCAGGTTTTGTGGTTGTGGCACCACTATAGACGACGTTTGGCATTAACATCTGTGACAAGTGGCTTGGGAATTGCTACTCTGCCGTAAATGTTCTGTTTATGAAGGTGCCTCCTAACTGTAATTATTGACACTGGAGAATCCAGATGCTGATTGAGCTCTGCGGTGACTTTGGCTGCAGTTTTCTTTTTAGACATTGCAATCCGCTTCAATATCCGTCGGTCTCTTTCACTCAGCTTCTCCTTCCGTCCACTATTTTGCTTTGCCGAGCTTGTCTTGCCGCGCTGTGTGTACGCTGTCATGACTTTACTTCTAGAAATGCCTAAACGCTGGGATGTTTCGGTCACAGTTGCTCCAACTAGTCGGGCTCCTACAATTTGGCCTCTTTGAAAGTCTGTAAGATCTGACATTTTACGCTTTTGACAAAAATCCACGACGTATACAACTTCGCTAAAGCTACCTCATACTACCATGATATATAATACTTTTTATATTAAAAAAACTGGTTACTAGGATTATATTTTAATGCTTACGAAGCGCATTCTTAAATGTCACTTTCATTCACAGGTGTTTCCATTATTTTGATAACCACCTGTATATAAATATTTTATGATGACGGATTAAAGATCGAGTCAGTCTTTTTCCGTGACGAGATATCTCGTCCATCATGATTTGGGCTGTTTCTTAATGAGATGCCTTGTCGAGACAACCACCAGGAGGGTTAAACGGAAATTGGCCCATGTTTGGTCTTAAAGTTTAACACGAATAGGACGTTTTAAAGTGTTCTAGGAACTTATGCGAGTAAAAACTATTATTTTAGATTACATTGACACTGCTTGGGGAAAATCGTAGACTTGGGTTCAGATTGCGTTGTGCGAAAAAGCCAGCTCGCCAGAATTTTAAAATTTCAATTCCCGGTCTCTTCGAAAAGATATTTAATTTCTAAAACTACATATAATGCTCACCTAAGGTGGACACAAACTTTTTTCCACAATAGAATACGACTTTCGGTCCACTCTTACACATATCCTTGTATCAGTGGACAGAGTGAGGATGAGTGAGATGGTACTTCCATTAATGTAAGAATGAAAAACTAGTTCAATAATTTTAAGGAAATATTAACTTCTCTTAAAATATGTTTCATGTGCTGTAGTACCTTTTTATCCTAACAAGACACCCACGTTTTAAAATAGTTAGCATACAAAAAATTTTTAAACTTTGAATAAACATGAGTTTTGATCCACATTTTTTATAATAATCTGCGCACCACTTGAACTACAAGAATATTACATTTAGCTTTTTCTTACGAACAAACACCAATATCTACTCTTGCACCTACCTAAAACTGGTGGTCTTCCACTAACCCATTAAGTGGGCCTACAAATAATCTTCTTATTCTTATTTACAGCAGTAGCAATTCAGAATCAGTTCGAGTGTTGCTTCTATACCGAGTTGTCCAAAGGGAAAACTGATATTTCAGTCAGAGGGGAACAAAGTTAACAATCTGAGGAGTTCACTCATATATCCCTCCAGCAATCTAGTCTTTCCTACATGACTTTTAACCAGTTTTGACGTTCTTGAGCAATGGAATTTTTCCTATAGTTCTTTCAACCGATAAATGTGGTTAAGTCATTACGTGTACGTTCTAACAAATCTCATGGCCGCTCAAAGGTTAAAATACTTTTCTTTAAAAAAATTCGATAGAACAAATTTCAGATACAAAACTGTTGATATTGCAGCATATGTATGTTTATGTTGCTGTTTTATTTTATACTATATACGCGCCTTTTTACAAAGTACTGAATAAAAACTTTGACCATTCACTCACACAGTTGAACAGAACGTTGGACAGAATTGAATCACCGTCCAAATTCTGTTACTTCATCAAAACATTCCAAAATGTTACAATATAATACAATTTTATAATGTATAAAATGTATTTGCAAATTATGAAAATGTATTGTATGCTTTACGAAAATTATTTGTTGGTTCCAACCGTGTTTTCTAATTAACTACGCGTTGTTTCAATAGTTTCTCAGCGATAAGTTTTCAGGTCAGTGATCATTTATTCTTCCTGTATTCCTCTCCAATAACCGATAATTGTGCATACGGAAGAATTGTTGTCTTTCCGGATAAGAGGATCTCGTCAATAACTTCAATCGACGAGAATGTAGCGCATATTATATCACATATTTTAAAAGCAGAATGTTATAAGAAAACTGAACTTTCAATTTCGCAATTTCAGTACATATGACGATGTTTTTATGTTTAGGAGGTTTTACTGAAACCCTTATACATATATAAGCATACATCGAAATAAATCAATAAATAATAATTACGTTAATGCTGAATAGTATACAATATAAGACATGTTGATTGATAAAAACATTTGCCTTTTCGTGAATTTAAACTGAAATGTTAGCTCCAGCATATTAGGCAGGTAGGTAGGCATTTTGATTAACTTCACACTGTAGCAACAGAACGGGCTATTGGCAACGGTCCAGGGTCAAACCCGAAGAGAAATATCCAAGGACAACACCACGTAATTTTGAGGGGGCGGCGGTGGCCCGGTTGGAAGAGTAACGGATTAGCAACCGGAGGGTTGCGAGTTCGAATCCAACCAAACACCGTCGCGTACAAAAGGGTCTGGGGCACGTTAAATATGTCGTGGTCTCAAATGTTCACGTTGGCATGGTGTGGAAGTTTGGAGAGTGGGGTGCAAGCTCAGGTGTTGCCTCGTCATCTGACCGTAGTCCCCAATTACGTGTTGTCCTCGGATCTTTCATTTTGGGATTGATCCGGGACCGTCACCAATAGCCCGTTGTGTTGCTCCAGTGTGACGTTAATTAAAAAATACCTAAATACCTATACCGTAATTTTGAACCACGGTCAGATCGGTCAGATGACGAGGTCACACCTGAACTGGCACCCACTCTTCAAATTTCCACACCACGCCAACATGAGGGCATTTTAGGCCACGACAGATTTAACGTGCACCAGCCCCCTTTGTACACGACGGTCTTTGGTTGGATTCAAACTCGCAACCCTGTGGTTGCTAATCCGTTATTCTTTCAACCGGGATAACGCGGCCCCAGCATATTAACAAATTTTTTCTAAAAAGCACGAAATAAATTATTTTTTATCAAGGAATATTTTCATTGATTTTTTTATTTATTCTTATATTGCGAACTTTGAGTTGTTTCAAATTATAATTTAATTTATTGAAAAAAATTAGCTTTTTAACCATTTCTACTCTTATATATATACATTAGCTAACTTTCCTCGGCTAAATTAACATTCTTTTGATCAAACTACATCGATTTTGGTTTAATTTAAGCTTCCTTAAAGAAAATTGAAGAACCGAAATCGCGCTTTCGTTCATATTAATGTACGATAAAGCATGTAAACACAAAGGCCTTTACATATTGGTTTTATCTGATTAAGACGAAAATAACACAATCGAAATAAGAGAAAGAATACTTATCTTAGATCAAAACCTTACACATAATTAAGCAATCAAAAATAATAGTAACGAGTAATAGAATCGTATAATTGTTGTTTCCAAGCGGATTTTTTGTCTCACCAAATATGTCCCTTGCGCCATAAAACCCCAAAACCAACCCAAGCTGATTTTTATTGGTTAGTGTCTAACACAGCCTGAGTCATACAGAATTTTTAATAAAAACACGTATAATTCATCACAGATGTGTTATGGATCTTCCATCCATAATATGCGTGATCATGTACATTATGGAAGTTAGACAGTATTTTGTTAAACACATGTTTCTTATACGTACAGGGTCTTAACACTTAAGTGCAGAAATGAATGACATCAAGCTTGCGAGCAACATTTCGGCAACCCTAATTTTAGTTTAGCTTTAACAACATTCAATTGAATGTTCCGGTTTCATGTAGTTTGTGGCAAACGTTTCATGATTTGGCACATATCTGTCGGGATACAATCTCACAGCATCCTCTTCCGTTAGGGCCGCGGTAGCCCGGTTGGAAGAGCAACGGATTTGCAACCGGAGGGTTGCGAGTTCGAATCCACCCAAAGACCGCCGTGTACAAAGGGAGCTGGTGCACGTTAAATCCGTCATGGCTTCAAATGTCCTCACGTTGGCGTGGTGTGGAAGTTTGGAGAGTGGGGTACCTCAGGTCATCTAACCGTGGTTCAAAATTACTTGGTGCTGTCCTCGATCTTCCTCTTTGGACCGTCAAAAATAGCCCATTGTGTTGCTCCAGTGTGATGTTAATTTAAATACCTTCCTCTTCCGTTAACGGCCCCATATGCAACGTGTATTGCCAGTAATCTAGCATTCATGAAATGATGCATAGCACCCTCACGAATTCAGTGTCTAAAACGACGATGACTAATATATTGGCCAACTATCACTCGGTTGAACAGAGCCCTCTAGCAAATCTTGGTGGCTCTTACGGACATACATCCCCTGTGTGAATGAACTTTGCGCCATAAAACCCCAAAATCCAATCCAATCCCTGTATGAATGAGGTTTAATTTTGCGTTCTTACCATCTCTTAATGTTTGTACCAGAAGTTTTGAATTTTCTTCTTTATCTTACTGGCCGGTGCATCAGTGTCTTCAACCATCTGATCGATTTCGGTAGTTTTTCAACAGAAGTGATATTTTTTGTTCTCATCTTCTTAACCCTCCTGATGGTTTATCTTCGAGACGAAAGCCACCCTTTAGTAGCCAACCTGTGATCAAAAACCCTGTTCCAAATTGTCACCAATTCTAGGCAAGGGGCAATTTGTTATTCCAACCTGGATTTTCATTCCCCTTGGCAGGTTTTTTTTATCGATGATGTATCTTGTCATTAGCAAAAGTGACCAGATCGTGGACGAGATATCTCGTCAAAACCACTTGGAAGGTTAAGCCATGTTTGCTCATCCTACTCACGTGATACCTTTTGTACAAATGTACTACAATCTCAATACTTCATAAGTACATCAATTTGCCAGTGATCTATCGAGACCCCAGCGTTCAGATACCTTCATGTGACTATCACTCAAAGCACGTGAGCTTACCTCTTGTAAGAAGTTATGGGCGCGGTGTCCGAGAGAAGAGATTAGCCCTTTGGCCCGAGGATCAATAAGCTCTAGGCAGGAACACTGATGTGGCACGGATGTTTGCAGCGGATCAGAATACATTTAAAGTCGCTTTCTAACAAAAGAATTAACGTGTAAAATAACAAGATTCGCTAGGGAAATCGCTTATCGAACCAGATCTGCGAATAGCTTTGTAATGCTCGAAGATATCCGACTGGTTGTCAGTTGATGAAGGTTGTGATGATTATGGGGGATGAAGGTTGTGAATGTTTATGGGGGATGTTTGCTAGTGTGTATTTGTAGATTCAGAATCCATTTAAAGCCGCTTACTAACGAGAATTGTAGCATATTAAATAACAAAATTCGCAAGTGAAGACGCTTATCGAACCAGGACTATGAACAGCTTTGTACTGCTCGAAGCTATCCGATCGGTTGTCATTTTGGTGGTCGTGGTTGCTGATAGGAGCTGTTTGGCCAGTGTGTACGTCGCCTCGAAGCGAGCATTTTCACTTTCAACGTACTACGAGGAGTGTTCAAATGAAAAGGTACGAAACGTCGCAAAAACCAAACCGGTTGAAATTTGAATATGCCGCTTTGGGATAACGTAGTGAGACATCTAAGGAAGCGAATGCACGAGTACCGGCGTGGTTGTGCGCATGCGTGGGCGCCCGCACATGAAGCAGAAGAGAAGCATGCAGTTGTGTGTTCCGTCCAATTGACGCGGCAGTGCGTGTGAGGACATCATGTCGTTCACATTGCAAAATTCGACGATTGAGGAGCAGCGAGGTGTTATCAGATTTCTGATTGCGGAAGGTGTTAAACCGGTAGGTGAGACATTCCGTAGCCTACGCAAGTCCATCAAGAGCAAACGGCCTGGGCTGCTCACGGAGGGAGTGATTCTGCTCCACGATGACGCGCGTCCACACGTCTCCAGGGTCACACAAAGTGTACTGGCCAAGTTCAAGAGGGAGCAGCTTGAGCATCCGCCCTGCAGCCCGGACATATCGCCCTACAACTTCCATCTGTTTTGTCCGCTAAAAAACATCTCAAATGGAAGCGCTTCAACTCGGACGACGAACTGAAGGACACAGTGGAGGACTGGCTCTTGTCACAGCCACAGGAATTCTGGGAACAGGGAATCCTTCGGCTCGTGAAACAGTAGGGTAGTTGTGCTCAGTCCTCTGGTGATTACTTTTGAATAAAGACTTCAATTATACCAACAGTATCGTTTCGTACCTTTTCATTTGAACACCCCTAGTATAATACTGGATTCGTCTGCTCGAGACGTGTTCCGCCGGACTATGTACCGTTCATATTTGAAGCTTATAACATTAGTACATATTACAGTTTGCTATTGATTATGCGACCTTAAATGGTAATTGATCAACCTTCATGAGACGAAAAAGACCACAGAGGGCCAAACTAACCTATAAGATATTGTGGAATTAATTTCGGGTTAAAATACCCATAGTAATCCAACTTGGGAATTCCCTATACTACTGATCCTAACACAATTTGTTTTCTTTATACTCGTACTTGCTTTTGACATAAAATCAGATGTCGAGTTAAGTACGCTCGTTGAAATCAACTTTTAAACTCTCAAATACATAACATACATTGCCTTGCAAAGGTTGTAATTTCAATGCAAATTCTCATATATTGAGGACAGGCATGATTGGATTCTTTTGAGTGAAGCTTACTTGGATCTTTAATTGGGGTTATGCAAATACAAAATCACCTGCCACATAGTAATAGCTCTGTGTCAAATATGCAATTTAGTCATATCATGTGACGTGTTCTTATCCAAGAGATGTGATTCTTGGAGAAAATGTTTTACTAAAATTTCGCGTTAATTTGAATTACATTATCCTTATTATGCCTCTGAGACAGAGTTTGGTGGATTCCCAATACTGGCGAGCTTTTGGAAAGCTTGAGGCTAGACAGTCCATTAATGAAGCGACAAATTTCTTTTCCCTAGATCACTCTCATTTCTCGTTTGTGTAAACAATTCGAAATAAGTGGGACAGTCATCTGGAGACCTGTTTCGGGACATCCTGAGGTTACAACATCGTCTGACGATCAGCGCAATTGATTACGATTGGCAAACGCTATCGCAGAGGGTCAGCACTAGCTCTCCGAGCACTTGTAGCCAGGGAAGTACTAGTTGTGGGAAGGTCGATATACTCGTAGTCTCAGGCGAATACCACAGGCGAAAGGCCTACAATCCCCGGTACCAAGGAAGCCCAAGCATGCAACTTGGAACCAAGCACAAAAGTCTAATATTCGCTTCACAAAGGAATCAAGATCGCCGTGGAGACGGATAACAAACGCGTGAGAGTCTGGAAATAACAAGAAACACACAACCAGCCCAGTAGCATTGTTGAATAGCACATCTTTTGTTGTGGTAATATGGTGATATGGGATGGAGTTTCATTGTTGTACTGCAACGACCTGTTCGTGTTAACATGCGATACTGTAATCGGCGAAAAGTATGGACACCAAGTCCTTGAACTCTACTTATGGTTCGTCCTTATGGATCAAAGCATATGGAATAAAACCTTGGTTGATTGCATTGAGTTTTATGGTACAAGGGCTATATTTGACCAAGCTGCGGCAAACAAAAGACAGAGAACGTCAAGTAATGAACTAACACACAATGAAAGTTTTGCTGACACAGTAGATAGGAATATTCCCAGGGAGGAATCGAACCTGCACAACCTACAACTCACATGTTCTTAACGCAATGGAAAAACCAACTGAGACACAGCGGTCACCAAAGAGTACCTTAAGATCGAGAGTACTCTCCGGATGTAATTGCCTGTGCATTTCACTGACATCAATCCGATAAAACAATCTTTGGTATGTCCTCGGAAAAGCTGTCTCTTCCGTTCTACCCTCCAAGAGCTGCAAACTGCCCCTTTAGAAGTATGGTAATAATTGCCTCTGTGCTACCCAGGATCAGCTGATTGAATGGCTGAATCATTCAGGTGATGCTTGTATCAAACCCAAGGGTCGCATTCTATATTGAATCTCACCTAGGTCATCTTGGCACCATAGAATTTTCTATTCCCAAATGTACGAAATTCTTATCAACTATTTAAAAGGTAAAATAAATTCCAAATGTATATTTTTATTTTGATTAAACGAAGAAATACATCAATTATCCACTTTTTTTGTGAAACTTGGGTTAATCAAGCTAGAATTTTAAGCATCGTATCATGCTTACTGTTTCGTCTTTAACCAATGCTCACGAACTTTTAAAAATGCAAAACATTTGTGAGATTCTCACCACAGTTAGAACGTCGCAATTGGAAAAATTTATTGACAGCGGGCCGCATATTTTTAACTAGCACCGCACCAAAAGGGAATTCATCTTATTTGAATCTCAAGTTCTCAAGAAGTTTTTGGAAGAAACAATTTTAAACGAGACGAGGGTCAAATGCTTCAAACGCAATGTTGATCTCGCTTGATTGATACTCCACTACGGTAGATTTCACTTGCAATTTATATATTTCCGTTAATTGAATGATTAATTTTGACGGAGGCCCATTTACATCGTTCCGTCCTCGCGCGGCAGAAGCGGGTGGGGGAATGAGCTGAATGCGGGAGGGTGTTTTATCCTTTTCCTCATACAAGTTCTTACTCTCTCATCGAATTTGGCGTGAATCTTGTTAGTGAGCAGTGGAGACAAATTGCGCGCCATCCATCACTGTCGGATGCCCTTTTGGGTAGAATAATAATTTGGATTTTGTATGCATAAAATCCGCGACGGAAAAGAAACGGCAGGAATACTTCCAGTGCATGCTCGAACAAGTATCTGAAGATTAAATTGCGAGAGTGGAAAAAGGCTTAAGATGAGAACTCGGTCTTACTTTCTCTGTACCTGTGACCTCCGGTTCGTCGATCTGAAATCGCGAGTCCATATCGAGAGTGCTGTTTGGGGAAAAAGAAAACGAGGTCATTAAATTGGACTTGATGAAGATTTATTCATTTTGGTTAACCTTTTAAAATACACATGTGTCCAAAAATTAAGAATAATTCTCGATTCGTATCATGTTAGGCCATCTGATCCCAACATAGAATGTATAGAATGCTTTCGAATGTCACATAGATATCTACACAACACTACCAAAGGCGACACAAGTACTAAACATGTTCGGGAGGGAATGGTATCTCTTAAACAGCATATAGAAAGCATGTCTACACGTTGTAGGACCTGCATTTGAGTCAGAAACCAGCCCATTTCCTATTAGGTTTATTTCAACCGAGCAAAAAATATTTTTATACAATAGCTAAACCTACAATATGTTCAAATTAGCACTTTGTTTTTCATTTCGTCCCCAGTAGTACCAATAGGCAAATGAGTGCTCTTATTTTGTTCCTGCTTGTGGAATATTCATTTGTCATCTGAGGTACTTTGGCAGGTAGGTAGTTGAATTAACGTCGCAATGAAGCAGTATAGCTGGATATTGGCGACGGTCCGGTACCAATCACGAATTTAAAGATCCGGCGACAACATCTCGTAATTTCGAACCACGGTCAGATGACGAGGTCAGCACTTGACCCCGTCATCTGGCCATGGTTCAGTCTCAAAAACTTCCACACCACATCAACGTGAGGAAGTCTGAGACCAGGACGGATATAACTTACACCACCACCCCACATATACGACAGTCTTTGGTTTAAGGTACTCGGTACGAATTCATCTCCGATTGCAATACCCTTAATTTTTCATCTCCATGCACTTCAAGTGGGTTATATAGAAAGTTTAAATGAGACACTCTGAGGGGATTTTAATGTAATACGAGGCTGAATTAATAAGTATTCGCAATGTAGCCTTATATGTATTTCGGTTGGGAGCACTGTCGTTTCCATGCGCATCGCTAGATGTGGTTTATGTCTTATTACTGCTGGTAAGAAAAGGCCGCAAAAGAACAGCGTCCAGTGATCTGTCTTTTGTGATCTGAAGTTGTACCAGGGACGAAATCCATTGAAGACTTTAAGCACAGTACGGGAACAGAACGACTACCAAAGGATTGAAAACTTTAGAAATGGCTACATATGTAGAATCCAAACGGCTGTCCTCCACAACTGTTGCAAGGGTAACGGATTAGCAATAGGGCGGTTGCGAGTTCGAATCCAACCAAAGACTGTCGTGTACAAAGGGGCCTGGTGCTCGTTAAATCTGTCGCGGCCTCAAATGTCCTCACGTTAGCGTGGCGTGGAAGTTTGGAGAGAGGGGTGCCAGCTCAGGTGTTTACCTCGTCATCTAACCATGATTCGAAATTACGTGGTGTTGCTCTCGATCTTTCCCTTCGGGTTTGATTCCGGACCGTCGCCAATAGCTCTTTGTGGTGTACTCCAGTGCGACGGTAATTAAAATACCTACCTACCACCACAACTGACGAAAAGAACCATTTATAGTTACGTAACACGGTTATGTTACACAAACCATTATCTACTTTTCATGAAGTGGTAAATTAGTCATTCACCACATACCAAGACCTGAAATAAGGGGTCATGCGAGGCCCTCTGATCATCAAAAATCCCTTTTTCGGGTAAAATGTATTACAATGGACCAAGTGCGTTGAAAAGCAAGGAGACAATATTGAAAAATGATATCGTGAGTTGTCTATTTTCATTAAATTTTAGTTTATAGTTGCATTAAGGATAATTATTGAATCACCCTAGCATGTCACCAAGAACTCTTCTCCCAGCGTCGTGTACAAAGGGGGCTGGTGCACGTTAAATCTGTCGTGGCCTCAAATGTCCTCACGTTGGCGTGGTGTGGAAGTTTGGAGAGTGGGGTGCCAGCTCAGGTGTTGCCTCGTCATCTGACCGTGGTTCAAAATTACGTGGTGTTGTCCTCGGATCTTTCCCTTTGGAAGTGATCCCGGACCGTCACCAATAGCCCATTGTGTTGCTCCAGTGTGACGTTAATTGAAATTCTCCCTTCTCTTCTCCCAGCATTCGATCTTTTGGATTTCATCCTAGTTTTTACTTTTTGGACGCACACATCCGTGTATTTAAACACTTCACACATAAAATTAAAGCATTGAGAAAATAGAAGGTTAATGTCGAAGTTACAAATACTTAACACATGAAATAAACATCCTTTAAGTAAATCCCTTTCAAATTATTGCAACTAGGAGATCGGAATTTTTTGCAATTCAGTGCAGTGAGTTTGAAAAACATATTTATCTTACTCAATGGAGAGTACTGCATTTTAGATATATAAATTCATTTTATTATTAAATAACTAGGATCTTAGATATGAACGTAAGCATTCGATCTTTCCAAATTTGAGCAAGTTGGCTGACATTTCATCAGTTAACAATTGGCAAGAGCTTAGAGTACCAGATATTTAGTGAAACAGAAAAATTTTTTGTCTTTGCTTAAACCTTTTTTAAGGTAATTTAGTTGCCATATCCAAATGGACTGAGGAAATTTAATTTAACCTTCTAAAGTTTCAAATGCATATATCCGTACTGCCACCAGCAGTGTTTCCTGCATAACTTTCAACCAGTTTTGATGTTCTTGACCAATAGAATCTTTCGTAGAATTCTTCCAATCAATAGATATGGGTATTTAGAAATTAAGTGTGTTGTTTGGTAGGTAGGTATTTTCATTAACGTCGCACTGGAGCAACACAACGTGCTATTGGCGACGGTCAGGGATCAAACCCGAAGGGAAAAGTGTGTTGTTGGGAAAAGCAATAATCGGAAATCTCGTGAAGCTCAGAAGGTTAAATTGAATTTGTGATTTTCAAATACATTGCATGTTTTGAATTCATTTGCAATATCCTATTTTATTGAGTGTTTTTAATTCGAATTCATTTGCCATTTCGAAATGTACTTAATGTTTTGAAATAATTTGTAATTGCAATATGCTGTAATGGAATTTTTTGGAATACGAAATGTAGTTACTTAGGACTCGTATCACAAAATCTCAAATAAATGCTGTAGTAGATTAATTTATTATGTTCATCGCTCTTTATTTCTGCAATATGAAAATTAATATTGATGTTTTTATTTCATGCTCTGCCTCGTATTTCACTTCCGATGCCAAACTTTTGTATAGAATAGCTATTTTTAACACTTGTCATTTCACGGCATACATAAGCTAATTACTGAACTCAGCTGCATACCAGAATTACATAAAAATTTTGGTGATCTCGCCTAAAAAGAGTATAATTTTGATTGAATTATAAACATATAATAGCAGTAATTATCTACCCTTTTCATTCCAACGTGACTTTAAAAATATTTTTGAAAAGATTTATGATACTCGAATAAAAAAGTGCTACTCAAAATTATTTATACGGGTACTTCCTGAAATTATTTGTAAGCTCACTTGTTAAAAGTTCAAAACTAAACCGTTGGAATGAAATAAATCTCATACAATTTAAACCGTTTCACCATCCGAACAGAGTAACGTTTGAAAATCTCTGGTTTAAAGAGAATCACAAAAGGTTACGAAACACTATGTGATAATAAAGGACCTAATAGACTAAAGGAAAGATGCTGAGTCCTGATATTATAAAATTCCGGATGACAGTTATGCGTGTGTTCACCTGTACATCTATGCTTCTCCCACCATCATTTATCTCTTACTAATTAACAAACTCCTAACCCTTCTACATCCCTTCCCTTCTAACCTTTCCTCCACCCGTCCTCAATTCACTTCTCTTCACTCCAACGGACCCCCTCCAACCTTCCCACCCAACGTTCGAGAGGGTCTGGGCACCGATACTAACAAAACTGAGAACGTCTGAAAATAAATAAATAAAAAAGACGAAATAGAAAAGGAAGGAAAAGAAGCAGGAAAAAAGGATTTTGATACTAACGAAATCCTCTTAATCCCGTCTTAATTCCTAGACCGGAGCCCAAGGAAGAAATGCTCCGAAGGGAAAAAATGGAGAAAAAGATACTGGAGAAGCTGTGATTCTGCAGGAGACACAGGGAAGAGCCGGAGCAATTTTCTCGGGAGCCGTGTGGGGACCTCCTCTGACGTTAATTCTTATCGTCTGCCACATTGTCCGTTGCTAAGGCAGTCCACCCACATTCTCATCATTTCAGAAGACTTCCATTTCAATCTTTTTTTGCTTCGTTTTATTTTATCTGCGTCTTTAGTATCGTCTTCTTAGAATTGGAAATAGTGATTTAGATGTCGCCCTTGGGAGTCAGTGGAATGGTAGCATAGGTGATTACCATAACGCTGGAAAGAGAGAGGATCGTTTACAAGAATGCATAATTTGCCGAGCATTTTTTCTTGAGATATTTCAGAAAATAGCGTTTAGACAAAAAAATTTAAGTCTAAATTTTCTTTTGCCGAGGTTTTGTGAAGGATTTCTGATGCATCCACTTTTCTATCTAGAAATGCAATAGCGTAATTCCTTTACTTTGGACTGTATAGTGGTGTTTCTGTTCGAAGCATCCTTGAATAGTCTTCTGAATGCTTGGTTTCTTAATGCTGCGAAGTCAGATCTGTTCAATCTCTGCACCAAGCAATGATTTTCAGTCAAGTAAACAGGCATACACACACAAGGAAAGTTTTTTCTAATGTAAAAGAAAGAAATACACCCATTAGTGTATTCTGAAGTGGGCTACATTAGGTGTATTGAATTGTTGGTTTTCTGAATGGTTGATTTTTTCATGCTACAAGGTCAGATCTGTTCAAGCAATGTTTCTCCTTCAAGTAAATGGACGTACACACATAAGTTTTCCTAATGTGAAAAAGAAAAACCCGGTGTAGCGTATTCTGAAATATACACGGATGAAATTTTTATTCATGTTTATACATAAATTTCTAAATTTGGAAAAGACATAATAAGAAAATATTTTGCGATTTCAATTTTTGTACCCTGTGGTTTTGCTGTTCGTTTTACTCGTTTAAATTCTATGTAAATATTTTTGCATTTTTAATAACATTGATGGTTTAGTTTGTCCCTCTGTTATCCTTTATTACTGCGAGAGATAAATGGACCGGACCTATGGTTTAAAGGGAATTTTTAACCATTATGAACATCCATGCCATGACCGGTACTATCATTTTCTTAGAATTCGAAATAGTGGTTTAGATATAGCCCATTGAAGTTCGTGGAATGGTAGCATGGGTGATTACCATAACGCTGGAAAGGGAAAGGATCGTTTAAAAGAATGCATAAGTTGCCGAGCATTTATTTTTCGAGATATTTTAGAAAGTAGCGTTTAGACAAAAAAATTTAAGTCTGCGTTTTTTTTTCCGGGTTCCAGTGAAGAATTTCTGATGCGTCTGCATTTTTCTGTCTAGCAATGTAATAGCTCAATTTCTTTACTCTGGAATTCATAGTTGACAATTTGATGTCGCAAGGGGACTTCGACACATCCTAGAGTGGACTAATCAAAACTAATGTCCGTCTACGAATTTCTATCTTCAATATGATCTTTCGGGCTAAGTAGTATTCCATTGACTTATTGTTTACTTTTAAAATAAAAGTGGCCATATATTTTAATTAATCTATTAAATGAGTTTTATAAAATCATATACAAGTTTAGATAGTTTTAGGTTTGACGAAAATGAATTATGGGTTTGGTAATTTTCCCTAAGAGTTAAGGTTTAAGAATGGCATGAAAAAAGCTAATGTACATTATGGGGAAGACAAGTTCTACAGGGCTTAATAGATATTGTCTTTGTTGTAGAGAATATAATTTAAAGTTTTTATTATTTGGCTCTGTGCTTTCCTGTTTCCTGTACCATTTGCACCAAGTGTTGAAATTGGCATAACTTGTGTATAGTAATGCAGTGATAGTGTGTACTTGGGTATAGTGATATTTCTGTTCGAAGCATCATTGTATAGTCTTGTTCTGAATGAATCCCGAAGGGAGAGATCCGGAGACAACCACACGTAATTTTGAACCTATTTTCAATTTTACAAAAACAAATAGATAAAATAACATTCTCTCACGGGCATGTTAAATTATTTACGTTCTAAAATAAATATATCTATTTCTCAAACCATGTAAAACACTCTTAAACAAAACACTTACCATTCTTTTACAAAAACCTTTCATAGAAGAGTTGTTAAGTCACGATTTCGTCAACATATAATGCATAGAAAAATTGAAGTACCCAGATGGTGTTGTTGATGACGTCATACTTCGGTGTGGTGACATCAATAAGACGAACAATTCGGTCAGTGGATCTTTGGAAAGAATGTCAAGAAATATAATCTTTTAACTTCTTGAAACAGATCCTTCAGCTTAAGGAGATACAAAGCTCTTTCAAACTATCTTCTCAGAGAGAGAGAGACGCACATCGTCTATTCCCACTTACCACATTCTAACAAAACTAGATGTTTTTAATCTTCGTTTTACCACTAACGAAATAGCTATTCTGATGTTTTACGAAATTGACTTAATATCGAATGGTTTGTTAAATAGAGTTATGGTTAATTTCATATTTTTATTCAGCCTGAAGTAAATGAAGTTAGAAATTGCAAATCACGTCAAAATTTTTCATTTTGAACAATATTTACGTAAACATATATATCTGTACCTTAGTAGAAAATGGTCCAATGCTCAAATTTGCTGATTTTGAGTAAAGTGTACCAATCAAATCAAGGCTATGAAAGCTATACTTAAAAAATATTTCAATGCCCCTGTCAATGCTTTCTGAGTTAGACCCTTTTCAAAAAGGTCAATGTCAACCTATCACTCATTTTAAAAGAGCCAATGGCCATTAATTTAAGTAGAAACTAGACAAGTAACTAAGCAGTTTCTACTTAAATTCCATCAATTTAAGTAGAGTTGGGTGGATTAGTTGGGTATTCTTAAATTTACGTCACACTGGAGCAACAAAGCAGGTTATTGCTGACTAATTTAAATAGAAACGATCAATGTCCAGACATCGTCCCTTTTTGTAGATTGTGTTGAGAATAATTCGTCGACATCTTACGTTACTCCCCGAGAATATAAGTCAAAAAAAGGGTTTTAAAGGGAGGTAAGGCAATGAGGGATACCTGTGAATGGCATGAGGAGGTGTGGTAAAATTAGTATTGCTCAAAGGCGAGTATTTCACAATGAATTCTCCAAACTCTCCAACGATGGCCAGATAATCGCTAACACAGTTCTCGAAGTTCAAAAGTCGAGAGAGGAGATATTCACTCAGGAAGCACAAAGCCGAAGATAGTCTTCAAGGAAGTACTTTTTAAATGTTCACAATGAAGCAATCAAGGTCTATTAAAGTTGTCTATTCATATACCTATGCTATATATGTTTGCTACGTACTTTAATACTTTTCGTTCACCCTTAACTTTGACTCGAATTGCATGAAAACAGTTTTGTCAAACACTTGATTTTCAGATATTACCCAGGGTGAATCTAAGGTGATATTTTTAAAATATATGAACTAACCCTAAAGAGAGATTTGTATTTCAATAATAAAAAATTTATCGATAAACGCATGTCGGAACCAAAAAAATGTAGACAACACAGCATTGAATATTTGAAATACGGCATTATTTCATCGCCCATAAACAAAATATTATTGATTTAGCTTTATAATTTCATTTTCAAGTTATTTTATTTCCAAACAAGTATTCGAAATTTTAAAATTACTCACAACTGCATAGATATTTTGGCGAAATTCAAAAATTATAGGCGCAGCCACACTTTAAAGCGGGGTGCCGAAAAAAATTGTCTTTGATAAGAGGTAGTGAGCAAAAAAAACTTGAAGTAACTATGATTTAAAAATACGAGGCCTTAAAGTTTTTCTCCTGACCGGTACAAAATGACCAAGCGGCAGAGAAGCTTCTTTCAAACCGGAACAATCCGGGTCAAACCGGGATTTATGGTAATCCAGATGAAACGGTAACAGATTTTATCCTATTCCACACCAATTACAAGTCATCCTCAAAATTGAGTAGATTTGTGTGCCCGTTCATTGTCCCTTTACTTCCAAAAACAAGTCTGATAGATTTGATTAAACATGTTTTGATCTCTTAAAGACAGTATAATTTTTGAAAGAGAAATTTTCTTTAGAATATCTTCCCGAGCGCACTAGTAGAAAAATCGAAGCATAATTATCACTCACGCAATTTATCTAATAGTTTTATGTAATTCAAAAGTCGGTCATTGGGTTAATAACAAACTCGAGTCTTTTTAAGAACTAAAGATTTGTGGAAAGTTGGATTCAAGAATAAGGAAATGCAAGTAAAAGCTTTGGTATTAAGAACTTCATGGGATGTTTAATTAATTTTATTGAAAAAGTGCTCACTTAAGGCTTTCTATCATGTGGCTTTCGTTCGCACCGAACAGAAAGCCACTAGTGGCAAGAATATGGCGTCACTGAACAAATAGGACTCGGACGCAAAAAAATTCAAAAGCAGAATAAAAATTGTTCTCCATTACATGACAAACAACACTACCGATAGCCATCTGCAGACCTAGCACAGAAGTGGAGCACCGCCGCAGGTCAAGCTTTTATCCCCAGATGAATTCGACTTCATCTGCTCATCAGAAGTCTGGTTGTTTACTTCCCATGGCCATTGATGAGAATTTCTTTGGCTATGAATTGTAGACGTTGGCGTGCTAAATGACAGGTCGTATTTTCTGAAGAGTCAAGATTCTATTTCAAGAACTGTCTTAGTCTAATATGTGTTTCAGTATCTACGTTTGTAGAGCCTGACTAGACCAACGGTAAATGCCACGATTTGGAATGTCATTAAGTTCAATATTGCCTGATGTTAATTCAGGAAATCTTCAACAGCCAACGATTCATCAAGTTGTATTATGACAACACTCTTTTATAATTATTTGGACAATCTAGACATACAGAGCTTTCTTGGCAGACACGTTCAACAGACATGTTATCGATTAAATATGTTTTGAATGTTATCGCATAACTAGTACTTCAATCGTCTGCGCCATCTATATTAAACGAATTCGGGATTAGCATAGAAGAAACCTCTTCCATTCAATATTACTCTACATAGAAGTTGCTCTAGGTGGTTATTCTTTTGTTTGAAGTAGAAGTATCTCGTACAATTCCATAAAGTACGCACAAGTACTGTACACGAGGTACCGTTGTACGTTCTACAAATGTACAACAGCACCTCGTGCAATTCTTCTGGTAAAACTATCACGTAATATTCTGAAAGAGTAATCTATCATCTACTTTAACCAAAAAAAGTTCGATATAAATCTCCTTTGGTTTCTGGGATTCTTCCTTAATGTTACATATTATTCCCATATTATTATTATTTATTAGCAAACCCGTTCACAGCATCAGCGATAAAGTTTCTTTATTACTCATTTCTATTGACGGCAGTGTCGTTACTTACATTTCTTATCTTATTTAAATCCATTTATAGTGAATAAAAGCATACATATGCATAATTCATACCTCCAACTGAAATAAAATTAGTCAAAAATATCAAACACTTCGTCTGCTTTTTACTGGTATTAATGCTTTTTTCCCAAAAAAACTGCAGTTCACACTTCAGTCATGTTAATTAGTTCTGAACGTTCACGTCAATTCTACCCGTCACTTGTTTTTTGTGTGTATGTCCATTACTTTTTATGTGTATGGCCATTGCTTAAAGTTGTCTGGCGTTTTGCTCAGTATGGCCAAATATGGCCCTTGAGCCATAAAACCCAACCAACAAACACTTGTTAAAAGAAATTCGATATTTTTGACACATAAACTTATTTCCGCGTTCACTCACATGTTTTCTGCGCTTACTTTCAGATTTATCATTGTCTTCATTAATGCTGCTGCTGCAGAATTTCAGTAGAGCGGCAAGCTCTTTAGTGCAGTTTTAGCGATATAATGCAGCTGTATAGCTCTAATAAAGCATTCATAAACAAGCGGCATAATTGGAGAATGGATCACGTAGCGGTTCACTTTTTGTTGTTTCATTCATTTATCCTCACCAATTTACAAATAATGTCAATTTCTGCGCTACGTACGTTAGTGAAATATAAGATAAATGATTATTTGTATCAAAAGGAAAACACGCCATGACCGTATTAGAAAACACTAAATGTTTGTTATAGCGTGTCGTGTATTTTATATTAATATTTTTACCCACCATTTTGTCTCTTCTAGTTTTCAATTTGTTTTACTGAACTCTTAAAGCAAGTCAATGTAAAGCGTGCCGGCGAGAAGGCACATGACCATAGGGAAGTCCATTTGTGTAAAGGTGATTCAGGTCAAAGGGGAAAGGGCTGCTATACTCAAAATCATCATACAGTGATTATCTGTTTCGCTAACTCGCACCTATGGTTTCCCGCATCTCGATGAACTTGGAGTCAGAAACTACATAAAGAAGATCATTCTGGGAAAGCATTGCTGACGTTTAACCTGGCCCACAGCTTAACGACAGTTTCTACTGGATTCAGATTTCTCCGGATTCTGTTGGTGTCAAGCGGCCCTTAATAAAAACGTTTAGTTTTCGTAATTTAATTATATGAGAAAAATTAGCTTAATGGGTTTTATACGCTACCTAATAAGATCTTCAAAACAAACTGTCCCATCTATTTAAGTTTTCAGATGTAGCCTCTAACAGTTTATTTAGAAAAAAATGTCACTTTCTCAAAACACCTCACCGCAGAAAAATATCCCGTTCACTTTTTCATTAACAATTTTTTGAATAACAAATTAAAAACTGGTTTGCACAGCAATAAAACTTTGAACTACACTGCTGGCCACCCAAATTGCAATACCAAGAAAGACAAGAGATATCACAACAAAATTTATTTTGTAGATAATATGTTGACCAAGTATCAAATGATTAAATTTATAGACTTCTGTGAAGTGTGGTTCCTGCCAAAATCAGTAGCCAGAGTAGCCGCCATTGTTGGAGATCACCGCTGCCACACGCCTCGGCATTGATTCAAAGAGACTTTGGATGTGTTCTTGGGGTACAGCAGACCAAGCAGCTTCCACACGTTGCCAAAGTTGATCTGGT
Organism: Meta bourneti; assembly: GCA_933210815.1. Lineage (NCBI taxonomy): Eukaryota > Metazoa > Arthropoda > Arachnida > Araneae > Tetragnathidae > Meta > Meta bourneti. The sequence continues at coordinate 75,819,497 of OW119929.1, read as the reverse complement.
GTGGCAGCTGGGGATGTATTCTGGGTCAATCGTTGAGCAACCATGGACCACATGCTTTCTATCGGCGAAAGATCCGGAGAGCGAGCTGGCCAGGGAAGCAATTCAATCTGGCAATTGACGAAGAACCCTTGGACAATGCGTGCCACGTGTGGTCGCGCATTATCCTGTTGAAATATGGCTGTGGACAAGCCCTGAAGGTAAGGAAGGACAACTGGCTCCAACACCTCGGAAATGTAGCGCTGGCTGTTTAAAGTACCAGCAATGCGTACTAGAGGAGTGCGAGAGTGATATCCAATACCGCCCCATACCATAATACCCGGTGCAGGACCAGTGTGGCGGTGCATAACGCAGCTGTTCAGCATCCTCTCTCCACGGTGTCTCCAGACTCGAATCCGACCATCGTGGTGTTGCAGACAGAAGCGTGACTCGTCAGTAAAGACAATTTCATTCCATTCTGCCGTCCACATCCTTCTTTCCACCATTGGCGGCGGAAACGTCTGTGGTTCTGCGTCAAGGGTAGACGAAGCAATGGACGTCTTGCGGACAGACCACTCTGCTGTAAACGGCGTCGAATGGTACGCGAAGACACTGGATGATGCGGTACAGACTGAATGTGCTGTGCTATGGTTCGTGATGTGGCTGAGCGATCCGTCACTGCCATACGCACAATATGCCTGTCATCACGTGAAGTGGTGCACTGAGGTGGATGCGATCGAACACGTCGGTCCGTCGTACCCTCCTGCATCCAACGATCACATATCCGCATTACAGTTGTTTGGTTTCGTCCAACACGACTACCGATTTCCCTGAAAGATAATCCACAATCTCGGTAGGCCACTATCCTTCCTCTGTCGAACTCGGATACTTGATCAAAAGATGATCGCTGTTTTCTACGAGGCATAATTGATCGTTTTTTTGAAAAAACCACAAGAAAAACACAATTGCCGTACTTGAAATCGTCGAAATCTCCAAGCCTTAAATAGCGCTTTGAAGTGGCGCCACAGGCGCGCGTGATGTGCGTCTGCGCTGAAATTCTAATCATTTGCATATCTCACCTCCGCTAATGCATGTTGTAAATTTCATATTATTTGCATGCTTCCTTCAGGGTGTTGCATTTACGGTGGCCAGCAGTGTAGTTCGTGGCACAAAGAAATTTTTTATACCGAACTGTTTGCACAAAATTTAATATGGCTCAGATGCATAGTCTGACTCAAATTATTCAGTATTCTTGTCATAAAACGGAAAGGTCAATCTATATACACTGTTTGTGAAAATTGCAACACGATGAAGGAATCTTGCAAATTAAACGAAACTTGCAGAAAATGCGAAACAGGTTAGGATAGGCAAATGATTAGAATTACAAAGCGATCACGTATGTGTGAGCCGAGAAACACCCTCTAAACTTCCAAGTGAGCAGTGTATAAAAAGCACTATAAAAGTGCGTTAAAATGTGTGCATCGTCGTTTGACTTCTGTAAGTGATTGATTAGAAGTCGATATAACTCGCCAAAAACGCAGAGTGCCATACGAGCAACTAACGGAGTTCGAACGGGGCCGCATGATCGGCCTCCGTGAAGGTGGACTTTCGTATCGTGAAAACGCCACTCGCACGGGGCGTAATGCCACAACAGTGATGCGTGTGTGGAAGAGATGAACCATGGAGAACCGGACAAGTCGAAACCTTGGCAACAAGACCACGCAATATGACGTAACCACGGGACGACAGATACCTCATTCGCATGGCGGTGACGGACCATACAGCATCCTCTCGTGTGTTGGAGCACGTCTACAGGTGTGTCATTGTCTTCCCCCACGGTTCGTCGACGTCTGCTGCGCCATGGGCTACGTAAGGATTCCCCTGCGCAGGATTCCCTTGACGCTGAACAACCGACGCCTCCGGCTACAATGGGCTCACCAACACGGCCAATTGCGTGCCGATTGGCAACAAGTCGTCTTCTCAGATGAGACCCGCTACAATCTGGACTATAACGACGGATGCGTATTCGTCAGACGCTACAGAGGTGAACGCCTTCTCCCAGGGTGTCTTATTCAGTCATACTGGATGAACGTCTGGCGTTATGGTCTGGGATGCTATTGGATATCATGGGAGATCCCGCCTACTCCAAATTGTAGGGACCCTGAACGGCGGACGCTACATCAAGGAAATTGTGGAGTCCGAGGTCCTACCCCTCCTGCAACGCATTCCCGGAGCTGTATTTCAGCAAGACAATGCCCGTCCACATGTTGCTCGGAATGTGCAAGCCTTCTTCAGTGCACAACAGGTTCCGCTTCTTCCATGGTCTGCACATTCCCCGGATATGTCGCCCATTGAGCACGTCTGAGATTACATCGGACGGCGACACGCTCGTACCGCTCGTCGGGCAGAGAGTACGGCTGAACTTTGGCATCAGATAGAGGCCATCTGGAATGCCATTCCTCAGCATGACATTCAGAATCTGTATGATTCGATGCCACGACGTGTACAGGCTCTCATCGCTGCGCGTCGTGGCTGCACAAGATAGTGATTTTCGGCATTATTTTTGTTTTATTGCTCTGTAAATTTGATCGTTTATTTAAGCCATAAGTAATATGTGGAATAAATTTCATTTATTTCTGATGATTCTTTCATAGTGTTGCAATTTTCACAAACAGTAGTGTATATAAAGCAGAGTTGGGGGCATATGTCTCTCTGTCTTTCTTTTTTCTGTCTGCCTTTCTGTATGTCTGTTCTCTATACAAATCTACACCTTTTGACCAATCCACACCAAATTTATATACTTTAGAACCTTGCGGGTAACGTAGGCTACGTATTAACCCCCGTTCTATTTGTTCTAGGTGTGCAGAAGGGGCTAAAAACAATTCGAAATCGCCATATCATAACATTGAGTATGAAACGATTGCTGTACGCAGCTCAGTTTGTTTTACCCGTATTGATAGAAAAACTTTTGTAATAAAACTGTTTTGACAGTATTGCTCGAAATTTCCAAAACAAATTAAATTATAATATTTATGTTTGAACTGACTTTTTATGTTTCTTCCCATGATATAAATAATTTATGAATATTTTATTGAAAAAAAAGAATATTTATAAAATATTTAATGTTACATAACTTACATTTTGTAATGGACCACGAAAAGTCTAGACGAAAAACTAATTAGTCATAAAAACGCAATTTTGGTATTCGGTATCTGGCAAAGCCAGAATTAAGGTTTAATTTTTTAAATTTGATTTAGAATTCTGTGTTCGTGTATTTGAGTTGACAGCGAAATGTTGCGGTCATATTCGAGCATTGCCAATTATTATAAATATGTATTCTTTTTGTAAATTTCAGAATATATTCAGGAAGTCGAAATTAGACACGTTTGCACATATCTTTCTTTTTTCAGAATTCTGCATTTTTTAAAGGATCGGAATTTCGTTTCTGTTTGCATTTATGTGTTCTAGTATAATATTTTACATATTGCAGATATATTATTTAGAAATTAAATCTCTATGAATTATTTTTATTTTCTACAAAATATCAGTAGACATGGGTAATTTCTTGGCGGTGTATGTATATTTCGACCAACTTTCTTTAAGTCTTCGGTTGAATGCGTAATGTTTTGTAGAATGCTGTTTCATAAAAATAAATGAACGAAGCAAAAACAAAACCAATTTAAGTAAGGTGTCTAACTTCTTATTTTAAAATGACCGGTAAAGTTTTTAAAAAATTCACTTTAAAATAAAATGGGTTACATTAAATTAAAACGGGTAGCCATATGTTGTAGTTCAAATGTATTTCAAAATTTTGACATAGATTTTCATTACAAAACGATTAAAAGCGATTAAATTTACATTTGTTTTTCAAGGGTATGAAAACTGTACTCCATAGTCAAGTAACTACATCTATCATTCTAAATAGTATGTGGTTTCCATATAGAAACCTAATCTCAATTGAAAAAGTGCTACAAGGATTCAATTTAAGATTGAATGTCTGTTGGAGTGAAGCGAATTTTAAATATTCGTAATCACTCCAAATCTCAAAATCGACTTCTGTCCCCAGTAGTCACCTTAGAAAAAAAACTCTTGTAGTTTGTCTTACAGCGGAAGTGCAATGAATATGAAATGGATTAATATGGATGGATATATCATGTATACATATTTGCATCCGAAGTAAATTGTAGAAGCTATGAAAAAGTTAAAACGATGTTAAAAAATTATTTTCCGTACACTTAAATGGCGCTTGCATTTTGTTATGAAAGAGAAGTGATTAGTCTGATTACTTTTCAATCAACATTTAATGAATTCAACCCGAGAAACGCGGGTAATTCTGCTAGTAATCTATATAAATAAAAATGGAGTGTTCGTATATTGAATATTTTCGACCCATTTCAAGTTATTTATCCGTTCCGTTTCTGGACTACATTTTCTGTTTTTTCGTTCGGAAATAATTTTGCATATCTAAATTTTGTCCACTTTTTAGTTGTAAGTAAGCAAGAGCTAGATCCCGATATAAAAAAACAATCACGAATTAATATCTCCAGAACACTTTTTCTCGCCAACTTCAGTTTTATTTCGCTGTTTTCTGTTGTAAATTTATTAAATGGTTTTTTATATGAATTGTAACTCTTTTCATCACACGCAACATCACAAAGTATTCGATTTAAAGCCGCATTAAGTTAGAATAAGCAAATTTGAAGAATTTTGCCTTTATTGAAAAATGTTAAAAAAATCTGAACTAAGACTTTTGAAATATTAAAATATCTACAGTATACTTCGGACGCAAATATATACATTTAATTCCTGAATATATTGAAATATGTAAAAGATTAAGACATAAATACAAACAGAAACGAAATTCCGACGAAAAAATGCGGTCTACAAAGTTTTATATAAAAAAGTAAACATTAATTCTGGTGCTGCCAGATACCGAGTAGCAAAATTAAGTTTTTATGATCAATGATATTTTTGTTTATGCTTTTCGGAATAATGGTGCTGGGGTTAGAAATAAATGTAATCGGTGTAGACAAATTAAACTGAATAGATAAAAAAATTTCAAAAAGCAGAAAGTCGATTTTACAGAATTTTTAAGAAAGAAAATCACTGCTTTCAACGGAGCATTCACATGTATCTATCCCGGACATTTTAAAATAAGTTACACACCTTACCTAAAAAGCTTATGAAATAGAATTTTGCATATTAAATAAATTATTTAAGGAAAGTTGGTCGGAATATATACACCAACTGTCCTTGAAAATAATCCTTGAACTCCTGAAAACCTTTCCTTGAATTTCCTTGCAAACATAAATATTTTAAAATATTCTTTCCTTCATCAATAAAATATCTATAATTTATTTACATCATGGGAAGAACTAAAAAGTCAGTTCAAACATAAATACTGTAATTTAACTTGTTTCGGAAAAAATTGTTTTTCGATCAACACTGGTAAAGCAACCATCGCTGCCTAAAGCAATCAATCTATGCTCAATGTTATTTCTATTGCGATTTCCAATAGTTTTTAGCCCCCAGGGCCAATAGAACGGGGGTTAAGAGTTAGCCTATGTTGACCGCAGTGTTCTAAAGTATAAGTGTACCAAATTTGGTGTGGATTGGTCAAACGGTGTAGATTTGTATAGAAAATATACATATATACACACATACACACATCCTATTATATATATAGACTAGCTGAATTACCCGGCGTTGCTCGGGTTGAAATAGTTAAATGTTGCTTGAAAAGTGAATTAGAATAATCACTTTTCTTTCACAGAAAAATGCAATCATTTAAGTTGTACGGAAAATACGTTTTAACTTTTCCATAACTTCTACTATATACTTCGGACGCAAATATATGCATTTAATTCCTGAATATATTGCAATATCTAAAAGATTAAGACATAAATACGAACAGAAACGAAATTCCGACGAAAAAATGCAGAATTCTAAAAAACGAATGATACGCAGTGTCGAATTTCGACTGCCTGAGTGTATTCTGAAACAGAGCAATTCGAAAAAAGATATTTGAAAATATTGATAAAGACGATAATGAAATTTAGTAATGCTCAAATATGACTGCAACATTTCGCTGTGTTAACTCAAATAGACAAACACGGGATGCTAAATCAAATTTATAAAATAATAAAAATTAATTCTGGTTTCCCAAATCTAAAATAACAAAATTACGCTTTTATGATTAATGAGTTGAAGTTTTTCGTGTTTCATTACAAAATGTAAATTATGAATAATGAAATATTTTAAATATCCTTTTTTTATCAAACAAATATTCATGTAAAAATATAAAATTCATATAGAAATAAAATAATAAACTTTAATTCAATAATGCACATTACACCTGTCAAATAAAGTAGGAAATACTTATACAATCAACTAAAAGTTAGATTTAGTAATGCTCAAACAACGGCAACATAGCTTTGCCCGGGTATTTATCCCAATCTTCTATTGGACAGGAAAAGGAATGAAATCAATGTATAGTGTAAAATCAAAGTAATTATATTAACAGGTTCTAAAAGTATAAGTACAGTACACGCATTATAAAGTAAAATATTTTACAAATTCACTGCAATATAAATTTAACACAAAACTTGATTATACACAACATTTTTAGTTTCACCTCCGGGAGCAAGAATAAATAAATTCTTGGGTGAACCCACCCTCGAGCAACCAACATAAAGTTGTCCGTGGGAGAAACACGGCGATCTCAAATCCACTCCGCAGTACTTGATAGCCCCTGCGACTTGTTGATCGTGATCGAGAACGCAAGTCTTACTGGAAACTGCAATCTCTTAAAGTCGAAAGGGAGATCCGTCGGAATGAGTGGTATCCGTGGGATAAAAACTGTTGCACCCTCTCCCTTTCCTGTCAAGATAGTCGCTTCCATTACATTGCCCAGCAGCTTCTTGACACACAGCCTCGTGCCGTTGCAAAGTTTTGGCGGGTCGAGGTTCCGCAGTAAAATAACCGGAGATCCCACTTTAAGTAAAAGACGATGTGGTGGCAATCCAGCCGGATCAAGCGAGTTCAGGAACTCTGGCGGGAAATTGACGACCTCATCGGCATCTACTACGGTATCGATGGACTTGTATTCAGTGACCACGCCTGGTAACATGACAAGTATTTGATTGTTTATGTCGTGGACGTCTTCATTTTTAGCAGAAAGAATGGCCCTCTCTCGCAACCAGTTCAAATCGTGATAGTTTTGGGAAACAGACGGATAGACTGCATCTATCAGCTCTGAGACGGACGACACCAGATTACAAAAATCGGATGGGAATTTAATCTTGCCAGAAGACTCGACTGCCAATCTGCCTTCTCCGATCTCCAGGAGTTTGTCTGAGAAAATTTGAGCACTCTCATCCCCCAGATGTACTCTCATGTTTTGCTTCAAAGTTATCTTTCGCACATGTCTCCACAAAAACGAATGTTTCAAACATGCATGGATCTCATCGGCCGGCGTCGACTTCGGGATGATCTCTCAGAGTGACGTCGAGGGCCTCGAGAGCTTTCTTGTGAGCCATGGTGCATTCGTCCCACACGATTAATTTGCAAGTCTCGAGCACCTGCGCCCGACCACTTGCCTTGCTTATGTTGCAGGTAGGATTTTCCTGCCTGGCGATGTCAAGTGGCAACTTAAGTGCAGAATGGGCCGTCCTCCCTCCTTCCATTAACGTCGCCGCAATTCCCGAAGAGGCGATGGCAAGAGCAACTTCTCCCCGAGTCCTGATTTCGGCCAGTATTATATTAATCAAGAATGTTTTCCCTGTGCCCCCAGAAGCATCAAGAAAAATGATACCACCTTGTTGTTTTGCTGCCTGATCCATGATAATTTGGTATGCGTTTTTCTGATCTCGATTCAGAAGTGGCTTCTTGTCCGCGACGTATGCACTCAGCTCTTCGACGTCGTAGTTCGTTTCTCGCACGTAATCTGCGCGAAGTACGTCTCGTCGATCTCTTACTGGTGCAGGCAGGCCCAATTGCAGTAATGTTTTATTTGTCATGGCCACACATTTGTCCTCAAGAATAACCAAAGCCTCGTTGAAAATGTCCGGACCAAACGCGATTTCTAATGTCGGGGTTTCCCTCCGGACTTTGGCGAGTATATCCTCACTCAGGGCCTCCTTATACTTTTCCCATAAAGTGTTTGGATTCGATGGACTGCATGTAGTCAATATTATAGCAAACAGGTTTCTGATTTGCTCTGGTAGGGAGATCAATTCGGTTTCTTGCAACGTGTCATCCCAGTGCTGGTCTCCTTCCAGCAAACCCAACTTCTGACAGGCCTCTCTAAATGTCTGGCATACTTCGTCGTTTACCGTTCTCATCTCTGCGAAAGATCTAGGTCCTCGTACCGAGTGAAGAAGCATCCTAAGGAAATAGCATTCGGCGTTGTTGGGGTGAACAGTGTACACTCGACCCAAGGCGTCACTCGCGACTGCATCATGTCCAGGGACGGGCTGGCCAACTTTTCTCCTACAGAAAATTTTCCTCGACGCATTCCACGTGTAATATCGAGGTATCTCAGGATACAACAAAGTCCTCGCAAAAGAATCCTGCTGACACAGTTGAAAGAATGCCGTCAAAGTCGTGTTTGGTGGCTGATCAATCACTCTAGGGGCGCTCTCTGTTGTGAAATAAACTCTCTGACCATTTTCTAAATGGACGCTGAGGTGAACAACAGTAGGGTGTCTTTCGTGAATCGAAAAACCCAGTATTCGCCAAACTGCCTCGTTACTGCTGAGGTATCTTCCCAATTGATACCGCGTCACTTCATCGTTCGATCTCTCGTCGCTGATACCGAAAACAGCCATATCACTACCTTTGTTGACATACTTGCACACATATTTAATCGATTTCACACTGTTGCAGTACTCCACGTTGATGTGTGCCCGAAACATTTTCGACAGCAGCGGCGAAAAGGGCACAACCCACCTATTGTCGATTTCTATTTCCGTGTTGCTGCGTATCGTTAGTTTCGCCGTGAACCCTCCATCTTCCGGAGCCCGCCGTCTGTACAGGGGATAGCCGTCATTTCCAGTTTGTGTCTCTTTAATGAATTTTCTAGGGTATTTCTTGGTACACTTTCCGTCCTTCATACACGGAGAAATGGGATTGAGATTTCCACACGGTCCGTGGATCATGTTTTTCGTTACCACTTCAAAAAGTTCGGGATCTTGTTCCGGGTCTGGCAACTCGGCAGATATAACGTCATCGATTTGAGTGGGCTGAATTTTGTCCGCTAACCAGATCAAATTGTGCGAGTGTGGCAGCCCTCTTTTTTGCCATTCAATCGTATACATCCAGCATCTCGGCACTCCAAATACATGGCCCTTTGTTATAACGTCAATCAGTTTCAACTGCTTCTGTTTAAATACTCTCGCAATCAAGTCGTGGCGCTCACTGGGTAATTGACCATTGGTAAGAACCTCCTTGATCTCCGTCCAAGTGGGATTGCAGGTGAAGGTGATAAATAAGTCTGGTCTCCCGTACGTCCTCACGTACGTCATAGCATCTTGTGTGTATTCGTGCATGTGTCTGGGACTGCCTGTAAATGTAGCTGGTAGTATGACTAAGGCACCGAGGTTTTCAACGTTCCCGTCATTTGCCACAGCATCTCTCAGGTGAATATATTCGTCAACTCTCAGTTTACGTTGATTTAGACGAATGTAAAGGAGACGTTCACTCTCGACTTTAGCGTACATATCGACGATGAACTGATGAAACAATTGCCTGCAGTTCAATACGTGGTTCTGCCCAGTATCTCGAACCATTAATCTGTACGCATAGAAATCCATCGCTGAAACTTTCTTGCTCGTTGTTTCACCTGTTCTTGGGTTGATCTGCCTCAGATTAAATTGATATCCATCTTCACCATGGGGGAATATTACTGGGTACTGCAGAGCATCGTAAGATCGATGTGTTTCCGAAATACGCTGCAATGATTCACCTCGTCGTTGAATAACGATATCCCGTTGATGAAACTCATCTCCTGAACCACCGCGACTTCATCTGCTTGAGGAGAGTTAAAGCGCCGCTCGTGTTCGCCTGCTGGTCTTCGGTCTGCTCTTATGACTACTTTATATTCATCTGTTGGCATATGTTCCAATGCTGTTTCAAACGTTTTAATAAGATTATTGTGCTCATGAAACATCCTCTGTAAGTTTAACACAATCTGACGTCTTGTTCCCGAGATGTAGGCGCACCTCTGATCAGTTTCCATTTGTTCGTTTTGAATAAAATATAGTTGTAGAAATTTTGGTGGTTGATCTGGCAGCGGAAGCAACGATCCCGCTCTATGGTAAACCTGCCCTTGCACCTTGAATGTCGACGGAAATCCGGGCTGTCCAACAACTGATGTGCCGCCGAATGATGTCATTTGGAAACATGAGTTGTATTTTCTGATGTTACTTAGAAAATGCTTCGACTCTGACGTATCTCCTGATGTGTAAGTCAAAAGGTCTTGTGGTGGTGGTTCCAGTTGGCAAAGTTTAACTTTTCCATTTTTGCAGCAAATACCAGTAGACTCTGATTTAAACTTTTTGGCTTGACAGTAAGTACAAACCATTTCCATTTTCCCGATCGTAACACTTGCATGCATCGAGTAGTCTTTATGTGAATCGTAGTGAAATCCTTCCAGTGCTAAGCTAAAATGGCTCGCAGTCCGTGATCGTTTGGCTCTATCTCTCTTATCCTGTAGTCGGGCCTCTCGCTGCTGTGCCGTCTCTGTTGCTCTAGATGTAGTAGCTCTATCTCTCTTATCCTGTAGTCGGGCCTCACGCTGCTGTGCAGTCTCTGTTGCTCTTGATGTAGTAGCTCTATCTCTCTTATCCTGTAGTCGGGCCTCTCGCTGCTGTGCCGTCTCTGTTGTTCTAGATGTAGTAGCTCTATCTCTCTTATCCTGTAGTCGGGCCTCACGCTGCTGTGCCGTCTCTGTTGCTCTAGATGTAGTAGCTGTCTCTTTCATATCCTGTAGTCGGGCCTCACGCTGCTGTGCCGTCTCTGTTGCTCTAGATGTAGTTGCTCTATCTCTCTTATCCTGTAGTAGGGTCTCACGCTGTTGTGCCGTCTTTGTTGCTCTAGATGTAGTAGCTCTCTCTCTCGCAATCGCAAGTCTTCTATTCCTCTCCTCGGAAGTTTCTTGTCTACGCTCATTTTTCATCATCTTAGCCGTTGACTGCACTTGGCCGATTGCCTTCCGCTTCCTTGGAGGCATTGTTACAGCAAAGAAATCTGTAAAAGAATACAAAAAGCTATTTCATAAAATAAGCAAAAGGCACACTCTCACTGAGCAATGAAATCTATTATAGAATACAAAGAAAAGCTATTTCATAAAATTAGCAAAAGGCACACTATCACAGAGCAGTGAAATCTGTCATTAAAAAGTTATTTCATAAAATAAGCAAAAGGCACACTCACTGAACAATGAAATCTATTATAGAATACAATAAAAAACTAATATAAACTGAATGGTAAAACAAATTTAAAATTGTGAAGTACTTACATCAGTTTAGGAGAATATCAAACTTTTAACACAAATAAAAAAAATTAATGCCTTACTTAAAAGCTGTCAATCAAAATATTCAAACACAGAATTCTAAATCATGTTAAAAATAAACTTTTATTCTGGTGTAAAAAAAGCATTAATTCTGATCCCATTAAACTTATTTAAAAAATTAAGCAAAAGGCACATCTCACTGAGCAATGAAATCTATTATAGAATACAATAAAAAGCTAAAATTAACGAAAAAACGAATTTAAAATTATGTAGTACTTACATCCGTTTAGAAATATAAATCCAAAATGTACACTATCACTGTCGAATAAAGTAGGAAACACTTATACAATCAAAAGAGCGAAATAAAACTGCCAGATTCACTGAAAGATGATAAACTGGAAGACTTACCGAGTTAGCTTCCTTTAAATACGACCAGCTAAGAATCGAGTGGGTGCTGGAATGTTCTCCACCATGAGTCCAATTAAGTTTCCGTTTCCCCAACTTTCTAGAAAGTTCTACAAAGTTTTATAAAAAAAGTAAACATTAATTCTGGTGCTGCCAGATACCGAGTAGCAAAATTACGCTTTTATGATCAATGAGTTTTTCGTTTGTGCTTTTCGGAATAACGGTGCTTGGTTTAGAAATAAATATAATCGGTGTAGACAAATTAAACTGAATAGATAAAATTTTTTCAAAAAGCAGAAGGTCGATTTTACAGAATTTTTCAGAAAGAAAATCACTGCTTTCAACGGAGGATTCACATGTATCTATCCCGGACATTTTAAAATAAGTTACACGCCTTACCTAAAAAGCCTCGTGAAACAGAATTCTACAAATCATTACGTATTCGATAAATTATTTAAGGAAAGTTGGTCGAAATACACACCAACTTTCCTTGAAAATAATCCTTGAACTCCTGAAAACCTTTCCTTGAATTTCCTTGCAAACATAAATATTTTAAAATATTCTTTCCCCCTTCATCAATAAAATATCTATAATTTATTTACATCATGGGAAGAACTAAAAAGTCAGTTCAAACATAAATACTGTAATTTAATTTGTTTCGGAAAAAATTGTTTTTCGATCAACAGTGGTAAAGCAACCATCGCTGCCTAAAGCAATCAATCTATGCTCAATGTTATTTCTATTGCGATTTCGAATAGTTTTTAGCCCCCCAGGGCCAATAGAACGGGGGTTAAGAGTTAGCCTATGCTGACCGCAGTGTTCTAAATTATAAGTGTACCAAATTTGGTGTGGATTGGTCAAACGGTGTAGATTTGTATAGAAAATATACCCACATACACACACACACACATCCTATTTTATATATATAGATTTAACCAATTCAACCCGTGTAAGGTCGGGTACTTCTCATAGTATCAAAATAATAAAGGTAGAGGAGACTACATACATCAGTTCAGAACTGTTTGGACAACATCAGAAATGTCATTGGTGGAGAGGGAAGATATTTCTGAGAATGCATCACCTATCAAATCGGCTCAACAAATAAAGGACATCTGTAAACATATTTATATACACAATTCGTCGAATCATACTATATTCGTCGAAAGAGACTATGAGACTTAAGAGACGGAAATTTTGCTTCCACGTTTACCTTTTTTTGCCTCGTTGCTATCATCATTCTGCTGAATCTGGAGAGAGTGAAGAAGATTCGCGAAAGAACTTGAGATGTGCTTGCTTGAATGGAAAGAAGCAAATACTGTTAGTTGAATGGCCGTCATTCTCGGCCATTCTTTGTTGAGTATCTTTGAGTTTCATGCAGTCCCTGATACGAGCATTTGATGCAATACATGCGCACCAGAAAATACTTACAAAACTTCAAATACTGGCGAGTATTTTCTTTATTTCTGACAAAGTCTGGTAAAGAAGCTGAAATATAATAGAAATTGCATTACGATGTATCTATTTAACAAGGTGACCGTGCTGTTAAATTTCATTTTTAAAAAGTAGAACTGGTTGTGGTTTGTTATGTCGCTCTATTGTCCTTTTTTTCTGCAAGAGGAATTAAATGTAATTACTCTGGTAGGTATCTGTATTGGGATGCCAATGAATAAATGTCTTGGTAAATAAATATGTTACCGTAATTAATTTATGTATTAATACCGTGATATTAAGTATCTTGGAAATATCTGTTTTAATAAGATGGGTTATCATTGTTATTTTGAGATTGAATAATAAATGCATTGAAAAATAAGTAATAACTATTAATCTCTACAACATTTGTCCCAATGCCAGTTTATGGCTCGTGTGACCTTTAAGCTCTAATTGTCAAGAACGTGACACAACCTCTGTTATTCATAAACAATATAAATTGAACCTTAAATAATGAAGTCATCCAGGTATTACTAAAGAATGTCTGTTTACTGAAAGCAAAACACAAAGCCATTTAAGAAGCAATTCTTCCACATGTCTAAATATATGTTTTTAGTCTGACTTTTTGACAATTTCCCTTATAGTTTCTAAATCATCACCAATATAGCCAATATCAGCTCAATTTTGCTTTGGAAAAGACAAGACCAATTCAATGTGAAGAATAATTTTTAAATCTCGTAAAGTTTGGTATTTGGAGAAATATAAGAAATAAAAAAACACCAAATTGTTCTCGAGATAAAGGAAAACTCGAGTTAAGAGTATTTAATCAATTAGTTCACTACAAAATACAATGCAAGTAAAGTGAACGCACTTGTAGATAATATTTTCGCTCTCATGTGTTACTGCAAATTAAAATTTTATACACTATTATACAAAGCCACTGCATAAAAATTACATGAAGAGCATAAAAGTTACATGAATTACATTGAATTTGCAAACAGAACTAATGTGTTGCTGTTAAAAGAGAGTGCAGGAGATTTAAGTTGTGTGTGCAAAAACTGATGTTCATTTGTTTAATTCAATCACTGAACAAAAACAAGATACAATCTCCTTCAAATTCAACAAAGTGTACATAATTGAGATCGAATTATATAGCAGTACCACTGAAACGAAATCGAAAAATTCAAATTTCATTAGCTGTTAATATCATTACCATTTGTCCAAGTAAAAAGTTACTACTAAATAGATTTCTTTGGAATAAAACATTAGAATTTCGTTCATATTGAATAAATTCCTATGATAATCAAGAAATCCCGATAACAAAAGAAATCTGAGATGTAATGACAAAATTATAACATAAATGTTACAAGCAGTTAATTCAGAATGTCATAAGTTTCATTTTGGAAATAATTTTGTAAAACATAGATATATTTTTTACCTCGAGAAACACCATATGGATCTCTACTAGTTAATCCCAAATATAACACTAAGTAATAGAGATACCTTCAAATTTATCTAAGCTAACAGAATCTTTTTCTCTCAACATGCGAAAATGCTTTATTTTACTTCCTATTTTCATTCAAACTTCAAGAAAACGGTTGCAAGTGTTACCATTTATTAAAAATTGTTAAGTTAATATGCTTCTAATTTTTCATTGAATTATTAAATTATACCGTTCAGTTAGTTTTTATAGAAATTTCTAAAAGCTTCGAGTCTAAAGAATGTGTTGGTATATATTGCTGATTCGTAATATGCGTGAAGGTGATAGTATATCAAAAGGAAAATGCATAGTTCTTTTTATATGATGAAAGCTAGACAGTAATTGATTATAACTCATTTGGTATATTTTATGAGTCGAAGTGATATATAAGAAAGAACAGCTTAATTTGGAAGAAACAGTTCCATTGAATACTAAGATCATTAATTGAGTTTTAATTACTTATTTTGAAGATCTTATTGACAGAAGTCGTGATATGGAAGGTTGGAACAAAATATTACCTTCATTTGTTATTGCATAGAACTTTAGAAACTGCCTACATAGCGTCAGGTAAGTTTCAAATTACATCATTGAAAATCAAGAACTACTTGTTTCGACTTGTTCCTGTTTATAAGCATCTTATGATTTATGTTTTGGTTTATTAACCTTCCCAGTGGGTTTTGACGAGAAATCGTGTCTATCGAGATCTGACCAATTTTACTAATGAGAGAGGAGATACCTCGTCATCAAGATTTTTATTAGGGCGAGATCAAGATCTGGTCCATTTTCTTCTAATGACGAGAGACGACAATATCTTAATGGATGATATAAGTCATCCATAAAGGTCTGGTCAGTTTTGCTAATGACGAGAGACTTCGTCGAGACAACCGAAAGGAGGGTAAAGTTTGCCACCATTCTATTGAATTGCTTCAACTTCCATTTTGTATTTAAGATATAATAAAATACTACCTGTAAAACCGGTGAGATAAGAAAATACAACGGGCTCTAAAATCCCTTATTACTTTTCAAGTAAGTAGTAATATCTTTTGTGGAATAATCACAAACTAGTGGTCGCCCAGTGGTCGAAATTCGACCATAATTCATTTAATTTTTAAGTTTAAACGTTAATAAGGTTCTTTTGTCAAAGAGTATACCTCTATATTCATTGCATATTTTTTTTTTTTGAATTTTGTTCTATTACGTAAGCTGTGAGCATGTACAAATACGTCATAGGAAAAATGCGGTATAGCTTGGTTAAGCCATATCTAAAAAACAATAACGCGTTGTTCGACATTTTCTTGGGTTTTTTTTATTGCTATACTGGCCACAGGTTTCGCCAAGGCTACACAGTTAATTTGCCTATCTTTTTCAAATTATATAAAATTTAAATAAAAAATAAATCCAAAAAATGAAATAAGGAATACGTGCTTCGTATATTTTTATATATTTTTTATTGAAACAAAAAAAAACCGGGTGGTTAAAAAAATAAATTTTGTCCATTGAACTTGAAATAGTTCGACAATGAATTTAATGATTCAAAACTTCTGTGTACACGATGTTTTTTGTAAAAACTCTTTCATCGTTTGCTAAATGCCCTTGACCGTTATATTCTGAAATATAAAATCTCAAACCATCGAATGATCGAACTCTGCTTGCTGCGATGTACAATTGACCATGTGTAAAAACTGGCTGCCTCAATAAAATTCCAATTTTTTCGAATGTTTGTCCTTGAGACTTATTGTCATCGCAAATGCAGGTATAATTAGAAATTGAGTTCTTTGAAAGTTAAATGGTAAAATAGTTCCGGAATATGTTAAATTTATACGTGGAATCAAAATTCTCTTATTGCGTGCGGTTCCAGTTAAAACTTCGCAATCAATAGTATTACGATGCATAAATTTGATGCGCATTCTTGTTCCATTGACTAATGCTTCCTTTGTATTTAAGTTTCTGATCAGCAAAACGATGCAATTAACTTTCAATACTAACTTATGTGGTGGCAAATTATGCCAAATCTCATACTCCTCCGTGCGCGCCATGTGCTTAAAAAGGGGTACAAAGTTTTTTCTTCACGTATTAATACATAGATAAGGGCTCATTGAAATATACCCTTGATATGCTTCATTGTTATGAATATTTACAGCTCAAAATACTCAGAATAGAAAGTCAGTTAATAAATTTCGTAACCCAAAAATGCATCTCAATCTCAGCAATACTCTAACAAAAGTCGTTGATATAGAACACTACAATTCAATTAAGCTCACAACTCAAAACTACATTTCAATTACTAACTCTAAAGTGAATTAAAAAATTAAACATGTTATTGGCGTTGCTAAATATAGAAAATTGCATACTTATTAATAATTTAATTGTACTATAGCATATACATTTTTTCGCTTAGTTTCTTTATAAATATTGCTTGCGTTTTCTACTGTTTTATGATAAATATTATAGCATGCAATACTCGTTTCCTTAAATCTTGTTATGATTTTATATTTATTTATTGTGCACAAGCAATTTCTCGAGAAAGTTAAAACTATTAGCACACAGAACTTTAAAATCCAAACCTTTATCAGTGATTAAATATTGTTTTAACCAATGATAGAGGGTTGGATAAATAAGTGATCCACGTTGTCACAAGTTTGTCTTTTACATAGTAGGGTATCAAATCATTTCGAGGAAAGGAACAACTTGAAAAAATGAGTTTTACAGGAAAGTCAGAAAACATTATCCATAAGCATATTTTATCTATTGAAATTAGTAGTTCTGTCTTATTTTTATAAAACTTTGAAACATATTTCCTCATTTTATCGCCATTGTTTGTTCCAATTTGGTAGTTTGCCTTTTGCCTTCGCGGCAAACATAATATTCATATTTGCGAGATGTTGTCCTCGAATCTTTTCCTTTGGGATTGATCCCGGACCGTCTCCAATAGCCCGTTTAATTGCTCCAGTGCGATGTAAATTCAACTACCTACCGTAGTTCAAATAGAACTGAAATAGATGTCTGTGGATTAGAATTATTATTTAGGATATCCGTCTAGAATTATCGAGCATATACATTTTTGTAGACTTTATTCGAGGCTATTAGTAAATTAGAAACTGATAAAAACGGATGTTTAATAAGTTTTAATATCCATAAATTGAGGAGCTCGAAACTCGAACTAACCAAATACGGTCGTATTCGTGGGGACTTTAAATCTGTCGTGGCCCCAAATGTCCTTATGTTGGTGGGGTGTGGAAGTTTAGAGAGTGAGGTGCCAGCTCAGGTGTTGACATCGTCATCTGACAGTGGTTCAAAATTATGAGGTGTTGTCCTCGGATCATTCCCTTCGATGTTGTTCCCGTTGGCAATAGCCCGTTGTGTTGATCTCCAGTGTGGTATAAATTCAACTACTTACCTACCAACTGGAGCTCAGTAATATTCGAATGAAGTAGTTGACGGTCAAACGAGTTAAAAACCGATCCAATATTTCATCAGCGATTCGAGATGTACTACTTGCACATCTCGAATCGCCGAATGCATGTCTCGCAATGTGTACAAGATAGCATGACTTCACTATAATAGAATCGTTTCGATGATTGAAAACAAAATCTTTATATTTTGAGTTGATACAGTAGAAGAAGCGATATTTACCTGGAAAATTTTTTCAAGAAATCAAAGAATACAAAGAAAGAAGGCGCGAAGTCCACCAATTCACCAACAAAAAAACTCCCTTGGCGCAATCAACTCTGTTCTTTGAATCACCAAAGAACTGTGCTTCGGGATCAGGGTTTTATTTTTTCCTTCTATGTGTGAAAAAATCCTTGATTTCTATTCTGCGTTTCATCAATTCTTTATATTTTTGATTTTGTTCCTTTTGTACATTCCCTTCCTTTCGAGTATTAAATATGCGAAAAATTCTCTCCCGAATTTTAGCTTGTAATGTCTAGCGTCCCGAACGAGTACCCAAGGTTACCCTTGCACAAAAATATTTACCAACCACGTTTAGACAAAAGAATCCATTTATTTCAGATTGGATATTTGCTTCCCAAGGGGCAAACTGACTTATTAACACACATACACAAAATTGTATTTGTTTCCTAGTCTGCTCCAAGTCTTAACCGCTCTGTATTTTTACACACCAGGTTGGCACAACTATCAGTACGTCACCTTTCCACCCACGTCTCCCTTATAAAAGCAAAGCAGCCACCCACACCTCTTCCCAGCCTTTCATCCACCCCCTCTTCCCTTTTTTCCCGTTACTTTTCATTACTATTTTTACTCCTTTTTCATTATTATTATTTCATTCCTTAGCTAGGGATTGAAAAAGAAGGAAGAATTCGATCCGACCGAAAGCTTTTGTAGCGAATGCCTGGGGCAGAGCTTCGTCAGAGAGGCTTGTGTGAAAGGTGAAAGGGGGAGACGAAAACGGAACGGGGGGATAGAACGCACCAAAAGATGCCAGATTCGGAAAGCCTGGTAATTAACGGAGATCCATCTCTCTCGCCTGATTGGCTGGAAGGGAAGTGCTTGTCAAATATGTCGGTATGAAAGTTCGCAATGTTTGCTATAGCAAACGGATTTTTTTTCTCGTAGCGTTCCTTTTAAAATGCTATCGAGCCTTGCCCAGCTTAAGCAATTTTGCTTCTGTGTGTGCATTCAGACTGAAAGTTTCGGGGGAGACTGCATCGCGGATATATAGCCGCTCATTCATAAATAATTTATTACCTTTAACATCTTTGCTGGGGTTATAAGTCTGTTTTGAAGGACATGTAGAACGTTCGGCACGTACAATTTTTAAAATTGCATATTTAGCCCTTGGCTCTAACTAAAGTGTGTAATGAAAACGGCCTAGCGCAGAACCCCAGCATGCATAGGCGTATTCATTATATATATATAGATGGTATAACATGGGCGGTATGAGATATATATTTAACACAAGCATGGAGGAAAACTGTTTTGAAAGTTTATATCAAAGAGACAAGATTGGTTGTCCGTGGTATACTTAACATATACTTTTGTTGGTAGTGATATTCATTCACATGGTTAACATTCTGAATTTCTTGGTTAAACTTTAAGATATTCTAACACTTGTGCCCATCACGATCTCGGTATTGGGTAAAGTTTGGTTTAAGAAGAAGACATTCTGCCATGATTAAAACTTATCTCACGTACACCGCTAAATCAGTTGAAAGTATACTTCTGCACCCATGTAAGCTGTTACTTCAGCACGTACTACTACTCAATACAACAGTCATCCTTCTGTGGGGAATTGGTAAATACTCCTCCACAGCATTTTCCGCTGGAAACTAATCTATTTCGAAAGCAACAAAAATGTATGAAGTTAGTCTAGTTAACATCAATGATGTAGAACAATATGATTCTAAGAAGGATCGTTGGCTAAAGTTACTTATTACAACCTTTAAAGTATGAAAAATAAGTTTACTCAAATTTGTTTCATGTTAAAAATGGAAACTAGCAACAGTTTATTTCCAACTAACAGTGGGAACGACGTGACTCGATGAACTCGGGCAGGGAGCAACCTGCAAGTTCTAGGCGGCGCAAGTTCTATTCCTGTAACTCGTCTTTTAGGTGTATTCTCTTTTCTGTATCATTAAAACCTTCCTTCTGTCCATTATTAGCTGTTTTGTGTTTAGTGCAGCTTGGACAAATATCGTCGACTTACAAGTGAAACATACTAAGTCAAAAATTTCAAGATGCGAGTTTTTAGCTTTCTAGGCCAAAATATGATAATCTTCAGACTGGTGAAGTGTTCACCACATTTTTTTTCTTTTCATGAAGGTTAAATTTCTTCTTGAGAAATAGACTTAGTAAGTAGAATATTTCTCTTTCGTTTTCTAAGAACTATGTTTTTGACAGTGTGTTTCACTTGTAAGTCGATGATATGGCCTTTGCGCCCTAAAATCCAACCCAACCCCCAACAGTATACACCTCTCCTGTGTTTAGGACTGAGGCCCTGTACGTAACACATGAAACATTCATAGCCAAAGGTAATTATTGCAATGGCTATCAGTACAGCCTCTAAAAAGCCGTTTACAACAAAGAACATTAGTAGTCACATCTTTATAATCTTAACTGTTATAATATTAAAATGTTGTTAACTAAAAGATAAAGGTAATCGAAAATTTCTTGGAAAATCAGAATTTTTTTTAATAAAATTAATATACTCTCTAACTTATCAGGAGATTTGTAACATATAAGTTAAAAGTACTGATATTAAACACAGAGTAAAAGCCATTTTGCGAGTAACTACGCTCCTATTTTAACGTAACTGTTTATATTGAAGTTTTAAATGAAATATGGTTTTGGTAACAAAATAATGCAATTTAACGTATCATCAATCATATTATGAGCATCTAGAAAAAGAATTAAATGTGTTCTATTTTCTTTTGTCGCCTACCAGTGGCCGAGCGGACAAAGCCGTCGCTTTTAACCCTCCAAGTGGTTTTAATGAGATATCTCGACCATCAAGATCTGACCAATTTTGTTAATGACGAGATATCTTGTCATCAAGGTGGTGGCGATTTTTTTTATGACGGCGAGATCAAGATCTGGTTAGTTTTCTTCTATTGATGAGATAGCTCGTCTATGAAGATTTCGTCAGTTTTCCTCTAATGACGAGATGCCTCGTCGGAACAACCGGGTTACGAAACTGGTAGACTGAAGGTAACGAGTTCGAATCTCGTCTGTCCCAAAGTCGAGTTGTTTGTTTGAAGTTTCTTCGTTTGTTCAAGACGACACGGAAATGCAGGATATCTTCCTCAAAGTCCTTCAAGAAGGCAAGGAACACACAACTCATTGTCTGTGCGATGCGGCAGTATCTCCGATGATGTCTTGGGGTAACGCAGAGACAGTAATGTTCTCACCAAGTTGAATTTATTTTGTTGTCAACAAAGGCTATACTATAAACTATTGTGAAATAGAATGGAAGCAAATGAATAATAAATACAAATTTTAAAAGTTATTTAAAATGGTAAAATTGTGATTTGTGATGAAGTCTGTCTAAATAATTTAAAGATAAATAATCTTTTATTTCCCACAATGATTTAATATACTTCCAAATTCGTATTTCCATTTAATACTGAGTATAGGTTGTAAAATATGTAGCATGTAAACAAAAATATATTCTCTCTATATGATATATAAATAACAAGAATGTGCAGTTAAGCGATATTATCTTTTGAAGTTCGAAGTTATGTTCAGATTCAACCAAAGACCACCGTGTACAAGGGAGGCTGGTGCACGTTAAATCTGTCGTGGCCTCAAATGACCTCACGCTGGCGTGGTCCGGAAATTTTGAGAGTGAGGTGCCAGCTCAGATGTGACCTCGTCATCTGACCGTGGTGCTGTCCTCGGATTTTTCCCTTCAGGTTTGATCCCGCACCGTCGCTAATGGCCCGTTGTGTTGCTCCAGTACTAAATCCAGTAATTAAATCCTTTCCTACCTCTTTTGCAAACGCGGTTTTAACAGTCCGAACACATTCATTCCAAATTTTTTATCGTTGCGTTGCTCCAGTGCGACGTTATTAATTACCTACTAACTTACTACCAAATGTTTTGACTTCTAAATTAGATTAATTATATTTTTGAAAAGAATTATATCTGTATTTTCTTATACATCCATGCATCTATATCTCAATTATTTTCAGATCATGCTTCTAGTTCTGTCTTTTAAGAGGACATAACTTTGATACATGTTTTAAACAAGGGTATCAGATGCTCTAAATGTCTTCTTCACAATCGAATTTCCGGCAAGTTTAAACAAGACTAATTTAATCCAGTGTTTCAATATTTTTCTCTTAAAAGTTTATTATAAGCATAAAATTTTAGCGATGTTTTAGGTTACTCTGATATTTTTGTGACACAAAATAAATACATCATGGCTTACCAATCATAAGTAGACCTAGACCAAAAAATCAAGTTTCCTATATTGCACCCGAATATGACTTTTTTACAAAGCAAACGAATCTTTCGATCAAAGCTTTTTCGATTTTTTGATTGCTTAACAAGGAAATGAAGAAATTTTTAAAAATTACCTTGTCATCAAATTTTAAAAAAAACAGAAATATTATTCAGGGTGTTTCGAATACTGTACATAGTGCAATTTGTAACAATTTGATAATTGATACTTCGATACGCCCTCGAAGTGTTAAAAACTTGACGTGCTTCCTTAATAAATAATAGCTGATTATGTATGCTTCCCAGTAAACTTATCTTGTAAACAGTCTACGGTCCGTGTCACAACTTGTAGATAAAGGTGGACGCTGTGTGGGTGAATTGTCTGCCTAATTATAGTTCAACAACCAATCAATTTGTGGTCTGTGAGTTCCGAATTATTCTGAAATTTCGAGATGAAATCCGAAGTCCGTCTCGCTTTGCAATTAACATTTCCCGTCCGCCATATTTGCAACCATATGGGCAAATAGAAAATGATTCCTGCACATTCGCAAACGGAAAATATGTTTCCGAGTTATATTACCAGTCATAAAAGTTAAAATAAGAGATCTATTCTTTTATATATTATATACATTCATTTCTTAATCATATACATACTAGCAGAATTACCCGGCGTTGCTCCGGTTGAATTGGTTAAATGTTGATTGAAAGTGATTAGACTATTCACTTTTCTTTCATTTGAAAATACAAACATCATCTAATTGTAGGGGAAATAATTTTTAACATAGTTTTAACTTTTTCATAGCTTCTACAATTTAGTTCGGACACAAATATGTATACATGATAGATCCATCCATATAATCCTTTTCATATGCCTCGCACTTCTACCAAAGTTTTTTCTAAGGTGACTACTGGCACTACAACGTATGGCTACCCGTTTTAATTTAACGTTAACCTATCTTATTTTAAAATTATTTTATTTTAACCGATCATTTTAAAATAAGAAGTTACACACCTTACTTAAAAAGGTTTTGTTTTGTATATTTTATTTATTTTTATGAAGCATAATTCTACAAACCATTTCGCATTCAACCAGTCTTAAGGAAAGTTAGTCGAAATATACATATACTGCCAAGAAATTACCCTGCTACTACTGATATTTTGCAGAAAATAAAAATAGTTCATTAAAATTTAACTCCTGTGTAATATATCTGCAATATGTAAAATACTGGAACAAATAAATGTGAACAAAACCGAAATTCCGATCATTGAAAAATGCAGAATTCTGAAAAACGGAAGAATGAGCAAGCGTGTCGAATTTCGACTTGAGTATATTCTGAGCAATTTGAAAAAAAAGTTTGAAAAATATTGATAAGAAAGTTTGATAAAGAAAATAATGATTTATTTACAAAAAGAACACATATTTATAAAACTAGAAATGCTCAACTATAATACGTGAAGCGGACAAAGTTCGAAAAGCTGTTCGACGAAGCAGAGAAACTGAAGCTCAGCTTTGGTTAGTCCGAAGCAACAAAACTCGGGCGAAACCGGTAATGGTAATGGTAATAATCTAAAAAGTACAATAATTTTTTTTGTACTATGCATTACCTAAAAGATAATGAAATAGAACTCTAAAAATCCCGATTGTCTGAAAATTGATTTTACCTAAGAATACTACTCTTGATATCCTAAGAATACTACTCTCAAATGGAAAATATAGCTGAACATGGCATTGTGCTTTTTCTATAGAACCAATTTGTAAATGATTATGTGTGTGTGTGTGTGTGTGTGCATAGAAAAATAATTAAAAATAAAATATGCTGGATCATGAAGAATTAAGCTTAGCTGGTTACTTCGGTCGTTGCCATGCACAGACACTTTTTTCAAATATGACAACTTAAAAGGTAATGGTAATTAATTAGCGTTGCATTGGAGCACCACAACGGGCTATTGGCAAGGTTTCGGGATCAATCCCCAAGGGGACAACACGTAATTTTGAACTTTGGTCAGATGATAAGGTCAACACCTAAGCTGGCACCCCACTCTCAAACCTTCCACAAAACGCCAGCGTGAGGACATTTGAGGCCATGACAAATTTAACATGCACCAGCCCCCACGATATTCCTTGGTTGGACCTAGTTTCGATAGCTAATCTTTTACTCTTCCAACCGAGCTACAGCAACCTGCGAAGCCGGGTAGTAAAGCTAGTTTTACAATAAAATATCTCGATTTTACATGAGAAATCGTAAAAAAAAAAAAAAGAAAACTCAAGCAATTTACAAAGAAAAACGAAATGTTTCAAACGACAAATACCAGCTTTGTAGACTTTCTAATTTTTATGAAAATCTTTTGTACTGCAATGTGTATTTCATAAAGTGAAATGTTTTTATACTCTAATGTGCACTGCAAGGCCATGTAATGAGAAGGGTTACTGGGACCCAAGCTCTTGTCACGTTTCTCTTTGAGTAAAAGTACATTTTTCAGAAATGTTTCGATTATGAAATTTAATGAAAAAGTTTGCTGGATTCTCAAAATGTAATATTGTTATAAGAGCTTTGAATATGTGGCAATGTATTTGTTTGTTGATTTTTTTTGCCTTAGTGATTTTTTTTGCCTTTATAATTAAAATAGTTCTTTGTAAATTAAATACCGAATTCTCGGATGAAAAATGTTGTCCCTAAGCCGTTACTCATTTAGCTTTTATAGACAGTTCATAGCTAACACATTTTTCCTTAAAAGATAGGATGAGAAGCCCCAGCAACGCGAACACTATACTTAGCAACGCCAATCAGAAGATCCCTGCTGTGACCTTCAGTTGGAACGGATATACTTTTCTTCATAAGATAATGGACATTCTTAAACGTGAGAGGAAGAAGGAAGGATGTTGCTTTTTTGAACTATCTGAACTTAATTTCGATTTCTGTAAATACCTGTACATAGTTTTATTTCCAATCAAATTAAATAATTTAAAATATGCAGAGTTATTTTCATTTAGTTCTGCCCCTTATTTCCTCTACAGCAAGACACAAGACTATCAAGACTTAAATGGGGGCTCTGCAGACGAATTCGAGACTGGTTTTGAAAAAAATGAAGGTGATGTCCAAGTGGAGATATTATTAAAATGCTGGAGAAATTATAAAAAGATGCCAATGGAACTTTTCCGATGATGAGAGTGGAAGTTTGCCAGCTGGAAAACGAAGTTCTCTTGATGATTTAGAAGTAAGAAGTATCGTTTCGGAATTGCTGACAAGAAGATTTTAAGGAAGTTGAAGAAATTTCAAGACGTCTCAACAAATTAAAGTTGAAGTTTTAAAGAAATTGCAGAAATTTCCAAGACGTCCCAAGAAATTGAAAAGGAAATGAAGAAGAAACATCAAGAAGTACCGCAATTCCGACACAACATTCTTGAGGATTACGACGCATTACGGATTAAGACGCAGCTTGCCGCCTACTTCCAGGAGATCATCAGAAATTGTGAGTTTATTTACCTTCTGATTTTATTTACTTTCTGTTTGAGTAATTTTCAAAATAGCAACTCTTAATGATTACCCTCATATTTCAATAACCTTGAAAACTGGTAAAACAGCACATATCAGATTGTTGCATAAAATTATTTTTGATACTGAAGGTGACAGATCAAATCGCCAGAGATTAAGAAAACTTTCTGGGTTTTGTGATGAATTTAAATTTGAAGAAAAGAAACAAAAAATATGCTTAAAGATTTTGCTTTAAAAGACTTAATTGCTGGGTGTAATCTGTTACATCTTGATTTTAATACTGAGAGTGAACAGTGCTGTGACATTATTTTAAATCATTATCTGATTTTAAAACTTTCATTGTGCGAACTGAATCCTGTGAGTCGCATATTGGAATAAATAATACTACTCCTCAAATCAATTCCTCCCCCAAATATAATTTCCTCCTCCTCCCCCGAAAGCAGCTGTTCCGGCCGGAAGTCGATCAGACGGCGTCAAACCCATTCGAGCAGAATCTCTATAACCCAATCAAAACGATCATAATTGTTGGTTCCCGAAACGCAAGTGTTTTTTCCAAAACAAAAACCAAGTGTTACAACCACACCTCACTTTCAACTTAAGAGACATTTGCGAAAGTCTCACAACTTTTAATGGAAGAAATACATTCCAAATTCAACATTTTCTAGAGGAATTGGAAACTAATTTTGTTTTTTAACATTCAAGATGGATGTTGCAAAAATAATGATAGCTAAACGCCAATTAAGAGACTGCCAAGAATTTGAGCAAACGATTAAATCCGTTCTTGGAGTGATTTTAAACAAATTTTATTGGACGAATTTTCTTCTAAAGTCACTTCAGCTGACGTTCACACGGCGCTGCAATCAAGAAAGATTAAAACAAATTAAAGTGTTTCAGATTATGTAAATAGTATGCGACAAATTGCAAGCTATGGTAATGTAAACGAAGACTCTTTAGTACAATACATTACAGACGGTTTACCTTACTCACAAAATAAATTTACTCTCTATTGCTGTAAAATGCTAGGTGAATTAAAGGAGAAATTAGTTGTTTACGAGAAAATGTGCTTTGATGTTAAGAGTAAATCTTGTTTTAACGATTGCGGTCGTTCTTATCGCCCAAACACTTCCTGCTCGCGTTTGAAAATTTCTATCAGAAAGATTCTCGACCACGGGGACACGGAAGCGTTATCCTGCATCTCAGACAAACAGAAGTATGAGGAACTCCACGATTATTTGTTATTCATGTGGGGAAGAAAATCGTAGGGAAAATAGTCGCCGCAAAAGCACGCGGGGACAAATGCTTTCAATGCGGAGATTTTGGCTACAGATCTGCGGCTTGCCAACGAAACAAACGTATTGCCGTCAAACCAACAAAATGATTCCTCTAATGTGATCCAACCTGTAACTTCTCAAGTTCCACACAATTTAACTCCTCAAATTCAAGTAAAATTGCAAAATCAAGTTCTTTTTTTTTTGTTCTGTTTGACTGTGGTTCTTCTCAAACAGTAATAAACAAATCTATTTATGAGTTACTTGGTTCACCTAAACTACATCCTGCCACAGTCACATTTTCTGGCATGGGTAATAAAAAAGTACAACCTCTAGGTAAATTCAGACTCAATTTCAATTCATGATTTTGTGTTCTTTACTTACATTTATGTGGTGAAAATGAATATCTTCCGTTTACAGCAATTATAGGTATGGACATAATACATCAATGTGAGTTTTCTGTTGGTAAGAATGGTGTGAAATTACTTTCAAAACTTGAAAATTACTCTGTTCTTTCATTAATATTATTAATTAAATTGAATGCAATTCTGATGTTGACCTTTCACACATACTGATCCCAAATTTAAAAGAAAATTAAGAGTATAGTTAAATCGTATCGACCCTCTAAAACTCATAGAGCAGAGCTAAAAATGAAAATCATTTTAACAGATGAAATTCCATTTGCTTTACGCCCACGACGTCTTTCTTTTGCTAAAAAACAAGGTGTCGAAACTCAAATCGCACAATGGATAAAAAATGGAATCTAAAGAGTCGTGCATTGACTTTGCATCGCCCATAGTTCTTGTGAAGAAGCCTGATAATTCAACTAGGATCTGTGTAGATTTTCGAAAACTTAATAGCAGAATTGTTAAGGACCGTCATCCCCCTTCCCCTCATTGAAGACATTTTTGATCACTTACACAATTCTACAGTTTTTACCACCCTAGATTTAAAGAACGCCTTTTTTCACATTTACTTAGATGAGGATAGTAAAAAGTTCACAGGGTTTGTTACCCCTTCAGGACATTACGAATTCCTTTGGCCTCTGCAATTCCCCAAATATATTCATGAGATACATTCAGGTTGTCTTCAGAGACTTGTTGGGAAAAGTAACAAAATCATAATTATATGTATGACATCATTCTCCCCTCCACCTGTGGAGAGGAAAACATTACAAAATTACAAGTGTTTGACGTAGCAGCTCAATTTGTTCTGGAATTCAATTTTAAGAAGTGCTCATTCCTTAAACGGAAAATCACTTTCCCTTGTACATGTAATAGAAAATAACACAATCCACCCTTCCCCTGAAAAACATTGGCAGTACAAAACTTTCCTGAAGCCAAGATTGTAAAAGGCGTTCAATCATTTCTAGGTCTAACTGGTTATTTTCGAAAATTTATACACAATTATTCTTCTACCGCAAGACCGCTTAGTGATTTTGAGACAATCTACACCCTTTCCCTTTGGACCTTACCAGAGAGAAGCGTTTGTGGCTCTTAAAAGAGCGCTTACATAAGACCCTGCCCATCACCTTTATCAACAAGGACTCCCCTACAATTACATTGTGATGCCAGCAGTCAAAGTTTTGGTTCAATTCTCCTACAAGAAGGCATCGATGGCCAACTCCATCCCATACACTATATGAGCAAAAGACTTCTCTACAGGAAGAAAAATATTCGAGTTATGAGCTCGAAGTACTTGTCGTTGAATCAATCAAAAAATGTCGACATTATTTGGTCGGAGTCAAAATCCAAATTATTACTGATTGCTCAGCCTTCCAAAAACCATGTCTAAAAGGTATCTTATCCCCAAAATCGCAAGATGGGCACTTTTCCTTGAAGATTTTTCGTATGAGCTGTAGCATAGACCTGGACAACAAATCACGCACATTGACGCTCTTAGTCGTAAGCTATCATGTTCACAGTCCCAGACACTGTCACACAAAGGATAATTCAACAGGAAATTCAAAATTCAACAGATGACTTTTGGCAACCCCATGAGAATCATTTCTGACAAGGTATCTGAATTTACATCCGTTGAGTTTCAAACCTACTGTAAGGAAGAAACCATTAACTATATTACTATAACTACTGGAGTGCCTCGAGTAAATGGTCATATCGAGAGAATGTTTGGAATTCTCCTACCCGTTCTTTCCAAGTTATTATTAGAGAACCCCTCAAAATGGTATCAACACGTACACTCTCTTCAACGCATCCTAAACAATACAGCTTCTTCAACAATTAAATATACCCCTTTTGAACTTCTACTCGGAATTAAAATGAAAAACAAAGATTTGCGTGTTCAAGAAATCCTAAAGGGAGAACTTGATCAAGACACTTTAGACAACAAAACTAGCCTCCAACAACTGGCTAAACAAAACATACTGAAAGCGCAAGAAATTAGTCGTCGTCAATACAACAATGCCGTTAAAAACCCACTGCGTACCAGACGGGGACCACGTTGCAATTAAACGTACCCAGTTCGGGACCGGCCTAAAGCTACGGCCAAGGTTCTTTGGTCCATATGAAGTCACAACGGTTCGGCCTAATGACTGTTATGATCTAAAGAAGATTGGTTCCCACGAAGGACCACAGCTGACGTCCAATTCAGCTGAATTAATGAAGAAGTGGCCAAATTAAGGTCACAAGACTTTTTTTATATTTTCAGAATGTTGCTGCCCTCCAGCGCCTGAGGTCGGACGCCGCCAAGATAGCCGAGTGTCAAGGACGAGGAGCCCCAGCAACGCGAACACTGTGCTTAGCAACGCCAATCAGGAGATCCTTTTATAACCTTCAGTTGGAACGGATATACTTTTCTTCATAAGATAACGGACACTCTTAAACGTGAGAGGAAGGAGGAAGGATATTGCCTTTTCGAACTATCTGAACTTAATTTCGATTTCTGTAAATACCTATGCATAGTTTTATTTCCAATCAAATTAAATAATTTAAAATATGCAGAGTTATTTTCATTTAGTTCTGCCCCTTATTTCTTATCCAGCAAGACACAAATCTATCAAGACTTAAATTTATTTGCAAATTATTCAAAACGTAGGTTTTTTCTATAAGACTCCAAACACAATGACTGCTTCTGCCTGTTGCCATAGAAACGGACCTTATCCTATTTTCCATAGGAGGTACTTGAAGAAATGTGTTCAAGTTTGTCACTTGACCACAAATTAGAAATACACTGCTGGCCACCCAAATTGCAACACCAAGAAAGACAAGAGATATCACAACAAAATTTATTTTATAGATAACATGTTGACCAAGTATCAAATGATTAAATTTATAGAATTCTGTGAAGTGTGGTTCCTGCCAAAATCAGTAGCCAGAGTAGCCGCCATTGTTGGAGATCACCGCTGCCACACGCCTCGGCATTGATTCAAAGAGACTTTGGATGTGTTCTTGGGGTACAGCAGACCAAGCAGCTTCCACACGTTGCCAAAGTTGATCTGGTGTGGCAGCTGGGGATGTATTCTGGGTCAATCGTTGAGCAACCATGGACCACATGCTTTCTATCGGCGAAAGTTCCGGAGAGCGAGCTGGCCAGGGAAGCAATTCAATCTGGCGATTGACGAAGAACCCTTGGACAATGCGTGCCACGTGTGGTCGCGCATTATCCTGTTGAAATATGGCTGTGGGCAAGCACTGAAGGCAAGGAAGGACAACTGGCTCCAACACCTCGGAGATGTAGCGCTGGCTGTTTAAAGTACCGGCAATGCGTACTAGAGGAGTGCGAGAGTGATATCCAATACCGCCCCATACCATAATACCCGGTGCAGGACCAGTGTGGC
Organism: Meta bourneti; assembly: GCA_933210815.1. Lineage (NCBI taxonomy): Eukaryota > Metazoa > Arthropoda > Arachnida > Araneae > Tetragnathidae > Meta > Meta bourneti. Next base: position 75,788,239 of record OW119929.1, on the reverse strand, counting down.
GGTGCATAACGCAGCTGTTCAGCATCCTCTCTCCACGGTGTCTCCAGACTCGAATCCGACCATCGTGGTGTGGCAGACAGAAGCGTGACTCGTCAGTAAAGACAATTTCATTCCATTCTGCCGTCCACATCCTTCTTTCATCGCACCATTGGCGGCGGAAACGTCTGTGGTTCTGCGTCAAGGGTAGACGAAGCAATGGACGTCTTACGGACAGACCACTCTGCTGTAAACGGCGTTGAATGGTACGCGCAGACACTGGATGATGTATACGGTACAGACTGAATGTGCTGTGCTATGGTTCGTGATGTGGCTGAGCGATCCGTCACTGCCATACGCACAATATGCCTGTCATCACGTGAAGTGGTGCACTGAGGTGGATGCGATCGAACACGTCGGTCCGTCGTACCCTCCTGCATCCAACGATCACATATCCGCATTACAGTTGTTTGGTTTCGTCCAACACGACTACCGATTTTCCTGAAAGATAATCCACAATCTCGGTAGGCCACTATCCTTCCTCTGTCGAACTCGGATACTTGATCAAAAGATAATCGCTGTTTTCTACGAGGCATAATTGATCGTTTTTTTGAAAAAACCACAAGAAAAACACAATTGCCGTACTTGAAATCGTCGAAATCTCCAAGCCTTAAATAGCGCTTTGAAGTGGCGCCACAGGCGCGCGTGATGTGCGTCTGCGCTGAAATTCTAATCATTTGCATATCTCACCTCCGCTAATGCATGTTGTAAATTTCATATTATTTGCATGCTTCCTTCAGGGTGTTGCATTTACGGTGGCCAGCAGTGTATATCTGTTGAGCTTTTTGTACTTATCGCCTAGAAGATCTATGCTAATAAACTACCTCTTTCAAAATTAACGATCCCTGTTACTATAGCGACCGTTACCACCCAGACTTGGTATCGGGAGCATTTCTCATGGTAGACAGACAGTATGTGTTGAGTACAGACTGAATGTGCTGTGCTATGGTTCGTGATGTGGCTGAGCGATCCGTCACTGCCATACGCACAATATGCCTGTCATCACGTGAAGTGGTGCACTGAGGTGGATGCGATCGAACACGTCGGTCCGTCGTACCCTCCTGCATCCAACGATCACATATCCGCATTACAGTTGTTTGGTTTCGTCCAACACGACTACCGATTTTCCTGAAAGATAATCCACAATCTCGGTAGGCCACTATCCTTCCTCTGTCGAACTCGGATACTTGATCAAAAGATAATCGCTGTTTTCTACGAGGCATAAACGCTGTAAAACATACGCTGTAAAACAAAGCAATTCAAGAATCTTTTCCCATTCTCCAAAAAATGCCCTTTTTACATTTCAGATCCTGCCCCTAACGAGTTCTGGTGCAATGGGTTTTCTAAGTTAAAAAATTATAAATATTTTCATTTCATATATATTATGTTGTACATATGTCCAAAGAAAAAGAGAAAATTGCTTTGCGCCAGTTAAACGTTGAGTGCTCGGAATACATATTTGTATTTCTATGAGTATGTATTATTGTGAGGGATCCCGTCATCTAACATGGTACTACCACCTGGAGAGTACATGTGGAGAGAAGAGAGAGTGGAAATTCATCACTAACTTCTGGAGGTCTATGGACCCAATGTCATGTCACGGAAGTAGGTCTGGGTGTGGCGCAGGGCGTTTGAAAATGGCAGAACAGATGTGAGCGATGAGCAACGAGGCAGAAGGCCAAACAAGTCCACCACAGAAGAATGTGTTTCTAGCTTTGTAAGCTGCATTCGTTCCACTTTAAACTCAGAGACCGATGAGACAGACTAACAAGTCAGGAATAAAGTTGAGTTCTTGCTTCGATGCCTTTTTTCTGTGACAGTCTCGATACCTTTGTGAATATTTGGAATAAATGTGTGGAGAATATGAAAATTATGTTAGTGGTATGTCTTGGTGAATATGGGTGATATTGCAGTAACCTCGGAAGAGCTACCATCTCATTCCAGGCTTAGTTACCTTATTTATTAAACAGACCTTTCATCGAGAAAAAGAATAGCAATATAAAAAAGCTTGCATAACAAATATAAGATAATAATTTGCATTTTAAAATTAATTCTGAAAGTAACACCTATTTTAGCCTTTCAAACAGCACAGACATATCGTGCTGTCCTCCAAGTGGTTTCGATGAGATATTTCGTTCATCAAGGTCTGACCTATATTAGTCATGACGAGATATCTCGTCATCGAGATACTGTCAATTTTTTTATGATGACGAGATCAAAATCGATAAGGTTTTTTTTCAAATGACGAGATATCTCGTCCACCAAGATCTGTTTTGCTAATTACGAGATACCTCGTCGACATAACCACCAGGAGGGTTAATAAAACAATACTTTTTTCAAAGAGATAGATTAAACTAAACTAATCCAATCCTCTTCCGTCTTAATGTTTTTGGTAATAGCCCCTTGTGTTGCTCCAGTGTGACGCAAATTAGAATACCTACCTACCTTGATATTTTTGGTAAAGACGTATAATGTTTTCTATGTTCTAGGAACTTGAGGTATTTGGTAATGGGCTTGAGGTATTTGCCATTATTACATTTGTTACAAATTTTTACTTGGTTTCGTGAAACAGAAATTTAATGAGAAAGATGAGGCTGTTTTGATTTGCACAATGAGATTATATCTGGCTGAATTTCGGATAGTTGCAACTTTATATTTTTTTAATTTAATACGGTTCATTTTTTAAAATAAAAGAACTAAATATCTTACTATATTTGGGGTGCTGTGTCCTCTCAAACATCGAATAAAACCAAAACGAATACATACCTCTTATATGTTGATGCTTCCACGTCTATTCCAATTGGCTTGGCAAAAGTTTTGATGTTTTTTAAGGACCCCGTCTCCAGCCAGCGATCCATTGAAAGAAAATCGACGTTATTCCCCGTATCACTAATTTAGTATTTGAAGAAACCTCCACAAGACAGATATTTTGTCATCAAAACGAAAAATCTGAGAAAATTGATTTTTAAAAATAATAAATTACATATAATAAACTTATAATTTGTCGGTTATCGATTGAATGTTGACTAAAATGCAACTGATTTGAGAAATGAGTAAACCACCATTTTTATATGCAATAAAAAATTTTCGGATAATTCTGGAAAGGTGTCGAAGCTTCTAATTGCTTTTGCAAACGCGGAGACAGTGAGTCCAGTCTCTGGCTCCGTGTTGTCTGATTCTGTGCTGTCTGGTGCTGCCTTTAGACGTAAATTTGTTTTATCGACTGGCGTACGAGAAACTGACACATTGAATACCGACTACCTTTTTATATAGTCAATGTTTCACCTGATCGGTGATAAATGTTTTATACAGGTAACCCCCGTATAACACGGCACTTCTATAGCACGGATTCACTCTAACACGGTTTGAGAATTGGGAACATCCCCGTATAACACGGTGCTTTTATGGAATGATTGGAACAACGATGCGAAAAGGACGGCATTATGAAAGTTTAATTTGAATGGTGTAACATGGGAATATCCTAAGAACTACACGCGCGGATATTATCTCGAGATAAATTAAATACAAAGTAACTTAGCTTAGAAGAGACATGGCATCTCTCGGGGCCATCAAAAAGAAAAAATGGCAAGAACGCATAACGCGTTTCTTTCTCACAAAACTGCAAGGTCGTTGGACTGAGGCGAAAAAAAAGAGAGCGTATTCTTCCTCTCCACGCTTTTTATCAATTTTTCAGGGGGTCGCAAATCAGGGGAGATGGTCTTGTCAATCAAGGTAGCTGGACTTCCTGATTCGCTGTTTTTAAACTAGCTCATCTGTAATTTGTTTGACGGACACACATGACATGGCATGACGTAACTTTCTGGAAGATTCTTAGCATAGTTAATGAGCGTCACTGGAGCGAGGGAGAAAACGGAATTGAGAAATAAAGGACTTAAAAAATAAATGGCATCACTGATCTCGTGGCTGTCACTCACAGGATGAGGATATCTTGCCAAAAAGAAAACACCCTCAGTTAATAGTGCTTAGTGATGACGAAGAAAACATTGTTTAATTCTTATTAATATGTATTACTTCTTAAGAAAATTTTAATAAAGATATTTATCTTAATTATGAAAATATAATAACATGTTTTTTAATTTTTGGAACCTAACCCCCCTTTTCGTACTAGTTCTTTGTTTCGTATAACACGGATTCGCATAACACGGCAATTTTTTGGAACATAACTCCCGTGTTATACGAGGGTTACCTGTACTTGATTTTTTTTCTTGCACACCGAGAGCGCAAAAGGTCATAATATTCAAATATGTTTGTCCCATTTTTTTCGTAAAAGATATTTTTAATTTTAAACTTTAAAATATGTTTAATAAAAATATTTTTAATTCTAAACATGTCCTACCTTTTCGCGGAGCACTGGGAATTGTTTTGCGGAGAACTAAGTGCTCCGCGGAGCACAGTTTGAGAAACGCTGCTCTAGAGTAATTAGGCAGATCCTGGGTTCGATCCCGCCCGTTGTTCATTGAAATTCTATGATGTGCAGGCCGGGTATCTACACGTTAAACACGTAGGTAAAGAAATATTCCAGACTAGTGGATGAGTGGCATGTGATAGCGGTACGAGGTCACAACTCTGTGAGCGTCGGTCAAATTTGAGTGCAAAATTCCAACAGGTATTAGATGCAAGAACGGGTTTGATTTCGATGATGGATCTCAATCTGCTTTTGAGCACATTTTCTATCATACACCAACAGCATCTAGGCAAAATTAATAATGAAGTGTGAGGCCTGATGTTCCCAAAGATCCAGGTAAGTAAGGTAAGTATTTTAGGATAGGCAGCTAAGTATTTTAATTAACGTCGCACTGGGGACACAACGAACTATTGGCGAGGGTCTGGGATCAGTTCCAAAGGAAAAAATCCGAGGATAACGCCACATAATTTTGAACCACGATCAGATGACGAGGTCACACCGGAGCTGACACCCGACGTGAGGACATTTGATTCCACGACAGATTTAGCATGCACCAGTCCCCAACGGTCTTTGATTGTATTCGAAATTGCAACCCTCCGGTTGCTAATCCGTTACTCCTTCAACCAAGCTGCCCCAGATCCATCTGGAAGCTTGCTCGAAAAGACATCATTGATGCAGCATGTGCGGCTGCTAATGTTTGCAATTTCTGTAATCATCGTTCACTTGATGGCTAATTCCGTAATATGAAGTAAAACAAATTTTGGAGCAGAAAATCACAAAAAATCTACCACTTAGGAGTTAAATGCTTTTTATGTGTAAAACTTTCTTGTTAGTTTTACTTTTAGAAATAAAACTAAACATTTGCGACTATTCACCACATCTAGAAAACATAAGAAACAATGATGGTATTAAGAGAACACTATCTGGAGTCTGGTGTCAAGGAATATTCCTACTGTTCCAGATACGAGACATAAATGAGAAATACATTACCTTTAAGCTCTCATTAGATGTTGATATTTATCAGTCTTCAATTTCCACCACTTACTCTTTGGTACTTCGTCCTATTGGGCTTTACAAGTCTTCATTTTACGCTTCGGTAATTGATCCAATTGCGATATACTAGTCTTCAACAACAAACTTACACTTCGCTACTGAATGACTGTCGAGATTCACCAGTCTTAAACTAATACCTGCTTACTTCTCATTAGCTGTAGCCTGGTATGTTGCTCCATTACGACGTAAATTCAACTACCTACCTACATCGACCTTCTAATGAAAGTAAAATTATTCATTATTATTATTTCATTAGACGTTCAATACCTACCTACCACCACATTAGCTGGTCGTATTGGGATTCGTCATTCTACAAGTTAACACCAGCTTACTCAGTAGTTCGGACCTTATTGGGAATTACCAGTCTTCAGCCAACACTAGTTTACTCTTCGGTACCTGGTCCTTTTGAGATTTAAAAGTCTTCAATTTACCCTGATTTACAGTTTAGTAGTTGATTCTATGGAGGAAATATAAAATATTGTATTTCACGTCTATGATTGATTCTAATTGAGTTTTACCAATCTTTGACTGACACCAACTCGCTACTGGATGACTATCGGGATTCACTAGTCTTCAACTAACCAACTCTTGGTACCTGGCCCCATCGACCTTCTAATGAAATAGACGGATCATGTGGGAGGAATCGCTGTCGTAAGATCTCTGAAGGGTAAATCGAAAATAGACTTAGCCGATTGGCTATGGAAGCGCACACTAGTGCTTTGATCACACTGGATAATCACTCTAACCAATCACTAATTTAGGATTCATGCTTTTACCAACAACCGCGTGACAGATCTTCAAACCGAGCAACCGAAAGAAGTAACATGAATCTGCGGGCACATGCTCCGTCTATTTCATTTTAAGGTCGATGTGCCTGACCCCTAACGGAATTAATCAGTCTATAAGCACCAGCTTATACCTCTGTTCTGGACTCATATGAGAGGCTTTTTTTTAAAGTTATATGCACATGGCTCTACTCATTTTGTAGTTGAACACGTTTACTGTACGAGTTTCCGAATTTCCCGGGAGTAAACTCCTCGTCCTCGGTTTGTTTACACTGAAAATCCCTCTCATACTTCCGTTGCACATTAGATACATAGATTTATTAATCTAAGTATTTTCGGGTTTTCGAGCATGGCAATATTTGTAATGAACATAAAACCAAAACTGACTTAATGCCAAATAAACTGACAAACGAACTACTTTTTCATCGTTACACAGCTTTTTTTACGTTAATTTTTTTAGATCGCTGTGAAATATTTACTGCTCTCTAGTGTTTGTGAAATATGAAGAGGAGTTTTCAGAAAAGAAACCTTTGAAAGATTATTCAATTACTGCATTTTTATACAATTTTTTAAATCGCCAAAACTACTCTGGGTAGAATTTTATCTCCACAAATCAAACCAACCAACACTGCCATGTTTAATTACACTTAATAAAATACAGATAGAACTTTTTCGAAATTTAAATTTTTAACAATGAAGCCTTTTATTTTTTTAAAGTCTCCCTTTCGAAGGGAAAGGTTCCGTTGAGCATTTTAAACTTTGAAATGGGCTTTTTTTAACGGTATTCTGGTTAACTACGAAAATAGAAATGGAAAACCAAACAAAAAACACACTGGAAGCAAACAAATGTAAAAACTATCAATCAAGGAATAATTTCATTCACGTCCAAGAAAAACAGATTTCCTGTCTCTTCCTCTAGAAGAAATCACTGTCGTAAACGACGTCGAAAACGATAAATATTGTTCTAGAAATCCCCGACAGATATCTTTTTTCCTCCGAAAATTAAATGTTCTGGATCTTTCTTTTCTTTCTCACCCAGGCTGCCCAAAATGCCCTTGCACCGAGAATTGGAGGAGGGCACCAGGAGGATGAGCAATAGGATTTCTCTAGTTGGCTTCCTGCACTAAAAGCTATTATTTTCAACGCTTCTGGATACCATTCATCATTGGAGTGTCCTACTGTTACTTGCGCCAACTTTCGCGGTTTGAACGGGGTGTTAGCGCCATCTATCGCGTGATAAGCTCTCTTAATTTTCTGGATGGAAGGGGTTAAGGGAGTTAGGTATCTGTTGGAGTAGAAAGGTCTGCAACCAGTCTATCGACCAAAGTTGGGTCACTTGTGCTGGAAGTGATGTTTTTGGTTTGTCTCTACGGTTATCTTTTTGTTCCACGAAAATAGTGTTTCTGAAAAAGCACAGTAGTAAAAATATATTGGGCAAGTGTGTCTACTGAATATAAAACGTGTTGTGATTAAAGTGAGGAATGTCACCTAGGCCTCTGAAGGATTAATGCCATGATTTAATCTCGCAACCTGCAGTTTTCCCTGCATGACTCCTAACTAGTTTTGACCTTCTTGACCGATAGAATCTTTCCTGGGATTCTTTCAACCAATTTGTGACAAAAAAAACACCATTTCACCTTAGTTTGTGTTTTTTGGAATATTGTGTTTGTTCTTTGGAATAGACGTATTACAGCTCAAATCAACAAATGTAAAGATGCCACTAAGGGGGATTCACATCTTCATATTAAACAAGCACAATACATGAACTTTCAACCTATTTATATCAACATGTTTGAAAGTAAGAAAGATTTCCGCATTTAATCAGTAGATGAAACATTTGAGTTATCAGTGGACAAACAATAAAAACGACTCTCTTTTTAAGAGACAGATAGGTAGCTGAATTTACATCGCACTGGGCATGTGATGTGCAACGGGCGTGTGATGTGTAAATAAAATCTGTGAATAGCAATCAGTATTGGTGCTTCAGCATCTTGTTAACACTCCAAGTGATTTCGACAATATATCTCGTCCATCAAGATCTGACAAATTTTGCTAATAACGAGATATCTCGTCATCAAGGTATTGCCAGCTTTTTGATGATAACGGGATCACGACCTGGTCAATTTTCTTCTAATGGTGGCATATCTCGTCCATAGACATTATGTCATTTGTTCATAGTTCTTAGTCATTATTTGTGTTGCTGGTAAAAGCAATACTACACTACTCGGAAATGTCGTGACGCTCAAAGGGCTAGAAATGCTTGAAGGAATTAAATAGATTGGTTTCACCGCTTGTACGCTTCGAATTTCGGCTGGGAAGGTACATAGACCAAACAAGACAGGAATGAAATTACATACTTTTAATCCATTCACAATACTATCACATTGCAAACAAGAAAACAGTCCATGTAAGCACTTGCCCAATCATGAAGGGCGAATGCGATACCATGAAATAGCATTGGAATGTATTTTTTAATTGCATCAACAGTAAGTTTAAACAAATACGTAAGAATGTAAACAAATTAGTAAAGGCTATAGAAACGAAACTAGTGTTTCCGGGGAAAAAACAGTAACAATGTGTGGGGTAAGGTACTGGTTGGTTTTGGGGTTTTATGGCGCAAGGGCCATGCTGCGCCATGTTGTGCTTGACGTTGTATGTCTTGTGCTTGGCCACGCTGTGCCAGGCATAAGACATACAACATCAAGTAATAGACACACAATGAAAGTTTTGCTGACACAGAAGAGAGAAATACACCCAAGGGGGAATGCACCTGGCAGGAATCGAACCTGCACCGCCTACAACTCGAAGGTTGTTAGCACAGTGGACATAACCACGGTGAGATACTGATAGTGCGTTCGTGGGGTCAATACTCTACTGAATATAAAACGTATTTCTGATTAAAGTAGGGGCTGCCACCTGCTAGAAATGCTTGAAAAAAGCTCTTCAGATTAGCTTCATCGCTAGAGCGCTTCGAATTTTGGCAGGGACTTTGTACAAGACAAAGTAGGGCAGGATTAAAATGAGGGTCTTATCCCACTCATACGATCCCAATACAAATATGAAAAGAAATACCCCAATACAAATATGTGTCGCACTCGCCCCATCACGTGGGGCGAGGGCCATTGAATAGCATTGTAAAGAGTACTTTTTTAGTTATATCTACAGTAAGTTTGAAGAAATAAGAGTATAAACGTATTATAGTAGGTCTGGGTGTGTGTGATAAAAATATGAAATATTTTGCAGAAGAGTAGTAAGTTGTTCAATATTAACTTTGAAGATTTTTGAACGCACTTGTTCTACCTTTACCCTACCCAACTGAATATGTAAAATATCTCATCAGAAATTTTTGACAAAAACACGATTTCACCTTAGTTTGTGTTTTTTAGAATATTGTGTTTGCTCCAAGGAGAGTAGACGCAAAACAGTTTAAATCAACAAAAAAGCATCTAAAAATGCCACTCTAAGATATACATCTATAATAAACAAAGACCGCGGTAGCCCGGTTGGTAGAGAAGAGGATTAACCACCGGAGGGTTGGGAGTTTGAAACTCGATCCAACCAAGGACCGTTGTGTACATGTGAGCTGGTGCCCGTTAAATCTTTCGTGGCCTCAAATGTCCTCACGTTGTGGTGTGGACGTTTGGATATATAGTGGGGTGCCAGCTCGTGTGACCTCATCATCTGACCGTGGCCCAAAATTACTAGGTATTCTCCTTGGATCTGACCCGGGTCCTCGGATCTGTCGGGATGGATCCCGGACCGTCACCAATAGCCCGTTGCGTTGCTCGTGTGACGTTAATTCAACTACAACTACCATCATAATAAACGAACACGATACGCGAACTTTCAAGCTATTTATATCTGGAAAGTAAGATTTTTCTTATCTAATCAGTAGATAAAACATTTGGATAATCAGTTAACAAAGAATTGAAACGACTTTCTTTTTTCCGAGACAGATTGTAACATATTAGATAATATGTCTTTTCATTTTTCATATTTTGTGCAAGTACAAACCTGTAATCAACAACGCGTTCAGTGAACATTGCAAAATAACAGTCTGTTTTATCTCATGAGTTTGAGTAACACTACATTAGAATAATTTATGCACTTGGATCATCTGACTAATTGTATTTATTTGTAATGAATTTCAGAATCCAGCTATAGAATTAAAGTAAATCAATGCTGTTTTATATTTGCAAAAATATCACGTTTCTAGTTGTACAACGTGTAGTGATACAACTGAGGTATCTTTTCACCATCAAAACTCTGGCCCTTGGTTCCACTGGCACTGAGTTTCAATCCTGGTCTTGGCGTGGTTGTTCGTAGTGGTTCAAAATCCACTTTATAAGCTGCAAGTCCCGGTCTAATTAACCTTGTGGCAAAGCTACAATTGCTTCGTATGCAATAAGTACTACAACTTTAACTTTCAGTTCCAATTCCACTTTTGAAATACTACTTTGGATAATTACTGCCTGTATATATATACTCATCCATTGTAACATTTAATTGTAATATCCGTTTCTGTGATGTGTAAATAAGACCTATAAATAGCAATTAGTATTGGTGTTTCATCATTTTGTTAACTTTTCAAGTGACTTCGACGAGATATCTCGTCCTTCAAGATCTGGTCAGTTTTGCTAATGACGAGATATCTCGCCGAGGCAACCACCAGGAGGGTTTATCAAAATGTCCACAGCCCTCATGTAGTAACATAGCGACACTATCAAAACACTGATTTCAAATTCTGGGTTGGTTCAGATCATGCAACTAGTGAGCAAATAATTGAATTAAGGTGTTTTGAAAAATAAATTATAAATAGGATTATTATTATAATACATTTGTTGCAGTTGCATTTGGTGACCAGGTAAAATAAGTTTCTTGAAAAGTGGAATAATTTTCGATATTGGTATGTTAAATCCGTTTCTGGAGATTGCTTGCGTATTAGTTATTTAATATCGTTATCAACTCAATTTCATAAAATTTAAAAACTGTTTTTATAAAATTTTACGATTGGCGATTAAAAAAGTTAACTATACTCAGTTCAAGCACTCGTGATTTACTTTTTCCAAACAATCCCTAAGATCTTTTTTCAAAAATGCTTTCATTAAAAAATCAGCAAAATTGCTGGGCTAGATTTGCATCATAGATATCAGGAGAGAGAATACTGAAAAACACATTTCACTCAAATTCTACCTTTCTCCTAAAACATTTTAGAAAATAATATTTTACTACAATATAATATATTTGAACTCAATCTAACTTTCAAACACAAGCTCTAAATGCGAAATAGACACCGAAATCTTTAAAATTGTTTTCTCTCAATGGAACCAGATGAAACAGGAAACTTGTATGCATTGTTTGGTACATACTTAATAAATTTTGCTGCTATAATTCCGTTCCTATTTTGAACAGAAAATATATACTGTAAAATATATACTGCAATTACGTTTTTACATAAATACTATTTTTTACGACACAATGGATAAGAATCACTGTATAGACGTGGATATTCTATTAATCGATTTAATCATTTTTGAAAAGGAATTTTAACTTATTTATGTAGGACAAATTCGTAAAATAACATGGATATCTATGGAGAGTCTGGTCTTAAAACACATCCAGATGAATTAAAAGGTGTGATTAGAAAACCCTGTTTTATAACTGTTCTGCCAGTGCTTTAGGTGCAATTAATTTTTCATTCACAAATGTGAAGGTGCATTTACTTTCGTGGCGCCATCTAGTATAAGGAACGTGAAATAAATAATGCACTGCCTATTTGACTGGGATGAGAATGGAGAATAGGAAAAAGGCCGCTGGGGGCAGTTACTTTTAATTTTAAGGGCCAAAGGAGAATGTGTGTTTAGTAATAAAACTGGTATGCTGATGTTATTTGTAAAGATATTGTTTGAGTATTATTTTAGTAAATTTAAATTTCGCCAATGAAACCCTTTACCCCAGTTGTGTTAATAACTGTTATTAAACGGATGAACTATATTAATACAATTTTTGAAATAAAAATTTCCGCATTAACGCACAAAAGTAAAGTATTGAAATCTCAGACAATTGTGTGGGTATTCAATTCGACATTTTGACAACGAAATTTAATATTTTCTTCTTGAGGCACGAATTTTAGAATAAGTATACTGCTACAACTAAGAGCGAGAGATTACAAAATGATTGTGTATAAACAATGTATTTTAGTATAGGTACTTAGTGATGAGTAGTTTTAATTATGAATATTCAGTGGTAAAATATTTGATTTTACGAGGGCCTGGAACCTCATTTGTCATTTATTAAAATGAATAGTTAAGGCTTATCTGTCTTTTAATGCTTTCAAATGCAATTGAATAAAACTTAACTCACATTTTCAAATATTAAAATCACTTTATAAACATTACCACTGTCTATATTAAGAAATAAAATAGACTAAATTCTATTCTGATGCTTCTAAAGCTAACAGTAAACATAAGACTAATGTTGAAACAGGTTAAGAATCAGAGTTATCATTAATGGAGAGAGTAAAATGTTTATACATTAATATATAAATAGATGTATTAAATAATTTACAACTACTTACAACGAAAAATAATTATTATTTTTAGTTTATTATTCAAGTTTCCAGTATAATAAATAGCCCGTTGTGTTGCTCCAGTGCGACGTTAATTAAAATACCTACCTACCCACCAGAATAATAAACCTTAGAATCATTTTCTAATTTGTATAGAACGTACTGCCAAATTTCGTCTCGTTTTCTTACGCAATTTTCATCAGAATTAAAAATAATGTGCAAAAGGATGTGGATTCTTTTATCGCCGGCTTACAAGTGAATAGCACTAAGGCAAAATTTTCAAGATATGGGATTTTTAGCTTTTCTAAACCAGAATGTGTTGATTTTTAGACTGCTTAAGTCCACTAAATTATTAATTTTTTCAAGGTTAGATTCATTCATGAGAAACAAGCTTAGTGAGTAAAGTTTATGGAGTAGAATTTTGCATACTTCGTTTTCTCAGAGAACTATGTTTATTAACTTATAAAAAGTAAACATTTGAAGTCTATATAGAAGCTAAAGGTTATGATGATGACAGCCAATTAGTGCATAAAGCTGGTTACGGATAAAATAAAAAATGGATAAAATAAAATAAAACGGATAAAATAAAATAAAACGGATAAAATAAAATAAAACGGATAAAATAAAATAAAAAATTGTCCTCATTATTATGGAAGGATCATTCTCTTGAATTATTTTTTGAGTAGACTTGTGTGGTCTACTCAAAAAAATCGTAGCTTCTGGAAAATAAGCCTGGTATTTTGAATCACTTTCAAAAATAGTCAATTGTTTTTAAAGAAAATGCAAGCTAAAAACTGTTTATCAATAGCTAAATGGTGTCTGAGAAAACGTAATTTCAATTTCGACTCGTAAAGAAATTTTATGACGTATATTGCAGGTTTTTAAACATAGATATTTGGTAAATCGTGTAATTTTTTATCAAATTGCTTGATCAAGACATTCCTACAAAAGGGTGCCATTGAATCAAAGAGAAAATGAGCAGGGGATTGAGGCCCAGTAAACCTCTATCTCTTGCACGGCCTTGAAACTAATGAATGATCTGCAAACAAAGTTTCGCAGTTCAATTATCCCGGCACCTCGATAATATGCCCAAATACTTATACGGAAATAATACAGCACGAACAGTAGCACCCATCATGAAAGCTACCGCACAACCCAAGCCACGACGGATCCAAAATAACCCTTTGGCCCACCCTCTCCGCATAAGAGTCGGTTCGGACAACGAACATACCACGAACTCTCCCTTTGACGAGTCACACGGAACGATTAAGTCCGGCTACTCAAACGGCCGGACAGTGTTCAATTATGAAGAGGGAGATTACTGGCCACGATCGTGCACCAACGGAAACTAAGCCGGACCCCCTTGAAAATTTGAATGCGTGATTTGGTCCCCGTATCAAAGACCTGGTCCGGCGATTATCTGGCCGGAGGGCCGGACATGGAGATCTCTCGCTCGCTCTCTGGGGGTGTGTTCCAGGATTTAGACTTAATCGGTCGTGGCGGAACAGGATTTCGGAAACATGAACCTCAATAACAGGAAGCTGACCTTCCTGTATGTGAGGGATTGCCGTCGAAAATAGTTAATCCTGTCCAGTAATAACAGTACTCTGGGATGGCTATTTCATGGGAACTCCGTCTATCAGGGACTTTTATCTTTTAAGATGAGATTGGTTATTTCAGTTTTCGTAATAGTTCGAGTGGTTTGTGGTATTTAAAAAATGTTGTATTTCCTTTGCTGGGGGCCATGAAGGAAATAAAACGTTTTTGCATCCACAGGCCCTAAAGTTTGACCGTCTATTACAGATTTTCATAATTGTTTATTTATTGATAAAAATTATTCTTGCGTTTATATTACATCTTAATTTAATTTGATTCCTAATCCATTATTGCATGAAAACCTTTTAGGATTGGTCTATTGATTAAATATGTACGATATTCCGGAACATATTATATCTTCCACTTTTCTAATTCTTGCCTTTTTTTCTTGTGGCTTTGGAATAGCTATTTTATGGGATCTTTTATTGTGTCTTGTGAGATTGTGACCTTTTAATTTGAGATAGGAGTTATTTCAGTCGTGGTTAAGAACGTTATTTCCTTTGTTGCATGAAGGAAACAAACTTATTTGAGTGTACAGGCCCTAAAACCTGACCGTCTATTGCAGATTTTCATAATTGTTTATTGATTGATAAAAATTATACCTTAATATTAGTTTGATTCCTAATATATTACGTCGTGAAAAACTTTTTTAAATTGGTCCATTGATTAAAAATATAGGATATTCTAGAACATGTTACATATTCTACCTTTCTTTCCTAATTCATTGCTTTTTTCCTTATGACTTTGGAATGGCGATTTCACGAGATCTCTGTCTATCAGCGACTTTTATTTTTTAAGATTGATGTGTCGTGTTTAAGAACGCTATTTCCTTTGTTGTACGAAGAAAATAAAACTTGTTTGTATTTAACCGACTCTAAAATTTGGCAGCTTTCAGTTTACATAATTGTTTATTAATAAAAATTAAAATTCCGTCTATATTACACCTGAATTTTAATTGGATTCCAAAAATATCGCGGCAAGAAAAACTTTTTAAAACTTTAGAATTCGTCTATTGATTAAAAATATTCCAGAACATTGTTACTATTCCTCCCTTCTTTCCTAATTCGCCGAGTGCCACGGTAGCTCAGTTGGAAGAGAAACGGAGGGTTGCGAGTTCGAAACTCAATCCAGCCATAGTCCGTCGTGTACACGGAGGCTGGTGCAGGTTAAATTTGTCGTTATCTTAAATGCCCTCACGTTGGCGTGGTGTGGAAGTTTGGAGAGTGGGGTGCCAGCTGGGGTATTGACCTCGTCATCTTACAATGGTTCTAAATTACGAGGTGTTCTCGGATTTTCCTTTCGGATGGATTCAGGATCGTCGCCAATAACCCGTTGCGTTGCTCCAGTGTGACGTTAATTAACTACCTACCTAATTAGTCGCTTTTTTTTACTTGAGGCTTTATAATAGCTATTTCAAGGGATCTGTCTATCAGCGTCTTTTATCTCTCTTAAGATGAGATTGGGGTGTTATTTCAGTCTTGTAGCTGTTCATAATAATTTGAGTGATTTGTAGCACTTAAAAGCATTTCCTATTTTACGTAAGAGAAATAAAACTTGCTTGCTACTACAGATTGGTGTTGCAATTAATCAGCTAATTTTTTCAATAGATTGATTAATTAACTAAAATTTGAACCTTGACTAAAGTTTATCAGATTGAAAAATTAGTCGTAATCAAAACTAAATCAATTAGTCATAAATTATTCGTTGTAGTTATGAATACGTTAACTAAATTCCTATAGGAGATGTATACAAAATTACTTTTGATGATATTTTTTCTCTCAATTTGCATGATTTTCTAGAATTGCGAATCGATTCAAGAATTTCATTACTATGAGGCAAACTAATTTAACCAACATATTTGATCCTTTATTTGATTCATGTTTTGTAATTTGACCCTCTCTTTTGTGTGGGTTACATAAATTTTATTACGCTGTGAAATACAAGCTAATAAATAATTACGTGTTCCTCTTTTTCATTATATTGTAATTTTCCTCTTGAACATGGGACCGCGGTGGCCCGGTTGAAAGAGAAACGGATTAGCAACCTGGAGGTTGAGAGTTCGAATCCAGCCAAACACCGTCGTGTGCAAAGGTAGCTGGTACACGTTAAATCTGTCGTGGCCTCAAATGTCCTCACGCTGGCGAGGTGTGGAAGTTTGGAGAGTGGGGTGCCAGCTCTGGTGTTGCCTCGTCATCTGACAGTGGTTCAAAATTACGTGGTGTTGTCCTCGCATCTTTCCCTTTGGATTGATCCCGAACCGTCACCAATAGCCCGTTGTGTTGCTCCAGTGGGACGTTAATTAAAATGCCTACCTACCTCTTGAACACGTAGGGACGTATTTTGTTGCAAAACTTCACAGACGTATACTACTTTTACTGGATTCAGAATGTTGAATGGATGCACAGTTCCATTCATAATTACTTTATTAAAACTAAATCGATCAGTATTTATTGTGCAAGGACTAAAACTAATCAATCTTTACTCATTAGTCATGATCACTTTTTCAGTTTTCAATCGTCAGTTAGATGAAACGTTGCTCAATACTACTACAGGCCCTAAAGTTTGACCGCTTTGATGCATTCCCGTCTGAGTGAATCCATTCAAATTCAGGCAATAAAAAATAAAATGTTCGCTTCACCACCCACCTTCGATTTTTTTTTAATTTAGTATATGGTGGCCAGTGGAATATGTTAAACTATGCCATGTTTATTTTTTGCAAAATAATTTTTTTCATGGAAATAAGACCCTTTGAAAGGTGGTCAAAAATATTCAATTTTACTTTTCAAGAATGTCGAGTAGCACTTAAAATTTCGCTACGCTTAAACTATTAGAGATAAACTTGTTTTGTTTATTGCTAGTGATACTTATACGTATATATTGTTCGTATACTAAGTAAAAATATCTTTTAAAATTAGATCCGGTTTTTAACAATTTGGCACGGAACCTGCTGAAGTTTGGTTAAGATTTAATAAAAAAAACCATCTTTAAAATTTTTTATACTTTTTGTATATGTTCATTAGAATGTTCTTAATGTAGTACCCTATATAGCTAATGCAGTGAAAATGTATGAAAATTTTCCTGCAACATCAAAAAATAATTATTAAGCAACTAACAAGCTCACTCTTGTTGGAAGATAGATTTACAATGGTGCGCTCATATGACAAAGGCGGTCTCTTGCCATACACAAAAATCCGATCTCCTAGAATTGTGACATGAGAGTGCAACTTTTAAAGAATCGAAGTTGATTTAAATAGGTTTATTTATTTACTTGTGAAATTGTATTTAGTTATGAATTGCATTCGTGAAGTTCAACATTGAAATAGTCATTTATTGAAGTATACGTTGAATGCTTTCTTGGAGTTTTATGTGGCTGAAAAGACAGATTAAACACTTTCGCCGAATTTAGCGAATCTCTCAATTTATCTTAATTAATATTTTATTTAATGTAACTAATATTCAAATTAGCAACTTTTCTTATGGTTTTAAATAAATAAAATTGTATATCATTATTTTATCTTCTATGTTAAATGTTACTGAGCTTCCACATTTTCTTATCTATGCAGTTTTAGAACTGTTTTATGAGGTTTTATACGGTACTACGTTTTGTGCTACTAGTTTCAATACTATTCAAATATTTTAATATAGTTATAGGAATTTATTAATATTTAAGTAAGTAGTTTTCCCCTCTCTGACCCTTTTTATCAAAAGAATTACAGTGTATTTTCTAAAATTTGGTTTTGTAGTGAGATGAATAGCAAAATTATGTGTTTGTGAAATTCTTAAATTAAGGAAAAACTGTAAATTATTATTTATATTATTCGGTTAACGTTGAGTAAAAAAGTATTTTTTGGCAAATACAGAAAGCGTAGTTCCCTCTGGTTGATAGGGAATCCCGATTTTATTTAAGGATTTCGAAAACATTTTCGTCCTTTTATTGGGATTTGACATGCGCTTAGGGATTTTTCGTACTTCGAAAGGTAATTGGAAGGAATTTCATTGTTTTCTGATCGCGTCGGAATTTCCGATCAGGGTCATTACACAAAATAATTTATTTAAGCTTAACTATTCAAAAACTGCAAATGTGCTCACACTCTGATAGCATATTTACATAGGAACTTGAAAAATAATCAGATTTTTTAAAAATCTGATGGCTTTTTTGAGAAAAATGAATTTAAAATTGATCAAATTGAAAAATTCATATTTCCAATGCTATTTAAGTACCACTAATGAAATTAGTATCAATAGTTGCTCCAAAGTCTTACAATTATTTTGAAAAAAAAATTGGATTACCTTAAATACTTTAGGCGATATGCGATTTTTAACTATGTGATGTACGCTAAGAGAAAAATAAATTTTAATTTTTGACGCCACTTTCACAGCCCTGTATCTCTAAGAAGTTCCTTTTTCGAGAAAAAAAATATGTTGACTCAAGATGGCCCAAAATGTACCTGTATGCAAAATATCATTCGATTCAAAGATGGTGAGACCAACGCCTTCCTGGATTTCTCGTCTATTATAGATTTTCATAATTGTTGCATTTATGAATTAATTGTTTTGAGAATAATTAATTTCTGTTTTAATTGTTCACAAAAACGAATTTTGTAAAGAAATAAATACTGATGGTTGGTTTATTTGGCAAGGGCCAGATTTGGCCAAACTGAGTCGAACGATGTTTTTCAAGTAAATGGATATTCACATACAAGGAAAGCTTTTCACAGACACAGGAGAGAGAAATATATCCCGAGTTGTTACAAAAATCAAATCTGCGCCATCTACAACTATAAATATTGATGGAAGATAAAATAATATAAACTTCTTCCACACTAAATAACCACTCATATCGGAACAATGAATTTTTCGTAATTTTATGTTGGAATGGGATTTAAATATAAACCTAGAATAATATATCTTATTCGTGATAATATTTTAAAATCTGTTATTAAAACATATCGATTGAAGTTAACTATGAAAGCACTGTGTTTCTTAATTTTGAAAATATGACGAAACTTTAGTTTTCAGTATGTGGTAAATACTCAGTTAAAGCAACATTTTTCAGAATTTGCAAACTCGGTCATATTTTATGTTCAATCTGTCATTTATTACAATGAAATGGAAACATTGAAACCCCAAATCAAGAATGAAATACCAAATTATGTTTAACTTTTGAAGGAAATTTTAAAAGCAGGGCATCAAATCACAAATGAAAAAGCTTAAACATTTAAAATCTTTACTTGATTGTCTTCAAATTCACTTTCAATCTGATAAAGGTCTCTTGTTCAATTTCGTAGTTGCTTAAATTGAAATTTTCCTAGTGCTGCTGAATTCTTGAAATCTTTACTTATTTCACTAGCGATTGTGATAAATATGGAACAAGGATTCGTGAGTTATGTACATTTGGGAGAATCGAGTATAACAACGATGTTTAAATTCCTCTTTTACTCTCAAAATTAGTGTTTACCTGACTAATAATGCTTAATATTTACAAAGCGCATTTAATATTCACAAGTAGTAGTATTTAATACTTACGTTTCCAGAGGAAAAGCAAATCTTAAGAGACTTCTCTAACAAAATTAACTTTCCACCTAATCATTTCACTAATGGAAACACTCCTTGGATTAAGCAAAAAAGACTAAAAAGAAATTTCATGTGAAATTTTGCATCTGCACCATAATAATAGTTATATTTCATTCTTATATCGCATTTTTATATTATCGGAGGTTATAACTTATCAGCTGCGATAAAAAAAAAGTAAAATTTACGTCTAATTAAAAACTTTCCTGAGACAAAAATAATCAAATTACAATTATGAAAATTTCAGGCCATACATAAAGTAGATATCTTGCTATTTTATGTTGAAAAGTTTTGATGTTCTTGGAGCTTTCCCTCACAGTGAAATATGCATTTTTAAAAATTGAAAAATAGTATTTTCCATAATTTTTACTTTCAAATGTTTTTTTTTCTTTATAAAGGAGTAGAAAGACAATCACCAAATTACGCCACGCTATTTGTTAGGAAAGGCTCTTCATCAAGAATAATTTTTAATATTGTCTTTCCATTTCTAGAGATACCAGAGCAATTTGAAATTTGTAGCAAATTGGAAAAATTTCTATTGAAGTCGATCCCTCAGATTCAGCAATGACGGCTATTAAATTATATTCTGACGTTTCCTAAGAGACCCTTTTCTGAAGATGTAATGATATAAAAATTTTAAATTTGTGTCAATAACTTATTGAAATATAGGGTCGCAAACAGGCCACTTTTAGTGCTATAAAATCTAAATTTGTGTGACCTTGAACTTTAAATGTCAATCGTTAACAAAATATAGATTTCTGAAACCTAATATTTTTCAGTTGGTCATTACTATGTGACCTATTCAAAGACCGATTTTCATTAAAATCGGTGATATGTCAGCCACAGCCGATTGACTCATTTTGCGTGGAATAACCCTTTGGTAAAGTCTTTGAAGCTAAAATTTCTTTAGAAATTGTCGAATTTTAAATTGATGCAATTTTTAGATTAATAAATGAGGCAAGTAGGTTGCCGAATTAACGTCGCACTGGAGGAACTTAACGGGCTGTTGGCGACCGTCTGGGATCAATCCCGAAGGGATAGATCAGAGGACAACTCCTCTAATTTTGAATCATGGTCAGATGACGTAGTCACATCTGTGTGAGCTGGCACCCCAGTCGCCAAACTTTCACACCATGCCAATATGAGGACATTTGAAGCCCGCAGAATTAAAGTGCATCAGCCGCTACGTTCCTTGGTTGGATTAAGTTGCTAACTCACAACCCTCTGGTTGCTATCCAACCGGTTTACCGCAGCCTTAGATTAATAAATGAATTAAAGTTTAAAATAAAATATACTGCGTCAGAGCCACAGAGTAAATAGCTCCACGCTCGATGCAAAAGAAAAATTGAGGAAACAATTGAAGTGAAATGATCAGTCGAGAAATTTCTAGAGAAAAACAACGCTTTCATCGTCCGCTGTCTGGTTGCATTGTTCGTTTGTTCTGGATTTAGTTATCATACCAGCTGTCAGAAGTGAAATCAATATTTTGGATTATATATTCCAAACACTTTATTTTTTAAAATATTTGTTTCCACTTTTCAAATAGCATCGATTTCTTCTTTTTACTTTATAGTTACTGTACAAAGTATCATGTCTTCAGTAAATAATGTAAGTATTTTATTTCCTTATCGTATTTGAAATACACTTGTGTTTTCTTTTTCAATTCTATTCCTTCCTTACGAAATTAAATATCTTCCAATGGATAATTCTTGATGTATATATTTGAGAATGAAATATTATTTTCTTTCAAAAAGCTAAGAAAAGATGCGGAGGAATTGAATCGGCTTTCATTACTGACTGAAAGTGCAAACGTGAAGAGAATTCTCTCAGTTGAAAGTTCAAAACTTATGCAAGTGGCTGAAGCCGAAGAAAAAAAGAATCAAGCCTCACCACAAAAGGCTCCTCAAGAAGCCGGAAGACCACCTATTCCAATTTCAAAATTAACTAATTATGGTATGAATTCACATCAATCTTTTCATTGTGTTTCTTAGAACTTTTGATCATTGTACATGTTTGATGGCATTTTTATAGATCATAGTCTCGATTTATCCGAATTTTTGTAAAATTTTAGTCTTTTTTCTCAATTTTACTCTGAGCAATTGATTTTTAAAGTTTTAAATCTAGGAAATCTTAGCTATTTTGCACTAAAATTGATTCAAAGAGATTTGATTTAGTTTGGCTTTTTATTGAAGTGCAGTATTTTGCGAAATTATATTTTCTTGCTTACTTGTATTCTCATGTAATTCTCACTAACTATGTAACTTCATTCTAATTGTATGTAAAATGAAGGCTAATAGTTGGTATGGTCTCTGGCAGAAACTGCCATGAGAGGGTGCTACACCACCCAACACTTAGATTAGATGAGGTGCCATACGCACTTTCCATCTAACAAAAGAAACGCTCTTATAGAATTGAATTCAATTTATTACGAAGCATAGGTCTTGCTCTTATGCATCTTGTTTTGAATCATCTATTAAACATTACAGTAAACTCAAAATTATCAAGATTTGCATTGAATGTAAATTTCTCTAACAATAGGGAGAATAATCGAATCCCATTATCCTCAACAATTTTTTATTTGATATTTAATAAATTTTATGTGTGTCAGAAATATGGAGGTATGTTTTGCTTATATCTCCAGTCTTCGCTGGCAGAAGCATTATCAGTAATGAATGAGAAAAGTTATCTTGGTTTCAAATAAAATTTAGCTATTATACAGGGTATGCTGATTTAAATTGAGCGATTTTTATTAAAAAATCATTGATTTAAGTCAATTTTAAATTTCATTGTTCTGATGTTCAATATTGGAAATGAAATAATTGAACAAGATGCATGTTACTTTAATCAAATAAGTTAAGAACTTTGCTCATACTGAGTTCACCCCAAATGATATTGAAAATCATACTTCCTTTGGAGACACTAAATAACAGTATTTGCTGATTGGGATCATAATTACCAGACAAGTATTTCCTTCTGGGGCCATTAACCAATAGGTGTCACTCACAAGCCTGCTCATCCTGATAATTGAGTGAGCATTTCAAGAATCACCCTCATTTACTGCAATAGAAAGATAAAAAATAGTTCATATCAATGTGAATTAAATTTTATATCCTGAAGTGAATATCGTCATTTGACCGTGGTTCAAAATTACGAGGTGTTCTTGGATTTTCCCTTCGGGATTGATCCCACACCGTTGCCAATAGCCTGTTTTGTTGCTCCAGTGCGACGTAAAATTCAACTACCAAGCACCAACCTGAAGTTCATAGCACGAGTATGGTTAATTCCATCAAAATATAAAAATGTTTGTTCAAACATCATTTAGTTTTTTGAAAACTCAGTATGCAATATAAGATAATATACATCAACCTTCGTATTAATTTATTTAAAGTATTCTGAAAAATTAACCCTAGAAATTTATCCTTATTCCCGACCACTGACGTCTTTGGAACTACAAAATTTGGAATGTAAAAGTAAATACACTCGTCTGATAATTGAGTAAGTATGTCAAGAAAAGATTATGGGTTGAAGCAAAAGCTAGTGGAATTGTTAAATTTTTTATTGCAAGCTCAAAATTCCGTTGAATTGGTATGTTCTGGCTCTGGGGAATGCTATTACACTTGTTCTATGCAGTTCATAGAGAAAAGTTTCACTTTTTGTTTCATATATGTAAATGTAAACCCTTTTAGTTTGCTTTGGATATACCTATGAAATACTTGTCAATGCTTAAATTTGAAAAATTGACATACTTGATTTGAAATTTATGTATTTTCATGTCATGTCATTTACTGTTAACTTACAAAAAATAACAATTTTTTCACCAATGAGTTATTTTTGCAAACTATAAATTAATGGGAAATAGGAATTTTTTCAAGATGCAGGTTTCTTTTCATTTTCTATTGGTGACATGATTTTTTTCTCAAAAGCAAGTCTTGAACAAATTAATTATTTTATCAAAATAATTGAAGTAATTCAAAACATTGTATTGATATGTGATAAATATGTAATGCAAAAATATTCTGAAATTGTATGATTGAAAAATTCATTACGTGGTTTCAGTGGGATCCGACAACCTTATTTTTATTTATTTTGATCCAAAAAAATTCATGTCACTGGTTATAAGTTAAACTCAAATCTAAACTGCTTGAGATGGAACAGATGGAAAAACATTGCTCATGCTTGGCATTTGGGGCACTGTTTTATTTACTCTATCATATGATTTACTTTGCTAATTCCTACGTCTCGTTTTAATCTTTCAAAAATTTACCTAGCTATATTTTCCTAATACATCGATGTTTTACATAAAAAATATTAATGTTTAGATAAATCAAAGCTATCTAGAAACAATGCTGTAATTTGCATGTCTCGTGTCCAACAAATTTAAACTTGTATGGGCAAGGAATTAATTAAAATCATAAAAATCCTATTTAAATTAAAAAATCTGATTTAAATCAAGTAAATCTGATGTTTTTGATTTTTTCATACCATGCTATTATATATAATTTCTATAAAACAGTGCTTTTTATGTTGTAAACGATATATAAAATATGCTTCAGGGTTTATTTCTGTTTTGAATCATTTATAATTTCTTGAAAAATGTGGTTTTTGATAGAAAATTCTTGAATATTCTATCAATTTTAATGTTAGGAGAATTTTCTCTGCTAACAAGTTTATGCAAGATGACTTAAGTAATGTCTATCATATTTTAATCACTTTGATATTTCTGATTACATATTGGTATGAATTTTACTACAAATCAATGTGCAACGTTTTCATGTTTCCAGATCATTCTTTGAAACAATGTTTTTAATACAATTTCAATTTTTATTTACAGGTTGGGATCAGTCTGAAAAATTCATGAAAATGTACGTCACTTACAATGGTGTTCATAAATATCCTTCTGAACACATCTCTGCTTCCTATACAGATAAGTAAGTTTCTTTTGAGTGGTGTTTAAAATATAATGGTGATATTAATTAAATTCTGTCCTTTATAGCTGAAAAATTGGATTTTGTTAATTGAATTCATATTTTCTAAGTTTCTATTTGCATTTTTGCAGTCTGGTTCAAATAATATGGATATTGCTGTCCATTTTGTGGCTTACATCCAAGTAGCATATTTTATTAAATAAAGCTGTTTTGTTTGAAAACCTTGCTCAATGCTGTTCAAAGAATTTTCAATTGCAGTAAAGGCTAAGATACATTTTCGAAAATTTCCTTTTTCTGAATTGCTCATGTTTGATGTGTATTTAACATGATTGCAAACTTTTGTCACTTTTAAAGATGCTTATTTATTTAGTTACACTTTCCTACTAAGTAGGTCTTCCTACTTATTTATTAAATTTACTTATGTAATCTCATACAGTAGTGATGAATCAAAGCTAGATACTCAACCCAAGAAAAAGGTGTAGAAGCCTGTTTCAAACATTCAAGCCTAGGGCTAAATTTTATTTTTGTACACAGCTCCCATCATGTGCTTGTGATTTCACACATACTTTACTTGTTCTTCTGATTTTAGATTTTTAGTAGCTTAGGGTTTCTCATCCCTGGGTCTATAATTCTCATTCATATTTTGTTATATTAATGACATCACTTTTTCAAAACTTTAAATGATAAATTTCCATAAGTGTTATAGTACTATGGTAAATTCTCTGTTGAATAAGCTTTGCTCAAATCTATGTGACCACACTTTTAATTGATAGAGTGAGCACATATGCAGTTTGACCATGATAAAACCTAGAAATTGCAAAAGTTTTCTTGATTACTTAATATTAAATATTATATGTATATATTTATCTTTTGAAAATACAAGAATAGTGCCTCGCCACCCCATCTTAGTTCTTAGATTTGAATCACGTAGAACATGTATGGAAATAGCTGCAGATATTGCTAGATAAAATTGCTGTCAAAAATAATTTAAAAGGTATTTTCATACTTCACATTTTTTCCCAGATTGACCCAAAAAATTGCACCTAAGTTCGCAACAGTCATTTTTAAAAATTAATTTAAAGTTGTAAAGAGGAATTGGAATGAAATGTTAAATTGCTTTATATTTTCTTTTTACATAGTTAGCTACATATTTTTTGACTAATTTAGAGCTTTTTGTTCTTCCAGTCAAAAGTTGTGTTGTTATGTGTGTATCTGTATATATATTATATCTAAAAATGTAAACATTTTAAATATGCTGCAATTTCTGTTATTATTTTACTGGACTAATGTTTTAAATGGTGAATTTCTTAAACACAAATACTTGTTAAACAGTTTACACTCCTTTATGGCTGTTACCAATGAATTTTCACCAATTCCTGCCTGTTTTAGGTCATTTAAGCTACAAATATTGGATGAAGAAAAGAAAATTAGTCGCGAATTGGAAATAAAACATCTACTTCATCCTATAAAAGCAGATGATAGCTATTTTAAGGTAAATATCAATCATCAGTTGCTTTCAGATTTTAGTTTCCAAACCCTTTATATTTAAAAGTTTATGCAGTTAAGAACTTCTTCATTTGAAGAAAAAAAATTCCTGTAACTAAAGTTTTTCATTGTGGCTTTCGAGGTCTTTAGCTCAATAGGTATGCTCACTGGCTCTAGCAAGCAGCCTATGAGATGTAGGCAGCACTGATTTGATTCCTCCCTGGGTGTATTTCTCTCTTATATGTTTGTAAAACTGTGTATGTCCATTACTTGAAGTTGTATATCTTATGTCTGGCATAGCATGGTAAAATATGGCAATTGTGACATAAAAAACTAATTGTGGTTTAAGTTGCTAAAAGACCCTAGTAGAGATAATTATACTATGTTAATACATCCAAACTAAAATAGTTTGAAGATTTGTTTTTGTAGAGGCATTAAAGAAACAATTGAAGAAACAAAGACAGAATATGTTGTATGTTCTTGAAATCCATTTGTTTTGGAATTCTACTCAATAACTTCTCTTTTTTAAGTGCTTTCTTATTTTTGTTTTCAGTTTGTTCTTTCATATTATAATTACATATAAATCATTCAATTTGCTACATCTTCAAAATACTAAATGGTAAATTATGACAATTGAATTGTAAATAGCTATTAAACTTCTGATGTACTATCTCATGTGTGGATTGTATATATATATATGTGTGTGTAGATTAAACGGATAATACTAGACTCTTGTTCTTTTTCATTTGTTTTAATTAAAGTACAAACTTATTCAGAACCTATTCAAAACCAGTTGTATAACAAAAAAATTATTTTGTGTAATTTAAATGAAATTTCTAAAAATTACTTGCAATTTGTCACATTTTCACTCCAATATTTAGTCCTCCATGCAGCATACTTGAGAACAGTTTGATGTAGTTTCTATGCTGTAGGCATGCATACCCAAAATATTTCAAGGAGTGAGAATATTTTATATCTTCTGCTTGCCATGCGAGAATTTTTCTAGTTTGTTTTCAAACTGAATTTTCTGATTTCTTGGAAAATTCAGTTTGAAAATGCCACTCATCATTAACCTTAAAATGATTTTTATGTATCAAAACTTGTCTATGAAGGTTGTGTAATAATTAGCATTTCTTTTCTCCTTTTAAAGAGCACCATATTAATCAAATTTAATATTGCTTATTTCTTATATTTCCATACCAGAACGTATGTAAACCAAACGTAAAGCTGTCTGGATCAAATTATTTATTCTTCTATATGTTAATTAAATCATTAGTAACAATTTAAATTCTGTTATAACGAATTTTTTTCTTCCATAGGTTAAAACAGATATGGTCCTCTTATACTTAAAAAAAGCATCTCCACAAAATTGGGCATGTGTTACTGAGGCTGAAAAGAAAGCTAAAGATTCTAAGTGAGTATGAGGGCATTATTAACGTGCAGTTTTGGATGTAAAATGTCAATTTAGTATTTTCTCCTGAGTAATTCGTTTTCTATTTTTCATATTATTTATTTGAACACATAATCTTCATCTTTACTTAAAAATGCAAGGCTGCCACAGGTGGTTTAAAGAGGACTTTGCTATTACTTTTAGGAGTAAGCAAAATCATTTCAAAAGCTCCCCCTTTCAAAACTTTGACTGTTTTGAAAATTCTCCAAAGGTCGATGAAAATTTAGTCCTTTTTTAAACTAATAGTAGACAAAAAAATATTTGAGATTTTTGTTTTAGGAGAAATTTTGCAAGGGACACCAATTTCAAAGCTTTGGCACCAAGCCATGGCTACCATAAAATAAAAACATCAGAACCTGTGATTGCTAAATTGTCATGAAACCCTTATCAAGAAAATATTTAGTTTTGAAATTTAATTTTCTTGGTGAGATCTTGAACATATGTTTCACACTTAATTTAGGCATATTGTGTTTTATTTGATTCATTTTGGTTTTGAATGACTAAAATAAGGTTTAAGAGGAGACATTTTGCTACTAT
Source organism: Meta bourneti (assembly GCA_933210815.1). Classification (NCBI taxonomy): domain Eukaryota; kingdom Metazoa; phylum Arthropoda; class Arachnida; order Araneae; family Tetragnathidae; genus Meta; species Meta bourneti. The sequence continues at coordinate 75,759,807 of OW119929.1, read as the reverse complement.
TTAAAAAAGATTTATGCTACTATTTCACAAGTGCTTTGGCTGTGGCACAGCCCTGTATCTGCCTTTTTTTAAAAACTTTCAATTCCTGTTTACTGAATTGTGGTAATTGCTACTGTTTTAAGATTATCCTTTATGCAATCAATACTTATATGAATAAGGTGAATGGGGTAAAGCGTCACATTCAAGTTACTTAAATCTTGTAGTGGCTTCAACTTTGTGACCTAAGATCTTTATCATGTTGTAGTCTTATTTTCTGTTATATAGAGTACTAAACTTTACTCTAGGAAGTAATATCAATCTAAAAAGCCATTGTTATGAATGCATTCAGTAATATAAAGAACCAGTTAAAACTAAAATGGATCTACTTCTAACAAATGATAGTTAATTGCAGATTAAGCACCACTCTCATCTCAACATCAGATAATTGATACAGCTTCGATATATCTTGTCTACAAACATCATTAAACATGTTTACTCAAATGTATCTGACATTCCTGAATGCTCAACTGTGGATCAGATGGTTAGTGTGATTAGAATCATTGTCAACTTCAACTGATCTTCACTGAGTACAGAATTGCTTTCTGTAAATTGTTAAAAGCAAAATCACAATAACAACTTTTAACATTCTTTTCTGTGCAGAAAATCATTTGATTGCTGTTATAGTATTTAATCTGGGTGTATAAATAGAAATACAGGGTTATATAGTTCTCAGCAAGTTGAAATTTTGAAGAGCAGTATGGTATCCCAAATCAATAAAACAATTTTAAAATTGAACTTTAATTAACTGTATTCAACAATACCTTGAAGTATATTATTCAGTGTTCTTACATATTTAAAGTATTTATGACTTATAAGTCCATCTAATATTTTAAATTTGATTTTTCTTTTAGTTACAAACAATTGTACTTTTATCATCTATGAAATACTATCTATCCCTTAAAACATTAAAATTTTAACATAAAGAATGATGCACAACACCAATTGGAAGAAGCCAGAATTAGTACCACATATTAATTCTGGCTTCTTCCAAACCAAGTCATTAACCAGTTTGTCAAAGTATGAATGGGTATTACTATATATAAGTAATTTATAGGCAGTTCACACAAAATTGTCATAAACACCGAGGAAAATTAAGAAAAATATTTAGGAAAATAAATTTGCAGACTATAGGATTTACTTCATTCAATTAATGTATTGAAATATTTGTTGATTGAATTTTTTAATCGCTCTTATGTAAAAATGCTTTATTTGTGTCCTTTGTAATGTATATTTCATGTGCATTGGAATACACTGAACTTGTAAATGTGAAATCAATAATTGTTCAGAGGATATTGTGTCCACTTAACATCCTCATAAAAGCTTTTGATTGAATGCATTTATCCAATAGCTTTTTAATTGTCAATTTTTCTTTAAAAAAGCAAGTTCTCTTGAATTACTACAAGAACATTTAAATTACAATAAAGTAGTTTTTTAAGGAGAGAAAGTGTGGGTACTTTTGATTTCTTATACTTGAATGAAGTGTGTTCCTGTTTGCTATCTGATTCAGTTTGTAAATTTTTATTTGTACCAATATTTATATACTGAATTGTTTTGTATTACTCACTATTTCAAACACTTGAAGAATTCAGATGCTTCTTAAAGAACTAACTGAATAGTATATGTAATTTTACAAATATACTACATAGTTCATTAGGTGCCCAGTTAGTTACATTTCATTGCAAATGCATCATTTTTATAGTATTTGAAACAATTAAAATGATACTTGCTGGAATAAATCATTGTAGAAGGGTGGTTATAATACACACACATCAATTTAATCCTAAAGATAAAAAATTTTGAAAAATATTTCAAAGGGGAAGTTAATAATTTCAAAAAGAATCAAAACAGAATTCAATGACCAGAACTGTCCATGTATGTGTGCTAAAGCTGCTAAACAAAACATGGTGAGGAAAAAAACAAATCAAGAAAGTTGAAGACGAAATTCAAAAATGGAAGTTTTGGTGGGTCAGGGCATCATCAGAGACGAGATTGACCCAGACAACGCAAGGTGGTATTTTCTACATATGAGCATCAAGATTGCTTAAAATGCCCATGCCCTGCACCAAGCACAGCTGAATAATGGAGAAAAAATGAAATTACACTATAGCGACTCGAAAAAAATGATGATTTAAAATATTAATTGGATCAAGAATCAAAAATGTGAGTTACATTATAAAACACCGAGTGGATGTCATTCTCCTGATGATAACTCAAAATATCCGTCTATGCTGTATATATTATATATGCGTAAATATATTACACTTAACACTGGTTTGGCCAAATTCATTCTCATGAAATATTTTTATTCTCCAGGACTCTTACATCAGGGTTCTCAGAGCCCTTGTAAGTCCTTGAAGTTTTCATAGGCCTTGTTTAAAAAAAGGCTTGCAACTTATCTGATGGTGTTGGGCATGTTCGTTTAGTTACATAGGGATTTAATAACAAATTTTAGTTATACCATTCTCTTTAAAATTAAAGTATCTGCTTATTTATTTTGAAATATTTTTCCACTAAATTTTAATTTCATAGTTTCTGTCAGTTTTATTTGGTATCATAAAACTGAATGCTCATGATGAACAAAACAAGGTCTTGAAATCATTTTGGAAGTTCTAAAAAAGTACTTTATTTTTTTGCGAGTGGGAACTCTACATGAAAACTAAGACATGTCTGAGTTTTTATGAATGAAATTTGCCTTACAGTGAATCTCAAGCCTTATATAATGCAACGAATAAGCTGACTGATTGGCTAAGGCTGGAGCACAGTTGCCCTGACCCTTGCCTCTGCATTACATACATAAAGATTAATAGATTTTCTATCTTAAAGAAATGCCTGCAGCAAAGAACTGGAATGGTTTATTGTGAAATAAAACTTCAATACACACACCAGGTTTCTTGCCCATAGTTGGTTACTTGCTTTCGACTTCTTAACGGATATGACTGCCTACAAAGACACTTATATTCTATTGGAGTAAGGTGATCAGCTATCTGTCCTGTTTGTCTTCTGGACAAAATAACTGAAGACCACCTACTTCCTAAAAATTCTAGGCACTGCAATTGCAAATACTGCAGTTAGTGTTTTTAAAATATTTTATCACTTCTGACTTATTGGGCTGCTCATTGACTAATGGCCGACTCACCAACTTATTAGGCTGGGATAAAAAAAAAAAGGTTCTTTGGAATAAAAATCAATGTTAATTGAAAAATTACCTATCAGATATTTCAGACCAGTCTTATGCATCTATCATTAACAAAAGCTGTTAATTCTTGTATCTTGTGGGATTTGACTTATTTTGACTCGCCTTGCAGGGTTCCCAAAATGGATAATAAGGACGAAGACCCAGGTGCTGGCTTAATGTCGCTTATGAAACAGATGTATGAAGGCGGTGATGATGACATGAAGAGAACCATAGCTAAAGCCTGGACAGAAGCCAGAGACAAGAAGTCACCAGATGATGTTCTGTAAATATACCCGAAAATACTATACAGTTTATCATGTCTGACTAACGGTAATTGTTGCTATGTTGTATGTATTTACAAATAGAATTTTCAGTAAATTCATTGTTTTCTTTACCTGTGAAGTGTGTTTATTTTATCTTCAATACCACATTTAAAAAACTCATAATTCACTGAGTGTTCTAATGTAACATTGCTCCAAATATGAAACACGACTGAAACAATTTTCTTTTGTTTCATGAAATACTCTGGTAGAATTTCAAAGGATGTTATATAAATATCACTTGATTTTGTTTATAAAGTTCTTGATCTGCCCCTTTTACTTGTTCCGCCATACACCCTAGATTCACATACCATTAATTTTCACAAAATGCCTCGACTATGTCAGGATTGCCATAGACAACTTTTTGTTACTATTTTTCAACCTTGGTGACTAAGGATATCTTTTGAACCCAAATGTACTTTAAAAGTATTGATGACTTGAAAATTCATCAAAGGTCAATGGTAACTTAGACTTTTTAACAAACAGCATGTATCCTTGTCACCATTATGAATTGATCTTTTTGTGTCATCAGGGGGAAATGTGCTTTTTGACTTAGACCTGCAATGGAATGATATCAAAAAGTTTTGGTAAATGTAAACATGATCACACTAAGCAAGACATGCATATGAACTTGCATAATTTAATACAACTCATGCCAAGCTATGCCAAATGCTTTTTCCTACCTGCTCCTATTAAATAGTTTTTGAAGAAACTGAGCCAAGAATGTAGTATTTTGTTTCCTTTTCTCTGGTTTTAAGACATCTTCCAAAGTTTGTAGCATCACAGTACATCTTTTAGACCATATGGGATAAAATTACCAACTATCATTGAATGATTAATTCAACTATAAGCATGCTTTTATGTCTTAAGCATTTCCTTGTTTTGAAAATTCAACCTCATGTTCAAAACAAAATAAAGTTAATAAATTTTAATTATTTGAGACTCGGATTTCTATCGGTACCATGTTCTTTTCTGAAACATGAAAATCAATGAAAAAAACTTTTATTTACACCCACTTTTATTACTTGAAAAATTGTGTTGGAAAATTCTAGGATATTGCACAAATTAGTGTCAAGAACGTGAAAAAGCAATTAGTGATAACTTATATACATTTCACTCAATTTTACTATTAAAACATTGCCAAATTGTTTACGCAAATTGAATAATGCAGCCATACAATCATAACTGCAACAGAGTGGGATTACATCAACAGATTTGTTTGATGCAATTAAGGCTATAGTTGAAATTTTAATACTTTTTACTATTAAGTCTAATTGCAGAACAATTTTTCTTTTGGGGATCCTTGAAAACCTTGCTTCTCTTTAAGAAGTAACACTTAAAACTTTTACCAAAATTGAAATGTCTTAAAAATAAATTGCTTTCAGTCTTGTTTTTTATGTAAATTGTTAGAAAATACAGTTCATAGAATTATTTTTTGGATTTTAAAAATTTCTCAACTTTACCATAAATACTGAGTTTTTTCATGACTAAAAAATTGTTTCAAGGTCTTTGAAGACTTAATTTTATATAAACTGGAAGAGAAATTGTCAGTTAAGGCATTCAAATGCTCGGATATAAAGACTTTAATGCACTAACAGTTTGTTATAAGATGTTTTTGTACAAGATAGACTTAGAAGACTAATATAATGAATGGTACTAGAGTTATAAATGATTCAATTCTCTTTCTTTTTAATTAGATTTTAAACAGACTTACTCTGGAATGTGGGAAATGGTCTAGTATCTAAGTAATGTTAAATGTGGGAACCATTTTAGGGATGAGTTTATGATTTTTAAATTTATATTCAATGTGCAATATATTTCATTGTAGTTGTTGCTTTATTTTTATCAGGTTAATTTTAATCTGCTCCCAATGCATCAAAGCTGCTCTAAATTGATTGGGATGTTGTTGTGCCAACATGGGAAATTGTTGGGGTCCTGAGTAAAACACCACTTGCTTCATTTATAAGTGTTTCGAAACTATTTTGTTTACATATATTGGTATGTTTGTAATAGGTCTCATTTTGGAAGGGGTCTATATTTGGTTACTCTTTACTTGTAGCCTTACATACTCTTGGCCCATGGAAAGTTTGGATAGATTTTATCTGACACCCTTTCAAAAGGGAGTTTGTAATTTCTTATAAAAGAATCTGCTCTGTTTAATGTATGTTTTCAGTGTTACAAACGCGCACTGGGTACTCCTCACTTCCTAGTTTATTTAATAAACCCTGTATGAAATCAAATTAGCTTAAATAGAAAAGCTCTAATGTGCTTGCAAAAGCAAAATGTCCATTGAGTATCATGATTGTAATAATGAAAATTCAAGTGAGAGCGGGGCCGCGGTGGCCCGGTTGGAAGAGTAACGGACTAGCAACCGAAGGGTTGCGAGTTCGAATCCAGCCAAAACACCGTCGTGTACAAAGGGGGCTGGTGCACGTTAAATCTGTCGGGGCCTCAAATGTCCTCACGTTGGCGTGGTGTGGAAGTTTGGAGAGTGGGGTGCCAGCTCAGGTGTTGCCTCGTCATCTGACCGTGGTTCAAAATTACGTGGTGTTGTCCTCGGATCTTTCCCTTTGGGATTGATCCCGGACCGTCACCAATAGCCCGTTGTGTTGCTCCAGTGTGACGTTAATTGAAATAACAATAACAATTAAGTGAGAGCAGGTATAATTTTTTTTCTTTTTTAAAAACATTTGTATCCCAGAAATCTCCTTTGGAATGGGAAAACTTATTTTGATTTTAGTGTGTCGAAGGCAGGCATTCATAAAGCCATCAGCGTAACAAAAAGGCAGGAAAATTAAAATCCCTTTGATTCTTCTAAAATTTAAAATTAAATCATTCATTTTTATTGTGTCATTGATTTTTATCATAAAATAGAATTCAAATGAAAGAAGAAATGCAACAACAAAGCCCAAGAATAATTTTGATTGTTTTAATTTTTCAAACATTTGCCCTGCTATATTTTCTAAACATCATGTATTAATGTTTAACATAAATCAATACTATCTAGAAGCTATACTGATTTGCATGTCTCATGTCCAACAAGTTTAAAGTTATAGGGGCAACATATTAATTAAAATCATTACACTTCAATATAAATATTAAAAAATCATATTTAAATCAAATACATCCAAGGTTTTTTTTAATCATGATTTTTCCACACCTTGATTTCACAAGCTGTGGCTTCCCTGCTATCTGGAATTTTAATAAGCTCCTAATAAAGTCACCCTTTTTCTGTAACTTCACGTTTGGTAGGATCAATAATTTGCACTAGGGGAAATTTAACCATATTGATAAATTTGCATTGTAATTAAGCTTTTGTGTATGTTTTGCTTATATGATGTACAGTCACGAAAGAAAAAAATGAACCACTACTCTTCGTTCGAGCTATTTTAACAGTAGAGAAAATTCAAAGATGGTATTTGACAGGAACTAACGTCTATAAAATTCAAATGTATAACATTTGCATAAGGGACAATCTTGATATTAAATTGAGCGCCAACTTCATATTTTCCAATAGAAACCCCTATTTAGACACAATTTTGTATCTATCAAAATTTAATCATCAGATACCAAATTTCATGTAATTGGGTCTTACCGTTTCAAAGTTATGAGTCCAGAAAGATTGGAGCTCCCAATGTTAAATGTTTCTTAGACTTCTATGGATTTCTTCCTAAATAATATTTCTATAACCTTGATATTTTGCACAATGTTACTGCTAAAGAATCCAAACAAAATCCACCTAATATTTTATTTTAAAAATAGTTTTTAGTATGCAATAATTATTAAATTAATGTTTGTAAAAATTATGAATTGGAATCTTACTATATTTTGATAGGAATCGATTCAGGGCTTCTAATATGACCATACAAAATTTCAGCTCATTCCAATGTTTAGTTTTTCCGTTACAATAAATTTTCCTCATAACGATTTTAGGGGGCAAACCAGAAGTTTAAAAAATGTCTGACAAACCTAGAATCGATCCTCAGATCGTTTTCACTTGCATAGTATAATAATTAGTGGATCGTTTGCATGCACTGGGAAATAAATTTGAAATGGTGATCAAATTTGAAATTTAGGTAGCTATAACTACAATTAATGTCGATCTACGAATAGCGATTTTCAATGTGGAGATGGTCCCTGAAATTGACAGCAACTTTATCATTGAATATCTCCGGATATAAAGATAGTCATGATATTTCACACTTAGAATAATTTAACGATGCAGTATCTGATTAAAGCATCAAAACATGGTGTTTCCGTTTGAAATTCTGTTTGTGCAAAATTTGATATAAGATGTCCCCTTATGTAATTGTGTTTTGAATTTGTAGAGGACGTTATTCCCTATGGAACGATATTGAATTTGTTTTACTATGAATAGTGCTCGAAATAAAGGAGGTGGTTCGTTTTTTTCCATAATTACCTATACATACTTGACTACTATGCAATGTCCATAGTTTCTACAAGGTTCCCACATGTCTTAGGCCTGCTTTTCATTTTAATTTTTAAGGGTCCTTAAGCTTTAATATTTGTTGGCTTAAGGACCCTTAAAAAAGTCCCTAAAACATTTTGAAAAGTCCTAATTTTTACAAGAACACTGCTTATTTTATTTCACCTGCATTAAAAAGCTCAGGTCAATGATACTTATCCAAGATCTAGTGTCATCAAAAATCGATGATATTTAAATGTTGGCTAAAAATTGAAGTTTCTAAAACTGGGTCCACAAGACCCAAACATAGCACATGTGAAGGTTTCTCACTCAGATTAGCCAAACTGCAAAAGCAATTGTGAAAATTTGTGATGGCGAGCAATGATTCTTCATTACAAAATGGTTTATGAATAAATGTTTGAGCTCGTTTCATAAAACAAAATTTCCTGTTTCCTTAGTTTAAAAATCAGTTGTTAAATGAATAAATTGTTAAAGGAAAGCTTTTTTTATTTTCCTAGATTTATTTACCAGAAATGGGGTTGTCATAAATGATGCCTTAATAATTTGGAGGATAGAGGGCTTTAATGATAGGAGGCAAGTTCATACATGCCTCTTGTTTCAAAATGACTTCTGTTTCTACGATTTATGATTACAAAATTGAGGAAATAGCTGTGCTGATATTAGCTTGTAAAACTGTACAGTGATCCTTTGGGTTGAATTGATCTTAATCAAAAATGAGGTTATACATAAAATGCATGTAAACAAACAACTTTTATTTTTATCACAGCAATTAAATACAAAACAGGATAAAAATCGTAAAATATTTTCATGTACAGTAACAAATATAAAGGTGTCCAAAAAGCAGATTGTTTTCTGAATATAGTTAGTGACGATAATTTAAGAATCCAAACAACCAATAAATGAATGATACAATAACAGGTTCTTATGCTCTATTTAGTTAAGAAGCAAATAAGTATAATTCACACACATTAGTTTTGTTTAAATCAGTAGTTTGAAAAACAGCCATTGTTCATTTAAATTTATCTTTAGGTCAAAAAAATTTAAAATGCAATAGCTAAGTTTAATTTTTATTACAACTTACAGTTAAATTAACACTTTTGAATAGAATACGACTGAAGGCATTTTAAAATGTAAGAAAAACTATTTTTAATTGTTCAAGTAGTAATAAATGTTGAAAGATTTGAAATAAAAGCCTTCAAACATGTGAAATTTACTTTCTACATTAAATGCTTATGCAGGGAATATATATACCATTCTGTCTTAGTTATGCAACATGATTTTCTGCATTTGGAATTCCAAGATTAAAATAGTTTTACAATAAAGATAATATTGAATGTGCCTCTCCATATCTAGGAAGCTCAGTTGTATACAAGGGAGTATTAAGTTAAAATTAAACCATAAGTAGCATACAAGGTATTTTGTATATCTAGATTTTAAATGTTTTCTCTATACATTGATAAAGCCTTATTCTCTGAATAATTATATATTCAGCTTTCCAATATTGACTATAAGACTATTGGAAAGATATTTCCCCTACTACTTATATTTGTTGAATGCAAATTTAACATTCATGCATAAAACAAAAATATCAACTGCAGCTGTTAGTCAATGAGGTAGTTTAGGTATGAAGAAAAGTATCTGGAGTTATCTAATTTGACATAAAAAGTATCTGCAGTTTATTTAACAAACAATTAAAATGAAATATAATTTTTATACATCTCTATTATAATACAAATAACAAAGTGAAGTTTAAATATAGTTGTGTACAATATACAAGTGTGAGCATTGTGAAATATACATAAAAATTCTTTTAACAAACAATCAATAAAATTTGCACTGTGCATCAAAAAATCACATACTATAACTTGAGATTTAGTAACAAACTATAATCTCTGTATATAATATTTTACTGAGAAATATATTTACAAAAAAGCACCGGTATTTTATTCTCCCTAATACGTAAGTATATAAAATGTCAATTATTACGGTGGTAACCAATTTTCTAATACTATACCTGTAGTTTAAGTAATAATGAAAACCTGGATTGTATTTAATTTCTTTAGTATAAATAAATTCATTTGTAGATTACGTTATACAATTTAAAATGTTGAAAATTATGCAGCAGAAAATATTGTGACGCTTGAACATTTAAAGTGCTTCTGTTTTAACTAGTGCATAGTTCATTGTAGCTTACAAATTACACTTCAGTTAGTAAAAATTGTAATAAATAATGTTTGGTAATTAAATATTGTTTAATATATAGGTTAGTCGAAAAGTTTGTTGTATATGTATTTCAGTAAATATTTTATATAAACATTTGTACACAAGTGGTTATTACCTATTACAGTATAACTTAGTGTTCATATAAAAGGGTTACAACAAAAATGAGGCAGTACATTATTAAACATTACAAACAATATGTATGCAGCAGCAAAATATTTATGTCAACTTTGAAAAAGAAAGTTTTTAGTCACAAGCACTTTAAAATTGTTTTCCATTAAACAAATCTCATCCAACTATATACAAAATTCGCAAGTAATTTCATTTAAAAAATTGATTTAGTCTAATAAAAATGTCAATTTTCTCTTTTTAAATCTTGGCGATTATTTTCATAGTGTTGAGCCCAAAGTATAAAAATGACAATTGTTGAACAGATGCTGAAAAGTACTAAGGGAAACACATACAAAGACCAGTACTCGGGGAACGGATACTGCTCCTGCAATACGTGTCGTCTACTATTCATGTCCATGATGACTCCACTCATCTGATGATGGGTAGCCATAATCCCGCTAATATGAAGCAACTGGTGGCTGTTGCCGACAAAATCGAACTTACCAGGAGCCAAGCACTCTGGTAAATGGGAAGAATAGAAAAACCCAATGCAAAATGAGAAAAAGAACTGCAGGTAGTAGTGCTCCCCAGCTGCTGCTTCCAAATCCTTGCTTTGGGATACTCTGTAGATGACCGGAATGTTATCCCAAACCCACGGCAGTGCAAACGCTCCAAGCCTGAAAACCTTGATCCAAAACAGACTGTCCAAAAACCTAGAGTAACAGGCAGATACGGAGCACGCAATGGTCAGAAGCACTAGAATCTCCACAAAGTATACGCCAATGTAAGAGTTTTGCAGCTCCAAGGGAAAGGCGTACGCCTTAATGAACAAGCCGGCTCCAAAGGCATACAAGCTCAGGAACCCGTAGTCCAGGAAGAACCAAATGTGCCGAGCCATGTCGGAAACACTGCAGAAGGTGTGGGCCAATGCACTGATGAGAGGATACAGACATATTGTGAACATGTACACAGCAAATGGCCAGTAATAGGCATCGTTAACTATTTTGAAAATGTCCCAAAACGTTATTAATTGGTACACAAAATAGAATGTTGGAATGAAGTGAGTCCAGAAGTTGAGTGTTTCATTGGTGGCTATGAAGACACTCATGGCACATTCCTTGACGGAGCTAGATGGAGAGCGGTAGCCGGTTAAGATGGCCAGTTCTCGTAAGTGAGGCGGTACATCTTCATCCTTCAGGAGGTTGATGTTTGGCACTGTGTGCAGCATTTGACTCATTTTGGTTTTGTATGCATTGAAGAATAAATAGCTGGAATGAGAAAGACGAATTGAGCAAATGAGTGGAAACTAAATAATGATCTTTAATGTAAAACTACAACATATTGTGGGCATAAAAAGATTTAATTATTAATTGCATTTTGATTTTAAAACAGAAAGGAACAATAAATATAAAGCCTTTAACTGAAAATTTAAATCGAAATCCTTTTATTTGGCAATTGTCAATAATCATTTGAGAACATATATGAATGTCAATGTACTATCTTATTCATTGCTTTTTGACTACTTTCACTTGTTCTGTTCACATTTTTTATACTTTACGCAATTAAAGCTAAAGTCTTGATACTTTAAACATGGTGCCTATGATTATTCATCATAACATGTAATTTGACACCACAATGGACGTTTCTAGGTTCAATTAACTCATGTCAATTTTTACAGCATGGAAAAAAGTTGACAATTATCTAGACATTTCAAACACATTCATATTCATAAAACAAACAGTTCACTCTAAAATTCATTGCTATATTTCTCAAAATCTTTTTTTCATTTTATAAAGTGGCAGGTGTACAATTTGTGTCCTCTATAGGATTAATGTGAGATTTACACCAACTTGATTTGCTTGAAATTATAAATCATAAAAATTCTGTCTTTTTTACTATTAATGAATTTATTACTCAAAGCGATGTTCTCATCGATTCAAATCAAGCTTCCAGTTAAATGGAAGCCGAAAATGGATTGTAGAACCTTTATAAAATGCATATTTATTTGTTGTCTGTAGAAAAATTTCATAAAACAAAATATATGATCCAAAAAATGCAAGGAAAAAGACAAATACACGAAAATAGATAATACAAAAGAAACAGATTATAAACATGTAATGTAAAATATGTGAAACTCCATATGTGAATCAAAGTGCAAAAATTACATAAAATGTATTAAGAATATTTTCTGAATACAATAAAATTATATCTACTGTATAATTTTATTTATAAAAATATAAATTTCGCATGTCACAAATTGCAACGGTTAATAATTAAAGCTTTAGCATTAATTACCTTTCTGTAGGTTATACTTTATTTCCCTATCTTTATTACACTGCATTTTATGTTTTATAATTAATATTACACATTTTCATAAAGTTGCTTTGGGTATGTATGAGTCAGTATATTTTCAAAGTGAAAACAAAAGGGACTCCTTCCAATTTTAGTGGGAGTTCGTGGAAATATTAAAACAGTTTAAAAGTGTCGCTCTAAAGAAAGACAGTTCCATAGAAATTAAACGACGTCAATTTTTGTTTCATGAACCCATCGTATTGAGAGAAATTGAAATACAATACACGATCGATTGCTTTTCGTCTTTGGTCATTCGTTGAAAAATATATTTTATATACGGACCCCTCTCTTAAACAAAGGGTAAAACAGATTTAAAAATAACGTTTTACAGTAACTTTTCTAAAAGAGGGTACTTTAGATAGATAGAAATCCGCAATAGTCATGAATACATTTGCGCCAGAAAACTAAAAAAAATACCGAAAATAAGTTGAGAAAAGGGGAAAGAAAAAATTGTTACAAAAAAATGGAATAAACAAGAAACAAATTTCTACTTTTAACATCTTTCAGTATTTTTAAGGTAGATGGTAAATTAACGTCGTTCTGGAGCAACACAACGTCAGAATTGTTTATTATTCATCGAAAGTTCTCAATATTTTCAAGAATTTCCGATGAACAAAGAACATTTGTCTGAATTTCAATGGATTTTTTTTATCTGTTTAGTCTTAATTTAATCTCAATTTAAATTCCAGCCAAATTTCGAGTCAATAATATTGATTTACGTACAAATCCATTTCGGTCCCGTTTCATTATTTATTCGGCAGACCAATTAGCAGCGCCCGTTAGATAACAAGTGTAAGCGCAAAATGCCGTTCACCTTGAAACAATCGTTCGAGTTCTGGCTATAAAAGAGCGAAAGAAAAGATGTTCTGAGCGATTCAGGCAGTCGCCAAGACAACTGAACAATCATCACGCCATGAAAGAATGATTCGTCTTATCCCCATATTGGTGAAAAAATCGTTCCTCATCTTTCAAGTGTACTATTCACCCCAGTCAAGTCAAGGCCATTTTTGATGTCTTTTCTGAGACATTACGGAGCGCGTGTTTGCAAATAAATGAGCTTGGAGTACAAGGACCACGCAGGATGCGTGCCTGAAATAGAAAGAAGCTGTTGTCCTTTTTAAAAAAAGCTCAGGTGTCCTCGTCATCTGACCGTGGTTCAAAATTACGAAGTATTGCTCTCGAATCTTTCCCTTCGGAATGATTCCGGACCATTGCCAATGGCCCGTAGTGTTGTTCCAGTGCGACGTTAATTTACCTACCAACGACCGGTCCACGGTAGCCCGGTTGGAAGAGTAACGGATTTGCAACCGGAGGGTTACGAGTTCGAATCCAACCAAAGGCCGTCGTGTACAAAGGGGGCTGGTGCACGTTAAACCTGGCGTGTATCAAATGTCCTAACGTTGGCGAGGTGTGTAAGTTTGGAGAGTGGGGTGCCAGCTCAGGTGTGACCTCGTCATCTGACCGTTGTTCGAGATTACGTGAAGTTGTCCTCGGATCTTTCCCTTGAGGACTGATCCCAGGCTGTCGCCAATAGCCCGTTGTGTTGCTCCAGTGTGATGTTGATTACATACCTACTACGAACCTTTTTAAACAGGGTAGGTAGGCAGTTTAATTAACGTCACACACTGGAGCAAGAAACGGGCTATTGGCGACAGTCTGGGATCAATCCAGAAGGGAAAGATCCGAGGACAACACACAATTTTGAACCACGGTCAGATGACGAGGTCACGCCTGAGCTGGCACCCCACTCTCCAAACTTCCATACCACGCCAACGTGAGGACATTTGAGGCCATGGCAGATTTAACGTGCACCAGCCCCCTTTGTACACACGCTGTTTGGTTGGATTCAAACTCACAACCCTCCGGTTGCTAATCCTTTACTCTTCCAACCGGGCTACCGCGGCCCTTTTGAACAGGGATAAGGGTAAATAGGCTTCACAAATTCGGCAGCATAAATAGTAAAATTTGCGGAAACAATTTACTTTAATCCTTTTGGTATGTACCCATTCAAAATTAAAGGAATATAATGCAAAAGAAAATGTTTTGCATTATATTCCTTTAAATGAATAATGTTTTGAGTTGCAATTCTATGAGAAACATTTGTCAAGCTAAATGTAGGCGGCTGTGGTGTTTTTGAAGCGTACGTTTTTCCTGTAAGTATTTTTAACGTGACGATTCCAGCACTTAGCCTTTTAAAATTCCAAACTATGAATTCCGAATATAAAATGATAATTGATTGGTTAACACTAATTAAATTAAACCCCAAACTGAAATAAACTGCATTTTAAGGTACCCCGATATGTATCATGCGAGAGCATTTTACAGCAGAAGTAAAATTTTCGCAGACCGTTTGGTTTGTTTGTTTACGCTAAATATTCCTCTCATATTTCCTAAAAAGATTGAGTATACGTTTTTCTTTTCGTCGATACCATGTTAAACTATAGAACGTGAAAAAATGCATTTTTTTCATATTCGCTATCTTCCTGTTGCATTGGATAAGATACATCCGGTGGTGAATCGTCGATTTTGTAACCTGCTTAGAACTATGGAAATGGCTATGGCAAAGTTTCAAATGTGAACACCTTTTTACAGATATTATGGAGTAGAGAACAAATTGTTTCGGTGCTTACTATAACGATTTTATGTGACCTTTATTTATGTTGTAAAGTGGCGAATACGGCATATTCGTGATTTAAATCAGACATTTATCCATTTGAAAGCCAAATACATGAATTGCGAATATGCCAAATTCGCATTTTTACCATTCTCACTTTCTAATTAATTGAAATAGCCTGTTGTGTAGCTCCAGTGTGACGTTAATTAAAATACCTACCTACCTAAACAAATTTCTGCACAAAGGTAGGTAATTAACGTCGCACTGGAGCAACAGAACTGGCTATTGGCGACGGTCCGGGATCAAACCCGAAGGGAAAGATCCAAGAACAACGCCTCGTCATTTTGATCCATGGTCAGATGACGAGGATCAATCACTGAACTGGCATTCCACTCTTTAGACTTCCAAACCACACCAGCGCGAGGACATGAAATCAAGACAGATTTAACGTGTACCAGCCCCCACGTACTCGACGGTATTTGATTGGATTGAGTTTTGAACTCGCAATCCTCCAGTGCCAATCTGCGACTCCACCAATTTTATTACCGCGACACTCGCAAAGAGCTTGAGAAAATTAAAATAGCAAAATGAAGAAAAATAATGCTTCCTCAACTGGCACAAGAGGTGGTTTTACGTCGCAAAAAAGTAGCATGTCTCATGCACGTCGTAGTAACGGAAATATACTAACAATTATCTTTATCAATCACATTTTTATGCCACTTGCTGCAAACGCATCGCGTCGTTGCAAAACACCACCACTAAAGACATTTCAAATGCATCGTTTATGTTTCTATCTTAAGGCCAAACTATTAAGATAGCACAGTGTTTACCACAGCTTCTGCGCTGTTCACTAATTAAGCTCCATTGTTCACTAATTAAGCTGTTCGTCTCATTCGTTCTGCAAACAGCGTGAATATGATGGGAAGAAAAAGATAGTATGCTATTGACGTATAGGATCCTTTCGGAATTGAGCCCGGATCGTCGCTAATGCCAATAGTCCGTTGTTGCTTCAGTGCGACGTAAATTTTACTACCTACCTTCAGCACTTCGCCAATAAAAATTCAATAGAATAAAATCCGAATTAGTATATGATAGTTGATTGGTGAATACTAATAAATTGACCTCCAACCGTTGCCAAAACGGCGATAAACACTATTTTAAAATGATCCCGCTATGTATCATGAAAGCATTTGGACAGCAGAAGTAAAATCTCAGATCGTCTGGTCTGTTTACACAAAAAATCCCTCATAGAATATTGTTTTTTTTTTATTCCAATAGATGTTAATTATATATATATATATATATACCTGTCCACAGGAATTGCGGAGTTACGCGACACCTCTACACATCCAGTCTGACTCACAAGAACAAGATTGGGAATGTAATTTTAAAGCAAAATTAGCTTGGGAATGCATCTATTTGTAAAAATATCCTATTAAATCAATTCTTTTAAATTCGGAATTTTATCTAACGCACGATGATTAACGCAACATATCAGAAATTCCACTTATCGATATTTGAATGTTTAGGACAGATATAAATGTTGAGCTCATGTTTTACAGAGTGTGGCATAGAACTCAGATTACATCTGAGTTTACAAGGAAAATCACCGTCCAAAATAGCAAAACATGAGTTATTTATAGCAGTAGCGTAGAAAAAGTGTGCAAGTCTCCTTCCACTTAATTGTTTCACTCTGGTCCTCTTTTGCCACGTGCAATCAACACACCTGCAGGGATTACTCGCTCACATCCCTGAAAGATGGCTTCATTTTAACCCTCTGAGGAATTCACACGTGTATATCCGTTCTGCAGTCTGAAATCTTTGCATGACTTTAACCAGTTTTGATCTTTTTGATCAATTGAATCTTTTCTGCAATTTTTTCAATCGATATGTGTGGTTATTTAGTCATTTTATGTGTGTGTTATAGGGAAAAAGCAATACTTTTTTCTGCTCAGAAATCTTATGATATAGAGGGGTTTTATTAAAGTAACCCATTATCCCATTATTAGAGGGTTAACTCATAACCTTAATCGTCAATAAAATTGTTAATTCACTAACGATATTAAAAATAATCCAAATAACGAATAATGGACAGTTTACGTTTGATTATTAACTTATTTTTCTAAATAAAAAAATTATTTTAGATGTTTGTAAGAAACTATTCCAGAGCTACGACCATAACTTAAATTGTAACTCCCTGATGTAGAGCAACAATTCCAAAATTTTGTGTTGCCATTCTACAAGGCAAGAGACGAGCTAGATCTCAATATGTATTTCAGAATAAAATTTCACAAAATATTAAGCCCATAGACAAAATGCTGTCAGCAAAGGAATGCGTTGAACATTTCATATAGTCCACTGGAGAAAGTGTGTGTTAACTTGATGCTGCAGGAATAAGATCTAATGAACATGTAACACCAGCAGGATATTTTGCTTTTTCTACGATAATTTTTCAGTTGAATGCACATCCCCTATAAATATCAGATGTAACATTTTTAAGAGTCGGAAAAACAACTTTGAAAAAATCGTTACAACTATTTACTTTCGCTTCGTTTATTGAAATTAATAGTAGGGAAACTCAGATGATTTTTTATTTTGTGTGTGCGTGAATTTGGAACTTGAACACACCCCTACGATTATCAACCCAAAAGTACTAAGTGCACACATGTATCTCAAAACTACCTTTTGACACTAGTGTCTTTTCCTTGTTAAGTTCATTTTCTCATTTTTAGGGCATTGTAATGTGCTGAAAGACTATAATTAAAAACAATTAAAACATCGTTGTAAGTATGTATTGTGTTTCTAAATACATCACCTTATTACATTATGATTCGCACAAAATAGGCGAATAAAACAGCTGCATACTTAAAACTGCGATACATGAGTATTTCGGGTCGTCAAACTTTGCTAACACAAGATAAAAATGTTTCATTGCATGAGATAAATCGATAGAGCACCTCTATAAATTAAAAAAAAAAAGCGTTTAAAGATTGTTAAAGTTATGGAAGAAACGAAATGAGTTTTCTCTTCTCGTTATTTCTAGGAGTAATAAAGACAAACAGTATTATCTTCGACAAATTACATTTTTAAGAATCGATGAGATTTTTTCGAAGTTGAGAGTTCGTAGATATACTTCAACTACAGATCTTAAACAAAACAATAACCAAGTTTATTGAAATTTTTTTCAATAAAAATAATAATTTGCATTTAGTTTAAATGTCGATAAACGTAGAATTTTTGTCACAATGCATTATTTATGTAGTCGTTATTATACTTATGAGCTTTTTATTAAAAATAACTTATAGATTTCGCAGTATTGTAATTTGCCACACTTATAAATTGCATGAGTTATTTTAAAAATGACACATTTTGTTCAAAGTTGTTCAAGCACATTTTGGAACACATGGGTCACAGGCCCTTAACCTCCTGCATAACAGATAGAATTATTCAAATCCTTTGTTCTGTTGAGGGCACTATTTAAGGGTCACAAGTAAAATGTCATTCAATGGATTAATATTGCATTTTGTTTCATTTAATTCGCTAATGAATTAAAAAGTAAAAAGTTTCGGTTCTTTACCGAAATTCTGACCGTTTCTGATGTATTAGCAACCCACGTGCAAGCCCTCCTTACCAAAAACATTTAAGTTTATAAAAGAACGCAAGTATGTATTCAGAAAATAATTTCGATAGCCCGATCTTTCTCTTTTTTGTTTTCCTGAATGCCCCCCCATAATGTTATAATAAATAAATAGTCCGTTTAGTAATTTTTCGACTGTTTCCAGACTACTGAAGCATTTAAGTGTATATTTTAGCTTGTGATTTTTGACAGGCCGCGGTAGGCGGGTAAGAAGAGTAGCGGATTGGCAACCGGAGGGTTGCGAGTTCGCAACTAGATCCAGCCAAATACCGTCGTGTACATGGGAGCTGGTGCACGTTAAATCTGTGGTGGCCTCAAATGTCCGCACGTTGACGTGGTATGGAAGTTTGGAGAGTGGGGTGCCAGCTCAGGTGTTGACCTCGTCATTTGACCGTGGTTCAAAATTACGAGGTGTTGTCCTCGGATCTTTCCCTTCGGGATTGATCCCGGACCATCGCCAGGAGCCCGTTATGTTCCTCCAGTGCGATGTTGATTCAACTAGGTTTCTACCTTGTGAGTTTCGAAACCGATTATTTCTGATATAACTAGTTTGAGCAGGTTATATCAGAGCATAATAGTTATTTCTTTTTGCGATTGTAATAAAGGTTAATTTTGAATCTGCGTGTGTTGTTCTTAATTTGCATTAGCATTATTCAAAATGAACTCATCAAGGGCAGTGTTGTTTTGATGGGAGAGCAAAAGGGGCTCTAATCCTTTCCGAAATGATTTTGGAATAAAAAAACTATCAACAAGAAAAGTTGAAACGAGTTATATCCGAAGCTAGTTTAACCCGAAGTTTCGTGCATTACAGGTAAAATATAGGTCTGAAATCGAAAATAGTCCGTATACGATTGAAATATTATTAAACGAAATGCTCATTTGACACTACGGCATTTAGGGAACCGGAGAGAGAAGACTGAGTCATTCAAAATAAATATTTTCTGAATCCGTACTTGATGCAGGGCTGAAAATCAAATGCCTTGAAAAGAGAGGCTGCTTGCTCAGATTTGCACATGGCCATAATGTAACAATTTAAAATCGATTCAATTCAAATGTTCCACAGAAGAAACTTTTAATCATCATCGTCATAAATATTTTAACATTACAAAATTTGATTGGGGAAAATCCCCATTCAAATCTCTTATTTTTAAATGGCATTGGCTTTTCAAACGTCATAATTTTTTTTTACTATTCCAAACTCATTAATCATACCTCTTATATTATACACCTTGTTGCTGGTAAATATGTTTTAAAACATCAATTCATATCAACCACGGTTTTTTATATTGATGGCAAATTTTAATCTTATGCTGTCGAATCAAAATTAAATATTTTCTTCCATATGTTATGCTTTTCTATTGTTTTTAATGTACCTTTTATTGTTGACTAAGCTCGATATTTTGAATTTTTCACGCATACTAATAGATTTTTATTTCGTCTTGCTTGGCGCGACTTGTCCAATACTGGACCTTGCGCCATAAAACCCAAATAAACCATCGAAAATAGATAGTATTTTGCAAGTAGTTTCCATCTTTGAAAAAATCAACTATTTGAAAAAGTTTTATTTCTTTGTTCCCCATTAAATGCTTTCTCTCTGTCAATGAGCTCTTTGTTTTGAAAAACGCAAAGTAAAATTAACAGCTTAGAATAAAAATTACTTTACTTATGTCAGACGAAAGTTTTCTGGGATCAGTTTGAAATGCATCTGATCGTAGTTGACGCCGCCCACATAACGCATGCACAAAGCACGAGTAGGTGACGTCATGGGAGGAGAATTCCGAATGACTGAATGGATCTCCAAACGGCGGTAATATACGAGTTCTGTTCTTCCGAAATATTTAAATTAAGGAGGTTCCCGGATGGCAATTTTGATCGTATATGCGCATCAATTATGCGAGCAAATGAAACTATTTTTAAATTGCAGGTGGTTTTCACAAGAAATGGAAGCGGGGAATTAATAGCATGCTGTTAATTACGAATAACCTTCTCAATGGAAAAACTTTTTGGTCCAATTTTAAACGAACATATCGTCGGCTTTGAGCAAAAACTCATTAACTGACGAAAATAATATTTTACTTGGCAGCTTTTACTGACTAACTATTGATTGTTAGGAAAACAGTTAAAGATTATGAATATTTTGTGATAGTGCTCTATATCTTTTAAACATATTACAATTCGATTCTCAAATTTGATTCAAATTTGTACTCTAGTCGGGACCTCTATGCCCGATTCTGGGAGGCTAGAGGACAAAAAATTTTGTATTCCTCTTTCTTGTCACATCTTTTAATCAATCTGTGTATACTTTTGTAACTAGCCTTTTTTGTATAGTTTGTTTTCTGCCTTTCAGTGGAAATTAATTAAAAGAAACATCAAGAAATTAATTTGAAATTTTTGGAAGGTGTAAACGTACGCTACTCCGTTTTTAAGGAGTATTTTACAAATTTTTGGAGGAAATATACGGCCAAAACAGACCACAACAGTGACGACCGGGCTCAGATGATCGGAAAATGTAGACATCTATTGACCTCAGGTGTAGGAAGACTGAATTGTTAAATGCATAATATGCAATTTAAAACAATTAACGCATTTTAAATTAAGTTATTATTTTAGCAACATCAATTCAAGCAAGTAACACATTTTGATCGTTATCTCGTGAAAAAAGTTTTAATTTGTTTTAGTCAAATATGCTGATTCAATAAGACATTGCAAAGTTGATCTAAATTAGATTTTATTACTAGGAAGGGGGTCGCAAAATAATAATTACTTCTAAGAAATAGTTATGATATTTCAGTTCAAATACTTTTAAAGTGAATGCAACACCCTTCTTTTATAATAAGGAAGGGTCATCACAACCATCTTATTCTGAACCGAAGCCTCTAGACTTCTAGCATCGTTTGATCACTTTTTCAACCACGACCAGCCTTGCTTTCAAGTACAACCGAAAATTAATGCAAAAGTATTATTATTATATAGAGTTGATTTCATTATTTATCAATAAGTAAGAGGCACCAGCATTTCGAAGATTTCCCGGTGGGCCTGCCCGTCATTGCCGCACATTCATTATCGAGACCACAGATTCATTAATCTTCCAAGTGGTTTTGACGAGATACCTCTTCCATCAAGATCTGGCCAATTTTGTTAATGACGAGATATCTCGTCAACAAGATACTGCAGATTTTTTGATGATGACGAGATCAATATCTGATTAGTTTTTTCCTAATGACCAGATACCTCGTCCATCAAGTTCTGGCCAATTTCTCTAATGACGAGATATCTCGTCTATCCAGATCTAATCAGTTTTGCTAATGGCGAGACAACCACCAGGAGATTTAAATTGAATCAGTTTATAATATACATTGCTAAAATGTAAATAAGCGAAGCAAAAAAGAATGCATTTTCAAAAATTAAGCTGATACAAACAATACTTTACGTAACTTTTTTATTGTAATTTTGTGGTTAAAGGCACAACATATGTCTGAGTAGCCATTAATGTCCGCTTGATACATCTTAGGGGCAATGTGTTACACCAGATTTTTAGAAATTGCATTGCAAACTACTAAAACAGCTTAGGCACAATTTTTGTTAAAATTAGTATTATCAGAGCGCATTTCTTCCAATATATATACAATTTGCACCGTAGTTATTTATATACAGTCTAAAAACCTCATTGTTGGCGTTAAATTGAAGAAACACCCAACTGTTTTTACCACAACTAACAATTCCTAAAAAAATTTTTAAATAAATAAGGATAGAAATTCTCTAAGGTAAACTTCTCAACTTGGGTAACTTTCAACTCTAGCTCAAGTCAAATTGCATAATTAAAAAGGAATTCGTTAACTTACTTTTTCGTTTCTTCACTCAGACATAGTTTGGACACGAACAAATTAAACTTTGCTTGCACATCTAAAAGAGGAATTTATAATAAATAAACAAATAAAAAAAATATTCAAATGCTTCCATTTTACAATATTTATATTATAAATATTTCAAAATGCAAAAAAAAGAGTTACAAGCAAAAAGGCAATTTAAATATATGCTAAACTACACAGTTCTTCAATCCCATTAAAGTACCTTAAACTTCCCACAAGCAATAACAAAACAAAAGAGGCGTAAAACGGAAGAAGCGAACTATATTTCCAGTGAAAAGCACATTTGGTAATGTCTATTATTATTCACGAATGACTTACTTCGTGTAATCCGCTGTGCAAGCAATACCAATACTTCCCTGAATTCACGCCGCCGACGCAGACATGAACACCACTAATAATAGCATACGACACTGTATTTACAGAATGCAATTTTTGACTTTCACAATAGCTGCTCTTCACATTTAATGCCTTCAAACCATTTACCATAACTCTACAAGGGGGAAGAGAAACACACAGAACAATTTAATGGTAAACCACATTAGGATCGAAATGCACTAAAGAACTTTTCTTTCAACCAGCCGTTCAGGATGATTTCAATCACACACTTTGCACGGACACACAGGAAACAATTACCATATTCTAAGGTAGGTGTAACGACACTTACAAATGCACGTCCTGATTATAGCTGGAATCAGCTTGCCCATTGTTTTATTTAGGGGATTTTTTTTTTCGTTCGAAATCACTCTGGAGTTGTAATATCCTTATTAGTTTCGGAGTGTTTCATTCCGTTTCGGAAGCGGCAGTGAGCGAGCTCTTATTTGTTTTCGTTTCGGGTCCCACGGAAACTGTTGCTATGCTTGGAAACCTGCTCTTCTACCTCAGCTCGCCGCTTGGAGGCCTCTCACTTCGGATCAGGAGGCTGTTGCAGAGAAGGGAAAAAGAACAAAAGAAAGAGAAACTCCAGGCGAGTGAGAGCGCGCGGGAATTACGTCCTTGAGAGCGCCCTCTATGCCACAACATGTCGGTGTCACGTGTTGCGCATCGGAGTTACTCTGTTCTATAACACAAATACAGAAGCAACCTCGTAGAATAGTGGTGGATTTGTGTTGTCAGCTGTGTGTTTTAACCCTTTGGATGGAGATAATTTAGGTATATCAGAGCCATATGAATCGGACAAGAAGAAGCCATATGGAATTAATTCTGACGATCCATCGCCCTATTTTGTAGTGCATCGAATCCCATGGGAGTTTATTATGATTTTTTGTAGGTCGATTCGCGCATGTCATCTGCCCTTGATTCAAAATCTAGGATTCACATGCATATCGTTCAAAACCGATGGTGAATAAACCTCTTCTTTTTTAAATTTTACCAAAATAATTACGATTTATTTGGTAATAGTTGTGCATTTTTATCCCTTTCTTGGAAAATTAGCCATGAAAAATGCCATATGAATGATATTTTATTTTATCAGCACTGCTCTTTTTTTTTCGTACATCTAATCCCATGGGGGCTAATTATAAAACCTTACGAGGTTGCTTAGCGTATGTCACTTGACTTAGAATCCTAATTTAGGGTTCTGAATGCAAGCGCGTATCATTCTAAACGGTGAATAAACTTCGTCTTTATCATTTGTTTTCAAATTTAACAAAAATAATTATTTCTCTTGAAATGGTTATGTATTTTAACTCTCGTTGAAAGATTAGCTAGCGTACAACATTACTGGAACAAGTAGTTATGTAACCTGATGTGGAATTTGTTGTGAACCATGGCGCATTTATTACTGCACCTAATCCCATGAGAGTTTATATAATTTTATGAAGTGGCTTAGAGACTTGGAATCTTAATTTAGGGTTCTAAAATTAAGCGTATATCATTCAAAACAGATGGTAAATAAATTTTGTCTTCAATGTTAGAAAATTATTTTAACTCTCTTGAAAGAGTTGTGTATTTTAACCTTTTCACACTGAAAAATTAGGGTATAACGTGTGTGCAATATGACTGGAAAAGTAGTTCTTTAGCCTAATGGAACTGATGAGCCAATGCTCTTTCTGTGTTGGGTCTATTGTGATTATACCCCACTGGAGGATATTAAAAAAATTTCGAGGTCTCTCAGTGACTGTTATCTTACTTTGGATCAATATATAAAAATATATTTTTTCAATTTACGGGAAATATTTATTTGTTTAGTAAAAATGCGGTTTTAGGGAAGAAAAGGAAGAAAGACAGGAATATAAATTTTTGTACAAAATGCAAGTGTAGATAATTAGACATTATACGATATAATTAATTTTGCATATTTTAAACAATTAAATGTAGACTAATAGGTAACTGTTGGTTCAATACTAATTCTTTCTAACATTCTATAAAGAATAATCTTTATATGAATCACACACAGGATATAAAGGTAGGGGAAATCATCATTCCCTTTTATGTTTTCTCAGGAAAAATAAGTATTAATCTTCGATTCGCAATGTTCTCTTCGATTCAGCTCTTGAAAGTAATATTCATCCAATTTATTTACTGATATTTTAAGTAATATCTGTGTTGAATAGAGAACAAAGCCAAAGAAAATGCTACTTCTCTTTTTTGTGTTTGCGATATTGTTCTCATTGTTTTAGTTCACAAACAGAATGGTATAAGATATTTCGAGAATATATGTTAATTAATAAAACTCAAATACACCACAAATGAAAACAAACGATTAAGATAATTAACGATTAATACATATGCAATTGAATAAAGCAATCAAGAACGTCTTTTTCAACCGTTTGCAAAACTTTTTTCCTTCTGCAGAAAAAATTGTTTTAACATTCTGTAATTTTATTCTTATAAAATTTAAACTTAGCGTATAAATATAATTAAAATTCGAAAAAAGCACACCAAAATTTACAGGTAGGTATTCAATTAACGTCGGACTGGAGATATTCAATTAACGTCGCACACAATGGGCTATTGGCGATGGTCCGGGATCAAATCCAAAGAGAAAGATCCGAGGACAATACCACATAATTTTGAATCACGGTCATATGACAAGGTCACACCTGAGCTGGCACCCCACTCTCCAAACTTCCACACCACGCCAGCGTGAGGACATTTGAGGCCACGACAGATCCAACGTGCACCAGCCCCCTTTGTACACGATGGTCTTTGGTTGGATTCGAACTCGCAACCTTCCGGTTGCTAATTCGTTACTTTTCCAATCGCGCTACAGCGTCGCCCAAAATTTACAGACTTCTTGACTTAGACGTGGAGTTGATAAATACTTTGAATTGCACAGCGCGTTTATAAACATGACGTGATCTAAGTATGAAGTAATAACTAACGTTACGTGCTTTAAACGTTCTTATTCCATAATGTTTTTCTTTTCAGGAGCAATCAACTGTTGTATCAACACTACACCCACTTTTGATACGATTTTACCCAAGCACAGGTTCGATATAGAAATTAAAAGAATTTAATTATCAAGACTTCCCACTTCATTGTGAAGTAATATAAATTATTCTCTTTCTTCTCTAATAATATATAAACACTTCATCTCTGTAGGACCAAATCCTCCAGTCCAGTTTCAACTTTACTATGGTTCTTTCTACTTCGTCGAAGAGTTTGCTCCAATAAATTTCAACATGAGCATTCAGGTTCAGATGAAATAAGTTATTGATTGGAGTAATCAGGCGGTGATTCGGGCTGACGTAACACTAGAAGTCTAGACTGCATTTCAGAGTCGTAATTCTCAGATAAATTTTCTTGCTCTGCAATCTCTTGTATTCTATAACTGATTATCGCCGCTTGAAATTGTTTTCCACCCGGTTTTACGTCATTTTTAATATTTTCAAGCATTGCCATGACACCACAAGGTCTCAGAAGCTGAATGCAGGGAATTGCGTATGCGATTATTATTGCGAATGTATAATATTACGTATCCGATTCTAATTGAAAAACAGGGGGTGAGGTATCGCTTGATTGGTGAAACTGATACCACAATGGTACCGCTGAAGAAAAAGATACTCAAAATCCTAAGTGATAAAGCTACAATTTTAGGGAACATATGGGAAAGGACTATCACAATATTTATCAAGTTATTTCCGTTCGTTTACTAAAATAGCCAATGTATTTAAAAATTATTATTTTATTTCGGAGCAAGCACTACCATCAATGCAAATTTTTCCTCTTATGAAAATGACAATTTAAGACTATCATGTTCACTTCGGTCTCCACATCGATGTGATGCCCCGATTTTTTCTCGAACTTTGTGTTTCGATTGAGAAACAAATTCAAATTTCGTTTGGAAGTATCCTTTATTATTACTTTTTATCACACTTGGTCTAGGGGCCGCGGTAGCCCGGTTGGAAGAGGAGCGGATTAGCAATCGGGGGTTGCGAATTCGAAAATTGATCCAATCAAAGACCTTCGTGTACATAGGGGCTGTCTGCCGTGGCCTCGTATATCCTCACGTTGGCATGGTATGGAAGTTTGGTAAGTGGGGTGCCATTCAGGATTAGGTGCGAAACCGTCATCTGACCGTGGTTCAAAATTGCGAGGTGTTGTCCTCGGACCTTTCTTTTCGGGATGGATCCCGAAGCGTCGCCAACAGCCTGTTCCTGAATTCTCTTTTACTATACTATACTATATAATACTATAATATATAACCTATTATATAATACTATAGATTCGGTATTCACGAATATTTTTGTCTATAAGTAATGGTTTTGTTGAGTGTCGTGCAATTTAAGTTATGGAATTGATTACTTAATCGCACTATTTGCAGATTAAGTAACGCAATCTCTGATAGTATAATGCTGAAATGGGACAGAGCATTTCAGTCACAAAGAAAACTAGAAAATGTGGTCGAATAAAAATATTCCTGCAAAAATACTCACTATTCTCTCCGTATTCTGAGACTCGATTTTCTACAAGTTTAGTATCATTGTTTAGAGGCAAAGAAGTACGCTTGGAATGCTTCCTTCGAGTGGAACTTCTTCGCAAAGAACCTTTCCTCTTCATAATGTCCTTAAATTTGAATGTTCTTCAGTGTGGTCCTCAACTATTAACGAGACGTGTATTCGTTTTCATTCTTCTTCAGTTGTTCAAAACCATCATTCACCTGTCGTACAAGATAATATTTCATTATTTTACGGACGGAAATCGTTCAAATTTTTTTAAACCACTCCTTATACATATGGCAGAGATCAATATCAATGAAAAAGCGAAAATTATAGGTCAATTAGTCAACCAGGACACAATCTTTTCTTGGTACTTCCTAAAAGGTTTGTTTGGGGCCGTCGTGGCTCAGTGGGTATGCCCACTGCGCTAGCAACCTTCGAGTTGCAGGCGGTGCAGGTTCGATTCCTGCCAGGTGCATTCTTCCCCGTATTTCTGTCTTCTGTGTCAGTAAAGCTTTCACTGTGTGTATGTGTGTCAATTATTAGATATTGTATGTCTTGTGTAAATTATTTGATAGAGTGTTGTGTCTGGCGCAGCATGACTGAATATGGCCCTTGCGCCATAAAACCACAAAAATACAATCAACCCTAAAAGGTTTGTATCGTAAAAATATCGAACGGAAGACACTTGCATTTTCTAATAGATGATAAAAGCAAATTGTAAAATCTAGAAAGTAGGTAATCAGAGCCGGGCCTTTCCTGGGACATTCGCTGCCCAAGTGCAAATCTCAGCTCCCTCGTCTCAAAAACATTTGATTTTCTTAACCCTCCAAGTGGTTTCGATGATATATCTCGTCAAGGTCTGATGACTTTTGCTAATGACGAGATATCTCGTCATCAAGATATTGCCGATTTTTTTAGATGAAAATCTGGTCAGTTTGTTTCTAATGACAAGACATGCCCATCAAGTTCTGGTCAGTTTTGCTAATGACGAGATACCTCATCGAGGCAACCACCAGGAGGGTTAAAAAGACATCCTACATCAAGAACAATTGAGAAAATGAGTTCTGTTTTTCTCCACTGTTCCTTAAATGCCGTAATGTTACATGAGCCCACAGCGTTGTTTAAACTATTTAAGCTTAACACTGAATAAAAAGAAAATGAAAAATCAATTATCAAATTTTAGTTAAACCATTTAACTTAGAGAAAGATAAAGAGGGAGAGATACGTTCATCATAGATGTTTTCTCAATCTCATACCTGAGACTGCTTAAACTTTCGTGTTAGTAAAAACCTCATTTAAAAGCGCTACTATTAAAATTAGTTACTTTAAATTTTAAGTAATGATAATAACTTTTAATCTTTGTTTTTTTTTATTTTGCATATAACAGAAATACTTTTTATGCAAAAGTATTTTTGATAACTTAGCTCATCATCCTCGTTTTCAATCAGTCTAAAATAATTTTTTTTTCAGTTTTTACGTTCCTCATGAATGAAGTTTGCTGAAACGCATTATGATTTTTAATAATTATCTACATTTAATTATTATTTGGGACTTCCAACATTCAAACAAAGAATTCTCTTACAAATTCATAAAACACTCCAAATAATATGTTCCTTCGTGAAATTGCCTTCGTAATGCCTTTATAAAGAGTTCCAAATATTTCCTAATTTATGACGCTTATCTTAGGAATAATCTGTGTGTGCTTTATTAAACAGGATGACTACCAGTTCTTTAAAAATGCCTAATTTTAAAAACACATTTCCTTATATGTAACATATTTTGAAAATTACAAGCGAAATTACAGTAGATAAAGCATCCATCTGAAAATGTCTTTCTTTTCCAGCATTGATAACCCTATTACGCTGAAAAATACACGGCAATCTATTGCTACCAAGAACTTCTAGAAAAACTTGTATTCCTTGCTATCTATAATCATGTACTCCCAGCTTTTGAAAAATTCAAAGCTCTATGTATGCAAAAATGACTACACATCTTTTTGTGTGCGATTGACAGAGATAAAACAATGACTATGTGATAAAATATACGACATGAGTGTAAATTTACAACTCATCTTGTAAATTTGAGAGGGAAACAATGGCATTGAGATAAATTATATGATTCATTTGTGTCTGTTCTAAAAACAAGCACATGCCTTTCGAAATGTTGCCTTCCAAGATCAGTTTGCAAAAAGAGTAATTAATCGAAACGGTATTTTATGACATTATTAATAGGGTAATTGCACGTTATATGAAACATCACGACATCCAAGCAAATAATTATCAACATATGTATTTGAATTTGAATAAATTATTTCTATGCAAGTAGATTGTACTCATACTCTGCTTAAGAATGAGTCGAGAATCCGATTTCCAAACAGAAGCAGTTTTGTATTTCCAAGTGCTGCAAATATTTTAGAGGCTCATTTAAAATGGAAATTATTTAAAAGAAAATAGACTACAAAACATTTTTATTGCGTGATTTATCATAAAATACGTGTTTGTGAATGCTCAATATTAGTTTTCTGTTAAAATTATTTGTTCGAATAACAGTTTAACTTTTCCCTCGAAACACATGGGTACTTAATATAGAACACCTAGACAGTACGTAATATGGATTATGTTCCATGTTCTGAAATATGGAAGGGGGGGGGGGTTTAAGAATTTTAATAGAAAACATTTTCTGTGGGAAATGAGTGTTTTTAATTAACTGAAAATTAATTAATCAGTATTTTGCTCCCAAAATCTATTGGTTGGTTGTTTTTTTGGTTTTATGGTCAATGGCCATATTTGGAAACACTGAGCCAAATACAAGACAGACCAACGTAAAGTAAAAAAATTTGAAAGGTGGGAAATGGGATCGTAGAATAAAGTAGTGTGATGAAAGCAGAAAAAGATCGCTTGGATATTCCGGGATCACGATCCCCATATCTACTAAAGACAGTAAACTCCATGTGAAAAGAATAGGTCACAATAGTACTTCGGGTCCTTGAAACCCATACACAATTAGAGAAGACGTGTTCCTGAGAGTCCCAAAATTGGAGAAATGAGTGGATAAAATACTATACCTATAGAATATTTCAAGACTCCGTCCAGTAGGCTCATCTGTGACTTGCTAAGATCGGAAGGGAAAACTGAACAACCAAGATCGATAAATGCACCATTAGATAAGAAACCTACATTACCTGAGATTATAGATGCACAACTAATTGAGCATGAATATTGATAAGATGCTATTGATTTGAGGAGGAAACATTTAGCGCAAGAATGCGAAAATGTTACGAAACTTTAGATGTCTAAAAGAAGTTTAATGTAATTAAAAGCAAGTGTAAAATATTCCTTTGCAATTGAACTCTAATTAAGTATGTATTTTTTGTGTAAAAGATAACAATTTTTGTGTGCTTGTGACAAATTTTTTAGGCATATTAGATACTTTTTTAAATCGATGATTTTGAACTTTTGCTTTTTTAGTGCAACTCAAAACTGCCTTAAGTTTGATAAAATTCCTATTCACATATGAAACTTAGTAATTTTGTCGTGATTATGCATTTGATTCATTTAAAAATACCGAGTTCTCTCTACTTTTTGCAATTTGTTAGAATTAAGTGTTCCATGTTACGTATCATTTCCCTATATATTTGTTGACATTTGAATTTTCAATTATAGATATTGAATTAGTTCTATAAACTTAAACAAGCAGTAACTATGGAGTATCCTGAAGTCATCTGGAAATATGTTGTAATTTAACATTCGTACTCTTTTCATTACTAAGCGATATGAAAACTAAATAAATTTGATATTAAAGAGTTAAATTATATTTAAGATAATACTTTTTTTGCTATTTTGCTTAAATCAATTTTCTAACTAAAATATTTATAGCAGAATGAATCTTCGTATTCGGTAAACGGTTGCTTTTACTTTTTGACTGTATCTGCTCTGCTGGCTGGATAAACCTGTCCAGAAGACCGTATCTGGTCTACGGGCCGGGTAAACCTGTAGGGAGGGCCTGCGGACCTGGTAAAAGTATTTGGAGGGCTGTATCTAGTCTCCGGACTTGATAAAAAATATTTACAAGGCCGTATCTGGTCTCCAGGCCTGATAAAAAAAGATTTGAAGGGCCGTATCTAGTCTCTGAACCTGAGACCAATCTATTTACTACAACTTATTTATCTTACGCCTACGGTTTTTTGTGGACGGGCTGGTTAAACCTGACCCCGATAGAAACAACAGCTATTTCTCAAATAGGTAAAAATGAGACACTCGATTTCAGTCACTTAAATTAGCTATTTTACCCCTCAATTTGCATAGTTAACTTCGTGAAAGTTTCAATTTAGTGAATAATGTATTAGCGTAATTAAGCGGTGGATGTATTAACGATAATACAGTGAACGGTATCCGATGCCAAGAAGAAAAAAGATAAAAATAATTCTGTAGTAGGGTAGAGGCGACAACGAGGTATAAACAGCAGGGAGAGGATTGTCTATTCCTTCAACTTCTAACCGTACAATGAACCTTCAAAGAAAGAAAGGATGTATGCGTAGAGTTCTCCGGATGTACATACAAGTACATATTTGTTTTCGGTTCATCCAATGCCAACTCTGAAAATGTATACTTCATTCTTAATCAAGAGCGCTAGGAAGAGACAAATTTAATTCTCGCGTGAAAGAAAAAGCACACAGAAGGCATTTTAAATATATCGCCCGAAATTATTTCCAGTAATAAATGTTTGTTCATGTACATCTTCAGTAATTTTGCATCCAATCACGCTTTTTCAGTTTTCTCTCCTTTCAACTTATTAGTTATACAAATGATGTCATTGGATACTTGGGAAGATGTAAAACTGTTTTATTAAAATATCAGTATTTCGGTTAAAAAAATTTTAAATAGTAATTTGTATTTTATAATAAAAATTATGAGTAATAAATTATTAAAACGAACACATTCCAATAATTTGATCGCTATCCAAGAATTTATTTGGAAAAATATGGCCCTTGCGCCATAAAACCCCAAAACCAACCAACCAAGAATTTATTCGAAAGCAATAGCTTCCTGTGAGCACATAGGTTGACTCACAATAGTGGTTACGCATTACAAAATTTTGCGTTGTGTGATTTGATGGCAGTCTATTTACTGGTCACGACGGTATATTGTAGCCTTGTGTAGCATAAACGTGATCGTCGATTGAAAAAATAAACCAATAATAGGAATAATGATTATTCCCGAAGTGGTAAAAAATCATGAGTTCGATTTTCAAAAATTAATTCCATTGCAAAATTGTGTTTTTCACTGACTTTGCATTAATTATGACCAGTCCATCTAAAGTAAATTTTTATGTCGATTCCCAAGCAGTTATCCATTCTATTAAGGGGTGCTTCACCAGATAAGATCCACTCATGCATGGAATTGCCAACCTCCTTATAAGCTTCCACAAAGAATCCAAATTACTTTTCAATGGATCCCTTCTCACGTTGGCATCCAAGGGAACGAAACAGCTGACGATTTGACCAAACTTGGGCAAAGGAGCTACCTGGAACCAGAGAAAGGGACATTGCCCTCTCAGAGGAAGACCATCTGTCCAACTTAAAATCCAACCTTTATAGAAAAATTGCATCTTCCCATCATTTGTACATGGGTGAGCTTTTAGATCTCAACATGTCGAGAAAGGTTTTCCATGTTGACAAGATTGCTCACTGGACATCTAAAGCCTATGACCTTCATCTATGGTACCAAGTCTTTCCAACGGTGCACCAAATGTAAAAAGCCAGCCCTTCCACATCACATCTTACATTGTATCAATGTCAATATCAAAGGAAATGTCCTCCAACCTCGTCTACAATAGCTGAAAAATTAATTTTGCACAACCTCCATATCTTAGTGAATAATTTATCTAGCACCAGGAGATAAGCACCAACCAACCACATTCCTTATAATAAAAATAATATTTAAAAAATAGCGCATTTAACGATTCTTAATTAATTAATCAGTTTATTAAATTTTCTTATTTAAAGAGTCTTCTGTGGATTCTAATTTTTCCTTTCAAAGACGTTGACGATATTTTAACTAAGTATTGTGGAACTAGATTACGTTTGAAACCTAATGCTCAGAAATAGAAGGGTAAATTCTACTTAATGTGCACAGTTTACAACGTTCAATCTTTTTGAAAACACTAACGATTTTCAACAAAGTATTGTGGAACTATATTTATTAGAAACGGCAATACTCAGAAATAGAAGAGTAAAGGCTTCTTTATTTGCATACAGCTTATAATATTAAATCAGTTTAAGTGGGAACAGTACTTTTAAACGTTCAAGTTTCAGTGAAAAGAGGTAGAAGTTTCAATGTTCTGTCTCATTTATTTTTTGCGTATTATTTTCAAATTTAGTACTTTTATAGTATGGATGTTATATTTAGAAAGTAAATCCCCTTAAAGCTTCTATCATTTAAAATTTTGTGTTTATGATCAAAACCAATCAGGAACAATTTTGGAAACGTTTTGTTTTGCGATCCTCAAGATAACTTAAAAACTAAATACTCTGCAATATTTTTTATGAAAATTTACACTTATTATAGGACTCGTTACCTATAAAATGAAATGAACTATTCTAAAAATCTTAGCTTAAAATTTTCTGTTTTTTTTTTTTGCAATAGTATTCTAATGTGTACATCAATGAGGTAATGTTTAAACATTTCTAAACCCATAAATCAAATAATTGGGAACCGATCCTTATAATTATTATTCAACTTATAGGAAATGGATTCTATAATAAGTGTGCGAAATTTCATTATTGTAAAATAATAATTGGTTTTTGAGTTATGCTGACCGTAAAACAACACTTGGCAGAAATGATTTCTTATATTTTTGTTCATAGGCCAATAAGTTTAAAAGCTAGAAGCTTTAAAGAGATTTCGTCTTTAAATATAACATCCATACAATCGAAGTTCTAAATTTGAACCTAATCCATCAAAAAATGAAATTTTTACAGAACTTTGAAACTTCTACCCCTTTTCACTGAACCTTGAACATTTAAAGAAACTGTCCCCCTTTAAATTTTCTCTTTGCAAACGCTAACGATTTTCAACGAAGTGAATTGAAGCTATATTTTGTTTGAAACGGGGCAATTCTCAGAAATAAAAGTGTAAATATTTCTTAATGTTCATACATTTTTACAATATTAAATCAGTTTAATTTTTCCCCTTGAAGACATTAACGATTTTCAACAAAGTATTGTGGAACTTTATTTTGTTTGAAAAGTAGGCTAAATGCTGCATACAGTTTGCAACTTTAAATCAGTATAATTTTCCCCCTCGAAGACGACCAACGATTTTCAACGAAGTATCGTAGAACAATATTTTGTTTGAAATGAGGAGCAATGGTTATAAATATGAGGGTAAATGCTTCTTAATGCGCATACAATTTACAATCAGTTAAATCAGTTTAATTTTCCCCTTTTGAATACGCTAACGATTTTCAATAAAGCATTGTGGAGCTATATTTTGTTTGAAACTTAATACTCAGAAGTAGAACGGCAAATTCTTTTTCGATGTGCATACAGTTTACACCCTTAAATCAGTTTAATTTTAACGACTTACGGATTGACGATCAGGAAAAAGCAAAATATGTTGCATAAGAATATTTCTGACGTCGGAATTTTAAATATTTCCGCTCTGCATTCTATTCCTAGGTTTTGTTTGTTTATTTTACAGCACCCGAATCTGGTTATACCATCTCAAGATCACAGGACTAAGTAGCTGCAGAGCAACTTACTTCCTCCAGCTCTTTCATCATCATCATCATCCCTCCGCTTTACGTCATCACCACTGCAAAAAATGTAAATGGCAGTGAAGTCAGTTCCAAAGGAGTAGGTTGCCCTGCTGCTTTTTTTCATTGAGATTCTGGTTCGGTGTCAGAACTATTCCTGATTCTGCTTCAAATCTTGCCATACCTTCCTCCTCGTAGTCTGTCCTTTAAGGCGTTATCGTTGGAAAGCACTCGCGATTAATATGCGAAGAGTATAGTTTGAGAACACTTTTGGAATTAAACGAAGGTCATAATGGACAAGATTTATGTTAATGCTTCCCCTTGCATGAATATTTAAAATAAATTATTGACGACAGTGTTTTCTCCTACGGTGAAAAATCCAGGCATTTGAAAAATATTGAGGATGTGTTAATATTTTGAAAACTCCTTTACGAGCATTTATGCAACGAATGCTTGAATATGAAGTTTTGATTTATCGTTTAAAGATGGCATTGAGAAGCATGGAATTGTCATTCGATAGACGTGACGGTACGAATTTGTGTTTAGCTAATTAAATTTGAATTCTTGTATTTGTTTAGCAATCTGATCGCGTAACTTTTGAGTGAATTGAACGGAAATAATTAAGAGAACCTTCATTGGTGAAATTCTATCATCGTGTATGATGTATTTTTCACACAATAAAAATTTAATTATTTTAAGGGGTGGGGGGTCCATTTGTGTGTCACTACCCCATCTAGAGTATTCATAGACACCAGAATATTAAATGAAAGAGTATTTATATACTTTAATCGAACTTTAACGAGAGCCATTTTCTGTCAAGCTAAATGTAGGTGGCGGTAGTGTTTCTTAGGTGATACGTGTTTCCTGTACATATTCCAAACGGGACGTCGCTCGGCTTGTTTTTCGAATACGGTTCCAGCACTTAGCCAATAAAAATTTCAGTGTGAATTCCGAATTAATATATGATAGTTGATTGATTGAAACCAATTAGATTAAAAGTCAAACTTCGCCGAAACGGCGATAAACTACATTTTGAGGTAACCCCGATGTCTATCACAAGAGATCATTTGGGTAGCGGAAGTAAAATCTTCACTTTCCGTCTGGATTGTTTGTTGACACTAAAAACCCCTCTCTACCTAGAAAATATATCCAGCGGAAATCATTCCAGGACGCCAGATGTTTCAACACCCTGAAACAGGCCTTAATTGTTCAATTTAAAATATGGTGCCAATTTGGCGACCGTACTACACACTTGGATTAGCTTTCCTATCATTATCAATAAAACTACGGAATCAGGTGGCCGGAGGTAAAATCAAGGGCCTTAGTTTTTCAATTTAAAATATGGTGCCGATTTGGCGACAGTACCACACACTTGGATTAGCCGTTCCTATCATTATCAATAAAACTACGTAATCAGGTGGCCGGTGGTAAAATCAAGGGTCCTAATCAGCAGGACGATCTCCGACATACGATAAAACATATCTCTTCAAATTCTACGCAAGATGTTGTCATCCAATTTGACTAACATATTCTGAAAATAAATAACACGCAATTCATTGAAAATGTAATTTTTATATCGTGGAATAATTTCAGAAAATAGGTAAATACCAATTCTCATCCATTTTGCGCAGTAAGGTCAAAGCACCTGAGCACATTACATAAGGTATTCAAACGTTGGAGATCGAAAAGTATTTATCAAGAAGCCAAAGTCCAATGTTATCAAGGCTCTGCACGTGAATGGCTCAAGTATATTTTATTATTTTATTTTTATCATTTCCAGATTGGCTCCCAAAGGGATGTACAAAGTCTAAAAGTTGTGTTGTATTTATAAAAAACGTGTATCTTAAAATGACCGTGAGTCTTGTGGATTTCATGAGGTCTGTCAGCGATATATCTATTTTTTACGTAAAGTACAAAAATAACTACAAGGCTGATCCATGACCTTCGACTAAATTACTGAACATTTCAGACTTTTACTTTCGGATAAGGAATTATCAGTCACTATGAATTCTTTTAATTATTTGTATGCCATTTCTTTAGATTTTGTACAACTAGCATTAGCGTCCACCCTTGTGCGAAAGGTCCTGTTGACTTTATTCCAGTCTTCAAACTTTTCTGCTGAAAAATGAGATTGCACTGAATATTTACAACAGCTTTATTGTGAACTAAAACCAATCTTATGATATTAGAAAAACGAAAACTAAATTCACCCAAGGTTTTGAAAATAACAAGGCGGGATATATCAAAGAACATTCAACATTTGCTCCTTTAGGTATTTTTTTATTTTAAATGTAGTTTTTCACATTCAAATTTGAATTGTTTGATATAGTGTTTTCATATCAAAATTTGAACTCTTTTAAACAGCGTTTTCACATCGAAGCTTATTGAATCAAACAACCAACACGATAAAGCAGCGAAAGAATTAATCAAAATATCTGCAAACCCCAATCAAACTATATCATAAAATGTGCACGTTTAACTAAAAGCTGTGTCTGAGATTATACAAAAATATGAAATGAATTAATAAACTCGTCCGTCATTAGGGACAAAACACTTTAACTTGAAAAATTATAAACTTCGTTTAATGCATGAAACTAAAACAGTTATTTTTGTCATAATTAAAAAAACGTCAGTAAGGCTAACGAAGTAATAGCATTTCATAAAATAAGCATTCAAATGAAATGATTCAGGTGATATTTTCTCGTGAGAACTTGAGCTTAAGATTGAAGTAGATTTTTTCACATTATTTTCTCAGGTATCAGTAACTCACAAAAAATGGTAATTTTCCTAAAGTTGGTAATAAATAATCGTATCGACAGAATTCTTTACCTAGGACCCAACCAAGTGAATCCCACGCCACAAATGAATTTTAAAGTTCTATTTCATATAGGGTGAAGTAGGCAAGGGGCAAGTGGGCCCATTGAAAATCTATACATATAAAGCAGAGTTGGCATCTGTCTGTTCTCTATACAAATCTATACCGTTTGACCAATCCCACCAAATTTGTTACTTATTCTTTGGAACCCTGTGGGTAACGTAGGCTACATATTAACCCCTTTCTATTTGTCTTGGGTGTCCAGAGGGTGTAACGTCCCGTCATCCTGGACAGATCACTTGCTAGGGGGAGCTCTCTCCCAGTTTGGCTATGCAGATGACGTCAGAGTTAACATCTACAGGAGTCGCCTCTCAAGATGACCTTGGAGTTTTTTTAGAAACTTAAAGTATGGTGCAATCGTGCGGTTGCTCTAAAAATCGCTCAGTATCATATCGTTAATGTATCCCGTTTGTAAATTCTTAAGCTGTACCTTTATTATTCGAATGTAAATTTTTATGATAATATTAGATTATTTTTATAGAAAGTGGTTTTTTATCGCCGATATGGTACAGGGGGCTAAAGACAATTCGAAATCCTCATATGAATAACATTGCGTATTTATACGATCAATGTCAGACCAATTCACACTAAATTAGTTACATTCATCCTGTAAAATTCTGCGGGACACATAGGCTATATATTAACCCCATTCGATTTGTCTTTGGTCTGCAGGGTAAATAAAAACAATTCTAAATCTCCATATGAATAATATTGAGTATATTACGATGAATTATAAATAATTCAACCCGAGCAACGCCGGGTAATTCAGCTAGTTGAATATAAAACTGTTCTGTAATTAAAGTAAACTGCCACCTGCTGGAAATAATTGAAAAAATCTTATATTAGGGTGTCAACAATAGAGTGATTCACATTTCTGTAAGGAACGCTGACCAAAAAAGGGTTTGATTGAAATTATATGCTTTTGCCCCATTCATAATAATATTATCACATGGCAAATAAGAAAAGAGTTCATGGTATGCACTTGCTCCGTCATATAGGTGTGTGCGCATAATCACACCACATGACAAACACTACATGAAATATCATTCGAAAGCATTTAAAAAAATAATATGAAGGGTAAATTTAAACAAACAAGAGTAAACATATTTGAAAAGGTCTGGGGTGGGTGGTAAAAGTATGAATTTTTTAATTACTAGATTAGAGTAGTAATTGGTTCAATATGAACTTTGAAAATCAGGGTTGTCCCATCTAACCCTACTACATTGTATCCGCGAAAAATGTTTGTAAAATTTAAAGTAAATAAGGTATCTATTAATAAATACAAACTTATAATAGACTTGTTTTTAACTTGTTTAGTATTTTATTTTTGGTTTTGCGTTTGGCGCAGGTTGGTCACTAATGGACTTCATGTTATAGCCATAAATTCTAAACCAACTATCTAAGCCTGTTTTGTGCATTTTCGTATTCATATTTCAAAAGGGCTCATGCAATGCAAGCTATGACAGTTCAAACGTCATAGCTTGTAGCTTTAAAAGAAAAAGCATTATGTTAGAAATGGTAGGTTTATCTTTCATTATAAATACTTTCCATATTCATAATCAGATACGGATTCTTTCCGCAATTATGCGATCAGATAAGCATCTCGAGTCAAAATCACTCATTCAACAATAAATCAAAGTTTCATGATCGAGAGCAGCTGTTTCCTTTTATAAAATTCGTTTCTATTTTGGTCTCTGTTTATGATTTTCTCGAAAGAAAAGTGACCGCACACAAAAAGAGCATCTTTAAATGAGAGTTTGTCATAGATTTATATAAACATTAAAATCTTGTGATTGAAAGTATTTTTGGTTGTTTGTTTAAAGACCAAAGGACTCAAATCTGACCAAGTTGTCACAAGCAATGTTTTTCTGTCAAGCAAATGGACACATACACTGGATAAAAGTTT
Source organism: Meta bourneti (assembly GCA_933210815.1). Lineage (NCBI taxonomy): Eukaryota > Metazoa > Arthropoda > Arachnida > Araneae > Tetragnathidae > Meta > Meta bourneti. The sequence goes on along the minus strand of OW119929.1, from coordinate 75,719,604 downwards.
TTACTGATACAAAAGAGAGAAACACAACCAGGATATTAATAGGAATCGAACCTCATCTACAGCTCGCAGGTTGCTGGCGCAGTGAACAAACCCACTGAGCCACGTCGGTCCCAAGTGTTTCTAAGCTTACCTTCCCTGGTGGTTACAACACATAAAAGGAAATTAATTGCTTTTTTTATAGCAAAGCATCCATCTCATGGTTCTCCATCCTACAAAGCACTCAGTATGCCATAAGATATGTCAGTACAATATAAATATTAGCATAGTAAAAAGTAATTGCGTCTTGTGTATTCTTTACCAAAATAAGCTTTGAGACTAATTGCAAAAATTTTTATAGTTTTGAAATATAAATACGTTCAATTATGTAAGCTGACAATGGATTTTAACAGAAACTAGTAATGCATCATATAGTGAGTAAATCTGCGCAACAAATCAACCTTTAATGAGAAAATATAGTCGGCTTTTTTACAAGTTAAACACACAGAGCCAAAATTTTTAAATATGATTTTTTTAGCTTTTTAGATCAGAAATGTCAATCTTTAGGCTGGTGAAGTGTGTGTCCACTAAATCATTTTCTTTGCATAAAGGTTAGATTTCTTCTTGAGGAACACACTTCCAACACGAAAACACATAAACAAATGTACATTATTTATTACTAAGTTGCTTTTGCAATATATAAGTATAATGGAAGTATTATTCTCTCTAAAAACTGATGAATTGAGTAAGTACAAAGAGTACAAATACATAATTGTTAAAATAATAACATTTTCCTTTTGACAATGTTTGAAATTTAGAATTTTTCCCTTTCGTTCTCTCGGAATTATATTTTTTTGGTTTTGTGTGTTATACTTATAAGTATGCAAAGGCACTCCCAAAAACACTGAAACACGAGAGATGAAAAAATCTCACATTCAGTTAATTTCATTAAGATTAAATGAATAAAGCTCTGAATTTCTGTGAAGAATAGGGATATACGAAATTAAACAAGAGTAGTTGTAGCAGTTTTGGAATCTACTGCGCACTGCAGCAACGTAACGGGCTATTGCCGAAAGGTCAGGGATTAATTACAAAGGGAAGAATCGAGGACAACACGTTATTTTAAACCACTGTCAGATGACGAGGCCAACATCTGAGCTGGTACCCCAGTCTCCAAAAGTTCCCACTTACCCGACGGTCTTCGGTAGGATCGAATTTCGAATTTGCGACCATCCGGTTGCTTATCCGCGATTCTACCATTTGGGCTACTGTGGCCCTTAAACAACGAAAAATCGTCTGGAACTTTAAAAAAGAAAGGTATAAAACGGCACATTTATTACTCTTGTAAATGCGAATATCTGCGGAAGAAGGTTGGGGAAACCTTAATTGGTACAAATTAATAAATCTCAAGTAAAAAATATTGCTTTGTTTTCATTCTTTTGTATTGGACTAGGATGTTCCATAATGAACTTTTATTTCCTCCAACTGCCCACTAATTATTATTTTACCAATACCACTTTAGGAAGTACAACACATAAGTAATAAAAGCAGGGAAGGGAAATGAAGGGAACAATTCTTTGATGAACGGGAATAACAGTACAAGTCAGTTGTGATGTGCACAATTTTCTTGGTACGAACAGTACAAGTAACTTAATTTTGTCAGGGCCACATCCAAAATTTCTCCTAATTTCCGCTTTAAAGTTGTCAGACATTAGGTGCAGAACTGATTTTATAAATTTTATTCATTCACAATATGGAATATTAAATGGGTTTTTTTTGTTCTAAAAATGTCATTTTTTGACTTGTACTGTTATTCCTGCCCATCAAAGGATTATTCTTTGACAAATTTGTTAGTGACGTTGAATAATACGCGAAATGTCTAACTTCTGGATATCTCTTGCTTTTCTTCTGATTCTTTTCATATATTTTTTATTGTTCACGAAAATTAATTGCTAATTCACTCTAAATTTTTGAAAAAAAATATTGTTTTGATTATTTCCTTAGAGTTCAAATATAATCGATGTAAGCAACGCCAGAAACACGTACTGGTTCCAAATAATCGAATAAAGCCTGGTTACAGATTTGAATCACATTAAGTTTGAATTTTATCAAGGTTTTCTTCATTGTCTAAAACTTAGATTTGAGTAAGATATGAAAAGGCAATAACAATTTTTATCAAAAATTATCAGTGATGAGGTTTTATCGTGAACAAATATTTCTAATAAGATTGAAGTAGTTTTCTTAAGAATCGGAAAAGTTTCAGATGGAAGCTCGTACCCACCTAGTGTGAATGTTATTGTAGGTGTTGAGAATCCAAAGTACTCCCTGTGTAAAGGACATTCAAATACGAAGGACGCGACATGAATTTCGGATTCCGATCAGTCTCAAATGTGTACGGAGGGCGATTAGAAGCCGGAAGTACCTATTGAGTAATTTCATTGTTTACCTGGTGTCCTGGTGATGGAATGAATTGTTATCTCCAGAAGACATCTTTCCTCTGATGTCAATTCATTTCGATAATCTCAACGGGAAATGTTATTTCTATGGAAAACAGAAAGTGGGAAATGGTCGTCATTTGATAAAACTTCATGCACCGTAGAAATATTCTGACAATTTTATTGCAGATAGGGAAATTCGGGGTGTTAAGTACGCAAGCGGAGTTCTGAAGAATTGAGTTTGGCGAGACTATTTTAAACTAAAAACAAAACTAATAATAATAATAATTTTAAACTAAGACTAAATTTGAACAACAATGATCTCCAAATTGAACTAAGTGTGCATATATATATATATATGAATATATATATATATATATATATATATATATATATATATGTCGACACTTCTTCATTTTTTCGAAATGTTCTTGGTATTCTTAAGTTTAAATTCTTAAATATATATATATATATATATATATATATATATATATAATAAGTAAAACTACCCTAAGAACATCTAAAGGGTCAATATTATTGTTGTTATTTTGCTCCATTTTTGTTCTTGTTATTATTTGCATTTTGTTTTTGTTTTTATTTGGTTTCTCCTTTTTGATTTGTGGTGATGGTCTATATATATATATATATATATATATATATATATTTAATACCAAGAACATTTCGAACATTAGAATACCAAGAACATTTCGAAAAAATGAAGAAGTGTCGGTGGATCAGAGCGTCATCAGGGAGGAGCCTTACCTAGTCAACACAATATGGTGTTTTTTGTTTTAATGTTTTGTATGTTTGATTTTTAATATTTGTAAGTTTGATTGTTGATATAAAACAATCAAACTTACAAAATATCAAAAATCTCCCTGATAACGTCCTGATCCACCAACACTTCTTCATTTTTTTCGAAATATTCTTGGTATTCTTAAGTTTAAATTCCTAAATTTCTCTTTGCTTTGTTTTGTAATATTGAATTATATATATATAAACATAAACCGAAAATCTTTCCGAAGTATAAAATAGTTCTGCAGCATTCAATAAGCGAAAAAATGGAAATAATAAGTTACAAACTATTTTAAGGGGAAATATAATATGAGAATTTGGTGGAGCCTCTCGTAAGTTCCGCAGCTTTTTAAAAGTTCCTTTGAAAAAAATATTTATCGAGAACCACTGGCCATTGGTCGCAATTGAGATACAACTGCTATACATAATCTGAACAAAAAGGTAGAAATTATAGCAGCATAGCGAAAATTTTAATGTGTATTTTCAAAATCGATCGAAAAATCGAATTTTTCGTTTTTAAAAATTAATCTATATTGAACTCTACAGATAGTAAAAATAATGTTTCAGTTACGATGAGGCTTGATGGAGTTACATTCACAACTTAAAACGTACAATAGATAAGTAAGGTAGGTAGTTCAATTTACATCGCACTGGAGCAACACAAAGGGCTATTAGCGATTGTCTAGGATCCCGAACGGAAAGATCCGAAGACAATTACTCGTAATTTTGAAACACGGTCAGATGACGAGGTCAACACTGGGGCTGACGAGGTAGCATCTCACACTGACAATGACGAGGTGAGCTGGCATCCCAGTCTCCTAATTTCAACAACACTTCAATGTGAGGACATTTGAGGCCCCAACAGATTTAATGTGCACCAGCCCCCATTTACACGACGGTCTTTGGTGGATCTAGTTTCGAAATCGCAACCCTCCGGTTGCTAATCCACGACTTTACCAACTGAGCTACCGTGGCCCCATGAGTACAGTAGATCTACTACCAATAAGCATTTTTTTCCGATTGAAATTTTTTACATACAAGTACTTCTGAATTTGAACTGTTCTCTGAGCATGTTTTTCTTGATTACTTTCAAATTATTTTTGAATAATCCTTATAATTTGTTGTACATAACTAAATGCAAAAGAGAAATTTATCGTGCTTCCGTTGAAATTTTAGTTCAAAATGTTGCTTAACCTATGCTTTTTTGAAGAATTTCGTTGCGTACAAAAATTGTTTTAGCTTTTCAATTGAGTAGTACACTTGTCAAATGGAGTAATTTTATTTATATAAGAAACAACATCATATGCGAATTAAAATATTGACAATACATGGAAAATTAATGGACATGGAACCTATCATGTTTCCTAATTTATCAAAAATTTTGACCTCGTATAACCTTCAACCTCAATAACTTCCGCACAACTTAAAACTTTTTGACGAAATTTCATAGACTTTTCGGTGGAAAACAGTCTGTGCTAATTGTATATTCATCGGATCATGTATACACATTTTTTAAACAAGACAATGTATCGTAACGACTAAATCATTGAAATACTTGGTTTTCAATTCTACTTAACATGCTTATATAAAAGTTTTTCTTGATACGTTTTAAATTAAAAATTTGAAATTATCGTATGAATATTATTAATTGGTTGATTAAAGCAATTGAATTTATATTTTTCTAATAAGAAATAGAAATGTGGATCAGCAAATCTAAGAACAATTACGGACAAGAGGCCTTATTACTTCTATCACCTAGGGCTTCAAAGCGATTTGATTCGACTTCTGAGATGATGTATGATGTAAAACTCAGACACACATCTCTCAGTTTGTGGTGTCGTATCGGAAAAAGCAGACGGCAAGTTATAAGCTAGCCTACCGACTGCAAAAGCTTAAGTTTAGCCCTGTCTGACACTCAGAATTTTTTTAGCGAAGAAACGAGACAAAATAATTACGATTATGATGAGATTTATTACTGAAACCTTTCAGAGTTAAGGTTTGGTCGCTTGGTTGCATTCGGGGCCCACACATCCAAACTTAACTTGGGCGGGTTCTTTCCGCCTACAAGGCTCTTCCGCTCAGAAACAAGGATAGGTATTGTTCCGTACTTTCAGGGAGGCTCAACTACTGTTGTTCTTGAATCACTTTATTTGCTATGTTAGTTGCACAAGGGTAAAGAATTCAATACAGGGTGCGAAGCTTTTATCAAGTAATGAGAATAAGGATGGGGTACAATGGCATTCAAAGTATATTCTAAGGGCTATCGTAGAGGAGGAAAAATCGCCTTACAGTCCAAAGAACGTGGTAATGTCTGTATCTCAATTCCATTCTAATTCCAACTTCTATTCATATTCAAACAAATTAAAATTTACACAATGAGCAATTTTTGCTTCTTTGTTAACTTGGAAATTTCTGTTGAGAGGAAATGAGTTCCTAGTTTTTTTTCTGACATTTCGTATTTGTTAACTTGTTTTAAGTTTTACTATCACCGCTTAAACGGTTAAAATTGTAGACAAAATTATAACGCTTAAAAGTGTAGATATTAGAATTACGTTAAAAATCGTAGACTTTAACCCTCCAAGTGGTTTCGACATTTCGTTCATCAAGATCTGACCAATTTTGTTAATGAAGAACGATATACCTCGTCATCAAGATATTCCCGAATTTTTCATGTTGACGATACAAGATCTGATCAGTATTCTTCTATTGACAAGATATCTCGTCCATCAAGATCTGGTCAGTTTTCTAATGACGAAATTCCTCGTCGAGACAACCACCAGGAGGGTTAACAGTAAACTTAATGAGCAACATTATGGTCATTTTTGCTAAACGAGGTCATTAGATGACATTTTATTCATCAAAATTGAAGAGATGTAAATTAGAACAAGTTTTGCAATTTGTTAGAAATAATTCAGAATTAAAATCTGTGTAGAGAGACAGTTTAAGTTGAGAAACATTTCTATTTATGACATGCTTATTAATATTTTTATTGGAATTCTTAATCGTAATATTCACCAGACATTTTGTTAGTCATTCCATTGGAAAAGAATCCGCGAAAATTGTATAACAATTCTGAGTAACGTCATTTCGGAAAATAGATTCTAATAATTGATTAGTTATATTTCCACACTATAGCACAGGCAATATTAAATGTAAGGTAATAATTGAGATTAAAATGAAAAAGAAGTTAAGTTATAGATAAAGTATAAGCCAAGAAACGACATTTTAAGATATACTCATCTGTAACAAATTTTATGCGTGAAAGGGACGTTGAAAAATCAATAAAAATTTTCATATACTGAAGAACCTTGATTATCCGAGCTCCGATTAAATGAATATCCATGATATCTGAGTCGAATTCGTTACCGAGTTCTTTTTAAGACTTTAAAATAAGCTTCGATCACAAGAATGTGTACGTTATCCAAAGAGGAAAAGAAGTGCTACTAAACAGACCGTTAAGCACTTCTTCAAGAGAGTGTAAAAGGTATGTAACTCACGGTCAGATTACTGGTAAAATTACCAAAGTAAATGCATGCTGTGACACAAATACGAGTACAAATTTTATCATTCCTCGTTTTACGAATCTTCAGTAGCAATTGTAGTAACATGTAATACAGTAAGTTTTCCTGTATTTTATATGATCTGTTTTGTGTTGCTACATACGTGCTATCAGAGTTTCTGGTTATCCGAGATGAGCTCGGTTCAAATTACCTCGGTTAATCAAGATTAGACTGTGCTTCCAATCTTTATTGCTGACTACAGAGCTTCTTGCTTACTCTTGGATAAAACAATAGAAAGTTGAGTAGGTAAATAGAAAACACATCAACATCGAAATTGCTTAATGACTCTTTAAATCAAAAGGCAAATTAAGATCTGTAGTTTGAATTGAGAAAATAATAACTTATTTTTACATCTCGCTATAAAGAAACTTACCTTCCACCTTTCTAACATCTTGCATCTTTCTAACGACAGAGTAGTCTTAGTAGCTACAGAATGAATTGGAATACACTTCAACAAATATCGCATATCACCATTTCTTTTATTGCATTAGTCATAAAAGACTGATATCTGAGATCTTTCCCCAATCAGGTGAATCTACACCTTGGCAGACATTTAAGTCAATAATAAAAATATAAAATCACTATGGCCAAACCATTTTCCTGCTCTTTTTTATACGTAGACTGTTTTTTCAAAATCTATGTCGAGGTATTAGTCATGGATAAATTAAAACTTTATATAAATCGGCTTTAAGATCTTCCATTCACCGTGACACACGTCTTAGCATGCGTTACCATTCAGGTACTAAATACCAGCCATTTTCAATAAAATAAGAGGTAAGATAGCATTATTACCATTCATACTAAGAAGTCTTATCAGAATTAGGTTTATTCAGCTATATATAAAGCGACTTCTCAGACTATTATATTAACGCATAGAATGTAAGAGTTTATGACATGAATACGTCTTTAAATTCGATCCGGTATAAGGGGTCTTTGCAAAATCTCTACCAAAAAATGACCATATTTGTCGCGCTTATATCTCGTAAACTCTAAATAATAATCTAATGATTTAATTTTTTTGAATAGAGGGTTTATGTCTGTGTCTAAAATAATGGGTAAAGGGTGTGTGCAGCTATGAGGGGGAGGGGTAGCGCTTGAGTGTGAACACTGAAATTTTGACTCCGTTTGACTTTTGGGAAGTGTAATTTTGGATTGAAGAGATAGGACGTTGGGGCGAAATGGGTGTCGATTTGTAGCGAAATACGAAATTATTTAGCTATAATAACCGATAAAACAAAATTTGTAGTTATAAACTGGGTTGAAGGGAATTTTCATAATGTCGAAAACATTGAAACGGAAATATGTGCAGAAAGATATAAGAAACGTATATCATCGGAAAGAAAGATTCAAAAGAAATCAGAAAAGCCTTAATTGACTATAGCCGAACAATGAAAATTGTATGGAGAAAGCCGAACGCGTCAACGGCTGTGCGAAGTATGCTGCAGCTTGAACCTAAGCATATTGACTTAGAATGTGATAACTTTGAAAGATTCTATCAGGAAAATTGTACCCAATATGATTCCAGATTCCAATGTACCCATTATACTTACCGGTGATTTCAATGTCGATGTTACTTAAAAACAAATCGCTTATAGATTAAATGCAACGTGATCTCAATTAGAAGTACATTTCTGCATCTCCCACTACTCTGGATTCAACTTGTGTACATTTAACCTTTGTAAGAAATATTGATGTAAATACTATGCTATATGAATCTTACTTCTCCTGGCCTTTGATAACCAAAATTTTACTTTTCTTATAACCACCAAGACTTCATTCATTTACATCTTACCCTTCCTCCAATAGCATAAAAAAAGATTAACTCCTGAAACGATTGCCGGTTGTGTGCTAGTGTACAATCCACCCCATTTATTTAATGAAGGTAAGAACATCAGACGAATTCAATAACTAAATTCCAAATTTAAATTGTCGCGTAGAAATAATTAAAAATCCCAAAGAAATTTTTGGGGTTTATTTGGATTAAAGAGAAACACAGCAAAGCATAACGAAAGAAGTAGGGTGAATGGATTGATAAATAAATAACAATCAACGTTATATAAAATAGTTAACATCGTTTGACGTTTCATGATTCGTTATAAGATGCTTCGAGAAAGTTATACACCAAATATAAAAATTTAAATGAAAAAAATTGTTGCGGAGAAATATCATTGCCATCAAAGTCCCAAGCCAACATCTTGAAGATTCATAAAACTTATTTTTTGTGTTAGTTTACTTCGACAACCTGGAAACAAAATCCAGGGTGTTACGCTTGTATGTGTCAGCCTGCAATTTGTGCCCATAATGTGAGATTTGCATAATATCACTCTTGGCCAAGCATTGTGAGTCACATTGACGAGCTACAATTTTACAGAGGCCGTCATACAATTTAACAGAGGCTGAATTTGCTTTATGCATTCATCAATAAGTACGCATAGACAGTATTTGAACATTTTTTGAAAATCTTTCCAAGATTTTTTTAATTAGATTGTCACATTGTTGGACTGCCTTTAATTTTCGTTTGTTTTCTTCTTGGTTGTTCCTTTTCAGGAGATTTATTCTTGTCTTCTGTTATGTTTAATTCCAGAACTCTGTTTATCTTTGCATCCTCTGTATTTTCATGACTGCTTTGATCCTTCTTTGTTATCTTCCCTTCTATTTTTATTACATGGTTTCTAGTTTTTATTTTTGATATTTAATATTCGCTGCGACATCTTGGATTAAGGTCAGCCGTGTTAAGTTTCTAAGTAGTTGGACAGCCACTGTGTTTGCAAACATAACCATTATTCCTGTCCAATGAACACTTTTCGTTTTGATTTCACCAGATAGTGATTTGAATGAGTATAAAAATATAACTGCACGTATTTGGTTTTGATTAACATATTTCGTGATTTTTGTCTTAGATTTGTCGTGATAGGTAGTGGTGGCTCTTACGACGAATCTTTATTTTACTTTATTTGCAACTCTATTTTGTGAGTGTGTAGATCGCACGAAATAACATCCCCTGCAGTTTGTGGCCCGTCATTAAAATATCATATGGAGAAATTTTAAATTCAACCCGAGGGGATGTGGTAATATTTTTTCTTATTTTTCAAATCGGATCGCCCTTCTGATGATTGATTCGCTAAAATATATTTTTTTATTTAATTTCTAAGCCCGACCACTGACCTCTTCTACATTCATCACGAAAGAGGTGAATTGATGGCTTTTTGTGAAGGAGCATCCTATGGGAAAGGCGCCGTAACTCCTAACAGGAACAATCAATAACATCCATGCGCATACAAACCACGAATAGAATGAGGGGCCTACTTGGTGATAGACAAACGCTATGAACACTATGCCAGTTAGGTGGCGTTTAAATACATATATTCAAACGTCTAAAGACCCAGTGGTTTCAAGGAGATATCTCGTCCATCAAGATATATTACTGATTTTTTTATGACAAGATCAAGACCTGGTCAGTTTTTTCTAATGACGAGATATTTTGCCCATCTAGATCTGGTCAGATTAGGTTATCTAAACGAGATACCTCGTCTATAGGCAATCACCAGGAGGATAAAAACTAAGATCTGTTAACTAACCAGTGGTGATCTTTTATAAACTCAATTTCAGCTTTTAGTTCTAAACACAATACAGTCCCACTTTTCGAGTTAAAAAAACACTCGAAAACAGTTAAACTATAAAGATAAGCACGTTTCCATTCCTTGATGCTCTTTTATTGTGAACTCTTGAATTTCTTTTCGACCTTGGCAGCAAAGACTTAATTATGACAGCGATAAATTACTTGGATGACTCAAAAGTACGTTGACTTCTGGCAAAGGCAAACGAAGCTCTCGTCTCTTAAAAAAAGGGGAGCAATTCGTCTTTTTTCGTTTGTTGGTTGCATAATATATTTCTTCTGGAGCAAATTAGTCTAGATTACAATCACACTTGGCTGAGGCTGCTCCTTGTTAAATAAATGAAATCTTGTCACAAATAAAATTCGAGCAACCTGTACGATATATCCTTGGCATAGCAAAGAAACTGACATTTTTTTCGGAGACATTAATGCCTATTTCCATGGCGATGAGAACATCATCATATTGCAATCTGGTTTAAAGATAAAAACACTATTAAAAGGCTTGTCGGTTTTATTTTTTGACGTAAAGACGAATAGTTAGTTTTTAAACATATGTATAGTAAAAAAATTTTAGTGTCAGTTTATGAGTTTCTTCTCTAAGTCAACGATATGCATTAGTTTTAATTGTCATTCGTCTAGGAAAATTGTGGTTTTAATGAGTGGATGGGGGTTTCTTATGCGTAATGGTCAATTCGGTGTACAATTTGAGGAGGACAAAACACTTCTAATTGAAAAAAGTTTTAAGGAGACTATCCTAAAAATGGTCAAACTATTAAAAATATTTTATTGATTTATATTGACTGTACAACCTTAAATAATATGTGTACAAATTTTCATAGCTGTAGATACATTATTTAGCGAGTATTAAAAGTTTTCCATCACTGTGTCAGGAGTGAAACCCACTAACTTTCTATTAAGTCATTTTCTCAGTTTTCTGTTTTTCATGACAACAATGTTTTTGAAATGCTTAGGCTTTTTAGTAACTAATCTAGATATTTGAAAGTTTTTGCTGTGGTATTCGTTTTTTATGATGTATTTGGCAATTTGTGCGTGGAATAAGGATTTAGAGGGATGTTTATTTTTTCATTCATAAAATCTATTATAACTATTTTATGTTCATTATAAAAATATTCGAAAACAAATACCTATATTAAATTTTGACCTTCTATGTCTCATGCATTTCGTCACGTCAGTAAAGCTGCTCGCTTTGAGATAAAATTTTTGATGATGGTGTGAATCAATTCTCAAATCCTCTCACCTCAATGCATTTCCATATCACACTTTCATCATCACTTGTCTTCAAGCTTTGAGTCACGTTTCAAAATGGGGCGATAAGATGGCATTTGGTGGTGAGAAGCGAGAAGGAAAAATATAAAACAAGCCATGCAGGTGGTTTTTGAATTGCTTTATCTCAACGAATGTTAATTTCCTTTTGATTTAATGCAGCTTTTACGAAGGGTGAAAGGTTGTAACACTGAGTGTGTTTGGTTCTACGTTCTGTCGCAAATCTGTAACTAGGCTTGCAAATAACGCATCAATTATTTTAATTCCACATACAATGGAAACATTTATACTTTTTTTTAGAATTTCCAAAAAATAGAAACACAAATTCATTACACTTTAACTCTGAACATTTGTATTTTCTTCATATTTTATTTTTCTAATAAAAGAAAATCTTTATTTAAAATAGCATATATGGTAAGAAAATAAATTGCAAACCTTAGTTTATTCATGAACAAATTACTAAACCTACTTACACGATCGATACTACTGTACTATAAGCGATTTAACCAACTATAAAGGACAAACTTATTTCATACTTGAACCGCTGGTTAAGAGATGGCTGATTCATTTTTAAATGTATCTGCTATACACATCATTATTTATAGTCCGTTGCTATAATATATACCTCTCAAAGTTACCGCCCTGTCCGATAATCCAGGTAACATCACTTGTCCAAACGCTTAGTTCATTTTCCCACTTAACTTCCGTTCGTGTTTGGATTCAAATTAATCACTAGCATTAACTGAAGTGGGGAAATAATTTCGGCGCGTCGAACGTAAGAAACGCTGCTAAGATTACAGAGTAGGATCAGCTGAGGATTGGTTGGTTGGGTTTTATGGCGCAAGAGCCATATTTGGACAAGTTGCGCCAGAAGCAAGACAGACGACGTCAAGTAATGGACATATACCAAGGAAAGTTTTACTGAAGCAGATTGCCAATGGAATTAGAAACCCACTGAGCCACGGATAGGGTGAAGAAGTGCTTGTTTAAAATTAGTATACAGTAATTGTACAGTTAAAAAGTGTATTGTAAGCTTTATTAGAATATCTTTTTATGTCTTTATATACATATACATTTCACAGTAAAAAGTACTGTTCGTCTTTTCTCTGAACCTTTCATACTCCCTTGTCAGTAACTAGGAACAAACTTTCAAGCTGAATGTCAAAAGCGTATAAAGTAAATACCTGCCCACGAGTTAAAGAAAGAAATCAAAAAATGTGAGACGACCATAGACAGGATCCAGACAACGGAGCTAGCAGACGAGTAATCGCTATTAAGTTTGTAATGGCACAACAAAGAAGTGTCGCAAGCCAAATAACAGCGTCACTGTCAGTGGCGTCGTTCACGTGCCGTGATCATTTCTCTCTTTTTGGCTCTCTTTATCTAAAATTTTTCTTCAAGCGTCTCCGCTCCAACTTTAATTCATGAATTTGAATGGTAGAAGAGCGTTCTGGATTAAAACTAAAACTGCACTTGCACAATTTTTTAACGAATTTCGCACACTGTTGACTAAAAATTCCTGTATTCAATGAAATAATGTTTTTTCAAGTATTAAATAACTGATGTGACAATTTTATATTCTTTATCGGGAAGAAATTTGATTAGCAAATATTGAAAATAATTAACCTGACAATACTTCTTCAAAATATACTGGAAAAACAAGAAATAGTTACTTTCAAGACATGTTTAAACACTATTTACTCTCTCCAAAAGAAATTCGGTTTCCCTTGTATGTGTATGTCCATTACTTGTCTGTCTTATGCTTGGCTCAGTTTGGCCAAATATAGCTAGCGCCATAAAACCAAAGCAACCAAAAGAAATTGGTCAGCAATGGCAACTTGAGTCGGCAAATTTAGCTTCGTTTAAAACTATTTTTTTTGTTGCATCAATAAGATCATACAAGTCCCCATGCCTCAGTAGTGCTGCAACCTACGAGTTGGCTCAATACTGCAGCCAACTCGTAGGTAAAATTGTCATACCAGTCAATTTCTGTTAGGTTCGTTTCCTCCCAAGATGTATTTCTCTCTTCTCCGTCAATAAAATTTTCCGTGCGTTTCCTAGTGTTATTTTATACAAATCGAAAACCAAACAGTGAAGTTATGGGAGATGTTTAGCTGTTACCAGAGGCACATCAGCGAGGGAATAAGTAGACTTGAGCCCTTAATAAAAGCAAAAATTTCCTTATTTAATTCATATCTTCTTGAAAAATCCACGTACTAACTGTGGTTTTGACTTTTTTTCCTTGCTTCAATTATTTTCATTTTCTTTTATCCCTTCCAGACCCTCGCCTTTCCGACTTGCCAAATGGTTTAGAGCCTTTTGCGATATTTTATCCCTTAGAAAAGTGTCCCATCATTTATTTACAAGAGTTCGACAAAAAATAATAATATATACTACTGCATACTCTACGTAAGGAGTTCTCGCTATCCCTTGCCTTGAATACGTCTCCTATACATTTTGGAGTAGTCATTCTAAAAATCATCTGCACTTCAAATAAATAAATTTTGCAAGTTAAAAATGAGCCTCGGTAGCCCAGTTAGTAGAGTCGCGGATTAGAAATCGGATGATTGCGAGTTCGAAACTCGGTTCAACCAAAGACAGTGGTGTACGTGGATGCCGGTGGACGTTACATTTGCCGTGGCTTCAAATATCCTGTGGTGTGGAAGTTTGGAGAATGACTTCAGTGTTGACATCGTCATCGTGGTTTAAAATTGCAAGGTTTTGATCTCGGTTCTTTCCCTTCGGGATTGATCCCGGACCGTCGTCAATAGCCCATTGTGTTGCTCCAGCGTGACGTAAATACCAACTACCTACCTTAAATTAAAAAATCATTCCCTTACCTGTATTTATGATTCACTTGTCTCGACGATTTCTTTCGGCTCAAATTACTATCCTCTAACAAAAAGAGCTTACAATAACCCTCCATATATCCTGCGTGCCCTTCGGGCTGTTACACACTCTCACTCCTCGAATGAACGACAAATAAACATGTACATCCGTGTAACGTTGTACCTTGGATGCAGTGAGTAATGTGTGGCGCAATTGGTGACAGGTGTGATATGACAAGATTCTATTTCATTTGTCAGATTTTGATCATGTCCAATAGGATGCTTCCCAGAGAGTCCCAATCGGCTATGAGAAATACGCAGGAAGAGAAATTCCCCAGTTTTGCATGTCACTTCGTCTAATGGAAAACTTTGGCTGACTTAGGAAATATCATTAAACACTCCGAATTTGCATTTGTTTTCTAGTAGTATCCTTTTTGGACACTAGTGCCGATATTAGAAGATAGGTAGATAATTGAATTTATGTCGTACTAGAGTAACACAACGGGCTATAGGCGATGGTCCGGGATCCATCCCGAAAGGAAACACCGCGTAATTGTGAACTACGGTCAGATGACGAGGTCAAAATCTGAGCTGGCACCCCACTCTCTAATTTTTTACACCACGCCAACATGAGGACATTTGAGGACACAACAGATTTAAGCCCCTACGTACATGACGGTCTTTGATTGCATCGAGTTTCGAACTTGAAACCCTCCGGTTATTAACCAGCGACTCTACCAACTGGTCTACCGAGCCTAATGAAGGGATGGAGTGATCGCAAGTTTGTCAACGGCTCCACATTCATTACCTTAAGTAATCACCTCTATTCTCTTCTGGATCAAAGTTCTTCTACTGAATCCTAATATGGTTACGATTATGTGAAGCAATAAAATAAAAAAATTCTGTAACTAATTTATTCAAATTAATTAATTCTAGTAAGTCTCAACTTAACTTTACGTACGTCTACTTCCATTTTCGCATTATTTACTCGACTTAAAATAAATTTTAACAGACCTTTCATATTAAATCTTAATCTACATTAAAATAGCACAGATATAGCCGTTTCCAGGAACAATAATAGAAAAGAACATTTTGCCATCGTTTGAGTTAAAGCACACTTCTAATTATAACACAAAAAAGAAATACAAAGAACAGGTAGATCCCCGTTAGAAATGAAGACTCGTTATAACCCTGATGATTGAATTCTGGCACTGCTTTACGAATTATTCGAAACAAATTTAACGAATCTGAAGAAAAGAACATATCTTCAGATCAAAGGAACATTAAATGAAAACAAAAATCGTCCAATGCCGATGCTAACAAAGAACATTTATCGCAACAAGCAATTAATATTGAGACGAAGAGCATTTTATCTGCCATTCATGGCACAAGTGAAGGTAAATATTGCAAATGATAAACAATATCAGTTCAGTTTTTTATTGAGAGGAAAACACCGATTTTATTAAAATTCATAAGCAATTCTCTCATTGGTAGAAAAATAAAATTCAATCTCCTACTTACAAATGAATTCTTAGGAACTTGTGATACGAATGACTCAGAATAGCAATATAAAATGAATTATTTTTCGATATTCCAACAGTTCACGGGTAAAAGGGTAATTTTTTAAATAAATTATATCAGGCATTAACCTTGCTATGTGCCTGATAACGATAGTGAGAGATTATGAAATTCCAAAGACCACTAGTTCAGCACCTGCGAAAGTGTTATCAGTTAATTTCATTTTTAAAAACCATTCTTTCAAGGTTGAATCGATTCCTAAATATTCGAAATCTTAATTCTTTGGTGAATGAGTAGAACTTAAGACTTTTAATAGCTTTAAGCAAATTAATATTTATAATTAGACGTTTGGAATCAATGTAGAACAATCTACGTATTTGTGTTTGATAGAAGAGATATTTCAGCAACAAGCCCTCAAATTGACAGTTATACAGATTGAAATCACAAATGCTATAAACTGAAGAAAACTTTTGCAAAAGTATATCCAAACAAGAAATACGTAAAACTAAAATTCATAAAATCAAATATTTGCCTATATTATACTATTTGGTTCTTGGTGTAATTAATTATACAGTCCTGTATAGTTGAATCGATGATTTCAAACATGTCATCTCTGATACAGCTAATTTTCCAGAAAACTAAAAAACATAAGTTTGAAGTAGTATTTTAGTATGATTGAGAAATTACATTTTAAAAATTATTTTGAAAAACGAATTTTTTAACATTATTTTGAAAAACGAATTTTTTAACATTATTTTGAAAAATAATTTTTTTATCGCATTAGATTCGTCATTTAAGATTAAACATTACTTTTAGAAAATTAACAGATTTTTCAAAAGTTTGATTTCAAAATTTCGGACAAGTCCATTCAATTGAATTTCGACGTCATTCATTTGAGTCAGCAAAAATATGCATTTCCGCCTTTTTGCCTTCAATTCTTTTAATGGAAACCTAAGCAACTCTTATTAATATGAATAACAAACTTTTTAAAATTACCAGATTTTTCTATAATTTGTTTTTAAAATTTCGGATAATGATCGGAATCGATTCAATTGAATTTCGACCTCAATCATTTATGTTAGCAAAAATATATATTTCGGCCATTTTGCCTTCAACTCTGTTGATGGAAACCTAAGCACACACATACAACTCTGTTATTAATATAGTCTTGTAGTCTTGTTTGTCTAGTTTTGGTATTGTAGTCTTGTTTTTTCCCCACAACACACATAATGGATAAGCAACCACATCTATTCGTTGAAAGAATTCTCGGATGGATTCTATTGATCAAGAAAGTCAAAACTGTTTAGAAGTAACGCAGGAAAGATTGCAGGTTGCGGAACGGTTTTTGAGTGTGAACCCCTTAGAGCAGTGATTCTCAACCTTTTTTTTTGTCGCGGCACACTTTTAACGATTTCAAAATTTGGCGGCACACAAAGAAAAAGATAAGTTTAAAAGTTGTTTACTTACCTATAATACACTGTGTAAAATAGTTTATGATAATAATTGTGAATGTAAAATAAAATAATATAATATGTACTACAAAAACAACAGTACGTTTATTAAGGGATTAATTACAAGGTAGTAATAAGAATACTTTTAATGAGAAATTTGAGCTTGATGTTTTTTGATAATTTCATTTATATTTAGTCTTAAAAATGACAATGCTACTTTCATATCGTCTTCTACATTTAACAGTCTCGATCTTTTTTTCGTTTTTATGTTGGTTAATACTAAAAATCCGAATTCACACAAATAAGATGTAGAAAATTGTAATAATATTTTTAAAGCTTTTTTGGCTATCATGGGATAATCGCATCTAATGTTAATCCAAAATGAATTAATTGAGTCTTCCGAATATTTTAAAATTAAATCTCGATCATTATAAAGCGAAATTTTAGTTCTTCCTCTTCATTCAAAGTTAATTCAAATACAGAAGTATTCGTTATCGCAAATGGATTACGAACCCAATCAAATTTTTTTATATCTAAATTTGGGAAATAATGAATAATTCTCTCCTCTAATGTTGTCAAATGGTCAATAACAATTTTATGAATAGTTTTATTAAAATCTTTTGGGACTGACTCAAACTTTTCCAAATTGCCTTCCTGAGCTTTATTCTTCCATAAAGTTATTTGTTTTTGGAATCCCACCAGTTTATCTGTTGAGTTTAATATATTTTCTTTCGGCCCTTGCATACTTGAATTTATGTTATTAAAAATAACAAAAATGTCTGATAAGTAAGCTAGTTTAGCACACCATATTTCATCTTCCAACAAATGAACAAAATCATAATTTTTATTTCCTAAAATTTAGCGGCACACTCTAAGAATTTGGCGGCACACAAAAGTGCCGCGGCACAGTGGTTGAGAATCACTGCCTTAGAGGGTTAAACTACATGTGGCCGAAAAAACGTAATCGCTATTAATTGCCCGAGCAAACAACACTACTCCTGAAATATTTTAGCCTAGTAAGCAATAAACAACTAATAAATGGAAAGAATAAAGAAAGTGACCCGAATAGAAAAAGTAATTGAGAATTTTATTTTTACCTTCCGTATTCTTGTTTCCTCACAGGAAGTGACTTCAGTCCTCTGTCTATTTAGAAAAAAAAAACAGGTGGAACTTGGAAAATGGGACATGTCTTCTAGGACCACATTGATCACCTTAAGGTAGAGAAAGGAGTTTGGCAACACAGAATCGCCTTAGCTCAGATAGCTACAACGAGGAAAACCGTAAAAGAATCAACGAGGAAAAATTAATACCTAATATCTTCGGAGAGATTTGAAGCACGTGCGGTAAACACGAACAAAAGTTGTTTCAAACGTAATTTTTAAAGCGACAGAATTTTAAAGCTATGTTATGTCGAGATCGATGTTTCGATTTTATTTTTTATTTTTTATAAAAGAGAAATATCGCGTATTCTGCTCCTCTGTATATTTCTTTGGTCACATAATCATTCGTACATTCAAACACATTTGATGCAGACATAATTATATTATAATGGAATTCTATCTGGATAAAAATGAATTGGTTTGTTCGATGGAGGAAAGGTTGAATCGTGATCAACTAATGAAACGGACAAAAAATATGTGATCTTATCTTGGATTTCTTGATTACTCTTAGATTCCTTCTATGCTTGATCTGGAGTATTCGCTCATAATTTGTCCTTAAGTTATAAACAATCGAAATTTTTGTAGACACTGAAGAGAAATACATACAAGATAAGTAACAAGGATCATGCCCGTATCTCCTACTGTACATACTTGACTATCACAGAGGGTTATCTCAATGACAGGTTCGAGTCGCACTTAAGCACACATACACTGCTGTCCAAAATTAATAGAATGTGCATATTTTGTCGAATTTCTCGAAAAGTACTGAACGGAAGGTAAAAATAATGCTTCCAAACAAAGATGCAAATCTTTAGTGTCGAATACGTAAGCGTACACGTGCGTGTGGACGGTACATTTAGAGAAACAGGCTTTCTAAGTGCACGTGACAATTTCCGCGCTTTGTTTGCTCGCACACCTCGGCGAATTTCGTGGTGTTTTTTTGCAACATTCGGTCAAATTCAAAAGCAAACAGTTCAAAGGAGTAACCACCACCGTTTGGATGATGGAATGAGGTGACGAATCGTCGGGGGACTGCAAGCAGGACAGTCTTAGGTGCAGATTGCTAAAGACTTGAATGTATCGCCCAGCGTATGTCCAACTTATGGAAACAGTTTAAGGATACCGGATCCGTAGAGAGAAAGCCTGGGCAAGGTCGTCCAAGAGCCACGACGGCCAATGAAGATCGATATTGTCCATTACAGCGAGGCGTAACAGAAGTGCAACAGCTTCTCAGCTCTCTCGTGACCTTCATGCGGCCACAGGAAGCCGAGTTTCAAGGGTTACTGTTTTCAGACGGCTACATGTTTGCGAGATTTGTTGTTTGCGTCCCGCTCACTTCTGCGCACAGGAGAGCCCGTTTAGCATGGTGCAGAGAACATCGACTTTGGACCAGGGATCAGTGGGGGACCGTTCTATTCACTGATGAGTCCCGGTTCAGTCTAACCACTGATTCTCGGCGTACGTTCATCTGGATAGAACCAGGGATCCGCTACCTGTCCTCTCACATTCGAAAAAGAGACCACTATGGCAGCGGAGGTTTGATCGTCTGGGCAGGCATCATGTTGGATGAGCGCACAGACCTCTATTTCTTTGACAGAGGTTCTGTGACTGCTGTGAGATATAGGAATGAGATCCTGGAGCCCTATGTTCGCCTTTTCAGGGGTGCAGTTGGCTCTGATTTCATTTTTATAGACGACAACGCTTGTCCACATAGGGCTCATCTGGTCGACGAATATCTGGAATGTGAAGATATTCGCCGGATGAATTGGTCAGCCAGATCTCCAGACCTAAACACTATAGAGCATATCTGGGACGCTCTTGGGAGGGCAATCGCCTTCCCTCTCACAGAACCATCCAGGACCTCAAAACAGCGTTGCTGGAGGAGTGAGACCGACTGCCACAGGGTTTCATAAACTGCCTCATTTCAAGTATGAGTTTACGTTAACAGAGCTATATAACTTAAGAGGGAACCATACTCCCTATTAACTCATTTTTTGTGCCGATATTTAACCTCTGTTTTAGACCTTCCTGCGCTGATAAGTCTTACGCACGATTATGCTTGAGCACCATAACTGTTATATGGTTTTTTGTATTACTTCAACCTATGTACATAACTAATTTCATTAAAATATGTCCAGTAGTTCTGGAGATAATCACCCAAAAGTGAAAATTCTTTTAATTTTGAACACCAATGTATATTCAAACTTATGTACTTGATCACAAAAATCCACAAATATATCAAAGTCATCATGGACAGGCTCAAGGGAATGAGGAACATGAGCAGAAATTCTTAACATGTTATTAGGGTCGTTCTTACTCGTTTGCCGCCTATGAGAGGTTTTTCTGCCAAACTAAATTTAAGTGGCGGTAGTGTTTTTTTATTTATCATCAACGCGACGTCCACTTGTCTAACCATTTCTACCCGTCACCAACAGAAATGCTAAAGATTGAATTCTGAATTTATATATGATAATTAATTAGTCAACGTCAATTAGATTAAACGCCAAACAGGCAATCAACTACATTTGAAGGTAACCCCGAAGTGTATCATGCGAGAGAATTTAGGTAACAGGAAGTAAAATGCCTGTCTTCAGTTTGATTTGTTTGTTTACACTATAAATTCCCTCATTGTAACAATCTAATAGCTAATTTTTAGATTTTGAAAGTAAATTTTAAATTAATATTTAAAAATATTTGACTTACTCTGCAAAAAAACCCTCAGTATTTGCCACTTTTACGTTTGCCTCTCTGGGATGCAACCTATTGAGAAATGCAGCACTGCCTGTTAGCTATCAAGATCTGGTCAGGTTTGCTAATGACGAGATACCTCGTAGAGTCAACCACACATGCAGATTATATTTTGTTACCATAAAACGATAAAATAAATTTTTAAAATCCATACCTTTTTATGAAATTCCGCAATATCCTTAAGAATAAAATTTTTCTTCTGCAAAAATAATATCGATCAAATTACACAAATTTGAGATTTGGAAAACAAAGCTTTTCTTAATAAATGAAAATCCATGATCTTATCACACGATTCCACGCAACCATTTCCGAAAACTACTCATTCAACAACTAGGGAAAAGGCATAATCAAAATATACTTTCATAACAGTCCATTCACGAATTTGTCTCAAAGGTCGCATACCTTCTGAATGATTGCGGTATTTCCAAGGGCAATCCAACGGAACTGGCTCTTTCTAATAATGAAAAACAATTCATCCCTATATGTGCTTGCTGCACCTATCCTTTCATGGATCTGTGGCGTGAGAATGCGTCAGGGCAACTTGCAAAACTTTTAAGCAGTGATGTAACAATCTTTACAATTCAAATGAGGTGGCATTGGTCAAGTGCTAGCCTGTTCTGTCTCGGATATGCGAGAAATCCATACGAGAGCCGTCAGCGTATTGTTATGTTATCACGTGTTCTTGATCTGTATGAAAGTGGGGAGTGGTAGACAAAGATGGTTCTTGGAAACTAATGGTTCTTGGTTAAAATATGTGACCCACAAAGAATCGAAACATTTCGATTTCTTAAGGGGGCAGCAGACTTTCAAAACCGCTAAAATCGATCGAAAAATCGATATTTTTATTTTTTAAATTAATATCCCCTAAATTGATATCAAACTCTAAAGATAGTAAAAAAGAATATTTTAATTACGATGATTTTTGATTGAGTTAGATTGACAACAACATAAAGCATGTAGTTGATAAGTATGGAAGATCTACTATAAAAATGTGTTTTTCTCCTATTGCTTTTTTAACTGTGTATTAGTTTATTCTTGATTTCCTAAAAAAATATTGTTTGATAATCTCTGAAATCTTACATATATCTAAGTGCAAATGATATTTTTATCGCGCTTCCCCTAGTTTTGATTTAAAATGTAGCTTAACCTTTGATTTCATACAAAATTTTAAGGGTTTGAAAAGTAATTTTTATTTTACAATTAAGCTATACACTCCCCAAATGGGAGTTAATTTGATTAATACGTATAGAAAACTACGTTTCATAACTTCAAAATTTTGTTTTTGACAGTTCACTGTCCCTGTATGAGTTGTGGGATCTTGAACTCTTATTTCCAGATGCTCATTAGCTGTAGTTTCATAGTCAAAGTGTGCGGAATAATGATGATGGTATTTTTCTTTTTTTTTATCGAAATATGTTTTGTTTGCACGTCTACCGGTAATCGGTGGAACGCAGCAAAATTATTTAGACTTGTTTAAGGAACTACACATTTTATGAAATAAAAATCTAAATTTCTGATTGAGAGGCATTTTCTGTCAAGCTAAACTCAAGTGATAGTATTTGTGCAGCAGACGTATGCGTTTTCTGTACGTATTCCAAACGTGACCTTTTTGCCTTGTTTTTCAAATAAAATTTCAGCACATCGCCAGTAAAAATTACAAAGAATGAATTCTGAATTGAAATATGATAGTTGATTGGTTAACTCCAATTAGGTAAGAACGGCGAACGCGTTGCCAAAACGGCGATAAACTACATTTTAGGATCGGTTGGTATATGAATTTATATGTAACCAAAGTAAAGAAAACTTAATTTTAGGCTTTCAATACAAATACAACCAAGGAATAAAAATAACTTTTCAGACTGCTGTAAAACAATCATAATTTAAAATAGCAAATAATTTTCAAGAGTATTCATTTGAATTTTATTTAAGTGTAATACTGGAATAGGCACACATATATATAATATTTTTTAAATCCAGTTATTACGTATAAAATATCAACGTTTTTAAATAGGTGAACGAATCTTTAAAAATAGTTCCACAAAAGTATATTCTTTACGTTTTTTAGAACAGCGATGCATTTTAAGTATTTAAAGGATCGCTGGACAAGTGAATGCGTTTTGAAAATTATGAAATGTCAGCATTTTTTTTTCGTCTTTGTGGAAAGTTTCATTATGAAATTCTCGTAGAATAAACAAAAGCTATTTTTTAAACCTGTCAGAACTATCCCACCAGCTCTTTTTACAGATACAGTAGAAATACTCTTAGCAAATGTCAAATAGCCCGAACGAATTTCAAAAAGTTCCACAGACGCCGAAGTCTGTGCTTGGCGAAACTGTAGTTATGGCGTTTGAACATTTTGAGAACAGAGTAATAAAAAAGCCATCCTTCCTTCGCGTCCCATTTTGTAAACAAGAGCACGTGAAATAGAATTACTCAATAGCATTTCATTAAGACTTGAGCGGGAGAATTTTTAGAGCAGACTGGATGGTATTCAACATCGACCACGCCATGTCTGCGATGGTAGACAGGTTAAAAGTGTCGCAAGTCGTTTCCGAGTGTAGAATCTGTGTTACGACATATTTCCAAATGAGATAAGGACAATTAGGTGAACGCAACAATGTTTATAATTGTACTAGACAAAAATTTCCTCCATTAAAATTTGAATATAAAATGGAAAATTTGGTAAGTGTAAAAATTTGCGAACATTTGATCCAAATTTTCTACATGCAAAATATATTTTAGATCAATTGACGACTGAAAATTTTATTAATTAAAAAAATGAAGTAAAATAATAAGTCCTAATATTTAAGAAATGTAGTTTTTTCTTTTTATAGTTCTGCTTTAATTTTTAAAAAGAAGCAGTCATGAAAACGGAAGTGCTGTCGCCCAAATCAAAATTCCCAAAAATCTTTTTAAACTGTGACAAGTGTATTTTTCAATTTTTTTAAGTACGAAGAAAATAAGAAAAAATTCCAAAAATTAAGCGTACAAGGCTTCCCCACTGAATTTGAGTAAAAAGCAATAATTAGTAACATTTATAAAATTAAATCAGTAGTCCTAAAAAGCTTTTAAGCATTCTCTATCTGAAGATAAGATCATCCTAGCATTTATAAGACATACAAATTTTCAGAATTATTTTCTGGATGTAAAGGATTGAATAGAAAGGTAAAAGGTTATAAATATGATGAAAATTGGTTAAAATGACACCTGTCAAACTGGGGGAAATATTTCTACATATTTTGGTAAATAATGTATATCACGTGTGATTTTTCTTCCGGTTAAACTATTAGAGTTGCCCTTTCAATGTTATTTGTTAGATTCTGATGCAATTAGATTTATAAAGGGCTGATTTTCTTAAAATCCGCTTTTTATGGATAAAACATTTTCAAAATACAAAAATTTTGCACTATGAGCAAATTAATTTGTCTTTCAGATTTATCAATAAGATGGATGCAGGATATATTCAAACATTTGGATGTATATAAATACCTGGTCAACCCTTGACACACACTTTTAATTATCCTTTACATAAGCACTCACCTTAGTATTATCCCCAAAATTTAAAATTCAGAATTTTGTTTCATAAAATCATTTATAGATAGCAGCACGAAATGGATAAAGTAGATTTTCCACAAGAAATTAGATCTCTTACTGTGCAAATACTTCTAAAACTTGTGTGAATTGTTTCTTGCACGCTAAATATTAATTTTATGCAGAGAAAAGTGGTGATTAGGATCATAAAATTGCACGCATTTAGTTATAAATGTGCAAATAAAGGTAAAACAAATTTTATCCAACAACACATAGCTTTTTAACCAATAGATGGCAGCACAGAATTCCATAGTTTTAAATAATTTTCGTGAGCGCTGTCTAATCTTATGGTAATCTGGAGGGCACCACCCGAAATGTTTTTGACTTTACAAAAAATGCGGAAGTTAGCTGTGTATGTTTCCGAAAAGCGAAGTTCTTTTAGTTTGCATGCAGAAAAATCATGGACAGAGCTGAAAATGGTTAAATATATTTTCAAATGAAACGCTCATTTGCTATTCGGTTGCTAAAGCAAGCAAAGTATCCGTATGCTGAAAGCTCAACAAGATCGTGAACTTTTAAAAATATATTTTGTGATTTTAGCGATATTTTTCGAAGACCTGTCTTCGCAGAGAAAAATATCCCTTGCTATATTCATGCCATCGCTTTTTGACAAGTACATTTGTGAATAACTATCTTAAATGATGAAGCATCCCAGAAAGAATAAAATTAGATCAAAATTTTGTAATAAGCACCTTGAGAACTCACTACGAATTGTAACTGCTTCCATCGAACCAGACATTTGTGCATTAGTTTCATAAAACCAAAGTCAATTATCCCACTAATTTTGTAAATGTTGCCCTTTTTTGTCATAATAAAAATATAAAAAAGGAAATTTTGTTACTTTGTAAACAAAAACTATATTATATTTATATGCCCGGCTCAAGGCTTCATTTTCACTTCACTCAATGCGGCTCAAGCAAGACAGGTCGAACACCCCTCTAGTTTAAAGAATAGAGTATAGGGAAAAGGCGGAATTCCGGGGGAAAAACCGTGACGTAACTGGACGACCTAATGCTCAGAGAAGCCGAAACTCCAAGTACGGAATAAAATACGATATTTTGAAACGGTTTTCAAGATTAATTGAACCAAATTCCATACACTTCATGAAGCATATGAAATAAAAAAATTTAAAAAATGTTATGGAAAAATGAGATTTTTAAAAATATTCGCTTACTTTATCAATTTTCTTTCTGTTATCGTCTAGATTTTCTACTGTTACTTCTGTTTTTCCTGTTAATAACTTGATAAAGTGAGACAAGAAATATATATATACAGTGCAACTTGGATAAAACGAACGTCTCTAATTCGAAATCGTCGTTAATTCGAAGATTTCTCTTAGTCCCTTGAACTTCTCATTAAATCAATGTTAAAAAATCGTGGATAATTCGAAGTTCAACTTCCTTAATTCGAAGTTTTTTATAAAAAATTTCGAACCATAACGACTTTCCGGCCTTTCATCGTTAAGAAATCATCGCCGGAATACTCCCACCTGTTCAACACGAAACAGCTAAGACACCCTTCCCACCACCTGTTACGTAAGCTACAGTACATGTAATATGTACTGTAGCCTATGTAATGTAAATCTTATTTTGTTTACATACATATAATGTTTAAGTCTTTCATACCATGATCTTTCTGAATAAATATTTACTTACTGACAGAATAATCTTTTCAAGCATTCAGTGGACCTGAAATTAAAGTTAAAAGATGTAACCTTTTTAATTCGAAGTTTTGGATAATTCGAATTTTTTTAGTGGTCCCTTCAGCTTCGAATTATCCAAGTTGCACTGTATATACAAATGTGTTACGTAGAAGTAAACAAACGTTCTAATGAGTCTTGTGTTTCGATAAGCATGTTCCAGTTAAAAATAGTATATACATTTATTGCGATCAGCTCTAAGGGTATAAACATTCTCCTGTTAAAAAGATAACTGATTTTGTTTTAATTTTCCCACTAAGTAAAATTAATGTTATAAAATGCACTCATTCTTCGGAAATTATTAATATTTGATAATACTCAACCTGTTATAGATATATGAAAGAACGAAAGAAAATGAAATCCACTATTTTAATTTTGATCATACCATTTTGACAGACTTATGAAAATTACGTAAATTTAAATTGAGTGGTTAAATATTAAAATATCATTAGTTTCTCAAAATTAAAAAAAATCTTAAAGCATTTTTGAAATGAAGTATTTCAAACAATGATGACAGTGAAACAATCACCAAATAACATTTTTTAAAACATTATGATGCGTTTTCTAGTCATTCAATATCTTTGCTTTCGTGCCTGTAATACGTATTTTCCAAAGAGCTTATAATTTAATCAATTTTACGAAGTTTCTTAGCAGCAGCTTTTATGGCCCTTGCGCCATAAAACCCAAAACCAACCTAAAAAGCTATGAAAAACTCGCGGTAATAGATATATTTAAAGATCTGAATTGAACTTCAGGACTTTTTAATTCGTGATATACCATCACCCACTAGACCGCATCTAGGCAATATTTTAAACGCGCATCTAATTCGACCATTTAAACATCGGAGAATCTAAAATTTTCCGCCAGTGATGCGGATTTTAATTTATTCGTAAAATGGAAATGCATTGAGTACTGAGCAGGCAGCAGCGCAAACAATAACGCAATAAAATGTTTTCGTAATGATGCTATTGACACTACGTGTGCGAATGAAAGTTTCGTATGCCAAAAAGCAGAGGAGCGGCTGGAAGTTGGTGCGTTTTTATCATGGTTGTGAAACAAATTGAAAATTTACAATATTCGTAAAAAAATATGGCTGAACTGGTAGATGAAACAGAATTTTATTAAAATGTGGAATCTGCGATTTTCGCTTAGACGATGGATATTTGGGACAACGCAAGCCAAATGTCATAGGTGAGTACGGTTTTAAAATAATTTTCATACGAAAAGGGTGGAGATGTCGAATCCGGGGCATTAGCGATTTATCGCCAAACATGGTAACCTTGGAATTTTGATTCAGCTTTATGGCACCCCCATGCAAAAGGTTTTTCACATAGGAAAGTCCGTGTTTTTTTTAACGAAATTACGATGGCGTCCAAAGCCATACTGGCTTTGGACGCCATCTTGATTTGGCGACAAACATGCCCCGGATTCGACATCTTTCCCAAATAAAGTTCTAAACTGTTCGAAAAATGGACATTCCACTGGTTATAAGCACTAAAAGTAGTACTCCAAGTGTTTTAAATTTTCGGCAGTTGCTTTTCTTTTCATATCTGTATTACTTGATGCTGTCTGTCTTGTGTTTGGAACAGCATGGCCCCAAAATATGGTCCTTACGCAATAAAAAACCCCAAACAAACAACCGTACATATCTGCATGTTACTTATCAGGAACATTTAAATTCATCACTGTGAGTTGTAGGCGGTGGAGATTCGATTCTTGTAACTTACCGTGTGTATTTCTATCTTCTGTATCAGTAAGACTTTGTGTGTACGTTCATTATTTGATACTGTTTTTTTGTTTGGCGGAACTTGGACAAATATGACCCTAAAGCCATAAAACCCAATCCAATCAACCGATTAACTGAGGTAGGTAGTTTCTTGAATTAACGTC
The DNA here is from genome assembly GCA_933210815.1 of Meta bourneti. Taxonomy (NCBI): domain Eukaryota; kingdom Metazoa; phylum Arthropoda; class Arachnida; order Araneae; family Tetragnathidae; genus Meta; species Meta bourneti. Next base: position 75,691,053 of record OW119929.1, on the reverse strand, counting down.
GCACTGGAACAACGGGCTATTGGCGAAGGTCCGGGACCAATCCCAAAAGGAAAGATCTGAGACACCTCGTGATTTTGAATCACGACACATGAAGAGGTGAACACCTGAGCTGGCACCCCACTCACCAAACTTCCACCGATTAAAATAACCGAATAAAATCTAGTTTGACGCAGAATGAGTGGACATGAGGAAAAATACAAACATATATTCCAATTCTGTGGACAGTATTCAATTTAATTCGAGGCCGCTGGGACAGTAAAATTTCTTCTCTGAAATCGTTCAGGGTAGGTAGTTGAATAAAAGTCGCACTCGAGTAACACAACGGGCTAATGATGACGGTCCGGAATCAATTCCGAAAAGGAAAAATCTGAAGACAACACTGCGTCATTTTGAACTAACGTCAGCTGACGAGGTCACACCAGAGCTGGCATCCAACTCTCCAAACTTCCACACCACGCCAACATGAGAACATTTGAGGCCGCGACAGATTTAAAATGTTTCAGCCCCCACGTACACGACGGTTTTTGGCTGGATCGAGTTTCGGACTCCGCAATTTATGGATATTAAAACTTATTAAATATCCGTTATTATGAGTTTCTACTTTACTAATAGCCTCAAATTAAAACCTTCAAAAGTATATGCTCGGTAATTCTAGATGGGTTAGCTAAATAATTATAATCTTTTGACCCCTTTCAGGTCTTTGTCCCAGTTATATTATAAACAAATATTCTGATTTTTACTTATTTTACCATAAAGGTAGCAAAAACCTCAATCTGGAATTAAAAGCACACAAAATTGTAAAAGGTTGTTCTTAACACTAGTTATAATCATCTGGTATAACAATGACTTAATTCAAATTCCTGCAAAGGTGCTCATTTCATGGTATAATAGTTATACAATTGAACGGATCATCCGAAGAGCATGAGATTGAAACATTTCCATTAGGTAGGTACTTTAATTAACGTCGCACTGGAGCAACACAACGGTCTATTGACAACGGTTCAGGATCCATCCAGAAGGGAAAGATCCGAGGACAACACCACGTAATTTCGATGATCAGATGAAGAGGTCACACTTGAGCTGGCACCCCACTCTCCAAACTTCCACGCCACATTTCCATGAGCAGAGACGTAACTAGGCTAGTTTCCACCCGGGGCAAGAACTCGCCTTGGCCCCCCCCCCCACCGACCAACCAAACCAAAACCCTCCCCGACAATACCTGATATCGCCACCACACATTAATTCCACTAGTCCAAATTGTTTTTATTAAACTTAGATGGTAAATGCTTGATTTCAAAGGTAAATAGATTAATTTGCAGCAATTTCATTTTTAGTACAAGATAAAATACCTAATTAATTCTAAGATATTTCATTGACAAATAATCTAAGAGTAGCACGTTTGGTACATTCTTTCATACTTATAATCGCTGCAAATGAAATGAAAAGGTTTTATCAAATGATATCGGGATATGTGTGGGTTGAATCAAAATCAAGACTTGCTTTAAAATAGGATATTTAATTATGATAAATACAGAGGCTGTTCGGATATTTTTTGAATGATTTTGATGAGCTGTAAAAAAATTGTATGCTACGAAATAATTTTATTTTCGCAGCAGTTAGTTAAAGTATAACTTATCGTCTGCTAACTCAGAATTTTCTTTACTTTCAAAATGGCGCTTTTAAATAAGCAATGGATGGAAGGCTATGTTTCCTCTCTTTCCGAAGAGAATTATGCTTATTCGATTATTTAAAAACGCTGTAAAAGTCATGGTTTTTCGATATCTAAAGGTACGATAAGTAATATTATTAATGAGAAAGGATAAAACGCGGGTAAAAGTGCAAAAATACTTCCAAATACGTATCCAAAAAAAGAAAGGAATTTCTGAGAATATTTGTAAGGCAAGATCTTTAATTTTAAAGGAAAATCCCCAAGTCAAAGGACTATAACAAAGTCATTAAAAGTTCAGTTTCAGCTGCAAATAAAATAATTAACAGTGATTTGAATCTTAAGGCCAAAAAATACAACGTTCATCGTCTATCTCCACGACATATTGCAGAAAGCAGAATTCTGTATGAGTAGCATTTAGCTAGAGAAAGGTGGAAAAATGTTGTGACAATAGACGAGGCGGGGGTGTATTTAAAAGATTGCAATAAAAAAGAATAATTTATTATCATAAAAGAGGAAAAAAATCTTAAAACGTGGTTCAACTTTGTAACTTTAACGTGAGAACTTTCTCTAAGCGATTTTATTGTTGCCGGTTTTGCATAATGGAAAATTAAAAGTAAAAGGAGGGGGAAATGTAAAAATCAACTCCCACATATTATCAAGACCCTATTTTACCGCAATATTCAAAAAAGAAATACTATATCTTTACCCAAAGTGCCACCAATCAGTAGAACTGCATCAGGACAAAGCAAACAGCCACACAACTAAATCCACTGTTAAATTCGTGGAAAAAATGGAACAAGAAACTGGTATCAAGTCAATAAATACCCTTTACTGATATTCCTGCTAAATCTCCAGATGTCTCACCCATGGACTTTTAAAAAGAGAATTATCGAAACGTCGACCGAAAACCATTCAAGGATTTTGGAAAACTGTGCAACAAGAATTAATAACAGATTGTACTCAAGTTATTATCTTGAGTATTATACTTAGACATTTTTCGCAATCTCTTAATATTGCCAAAATGTGAATTAATTTAAACACTGAAAGCTTGAACTAAAACTTTACGGACTTTTGTGGCTGCAAACATTTTCACAATGTCCTCAAAAGGCAGCTTTGAAGCTAACTTGTGCTCTATTGATATGATGCTCAGGTTGGTTAGTCGTTGTCCTATTAAGTTTCCGAGGTAATTTTTTATGATCTTTAGTTTGTTAAAACTCCTTTCATTTGAGGCGACTGAGACTGGTATTGTGAGAAAAATTCTCAACTGTCATTATGTTGGTGGACGCGTCTTTAAGTCCGTTCTTATATATTAACGTCAGAAGACCTGATGGTGTAGCCGTTTTCATATAAGGGCTTAAATCCAAGGCATGATACTTAAAACTCTCCACTTCTATCGGCAGCTAGTCCTTGTCTAAGTCTTCTTTATATGTGGTAGCTAACTCAAGTGCCTGGTTCTTCAATTCTTCTCCATTCATTGTTTCAAACCGAGCTCCATTGAGGAAACCAAATAAAGTATTCACGTTTTGAATGACTTGAAACCTTTGCCTCAGTTCATTCAGAATCCGATCTATTATTTGTATAATCAATAATCTGAACTTTTTTCTTCTGAGAATTCATAGCTTTCAACTTCGCCCTTCTCATCAAACATCCGCTGCTTCCTCCTCCGTACTTCTTTAAAAAGAGGATCTAGGTTCAGCTTTCCTGCTATTTCTTCACACATTCTGCATTTAGCTCCTTTTATAGTCTACTAATAAGTTTTCTTCTTCATTTGTTATCATACGTAAATATCTATAGTAAAAAAATACTCGGCCAATTTAGCGCCCGGGGCAGATGCCCCCCCTCTAGTTACGTCTCTGTCCATGAGGAATTAGGACAAAAAAGAGGCTTCCTTTAAAATTGCCATATTTGAAAAGAAATAAGTGCTTGTGTATGGTAATGACCAAAGTAACCAGCTCAAGTTTACTTCATGATCCAGCATATTTCATTTTCAATTATTTTTCTATGTACATAATCATTTATAAATTAGTTTTACATTTTGAAGCGCAATGCCACATGTTCTGCCATATTTTCCATTTCAGAGTAGCATTCTTATGACTTTAGTTGAATTGATTTTCAGATAATCGGGGGATTCCTAGAGTTCTACCAATATACAGTGGTACCAATATACTTGAGATACGAGTGTCCCAACATACCGAGTTTTTTTAGATACGAGCCGTCACTAGGTCGATTTTTTGGCTTGAGAGAGAGAGTTACGAGCCTGCTTCGGTGACGTCACAACCACCACTCCGCTGATTCCCGAATCTTGCGCGTCGTTCAGTTCACATGTTTACACCCCACTTGATGACAGCGTCTGTCACAAAAATCAATTTCTTAATTTGGTTTGACATTTATTTCAACTGCCACAGGGAGGCCAGAGTCCCTTATTTTTCTTTTCTCCGACCAGATGCGTCAATTCTAAAAACGGAAAAAAGGGGTGTCTAGTTATTTAGCTAATTTTTTTCGTATAACCATGAGTCCAAAGGTGAGTGTAAAGAACAGTGGTGAGAAAAGGAAAAAGGTAATATCCATGGAATTAAAGAGTGAGATAATAGACAAACATGAGCAAGCCGTAAGAGATTTGTGACGCAATACGATCGCACTACTTCTACCATATGTACTATTCTGAAGCAGGACTCGATAAAGGCTATAGCCAGCTAAGGCTATAACTCCAGCTACAATATTTGTTCATTATAAATACATTATAAAAAAAATCAGTGTTTTTTGGGGGGGCTGGTACGAATTAATCTCATTTCAATGGGGAAAATTGATTTGAGATAAGAGCATTTTGATTTACGAGCTCGGTCATGGAATGAATTAAATTCGTATCTCAAGGTACCACTGTATATATATTTCATGTTCTTACAGGTTATTTAGTGCATTTTATAAATTATTGTACATTTTTATAGATTATGTGTAGTTATGTGGGTCTAGTTTAAAATTTAGAAATTGATTGCATATATTAAAACTTTTATTTTCAGTAATTGAATAATCTTAAGATTTATTTCTGATTATTTCATCACCATATACATGTTGTTTTAATTGGAATTTATAAAGTTTTTATCACATGAAATTGTTCAGTGTAAACATAAACTACCGAAGAGAAACAAATGCTTCATTTTAAACAAATTTGATTTACCACTTTAAACAATGTTTGGTGTTAACTTTTAATATCAGACATGCTGATAATGCATTTGATTAACATGCCATGTTACGAAAGATATCAAAACACTAGAATTCTCTGTATTCCACTTCATTAAACCCTTCATGTTTTATACAAATATTTCTAACTTAAGTGATTCAGAATTAAGGTGTTTTTAAATGCGATGTAAATTAAATACCAATACATACCAATGCGATGTTAATTAAACTACCTATCATCCTACCCTCTCTAACTTAGTGCAGAATTCAGACTATTTTCTAAATCTTTTGCTCCTGCAGTTAAGGTAAATAATTTCTAAATGGCAAAATTTCTTAAATGTTTATTTTAAAGTAGTTTAAATAACTTTATCATTTAGCTCAGTACTCAACACAATTAAATTTAGTAAATATACTTGCAAGGCTGAAATTTAATCAAATTGAGATAAATGCAGAGATGACTGTTTCATAGGATGGAACTGGATACAATTTAGAAACAAGTTTAGCCATTTATCCTACATTTTACATTCTTAAAAGGGAATTTACGAAATATGTAGGCAAAGTAAGTGCTTTACTGTAACCTTATTTAAGGCTTTTTTGAAAAAAGAAACTACTTGTAGGAATATTAATCAAACTTACAAACACATGAATTTTCAGCTTATATAGACTGATTTTTAAAACTTAAAATTTTGTGAAATGTTTTTACTTCAAGTATACATAAAAGCAAAAATGATTTTTTTTAATTAAAATGTTTTATTTCCTTTCCAGTCTTTAAAATTGTGGCTTTAACTGCTTCAGAAAGTGATTCTTAAATTTCATTAAAACATCTATTTCTACGATTGTATAAGCCAACTTTAATATACATTAAAACTGATGTCCTCTCATCCCTTTTAAATTTCAAGGGGAAAGTTAGTATTTTATTTCATGGTTGTGCTTATGAACATTCATTACATTTTTGTACCGAGATTCCTAGTTCTTGTTTACTCAAAATATAATGAAAAAACCAATACTATTCATTATCAAAAAAGTAGGTAGGTATTTAATTAACGTGGCACTGTAGCAACACAACGGGCTATTGGTGAAAGTCCATGATCAAGCCCGAAGGGAAAGATCCAAGAACACCACCACATAATTTTGAACCACTGCTAAAAAGGAGTTATGCATTCTGATTGTTTTGCTTAGCTAGTCTTGCACTTTCTAGTATGTAAAAATGTATTCATTATGAGTGCATCTTTTGTGAACTCTGAAATATTATTTTATTGCATACAGAAATTAGTCTCAAATACAAAGCTGATTTAAGTGCCTTTCGTTGTATAATTTTTTCATGTTTTTTGGTCAAAAGAGGTATTATTTAAAGGTTGAATTAAATTTTGTTTTTGAAGATATTAAGATTTTTAGTTTCACACATCTTTTAATAAAGTTTTGAAAAAATATGCAATTTTCAGGGGGCGTTGTTTTTGCGGCATATTTTGTAGTTTTTTTTGTGTATTGTAATGTTTTAGGGTATTTTCTAGCAACTTTTGTCATCAAACTCATAGCTCTAGTTATGAATTATATCATGATAAAATTAATAGACAAAACTATGGATAAATATTCAGACATAGAGGTGTGTTTATATACATTCTTTTATCCCAAATTTTTTTTCACAATCGACAATTGCAGTATGACAAAACTCAAGAGCAATACACGAATACGAAAATGAAATATAAAATTTTCACAGGTAATCAACGAGTACCCCATAATGCCAAGCATTTGGAAGCAATGTTATTTTTCAGTTCTTTTGGAAGTCTTAATCCTGCTTTTCACAGGAAGAAGATAAATCAGAACTTTTAAAGTAAAATTTAAAACAATTTCACATGTAAACATTAAAAAGTTTGATACAAAATAAATGCACACATTGCTAAAGAAAAATCTTCAATGAATCAACACTATAAAATCTCGGTAATTATTTCAAAAGCAACATAAAATAGGAAACTTAGGAGTTAAGACAGTACAAAGTAACCCTCCTGTAAAATTGTGCTTAATGAAAGAAACTTGTTAAGAGTATAAATTTTACTGTAACAGTAATACATGTAATAAAATGCTGGAAGCACATCATGTCAGCAGACCAGAATATTTTCATAGTATCCAAAATTGAATCAAATGTCAGTAAATTTTGAATTGTTTAAAAAGAAACATTACAATATTAAACGTAGTTAAACATGGAGATAGAAAATTTCGGTTACAGCTGTGCTAAATGTGTTCCGATTTGACCATAAAATTGTAACTTTTAGTAAGAAATACAAAGATTCATGACAAAAACAGTCAAACAAAGTACAAGATTCCTTATGAATCAGAAAAAGTAATCATTTACATAAGTTACTTCCATTCCATGGTTGAAAAGAGATTATTCATAATCTTCATGACAACTAGTATAAATATAAAAGAGAAATACCTTTAACTTATATAGACAATTAAATATATATCTTTATTTTCTATTTACTGAAAAAGGATTTGAATATTTTTCAAATACTTTCAAATATCTCTACACTAAGTATCACTTTAACAGAAAAGTTTGGTCAGATACTAACACAAGAATTCTAACAAGTTTTGTGCAGAACAAGAAAAGAAAATTTGTATGATAAAAAACATAAGCAAAAGAAACAAAAATACAATTTAAATTGTGCAGAAATTAAATTAAGTTTCTTACACAAGATATACATCCAAATTTTGCTCTCGTAAATAAATGGGTATTACAAAATACATATATAACTGAAAGTCTAACAAAAACTAGCAGCTAAACAGATTTAGTAGTCTAGGGTGTCCAGTAGTGTTTTTAAAAATTCACAAATCTGAAAACTATTTACAGACAATGGATGATTGTTCTTATGTTAGTCTAGAACAGTTGAGAAAGAGTGAAAATAAGTTTTTAATTAACTTTATAAATTGAAAATAATTTTATTAATGGAATTACAGTACAAAAAATTTAAATTACCCTGAAATTGTAAAAAGTGCATGAAACGGTTAAGAGTTTTCTTGAAATGTTGAAACTCGGGAGCTGATAATTTGCATAGATTTTTTTATTTTGAAAGATATACTTTTAAAAATAAAAGCCCATTTCATAATATACAAGATATATAATTTCTTTTTGACACAGACACAGCATGCATTGGCAAAAATGTTTTGCACCTCACTAACAGGGGAATGCAGTGAAAGACATAAACACTATAATAAATATTTAAACCTAAAACAGTACCAAAATATAATAAATAGCACTTTAAGCCAAACAGAAAAGATAATTCAATTTTAGCCAAACAATAAAATTACAAATAAAAAACCCTCTGCAACCTGAAGACATCAATACTCTCATTTGTTGCAAATTTTGTTCTAACACTATTCACCATGTCTCCCATAATATAAAACTACTCAACTTGATCTTAATAGCCATGGAATACTGTCATGAAATTTAGGAATGTTTTTAAAAGGAATGTTTATATTAAATTAAAAAATTTTATGTAAATGTCACAAATAACAGAGAAGAAATGTTGTGCATGTCAGATGGACAGCAGGAATTAACAGATCATTCACTCTCTTTCTGAATTGACATAAAGACTAATCTTAAATATAGCCACCAATCACTTTTGATGAGCTGCTTTTGTTCACTTCTTTTTGGCATCTTTCTTTTGGTGTTTGGTTTTCCTTTTTTCCTCTTTTCTCCGGGTTCTCTCCTTCAAGCTTTGATACAGCTTATAGCCAAAGAATCCTGGAACAATAAAACAGAAAATAAGAAATTAAACATTTTTTTAAGAGTGAATTATTATAACAAATTCCTTTCCGAGTGTAACTACTTGTTGCAAAGTAGGAAGGTTGAAAATGGTTGTTTGTTTCTGGGGTTTTATGGAGCAACGGCCATATTTGGCCATGTTGTGCTCGAGAGGTTTAAAGTTGATTTTGTTTTGGAATAATTTAATTTTCTAATTCATATTGTGAAACTAAAACTAAAAAATACATTTACATACACATCAAGAATTAAAGTGTGTTTGAATAACAGTCTATTATATATATCACTAATTTTTCAGTTGTAAATAACATGTAATAATTATGATGTCAATGTTACATGGCTAAGTCCCATGTGGACTCTTACTCCATTCACTGTTCTGTTTATTTGACTAAGCTTGTAAAGGTGATCGACATCACATGGAGAAAGTTTCACCCTCTTTCCTCCTACAACAGTCATGAAATACATCATAATGAATACCCCAAAAAAGAATTAGGACCAAACCACAACAAGCATGAGATTGAGGTTCTGTAACTTTCCTCGGAAACAAATACGAGTTCAGCAGTAGCAGGTTGAAATTGAACTTATTCAGAAGAAATTATAGATCTTCTGATACCTATAACATCAAGAATTGAACTGCCTGGCTGAATAATGGTCAATGTTATACACCACTAATTTTACAGAAGTAAAAACTGCATAATTCTGAGGTCAATATAATATGGGTAAGTGCCAAATGGACCCTTATTCCGCTGTTCTGTTTATTTGGATAAGCTTGTTTAAGTGATTGACATCACAGAGAAAACTTCGCCATGGTCATGAAATATATCTTAATGTAAAAAAAGAATTGAAGACTAAACCACAAGAAGCATGGAGTTTACAGATTCTGTAACTTTCCTCAAACAAATACAAGTCCAGTAGTAATTAGAAGAAGGTTCAAAAGTGACATCCAAGTCTAAAATCTTGATTGTCAAAACAAAATTTAAAGGTGAAAAATACAAAAGGACTAAGTTTCTGATTAACTCATCTAGAAGTTTATTAAGGGGCATTTACTAAAAAATTGAGTTGCAAAATTCATGAATAATGAATGTGCCTTGTATATCAGAAAAATATTACAATAAAATTAATGCATGTAAGAGATTTTAAGATATTTCAAAATAATATTGGGTTAAGTAGTTTATTTTACACTGTAACATTTTAGGACAGTTCAGTTGTTGAAAGGTAGAATAAACTTTGTTTAGTATACAGAAGAATTTATTATTAGTTTTTAAAAGCAAGCCTTCATTGGGTTTTCAAAGCTTTGTGATTTTGAAGAAATCATTTTTTCATGAGGACAAGATTCTTTGTTAAATTATCATCAGCATCAAGCATTACATTTGGTATTTCTAATATTGCAATTATGAATTCATTTTCTAATGAAACATTTCAAACCAACCATTGATGTATCCAAGTACGACCACTGACACCTTGAAATAGAACTGAATTAAGTATTGCACCTATCTCTTTTACTCTGTTAAAAATAATTGCATGCCTTAATCTAGTGTTTTGAAAAACTTTTATTCAAATTCTTAATTCCTATAAATCATATTGAATATTAATTTACTTTTAAAGCTTTATCTGAAATCCAGACACATTTATGAACTAAATGCATAGGAAAACCTTGTAAACATTCAACAAGTAATTTTCAATACTACCTGAAAATTTCTAATAGCAAAACACAGGCAATTTAATAAAGTATCATTTTTTAGAAATAATTAGGTGATCAATGTTACACGTATTATGTGCCAATGATTAGCTATGTACATGTCATCTAGTAACTCGTATACAGGAACTAAAACTTCACATTTTGTTTTAGTATATACATTGTCTTAATTTTAAATAATTTTATCTTGTGTCTCACACATTTAAATCTTCATTCAAAATTCATTTTGCGGCTAAAAAATAGCACATAATTACTAAAGGAAATAATAATCAGTTAAATGCGATTTCGAAAGTCACCAAATCTCGGGGTATAGGTACACACATTAAAAAGTGAAATAAATTGTAAAATTTCAATCCGTAATAAAATTGTCTACTTTAATCAGATATTAAAGTGCCAAATTGAATTGTAAATAGTTTAATTTACCCATTAAGCTGACAACTACAACAGCTGGCAGAATGAACACCCAATTGCTAAATCCATGTTCAATTGGACCAGCAGGTCCGGTACCTGTTAGATCAACCATTTTCGTTAAAACTGAGTGCGGTTTCAATTTCGCACGGAATTTTAATTACTTCACCGATCTCTGATCGCGTCAAAGTAAACGGTTTCGACAAATCATCAACACATCAGCATAAGCGTAACCTGCCGAAAATTCGTTTTATTGTGCTGCCATTCAACGGAATAAAATCTTCACAAAATATGAAAACCATTAAAATATTAATTTATTATTTTGAAAACAATCTAAAAGCTTTCAGAGATTCATACAAAAAATTTCTATTTGTTTACAATTTGCATGATAAATAGTAACAAACCAATAAAAGGGGTTTCAGTGTAAACATGAGCAAACTACCAAAGTAGGAAAAATTATTCCCGATTAAGGACTAATTTGTTTTATATTTATCATTTTATAATTTAATTTGTTTTGACGAAGTTTGAGATTTTTCTAGATTCTAGAGATAATCTCGTCCAAACGCACCATATTACAGCTGCGCATGCATGCTTGCTTATTCGCCGATGTTTCTGATTCCATGTGTTGATTTCAACTTAGCATTCGATTTGTGAAACTTGAAGAACTTTGTTTTGACGTTGAAGATATAAAATGTATATATTTAGATTTTTTGTGTAAGGTTTTAAATATTAATTCTATGTGTACTTTACTGGTATTCCATATTTATTATTTAACTGTCTATTTGCCCTCTAGATTGCACCATGAATATTTCGTTATGTTATTGCCCTGGTATAAAACTTACAAATTGTAGTGGCGTATATGGGGGAAGAAGGGTGAGGGATGCAGTGACCCAGGGTGCCAATGATATTAGTCTGAAATATCAGTCTTGCTTTTCCGACAAAAATGATGTCTTCTCTTCCGACTTCATGACAGTTTTTTGGTGTTGGTTACTTATGTCGAAATCAGTCGTTCATCGCGTTGGATTAGGCCGTTTTTATAACAACTGTACTTTTACAGAGTAAGTTTCATACACTATAGATCCAAAGAGAATCAATTCAATTTAGTTAAGATCACGAATAGAAAAGGGGAGGAAATGTCAAAAGGACAGCAATCCATTATATTTTGTATATCTAACTTACCAGGACATCCTTTTCAGGGCCGAGTAGAGACCGGAACGAACATGCTAGTACAGGAAGAATCTTATTTCAATCTGACATGGGAGGTATAGCCATTTTGTTAATCATCCAAAGATTTCAATTGTTGAAAGGGAGCAGCAATTTAAACCCGCAGGTGCAAGGATGATACTTATTAGTACAAAATACACGGTAAAGAAGAATTCGATCTAAAAGGTAACGATTGCAGCATTTGAAATTTCATCTAAATCATATTACTCATTTAAGTGATATAGATTTATCAACTAATTGTGCTCTATCAGCACAGAAAAACACATTAAGAACCTCGAAAGATTATCTTTCAAACAAAAAGGGTTATATTATTTCAATTGTCTCTCCTATTAGTGCACTATTAGGAGTCTTCTAATTGAAGTCCTCTTCAGTGACAGTAGTTTTCCTCAGTTGAACATTTATTTCTTAGTGCAACTTTTTCTTACTCGATTGTTTCTCGGCAAAAAGGTAAACTTTACTTCTGTAATACGTTTCATTTCTCAAGAGTTTCCTTCTCTTAAAAATGTTTGGTTTTGTAAACATTTTTGCTATGTATCATTGACAATAAAATCTTGTCAGATGGTAAAATGTGATATGCCCCGTTTTGTGAAATCTGAACATAAAATTGGACATGTGTTTTTCTATCTGATTAAAGAAATATTTGGGTACTTTTGAGAGAAATAATATTCACCCACAACTCCGTTCCTGTTTAGCTCTGTTCTACTCCAAATTTTTTCACTCTCTGTATTTGCAAAATAATTATTTATGTTTTTGAAACAGTTAATTGTAACGAGGCGAATTTAAAAAGTCAATGCTATGAACTACTTGAAAAGTCAAAAATAAATTGTCTTCCAATTAAATTAAATTTTGAATGGGGGTCCCCCAAGTCATAGTTAACTATGACTTGGGGGACCATAAAATATGCTAGGTATAAATTATGATTGTAGCTATTTTGAAGGAACTTAAGATGGTATTTCTTTTGAAATAACTCGAATTTAAATGTAACTCAAATAATTGAAATAATTCTATATTTATAAGTTGTACAGAAAAATTTTAAACCTATTTAAGCAGGGTATACTATAATTTGTTCACCAGTTTTTTTCACTATGATATTTATCATAAAACTAGAATTCTATTATGCAAATCATTCTATTGTGAGTTAGAGAAAGAATTTATTATTAGCATCAATAAATTTTAATGTTATTTGTACTTGTTTCTTCCAAAGGTCGTTCAACTATAATTAGTGTTTGATCATCCGATGATACTAAAAATGAAGGTCGTCCAATAAGTAATCCTGGAAACATTATTCTTAACAAATGAAAGCATCCTAGAAAATTGGCTTTGTCAATAAGATTCTTGCCTTTCGAAAGATAGCTAGGATGGTCTGTTTTTGAAGAACCCTGCAAATAGTTTCGGCAAAAATATTTCGATTTATCATTGAAATCATACAGCAAGTTTCAGACAAAATATGTGTGCATCTAATTTTTCTGGAATGAATTATTGTTCGCTTTGTGTATTGTCGATGATTTGCTTTAGCCCTCTTCGAATATTCGTAATTTATTCAAGTTTTTGATATTTCTGGAGATGTGAACGCCCAGTCTCTTTTGTCTAACCAAAGAAACCATTTTTCAATAGAATTCGCCTATACTTATACTGTTTAAAACCTTTAATTGCTTTTTTCAAACTGAAATCTCCATGTGATCACTCCATTTGGATTTAATATTTTTAGAACATTTTCGAAAATGGGACTAATGTACAATTTATTGATTAAGGATCAATAATATTTAATAAAAGTTCTACGAAAGAATACATGGTATATAAAGCTCTGCTTATTATACTAAATATTTAATTTTATGTCTTGTTTTCTCCAAGCTAATTTCTAAATTATTTTTCTGGATCTTAATTTCAATATTGCGAGGTATTTTCAAAATATTTTATTAGAAAGTAATGTTTGTATATGAACTTGAAATTTTAAGTTCATACGTGTAGTTTGAGAGTTTCTAAATAAATGGGATGTTTTCAGAGAACAATGGCTCGTGATTTGATAATTTTAAATTCTTCATTCAATAATATTTTCTTCCAATATTTTCGGTACTTTTCCAATTGATTTTAACTGGTCAATCACTCGAAACGAGAACAGAGCGGAACTTTATTACTCTTTTTTTTCCACAAAACTCAGTTATGATTCGATTTCAATAAAACTATTGGGAATTAAAAAACGACTTTTTGCAAAATTCGAAATATTTGAGATTCGAGCATAAAAATATTCGGAAATAATTTCGAGTGTGGCTTTCTTTTCTACCACTTCGACCAAATTTTCGTAATGTAAGTTGAGCATTGAGTTTAATTATTTTTTAATAGTTCTTAGATTATAGTTTACTTGTATGATGAACAAAACTTCGATATACCTTGATTAAATTAATATATTGGTTGATTTCTTTAGAAGGTTCGAGATACGTCATTGGTACCAAGGAATCTGGTTAAAATTGTGAATCATGTGTTTGATCTCTCATATTTGCACGAGGAAGAATTTTATAAGAATCAAGTTACGAAGAAAACATTGCTTTACAAGCAATAATAATTTTGATGTCGTTTCAGAAAATTAAAGGCATGAAAGTCACAAACAACAGTAATATAGCATGAGAAATTCTAAAAAAATAACGAGTAATGTAAATTGCTAAAATGTTGCAGAACAAATGCTAAAAACGATAGAGCTTGTAATTTTAAACTTAGACTGATATATAAAAGTTGTAAATTGTTAATCAGATTTGATAGCTATATGCTTTGCGACATAAGTTGAAAATTTCATTAAAAATTATTAAAAATTGCAAATTTGAAAAACCATTCATATTTTATAATAAGGCATATTTATTATGAATCTTTTTCGCTACGAATATTAATCTGACTAGTTTTTCAAAACCATAACAGAAAGAAGACAGTAATTCAAATAAAAAATTTATTTAATGCATTCGGTATGTGATTATGAGAAGTAGCATTCAACTTCTTACTTTTTAACACAATAGAGCAGAGACAAAGAACTTTCTATGATGTTCTTAATCTACAATTGCAGAAAAAGAATTTTCTTTGGCGTAATCGACTTACGTTATGCGTAGCCCAGTTAGCAGCAAACAATTCTATATTAACAGAAACTATGGTAGATATAAAATACGCATTGTCTAAATTTAAAGCCAAACCATGACTGATTAAATCTCACAATTTTCAGCACAACTAAAAGTTAGAATTTGAAAATATATTTTTGATTTCTGGAGAAGAAAGGTACTTATTTCTGACACTTGCTACCTAAAGATGGCAGCACAAGCGGAAAATGAATTTTCCACTCCCATGGTCGGAGATTTAAATGTTTCGGACAAAAATTGACTATCTCCAAACCACAAAATGTTTCTGTTTAGATTTAATTGTAGCGATGATCTATTCTCAAAAATAAATTAAAGTGATATTGTTAGATGAAAAATTAATAACTGGAACAACTACATGGAAAAATTCAACTCGTGAGTGAAAACGAAGTTTGATAAGGCAAGGGATTTATGAAAAAAAGCGGACGAATCTACGTGAATAACTATTCATAAAAAATACCGAATAACCCTTCTCGGGAACACAGTATGATAGATAAAAAGTTCATGCGATTGATTTTAAAATTTTTCATTAATTGAAAAATACGATTATTGAAATATTTTAAATTACAGATTTTTTCTGTTAAAAAATTAAATGAAATTAATAATAAAAATGAAAAGTAAAAATAATTATAAAAAGTTGAGAAATTACTTTTGTGATCTCTTATAAGGATAAGGATGAGGAATTGTCCTTGGTGGAGAACACAGAAGGGTAACTGATGGGCTTCAGCCATCTCCAAATAATAAAAGAACTAAGTTCTCTTGAGGGAAACATCAATTGGTATTTGGTGAATTTGCTAAAAATTCTAATTAAATCTAAACAAATTTCACCGCCCAAGATACACTACATTACTATTGAGATACACTACATTAATTGTACTGTATGTAATCTCACTTCTTTTATATTTCTTTAGATTATTGACTTAAGGGAATGAGATAGGAGACATCAGTGGCGTGGAGTCCATGGTAACCCAGAAGCCCGGCATCTCCTAATGAACAAATGAAAATTCGGAAAAATTTGGTGACAAAATTATAATACTTAATAAAACTGAAACAAAAACGATATTTTAAAAGTAAATCTGAGTGAAACGTTAGTTTCCATCTTAATGTCGTTGAGTTTCACCACAAAAATCCAACTGGGGACTGCTGATGCCATTTTCCTCTCTGCCTTGAATGGTTTCGTACTATGATTGGGAGCCGCGGTTGGAAGAGTCAAGAATTAGCAACCTGAGAGTTACGAGTTCGAATCCAACCGAAGTCGTCGTGTACCAAGGAAGGCTGGTGCACATTGAATCTGTCGTGGCCTCAAATGTCCTCACGTTGGCGTGGTGTCGAAGTTTGGAGAGTGGGGTGCCAGCTCAGGTGTGACCTCGTCACCGTGGTTCAAAATTACGTGGTGTTGTCCTCGGTCTTTCCCTTCGGGTTTGATCCCGGACCGTCGCCAATAGCCCGTAGTGTTGCTTTAGTGCGACGTTAATTAAAATACCTATCTACTATGATTGGTTAATGGTACTTATGCGCAGTGGGTTCCTTCATCAAACTCTTCTCACAACCTGTTTCTTATTGATACTGACATCCAGCCCATATAATACGCTCAGTTGGTCCTGTGTATAGTCTATATTTCTTTCTGCATTTTACCACCTTCGTAAAAGATCGCCATCGTGCTCTATGACAGCGTTTGGATCATCCATACAGAATTACAATTGCGCCTTTCGGAATTGTTTTTTTAAACTTAGGACTAGAAATGATTTATATTGTATTGTCTTTGCGGAAAAGAAACAAAGGTGGATGGAGTTTACTTGTAAAAAGGTTGTCTAAAACTAAGCATAAAATTTTCTTGTGTCTTTCTATCCAAACTCGACATCCCCAGCTACCAATGTTACTCTACGCTACTGGAAGCATGATTTTAATCTTACAGCACGAGGACAACCTAACCCAGTTTTGGAGAATAAAATTTAACCTTTTTTCCGTAAGAGGGGAGAACGGATTGGTGACCCATTATTTGAAAGAACGCTGTTTAAAAGTAATGGACGCGAGACTGGAAATAACATGTGTCATGGGGTTCTTTTAAGGAAGCGGTGTTTATTTCTAACTATATGGCATTTCTTTTACGTCCTAGAGATTAAACAGGGCCACGGTAAGAGCAGCAGATTAGCAACGTGGTAGGTTAGTGGTGGTACATTTAGCTGGTCCACGTTAAATCCGTCGGAGCTTCAAATGTCCTTACATTGGTGTGGTATTGAAGCTTAGAGAGTGGGATGCTAGCTCAGGTGTTGACTTCGTTATCTGCCCGTGGTTCAAAATTACGAGGTGTTCTTTCTCTTCGGGAATGATCCTGGACTGTCACCAATAGCCCTTTGCGTTGCACCAGTCTGACGTTAATTCAACTACCTACCTACCTAGAGGTTAAACAGACATTTAATTGTTTATTTATGCACACCTAAAAATTAATTGTTTATTAACAGTTGTAATTTTCTGACTAAACTTTCATCGAAATGAGGTGGTGCTGATTACCACGTTGCAACAAATTTGCTCATGTTAAAGGTCTTCCAGCCCCCCCCCCCCAATAAAAAAGAAGAAACGTGTGTGAGTGAGAGACTGTTTCTCCTGACATGACATAAAACGTAGAACTAGTTCCTACAACTTTCGCGCCAACATTACTTCACCATATAGTTTAAATGAAGGGCTCCAGGCAATATAGTGATCAGTCTATTTCAAAATTTCAGAAAAGTAATTTTCATGTTAAAAAATTCTAAAATTATAATGGTATCTAAATTTATAATTATCAATTAAATAATGGTATCTAAAATTATAATTATCGGTAAAATCATCTTAACCTTTTTTTCAAACAATCTGAAATTCTTTTGATCCTCTTGAATATCATGTTTTTAATTTTTTCCATTACGGAACTCACTGTGGATGTCACCGACACGAGAATCAGGCACTCACTCAGATGTTTCTGTGACTTATCACTATGTCACTCAAAGCCTTTCAACTATATCCAATTCTTATAGAAGGGTATGATCTAATTAGCATTCACGCATCGAGGTGTTTAGAAAAACTTAATACAAAAGAATCTAATCACAGCTCTCACAACTGTTTTTTGATCTTCCTTCTGTAAAACTAACAGCCATGAACAGTGCAATTCAATTCCCCAAAAGCAATGAAATCAAGACAATGAGAATTTCCAAATGAAAAATATAAATCAACGTCCGATGACGGCTCATTTTCACTTGATCAGTGCCTGAAACAAAGATTCGCAGTAGGATTTCAAGTCTTTGAACTGCATCAGTTGTGTGGAATAAAAATACAAAACCTCATAAAGTTTTATCGGAAACAATAATGAATTGGAGATGCGCTTTTTTTCCAAAGGCCGCTCGACCCTGATTCACAAGAGGATCCTGACCCACTATCCAAACACAACCGGCAAGACCTTGGCCTTGATAAATTCATAGAGGCATCCGAAGCAACTTTGCTATCGTTTACCAGTCCATTATTTCGGTTCCTCTCCGCGGCGTCTATTCCCATTGTGCGCGGGTGAAGATGTTAATACCGTCGATTACAAGTTAGTAGACGATGAACATCTGGGAAATTGGGACACCATCCATCCGGTAGTAAAAGGTTCTGGAAGTCGTGGTGCACAGTACTTGGAATGCTGAGAAGCCGTTACTTACTGAAGTATGAATGGGTATAATTGTCTCGGGTATAACTTTTTGATCTTGAGCTAATTCGGTTGCTTTTCTTTGTTCAAACAAGTTTATTTTATTTGGTTTTGAAATAATTGAGGAGAGAATATTCTTGAATACTCCAAATGGTTTCGACCCGATATCTCACCCATCAACATCTGACCAATTTTACTAATGACGAGATGTCTCGTCATCACGATATTTTAATGATGACGAGATCAAAATCTGGCCAGTTTTCTTCTAATGACGAGATATCTCGTCCATCAAGATCTGGTCAGTTTTGCTAATGACGAGGTTCCTCGTTGAGACAACCACCCAGGAGGGTTAAATTTTCACGTGAATGTTTTCTAGAGCCTTCAAATGGGGGGAAGAGTCCCCCCATTTGAACATTCTCACACACATATAATGAGTAAATAATGAACGAGTCAAATGAGTCAAAAAGTGTAAGAAGACAAGTATACAGACTGCAGGTTACAGAACGGAGATATGCGTGTGAACCTCTTATAGAGTTATATAAGGTAAGTAAGCTACTTGGAGTAGCAAGCTTAAGAGGCGGTAAAGATTTGTGGTTCTTTGAATAAAAAAGATAAATATTTTTGAAAAATGCAAGATGCATTTAAATAGATTATCATTCAATGAGAATTGAGGATACAACTATCCATCAATGTTTATTCAATGTCGCAGTTCAAGCAACTCTCCATTTCTCTTTAACAAATATTCAACGTCGATAAACTGAATGGGGATATAGTTGTAATAAAAGTTTATGAACTCCAACGATATTGTTTTTCTTTGTTCAAGAGTTAAATGTGTGTGTGAACTGATATGGATACTATTTGCGATGTTAACAATAAAGGAGTTACAATACACATTTTATTAGATTGTGCGTTGAATGATGTTGAATTAGCGTCGAACTAATTCGTTGCAACATCTTTCATTTGTTCGTCCAACAGTTTAGCTTATATCTTTAAAATTACAAGGTCTACTTACGAAATGCTTGTATTGCCATAGCCACAAGAGCGTGAATATATATCCGTAATTCTTAAGCTTCTTAAGATAGAAAAAACCCGATCATATAATGTCTATCCGTGTTCTTTGATGATCTATCCTCAATTACTACTTTTTATAAATTCCAGTGTACATTTTTTTTAACATTTTTTACTTTTGTGGGAAATTTCATTAGCATATTTTTTTCTGTAGTGTTTGAATTGTGAAGTTAAGAAGACAGTTGTGTTTGTCTGTCAGTTTTTGTAATAATTCTAAAACCATTTTACCGACTTAGACCGGAACCTAATGAATTTCGTTTTAAAAGATTCTGTATGACTTCCGAATCAACTGTAACAGTACGATGTATGAGTATAGCAATAAGCGAAAAAGTACACTAGAAAACTTTTCTGTTGAGATTTTTAAATCTGTTTGGAGAATCACTATACCTACACGCTTGTCTGACCACTAAAGAGTTATGAATCTTTTCGAAGTTTATTTACAGCTATTAAACAAAATGTGCATGGTACAAGTACAAGTACAGTGCAAACAAGATGTATACTTATGGACAAGTTTGGCGGTTATTCGTGAAGGGTTTTACTCAATTTTCCGATAAAATTTAAATTCCTTTTTCTTTTTAGTAGCAGATGTTGCTAATCAAAATTCCTTTAAATTTTAAATCTCAAATTAAACTAATATTTTAACTTTTTACAAAGTGCACTGATATATAATAAAACATATACCAAATAAACTAATTTATGTTATGAGTGTTAAACAAAAGCGATCAATATATTCATAAAAGTAATTGAATTAAGTATGCAAAAATACTACTTTTAAATCCATATCTAATCACGGAACCCCATATTTCAACTTTCAATACATAAAATTAGTGCAATTACTTTCTTGAATTGGTAACACAAACAATGAAAAGTTTAACGATAACAAGTGAATAATGAAATTAGTATTCCCTAGTAATGTTGATATAGCTATCTTTGTTCATGATTTAAGCGATGATTCTGTGGTCTCCTTGTCACACAACCGCGTTTCCAGACGGTGCGTTGTCTTCTGTTTGATGCGCTTGGAACTTAAGATAAAAGTGCTCGTTTGTTAAATATTTCTTTGTCTATTGACAGACAGCATCCCCTGATTACATTTACCTCTTCTTAAATCAATTAGGCCACGGTAGCACAGTTGGTAGAGTAGCGGCTTAACAATCAGAGGGTTGCGAGTTCGAAACTCGATCCAAAGACGGTCGTGTACGTGGGGGGCTGATGCATATTAAATCTGCCGCGGCTTCAAATGCCTTCATGTTGGCTTGGTGGTGTGGAAGTTTGGAAATGGGGTGTCAGCTCAGGCGTTGACCTCGTCATCTGATCGTGATTCGAAATTGCGAGGTGTTGTCCTCGGATCTTTTGCTTCGGGATTGATCCTGAACCGTCGCCAGTAGCCCGTTGTGTTGCTTCAGTACAACTTAAATCAACTACCCTCTTTAATTTATTAATATTAAGCAATAAATTTATGCATACACGTGTGCAAATATATGCTCAGCAGATGTGAATATCCTTTAAGGTAAAAAAAAGTAGCTATCCATCCCTAAGAACCTCCTTTTTCATGTTATTGAATTATTTTTTTCTTTCCTCAACCCCTTCCATTATGCGTTTACGTCCACAACTCTGGAGGTCATAGACCTCCCATATACTTATCGGTCCCCTATAGAGGCATTAAGGCTTTTGATGTATTATAAATGCTCGAAGTAAGAAGTCTTGAAACTATTATTTCATAGTCGGAAGTGGTCAGGTTGGAGCTTGTCATTATTCATTACATCGGCTACTTGGTTTATTATTTTACCACAGTTGCATTAAAATTCATGTTTGAAAAAAAATTAAAGTTTAACTGAGATAAAATTCATGGTATCGAGAAAATATTCATAAGAAATAGTACCCCTGATGCGACTTTTTAAAATTCTGTTTGAATCCTCCAAGTGATTTTGACGAGATATCTCGTCCATCAAGGTCTGACCAATTTTGCCAATGACTGGATTTTTCGTCATCAAGGCATTGCTGATTTTATGATGATGACGAGATCAAGATCTGTTCAGCTTTCTTCTAATGACAAGATATCTCGTCCATCAACATCTGGTTAGCTTTGCTAAAGACGAGATACCTCGTCAAGACAAACCAATATGAGGGTTAACCATCTGAGAGTCATAAGATTTCCGAGAAGTTTAATATTGTTTTTACCACACAATACACATGAATGAATAATCCCATCGATTGGTTGAAAGAATCCTAGGGAAGATTCTATTGGTTATGAAGATCAAAACTAGTTAGAAGTCTTATAGAGAATTCAGTAACGTCGCACTGAATAAACACAACGGGCTATTGGCGACGGTCCGGGATCAATCCCAAGGAAAAAAGATCCGAGGCAGCACTACGTAATTTTGAACCACGGTTAGATGACGAGGTCAACACCTGACCTGTCACCCCACTCTCTAACCTTCGGCACCACGCCAACGCGAGAACATTTGAGGCAACGATAGATATAGCGTGCTCCAGCCCTAGTGGTACACGACGGTCTTTGGTTGGACCGAGTTTCGAACTCGCAACCCTTCGATTACTAATCCGTTACTCTTCCAACAGGGCTACCATGGCCCCGCAGAACGGATACATACGTATAAACCTTTCAGAGTGTTAAGTGACTAACCATTAAGTTAATTTCGTATTATATCATTATAGTTATGAGTTGTCAGAGGAATTAAACCGTAAAAAGGAAATTGTGATTCTAATAAAGAATTTAAATGGAATAACCCTTGTGAATACATTGAAAATCTCTGCTCTTTTCGAAAAACGTAATTTGTTTGATTTAGAAGTGCATCATGATTGAGAATATAAGACAAGACCTTAGTTGCGACAAGTTGCTTCTGTCTCCTTGTCTGACCTGAAAGCAAATGTGTCATAGATTATGAATTATCTATAATATTACATTCACGTATGGCTTGAACGTAACAACATTTATGGTTCTCAGTTAAAGTTCGAATAAATGCACATATTACGCAAAGAAAATTTTCAAATACATAAATTTAGAGTAGGTAGTTAATCAACGGTCGCACCTGGAGCAATATGGCGGGCTTTTTGCGACGATTAAGGATCAATCTAGAATACATGGATTAAAGAAACAGAGTGGAAGAGATACATTCCGGTTAGAAAAAAATTGTAACTTATCATTTCCCTTTTAATAGCCAAATAATAGGTTATTCAAATACTTTTACTAATTCCGAAATTGTTAAAAAGAATGTTTTCCCCGATTTCACTTTAAAGCCGAAGTATAAAGTGTTTAAATGTGATGGGGTATTGATTATATTCCTTTTATTAGTATCGTTTTAGATCTGACTGATTGGTATACGCATTTAAATTTGATAATGGAAGAATCATTTTGAGGCATTGCAGTTACTAAACAATACGAAAGGGGTAATCGGTCTTTCGATATCATTCCATTTGAACAACGAAATGCATTTTTATCTCTACTGTAGAAGTTGAAAATAAATAAACTTCATCGAACTACTAATGAGATTATTTTTTACTCAGGCGTGGCCCAAATAAACATCCAGGCCCATTTCCACGTATTGCCAGCCGATACTTATCTTTATAGGCAATATATATTTCTTAAACATTTCTGCCTTGGCCCGCTAATTAATTTCACAGCTCACGACGGTGAATTATCGAGTTAAACCTGAGATGCATTCATACACAGAACCAAGCATAATTGCATTATATACATGTAATGAATATTGAATTCAAACAATGGCGTCAACGAGAAAACTATCATTGGACTAAGTAAGTCTCCAGTTGACTTTATGATAAATGGAACAATTTAAGTTTTACGTTTTTAGCAGAACATGGAAAAGCAGTATAATGTCAGTCAACCAAAAAGTACTTTAAGTTAGAGATAGGTTGCACTGCTATAATACAGGGTTGAATAGTAAAATCCTTGTACACCCACTCAACTGTTGAACGCAGATAGCTACAGTTATGAAAATGATGTATTGGTATTGTAAAGTGATTATACGCTACAAGATGAGACCGTTTGCAGCACTTCACCTTTACTATTCAAGTTATTTATGTACACAGTGTCATTTCGTACGTGATGCTCTACCGCTCTCGGTGATGCTCTATCACTTTGTAAATGACCTTTTTTCCATATCTTGCATAGTTTTTGAGACGGGAGCTCTAATTTCCGATTTTTATCACTAGGGGCGCTGCAAGTGGTATCATCGTGTAGCGCGCTTATTTTACTATACCTATACACAGCTTTCATAGATGCAGCTATCTGCATTTGACAATTACGTGGATGTATACGGTCGGTTGGTTATGTTGGGGGTTTTATGGCGCAAGGGCTATATTTGGTCAAGCTGCACCAAACACAAGATAGACAACTTAAAGTAAAAAATGTGAAAGAGAAAGAAAAGAGAGATTGGGGAATCTAATAATGGGGTGAATGCAGAAAAAGATTCCTTGGGTATCCCGGTAGCGCTGCACTCGTGTTTAGTAGACATTAAATCCCATTTGAAAAGAAAAGATAGCTAGTGTATCTCGGGTATGTGAATCTCGTATACACACTTAAAGGGGTGTTCTCCTGTGGGCGGGTATATAAGGACTTTACTATGCGACTGTATACTATTGGATAGTACGTTTTTTGTATAGATGGCACGGTTCCCACATATTTCACTATATGTTATATTATTTGTATGTTTGGCCTAATTTTTTCGAGTCTGGACATCAGGTGATTGGGGTGATTCTGGTTCAACCCCCAGTAGTAGGCATCCATGACTTCTGATAGAGAAAATGTGACCTATTAAGAGACCCTGCATAATGGACTTCTCATGCTATTTGTGTATTTGTACAACCGTCATGTATGGCAGGTGGGCTGGATCTCATCAGTATTATTGGGGTGGGATCCAAGTGGCTCAGACCTCTAGGAATCGGCACCCCTGAAATCAACCAAATCACAAGCCTGGAATACAATCACACGCATGGAGAATTTGAGAGAGAAAAGGAGCACTGCACTACACATGTTATGCAAATCAATTCCGGTAGCAAAAAAAGCATCTAAAACAGTTTTGTTGAAGAATTGAAGTAAAGAAAGTCCATCTGTACTTAACATCTATAATAACACCGTATCAGGTATTCCGTTTTCTGTCGCATTCCGCGCAAATCCACATAATACCACGAGAGATTACAGTCGACTGCCTTTTTACGAATCTAATGCCCGTTTCAATCTGTTTCCTCCCTTTCTCGAAACCCACGCCCGTGGGCACAATTGACCTATAACTGCAGCCGACTAATCTGAAACATGCCGGCGGAAACATTCAGTGGAGTGAAATGCAGGCAGTCGACTTCAGAGTCGGTTTAATTTTAACCCATTCTTCGAAGAACAACACCAACGCCTCTGTTGGAAGTCTTTGTCTACGAAGGAATTAATGGGGAGAAGAAGTGTTCTCGTTGAGCTGGCATTCATTAAGAGGAGCAAACAACGCATCCAGCGGACCGTGCAAAGTAGAACAAGAAAGTTTCACATCCGCTCATAAAATTGATGAAAGGGCTAATTGATGCCAATAAATGTATAAACTCGTTAGAATAGTGCGTGTTTAATGTCTACATAGACTACTTCGGGTCTATACCCTACTATTAACCATTGTAAACAGCGAGTGTAAATCAGATAGTTTATTTTTCATGAGTTTATTTCGATTATTTCAGTTACGGGAACATTTTTCTTTGTGGTTAACTGCTAAGAGAGAGAGAGAGAGAGAGAGAGAGAGAGAGAGAGAGAGAGAGAGAGAGAATAATTGCAGGCTCCACACATTTCACAGGACACTGGTACTAAGTTACATCTTGGGCTTTCTTTATGGGGAATAACTGCAGGCTTCCAAATTTTCTCTCCGGGTCCAAGTAGGTCAGAAGGAGAACTTTATTTATTATTTGGGAATAACTGTAGACTTCTCAAATCTCTCCGGGCCCCGGTACTAGGTTAAATTGCGGGATTTCTTTATGGTTAACTATTGGGCATAGCTGCAGGCTCTCTCTAGGCCCCGGTACTACGTCAAATGATAGACTTTCCGCATGGTTAACAATTAGGAATAACTTCAGATCCTCGCATCTTTTCTCCGGACCAGGGTACTAGGTTAGATGGCAGACATTCTTTATGGTTGACTGTTGGGTATAACTGCAGGCATTCCACATTTTCTATCCGGGCCCAGATACTGGGTTAGATGGCGTACTTTTTTATGGTTAACTATTGGGGAATAGCTGTAGTTTCCCCCATCCTCTCTCTAGGCCTCAGTACTAGGTTAAATGACAGGCTTTCCACATGGTTAAATTATACGGAATAACTGCAGATCCCCACATCTTCTCTCCGGGCCCCGTTGCTTGGTTGGATGGTGGGGTTTCTTTATGGTTAACTATTGGGAATAACCGCAAGGTCTCTCTGGGTCTCGGTACTATGTTAGACGGTGGGTTTTCTTTATGGTTAGTTATTGATGATAAGGGCAGATTTCTTTTCTCTAAGGGCCCCAGTACTAAGTTAGATGGGAACCCATCCTGGAACAGATTTGTATTCCCAGTATTTAGTGTTTAACTTGCACAAATGTATAAATATTTCTCTTTCTATCGCATTATATAGCTTTGTTATTTTATGAATGCAGAGAAGAGGTTTATAGTTTATATAAATACACTGCACAATTCAATTCAAACTTTCCTCTTCCTCTCACACACGGTAGTATGTAGAGTTAAAAATCTGTAAAAATCTGTTTTCGGAGTTTGATGAGAATTAACATTACCCAAACATGCATCGGAAAAAAGTAGAAATAAATCTGGTAAAAACCGATATTTCGTTGGTAATTTACCGATATTCAGAATGTCGGTAATTTGCAAACTCTAGTACCACAGTACGGGTAACTCTCCCTACGGAGAACCTTGAATAATTGAAATCAGAGATGTATCCAGGGGAGGATCTTTTTACTCGAACTCTCTTCGAAGTATTTTCGATGTAAAAACAATAAAAATACATACTTGCTAAAGATAGTTAAAATAGCGCAAATTCGTTTGTTTGACCATACAGGTGAAAAGGTACCAATACCTGCTTTAAAGCAGTCGGTAAAAGTTATTAAATGCAATGTTCATTTAAGATATCCTCAATTCGATTCAAATAGAGAACCAACAAAAAGATCGGACCACCACAGAATTTATTCCATGTCCATCTGAAATAAATTGTAGGAATTAGATACTTTTTATAAAATATATAGCTAGATATAAGAATTTTCTAAATTATTAACAAATAGAACAAATCCAATAAAACCCTTAAGTATTTAACTTTTAGAAACACAAATTCTTTTCTGTTAGCATTTAAAAGAATTTTATTCCAATAAAAGTTACGGGATGCGGTAGCCTGTTGAAAGACCGGAGGGATGCGTGTTCGAAACTCGATCCAACCAAAGACTGTAATGTACTTGGAAGCTAGTGCACGTTAAATCGGTGGTCGTGGCCTTAAATGACCTCATGTTGGCTTGTCGAGAAGACATATATGTTTATATAGTGGAGTGCTAGCTCAGGTATTGACATCGTCATCTGATCATGGTTCAAAATTACAAGGTGTTGCACTCGGATCTTTCCTTTGGGATTGATCCCGGCCCGACGCCAATAGCCCATTGTGTTGCTTCAGTGCGGCGTTAATTCAACAACCTACCAATAAATAAATACATACCAGCCCCCATTAATAGTATTTATAAATATTATTTGAAAAACTGTCCACCTATTTTATTGAAATTATGCGGATATCTGAGTATAAAGTATCAGAACACCTGCTATTTCCTGTGTGTGACACAGGAAGTACACACGGCGAGAATGTGATGAAAAGACGATAGCCTGTAAACAGTTCCCCTATCCGTTGTAATTAAATATATTTAATAGTAAAGATCGAGTCCTCTTATCCCTTTACCAACAAATAAGAGTTCTACATTTACAATAAACCTTTATTTTGAGGTAAAAAATAGATATTTAAAATTACTAATGTCTAATTCAGTATAATGATTGTATTATTGCTATGTTACACAGAATCCAGTTTGATATCGCTTAGTTTGATTCGATAACGAAAAGATAACAAAATAATGCAAATGAGTTTGAAATAACTTCTTTGCATATAAAGAAAGAATAAGGAGGGGTGAAGACTTGGGTCCCAAGATCCCTCTTTTGGATGCTCCACTGACATATGATGACGGCTGCATTCATCATGAAACTCTTACTAAAGGTATAGTGCCGATTTGAGGTAACGGCTACAAAGCAAATTTGTAGATTGTTAAGTCATCAGTTATGATACGTTGGTGTGGTACACAGGAAGGCCACACAAACCGATAATGAAATAGGAAGAGAAAAAAGGCATTCTTTAAGTGAATGCAAACATCTTCTGCTGTAATCAAATATACTTTAATCTTCTTCCCATGTCGTTAGAGAAACCAGTCATGAAGAAGGGAACACAGGCAACTGGTTGGGCGGTTCTCATGGAAAGAATAGGAGGAGGACACTGAAGTAAACAAGTCGATTCATATCTGTCCATAACTTAGGAAGAAGTTATTTTCTGACGGAAACTTTTATGGTAATAATAATATACTCTTTGGTGCTTATTCATCCACTGCTTTCGCTTACTTCCCACGATGCTTCCTTCTTTGTGTCAAAGACCTGGTGTTTCTATAACTGTACACAAATTCAACGAGTCATGGACAGTAAAAATCCTATTAACGTACCTTTTTTCCAATAATTAAATCCTATCAGTGTTTGAAGCACTCTACTTTAAAGAAAGTTAGACGTTGTTTCAAATTCGAAACTATTATTTAAAATAATAAAGCTATTTAATTACTAAAACATGATGTTTAATTACAGTTAGTGAATTAACTACACAGTAATAGCTTGAATAGTGGTTCGTTGCTCTAAGGTAATTTTTTCTTGACAAGGGCTTATTAGTCTGGATTCGAGTTGTAATGCTTCGGTACCGAATGTCGAACAATTATCGATATTAGACGCAATATATGAGAGGGATTTTCAGTATAAACAAACAAACCAGATGGAATGCGAAGATTTTACTTCCGCCACCCAAATGCTTTCGCTAGACTCATATTAGGACTATCTTAGAATGTAGTTTATCACCATTTAGTGCCGTTTGGCTTAATATAATTGGCGTTGACTAATCAACTGTCGTACATCAATTCGTAATTCGTTCTTTGAAGTTTTATTACCGAAGTTTTGAAATTGTATACGAAAAACAAGTCCAGTGACGTCTTGTTCGGAATACGAACAGGAAACACATTCCTCCGCAGAAACACTATCCCCACCCATGGAGGAAATATAAAACTAAAGTGAGCAATAATAACTTTTTGATATGCCCAGAATCATGTGATCAAATGTAGTAGTAACGTGACCCTTAGACTACTTTTTTCTGATGGATGGATATTCATTATCTGATTGGTCCACGGGATGGGAGAAGACACCCAACCGTCAATTCAGCATATGATTGACCCACGTGGCATAGTTAAAATGACGATTTCGCCATTTTTGTCGCCACTTTAAAGAAATGCGAATTCACTCATATATCCTATCGTAAGGCGATAAGATACCAAATCGGCCAACGTAAACAATTTTCCACAGAACAGTCACGTGACTACTAGTCGACATGCTAGTCACACTCTTTGAAGCTCCTCTCAGTCTACTTATATTTCACGCCTATACACCAACCTACATTACCTTGACAGAAAATGCCTCTCCATAGTTTCTTCTCTCATCTTATTTCCCTTTATTCTCTGTATACCCCTCTATATCATTATATCCTCACAAAATATCTTGATATAACTGTCGACCAATACTCTATAAAAACCACTATCTAGCCATGCCATGATTAGACGTTGACGTTGTACTTAAGTAATACTGAAGAAGTATATGAAGATCATTTTTAATCAGTGAGTAAAAGGAAAATGTAAATTTTAGAAATAAGCAGCTGATGGCAAATTTTTAGAAACGAAAAATGCACGCTAGAGAATACATTGAGTTATCAGCTTATTTCCGAGTAATTGTTCTTACCAGATTAGTCTGCAAGATTAGTTTTGCAAATAACATTATTTATTTGGCTTAAAAGTTAAAACTGATTGAATACTTTGTCTAGATTATGTATCGTGACCCCTTTCTTCATGTTTTAACCCCATAAAAGTCAGCTACTGTGAAGATACAGGATAAACTGCAACAATGTAAATGACTACGATAATTAAGATACAAAAAAGTATTATGAAAATATTTTGCAATCTCAACTAGAGGCAATGCGATACATACAATCAGAAAGAA
This sequence comes from Meta bourneti, assembly GCA_933210815.1. Taxonomy (NCBI): domain Eukaryota; kingdom Metazoa; phylum Arthropoda; class Arachnida; order Araneae; family Tetragnathidae; genus Meta; species Meta bourneti. The sequence goes on along the minus strand of OW119929.1, from coordinate 75,660,969 downwards.
AAATGTTATTAAATACTTGATTGCGACTTGTTTAAATTAAAATCGTATTCAGTAATACTTCATTCGTTCCCTTTCAAACTTAGGTAGGTATTTTAATTGACGTCGCACTGGAGCAACACAACGGGCTATTGGCGACAGTCCGGGATCAAACTCGATTGGAAAGATCCGAGGACAATACCGAGTAATTTTGAACCACGGTCAGATGACGAGGTCACACCAGAGCTGGCACCCCACTCTCCAAACTTCCACACCACTCCAACGTGAGGACATTTGAGACCACAACAGATTTAACGTGCACCAGCCCCCTTTGTACACGATGGTCTTTGGTTGGATTCGAACTCGCAACCCTCCGGTTGCTAATCCGTTACTCTTCCAACTGGGCTACCACGGCCCTCCTTTCAAACTTAGAGGTCTTATAAAATTCTTGAATAATGCTCAGAAAACTATGCTCAGTTTTGTAATAGTTATAGAAACGTATACTTTAAGTGGGAATATCTTTCAGAATTAAACAGCAATGTATGTGATGTTTACTACTAACATTTGTCCTACTGGAAGAACATCGAATTTAATTCCTATAACTCTTAGTGATTTAAGAGAGAGACTTTTTACTGTCTTCTCAGTATATGAAAGGAAAATGTCCAAATTGATATATTCCCAAAATCAAAGTACTGAAATATCTTAACTCTGAGCTTCACGATATTTCTCCGAGTAGTGTATTATTGCTTTAAACTCACAAGACACACATAATGACTAAATAACCACAATGATTGGCTGAAATAATCTTAGGAAAGGTTCTGTTGGGTCAAGAAGGTCAGAATTGGTTAGAAATTACGTTGGGAAGACTGCAGGTTTCTGAACGGATATGTTTGTGTGGACCCCTCAGAAGGTTAGTATCATAATGCCCAGATGGCTCACCAGGGCAGTCTCCGTCCCTATCTTTATGATTATTCATTGGTTTGGACATTGACCTTCTAATGAAATTGACAGATCATGTGGGGTGGTATCGCTATTATAAAATCTCAGAAGTGTAAGTCCCGTAGGCTTTCGAATTGACTTGGACCGATTGACTATCGAAGCGAAAATTAGTGTTTTTAATCACATTAAATAATCACTTTAACCAATCAATAATTTGTTCCGCATTAGGATTCATGATTTTCCCCACAACCACGTGACAGATCTTCAAACCGAGCGATAGGAAGAAATAGCATGAAGCTACGAATGTATATCCCGTTTATTTCGTTAGAAGGTCGATGGGTGAAGAAGGCTTCCGAGGAAAGAAGTCCCTGACTAGTTTATTTTAGAGATTAAAAGCATAACCCATACAAAGATAGATCACCCGGGATCTCACCATGATTTTTACGAAGGAAATCCTGCCTAGTTATCAATGTGATCTGGGGTATTACAAGGGATGTATACAAAGTAGTTGCAACATATCGATAGATCTGAAATGCCTTTATTATCATAGTTAAAAACACTTACATTCCTTCAATATAATCACCTCTCATGTCTACCACCTTCTGCCAAATGACAGGAAGGCGCCGTACACCATCAGCACATCCACTTCTGTTGATGTCTCGCAACCGATCGCCATACAGCACAGATAATCTCCTCCCTACTGTTGAAATGGATCCCTCGTAGAGTTTCTTTCATTTTGGCGAAGAGGTCATAGTCACACGGACTCATATCCGGTGAGTATGGCGGATGTTCCAGTACCTCCCACCGTCGCAGGAGATCCGTGACAGCGTTCGCAGTATGACACCGTGCATTGTCATGGAGGATGATTGGATTCGAAGGCAACAAGTGGTGTCGCTTTCTCCAGAGTGCTGGACGCAGATGATGTCTCAGGAATTCACAGTAGTAGGCAGCATTAACTGTGTCCCGGAGGTACAGCATGGTGCAATATCACTCCGTCAATGTCATATGCAACAATGAACGTCACCTTAAGATGATACAGCGTTGGGCGCACCTTCTGTGGACGTGCCACTACGAGGGATCCATTTCAACAGTAGGGAGGAGATTATCCGTGCTGTATGGCGATCGTTGCGGGACATCAACAGAAGTGGATGTGCTGATGGTGTACGGCGCCTTCCTGTCATTTGGCAGAAGGTGGTAGACATGAGAGGTGATTATATTGAAGGAATGTAAGTGTTTTTAACTATGATAATAAAGGCATTTCAGATCTATCGATGTGTTGCCACTACTTTGTATCCATCCCTTGTATATATAGATTGGCGAACAAGCTCCAAAACTAAATGGTTGTGATGAAGTCCCAAGCCCCATATTGCTGGGGTTTCATCATTTGTAAATGTCAGTTCTGCACTGTTTACATTCAATAATTAAGTTTAACCATCTTGGTAGAAGGATGATCATAGTACTGCGCAGGTGGAAGGGCTCCTTGTGTGGGTAATTTGTAGCATAGTAGAGGGGTTATTGTGTGTGTAGCATAGTGTCTGTTGTTAAGATTGCGAACCAAAGGAAAAGATTCGGAACCTCCCGTGGTCTGGTGGAACTGTATGATCCTTCTGTCAGTGATTTTTGTTCAGAATATCATATCTAATAAGAGCCGGAATGTAGATCTGTACTCTCAGTTCACTTGCCATAGATAGTGGAGTGAGACACCTGAATTCATTTCCATGTTTCCACGTCTAACTTCCCAACCCACTAAGGTTAATTGTATCATTCGCTTATCAGGGATTTTTGGTAGATCTACGTGTGACCCAATTCGACTGCCATAGATGTTGGAGTGAAACACCTGCATTAATTTCCGTGTTTCCACAGAAGTATTTATTCACACTTTACTTCCCAAACCACTAAGGTGAACTGTATCATCCACTTTTCATTGATGTTTGGTAGATTTGCCTGTCTCTCAGTCAACCCACCGTAGCTGGTGGAGTGAAACATCTGCATTCATTTCCGTGTTTCCACAGCAGTATTCATTCAAATCTAACTTCCAACCCACTAAGTCACTCTTTCGCCGCCCCTTGTTTTATTTTATCTGATCTCACCAAGCGAAAATCAACCAGGAATCTACACCGCACACAAAGGCCACACTTGTCCCGTCTACCCCAATAAATAGCCCCGACACAAACAGTCAATTAGTAATTTATTGTACCGCCGCCTTGCTACCAGCTTCGATATCTAACTATACTTAGTAGCAATCAATTCTACCAGACTACGCCAACCATGCGTTTTTAATTGTGCCTAAATGCCATTTGTATGTATCTTCTAAGAGTGATCTGGACACAATGGTTGCTTGGCAGACATGCTTGGACACGCTCTGTTGATCACGTCCAGTGAAGGGATTGGGGACATATAAATATCATTTCAGTATAGCACATATCCATGTAGGAATCAATTTAGGTATTTAGTTCCGAGAAATAATTAGGCAGCGTATACACAATGGCTTTATGATATCGAACAGCCTTGTAAATATTTAAAAACCCATTATTCAAGTACAAATAGACACTGATGGGACATGGCGTTGTGTATGGGAGCACTGCCGGCACGAGCAGGACACGAAAACGTTAGGTTTACATCTTTCATTAGAATGTAGATCAGCTATTTGTCATACTGACCTAGTCAGGAAGGGATGACTTTTTCCCATGGCATTAAGCTGTCAGAAATTTCCTCGGAAGAGTTCACAAGAAAATCTAAGGCTTAATTGAGACGTGTACACAGTGTAATAAGATGTGTGCATAAGGATGGTTTTAGAGGTTTTGCATGCTTTTGAAAAGTTATGGTGCTTAAGCTGCGAAGAATTCTTGGGTCAAAGTCATTTTTACTATTATGTAAGATTTTATCTTTCAAAGTGAGCTGCAAGAAAATGTTTCTATCCGTTATTAATTGTATGTATCAACTCATTTTAGAATGCTTAAAAATATTCAGAGAAGTATAATGATTTATGTTTGGGATAGATTGTAAGCTAAAATTCTAAAATATGGCAAATTAATAGTTATTTTTTGTTGAAAGTACATTACCTAATAAAAATAAAGTTTAAGGTTTCTGATAAAGTTTTGTTAACTTAGAAAATAAAAACATGAAAATATATTATACATTCTCAAATGAGATTACCAGCATTGATATTTATTGATTAGCATAGCAGATAAATATGAATTCTTTGTGTCGTTCTGTGTGTGAATAAATGCATGAATTTTTTTATAAATTTTGATCCTCATTGGAGTAGTTAAATGAATGAAAATTAAGTATGTTCAATTGAATAACTTCAGAGGTAATGAAATTTGGATTTCTAAGTTGGTTTATAAAAACATTACGCAGTCTTAATGTAAAAACTAGATTCTCAAAACTCTTCAATACACTTATCTTATTTATTGTACAATTGATAGTTCTACAAAAGCAATATTTTTTATCACATTTATCTAACCACTTCAAATAATTTAATATAAAGTTGCTTCTACTTCCTGAACAAATCAAAAATATTTTCATAAATTATGAAACGAATGAAACACACAGGAGCGCGCTATTTTTAATTATTTTTGTAAGGACATTAGAATAATTATAGGTGCTGATGTCGAACATTCATTTAATCTCGTTTGCAACTAGTTACATTTTATTCATAATTTTGTATACAGAGGCTGTTCGGACATTTTTTGAACGATTTTGATGAGCTGTAAAAAATTGTATGCTACGAAAGAATTTCATTTTCCCAGCAGTTAAATAGTTAAAGTATAACTTATCGTCTGCTAACTCAGAGTTTTGTTTACTTTCAAAATGGCACTTTTAAATAAGCAATGGATGGAAGGCTATGCTTCCTCTCTTTCCGAAGAGAATTATGCTTATTTAATTATTCAAAAACGCTGTAAAAGTCATGATTTTTCGATATCTAAAGGGACGATAAGTAATATTATTAATAAGAAAGGAAAAAACGTAAAAGTGGAAAAATACTTCCAAAAAGTATCCAAGAAAGAAAAAATTCTGAGAATATTTGTAAGGTAAGATCTTTAATTTTAAAAGAGAATCCGCCAAGTCAAAGGACTATAGCAAAGTGAACGTGAGAACTTTCTCTAAGAGATTTATGTTTGTTGCCGGTTTTGCATATAATGGAAAATTAAAAGTAAAAAGAAGGGGAAAATGTAAAAACCAACTCCCACATATTATCAAGACCATATTTTATCCCTAATATTCAAATAAGAAACTCCATATCTTTACCCACAGTGCCAACAATCAGTAGAACTGCATCAGGGTAAAGCAAGCAGCCACACATCGAAATCGACTAGTAAATTCTTGGAAAAAATGGAACAAGAAACTGGTACCCTTTACTGATACCCTTTACTGATATTCCTGCTAAATCTCCAGATGTTTCACACATGGACTTCTGTGCTTCTGGACTTTTAAAAAGGGCATTATGGAAACGTCGACCGAAAACCATTCAAGGACTGGAAAACTGTGAAGCAAGAATGGGACAAAATACCACTGTCGATACTACAAAAGTCATTATCATGGAAATTAAGGTGTAGAAAGATAGTTAACAATAAGGGCTATCAAGTGGAACATTTAAAACACAAAAATTTCATGTAAAAAAATTGAGCTTCAGTCCATTAAAATCGTTCAAAAAATTTCCGAACAGCCTCTGTAGTCCATTTTTAATTTCATTCTATATATTATCATATACAATTCGGGTGTCCGTATGGGCCCGAAATTTTCTATAGAATATTTGCCCGAAATTTTTTATAGAATATATATATTTCTATAGAAAATTTTTTCGAGAACTATGAAATTTATAAATCATTTTAGTTTTAAAAAATTAAGTATTTTAGTTCATTTCATAAGTTAGTATTTCATTTTAGTGTGAAAAATATACAAAAAGTTGTAAACGAGTTGTAATTACTTTTATCGTTTCTTTTTGATAGCTATAGACCCTTTCTGTGTGCTGATATATGGAAGTTTTCTTCTTGCATATGAAAGAAATCACGTGAATAAATACTTAAAAATGAAAAATTTTATGCATTATTTTGATTTCAAGAATTCTAACATGTGAATTTCAAAACAATAAAAGGCATGAGAGAATGAATGTACAAAAGAGAATTCCAATATTCATTGGATATATTAACGTGTTGACGATAATCCGCTTAGTCAAAGTATAACCTAGACCGTGTCCAAAAGACGATGCAGTACAATTCGCACAACGAACAATTCCTGATCATCCAGGAGCTGTTTGAAGAGGCACCAACACATTTTAAAATGCTACACATTTAAAAGAAGTTACTGGAGTGACCCCATGTTGGATAGTTCTTAACTCCTCTCATAAAAGTCATGTATCTTGTGTCTGTTTCTAAGTCTCTTCAGAGCAATTTGATAGTCTTGAACCGTAGTGGTTGTCTCGATGAGGTATCTCAGTAAACCAACAAAACGGACCATATCTTGATCTCGTTATAATAGAAAAATCGTCAATATCTTGATGACGAGATATGTCAGTCATCATTAGCAAAATTGATCAGATCTTGATGGACGGGTTATCTCGTCGAAATCACTTAGAGGGTTAAAGAAATGACAGTCCAAGGATACCAAGAGTATGGGGAGATACAGAACGAATTTTGTGGTTTTCGATTTGCATAAGGTATAAATTTCCGCCTCGGTGTGATCCCTATTTGTTCGGTTGATCTGCTCGCAACCTCCTTTGGCACTAAATCAAATATCTCATTGCCATATAAACCAACATAAAATAATATCCACAGCAACAAATAGACTCCTAGTGCGCTAATTAAGATAATAAAGTAGAACTACACCTAGATGAACAGAATTATACCTAGATTAGTTCTGCCCATAATATAGACCTATATTTAAGGTACTGTATTGAACTTTTATTGCCATAATACAAACATATTAACATAGGAAAATGGATAATATTAATTCAAATTGACAAACTAACAAATTAAAAACGAATGCATTCAGTCTAAAATTTGAAGATTTTACTAAAGTATCAGACAAATGTCCAATGATACTACCAAAAAAGGAGGAGGGTGGCAACGAAAAAGTTTTCAAATACCGATTTAACTTACTTTACTTCGAGTCTACAAAACAATAAAACTATTTTGTTGTTGGTAATCTCTTTGATCAAGGCTAAGCTTAGACAAAATACGAAAGACCATGTTTTTTTAAGTCGCACAGCTATCAACTCCTGTTCATCCAGGAACTGTCCCACAAAGACACTGATACAATCCAAAATATGGGAGGGAATTGCTGAGGTTGTGGATCATGGACAGGTTTGAATTAATTTCTTCTCTCTTAATTTCTCTTACAAAACTCATACATCTTGTGTGCCTGCTTTTATGTCTTACCAGATCAATTTGTTACAGTTTGGAGCCTGTAAAAACCAACAACAATCCAACCTTCCTCAGGTGCTATTGGCTGCCTCACAGCGAGGAGGGGGTGTCACTGGGAAGACTAGGTGGAGTACGTCGGAAATTGTCTCCTGGTAGGGTCACCCTAGACGTGAAGGCAAATCCATTTTCCCAGCTAAATGTTAACAGGCAACTCCTGATGCTAAATCAGACTTCAACCTTCATGGTACCTCACTAAAATGAAGGTGTAATTTTCCCCCTATGACAAGGATCGTGGAAAACTGTTTTTGGTGCACACTAATTAATTATGCAGTACACCGAAATTCATCGCAAAAGTGCCGATTTTAATTTCAGATTTGTACCACTTTTAATTCAGTCCCTAATTCTTAGCTCTGATTCCGACATTAAAAAAAATAAGAAACCCAGATTATGAAACGTGAAACTAATATCCTTCCAGACGGCAGCATACCAGTCAAGTCTGAATGACGAGAAGGGACGATCTTCCGTTCTACCATCAAAAACGAGCTACGTCATTTCAAAATTACACCCGATAGTAACTTCGTGTATAACGGCCTAACAATCGGTTCATTTTCAATGCAAAATAAATTAAAAACGAAATGATTTATACATTATTATGTTTTTAAAGATCCCACCACGTCTATTTCAAAGCAATGAAGGATTAATGAAGTATGATCGAAATAACACATGGGAATTGCAATATTCGTTAAATATATTAGCCTGTGAAAATGGTTAATATTAATACAGAAACAAAAGAATTCAGTATGAAATTTGAAAATTTAACTAGAATATCAGAAAAGGTCCCATTACACTACCATGCAGGGAAACTTGGATGGGGGTTACGGAAATATTTTTCAAATAGAGATACAATTTGAATTTAGAATCAATAAAAATTATGTTCGGGACGATTTAATTGATTCTATAGTATAAAATGCACTTTAGCTCAAAAGAGTATTACTTTTTTTAATTACGTTCTTACTTATAAGCTTTCATTCAGTTCATTCAAGAACACTATTCAGTCTTTATTCAGTATGAAATTTGAAAATTTAACTAGAAAATCAGAAAAAGGTTCAATGACACTACCATACAGGGAAATGATGAGGGAGTTTTCCAAATAACGATACAACTTGTACTTCGAATCAATAAAAACTATGGTATGCACTAATTGATTCTGAAGTAAAATGTGTTTCAGCGCAAAAGTATCAATTTTAATTACGTTAACTTTTAGCTTTCATTCAGTTCATTCAAGAAAAATAAGAAACCCAGTTTCTAGAACGTGAAACCAACATCCTTCTATAATTCAGCATCCGAGTCGAGTCCTCTGCCAGCAATCTCTTCAATCCGATCGTTCGTCCAGGTCGAGAAGCGATAAAGATCTTCCGTTCCACCATCATCGACGAGCCCCGCTATTTCCGAATTACAACCGTTAGAAACTTCGTGCATAATGGCTTAACAATCGGTTCCTTTTCAATGCCATCGTCAGGCCAAACGGCAATTTCCAACTTCGTTTTTCAATGTCCCCGTCATCGTTAAAGAACACTGATGATTTTCCGATTCACTGGAGAAGCCCCCTTGCTTCCTTTGTTTCAGGTGGCTGATGGAAGCCGAGCTCTTGATGGAATATCGAGCGTAGGATGCTGTTATTGTTTACGTGGGTTGGAACCCTTTGTTGCATGAGATGGAGAACATCCGAGGATTATGCTTGTGTAAAGAAACGGCTTCATTGAATTGTTATGTTTTCGTGCGTGCCATCTCGGATGTCGGTGTGTTTATTAAAATAAGAAGTGAAAATGAAATTGCGGTAGAACTTTTGGACTTTTCAAAGGAGGTTTTCAGATCGGTTTAGAAAGGATTTCAATTTTAGGTTTAAAGGATTAGCTTTAAAATGCTTTTTAGTCATGTCTGTTGAAGCACTAATCTGCTCTTACAAACATATTGCCGTGTGTCTTATCAATTATAGTGGAATTAAAAAAGAAATACAAATGTATTTTTCCACAAAGGAAGGTTTCTGTAGTACATTAGTTAAGAAGTTTTAGTGATACGCTGTAGTTACAAAAGAAGTTTAGTAATCTGATGTCATATGATAACGATTAGATTTGTATCAATATTTAATGCAAAGAATTAAACTATGTGAAGATTATTCATAACATTTAATGGCTTGGTATGTAGCTCTAAGGCTGTGCTTTTCTACACCAGGGCTAATCCGAGCTGTGTCATGTTTAAAAGGAGTTACATATTTTAATGGAATATATTATTAAGAAAAAAATGCATTCAATGCAGAATCAATGACATGTAGTTAATAGTAAGGTATACTGTACGAACGTAAGAACCAAAGTATTCCTTTTCTGAAGGTGTCGCAAAAAATAGCAAATGAGATGTTACAGTTTGTTTACTCTCACAGACTCCTTAAATAGTTATCAGATGTCTCATACGCATATTACATACCTGAAATATCAGCTTGTACCAAACCACACATTTTTATGAAATTTAAATAAAATGTTTGTATTTTAGTGCGCTTTTATTGTGGTGACACATTATGTGAGACAAAGACTACCTTCAATATAGGTTTATATAAAACCATACATTTTTATAAAACTTAAATAAAAATATTTGTATTTTAATCTACCTCTGTAGTGGCGTCACAAATTGTGACACAAAATCCACCACGAAATAAATAGGAGCATATTAGTATACAATCTAACTAATTCATCTGCAAAATATTTTCAAAAGTTATTGGCACGTATTGCATCAAATTGAAGAGCAGAGAGTATTCTTTCTATACTATTGTAGTCTGGAAATTATTGAGATCACTGGTTACTGGGGCTTGCGACTAGGAATTCCAATTTCCGAGATAAATACTTAAATTTCATAAAAATATGTTACCCAATAAATCAAATATAAACTTCAGTAATCTGATAAATTTAATCCGAATGCATCCGGGAGGCCGCATTTATCTCTTGTATGACTTATAGGTGTAAGAATAGGAACAAACAAATTGAATATGAAATATAACGTATTCTGTGTAAGTAATAACTAATAATTAAGAATAAAAGTAACGGATATAGAGCTGATAAAAAGTTATATCTCAATTACAGTAAAACGGACAATTTTAATTCGTGGCTTTATTTCAGATTTCAAAAGACGTGACTTTAAAGGAGGCACTTTGGAAAATAGTTTAAAACTGAAGAAAACTAGTCTCCATTTTTAAGGTTTTATAATAGTTTTGAAATAATTTCGTTTTGATGTAGGTTTCGCTGTAATACTTCAAATATATATTTTGTATAAATAAGTCTGCAGCATAATAGGAAGTTTAAATACGCGCATTAAAAATAACTTCAATTACCATTAAATTACGCATTTGAGTTCCAAATGGAACTTGTTTAATTTTCATCCGAGGATTAGAAAATAACCACGTTTATCTTTTCCAAATAAAATTAATTGATTTATTTCTCATGCATTTGTCCGGTTTTCCTTTACATCTAATGTATTTTCAATTGTTATTTTTATCGTTTTATTTATCCAGCCTAATGAGTTTGTTCGAAATGTTTTCGTTAAAAACATTAGACGATTAAAAAAATTTTTTTATTCGTTTCCTTCGATTTTCCAGTTCCATCTTGTGATATTCAAATAAATATAATTTTTGGGATAGTATATCTCCAAATTTTTGCAGATGAACTGGGTCAAATATGCAGAGGTTCGTGGAATTATCTATTCTTGATCCTGAAGGTAACGAAGAGACATTTAAGTTTTCGTTTTCTTTTGATTTTTGACGCTTTAATTCTCCACCAACTTAATTTTACGAGCTTTCCCCTGACAAGATGTCTATTTTCACACATAAGCCGTTTGTTTCAAACTATTTTTAACTGAACTTCAGTTCGAGATTACTCTATAAATAAAATCCGACTCTTATGTCTTACCTAAGTGTTTTCCCTTTTCATTTAGGAAAGGTCAATTCTTTGATCTCTTTAAGGAAATAAGGCATTCATTTAATTTCGTTTACAATAACCATTTGGGCGATCGAATAGTGGGAGGACATTGCTAATTACTTTTATCCTCTTGTTTCCCTCTCGCAAATTATAGCGTGTTTGAAAACACTTCATTGCACAAGCGTTCCACTTTGTCCATAATCGGGTTGGATGCAAAAAAACACGGACTCAACCTGTGCTTTAGGAATCAGCTTAAGTGTATTTATGGAAAGTTACTGGGAAGTGGTTTCTACTGATCGACTATTAAGTGTTCTTTTTCTTGAAGGATTCGAAACTTGAAAAGCATACCAATATAAAAACTTATCTTAAGATCTACTTGAGCTCAATGTACTGAGCATGAGGATAGATGTAATTCTTAGAATGGTTACACTGCTAAAAGTATCGTAGATAAAAGTATCGTATTTAAGTATTTCCGAGATAAATACTTAAATTTCATAAAAATATGTTACCCAATAAATCAAATATATACTTCAGTAATCTAATAAGATGATGAATTTAAGCCGAATGGATCCGGGAGGCCGCATTTATTTCTTGTATGACGAATAAACGAGATAAAACAATGAACTCATCTGCTTGTTGCTTCAATTTTAGAATCAAACTATCTCTTAATTATAGGTTTCTTATATTCAGGTTCAGAAATATTTTTCCAATAGTCCTACTTACAGTTGTGTGCGATTAAGAACAATATCGTGATATAAATTTATGGTTAAGGATTATATGATTATGATTTTCTTGAACAATTTTCAGTGAAACTAATGAATTGTAAAATATTCTTCCTGTACCACAATGATATAAGTAGTTCAGACATTTTAGTGCTAAATAACTTGTTTCCATAGCAAAATATGTCTTTGAGATAGCATATATTGCATAGATGATTACTATAATATTATTATGACGTGTTCGAGTATCAAGCATCAACCTTGTTTTGAAATAGACGGAGCATGTGTGTAGAATCGTTGTCGCAAGACCTCAGAAGGGTAAGTCACGTGGGCTTATGAATTGAATTGGGCAGACTGGCTATCGAAGCGCAAACCAATGTTTTAAATCACACTGGATAACCATTTTGACCAATAAATAATCCTAGATTAGTATCCATGCTTTTTCCTACAATCGAGACATCTTCAAACCGAGTGACCGGAAGAAATAGTATGAAGCTGAGAGCACACACTCCGTGTATTTCATTAGAAGGTCGATGGTATCAGGCTAATGCAATCGTAGTTTCCAGAATTCTCTCAAGTTATCAAGTATAATTCCCATTCCTGTAGTGGATTAAATGCTTAGATTGGCAAGAAAATGTCAGCCAGAAATCTTATTACTAATCCCTCTCTTTACTACATACTTTGAAAAGTAGAAAAATAAATTGATGATAAAGGAATTTAGGAATTAATATACACGATAAACTACGATAATTTACTATTTAAATAAAGTAAAATAATCTACTATTTCTATTTAGATTTCTTCCAGTTAAAGAAACCAGAGAGCTCAAATAGCAACTTTCTTTCATGCAGATAGTCTGGTATAAGTGTGTGAAGATTGAACTTTAAGTGTTTATCAATCTAAAAAGTAAGTAGTTTAGTCATATTTTGAAAGTATCTTAGATAAATGTGATATAAATGTAAACAAGACAACCAACGCCAACTATTAAGCTTTGATTCTAGGCAAGTTATTGATTCTAGGCAACATGGGGGTTAAAGTATGCGTGCAATCTTCTTTACAAACTGACCATTGGGGACACTTGACCTCTATGTGAGGGAGAGTTCACCTGTGGTTAACGTTAATTTTTCAATCTCTTCGTATTCATAATCAACAATTTAATATAAATAATAAGCACATAAAAACATTAAACGTGATAACCATCACTTATTCTATGAGAGGGAGGGTAGATCAGTGGTTAAAGTTAATTTTGCAATCTATCATATTGATAATCCATCAACAATTTAAAATAAGTTATAAGCACATGAAAACATTAAATGCGATAACCATATTTGAATTTATTTGATTCAAATTCGATTGATCCTTTTAATTCGTGATATAATTTTATTCTAAGCATTATTTTTAAACGTTTAAAACTACTACAAATTTTTAAGGTTGTATGATTCAGTGTGCTTATAATGAATCTAGTTTGAGGAAAGTGAATTACTACTGCCCACTAGGATTAAAGTGAACATAATAATAAAACAAAAACCTAATTACATGAACTTGCTGACAAAATTTGGGAAGACCATCCAGATATTTTTAGACTAGTTTCTAACAACAAAACATTTTATCGAAATTTCTGATAGAGAAGCTTTCAAATACACTCCCAATTTAAACCATGACACCATTGAGAAACATGCTTGTATAATTATATGGATAATTTTGATTCCGAAATCTGGAGTAATTGGCTTGAATTACAAGATGAAGCATCTATTATCTACACCAAGTGTTTTCTTTCATAACAGAAAATATAGGGGAATTCGGCATATGTTTTGTCAAACTTTAGCATGTTATAGAAAAAACAAGGTATGGGCAATTTTTTTTTTAGTTACGTCTATAAAAAAATAGAAAATAACAAAAAATATAATTGAAATTAAATGCTAAACTTTTTATTGATTCAAAATGGAACTATAATCTAAACAAAATACATTGGATATCAAACTTTTCTTTAAATTTCGGGTCTTTTAACCGTTAAACAGAATTAGAAATTGAAAAATAATCATCCATAAGTGAATCTATTTACTTTACTCACATCTGCAGATATTGAGAATTTTTTTCAGGGACAACGAATTAATTTCTGGCAATATACTATCTTCAATTTTTGATAATGTTAAAAACATCTAATTGCTTAGTCTAATTTAGCAGTACATACAAGTTCAAAAATTATTAAGGATGCCGCAATCTGAGATGAATCACGTGCCAAGTATCTGCACTGAAGTACCTCAAATAATAAATGAATATTCCACAATCTATGTGGCATATGTGGTGCTATGTGGATAAGCTATGTGTGGCACAAGCAATTGAAGCTTTGCGAGGCATACGGGTGTTCTTATTTTATTCCACAACTAAAAGGAATAGAATAAGAGCCTCCACATACTTATTTGCATTTTTCTTTTCTTCTTAAGTGCACTCTAGAGAAAATGCAAAATTCAGTTAATGTATGTTCGTTGAATATTTTTCTTTTCTCCTAGGAATTTCTGCGATTCAAACGTACAGCTTTATAACTTAGAAAAATGTAATTACAAAGTGGGTAAAGGATGTTTCTTTAAATTTTAGAGATGTGATTTTGATTTCCTAAGTTTTCAAATAAATAATTAGGTTAAACATCCGGACTTCACTGATAACCTTCATGCAGGAGGTTTTCTATTTTATATTATCCTATAAGAGTTTCAGACTGAGTGAAAAACCATTCAAGAGTAAATTTCCGACTCTTTGTTATTCAACAAGGCATAACTATTTTAGTTAATCGTTAATCCGCATTAAATTGTTTACTAGAGCGTAATATTAACCCGCTAATCGTAGCTCTCTTCATTCGATAGAATCTTTTCTCCGTAGAAAAATTCCCAAAACACTGTATAGTGATAAAGAACCAAACCGGAAAATTGATAAAAATGGTTGTGATTAAATCTAACATTCGAACTTTTGTCTTTTCACCTCTTTTTATCGATAATAATTGCCCTTAGTTCCCAATAATTTTTGTCTTTCACTGAAAAACACAAAGATTTACTTCGGAACTTCTTTTGTATCAAAGAAATAAATAATGTCGTGACATAGATGTTTTGAAAAATATTTTTCGTTTTCCCTCTCAACCCACAACCCTTAAAAACGAATCCAGTTCTTCGAATAGCCATCCTAAACGGAGCGATGTTATTCCGATAAGTGGTATGGTTGTCTGTAAACAGAAAGTGTTGCCAGACTCCTGGTACCTGAAGTCACGTTTTCCTTTTGTGAAACCACGCTGGAGTTGAGCTGTTTTCCCCTGCTTTTCTTTCCTCGCGCATTTACTCGAATTATTGACTATCACTCGAGCGCTTTTTTACTAATATTCTTTTCATTGAATTTGCAACGGCAAATGAAGGAAGTTTTTTGCTTTGGGTTTTGAATGGAATTTCGCCTCGGTTCGTTGAGTTTTATGAACCGTTCGAGGTTCTAATGAGGATAAGTTCCATCTAACTTTGAACCGTAATGCATTCCAACGAATAATGGATTTGTGAAGGTTTCCAGCAGCACACAGTTCATTGAGGTCGAATTGAAAAAAAACCGATTCAGTTGTAAACAAACCACTTCTGCGTCGGTCATTGGTCGAAAAAAGTAGGTGTGAATTCTGTGAAATGAATGAAATGATTACCAGTTAATAATACATTATGCTATCATATATGTATAACATTACTAGTTGATGTAAAATTCCTCAGGGTTTGAGTAGGTGATATAAGTTTTTTTCTTCGCTCTCCATTTTTCCGCTCTTTTAAACAGTGCATTAGTTATATTTGTAAAATTTGTGTATAAATTACAGATATATCTTTTCTTTTATTGTGCAGCCTGTATTGTCTTTTCAACAATATAGGTTCGGGGTTCCTTCTCAACAATTCGGGATCAGTGGGTTTGCCCACAGAACTAGCAACATGCGAGTACTAGGAAGATAAAGTTCGGTTCCTTTCTGGGTATATTTCTCAAATAATAACTATGCAAAAAATTATTATTTGCTTCTTACCATCGAGAGTTTTTGCCCATACATAGAATTTGAATATTATCTAAATCTTCATGACATTAGCAACCATCCTGATGGTTGTCTCAACGAGGTATCTCGCCATAAGCAAAACTGACCAGATCTTGACCGGGTAGCTGAATTAACGTCACATTAGAACAACAGAACGGGCCATTGGCGACGGTCCCTGAACTGATGCCGAAGAGAAAGATCCGAGGACAAAACTTCGTAATTTTTAACCACGGTCAGATGACGAGGTCAGCATCTGAGCTGGCACCCCACACTCCACACTTCCACACCAAGCCAAGGTGAAGACATTTGAGTCAACGACAGATTCAACATGCACCAGCCCCCACCCAGATCTTGATGGACGAAACATTAGAGGAAAACTGACCAGATCTTGATCTTGTCATCATAAAAAAATTGTCAATACCTTGATGATAAGATATCTTGTCAGTAGCAAAATTGGCCGGATCTGATGAACGGGTTTTCTCGTCGAAATCACTTGGAGGGCTAATGAAATGACAGTCCAGGGATACCATGAGGGTAGGAGAG
Source organism: Meta bourneti (assembly GCA_933210815.1). Taxonomy (NCBI): domain Eukaryota; kingdom Metazoa; phylum Arthropoda; class Arachnida; order Araneae; family Tetragnathidae; genus Meta; species Meta bourneti. The sequence continues at coordinate 75,644,431 of OW119929.1, read as the reverse complement.
GGATAGAACTAGTTTTGTGATTTTCGATTTGTATAAGATGTAAATTTCCGCCTTAGTGTTCGGGTGATCTACTCGCAGCCCCCTTTGCCAATAAATCAAATATCTCATTACCATATAAACCAACGTGGAATAGTATCCAACTGCAACAAATAGAACCCTAGTGCTCCAATTAAGGTAATAAAATAGAATTATACACACATTTCTTAAGTAATGTTACAAAATGATTAAATACTTGTCAAATCGGGTTTGGCCGGTATCACAGGTTATGTGGACTCATTTCTGATCTTCTCCACGATACAGGAAAACAAAACATTCCACTCAGTGAAAAAACTCACATTTTCCCACCTTCAATACAACGTGTAATCTGCACACGAAATTCTGAAAGGCAATCTCAATCTCGATTAGTCAGAGCGTTCCTTACCCTGGGTTTTCAATCAGTTCAATCAAGATAGCCTGGGGAAGGTTACACAGCGCCGGAAAACAAAAGCCCTAATTAAATCCGTCTTTCCCTCGCATCCCATGTAATGAACGACCCACTTTAAAGAACATTCCCTGGGCAGGCATCAGAGAGAGCCTACGGATGTCATTCGTGTCGTCGTGTAGCGAAAGGGGATGTCTTCAATTTGGGACTCTTTTCCGCTGACCTTGATCTTCGAATTTGGTGCATATTCCGGGTCAGTGAACGGTGCCTGGTTTTATTTAATTACCGAGTGGGGAGGGGATGCTCATCGGCTTCCCAGCACGAGTCCCGAGTCGCTCGCACGAGCATCTTGGGACTGTCCCCGGGCAGTCTCCCCAATTAGGAGAGCGTATCCGATTGCCTGTGGGGAGAGGTGTCTGCACTTGCTCATTGTAGGTGAGAGGAATGGTTCTGGCAATCCCTTCATCTGCATTAACCCTCCAAATGGTTTCGACGAGATATCTAGTCTGTCAAGATCTGTCCAATTCTGCTAATGACGAGATATCTCGTCACAAAGATACTGCAGATTTATTGATAATGACGAGATCAAGATCGGGTCAGTTATCTTCTAATCACGAAATATCTTGTCCATAAAGAACAATAGCCCGCTGTGTTGCTCAGTGTGACGTTAATTGAAAATACCAATACCAATTGTCCATAAAGATCTGGCCAGTTTTCTTCTAATCACGAGATACCTCGTCCATAAAGATCTGGTCAGTTTTCTTCTAATCACGAGATACCTCGTCCATAAAGATCAGGCCAGTTTTCTTCTAATCACGAGATACCTCGTCTATAAAGATCTGGTCAGTTTTTGATGATGACAAGATGCCTCGTCGGGACAATCACCAGGAGGGCTAAAGGTCCTAAGAGCCTTATTACTCCTCTAAGTTTAGTACCGGTTAAGTACCATATTATTACTCCTCTATGCTTAGTACCAGGTGAGGTGCTGTATTATTACTTCTCTAAGCTTGGTACCACAGGTGAGATACTATATTATTACTCCTCTATGTAGAGACCTCGGAAGCGGGTGGGGGATCAGAGGTGGCTCAGGCACCTCAGAAATTATTTTTTCAAAAATGGAAAAAATACCCTGATCTAAATGTCACTGTTCTTAACCCTTTCAGGGAGAGAGAAGATGGAAGAGGTCATTGAGATATGACGTCGCAATTCCTTGAAATGATTAAGACTAACCGCCAGGGTCCTCAGAAGTGGGGTAGGGCAGAAAGAGCTCAAGCACCCCCGGTATTTGTGTCGGAGGAGCGGAGCCTCCGTATCTTCACTTTCTGTCATGCTGAAGGAAAATCGAAAATGTGCTATTTCAGAAAAGAAGTTATTTAGAAATTAAAAAAAATCGAGCTCTGAATGTCGTTGTTCCATAGCTCTGTCAGGAAGAGAAAGGGAGGGGGCGCTGAGTAACTGTCGTCCCAATTCCTTGAAATGATTAAAACTACGCCTGTATGTGCTACCTTATTACTCTTCTATGCTTAGTACCAGGTCACCCAGCAAACGCGAGGTAGGGTTCTGGTAGTACCCTTTGTCTTCATTAACGTTTCTTAGTACCTTTACTACTTCTATTTTTAATACTTAGTACCAGGTTGGATACTATCTAACTCTTCTATTTTTAATACGAGGTTGGGTTCTTATTACTTCTCTAGGCTAAGTACCAGGTTAGAGCTATGTTATTACTCCTCTATGATTAATACGAGGTTAGATACTACCTTATTATTTCTATAGGCTTCGTATCAAGTTAGGTACTACCTTATTACTTTCCTATGTACTACATTATTAATCATGTAAGCTTAATTCCAGGTCATCGCGTAAGAGTAATAGGATTTTGGCAGCTTCCTTCAACTGTATTAATGCTGGTTGCACAGTTTAGTAAACTATAAATGAATAAATGAACTCAAAATGAATCAAATGAGTAACTGAAACTCGCACACAAAGTAACCAATTATGCGTAGTGTGAATGAAAAATACTCAAAAGGCGAGGGCTTAGAAGTATTTTATAATTTTCAAAAAGGGATTATAAAAAGTGAAAGATGAAGACATTGAAGAGGACGTGTAGATGTTCTCTATAGAATAACTCACATCAATAGTAGTACTACTTCAAAAACTATTGACTGCAGTAATTAATTTTAAACAGAAACAGCTTTTGAGAAGAGCCGTATTCTCAAGCTTTGTTGAAATTTATTTTGTTGACCACAATTTGGAATGAGTTTAAAATTTCCGGAAAAATTAGACATGGCCACTCTTCAATATTTAGGACTATGCCTGACACATAAAGATGCTCCATTCTTTCAGAAAGTTTAGTGACTATTTAATTTAAAAGTTAGAGAATACAGAGGATACAAGCAAGAAGATTGCTTGTCAAAGTACACACAAAGGAATTTTTCCGTTACTACCTATTGTTAAACATCAATGCCCGGTATTTAGCTTTAGTATTGTTTCTTTTGAAAAGAGAAAGTAAAGTATGAAACATATGCAGAATAGCATACGAATATTGTGTTGCTAAAGTACTATTAATTGTTATGTCAGTCACAGAGAAGATATCGAATCCTCATCTGTATTTTTGTATTGTTTAAATTAGCTCATAGGATGCAGATTGATTGATAGATAAACTAAAAACGTGATAGGTTGTATGGATACACCAATCATGAGAGAAACTATTTAGACGATGAAAGTGAATTTGAGTATTGTTTATTTCTGAATCAATTAAAGTGTTATAAACAATGCAGTCTTTCCGATAGTTTCAGTTAAGTGTATTTAGAGGGAGCACTCACTTGAATTGAAATCCAAAGCAAAATATAATACCTAAAAGTTGTTTAATATTAAAGATTTTTCTAATGCCAGGACAATTGAACAGTATTCATTAGAGCACTAAAGGGGTGAATTTGTGACCACTTTTCGTTACCCTGGTGAGCAACGGGAAGGAGGGGTTCAAGTTACACCTCTCACATGTACCACACATTCTATCCCTCCAAGTGGTTTCGTCTCTTCCATAAACATCTGCCAATTTTACTAATGATGTGATATCTCGTCACCAAGATATTGCTGATTTATTGATGATGGCGAGATCAAGATCTGGTCAGTTTTCTTGCAATGACGAGATATCTCGTCCCTCAAGATCTGCATATGGTTTTGCTAATAACGAGATACCTCGTCGAGACAACCACCAGGAGAGCGAGGCACAACCCGTTTATAGACAAGCCACACTTTCATTCCAGACGGACAAACATCCGTGTCTTACTCCGGATTCAAACAGAACCAGGAAATTTTCTGTTCAGAAGCCAGCTCCTGACAGCTAGACCAATTGATCGGCTTAACATTAAACGTAATGTTTTATGAAACCTTCAGATGGGACAGCTAAACCTTGTTCTTTTTACTGCATGCAATATAGGTATCTGTAGTATTTGTGCGTGAGCGATAAAAAGCAATATTTTAAAAATATCAATTACTCTTTGTCGGATCATAATTTTTTTAAATATGAAGTTTTGCATTCATTTAATTAAAAAGTTTTTACAACGTTTACAAAGTAAAACTGATTAATTATCCCGTTTCACAATTTTAACTTATAATTCGCAAATTTATGTAATCGGAATACAACAGATGAAGAATATTTTGTGTATAAATACGCATTCAACAGTGCCAGACGTTTTTGAATACGTTCCTAAGTATTTTTAAATAATTGAAGGTTTATTCAATAAAACGTTTTTTCTCTAAAATATAATTTCCAAAACAATCACCTACGAGACATTTTTGGGATGTATAACTTGCATATTTGTGTAATATTGAAGTCATTAGAGGAAATGTACGTTTTCTGAAATAACGCTTTGTTTTGTTACTTTAGATAGGTATTTTACAAAACAACACAGGCCGGTGACAGAAAAAGATTATGTATTAAGCTTTTTAAATGAAACATTAAGATTCACGAAATGATAATCGTTTTTAAGTACGGATGAATTTGATTCATAAACTGGAGTTTTTTTTAGTTTGATAGCTCTTGATACAGTGTAAGTGATTTGTTCCAAATACATATAACTTTGAAGATAATTCAAATAAAAACTTTGCTGATGACTAAATTACTACTAATAGACTTATGATTTATACATGCAAAGAACATAACTAACATAGTATCATTGTGATTATAGAACAAGTGTAAAGATTAGAAGAAACAGAAAAATATTAAGTGGATACGATATTGAAATATTAAATATTATTATTTTGAAAATATTCCTTTTCAGCGAGGCATGGAAATTTCTATTTTGATTTTACCAAAAAAACCTGAAATTGAAATTTAATTTAAAAAAAGCGTCTTTCATAACACTTTGATGAAAATAGACAAGAAACTTCTATTTTGTGATACGAGTATTATCAGAAAGTACCATTAAGCAGCAAATAAATGGTCCGGATATGCTACAAATAAAGTACTCAAATTAAGTTCTAAGGGGAAAGTTTTAATCACCTCCCCTATACATTACATAGCAGACAATCAGATGATATCTTGGAGATTACAAGTAGATTTCGAACAATACTGTAAATATAAGAGACAATTAGACCAAAACAACGTTCCGTTCCATTGTCTGCGTTTTTGATATGTTAGTTATAACAAACATTAAACGACTCCAAAATGGCTGGCAATAACTTTCCATATCTCTAATTGCCGAGCTCTCGATCATTCGATGTCATTTGCAGAGTTATAGCTGAATTATTAGCTGCCTTGATGGCCATTTCAAACTAAGGCGTGTAACTTCCTTTTACCAATCAGAAGGAAGTTCAGAGGCCTTTCGCTGTCCCTTCTGGTAATGCTCGGTGGCAATGGAATTCCGAACGCACAGGGAAATGATGTCAAATGTCGGCGATATGTTCTGGTTTATATTTGATGTGCGTTTAGTAGCGAGTGAATTACAGTGTAATGTGCCACTTACTCCAGCCAACCTCATAATTTTCAGTTGGGTGGACTATTGAGATGGTTCCGTCCATTGTGAGGGGCGCGAATTTGGGAAAGTATAAAAGTGACAACCGAAGATTTGAATTCGACACCAGAGGTTGCCGTAATTTTTTTATTAGTGAATAGAAGATTTTGTTGTCAAACGCGTAGAAGTATTTTCGATTTCCAAACGATCTCGAAATGAGCCGACAATTTTCAAAATTACGGATTTGGTTAACTTTGTTAAAAATTTATTAGCTTCTTGTTTTTGGCGAAGCGATTCTCTTTAAGTTTAGTTATAGAAATGAATTTTTTTTTGAATTAAATTTTCATTAAAATTATTTTAAAATTAAATTGTAAGCAATAAGTTCGAGTTTACTCTATTTTTAAATTTATATTTAGCTGTTGCTTATTTTAAATTTGCTATCTTTGCACAATTACCTATCCTTTGTCCGAAAACAATCCTTAGAGCTTTTTGCCTTGGTAACCCAGTTGGTAGAGTTGTGAATTAGGAACCCGGGGTGTTGCGAGTTCGCAACTCGATCCAACCAAAGACCGTCATGTACGTGGGGTATGGTGCACGTTTATTCTGTCGTGAACTCAAATGTACTCACGTTGGCGTGATGTGAAAGTTTGGAGAGCCAACGTAAGTACATTTGAGTCCACGACAGAGCACCATACTCTGCGTACATGACGGTATTTGGTTGGATCGAGTATCGAACTCGGAGCCCTCGGTTCCTAATCCACACTCTACCAACTGGGTTACCAAGGCGAAACACTAAGTATTGTTTTGGGACAAAGGATAATTATTTCCGCAAAGATAGCAAATTTAAAATAAGCATTAAATAAATATAATTTTAAAAATATAATAAACTCGAACTTATTGTTTATCAATTCAGGTGTTGACTTCGTCATCAGATAGTGGTTCAAAATTACGGAGTGTTGTTCTCGGATCTTTCCCTTCGGGATTGATCCCGGACCGTCGCCAATAACCAGCTGTGTTGTTCCAGTGCGACGTAAATTCAACTACCGACGACCTTAGTGTTTTTTAAAAACCCCAAGTGGAAAGATTTCCAAATGAATAATGGAATCGTAGTCTCCTCTAACGCAGTTTGTATTTTAGTAACTTCAACATTACAAATCTTTATTGTAACATTTTCGTGTAGCTTCGATCATGTAAATTCTACATAAAATTTAAACCAGTTTGATTTAGGAAATGTAAATATTAGGGTTGAGCTTATCTAAACAAGCAATAATCAAATTTAAATGGAATTATTAATCTATATTAAATATTAATAAAACGAAGTTGTGTGAAGCTTGTTATTCGCATTACAGGGAAACTACGCAAAATTGCAATTAATTCTTGTATTTTAGCAGTAGGTTGGTAGGTATTTTAATTAACCCCACACTGGAGCAACACACGGGCTATTGGTGACGGTCCGGGATCAATCCCAAAGGGAAAGATCCGAGGAAAACAACGCATAATTTAGAACCACGGTCAGATGACGATTTTAATAGTAATTTGTACACTATAAAGTACAACGATAAATGTTTAAAAGTAAGTTTTAATTCAAAAAGGTAAGGTAAGGTTCTTAGGTAAGTTTTAATTCGAAATATATATATATATATATATATATATATATATATATATATATATATATATATATAGTATTTGTGTGTGTGCCTTGAACTTTTTACATCTACTTTCTAGGTAATAAGTCTGAAAATGTCTAGAAACACACAACATTATTTAATTTCTGAAATACATTTCTTAACTAAAAAAGGACATAAAAACTCAAATCAGTTCTTAAAAATGGAAAAGCAACGATTATTAATTACATTATTAAATTAAAGTAACGACCATACTTTATATCAAGAACAGAGCATCTTTGTCCGAAGCTTTATTTTAAGATCCAATTTTAATGATTGATTGACTGATATTTTACGACGTAACCAAGCTATTAGCAATTAAACTAAGATATATCCATAAGGATATATCCATAAATTTAAAAAATTTCATTAAAATTTCATAATGAGATAAAAAATTGTTCAAAAATACATTATATATTCATTCATTCAGACTTCAAAGTCAAGAAAAAGAAAGGCATTGGATATTTTTATTATTTTTAATTAACAGAGGACGAAAATGAACTTTACGTTATCTAAAAAAGTAGCCTAACCCAGAAAAACAAGTTTAATAATGTACAGTTCGAGAGTAACACGACAATGTCCATCCACTATTCAATTGTCCACAAGGTTTTTGAAATAAAAGCAAAGTAGAAAAGAACAGAAAGAATGCGTAGTTATATTATTATTTAAAGATGATTTACGGACCGTTGACCGTCTAGAGAGTGACTTTTAATACAACAGACTCATAACTGGAAAATAGAACGAAAACATAGAATTTCAAAAACCAATTAGAGCCTCACTCAATCTAATGACGCGTAACCGCGGACCCAGGATTAGAGAAAGCGTTAAGTCTGGTGGTTTTTATGGGAGATATTTTTGGTTTCTTTAGTAGTGTGGAGAGCTAGATCTTCAGCAAGTCCTCAAAACACACTTATTTCGAAAATCACGTAAGACCAGACTCGAGCTAATTGGAAAAGTCCCTTTTTTGAAAAATAATGTGAATTTGTGTCCATCCCTTTTGTTAGCCTACTTTTCTATTTTAAATCACTGCAAAGGAAGATTTGTGGAATCACTGAGGTGTTAAGTGGGTTCATATGTTCGTGCGACGAAGTAAGGACTTTCACGTTATTGCAATGCTTCGAAAAACAATATTTCAGTACACATATAAAGAGCTTATAAATATACAAATGCATTAATTGAGTTTCGTGTGTACAGTTATAAAAATTTGATTGCAAGGTTTATTTATGTAAAAATTAAAATTATTGAGTCTGTTTTCAGTAACAAGTATTTAGATAGACCTTGGTTTCTGACCTGTTGTTGGCGGAATTTCATGTTTGGCACCGGAGAAGGATGTGGGAGGGAGTAAAAATGGGGTATGCTATCAAAAGGTTGCCATCGGGTCGGGTATTAATATCATAATTAATTGGCAAAAGTCGACTTTATGGGGGGGTATTTCAATTAACGTCACACTGGAGCAACACAACGGGCTATTGGTGACGGTCCGGGATCAATCCCAAAGGGAAAGATCCGAGGACAACACCACGTAATTTTGAACCACGGTCAGATGACGAGGCAACACCTGAGCTGGCACCCCACTCTCCAAACTTCCACACCACGCCAACGTGATCAACTTTATGGAAATGCACGTGACGGAATGAACCTACCTTAATTTCTAGCCTGATGTTGGCTGTATTTCCGATTCGATACCAAGAATACTTTGGGTTTGTTTATACACCATTAAAAACATAAGTAAATTACCCTAAAAATTAAAATACTGAATTTATCTTTTAAAAGCAAGTGTAGCAACTACTAAAATTAGTTGGTAACTAGGCCTAATGCTGTTCTCGGAACTTTGCTATGATTTTTTTATCTTAAATTTAGGAAAATTTTTATGAATTATGATATAGCTGAATTCCTTTTTATTTAGTTAAGGTATTTACAAAACATACTTTTGATTAGTTATAATTGGTCCTCTCTCTATCTGTACAATGGCTATAAACTTAGGTATCGAGGGAAATTCAGATAAATTAAAGTTTTTACATCTATGTAAAATGTATTAAATAATGCTTATTTGAATAATGTTCACTAATCAAAAATTAGTATTAAAACAAGAATTTACAAAATGAACTTGGTAAAACATTAATAAGAAAATCTGTTTATGTATTGCGAAATAAAACTACAGATGAATCAGGGCTATAAGATATTTTCATTTGGCCTAAAATATTGCCCTGAACAAGACTACCCCAGTCATCTTCTGCCCTGTGTTGGTCTGGTAAGAGAATCTCTATGGAAGTCCTGATATTGTGTTGACTTTTTGAGCTTATTCGGACTCATGGAGTTGATCCAGATTATGTTTAGCTAGGTCTTAATGAATAAGTAACAAGTAAAACACCAACACTGGTGAATCGTCACGAATTTGAACTTGGAAAATTACTGTAAGAATCTGTGTTATTTTCAGTAGCGAAAACGAGCAATCTCGTTCAGCAATTACTGTCGTGTTTGAAGACTCCAAATTGGTAACTTATCTTTTATAATGGAATTCCATTTTGAAGCCTACAGCACACTGTAAATCACGTTTTCATTCCATTCATCATCTCCTGTGTTTCCCGGATCGTTCACTGAAGATGACACAATGAAAGAGACGTATTAGGCAGTTGTGCTCTCTTTGTCTTTTCAACACACATCGAAGCTGTTTTCGCCGATTGGATATCGATAGTTTATCATTTTATGCGTAACTGTTAACGTTTAACTTGATTGGCGTTTCCACGAAAGTGCATTGCTAATTGAAAAAAAAAGAAAGGTAGTATGATTTAGATTTTCAAGTTAACTTTGTGAGAACCATGCACTCTCATTATTCCACGATGCAACCTGCATGAATTCCAGCCAGCTTTGGACTTCTTGACCAATATTATCCTATCTAGGATTCTTTCAATCAATGGATTTGGGTGTTAAGACATTATAAGTGGTGTCAAAGTAATACCCTGACTTCGGAAATCTCGAGAAGCTCAGAGGGTAACTTGTTTTCCAAAACAGAAATGAATCACTTACAGGAACAGATTTCAGTTATGTTGAGCTATTAAAATTTCTAAAATGTATGACTACTTATTGTTAATATTCTTAAAACATCTTTTGTATCCAAGATCTTTATTTTACTCGAAATAAAGATTTTTACCTGATTTCTGGTTACAAGTAGGTAGTTTTAAAGAAAGCGTTTTATCAATATCTTAAAATAAAATTTCAGGCTTTTGACGAACGTATTGGAGGTAAAACACATACAACTTGCATCTCTTTGTGGCTCCAGGATCAAGCATTTACAAATAGCTGATTTTGATATAAATTTACATTAATTTTGTCATGGTAATTGGTTGTTATAAAATATGTAATAGGAAAGATATTAGCCACCTTTTTATGGATACACACATTTAATAAAATATACAATTAAGAATATCGGGTGCTATTTATATCTATAAAATGTGCAGCATAGAAGTTATATCCATTACAATAATTCACCGGGCATAACAAAATAAATTTTGTATTTAAATTACGATGTAACTGTCCCACTGATAATCTACTAATTTAGTTTCTGCCAATAGCATCGAGCTTTTTTGGAATAATCTTAAGTCTTGAGTCTTAATTTGATTCACAAAATGCTTTTAAAAATACTTTGCTCCAACCCCGCAGATATTTTTGTCAGTTTGTAAGAATGCTACTGGTAGATTACAAATCTAGCAGATACATTAAAATTTTTAATTGTGAATGAAATATTTCTTTGATCTATAAGTGTGAGAGTTATTTCCTTCCTGAAGATCAATTTGAAATATCTCTAAGTAATTTTATTTCCGCTTATTTCTATTAATAATTTTAAGTTTGTATTTCTTAAATTCAGAATCTTACAATTCATTGCTTCATGACATTAATATCAATGTAAGCAGTAGTTCACCGATGTGAGTAATAGTTCGACAATATGAACAGTAATTCGCCTATGAGCAATAGTTCGCCTATGGGAAAAGCAATTTGCCAATGTGAGCAGTAGTTCGATAAAAAATGAGACCAAGTAACTAGATTGTATAGCTTCAATTTTAGAAAATGGTTTAGTCTTAATTTAAGAAAAATGCAGTTAACAATGCTGGTAGTATGCTTAATGTTTATTAGATTTAAAACCTAAGCATTCAGCAAGTTGACCTTTAATGTACACCATGAAAATTAGGATCCTACAGTGGCTCACTGGGGTGGCCCACTGCCACATAGCTTGCACAGTGAGTTGTAGATGCCACAGGTTTGATAATTGTCAGGTTCGATTCCTGCCTGGGTGTATTTCTCTTTTCTGTGTCAGCAAAACTTTCCTTGAGAGCATGTCTATAACTTGATGTTGTCTATCTTGTGGCTGATTTGTCGTCAATAGCCCATTGTGTTGTTCCAGTGCGACGTTAAATAAAATACCTACCTACCTTATGTTTGATTCAGCCTGACTAAATATGGCCCTTGCTCCCACTCGGAAATCTCATGAGTTATAAGGGTTAAGAGATAATGATGATTGATTACAAATGTGGTTACTGATTCCCTTGGTCAATGTGAAACCTAGAACAAGTCCAAAAGACAGCGCTTTTCACATCGTAGAGTCAGAATCTCCTGTTCGTCCAGGACTGTCCCTCAGAGACACCAATATAATCCAAAGTATTGGAAGTTTGGCTGGATTGGGCTTTATTTGGGTAAGTATGGGAAGGAGTTACTGAGGTTGCGGTGCAAGGGCACGTTGGAAAGTTCTTAATTCTATTAACAAAAGTCATATACGTTGTGTTCCCGCTTCGAGTCATTGATTACAAACAGATGTTCTTAATAAATTTGTGCGAACTCAGAGCTTTTACTTAACCCTCATAATTACCACCCATGAAAGTTATTCCCAGTAGTTGAAGCATTCGGAATTGCGCTGAAAAATTGGCTTAAGCGCTTAGAACTTACCACATGCGTTAACTCTTTAAGGAGATCTCGGTCTTACAAGCCCCGAAGATTGTATACCACCTGTCACTCAATAAAAAAGGTGGATTCAGGGGTTTTGTTTTTACAACGTTTATTCTCGGAGCTAGATGGAGGTCTGTGTGCATATAAATTCCACCCAATCGGCTTTCCTTTGTAGGGTCCCACGGATTTAGCCAGCCGTTAACCTTTTCGCGGACTTTCCTTTCAGAGGAGTGGAAAAGTATGTAAACAAAAACCACCACCGGCTACTACACAAGGACCGCTATTCACCTAGAGGATTAAAAGGGATGTCCATGAGCGAAAGAAGGATGCACAGACAGACGGGAAGTAAGTCAGGCAGGTAAAAGGGCGAAAAAGAAAAGAGCCGTTATTTACGCACTCGCTTCGATCCACGTTAAAAAAGAAACCTGTTGTGCTTATTATGACCAGAGGGTACCGTTTGGGAAGAAAAGGGGATTGGCTACGTCACGGAACTTTCAACCAATCGCTGGAGCCAAGAACGAGAATCGAAGTCACTCACCTGTCCCGCCGAATATCGGGCAGCTGAGCAGAAGTTGTTGAGACGTCGTGAGCACCCCACGCACTGCGATGAAACAGTGGATTGACGAGTTTTGATGACATTTTGAGCCGAAGAAGAAAAATAGTATACTGGTATACGTTTTTTTTCGTTGCCTACCTGCGTGCGTCCACTGGACCTTGCTCCAATGGGTGTGTGAGCGATTTGGTGACTGTCTTCAGAAGCTGGACGTTCTGTATATAGGTTTCTTGTAAATATGGGGTTTTGGACTCAAGGCAACATGTGGTTGCTATTGATCTTTGGATTACAGATTGGATTACTGTCATTAGCAAAACCTGGTAAGTACTTTTGGCATTTATTGAAGAGTATTGCTATTTATGTCTCCTAGGCGGAAAAGTCCTTGGAAAAGATATTTTATGTCTACCGCCCATGGCTGAAGCAGTTAACCCTCCTGGTGGTTGTCTCGACAAGATATCTCGTCATTAGCAAATCTGACCAGATCTTAATGGACATGATATCTCGTCATTAGAAAAACTGAACAGATCTGGATATCGTCACCATACAAAATTGAGTATGGTGACGTCTCGACGTTAGCAAAGTTGTGCAAATCTTGATGTACGAGATATCCAGTCGAAACCACTTGAAGGGTTAAAGGGCTTGGCTAGGAGAAAAATTGAAATTCTGCTTTCTTCTACAGTTCCTAATATACATCAATTTAACTCTTTTGAATGTATTAAATTGCATGCAAACTGATAGAATATAAGCTGTAAATGTTCCTTTCCCATTTAAGACTAACGCCCCAAAAGCGTATTAAACCAATTGACAAAAAATCATAAAGATACGATGTAATCAGGTTTTTGGAATAGAAGAACAAATACTTCCCCAGTCATCGCCGTCATTTAGAAACAACGCAGTAAAATTTACCTACGGCTATGTTAAGTCAACATTAGGCAAAAAACAAATTTCGCCAAGACAGTGTTTATATATTAAACAAAATGGTTCCAAACACTTCATTTTAACTTATTAAGAAATATTGCCCCGAAGTCATCAAAATCAACCACGTGTAAGACGTTAAATAGAAATAAAGTTAATATTTGTTGAAGAGGGAGAAAATTTCATAATGCATTTTTCTCGACCTGGAAACTGTTTTTCAATAGACAGGTTTTTTGTATGGTGTTGAAACACAAAATTAAGCATCATATACTGCTCAATTTCCCATCCTGACTGATTGCTTTATGTAATATATATTTAACTATATATTCGGCTCTAATTTGAATAATAAAATAGACATTTTGTTCTCAATGTTTTACAATGAGATTAACTTCTTAACCCTCCAGAGTGGTACACCCGAGTACAGTTCGAAGGGGATGGGTTTGTGGCAGACGCGAAATGTTCAGGGAATCGAGCCAGATGTCCTAATCATTTGGGTCTGCGTCTTGCCATGAGGGAATTTTTCGGGTCTATACTCGAACTGAATTTTCTGAGTTATTTATGTTCGCGCGTGTCACTTGGAAGAGTGAACATTGAAAAGAGATATTTTAAATATTTCGAAAATTCGATTTCTCATTTCGTTTCGTCTTTGCGTTGTATTTGGATGTTTTTATATGTGAATTAAGTCTTCATGAGTATTAAGTTAGTAATAAGATCTAATAATAAGTTGATAATCGTAAGATCTGTAAAACAGGTATTTTATAATTTATTTGTAAATATTTTTATTTTTGAGATTTCAAGTATCTAAAATCACACATTTGGCATTAAAAATTCAAAAAGATTTAAAATTTTACTCTTGTCACTCTATGGAAGAGGCAAAAAGAAAAAAGTAATTGAAATAGTTTTAGAGGGCGTTTACATTTTTGTAACTACTTCACATAAGCAGCAGTCAGACTAAAAGGAGTTTTATCGTAACTTACACAGGTTTTGTAGAAGACTCAGTTTACTTTTCCTTAAAAGGATTGATTGAAAATTTTTTAAATTTATTCACTGAAAAAATTGGAAGATTGTTTACTATTATACAAATTAGTATATTTCAGGTTTTAGAATTAACACACACTGAAAGCTTTAGATGTTTAAATTAAATTCAAGGTGCACTCTCTAAGTGGCAGGTATTTTATAAAACGATCATTCATAAGTTTCTTCCAAGAACTGATTACTTCGTTTTATTAAAATTATTTTCAATTTAAATTGATATATTTAATTTTAAATTTATATTTTTCGATTGGTAATTAAAAAAACTAATTTTCCTTTCTTTACTTAACAAAACATAAGAATATACTAACTACAACCAACGTTCTTTTTTCGTGGAAGATAAGATTAAGATAAGATTTCGTGTAATAAATAGTGTTTTTGTGACGAATTTACCATCCAAATAATAAATGATCCAATAAAATCCATTAATCGTTTAAATGCAAAATTTAAAGTATAAATTTGTAGATACTTTCGGATTATAAGTTGTCTTTCCAAGATTATGCAATGCAGATTTTAAAAAGTACTATTATTGTTATTTTGAATTAAAAATTTTATATTTTATTTTATTGAGTAATTTTTAAAGAAAACAATAAGTTAAATTTTTTGCATATTCTCCATTCATATTGTAAATGCTCACCGGAAAATACATTTTTTAACACGAAGAGATTATTGTGAGTGCGAAAATAAATTGAAATAGTGTGTGAATTGTTTCTAAGAGGGATAATTCATATGTACGAATTCATGTTATGTTCACTTTGCTTCAACACCCCCCCCCCCACATTACTAGTTAACCCTTCAAGTGTTTCAACGAGATATCTCGTCCATCTATATCTGGTCAGTTTTGCTAATGACGAGATACTTCGTCGAGATAAAACTGCCCTATTACTTCAAGGGTAATAAAGATCCATGAAGGAAAAAGAAATTATCACTTGCCCAGAACTGGTGACAGTTTGAAATAGGTTTTGCACCAGATGCTGGTGACTATGGGCAGCTAGACGTGAAGATAAACCACCAGGAGACTTAACAAAGAGAAACAGTTTGAGAACTGATCTTAACGCGTACCATGAACTGCTATAATCGATTATATTGGCTAAGTGTTACTAACACTTAGCCGATATAATCGACAAGAGCCGACAAGCTGATATAAGTAACAAGAGTTTTCTACTATAGAATTAGAAGTTATAACAAACTTCAATTAACTGAAAAATATTTTATGAAAGATTAAATATATATATTATTTTTTAAGATAATTTTTTTTGAATTAATACCTAAGATTTAAAGTAATTAGATTTAGTTACTATATTAAAATGTATTAATTTAATTCCCGAATTTCGTCGAAATTGTTTTTGTAAATTTGTACGTACTCAGATAATGAGAACTAATTGAAAGTGATATAGTTTGTTAATATTTTCAGCAGTACCGTTTTTAAACTAACACAATTCTGTAACATGAAAGTTAAATGCGCTATTTATTTCTGATGGACATTGCAACAAAGTTCAATTAACTAAAATATGCATTCGTACTACATTATATTTCAGTATGGTTAATTCTGTAATATTTACCATCAAAATTCTACTCGAGATAAATAATAATATTACAGAAATTCTAGCTGTAAAGCTGAAATTAGAATAAACGGGCTCTACAAATCCCTTATTGATATTTAAATGCTTTTTATTATCTTTTGATTAGTAATCGTTAAGTAATGAGGGCGCATTGAAAACACACCCTTATTAGCTTCATTGTTCAAGAATATTTACTGCTCAAAATATTCAGAATAGTAAATTGATTAATAAATCTCACAACTCAAACATACATCTCAATATCTCAGTCATCTCAATCTTACAAAAACCCAGTAATACAGAACTTAATAACTCAATTAAACTCAAAGCTAAAATCAAAATATCAATATATAATTCTAAATGGAACTAAAAAATTAAACATATTATTGTCATTGCAGAGATAGAAAATTGTATAATTATGATTATTTTAACTCGCAATCTCATGCGCGCTTTCACTAAATTTCTGTATAAATATCGCTTGAGTCTTCTGCTATTTTATCACAAGCATTATCGCTTGCATTAATCCCTTCCTCTACATCTATGCCATGATTTAATTATTATTTCAACTTATTAATATAAGTTAATAATTTGATATTATTAATACAGTAATTAATATTAGCTTGCATTTCTGCTATTTTATCACAAATATTATCGCTCGCATTCTTCATTTCCTTATATCGATGTCATGATTTAATCATTATTTATTGTGTGGGAGCAATTTCGCGTAAAAGCATTTGACTATTTTATTTTAATCAAGGAAGAAGATACAAAAAGTGATCTACGTCGTCGTAAGTTTGCTTATTATATAGTAAGATAAGCATGCGTCTTATTAGTCATGTAAATAACGAACTAAGCGAAATTTATAATTGACATTCATTTTAACTTATTAAAGGAATAAGTTGATGATTTAATATTATTAATATAATAATTAATGTAGCTTGCATTTTCTACTATTTTATCACAAGTATTATCGCTTGCATTACTCGTTTCGATGTCATGATATAATTATTATTTATTGTGTTTGAGCAATTTCTCGTGAAAGTATTTAAATATTTTATTTTAATTATGGACAGAGGGGGGATAAAAATAATCTACATCGTCGTAAGTTTGCTTATTATACAGTAAAATAATCACGTGCCTTATTAGTCATGTAAATAACGAACTAAGCGAAATTTATAATTGACATTAATTTTAACTTTTTTATATAATATATTTTTCTCATGGATAATGCGGACACAGAAAAAGTATTTTTCTACTTCGGTGCATCATAATGTGCACGTATATCAACACATTTATTTTTCCGAAAACAGTGTGGATAAATGTCACACCTGTAGCGACGACATGAATACCTTGGTGAAGGAAGTAGGTTCTCAGTGGTTGATAGCTCATCTGAAAACGCTTCACGGCTCAAAGAGAAGCGACGAGAGAACGGACAGATCCGGTTTTGTTAAAGTGGTTTTCTTTTTACATAGTAATTCGTGACGATGAGCCTAAAGAAAACAAAAAATAACGTGAAAACTATCGTGAAGCACTTAAGGAAGTGGTACATTATTTTTATTCTTTGATTCTTTGTAGCTTAATGCCCTATATATACTCGCTGTCTTTCAACGATCTAAACAGATATTTGAAATTCTGCTGTAAAAATGGTTTCAAGAATATTACACAACCTATTCGTAATTGATTGATGAAAGGAACTTGATAAAAACTAAACTGGTTGCAATTAAATTCATATTTTTTGTAAAGTACTTTATATTGGTTAAATAAAGATGGATAGAACTTTCAGTTTCATTCAGTTTTCAACTTTATTTTAACCATGGCTATGGCGCGTAATACTTATTTATTTTCAAATGATCAGGAAGTATTTGCATGATGATATTTAACCTTCCAAGTGGGTTTGATGAGATATCTCGTCCATCAAGATCTGACCAATTTTGCTAATGACGAGATATCTTTTCATAAAGATTGCCGATTGAATGCATGAAGATATTGCCGTTTTAAGATGCTGACGAGATCAAAATGATCTAATGACGAGATATCTCGTCAATCAAGATATGGTAATTTTGCTAATGACAAGATACCGCTTCGAGGACAACCACCAGGAGGGTTAACGCAATCATCAATTCTTTATTGATAAATTAAATTTAACATAATCAACTATTTCAGTTGAAGTACAAATTAGGATAAAGGACAAACTAAATAATGAACAGTTTTTTGTTCAATGAAGTAGATTTATATAGAATTTGAAACAAATTTTATTCTTTTCAAACTTACATTCAACAGAAAGAATTAAGGGTATGCACTGTCTAAAACGGAAGAGTGGAACAGACATTTCCGTATTTGTCAACATTTGATTTGCTTTTGTCGTGATTAAGCAATTCCCTCAATCCTTGTAAAGTAGATTTTAAGGTAAAAGGAAATGTAAGGTACTCTGGAAGTACAGTTGTCAAGTACAAACAACGTAAAGAAACGTTTCCCCTCCTTGAAGAAGTTGTACTACTATATAAGAAAGGCACACAAGGACTTAGAAGAATGAAAAACGGGATGTCGTAGTTTCAATGTACAATGTTACTTTCCGACAAGAATGTCAAGAGTAATAGCTATTGTTTCAAACAGAGAAAGTAAACGGAGCTTTCATTGATACCTTACATCGTCTTTTGAATGACTGACTCATCTGTGACAGCAAATATCGTTGGAGATGAAGCGAGAGAGAGTATTAGCATCACTTTTTTTACCTTGGTAAAAACCTTTGTCGCTTGATTTAAAGCAGACTAATTATGCTTCGTTAGGAACAAATCATTGTTAAGAAGTTTTAATTAATGAAACGACATGTAAACGTAATCCAATGATGGATAGCTCATTTAACTTGTAGTTATCTGCTAAATGAAAGGTATTTATTTTAACGTCGTATAGGTAGGTATTTTAATTAACGTCGCACTTTAGCAACGCAAGTTAAATGAGATGAAGTATCAGTTATAATATTCTTCGGTTTGTTGGATATTATTGAATCATTGATGGAATCACAGTAAAATATTTAAGAAAATTTCGTATGTAATGATGCTTTAGAACAAAATTGTTGGTAATATAAAAGTCAAGGGGTTATTACTTACTTTTTTGTTTTACACTTAGGGTTAGGTTGGTCTCCCTAAGGGTTAATTTTTGCTATAACAAGAAACCTCGTCGAAATCATTTGGGGTGTTAAGGCTATAAAAAAAGTATTATATTCCTAGAAAAATACCCATGAAAATCATGTGAATTATTTATGCCATTATTTTATGTTGAAAATAAACCAATACATTTCGATTATAAGCTTTTCTTGTCTGCAACATAATGCTCACGATATAAAATTCTACTAAAAACATACCATTAGAAACGAAAGTGATGTTATATGAGTGTTGAGGGAATATGCAAACTATTTGCAATAATTTTCAGACCTATTCATGATAAAATGGAATCGCAAAATTTCGTGTTACAAAAGATTTATCACTATATTTTAATTGCCATTCAGCTGAGTAAAAATATACCGAATTTCGAAGTAAAGATATTTTGAAGACATTTTAAAAGTACGACAGAGCAAATACCTTGACAACAACGTTATTTAAACGTAACTCACCTTTAGTTGATTACATACAGCCTCTACTTACTGTACTTTATAAATTATTGTATTACTGCTGTATTGAATACTTGGTTACATTTATTTTAGTGCAAATGCGGTTAAATAGATACATCTATGAACTCCAATGTGTCACAGTGACGCATGAAGTTAGAGCCTAGGATAAAAAGTAGTATAAAGATCAACACGTACAGTTGCTTCAATGCTTCCCTAGGCTTCCAATAGTGTGTGCATGACCGTCTTCCATTGATAAATCCGGACGTTCTAACAGGTGGACGCAGTCCTTGCAAAAACCGTAGCAGCTTTAACATTATTCAGGGTGCACTACATGGAAGCCTGCTACATTACACCTCTCCTTGGTTCTATTGTTTTATTTAGTCAGTTACAAAAAGCAGTTTTCTTAGGTTTACCAAAACTTCCGAGTTACTATTTGAACAGAGCATTTTTTCTTTCTACAGTTTTGAATTAACATCTGTTGCATTATTTGCCATAAAGTAATTATTGTATGATTAAATAATACTTTGCATGGACCATTCTGTTTTTTTTTCAGTTATACAATACATATTTCTGAATGATGACATTTTAATGAACGATAAAAAATGAAAACCTTTTATGCTCTTTTAAAACCTAACTTCAATACCTTAAAGACTTTAAAATGTTCCTTTTTATAGGAATGATTTATAAATGCCAGCAGCTGTACACTGTTTAGTACAACCTACATGTATGTTTTTTAATTAAATAAAAAGGTCTTTATAAATTGTAATCGTTTCGTGTCGAGAAGTTAATATGACTTACCGTTGTCATATGTATACGTATATTTATATTTAAAAATAGATTTTTTTTGGTTTTTAGAGGAACCAGAGTTATATGAAGAGTTGGCTAAGGTATGCAAACTCGATACACATTAAGATAAGTCGCCCTTTGCTTACTAAACACAACTTATTCTTTACAGCTAAATTAATTCTTCAAATTTAAATGCTAATTAAATTTTTCAAATTACTCATACTAATTTCAGTAAGGAAATACCAACTTCGTGACTATACTAGACTGTAACGCCAAATATGTTAATGTTCTCTTTGTATAATCGAATGGACCTTGACTAAATTCCAATTCCTTCCACGCCTGATTGAAGTAACAGGAACAGGTTACAGAATTTCTAAACCGCCATTCTCTACTGTCCTGTCGGAACAAAAGGAAAAAACACACGTGTTCCACTTTATTAGCAACTTTACGTAGCGTTACGCTAATGCACGTATAAAAAAGAGACCCGTTTTATCAATCAATTCAACCCGATGGTAAGACGAAAAAAGTTGCGGCTGTCTGTTCCTAAAAGTAACGGATTTAAGCAAGCGGAAGCGACGGATACATCAAAACTTCGCGAGCTAAAAGTGTTGCCCGTTTAGCAAGGCGTCTGAAAGATGAAGATTCAATGATGCTTGCAAAGGTTTCCGTGACCGCGGAACTAATGAGGGTAAGCGGTAAGACTCGCACTATGATTGGAAGAGTTCTTTCTGCTACTTTGAAATATTCTACAAAGATCTGAAGAACCTTCGAAATCTTTTTTTGAGAGGGCTAAACTTTCAGTATTTTTAAAATTAAAAATAATGAATACATTGAAGTATGTTTTCCCATCACCTAATAGTGTATCCAATATCCTAACAATGTCATGATGAGAGGTGAAGACACATATTATTACCAACAAATCATCACCTTACAGCCTTTTCATTGATGATTTTTATCGAATATGGATTAATATACAGTTTATAATTGAGGAGCAATTATGGTAAAGGGTAAAAGCGACAAAAAGAAAATTTCTCGGTTAAATCGCAAATTTAAATTTTCCGTGCTATTTTGCAATTCGTATTATAACTATCTGTCAGCCTTTATATAAACAAATGACATTTTTCTGCAACTCTCAATGTTTACTCGCATATGTAGCACAGATTACGTATCTCTTCACACTAAAAAGTAAATTTTCTAATATTTTGAAACTTTTATACTTTTCCATGGTTAGTGTTTACTTACCTCCAGCCCCTTACTATATATATGTTTATTTCACTAACGTATGCAGCACATAAATTTGTATAGTGACGAAAGGAAAAACGAATGTAAACAATATAAAATCAACCCCTACTGAATTCGTTTGCCGTTTTTGCCTTTTCGCTTGCTTCATTTGAGCTATGGGGCTGTAAAATACTGCTAAAATGGACTCGAAAGAGCTCACCGAGTGATGGAAGTTAATGAGATGCTACTGGGATGTTCAGAAGCGAATTGTGATAACATTACTAAGGAGTGAACATGCACTTTATTGGAAATAAGAATCAACACCAGTACAAAGTATACGAAATGTATCATTTTTGAACAGTTTTATTTCATTTGGTGAAATGACATATCAATTCGTGTATTCTTATATTATAAGTATTTAAATGAGGTTTGAAATATGAGGGTAATAGTAATCAGTAAGTATAATAAATAAAGAATCTTTATCACAGATTGAATGCACCGCCTCTGTTAGTAATATAAAAAATCTAAGCTTTTGCGCACTAATACATTCTAATAACGTGATTGGAAGCTAGTAATAAAAGAGTAATGGACCAGAAAATAGTACTTTTTGTAACTGAAAATGTATCTATTTAATGGAGAAACAGCTTCTTACACAGTCATAGATTGACATAAACCTTAGTAAAACACATTTGTTAATGCATAGTTTCCCCTGGTATGTTCGTTCCAATACTAGATTTAAAATACGTAATTATAATTCTAAACTAACATAAAGACTTGAGTACACTTCTATAATTCCTAATTGTATCACAGTGTCTAATTTATAGTTATAAAATATATTACCGGATCAATCTAATCGGGGTAATATAACATTAATTCTCTTAGTAGTAAAAAGAATAAGAAGATAGTATATCTATTAAGAGAAGTGTAGGCATTGACATCAATTTTGAAATACATGAACTTTCAAAAATGCTTAGTTTGATTAGAAAATTCATACTTTGATTTGAATACCGTTTATTTTCAAATAAAAAATTAACTTTCAAATTAAATTTCAATTTTAAATTTAGATGTTTATTTACTTTTGATGAAAATATCGCATGAAAAATAAAGAAAATTCAGAAATTCCGCAAACCACACTAAATAGATGAAAATAATATCGGATCAAAACAGATACTTTTCCATCTCGGTTGAATTTTATTGACTATCCTACTTAAAAATATCTACCTATTCTTACCTCGTTTAGTGCATGGATGATTATTTGACCAATTAAACGATTAAATATAGTATATTTCATTGAAAACAAATGAGCGGATTATTTTAAAAGTACTCTTAAAAATGTATGGTTGAACGTATATAATTAACTTCCCAGTTCATAGATTTTATTTCTGAGCAATAAAGCTTCAGTATTCAGCTGTTGTAGCTTTTATATAAAACTAATTTTTAGAAATTTTGACATTTTGATACTTAATTAAATCTATGTATAATGAACATAATCATCGATAAGGCCATTTCATCCCTCCAAATGAAATATTTAAAAAAAATTATAAAGCAGCATCTCATGTACTTCTTAGTGCTATTAATTATTTTTATTTTTAACAGTACATGGCAAAAGGTACACATCTTAATCATGTTCTCACAATTACCTTCTCAACGCCCACTTCAAACGCACCTCAATAGCTCGTTAAGGGCGATTGGGTATTTTTTGACATCTAATCCTATTTTTGTGTTTGTTCTCCTTTCTGTGCTGATCCCCTTAGAAATCTTCCAGATTTCTCATTGCCTTCTGTAATCAGACTACTGAAGAATTCCATGATAATCGAGATCGTTGTTGTAGTCTTGGCAACATTGTACAGCTCCATAGCTCGAATCAAACAAATTCAAACAATGAAGCAAAATTGGTGAATGAATCCCATGGCTGATGATTTTATACGGCTTGTACTCGTTTGTTGACATTCAATATACAAATAATATCTGGGGCAAGTACGCTGTACTAAAAGTACTTATTAGATCATTGTGATGACGTGTAATGAAAGCAAGCGACCCAACACAATTAACTCTGTAGAGTTGGGTCTTATCAGGAATAGAGGAGGCAAGTATTAAGCTTGAGGTAACGAAAGGAAAGTCCCAATCCTGATAAAACCTTTCAATCCCTCTAACTTATAAAACTACCGCACCTGCCAATAAACACCACCGATTGAATTCGGTCATTAACACCGAATTCCGTTATGCATTGAATGGTTCAGCAACTTTAGTGTACCTTAGTCATTAACAGCATTTCTTCCCGTACAAATCTCTATTCCATGACGTGTAATGAAAGCAAGCTACCCGACGCAATGAGTTCTGTAGCAGATGAATCCATCTGTCTTTCTTTTTATAGATAAGAGAAGAGACAATATTAGTTAGCTTACGATAGAAAAGGATGTCCAATCCTGATAAAAACTTCTCCCAATCCCTCTAACTTGTAAAACTACCGCACCTGCCAATGAACACCAACGATTGAATTCGGTCATTAACACCGAATTCCGTTATGCATTGAATGGTCCAGCAACTTTAGTGTACCTTAGCCATTAACAGCATTTCTTCCCGTATAAACTTCCGTTCCTTTCCCAGCGTATGAAACTAAAAGTCAACATTAAATTACAGCAATCAAACCACGGCGAGGCAACTATATTGTATGTTAATGACAGCCGTCGAAGAGTGTCTAATTGGTACGGAACTTTCTTGACTGGGAAGCAATCGAAAGGAATTTTAATTAATCGAATTAACAATCGGATACGTCGATGTGTGTGATGAGGTACAGAGGTCCCAGTCCCACAATCCGGAAAAAGTGTCCGATGCCTCCTTTGCCCATAGGGACCGGTTTCTCGTCGGCACGGTTCAACCAGTGAACTGAAGCAGTGTGACCTGCGTTTGCTAAGTGGGTCACAGCAACAGGTTGGGGAGTCTCTCTCTTTTGCCAACATAACCCGCATTCCCTACTTCTGCTGCAGGAAAGCTAAATGAATTTTTGCCAGAACATGATAGCTGGGAGCTGTTTAGGTTTTGGATGCGAGAATCGGGGACAGAACGAGAAGAAAAAAATTCTTTCCCTAGAGAGAGAAATCTGGGAAATGTCACGAAGGACTGTGGAAGAGATTACCCGAGGCATATTCCCTTCATGGTCAGCAATGCGTCCTCAGTTGCACGTGATGTCCATGACTGTTCTGGGAAACTGGGTTGTATATTGACATAGTACTCAAGACAGATATTTATAAAAGCAAAACCCCACTAGAAATTATATTCCCTTTAAAATTTGTAGTCCAATTTCAATTATAAGGGACTTATTTTCAGTATTACTTTAGAGCACTCTTCTTTGGTTCTAGCTTACAACCGGCCACTTGACAATTTGTCATTCTCATCCCTCCATATTGGTAGTCCGGTAAGCAAACTGTGATTTGATAGAGGGAATACCACTCCAAATGGAAACACACGTCGATTGAATATTCCGTTGATCTAAAATAATGTTTTAAAATTCTATTAACTAAAGTGATGTGTATACCAGATTGACGATTGGTTGGTTAATTTGAGTTTTCATTGCGCAATGGCCCTATTTAGCCAAGCTGTGCCAAACGCTAGACAGACGTCAATAAATACCAGATTGAATGGAGGAATATGTTGATAGGATGAGTTATTTTGATAGCTTATGCATACGTGGTAGACTTTTTGGTGAGCAATATCATCATTACTTTGACGAAAGCAATTGAAAAGAAAGTTTGTAAGTCAGAGTTGGTTTACTTAGCAGTTTTTTCCATTATACTCAGCTGCTATAGGCCTTCACATCTTTACTCCAGGCTCAGTACCGGCGAACCCCCCCCCCCTTCCCATACTATACTTTAAAAGTATAACTGTTTGATGAAATGAAGGGACGCAACATGTAATCCTCGTCAATACGGTGGTGAAAGCTTTGATCTAAGGGATAACCTACATAACACAAAATCATAGATCTATAGATGTAATTGATATACGAGATTTTCCCTCAATACCATATGAAAACTTTTTAAATTGGTTAGAAGTCGTGTTAACAAGGTTGCATCTAAGAATTTGGGGTTTACTATGAATTTCATACCAGGACCTGATTGTGCTTTTAAAATGTCTTGATTTTCCTATCAGTAACGGCTGTTTACATTATGTTCACTTTTTGAGAAAAAAATTTTGCATTGAAACATTCACGTAAATAACCATTAATAGAATTGCAATTTGCTCATAATATTTGAACCTACTTATACTGTTTATAAACAATAATTTGATTTTTTAGTTAACAATACTATATTCAAATTTGATTTAAATGAATGCGCTATTATTTCCGCTGTACATCGAATATAATATGATGACTTGCTGTTCTTCTAAATACTTAATACACAACTTTCCTACCGATAATGAAAGGTGCGCTAAAATTTCGTTCTATATTTACCTCTCTAAGTGTTACGACGAGATATCTCGTCCAAGATTTGGTCATTTTGATAAGAAAGAAATATCTTGTCGAGACAAAACTGTCTATTACCAAGGGGAAGGAAAATACAAACAGAAAAAACAAATTGTTCCTTGCTCATAACTGGTGACAATTTTTAACAAATTTTTGCACCAAAAACTGGCGACTACAGAGAAATTTTCGACGCAAAGATAAACCATCAGGAAAGTTAATTATTGTCATTACACTACACACGCATTACAGTATCTTTACAATTATTCAGTGTTGCGTTTTCATGCATATTTCTTAACATGATATAATGAAAGCTTTTATATGCTGTTTTTGAGAGGGCAATACAAATTTCATCAAACGTCTTTCGTCGTGCTGTTCTATAATTAAATTTCCCAATGCGCAACTTTCACCCGTTTTCGAATGAACAATCAAAGAGCAAAACAAAAAGAAATGTTATCCGACGGCTTTTCGACAATTTTGAGTTTATTTTCCCCACGCCCAACTTACGAGTCACTTTCGGTTTGCTTCCTTATCAAGGGTAAGCTTTTCCTCCTTGTAAAAATAGAAGAAATTAGAGCACAGCGAGATGTGGGTGTAGCGATAAGAAAGAAAATAACTGACCAGCCTTCTTAAAACACATGATTAATGTATTGAGTGATAATCTATAACTGTTTATAACAGGTTTATCTCAGAATTATATGTACTATATCATGTAAATATTATACTATTTCCTATGCATCTCAGAAATATGATACATAATCTTAAGTATTAGGTGTAATTCACCCAATTTAATAAGCATTTTCTGAACTGTGTTTCTTCCTTAAAACATTCACCAACGCCATCAATAAGTTTGATTAGATTGGATAAGGAGTTTAAATATTTTCTGTTGAGTTGTGAAATAAAAATACATCGACATTAGAAAACTTTATTAAACTCTCATAAAATATAGCTCCAGTTAAAATCTATGTAAATTAAAAATAATAGCTTTGAAATTTTGGCCTGGTGGAAGGTTTAAATTGGAAAGAAAGGTAAACAACGAAGGTATTCCAACAATATCTTTCGTTTTGAGCACTTGAAACTACTTATAACGTAAAAAATAACCAAAAACAGTGTTTGAATTAGTTATTTATAATCCTTTACATCTAAATTTAACAGTAATTTGAATTTTCAGTTTTATATTGTCATTTTACAGCGCATGATTTGTTTTTCTAGTTTTACATACATTTAAAATGTTGAAAGGAATATTCGCATCAAATATAATATTAATCGTTCTTTAGGTAATTGAATTTCAAAATCCATAAGTCGTTAACATCTTTACTAAGACTAGTGTAACGTCTAAAACCATAACAATACCATAGAATCATAACATTCGTCCATAAACAATAAAAGCACCGAATTACTTAAATACTTTAATGCAACAATAAGTTTTTTGTCTACACAACTTTTTATAATTTCTTATAAAAGAAATTAAGTTATGACCGCTCATCCTCTGATTCAGTTATCCGCTTTTATGACTGGAAAACAACGGAAAATTTGAGGAATGCGCAATTTAATATGGATTAAATTGCCTATCAGCATAGTACTGGTACTATAATTTATCACTACCTATCATTCATTCACGATCTCTTACTTTTGTTAGAAGAGAAAGTACCCTGTAATTGGGAGACAGTACCTTTTAATATTGCTTTATTTAATGATAGTAATATCTTACTACAGTGATTTATCTATAAAATTTTAAAGTATGTGTGTCACACAGATATCATGTTACATACAATATGACTTCGAATAGGTAGTATAGTGACTCTTTTCAACCGTGTATCTCTTGTATGCATGTTTGGAAGCAGTATTGAAAGCAGGCACAGATGTTGAATATATAGTTACAAAGGTCCATACATCAACTAAAATACAACCTATAATTTTATATAGGCTTTCTAAAAAACATTTCCTATTTTAAAAGGGTTTCTAATGCTGATTAGTTAAATGAAAAAGATTTTATACTTTTAAGTCAAATATTAGTGAAGTATTTAACTCTTAAAATTTTAGCATTTAACACCTTAGTGACAGGAGGTATCTGAAAAGTGAGAAAATAGGCTAGCACTACAGATACATTTGCATTTGATTTCACGAGATGGCCCGCTGAAATATCATTCATAGTGCTAAAAACAAAAATCGTCAATTCACAAGTGGTTTAATTATAAAAATACATTTCTCTAATTTCGTGGAGGTTTCTTTTTAGGCAAATTAAGAGTGGGAAATAGTTTTAAATTTTCTTACGGGACGAATTTCGGTAATGAAACTGTTTAAAAAGTTACATTTTGAATTTTTATAGATTTGAAAAGTAAAGGGTATTCAATACTTGATTTGAACGGTTTTTCTAATTGTAAGTATTTCATGATGACTAAACGGTTGGAGGAATTCGCCAGAACATTCATCTGAATCACTCTGTGCAGAATTCCGTACTATTGCATTTCATGTAATCATCGTGGGTGTAAGAACTCTTGGATATTCATGTGTGCGATGACTAGCATATAATTTAGAAAAACAATATCCTTGCACGTGTTGACTTCAAAAATAGGTCAGATTGAGATGTAAATAAGAGCATCAAGGACTAAATCGTTTTAATTAAAAGTTCCGACACGTTTTAATATCAGGAAGCTCGGACCAGTTTCATCTTGTTTTTGGCTCCCACATCAAATCTGGTCTGCTTCACTGAATAAATGAGACTAAACCCTCGAATCTGTCCAATATTCCATGTAGAAAAGGTAAACAAAGAAAGTACTTGCTTGGTGAGGTGAGGTTAGTCACTCAACAGTCCTTTTTTGTTAACCGAAGAAAGTACTTGCATATTCAAAGCGTGAGAAAAGACGCTATTAATGATATATAATTTTTTGTCGTGATTCCATATCTATGTAACAACTATTCACTTTCGAAAAGAAGTTAGAATTCTATCGTTGATACATTTTATTTCAGGGTACATATTTATTTTGTTTTTCAACGTTTCAAATCAATATTTAACTTCACTTGTTTAAAAATATTAAATTAGCACTTGTTTAAAAAATTCTGTACAGAAATTTGAAAAGACAGAGAATTCTTCTAAGGTTTGAGGATGAAAAGAAATGCATTCAAACTTTCACTCAAATTGTTCCTGCTTTACAAAATCTTCCATTTAATGAGGAGTAGAAATGACTTATAAATATTTTTCACAAGTAAAAGTGTTTTCTTTTCATTAAGCGAATTTTAACATTTCTGTTAGATTTTCTGGCTGGATTGCTGCACTTGTCTATGTATTGCCCCTTGAATTAGTTATATTACATCATATAATACATTTATAAATCGATATTTTACTTATTACATAATTAAAAAGAGAGAGATGTATACATTCGTGAACCTAATACAAGGATATCTTGAGATCGAATAAGAAATATAATGAATTGCGGTTGGATTATCGACTTTTCAAATTGTGAAGTAATTGGTCTGATAATTAAACTAATGTTTCTGAATTACAATTCTATGCAATATTCAATTCTTAAAATAAGATATCAGGCACAATATGCGGAAGTACCTTCTTCAAATCATTTGTTCTTTTCACATAATTAAAATTTTACGCCCTACCGAGTTCACGAGAAAGAAAATTGGAGGAAGGTTTTTCTTGTAACAAATCTTTTAATCTTATTTTCTACGCGACAGAATCTCGAGGTTTTAAGAAATATAAATAAAAGTTAATTGTCAACGATTAATTCCACCTGATTTGTTGCCATATTAAAAAATTCTGTGCGGATTTCTTCAGTTTTTCTCAAAACAGCGTGAAAGTTGATTCAACTGAAGCAAAAGACTGAAAATTATCTTGTTCTTCCTATTTTCAACTTTCTCGATCCTAATTGAAGTGCCACTGTCTGATTCAAATAATGGTCGCGTAAATTTCGAAGTTCGTTATTATAATTTATTTAAGCGTTTATAATAACTAAAATAAATGATAATTATTTTTATACTCGCGCGAGTTGTTTTTGGTTTGGTTGAAAAAAATGCAATTTTTTTTTAAAACATGACGTATCTTTGCCTAAATCCTAATTACACGGAATAATTTCAATTGATTGATACATGATGTTTATCTATAACAGCGCTGTATGACTGAGTATTTCATTAACTGAATCTACCTATTGCTTTAAAGAATTATTGAAAAGATATTGATATATAAGTTTTGCAATCTTTCCTCATGAGTGAATATTTTTTATCCTATTAAGTGATATCATAATAATTGAAGTATTTCAGTGTTTAAAAATTCTTACATTCCTTTTCAATATTGTTATTTCGATGTCTTCCATAAATATAAATAACAATTTAAAGTAAGAATAATTATATAAATTATAATACAATTGCACAAATTTTATTAATAATAATGTAACTACTACATGTGGTAAATATTCTATTATATTTAATTGCAGTATGATATAATTTTTATAATTTTATAATCTTAGTAATAAATAGCATTAGACACTATAAAATGTAAGTTTGATAACAATATAGTGTTGAAGTAGTCAAGCGTAACTTGAATTACATCAATGCTATTATTATTTACATCCGACATCTCCATTTTTGTAAAACTAATACTCACAAGTCTTAAAAAATAATAACTAATTTTATTAATAGCTTTGTTAGTATAATTTATTCAAAGTTTTCAAACCGTATGACATAAAACATGCGTAAAAGTTTATCACAAACGGTAAACATAATTTCATTAATGTTTGAATGGTCACCAGCATGAATGGTTTTACCAGCATGAAATTATGTATCGCTGAAGTTCCAGATCATGCCAAGCTTGTTACGTCCAGTCCAGATACAAAGACGGAGAAGGGTTAATGTGGGAAGTTGTAAATACTGTATCAAAATATATAGATTATTATTAGATTTAAATTTCACACTCGTTTTCTTTTGGTTCTGACAATTTGTGTATTTGAGTGTAACAAACAGAACGAAATGCAATGATATGAGGTGTCAGGGCTCTCCAAATTTTATTATTTGAGATCTTTCTATCAAAAAACTCTTGACAGGTTAGTGGGCAAGGTGTGTGAAAAGGCTCGGCCGTGGCTACCTTACCAAGTCTATCAACAATTTCATTAAATTTAAAGTCTACATGAGATGGAGCCATTGGATATGAATATCTCTGTGAATGGAGCATGTGTTAAGTTTGTTTAAAATGTCATCTCCAGTTTTGTCTCTAATCTTTCTCCAACGACTAAGATATTTTATGAAGTTACGACTATAATAGGATACAAATATCTGTATGTCAGTCAAGGACAATGAAGTAGCTTAATGTTTCATCTATAAATATTCTGAAATAAGCACTGAACAAAAGTTAGGATATCTCTTAAGTTCGAAAGTGCCGTCAAAACTTGTAATGTAAGCTTCGTTACCAGTGAAACCATCTTCATTCCGGCCGTGGTCTCCTTGGCAAGTCTATCTGTAATTACATTAGATTTGAGGTCTACATGAGATGGAATCCATAGGCTACGAATATCTTTGTGATAAAAATAGTAGTAACAAATGATGATCTTGATTGCATTGTAAAGGTAAGCAGTGAGACATCACACATATTCTAACAGGTTCCTGTGGTCACTTGATGACCCATACACGATAGAATAGCTATTGAACATACGCCTGTCATTTCACTTAGAATTATCTCTGAATCAAAGGTCCGTGCCAATTACATTACAAAGGTAAATCATGAGACGTCATCACACACACGAATCC
This sequence comes from Meta bourneti, assembly GCA_933210815.1. Classification (NCBI taxonomy): domain Eukaryota; kingdom Metazoa; phylum Arthropoda; class Arachnida; order Araneae; family Tetragnathidae; genus Meta; species Meta bourneti. The sequence continues at coordinate 75,612,579 of OW119929.1, read as the reverse complement.
TAAAGCGATTCCTGTGGTCACTCGGTGACCAATACATGACAGAACAGCTGCTATATTGAACGAAAGCGTGCCATTTCGTTTAGAAATTATTTCCGAATCAAAGGTTCCAGAATAGCTGATGACCACTAACACGAAAGGCGAGTGAGTTCGAACGCCCACGTGTCGACGACCACTAGGTGAATGGAGAAAAGACTCATTGTTCCGGCGCGTAAGGTCAGTCCAAGTGAGTCCACCCAACAGCGCAACGAAATTGGCACGATGACCACTGAGTCCACTGGCATGCTGGACTTGAAGAACACTAGGCGTTTTCTTTTCCTTTCCTGACAGTGCACAAGAAAAACCCATTCATATTTTCTCCCAGTCTTCAAAGTGGTGATAGTTGTCAGTCCTGGAAATGAAAACTTGTCGACGTTTTCGTTTTGTTCACTGCTTTTGTATGAACTAGAGAGTAAGACAGAGAACGAAATAAGGATGCGCTTCCTGAGTTAGTTATTGTTTCATATTTCATGATGGAAGTTTCGTCTGTTTTGGGAAGGGATGGCTGAAAGCGTTTAATCATTTGTTCATATAAACAATGGGGCTGTCGTTCAGTAAACAAAAGTTCATTAGTTTGAAATATGTTTAGAGAAGAATGGGAGTCGGTTTAGTTTTCAAGCCTTTGACATCAATTCTTCCGTATTGATTTGAGATGCAACGGCTGTATAGTGGTAAAGACAAAATATGTTTTGTAAACATGTAAATACACCTGCGAAAATGTTGTAAAGATAGTTGTAGAATTATACATATTTTTCTTAGCGAAATGCATGGTGTTTCAAAACTTCCTATACAAACTTTAAGATGAGGTAAGGAACAAAAAATTAAACTGTATTTACATCGGGATACTTGCCCTCAAACGCCACGTGGATTTATTAGGAGGTACTCTGGTGCAGAAAGGAAAGACAGCTAGTATACATACAACAGTTTAACTAGTCTTAATTTTTTACACTTCTATAATCAAGTTATTTACATTTTATGTCTAAAAAGATAGCTCTTCTGAGCCATGCTTATTTTATTTATTACTTTAATCTGTATTTTTTGTCTGAGTTCGTCTGAGTTCCAATATACTTTTCAAGGCATTCAAACAACTTAACAACCAGTTCCGTATTCCTAATTTTTATTTACTATTTGCTACAGAACATTACGTGTTCACTCCAAATCGAATTTTTTAAACTGCCGTGTTTCTTCAAACGAAACCCATTCTTCTTCCAAAGAATCTAGCTTTTTTAAATAGTTCCTTTAGAATTTCTGTGAGTCATTGGGTCAGATAAGACACTTAAGAGGACAGTGGCTTTCCCAAATCAACAACATGAATAAAAAATCCAGTTTTTAAGAACTTTAGTGGTTAAAAATTAACCGATTATCAAACTCTGTAGATTTTCAATTAAAGTATGTATAATATAATATATTATATATATTGTATATATATATATATATATATATATATATATATATATATATATATATATATATATATATATATATATATATATATATATATATATATATATATATATATATATATATATATATATATATATATATATATATATATATATATATATATATATATATATATATATGCTTTACAAAATGATACACTTGCTAAATGGAGTCAGCTTGATTTACATATGTACAAACTATTGTGCGAAATAAAATATTGATAATACAGGGAAAATAATTCACATTGGACCTATTAACGTTTGTTAATTTATCAAAATTTTTTGACCACGTGATGAAAATGAGAGCTTAATGTGCAATTGTATCCGAGTATGTAGAATATTTCTGAGTGAACGTGTATTTCGAAAAAGCGCTCAAACAAACATTTTGAATCTAGGTGAATGAAATTAGGTTACAATAACAAGAAATGTAATATTTACGTGTCTTGACAGAAAATATTTTCCCACGTCACATTTTATTGATTTGTGCTTGAAAGATGAGCCAAAGCGTTCGCCCCCCATTCTTATGCCAGTGAAACATAATTCAACACTCAGTGATTGATCATCAAAATCCATCCACGTATTATATTCAACACAGTTTTTTCAGGTTGACTGAAACTGTGTTTCGACCTTTATGCTTTCGACCCATTCGAGATATCTTCATGCTCAGTCAGTCAAGGTTGACAATCGAACGCTGCAAATAAGATCTTATTTTCATCAGAGCGCGTTTGTGTGTGTACTAACCTTGAATAACATATGAGACTATTTAAATCACGTTCGCCGCTTGTCTGGTACAAAGCATTTGGACATTCTCACGGGTATCTATCACTGGCCAAATTGGCCATTTTACACCACATTAACCGTAACACTGACCAGTACAGCATGGGAATAGACTAAGAAAATCCGTTAATGCTTTCGTAGGTTGTTTTGGAATCATGCTTAGCTATTCATATGTAAAAGATGGTTACCTCCTTTGAGTTTGTATTTTTACTAAAAATAGATCAGTAGAACATTCGTACATTGTTATAAGAACCTAAAATTAAGAAGGATCTATATTTGAATTTGTTTAGACATGCCTAAATCCGATTTTCTTATCGGATTCAGTTATGGGTTCTTAACAATTTAACAAATGAACATTTCGAGACGTTGTATTAAGATTTTTTGAACAAACAGAAGCTATGTAAAAAGTCTGTATTCAAAAGTTTATGATTGAGGTAGGCAGTTGAATTTACTTAGCTGGAAGCTATTGGCGACGATCCAGGATCAGTCCTGAAAGGACAGATCAGAGGACAAGATCTCGTAATTTTGAACCACGGTCAGTTGACGAGTTTATGATTGAATTTAATAATATACGATCGAAATTTCGCAATGATAGTATAGTCAGTTTATTTAATGGTTGTTTAAACTCAATATTGCTTCATAGTTCCACAAAACACTCATGTGTAGTCTCAATTACCTTTCAGGAAACACAGAAAAGTAGTTCCAAGCCCTAAAATGCGAATTTGAAGTTATTTGAAGTTACATTTATTTTGAATTTTACATTTATTACATTTATTTTATATTTTGAAGTTACATTTCCCTTCCTTAGTACTATCTAACTGAAACAGACTATTCACCTGAATATTTCGTTAGTGTTATGTAAATCATTGAGTTCTTTAGTATCTCTTTGGGTATCGCAGATATAAGGCATACGATGATATGAGTGTACTTGTGTGATTTTACATTGCATTAAAAGGTAATACTATCATAAAATAATTAAATGGCCTTACTTTTCATTATACATTGACTACATTCGTATTGTAGGTCACATGCAGTATATGAGTTTGTAATCATTAATGTTTCAATGTTTACTGTGTAGGAACGGTATATGACAATCAAGTTTTTGACATTGTTTTTTCTTCACACCTACTTCAGCAATATATTTACATTTCGAGTGATAATCATTGTCGCGACTTTGTATATAACTACAAACACACTCGCATATCTACAATAAACTCAAAGCCTCAAGCAAAAACCCTCTGAAGGTTCTCGGTAACAAGTATGTTACTCCAAACCATCACGAAAGACACAATTCTGCTAGAATCGGCTCTGACGAATCGATCTGATACTTGAGTTAATACTCAACTTGATTATATGCAGTTATACTACACAGTGAAACCTTCGGCCATAAAAATACAGTTTGTGAAATACAACAAATTTATCTCAGAATAAATGAATGCTGAATAAAATTTTGGATACAATTTTAAACCACGGAATAGTTATTTTTGAATTAAATGCTTTAATCTTTTAATATTATTTTATTACACTGAATGTTGAGTCATAATTTAATTTCTTCGACAAATAAAATTCTCGGTCTCACACAATTTCCTGATTGTATAGTAAGTAGCCTTATAATTCAGCGGGCCTAATGGTAAAAATTGCCGCTCGTTCAGAAGTGGTAAACTGGAGTGACAGCTCCATGACTCGATAAATCTGTAGTTTAACGCGAGAAATAAGCAAATTCTAACCTACAAAAATAATGATTCACAAGCGCAAAGAAAGAAAAGCAAACTAAAGAATCTAAATAAAGTTTGTATAAGATTTTTCTATCAATGGGAATTCTGATTTGTAATTCCAATATCTCCAATGGATTAGTCCTTCAACCAATCCATTTCCAATCTGTGAAGATTTGGTTCAATTTATTTAACCCTCCTGGTGATACTATCAATGGGGTATTTAGTCATTATCAAAACTGACCAGATCCAGTTGGACGAGATATGTCGTCATTGGAAGAAATCAAGATCACGATCATTAAAAGAAAACTGACCAGATCTTGAACTCGTCATCATCAAAAAATTGGCAACATCTTGATGATATGATATCTCGTCATACAAAATTGGTCCCATTGTTGGACGAGATATCTCGTCAAAACCATTTGGAGGGTTCAAAAAAGTGTTCTTACTTGGATTACTTTACTAAGTTTTCCACAAAATTAAAATTTTCACATCCAAGTGCTTGTTTCGTTCGCAATAACCCGAAAGCTAGAGCTACGATGAGCATAAAATCTATCAAAAATTAAAACGAAGGACTTGAATTTAACATTTTCACGATAATTACGCCAAATATGGCAATCCGGATAGCTGGTTTCCCTTTTAGCTGAGATAATGTGTGTGACGTAAGTTTGGATGAATCCGAATAAGCAAACCAGAGCATCTTATATAAGCTGTCAGAAGCTATATAAGCTCGTGAGACTTTATATCAAGTTATATGAACTTGTGACTTTTTACCTATCTGAAGAACGTTCTGAATAATTAAGTTAAGCTGATTTGAAGTATGGTTATCTACGAATTTCCTCGGAAAGATCGTTTGAGAATAACCGATTAAAATCAATCGAAACTGCTCATTTCCGAATCAATTGACGAGTCTTTCAGCACTTACATTGCGACTGAGACGGTGTCGAAGGGAAACCGAAGCATCGTGAGCTCACTCCGACCTTCCGAATCATTATTTTCACTTATTTGTGAGTACGTGTCGCGACAGTCTCAGGAACAATCGTTAGCAGAAGTGAATGGTGAAAATCGAATCAGAGATGACCTCGGTCGATACTATTGAGTAATTAACGATCTTCCCCTTTCGCTCTCCCTCCCTTGATGGAAGAACAAAATCCCAAGGCGAAAAGACAACCTAGTTCGAAAGCACGCAACATTTACTCCCGTTTAGTGATATCGGATTCTGTATCAATGGGCGGAAAAGTCCAGAAAATAGGACGATGCGTGAACCCTCCTGGTGGTTGTCTCGATGAGGTATCTCGTCATTTGCAAAACTGACCAGTGATGGACGAGATATCTCGTCATAAGAAAAAACTGACCAAATCTTGATCTCGTCATCATCCATCAAAAACTGGCAATATCTTGATGACGAGATATCTCGTCGTTAGCGAAATTGGTCAGATCTTGATAGACGAGATATCTCGTTGAATAACTTGGTGAGTTAATGAGGGGGTTTCTACCAAACCTCAATTTAGCCATGCCACGCATTGGTCCAACATCAGTCCTGTGCTAAGTAGGCTGAAATACGCATGCGCACCGACATGCTTTCTGTAAAGAAACGGAGGATTTCGGATCTTTTGCGGCATATCGGATCAACGTGTTGTTTGCCTTAAAGTGTATTTTTAATAAAGGCTGAAAGTGAATCAGGACAATTAATAAGAAATGGGTTAATGAGAAAGTACTTGGTTTGGTTCTAGATAAATCGAAGTTGTAGGCAGCGCAGGTTTGATTCCTCTGACTTACCCTGGATATATTTATTTCTTCTGTGTGAGTAAAACTTTATTTCTGAGTATATGTCCATTACTTGACGTTACCTGTCTTGTGTTTGGCGCAGATTGGCCAAATATGACCCTTGACAGTAAGTTCCAAACAACCTAGATGAATCCAAGGGTAGACATAAGTAAAAAAAGTGTGGTTTCCCATTAATCTAAAAGAGTGCCGAGGAGTACCAGAATTACATATGCATGCCATAAGACTAACAATAGATTTCATTATTTTAATTATTGAAGTGCCCTGGCGAAATAAATAAAATCTTTTACATAAATCCAAATCGAACTCTGAATAAAGACGTTAATGAATTTAGAGTAAATCGATACCCAAATGTTTCAGAATGTTTTTATGAGAATGTTTGTGCTTTTAGAAACTATCAGAAACAAGTGCCCTTGAAATCGCTTTTAACCTTTTTCTTTATACACTTTATTTCACTTCACATATCATTAGGGACAACAATTAGTGCATGAAAGCATCAACATCTATTTTAAGTAATACTCTTTTCTCCAGGCAAAGTAATTTCAGATGCTTAAAATTCTTTGTTGTGTTAACTTATACAGTTGTAAAACTTAAAACTTAAATTATTATGGAAAAAGTAATGGAAAAGGTTGAGTAACGTAAGAATTAAATTATGATTTATTTTCTACAATGTATAATTTTAAATATCTAGATTTAATTATTATTTTTTATAAGTCTGAAATTTGACTTGTATATTTTTTTATAACAGGGGAAATCAAAAGTATTGATATTTATAAACAGATAAATGTGCTACCCAAACCAGAATGTGTCAAGTATTATATAATTGTGTACGTTATGTTTGTTGGTTTTCTTCAAGATTGCTGACATTTAGTACAACTTTTTACGATTATTTAAAAAGGCTGTTATTGCATATTAAATACATTCATAAAATCCATTCGTTTACACATCATTAAATCGTCGGCTTACACAAATTAAAAACTCATGTTCTCCACCAAATTTAGATAAATTGGGAAAAGATTAGCTGAGAATATTCAGGATGGTTCAATAATTATTAATGCTATGACTCAAGCATAAATGCGAGCTATGTCAATAAGTTAAACACACTAAGCCAAAATAATATAGTGCTGAAAAAGTGAAGAGGAAAAGGTCCTCTCTTTTTGCTATACTCACCAAGTATGTTTCTCAAGAAGTAATGTAAACTTCATACAAAGAAAAAGTGACTTAGCGGACTACACCAGTCTACAGATAAACACATTCAGGGCTAGAAAAGCTAAGAAAAACTCATATTTCGAAAATCTTGACTTAATGTGTTTCGCTTGTAAGCCGATGATATGTTGTCGTTAGATGATTCATGTAACTTGATCGTATCCTGCTGTGTGGGAATTTTTCCCCGAAATTCTCCGAATATGATTGATTAAAAATTGTCTAGAAAAGCAAACAATCTCAAACTGCCGCTTTCCTCAAGCCCGAACCTTTGTTGATAAATACTCCACAAAGTTCTCCAAATATGGGTCAGATTTAACCACGGATCAATAGCTCTTTATCCAATCACGTGTGGCATTAATTGAGTTTCGACGTGTTTCACAAACTGAGTGGAGTTGGGAGAAAAGCCTTTATCTGTGGCACAATGCCTTGTATCATTTGGCCCGGTATGTAGGACGCTGGAAGGTGCAACGGAACAATGTGTCTCTTTTTCGCGAGATGTTAAAAATCCATAGAGATTACTCAATCCGAAACAAAAGCCTAATTGGCAGCGGTTGCCGCTGTTTAGGGGGTAATGGATGCCCATTGTTTGGTCCTCTATATTAGCGTACACATTCTGCCCATTACCATGTTACAAAGTGGGCTCGAGTCAGAAATTAGGGGTATGCTTCGAGAGGGAACAGAAGAAAGGATGACGAAAAGATTGTCATTATGATGTACCTATTGTGGGATTAGGTTGAGAAACGTCTTGTAGATAGTGCCGTGCTTGATTTAATTGTGTGCTTCTGTGTTTGTATTTAAAAGTGTGCTTGTTATGAAACGCGGGGTGGGGAAAGTTGTTTTGTTTCTAACGCTTTAAAGGGTGATACCTTACTAAGTTTCAGGTTCATATTACTGTTGCAGTAGGGTAAAAGGGGATTACTATTCGGGTGTGGAATAATGTTTTCGCACTACAAATTTTAAAGTTGTGTAACTCAGCATTGGTTTGAGTTCTAATTGCTTTGGGGAGTACAATTATATTTCAACTGTAAGTAGTTATCTTAAGGAGGAGAGAATGTAAACAAGTACGGGAATGTATTTCGTTCCTAGAATTAGTTTTCAATCATTTGAAACATTTTATATTAGAGAATATTATAGATATTTGGAAACCTTAACTGTAGTCCTGAATTCTGCTCACATACTTTATGCTATTAAAAGATTTCGAACTGTCCTTAACGTACGCGTCACATAGTGTTTACAACGCAAATTAATTCCATTATTTTGATTGTTAACCCTGTGAGGGGTTCACACGCATATATCACATACATCAGTTCTGTAACCTGCAGATTTTCTTTTTGACTTCGAACTCGTACGAACCTTCTGGACCAATAGTATCTCTTTCATAGTATTCTTTCAACCAATGTATGTGGTTATTTGGCCCTTATGTGTACCGTGTGGTAAAAGCAATATTACACTACTCAGAAATCTCACCAGAAGGTTAAAAAGTAATTTTCGGATCTGCAGTTAAACTGATTTGGGGTCCTTTCTAGTTTTCGATTGTTTTCACTGCATTATTTCGTCATGACTGTTATTTATTTGAGGTTATCATTTTTTTAGTAAGTATTTATAAAATAACTGTGTAGGACACAATCCCCAGGAAATATCTCGACCTTAATAGAATCAATGTACAAGTGAACAACACTGGAAGCTGTATTTACAATATCATGGTTATTATTTGTAAAGAAACTGAATTCAAGTATTCATGCAGATTGTATAGTTATAAATATAATGTTATAAATGTGGCCTAGCTTCCCCAAAGTCCTCCAGCAAGGCATGTCCGCAGTCACAGGCCATGATGTGTTCAATGTGGCAGCTCCTCCTATGGTGCCCATGGGTAACAAAGGGTCTGCCATGTTCTCACCAATTTGGTAAAAAGAGTAAAACGTTATGTTTTGAATAACAAATAAAAAGGTTGAAAGATAAAAATTTATTCAAATCCTAAAACTTACACCAGTTTATGTTTGAGAGTAGCACATTCACACAAAGTTCCCCAAGCGTAAAAGAACGCAGAAACTAAGACACCTTCACTTTTTTACTGTAAGAGTATTTAATCTAGGATACTTTGCTATTTTTATGTTTCTCAATTTACATCTATGCTTCGCCGACCAATCGGTCAAGTGATAAAAATTGTAACCAACAATGTAGGGGCCGCGGTGGCCCGGTTGGAAGAGTAACGAACTAGCAACCGAAGGGTTGCGAGTTCGAATCCAGCCAAACACCGTCGTGTACAAAGGGGGCTGGTGCACGTTAAATCTGTCGTGGCCTCAAATGTCCTCACGTTGGCGTGGTGTGGAAGTTTGGAGAGTGGGGTGCCAGCTCAGGTGTTGCCTCGTCATCTGACCATGGTTCAAAATTACGTGGTATTGTCCTCGGATCTTTCCCTTTGGGATTGATCCCGGACCGTCACCAATAGCCCATTGTGTTGCTCCAGTGTGACGTTAATTGAAATACCCCCCCCCCAACAATGTAGACTAGTAGTCACGTGACTGTTCAGTGAAAAATTGATTGGCTGGCCGATTTGGCATCCCATCGTCTCGTTTGGCAATATAACATCTTATAACAGGGTATGTGATTGAATGAGCATCTCTATAGAGAGCGAAAATAGGGAAATCACCAGTCTACTACTATTCCGCGCAAACCAGATGATAAATCAATGGATGGGCGTTGTCTACTGCCTCATGAATCAATCCGATTATGAATGTTCGTTTCCATTCGCAGACGAATGTAGTCTAATGGTCACGTTACTACTATTTCTGGTCACTTGATCCTGAGCACATAAAAAGGTCACCATTGCTCACTCTACTTTTATATTTCCTCTGTCGTTACGTCAGGTTCGGAATACGTACATGTTGCAAGTATAGCCGCATAAATACTACAGCCACCTACATTTAGCTCAGCAGAAAATTCCTCTCATATACGCTCTGGTAAACAAACACGTGCATCACATTTTCTCCAAACAAAAACCTGCCAATTGCTCTTCTCATGACGTAAATGCCAACTCAAACGGAAGTTTTTTTTACTTTTCCCTCAAGCTTTGGGTGTCGTGAAGGGCCCCGGGCAACAGAAGTTCTGAGTTCAGTGGGACACGACCGAAAAGATGCGTTAATTCTGCAAATGTCTTGCAGAAGAGATTCCAGTTATTCTTATTTTTGGCGCAGAAAATGTTATAAATTCGCTCTGGAGAAGCGCTGTGTTAAGAGGTCAAATGGGACGGAAAGGAATACGACGCACGTGGATGAGCATTAAGTTTTACTGCGTGAAAGAATATGTTGAGTTAAGTGTGGAGAGTTGAAGTGCTGTATATTGCTTTTACGTGGAGAAAATTGCTTCGGGGAAGAGAATTAATTACTCAAGGACAATTCGGGGATTAATGTTAAATTGCAGTCATATTAATTTGTTTCATCATAATTGTGGAAGGGCTATTGTTTAGTATTCTGTCTTTATTTGCAGGTTCTTGGAAACAAAGCCTGTTCAAATAAAACTTCAGTGGATGTTCTCACTGACTTCATATATTAAACTACTCTTTCAAATCATTAAGTGGCGGTTTAGTCTACTGCTGAATTATTTTTGATTTCGTAGTTAACGTAGTTTCGTAGTTAATTATAAGGAATGAACAATTATAAGGAATGAAGTCAGCAATTTTATGTAAAATTGCTGAAATTACCGAAATTAAAAGGACTAAAAATTACAAAATAGTAAATATCTCTGATTACATTATTACTCTGATGTAATTTTGCTACTTTGCTTGGAATTAAAGTATGAATAAATATTTTATTAAATTCTATTTTTTCCACAAGGATGCTATTTCAATCTTCTCTTTAATGTATTAAAATATTTTTGAAAATAATCTGTTTACAATAGCAAAATTAAATTTCACTGTAAAATCAAATATAATTTTGATATCTCGCTTAGGATTAAAGTATGAAACATACTTGTAAGACTGACATTTTGTCCTATTTTAAATATGCATAATTCAAATATTTTAAATCAACGAGAATTGTCAGTGTTCTATACTTTTTCGTATCAATTCAGTATTTTATTAAATTAAATTATTTATACAAGGATGTTATTTTATAAATGCTTTATTAAACCTTGAAAGGACTAATAGTCTGAGTAAATAATCCCATGATTCTGAGTACTGGATAACTCCACACCACATTCAAAGAAGCGTATGCTGTGCGGATGGTAAAATTGGACAGGTATTGTATACCACGAGTTTCTTCCCAAAGGCAAAACAAGCCAAACAGCTGAGGTCTACAATTGTCAGCTCGAACTTGTGCATGATGTGATGATCCACAGCTAGCATTTGTAAACAGAAAAAACTCAAATTCTTACAGGACAATTCCAAAACGCACGCACGGAAAGTTACCTACGTTTTGTTTATCGCTTTAGATTGGGATCTATTACCTCACCACCTAATTTCCCTGGCATATCAATAAGTGATTAACATCTTTTTCTTGTTCTGAACAACCACATACAAAAGAAACTCTTTAGAAATTAAGCATAGATAAATTATGAGGTTCCGTTTTTTTATTCGAATGACAGCACATTCTATATATGTACGAGATTTTATATGAGAGGGATTTTTAGTGATTATATGAGAGGGATTTTTAGTGTAAAAAATCCAACAAACCAAATGGAAAACGGAGATTTTACTTACTCTACCCAAATGCTCTTACATGACACATATCGGACTTATCTTAAAATGTAGTTTATCGCCATCTTGGCTACGTTTGGTCAATCTAATTGATCGATTGATTAAATGCTTATTACGCAAGAACCAGGTATGGCCAAGATGCACCAATTTAATCTAATTGGCGGTGACCAAACAACTATCAAATATCAATTCGGAATTCTCTCTTTGCAATTTCTATTGGCGGCATATTGAAATTGTATTAAAAAAGCAAGGCAAGTGACATCACGTTCACTGCCAAACATTACCGCCACCTACTTCTGGCTAGATAGAAAAACCTCTCATGAAAAACTAACCTATCACTTTGGGAAAAGGTTGTCGAATGTGATGGTATATATTTTATATAGTTAAATGTTTTTTTGAAATAAAATTCTGTAGCATTTTAATTTTAATACGAAAAGGCGTCCAGAAAGTTTTCGATTACCTGATATTTATGAACTGAAAAATATTCATAATATGATGAAAACAAATCATGAGGTTTGATCAAAGAATCCTTAAAAACTAAGAAGGCAATGTATGTTAATGGTAGAGATTTGTATAATCGATCGGGAAAATGGTCATGATACAGTGATCACATGATATCTACACTTCCAGGTTCCGGTGTAATGCTTAACCTTAATGCATCTGGAAGCCAAATTCCGATGTATCCCATTCCCCTTTTGAGAACAGTGCTGCGTATCCGTTGGTATACTAATCTGATTAATTAGAGCTTGTAGAGTCGGAACTCTGGGGCTTACTGAGCCTCTGTATGTTAAATCAGAATTACAATCGCATTATAAGACAATCGTAAAGTGTCCATGCATTTTGAGGTATTGAGTAGATTCGTTCCGTTACTAGACGAGCATCCATTTGAATTATTCCACAATGCGTATAATTAATTTATGAGAAGATAATTACATGGATCGTTTTACATCTAGGGGTGAGCGTAAGAATTTTTCTGCTACTTCAACACCCACAATAAGGAACGGGAGATCATGTTGAGTTGTGTTGAATCATGGTTGTATTGCAAAATTCTTAATATAATTTTATTAAAATTCTTAACATTACATGAAAAAATTAATATAATTATGTAAAAATATTACACGTTTTTCTTCTTAAGAACTTGAAACAACTTTTTTTTGTAGAGAACTTGCGTTTCTTAAATATAATAAGTAGGTATAAGGAATTCTTATGGAAGGCATTTCTTCTCAGTTTAACATTCAGACTACGGCAGGTACAGCAGTTGTACCGTGAGAATTTTCCTTCCTAGAGGGGTTTGGTACTGATGGTGTACCTTGGAATTTTCCCCCTTTTAAGTGACCGCTGACATCGATCATCATTTACGAGCTGTCAGCGACTGGCCTTTAAGAGGGTCCTTCCTTTTGTTCGGTGCGTTCCCTGTCTATCATTGTGTGAACTCTATGAGAAAGATGGAAAGTGGCGCCGGATGGGAAAGTGGGACCCGAGAGATTTTTCAAACAACCATTCCCCCAATTTCCATTAAACAGTATTGGGACAACACTATGAAAGTAAAGCGTGCTAGGTGGTCAGTAGTAAAGGTCATTCAAGACTCTCGCCCAAGTTCTGTACTGGGAAGGAAGTTAAACAAAATTTGGCCGCCGTATAGTAAAGGTTTAGGTGGTTGAGATATCTGGTAGCACCTCCCCTTATGCCCCAGATTAACACTGAGACTAACAAGTTCTCGCCAACAAATACATGAAGGATTATGTGTTCATGAACTCTCAAAACTTTTTGACAAGATATCTCATCTAAGATCTGGTCAATTTTGTTTCGGACGAGATTCCTCATTGAAATAAAACTACCCTATTACTCCAAGGGGAATGATCCAAATAGGAAAACCAAATTGTCCCTTGCCCAGAACTGGTGACAGTTTTGAACAGGTTTTTGCACTAAAGGCTGGCAACTTCAGGGCAATTTTAGATGTGATTATAAACTACAGGGAGGTTTGACATTGGAAAAGAAATTGAAAGTAAAATGATATTGCAACAAGTAGCACAAAACGTTAAAAAGATAAATGAATATAAATTCTCAAAGAATTCAGATTCAAAGAGTCTTACTTATGTAGAGATATTCCTATTGAGGTTGAAACTCTGCAGGTTCATTTTGTGTCACTTATTGTAATGCTTTAAAGTGTTTCAATTTTCCACTCATCACACTTCAGTTGACAGCTCGTGCCTTAATTACCTGCGTTTCTGAGCATCTGGATGACCAAGATCATCCGTCTGACCCATTTTTACGTTGTACAGAAATAACTCTTCCTTTTTCCATGTCGGCGACACTGATTTATGTTAGGGCTTTTATACAGTCGAAGAAAAAGTAGCACTAACGATGGGTGAGGGATGAGTCAGTGACGGTTTACTTCAGTCCTGACACGAAATAAGAAATGGCTCGTGAGGTTTTTGAATGAAAGGAGCAACATGTTGTGCTTTTATATAGAATTCATTATGTGGAGGTGATCGCACAATTCTTTTGTTGTCGTTTTGGGTGACCCGATTACTGAATATTTTATTGTGATGGCAGATTTTTGATCTGAGTGTTGTTGACTACGTGATGAAAATTCTTCTTTTGATTTGTTAAAAAATTTCACATTTGTTTATGATAAGTAAACTTGAATAATTTTCAAAACTTCCATAATAAGTGCATTGTTTAGAAATTTACATGAAAGAGCATGAACTCTTGATGTTTTGAATTCAAATATGAAAAGGTAGTCCTAAATGATCACGAACTTTTGGATTTTAGAGCGATTGGCAAGGGTGAAAAAATGCATTGTATAAGGTTCTATGTAAAGTTCCTAGAATTAATTTTTTAATAAAAATATTCGAAACATACATCTGAAATTTTACTTGTTTATATTTCTTGTTATTTTTAAATTATATAATATAGTATAATATATATTTATATAAGTATAATATAATATATTTTTATAAAAGTATAATATAATATTATTCTGAAATACAATGTTGAGTACTTCCATTAGTGACAGTGTGTATATTATCAACCAAGAAATTGATTTTACTCTGTCAACCTTTAATTAACTTTCTTTCAGCAGAGGGATGAATTTAATATTTCTAGTAAAGATTTGTGAAATGCGAATGCCATTGTATTGTAAATGCTTTGGGGGATTTTATGAGTCCTAAAAAAATTATGACTCTAGAAGTAATAGATAAACGAGAATATTTCAATCAACGTAAAAAAAGGATTAATTAAATAAGAAAATATTTTCGGAGTTTCAAAAGAGAAGATTAATACTCTTTCGATCTTAGAATTTTAACTCTAGTGAAAAACTGATAGTTATTTATTTTATAATTGAATATTTTACGGTGAAATATTTCGGAAACATAATTTTTGTAAGATCATCAGAAATTATTGACATTTTCATTCTTACTTTAGAGTAAGACTTTCAATAAACATTTAGAGATAAATCTTTAACTATGTTACCTGCACTTATAAAATATACTTATAAATTTAGTTTCTCTTTTTAGTCATTAGTTTCTTGAGATAAAAATTTTTAGTACTTCATTGAATTGTTATTTTACGAGTAAACGTTTTCTACATGAACTATTCAGTAACGTCTTAAGTTCTAATTCATGTCTGACAAAATATTGTTAGCTAAGTTTAAGGACGTCGAAATAATGCCTTCATTTTGTGGGTGTACTGAATTTTTATTAAATTATTTTAATGTTTTCACTTTCTATTTCCCATGGGGGAGCGTATAACCCCTTGAGGGCGAATTTCCAGGAATAAAGGATAATCTCTCATTTTGAGTTGTAGGAGGGAAATGGAATACCTTCAACAGATCAACAGGCAGAGGTCCAAACTCAATTGTCAAGGCAGTGGCAACTCACTTTCTATGAACGCTGAGGCAAGGTACAGACTATGAGATAAACCAATTAAAAGAGTCGTCAAATCTGTGAAATAAATGCGAAACTATCACAAGATTGATAACTCGCCATCTTAGAGGATATAAATAAATTGTGGTAAAACAAGATCTTATCAAAATTGCAGAAATTGCTCTAAGTCTCTCTCTCTCTCTCTGAAATATCTCGTTGATCAAGGTATGATTAATTGGCTAATGACGAGATACCTCGTTATAAATATATAGCCGATTTTGTGACGAGATCAAGATCTGATCAGTTTTCTTCTAATGACGAGATATCTCGTTCATCAAGATCTTGTTAGTTTTTCTAATAACGAGATACCTCGTCGAGACAACCACCAGGAGGGTTAAAAGTAATGGTTTTTGAACACAAACTTGTCCTTGTTTCAAAAGTATTTTCCACTGTTATGCGTGTGAAGTGATGTTCTTTCAAATACTCCAATAGAGAATTAGAATGCTTTAAAGAAATTCCTTCTTTCATCTATATCCTGCAATTGTATTGCTAATCAGAGAGGAGACAAATCGTTAAATTTCTCTTTCACTCAAACGTTTGGAGAACACAAAACCGGGGACGCTTTTCTTAATTCTTCCTGGAAAACTAATTAATTGAAGCCATTACTCAAACTAGGCCTTTTGATAGTTTTCATGCGCTGTTGATAATTGATTGCATTAAAAATAATATTGGGACTATCAATATATTAACAAAATAATTATGGTACGAATTTAGCATACTTTGTCCTAAATATCTTCGCATGGCTGAATATGGCCCTTGCGCCATAAAACCCCCAAAACCAACCCAACCCCATCTAATTATCTTAATTTTAAATACATAAATTATGCTTTGTACAAGGTGACATAAACCTCGTTTTCTTCAGGTCAACAAAAGTATAGCTTCGTCTCATAGTACAATTTGATTCCTGGTGGCCATTTCATTAACCGACTTTTCTATTATTTTAGCGTTCGATTTCTTACAGCATATATTTTGCTTAAACACATTTTTAACGAGCAAAGATTATTGCATTATGCATTACCATTGATTAAAATGCTTTTGCGTGTTATTAATTATCTTCATTCTTAATATGCAAATTTTTCTTTGAACAATGTGGCAGCAGCCTTGTTTGCCCCAGATCTCAAAAGTCCAAATTCGTCTCATAGCTCAATTTAACTCTTGGCCATGACATCAACCGACCTTTCTATTATTTTAACTTTTGATTTCTAACAGCATAGATGTTGTTTAAACACACTTTTGGCGGGCAAGGATTGTTACATTATGCATTATAAATGATTACAAATGTTTTTTCGCATTATTAATTATGTTTATTTTAAATTTTACTTTGGGCAGGGCAGCACCAACCTCGTTTGCCCCAGATTCACAAGAGTTCGTCATATTTAAATTTGACTCTTGGTGACCATTACATAAACCGACTTTTCTACTTTTTAAATTTTCGATTTCTAACATCATAGATATTTAAACACATTTTTGACGAGGAAAGACTATTGCAATGTGATCATAATTGATTAGAAACGCTTTTGAATATTTTTCAGTCACTTCAGTTTTCCATTTCCTCTGTAATTTGCGTACTGTTTATGTCAAAATTCATTAACTTATGCTGTTTTCATTTTTCAGATTCGTCATGCGATTCAAAGACGGAATTCTCCTGCAGGGGAGATTCTCCTATTTGCATAGCATTAGCGAGGGTGCGAGACGGTTCTCCCGACTGTCCAGACGGTTCAGACGAAGGTCAGTACCTCAAACTAATACTCCTTACCTCGCTGCTTAAAAACTTAACTAGATTCGGGAAACCAGAAATACTAGTTCCGACCATGAAATCAGAAAGGAAGAACTGACTTTTTAAAGTCTGTTTAGAACAGCTCTTGAATTACTGGTTTTGTTCAACACTTTTGTTTTATCTTGTCAAAACCATTCATTGCTAAATATGGATATGCCAGGTGGATAGATGTTCGTAAGCGATATTTTTGTTGGATTGTTAAACCGCAAAAGACAACAAAGGAACTTTGGAGATTCCAACTGATTTTGTCAGATGTTTAGTTATTATAACACTTAATTTGTTTTCGAAATACATACGGGGGGGGGGGAGAACAAGGATTTAAAGCTTTTTTTAAAGCATGGTTAGAGGTATTCTCTATTCAGCTGTAAGTGTTTTATACTTTTACACTGAGTTTAGAGCAAAATAAATTATAAACTTGAGAGCACTAGTGTAACGTTAAATACAAAACATTTATACAATAGAAAAGCTCTCAAACTCTGAATAACACAGACGTTGTGAATAAAAAACGAAGCAAAACTTATTATAAATATAGTGGATATATTGCAGCTTCGTAAATGTAGTAATGTAATTAGTATCTTTACTCAATGCAAGCTAAGTTTACTGGTTGAAATTTTGTTAGTCGTCTAGTTATTAATAAAAGAGCCTTGCTCGTTCGTTAGTAAAAATAAATGAATATATTTACTGTACTAACCTAGCAGTATTTTGCATCTAATTTATTAGCCAACTAAACTATTAATTCTGTCCCTTGGTGGAAAAAATGCCAAATTCGCCGATTTTTTTAGTTATATCCACTAATCACTTTAAAGTATTGAAAGTTGGAATAGGTTTGGTTGGTTTTTATGAAGAGCTGAAAGGCCAGATCTGGCTAAGTTGCACCATGAAAGTTATAATAGAAATGGGGCAAATGTCAGTGTACTTTGAAATAATAAAAGCGTAAGACAGTAATTTTTATACTCTATTAAGAATTTAAAAATAAAAATTACTGAATCAGGC
The DNA here is from genome assembly GCA_933210815.1 of Meta bourneti. Lineage (NCBI taxonomy): Eukaryota > Metazoa > Arthropoda > Arachnida > Araneae > Tetragnathidae > Meta > Meta bourneti. Next base: position 75,594,232 of record OW119929.1, on the reverse strand, counting down.
TGTTACTAAAAAACTTGTAAAATGGATATTGCCCTTTTCTACTAAAGTACAGATACATAATGAACCTGAAGAATGTGTCATTCTTATACCGATATTTTTTGTTCAATATCAATGGGCATTTTACTCGCGACAGAACTAGGTTACACCACTAATCTGATACTGCATTCTGACACTAAGCCAAATAAACTGTCGATAACGATCCCACGCCATTTCAATCAAATAACATGTAAACCTTTAAGGGGCTTACACCAACAATGGTATAATAATAAATCTGAGAAACGAACTTAAAATAGACAAGTTTATATTATCAGCCAAAAAACCACCAGTCCGTATGACTAAGGATTAAGTCACAGTACGTAATCATCAGTTTTCAGCTATTAAACAATGCATTTTAGTAAGTAGAAGAAAAAAGTAGCTTGTATATTTCCTGAAACAGTTAATGCCTTTGAAGCCTGCTTTCCTTGTCAATGTATCAACTGGCGATAACGTTAAAACGGCACTTCCCGTTTCCTCGATGTTCCGTTACTTGCTGACAACTCAAACAATGATCGGAGTGGAGAGACAACATATTTTCGTATTCTTATCATTGGAAACCCTTTAGAGGTCCACATCTGTGTATCATGATAGGCGGTAAAACAAAACAAATCGCCAGCGCGTGTTCTTACCGCAAAGTAAACGGAATGAGGCGGAAATAAAGGGTTTAATGGAGCGTAGGATCGGAACTTAGCAGGCAAGACGGGGAGTTCTGATCTGTGTTGAAGGAAAGGGCTTCAAATGGGTGACGACTGGATTTACCTCTAAGCGACGGAAGGGAGTTCGGGACATTAGCGACAGTCACCAGTGGGCGACAATTAGCGAAGGGCTTTTACTGATGAGTTTAATGATTCGTTATAAGGGTACTGAAAGTAATTTAGTTCTCTAATGACTCCTTATTTCCTGTTTTGAATAATGATAAGGACAGAAACATGGGCGTGTTAAAGTTTGAGCAACTGAAAAAGATGAGAGCGGTGATTCAAAAATATCTAAGTGTCCTGAACTGGCTTTTAAATATCTATATAGGGCCATCTCGAGAAAAGTGACTTAACTCAAAATCATTTGACTGAAAACATTGAACTTAAAGGAGGAAGTCCGCTACACATTTTTGTATTAATGCGAACGAATTATGAAAATTTGCAATTGTGAAGGATCATCCTGGCTTAGTGGGTTCACCCACTGCATTAGCACGAGTTGTCGGCGGTGCAGATTCGGTTCCTGCAACTATCTTGGGTGTGTTTCTCTCTTCTGTATCAGTAAGCTTTCCGTGTGTGTGTGTATATATTGACATCTTCTGTGTCTTGTGTTGGCTCAGCTTGGTTAAATATGTGGTTCTTGTACCATAAACCACAAACCATCCAAACACAATGGAATTGAGAAGTAAAATATTCTTAAAAATTTCCAAGGTCTTTTAGCTCTCTTATAAAACATTTTCGGCTATTTACCACGTTTCTCAAGTAGTGCGATATAAGTTAAGCTCTAAATTGTTTCCCTATTCAATTTATTTAACTTTACCCACCCCAGTGGTCTAATGGCTAAAGAAGACTCTTAAAAAGTAGTAGAGTGAAACGCTTGGTTACGAATTGGAATTTTGTATGTGCCAAAGTCGGATTGGCTGCTTAAAGAGTTCTAGTTTCTTCAAGACGATGCGTAAATACTTGGTAGCTTCCCCAAAGTCCTTCAGGAAGGCATATTTATCTCTTTCACGGAAGGTTAGTTATAGTAGCACCTTCCATGGTTCCCCGGGTTAATATTGACATTGCAACGTTCTCTCCAACTTACGCTGGAAGGATTATACGTCCTAAGCTGGTATTGGTAAAAAATTTATTTAACTTAAAACATTAAACCAAATTAATTATAGGGCTTAACTTGCGATATTTCAAGTAATGTCGCCTTTTATAGACATATTTACTTATGATTTGTGTATATATTATTGCTAAGCATGCAATACAAATACACAACAACGATAAATTTTCATGGTTCCTTTTTTCTATCACATATACTTCAACATTTTATCATTTTTATTAAGCTGTAATAAACATATGGCGGACCGTGACACTTGTAGAAAATTAGAAGTAGTTATTAACCTACAAAAGTCAGTCCAGAACTGACTTAGAGAGTGATGAAAAAACTGAAATATTATTGAGATCCCATCAACTATCAGTCCGTGTCATAACGGTTTGTTGTGAACGCTATGGAAAAGGTTTTCCTACACGAAACTCCATCGATATCATTCGATTCTCCATCCCATGAGGCTCATCACTGCAGAATCCATGTGCTTCTCTGTTCAATGGAGCGTCCAGTTGAAATGCGCTTATTTACCAAAGCGATATGTGAATTCTACGTTTGCAACATGCCCGAAGTTCTAGCTTTATTTAAATAAGGTGTCCTTTTGCTCTGGTTATAGTGATACCCTCTTTTCTGCTGTAAGCGATGCATCGGTTGCAACCTACATAACAATTCACGAGTTCGTCAGTGATTGTGAACTTTTTTACGTGACTTTGCGATCGGAGTATACAGTTTTGAGATGCGTGACTACCATACTGTTATGTATGTAAGAAATAGGTAAATATGATTTTTATCCATTTCAGAGACTTCATTTTCTGGGATGTAAACAACATTTATAAAAGAAACAACCTTGCATGTAACCTTGTATTATTGTATTGGTCCAAATTATTAAGAGTCCTTATGGCTAAGCAGAACTAATTTTAAGACATAAAAAGTATTCAATTTAAATTTTTAAGCGGATGGATTTCAAAAAAAATTTTTTACTTAAGAACGTCATTAACAGCATATGATATCAGCTAATCAACTACAGAAATACGAACCTCTACTTGTTCACCATTTTTCAATGTGGTACAGGGTTTAACTAATAATTAAATTTCATAAATATTTCAATTCTTTCGCTTCAAGACAGCTAATATTCGACGTTGATATGATGTAATTTTATTGGAAGAACCCTGAAACAAGAATTTGCTTTTATTTTTGATATCCGATCACTGACCTCTTCGTCCCTCGGCACTACAAGGTGCAAACTGACGGCTATTTGTGAAGGAGCACTCAGTGGGTAAGCAACCGTTACTCTTAACAGGGAATTGAATAAGCAATATTTATGTGTATATAAACCGAGACCTACTGGGTGGCATACGAATACTGCGGCCAATGTACCAGTTAGACAGCAAAACTAAGTAATACGTACATTAAACTAAGTTTCAGTTTAAATAGAGATAGAGATTTGTGAAAAAAAAGAACAACTATAAGATGGGCTTGTATGTAAATAAAAAACAATAATGCAAAAGACTCATTAAATCAGCAATAGCCACCAAGAATAGGTAATTTAATTGCTCACTCATCACTGAAGAAACATAGAAACAGCAGGATCCATCGTGCATTGTTTGCGCAAACCATTTTCTCACAATTAATCAGAGTAGCAGTTCTCACAAGGAAGCTACACATAGGAAGAGTCTTCACAATGGTTTTCTTTGTGTCTTTTGAATAATACTTTCCAAAGAAGCATTTAAATGGGAAGGCAAGGTAATGGCGGCTGTGGATTTAGCATAGACGTAACCGTCCAGTGTTTCAAGCCTTGATAGACACTGTCCATAATGCAGCCATAAATAGCTTCCTTTCTCTTTCGGAAAGTGAAGAACTGGTTAGCAGGATAATGAAATATTGAAATAGGCGTTACGTATATCTTGAATGAGAAAAGTTCATCTTCCTCCCAGATCTTTGTTGTTGGGAGAGGTTTCTTCCTTTTTACTTCACCGTGTTGAATATTCTCTATGGTCTTTTTGTTTCCTAATGACTCTGGAATCTACTCCCTGAGTTCAAGTTGAGTGAAAAGAGATCGGCCCTTTGATATTGACTCCTGCATGCATAGTTATTAGATGCCTATCTGTGCTGTTCTCATGTTTAACAATTTGAAGGTGTTGATTTCACCAGAATATAATAGCTTCGAAGTACAATGTGAGAGAACGGGTGGATGTGTGCTGCATGTAAAACAAGTGTCGAAATAAAAGGGCAAGTCCTGAAATTTGGTATCTCCTGATTGTTTCAAATGGTCTTGGGTGCTGAAACTGCATGCAATGAACATTGTTAATTTTTACTGTGATGTCTTTGAGGATACCTTAATTGATGAATCTATTTTCAAGGGTGAACGATACTATTACCTACTTGTAACAAGAGGAACAAAGACATCATCAAATTGTTAATTTGTCTTTGGTAAATGAGATGTGCTGTAAACCGTACAGAAGGATTAAATGAATATAGAGTAATAATAATGTAGTGAATAAATAATGTATTATACGAATGCTTATCCGTTAATGGTAAATTAATCCTTGTGTAGCAAACGAAGACCACGAAGGAACAAGGCAAACCGTACTAAAAAAAGTCTATCCCACTAGAAGTTTATAATTAATATAACTATTTCCAACCGAAATATATGGAGAAATAACACACACACACACACACACAAAACACATATTTGAATAAAATATAGTTTTCCATAAAGGTTAGTAAAATTTAAGATGAAAATATATTAAAGTGCACCGTAAATTTTATTTGACACATTTTAAATTAGCTCTAATCTGCAGTAAAAGCATACATTTATTCTTTTTATCTGTACAATTTGAGCTGAGAGATCTTGGAGAAAATATGTTTTTCCATTGTGTTACAATTTCCAAACGGGTAAAATACATTTGTATTTAATTATCTAAAAACGTTCAATTTAAAACGAAATAAATAACTTTTATAAATGTAAAATACCTTTTTGACGATTTAGGAAGAAAGAAGATTGTTATACAGACCAAATCTATCAGTTTTATTAAAATTATTTTAATGCTTTTCAAAACAAATAAACATGTAAAATCATTAAAGGTTTTACTTTTATTTTGTTACGCTAACGTCTCAACGATGCATAAAGTTATAGAGATTTAATATAAAATAAAAGGCGAAATTACTGAATTTTTACAAATTACACTCTTAATAGAAAATTTAAACTGCTAATTGTTAAAATGAACTCTAATTAGTTAATAGTAAAATTAATCTACTTCAATTTCTATCAGTTAATAACAGCCCTTAAAGCTATTTACAACTGTTAGTGTTAGAGATCAAGAGTTAAAATTAGGAGTTATTAGCTGCTGTTATTACAAATCAACAGTAACTTGGATATTGTTATCATATATCAGTTTTGCTATTCTATATTAAAAAAATTCTGCGGAATCTTAATTTAAATAGAAACCGTCTTTGTTCAATTGGAAATTTATTCAAACCCAATTTTGACAACACGGTTCTGTTATTACGAATAAAAACTTTCACAAGAATGGAATCGGGACATCACACTTGAATAATTTCCGTTTTAGTGCATTATTATTTCAACTTCTCTGACGCTCGCATCCGAGTGACTTTTGAAGCACTGAAGCAGTTTCGGGTTTTCTCCGATTGTTTTCGGAGCGATTTCCAAGACTTTGCAACAGGATTTCGTTGCCAAATGCTTTTGTGTTTAACCTCATGCTTCATTTCCATGGCCACAAAAGTTAAAAAAGAATGGCGACGAAAGTCGCACGATGCGCTGTAAATTCGGTCAGAACGCATAGTGATTGAACTGATTTACATGCGAATTCCACTTCGCACCTCCAAGAACCAACGTTTCGGCTCCGTTTTTCCAAACCGACGACGATCAGACGAAAGTGGCGAAATAATGGGAATGATTTTCATTGTGTAAGGACAATCTGGATGATAAATAGTTGATTTTATTTGTAATAATTCCGTTTTAGTGCTTGACATCTTTTTACAATCATGAGTGAAAATTGATTATTCCAGTAAGCACCGAGAAAGAACTGTGAGCACAACATATCTAGGATTTGGAATACTAGAAACCTGGAAAAGTCTGGACAGGATCGGAATTCGCGTGCGTTTACCCGGATTCAGTCTAGAATTATAAATTGTCCAGAGTTTATAGAGAAATAGTCAATTTAATTCATATGTTGTATTACTTGAATCGCTTTGTGCACAAAAAATGAGTTAATCGTTAACCAGTTTACGTCATTGTATGTTTCGAGTCAATTTATTTCTAATACTTTTATATTTTGTATGCATCAACTTTTCTTGACCGTTTTAATGTTTTTTTATTAATACCCTAAAATTGAGTTTTATTTGTCCGGACTTTTCTTGAAATGTCAGGAATGAAATTCAGTTTGTCAGTAATGCCAATTTTTAGGTTTAATTACCCTATCTAAGATAGATTCTTGTCTGTTGAAGCCGTTGCTATAGAAAATTGTACTGCTGTTTTGCATTTATAAATCACTTGAATACTTTCATTTGATATACACTGCTGGCCACCGTAAATGCAACACCCTGAAGGAAGCATGCAAATAATATGAAATTTACAACATGCATTAGCGGAGGTGAGATATGCAAATGATTAGAATTTCAGCGCAGACGCACATCACGCGCGCCTGTGGCGCCACTTCAAAGCGCTATTTAAGGCTTGGAGATTTCGACGATTTCAAGTACGGCAATTGTGTTTTTCTTGTGGTTTTTTCAAAAAAACGATCAATTATACCTCGTAGAAAACAGCGATCATCTTTTGATCAAGTATCCGAGTTCGACAGAGGAAGGATAGTGGCCTACCGAGATTGTGGATTATCTTTCAGGGAAATCGGTAGTCGTGTTGGACGAAACCAAACAACTGTAATGCGGATATGTGATCGTTGGATGCAGGAGGGTACGACGGACCGACGTGTTCGATCGCATCCACCTCAGTGCACCACTTCACGTGATGACAGGCATATTGTGCGTATGGCAGTGACGGATCGCTCAGCCACATCACGAACCATAGCACAGCACATTCAGTCTGTACCGCATCATCCAGTGTCTGCGCGTACCATTCGACGCCGTTTACAGCAGAGTGGTCTGTCCGCAAGACGTCCATTGCTTCGTCTACCCTTGACGCAGAACCACAGACGTTTCCGCCGCCAATGGTGCGATGAAAGAAGGATGTGGACGGCAGAATGGAATGAAATTGTCTTTACTGACGAGTCACGCTTCTGTCTGCAACACCACGATGGTCGGATTCGAGTCTGGAGACACCGTGGAGAGAGGATGCTGAACAGCTGCGTTATGCACCGCTACACTGGTCCTGCACCGGGTATTATGGTATGGGGCGGTATTGGATATCACTCTCGCACTCCTCTAGTACGCATTGCCGGTACTTTAAACAGCCAGCGCTAGATCTCCGAGGTGTTGGAGTCAGTTGTCCTTCCTTACCTTCAGGGCTTGCCCACAGCCATATTTCAACAGGATAATGCGCGACCACACGTGGCACGCATTGTCCAAGGGTTCTTCGTCAATCGCCAGATTGAATTGCTTCCCTGGCCAGCTCGCTCTCCGGATCTTTCGCCGATAGAAAACATGTGGTCCATGGTTGCTCAACGATTGACCCAGAATACATCCCCAGCTGCCACACCAGATCAACTTTGGCAACGTGTGGAAGCTGCTTGGTCTGCTGTACCCCAAGAACACATCCAAAGTCTCTTTGAATCAATGCCGAGGCGTGTGGCAGCGGTGATCTCCAACAATGGCGGCTACTCTGGCTACTGATTTTGGCAGGAACCACACTTCACAGAAGTCTATAAATTTAATCATTTGATACTTGGTCAACATGTTATCTACAAAATAAATTTTGTTGTGATATCTCTTGTCTTTCTTGGTGTTGCAATTTGGGTGGCCAGCAGTGTATTTCGATGCTAAATAGCTATTGCTAATTTAAGAATATCATCTAATTACATTATCTCTTCTATTACTTTAAATGTATCTGTGTGCATTATACCATTTTAAAGTCATGAAGAAGTGACGCATAAAATTATGATTCATGAATATGGATTATGGGAAGTTTTTATCATGACCAATCTGTAAGAAGTAACTACTTCTATTTGAAATTTTCTTATTTATGCGTAGCCTTATCGAAATATGAAAATGCAAATTAAAGTAACGCTTGTGATGAAATGTTATTTGCAAATATCATTTTAAAGCACTTTTATTTAAGTAAACTTCTAATCACACGGAATGCTGAATTACAATTACTGGACCAAGTGATTCCTCTAATTGCAAGAAGAATCACGAATTTACGCTTTTAAATATGTCATACAAACACTTTTCCCATGTTAATGAGGATATGAATACTTTTACTCGAAAGAAAACTGTTTTAAATAATTTTATTTATTGATATGAATCTCAGCCCCATAACCTGAAGGAAAAACTGATGTTACTTAAAGAATCGAATTTAAAATAATACTTACATTAAGGATTCTTAACCCTATCCTCTACCTGTACTCTTTTGATGACCCCACTGTAAAAAATTATTTTATAACCCCATTATAAAAATTCGAAGTTATAAAATTTTGGATAATCCCCATTATATATAAAAACAAGTGTCGAAAAGGTTAAATGCACTTACTTAATGGGGTTATTGAATAAAGCATGCGAAACCATTTATGAATGATTTGTTATCGCAATCGGGTCTTATTTGACAATGGGAAAAGAGACAATTATCGCTGTGTGATAGAATTCAAATGAGAGGATTGAAACTGTGTGAGAAAGAGAAAATGAAAGGCGAAAATAAATATAATATCTCCTGGTGGTTAAGAGAATTCAAGAGGTGACGAGACGCCTCTTGAATTCTCGAAGAGGTGTCTCGTCATTAGCAAAACTGACTAGATCTTGATGGACGAGGTATCTCGTCATTAGAAAAAAATGATAACAGATCTTGATCTCCCCCTATTACTCGAAGGGGGATGAAGGTCCAAGTAGGAACCACAAATTGCCCCTTGCCCAGAACTGGTGACAGTTTGAAACAGGTTTTTGCACCAGAGGCTACAGGATAGTTTTTGACGCGTAGATTAACCACCAAGAGGGTTAATGTTGTATTTTAAAGCTTTATATTAGAACTAATGCATGATTGATATTTTGGAAAGATAATTTCACAAAAGCACGATTATTCAATGACAATGATACTAAACGATCAGGCACTTGTAAGTAACCTGTAGACGACCTCGATTTTTTAACCCTGTCTTGTTTGAATACCACTCATAAAACAGTAGGTTGTGGTAAACAGCTTCTTCATTTGAAAGTCGAAGCACTTGTAACGAACCTCTTTAGTTCGAAATGCTCCACATGAGGCTCAACTCGTACCACAGACGAGTGTCTCATGTCAGTTTTGAAACTAATCACAATCGACGGAAGAAGCGGCGAAATCAGGGTACACTTTCCCATGTGGATGATCACAGGGAAAAGCCCTCAGCATTCCCGTTTTAAGTAACTTTTTTCTGAGCCGTACGCGGTTGTAATTAGTAACGCTTGGGCAATCTTCTCAAGTTAGGAAATAATTGCCACCGAAGTTCGATGTTATTGGCGGCACTCCCCGCTGGGAATGGAAAGAAGTAAAGTGTAATAAGACAAACTTTTCCTTTTGAGCAAAAAGTGGTGCTGAGGTCAGGGTCCTAACGTGAACGTAACTGTCAGGACTTGGAGGTGAATAGCCGAACAATGTACGCTGCATCGTTAGAAAACCATATTGCACCATGTTCTCCATTATATTAAATCATAATCTTTCCAAACTCTGTAGAAAGATACATTGTAGAATATTCCCAGCAGAATGATTTTATTTTTTTTAATTTATGGGATATTTTGTTTATAAAATGTATTTTTTCTAGTATTTTTATTATAAATTACCCGTTATTGCAAATTTTTTTATTATTAATTTAACAGCTCATTGATATTTTGAGCCTGTGACAGATAAGCGATGCAAATGCAGATGAAGTATTTTTTTGTTTTTGTTAGAAACAGGCTCTATCTTTTCTCTTGAAAACTTTAATACTTTATATAAAATTAAAAACTGCAGTTAGTTCTTAAAGAACCAAACTTTTGTGGTAAATATCTAAGAAATATTCGATTATTTTCTTCCTTTTAAGCGCAGGAATATTTGAACTGTGCATATAGTAATGAAAAACAAGGAAAACGATACTTATAAGACAGCATTGTTTTATTAGTCGCTCAACATTCGTTTTTGTTACTCGAAAAAGAACAAATGGAAAATCAATGATTGTGTGAATATTGTAGTAAACTTTTATCAACATTTATTTATTCATACTGCCGTACAGAAAAAATCCAATAACCTAAGGGTGTAGAAAAACACGAAACACAATGAAAATAGAGATAGAAGAACAGTTTATATGATGAACACACTATAAATAAAATTCAAGAAATAATATTTTATTTTTCTAAATCAACGATAAAGTTTTTAAAAACCGGAATTGTCTTTGAAAATGTCCAGGCTCTGTAATAAACTATTAGTGATATTCATAAATTGGGAAATTAGTAGTTTAAAGTAACTCTTGATGTAAAATGTTCATTTCAAAATGATATTTTGAGCGTATTATATTAAGAAATATGAAAATATTAATGTAATTTAAAATTATTGAGAAATTAATTTGGTTACTACATTCATTTTTTTCGTTTCTATTTCAAAAGAATTTAAATACAAAGAAAGATCTGCTTTCAAAAGGCAAATATTCGTTATCACATCGAGATTTCAAGGAAATTGATTTTGTACTTTTTCAAGTTTATAGTTGTCATTTATATGATGGACTACAGACAGCACAGCCATATTCCAAAATAGGTCTCTCCAAAGATGTAAAAAGACATAAATGCAGTCATAAGTATAACAGTCATATCTGATATGTGAACAAAACAGTATGAATTGTATAATTTTCAGTACTAAATGACGACACATTAATTTACCTCTCTAAACAGTATAAAAATCGTGCATGTTGGACATAAGATATATTTGGAATTGTTATAAATTAAACGAATTAACCTTACCTTCTCAAGTATTTAATGTAATACATCACTTATTAAAGATCTCAACTTGTGTAAGGTAGTTAATAATGTTCAACGGGATATGAAAGTGAGCACCATAGAATAAAGTATTTTTTAAACTAAATGGTGAACATTCAAAGAGAAAACTTCGAACGAAACTTTTAAACTAATTCCTTTCTTGATTCAGAAGCGAATGCCTCACTTAAGTACGTGTGCGTAGGGAGGGTCATGACAATAAGAAGAGAACTTCCTAGTGCTTCTCGTTAGGAGAATTCCGTGACTTGTTACTTGAAGAACATAACTTTACATTCACCACGGTTTCTCCAGTTAGCAGGAATAATAGCTCATCTGCCCTATCTGTAAGATTCGAAGTTCCTTTTCCCCACACGACATTTCTAGATGATTGGACCCTTTGAAAAGAATCTCACGTTTCGTATTAGTAATAAATGTCGTGAACGAGATGCGAATTTTTTTGCATGTCGCCGCGATTGCATGGATTTCGAGGGCAAGGGTAATTATAGTAATTTGGAGTTTGTATTTGGTGTAGATAAATGAGATCGAGGTCCTCATTTTCGGATTGTTTGGCTGCTAGAAACGGAAGTGAAATGTGTAGTATTCTGAATGAGAATAATGTAATGAACAGGAAATTAAAGACGTTAACAAGAATGATGCATTGAGGAACGTTATATAGTGGGGTGACTGCTATTAACATCCATACTTGACTGAAAGATGTGGCATAGAAATCGACATTATTAGCATATTGGGAAATGGCAACAAAGGGGTATAAGCAATATAAAATCAACTACTACTTGATTCATTTGCCAAAATTTGTCCGATTTACTTAAATATATTTGATTTCATCAGTTTACAAGTGATGTACACTTAGAACAAAATATTTACACAGTTAGTACAAAATATTGTCCGGAGAAAAAGGAAGGGGAAAATTCTACTCCTTAAACTTTACTTACTGTGTTTCTCAAGGAAGAAATCTAACCTTCATTCAAGTAAAGAAAAAATAACTTAGTGAAAATACACACACTGATACACTTCACCAGTCTAAAGATCGCCACATTATGGAGCTATAAAGGTACTCTATGGAACAAATCTAAGTAACGGCATTGTCATCAATAAATATAAGAAATAAAGCACTTTAGTTCAAATGCTATGCTCGGGTCTATTAGTTATTAATATAGTTGTCTTTGTAATATATATTCATTTTATTAGTTTCTACAATATATTTTTATAGATAGTATACGAACATTGAGAATTGAATTCAATTTCCACTTTAGTAGTACTTAAAACAATAGCAATATTGAGATTGAAGTTTATATGCAAATGAAATGGTATGTGTGTGCATATTATTTGTTTTGTTTGTGGTAGCATGTTGATTCTTTTTTCTGTCGTCGACGACGATATTTCAAAAACCATACAAAAATGGTTTTCACTTAAAAAAAGCACTTTCAAGATATATTTATTTTACTGAAATTGTTTGATGTTCTAAAAAAGATCTTGACTTGCATGTTGTAAAATATAAAATATTATTAAATACCAGTAGCATTTTCATTTTAGAGTTTAAGTGATGTATAGATTGAAAAATATAATTCGTAAAATTAGCACTGTATTATCTCATATTATTCACTATTATCGTAGATATTACCAACAAAATAGGACTACATATGATGTGAAAAGTATGGATAAAAATAGAAAAATACTCATTATTCAAAAGGAAGAACTTTCAAATAAATGTGTGTATGTTTCACCGAACATATCCAAGTTTGCTCATTAAAGAACACAAAATTATCTCTCATTTAGTATGTTAGCCTGAAATTAAGTTTATCAAATTAATCTTGCGTCACAATTCGTGCCCAGGTGGTTAGAAATTTGAAACTAACTGTCATTCATTATTAAAAATAGAAAAATACTCATTATTCAAAAGGAAGAACTTTCAAATAAATGTGTGTATGTTTCACCGAACATATCCAAGTTTGCTCATTAAAGAACACAAAATTATCTCTCATTTAGTATGTTAGCCTGAAATTAAGTTTATCAAATTAATCTTGCGTCACAATTCGTGCCCAGGTGGTTAGAAATTTGAAACTAACTGTCATTCATTATTAAATGAATAACGAGAAATTAGATTGCAATCAAAAGTCAAAAATAGCTGAAACGAAAAAAAATTAATCAGATCAATCAAAAGATTAAATCATCGTGCATAAAATAGTAGATATGAATAAGGACAGTTTACAAACGCGAGGATTTTTAATTATTTACGAGCATTATTTGATATTTAGAAAATGGGAGCAATTTTTTCTACAAATATCCATAATTAATTTCCCATTTCTTCATTGTTCACAGTACAATTCTTCCCTAGATATGACAATTACTGTCAAGTTCAGAATGCATCATTGAAACCTTTTACTGATCGAATCACAGAAAGTTTTACTCTTCCGAAAACAATGGATGATCTAGTTTACGGCATTTGAAAAAGAGCGTGTAATTATGATGAATCACTAGTTTTGGGAGGAACTTATTCGTTATTTCATAGGGGAAATATCAAATTTCGTGTTTTTATGTCATTTGCTTATATGGCAATTAGGTTAGTCCTATTTTCAATTAATTTTATGGAAACAGTACCAGGAAAGTGAAGTATTCGATACTCTGATTAGGGAGTTATATCTCTGAATTGCATTTGATTGCAAAGTACTTAAAGGTATTGTTTGTGTTTATATCCTATAAGTAAGAAGGAAATAAATTGGGTTTATCGAACTATACTCTGAAATCAAAATCTTGGCGTACAAAACAATATCAAGAAAGTCTTTTTTTAAAACATACAATTGTTTAAAAGTTCTAACATCCTGATTTGCCTTCATATCTTCAATTGCTCCAAAATATTTTACCTTTGACTGTGTTAACGTGCTTTTAGATAACTTTTCGTTGGAAGTATTTGAGACAAATTCTGTAGAAAAATTGGACAAAAGTGGTATTTTAATCAGGGTTGCCAGAAAGAGAAAGTTCTTTATCCTCTAAGCGTCGCGAGATTTTAGAGTGGTGTAGTATTGGTTTTACCCCACAACACACTTAATAGCTATATAACTACACCTTTCAAAAGAATCCATGGATTCTTTTAACCTTTAAAACATCCTATCGTCCTTTCCTTAAAACAGAATACTTCATTGCCTCCCTTCTTTGTCTTTGAACAGTCTTCTTTGTAACAATTCTATTGATCCTTTCCATGGAATAGAATTTTTGGAACTAATGATTGGATTCTATTCACCCATTATGAAGAATAGTATCCCTTGGAAAGATTCTATTGGTTCCTTTGTTAGAATAAAATCTTTTGGAACTATTCTATTACTCATTTCATTTGAAAGTATTTGGAGATTCAACTCGACACACTATTTAGCTTATGATTTTACAAATTTTATTTTATCGGTTATTATTGTTAAATAGTATTTAAGATCCGGTTATTCTCTACAAATCAACATCAATTTCAAAGTCATATCTTTGTAATCTAAAGTTACATTACCCAAAAGCCTTGCGGAGTCGCCATTTTCAGTCTTCAGCGCTACCCCTACCTCTCCTCAGCTGTGCCCTCCCACCACCCACTATTTTAGATACGGACATAAACCCTCCATCCAAAATTTTTTAAATCATTGGATTATCATTTATAGATTATGAGACATAAGCGCGACAAATCTGACCAAATTTAAAGACGTATTCAAGTCAAAATATATTTTCATGAGAGGTAATATTTTTATGAATATCGTCAGCTTAGAGCAGACTCATTAACTAACAAAACAAACTTTTTACTGAACGGATGTTTGAATGACTATCAGTTATATTTTAAGTCAAAAAATAAAAATTGTAAGCAATTTGACAGCGTTATATATCTTTTAAGCAGATTACAATATTACGATGTATTCCTCATAATCATGAAAACAAGCATTTAATGTCTACGAAAAAATGTCAGTTAACGAGTTTCTGCTCTAAGTCGAGGATATCACGTTTGTGAAATTCATTCTGCTGATACAACGATAATGCTACTAGCCCAAAAATGTGCCCAAGTTCCAATGCAATATTTTAGTGCCCAAAATTTCAGCGCCTTTAAAAGGTACCCTAAGGACAAAAGTGAGCCCAATTTGACAACTTCGATTCCAAACATTAATTCTAAGAACGGGAGGACAATATATAAAAAGATTTTTAATGCAAAAATGCATCTAAAATAAAATGATTAACATCATTTCACGTAATATTATGTATCTAAGGAATAAAGTCAAGTGCAATTTTTCGTTATATAAATATTCATGCACAAATTAGCTCACGTTTTGTACCAGGTATACATGAATAACGAGTTAATCTAATATACTCTGTATAATCTTGAAGCAAATTTGAACTTCTGTACACTAATCAGGACGAAAAATATCATGACGTGAGATCTCTATTGCGAGCGAAAGTAAATTATATTCGAGTAAGTAATTTTCGCTTCTAAATTTTAAAGATAGCACTTGAATGAACTACAAGCATGTTCATCGATACCACCATTAAATTTAATACCATAGATTCGAAACCATGGTTCCAGAAGAAACCAAAAATGTCCCAAGGTCTTTTGTAGAACATAACCTTGCTTCCAATTCCAATTTTTTTAAAATACTTTCAACCCTTGAAATTCTCTCAGTCCTTGAAAGTGATGGAATTAACAATATTTCTTGATACTTTTGACACACACACTTGACAATAGGGATTTCATTTTTCTATTATCTACGTACGTCTGTTTTATAGGAGTCAAATTTTTTATCATAAGAACTGTTATTTGCTTATGGAAATCATAATTTACTTTTTCAATAATTCAATTGAATAACTGACAAGTTTTGGTCATAAATTTTGAAGATTGCATTTCCACTTGAATGAACTACAAACATGTCCATCGACACCACCATTGAATTGAATACCATACATTCAAAACCGTTGTTCCAGAAGAAACCAAAAACACCAGAAAAATGTCCCAAGGTCTTCTGTAGGACATGACCTTGCTTCCAATTATAAAAAAGCCCTAAATTCTTTTCTGAGCATCTCCTTCAGTCCTTGAAATCTATTGCTCTTAGCTTTCGTGTGGTTTTTGCAGAAGCGGATTCACGCTGCTTGCCATTCCGGTCTCTACTTCAAAGTCACCTCTTGAATCGTCCCTGGTGACGAAGACTTCACATTCTGGACTAGGGGAAATTCGGACGAGGAATTTTATGGGTGTGAAGGCAGTTTTCTTTATCTAAAGATTAATCACCTCGTTATTGCCGGGAATTGCAATGTCCACGAGGTAGGTAGAATTTAGGTGAGGCTTTTGGATAAGTGGATCACGCTGTGGTAGAGTGTTCGGCGGGTTGGTTGAGTCATGGAAAGACTGCAGGGCTGTCTTTGTTCCTTTTAGAATATTTAATTACTTGAAGCTTCAGTCATTTTTCAAAAATTTATATCCTAATGCAATTGCTGGGAAGTGTAAAATTGTGATAGAATTCTATTGGTCCCTCCTACTGTTCTGTAGCGGAATTACAAAATGTTCTTTTGTTCTGTCGTAATATTACTTTTCGAAATCCTCATATTCCTTGGGTAGGGTTACCTGACTTAGAAAGTTCCTGACGAACTAAATTTTATACCTGACATTTCAGGAAAATTCGGATTAATAAATCTCAATTGATGGGATTTAAGTTAAAAAATTTTACATGTAAACGGTCAAATAAACAATGTTGCAAACAATAAATAAGAGTATTACAAATAAAAAATACCTCTTAAATAATACAAATCTAACTTGACGTATACAATTCCACTAACAGCCATTAACGACTAACATTTTGTGTACGCAAAGCGATTTAAGTAACATAATTGGACTAAATTCATAATTTCTCGAAAAATCCGGACATATCTTTTGACGGAATCCGGGCAACATATCAAATTCCAGTAATCCAATATATGGTTACCTTCACTATTACATTTGAAGTAATTTCAGTAGTTTTTAAAAAATTATATCTTAAATGCGGTTGTTCTTGAAGTGTCAAGTTGTGACAGAGTCACTGTTCCGTTGCAGAATTATCGAATGTTTTTTGGTTCTGTCGCAGTTTTACTTTTCGAACTCTACGGACTCAATGAGTCACTACTTAGATTTCATCACTCCATAACTTGTATTTTAGTTGTGTAGCAACATTTAAAAATACAATGTATTGAAATAATTTATTTGTTGGGTTACCAGACGTCCGGAAAAGTCTGAACAAGTCCAGAATTTGCTTCTATTGCTCGGATTCCGCCGGGAATGTAAATTGTCCAGATTCTTTAGAATTCTCGTCTATTCAACCGAAATATTGTATCGACTAATCCCTTTGTGTACAAAAAATGTTTTAATCCTAGTGGTTGTCACGACGAGGTATCTCGTCATTAGTAAAATTATTAAGAGACCTTGATGGACAAGATATCTGGTCATTAGATGAAAACTAACCACATCTTGATCTTGCCATCACCAACAAAACAAATATATTGGCGATGAGATACCTCGTTATTAGTAAAATTTGTCAGATCTTGATGAACGAGATATCTCGTCAAAACCACTTGGAGGTTTAAATCTAACACCAATTATGTGTCGAGTGGGATATTTTAAAAGGTGTCTTTTATTTGTAATACTATTAATTCTTGTTCGTAACAATATTTATTTGACCGTTACAATGTAAAAGTTTATTAATGCTTCATGAAGTGAGTTTGATTTTACCGGACTTTCCCTGAAATGTATGGAATTATGACAGTTCATCAAGAGTTTCCATTTTTTGGTTTCGTAACCTAAAAACTCTGAGTCACTACTGAATCATAAATTTTTTATTACTCCATAATTTGATTTTGGTTTTGTAATAATATTTAAAAAAACACAATACATTTAAATTACTTTTGTGTGCAGAATATTGGCATACCATATAAACGAAATACCAAGAAACTGAAGAAAAAAAGACTTAAAATTATAAAAGGGGTGCAAATTCTTCTTAAACTTTATGTACATCGGTATCATTGTCTTGCGAAATAGGTATTTCGAGTTAAGGATTGTTGTTTTAAATCAATGTCCCATAAACAGCACATTATTTTGAGAAAGGTAAAATGGAAAAGTTTTGACCCCCATTAGCAAATAACATTAATCATTTATTTAGTCACAAAACAAGGAAGATATTATCAATCCTACCAACTAAAATACGAACATGCTATTAAATACAGATTTCCAGTTTTGTATTTTGATGATATATTACGTTATAGATCCTCATTTTTCAAAAACGACATTACATAATTATATTACAAGCATAGTTTTCTAATATTTCGAACGCTACTTTAGAGAACACTAATGTATTTTTATTATACTCTCAAATGCTAAGAGAATTTATTCGGTAAAAATAAAAAGCAATTCAAAACGAAATACTAGATAGAAAATACCTACTTTTAGAAACTGTATATTATGTCTGTGTAGAATTTACTGTAAGTGGATAAGCTTTCGTAGAGATATTTCTTTAACAGAAGGCTTTTAAACACTTTTTTTCCTTTAAACAAGCTATTTGAAGATACAAACATTTAGAAAAACTCATTATGCTATAAACAAAAACGAATCCTTTACTTATACTTCTAATAATACAAAGTTTCCTTAAACGATTGGAAATTCGATACTTGCAACCCATAATTTTCATTTCTTTGACGACTTAAAGAGCTTCATTTTGTATATTGCTTTTATAACCTACTTTCAAAAGTTGTCGGTTGCAAGTTAATTCGTTTTGAATATAAGACGCAAGCATTTCCTTAATGTCGTTTCATTCCTTTTGTATCCACCAGGTGAATTTACTTTCCATGGATCAGTAGATATACGTATTTAGAATAAACGATGCTTGAAAACTCAACTTGCATTTAATGAATAGAACTTTTATTACATCAAAGTGAAGGTGGGATTGTTTGGATGTACGAAGTCCTTTAAATAGCTGTTTAGGCACTGAGTATGTTTTTAATTAAGATGAACATAAACTGACGATAAAATTTCAAACCAAACTTCTGGATTAAAATAAATTAAATAATATTTTAAAATTCTTAACTAATAACTTGAAGCTACTGCTATCTTTTCTGTAATAATGATACGTTTACATTTTGAAAGCGAACGTGTACTATAATTATGCAATCAAATGTGTACTATAATTATTCGATTGTACAATTCTTAAATCGAATCAAGCAGCCAAATTTAAAATTTAAAAAGGTAATTTAATCAAGTAAAATTAATCAAATTTGTATCAAATGATATGCTTAAAAGTCAATAAAGTATTGATAAATATAGATCCATCAATTGTTACAAAATTACCCTTAAGAACCAAAATCTTAATTTGAATAACATTTCAAATGAATATAAATTCCATGAATATTTTGTATTCAGTTTGCTAGTTTGTCCAAAATTTATTTCAAACTGTTTATCATTTTGCTCTAAGCTCACTTGGAATACATTTTTTAGGTGATAGAAAAGTAAATTCATTTTGTGAAATGGCTAGTATTTTGAAGTTTATAATTTGTTTGGATTGGAAGTCTTCACGGCTTATTGACAAATCTACTGCAATAGCACTCCAGAAACACTGAATGCCTTCAAACCTATAAATATTATCATTTCTCATTTCGCTAATGTGTCACTTTCGATATTTTTTTTACATTGAAAGCATAAGTTAGATACGTTATTTTAGAGGTATTTACGTCCTCAAATCGGATTTAAACATGTTTAGATAACAATATGAAAAAAAAACAGTTACGTTGGCAACGTTTGCTTCAATTCTGGTAGCATGAATAGAGCATACATCTATTTCAGCTACTTATATTCAATTATATTATAACTGACGTAGGCAATGTATATAAACTTATTAATGTTTTCGTCGTAAGATCAACGTATATTGACTAAAATAAAAAATCTCCATAGACTCCTGATTATATTACATTGAAAACTGTTTTATAAAAAATACAGAACAAACTTATTCTAGTCAAGTTCGACAGCAGGAAGGGCATATTACCTTATATGATGTTCTGCAAACAATCAATTATCAGTAAATTGCATGAAATGAAGAAACATGGTATTTACTTAAAAAAATGTCAACTCCAAAAAAAAAACTCAGTGACTGAACATCTTTGTACAATTTGTAATCTAAATACATCATAAAAATTCTCTAAATTTTGAAATATTTCAAATAGAAAATAGCTTATGGTAATAGATAAATTTGAATTTCGTTTCATTCTCAGATGGCATCCACCTGAAATAGGAACTGTCAATACGAACATACAAAACATTCAATACGACGCATTCGGTGTCATTATTACTATGTGAACTCAATCCATGAAAAACCCAAGTACAATAAAAAGTTCATTCATAAAAAAGATGGTTTCGATTTTTTTTCCATAGATGCATCAGTAGTAATGGGTAATCCGTAGAAAGTAAATTACAGACCAAGAGGTATCCTCTTTCACGCTTGTTCTGCTTGACCGTGAAGAATTGTTTTCTTCTGGTTCTGACACCATCTATTATGCGGAGTGGACTCGGTCAACCCGCTTATTATTTAGACTTCCTGCATTGTTATTTATATTTGATATTCACTCGTTCCTCCGTGATACACTTGAAAGGGCACGAGGAATAACTTTGTGCATACAAAGTATTGCACTTAAGGAGAGACGACTCTTTGGTTATCTTCTCGATACCTAACGAGGCCTGCAAATGGCAAAACAGATAAATTTCTGGAATAAGGTTAGTTGAACAGTAAGTTGATTCGTACGATGCTTGAAGAATCTAAATCGTTATCCAAAGTTTCTTGGGCACATCAATTGAATGTCTTGCCTCTTTAAAAAGTTCTTAGAGAATCTCAATTAACATGAGCAAATTCTCTTACACCTATTGCATTTTCTTTATGAAATAACATTCGAATGTATGAATTGATAAGGACTTAATATTTCTTGATGCTTTTAACGGTTCATTCAAATTGAATATCTTAATTAAAAATAAAACTTTTGTGACTTTAAAAAAATAAGATTTATCCATCGTAACTCATAAATAACAGAAAAGTACATATGGATTATGATAAAAACCTTCATTTTTAATTATATATTTATTCTACAAGAACGAGGTTTTTAATCGTAGCTGCATGTTACTTGTTTTTTATGGATATTATAATTTAATTTTTCAATAATTGAATTTCATTTCTAAGACAGACTTCGTCTTAAATCACGAGTTAAGTTAATTCTTTAACTCACGTCTATCAAATGGAAAATTTCATTCCTGAAAACAAACTCACGGCATCAAAAAATGTTCTAACAAAGGGAATTAAAACAGTTTGAAACATTTCAGAGATTATGAATCTGTCACTATTTGAATATGTGAAACAGAAAATTAAAAAAAATTAGAATAAAAGTTTTTCAATTTTTTTATGGCGATTTCTCAGAAGTAGATAATCGGGGATGAACTGACTTGATGTTTCAAAAATCTGAAATGCGATTTTCAGGAAGGTTTCAGTAGTTATTATGTATTTTCAAAATGTTTTCAATAGTGTTATATTAAGAAATATTTTTCATAAATATGACATCTTAATCAGTATTAAGGATACGTATTGACTATGTAAACATAAATTGTTGTATTTGTAATCTTTTTTTTATTTTGATGCATTAACTCCAACTTAAGATAATTATTTTTATAACCCATTTCAAACTTTTTCACTTAACATTGCAATGTTTTCCCAATAACTGTAGTCATTTTTTAAAGCAGAAGTAGAAAATTTAAGGTTTATATAATTTGTATTAAATACAATGTTGAGTAAAAATTCTAATTTTCATTTCAACCTCTGTAAATAGCTACATTTTCTTCATACGTAATACTAATATGCATATATTTTTAGTGACATAGAAACGGTGAAATATTGCCTTGATTGTTTCAACATTAAAAAAGTCATTCAAAAGTATAGAATAAGTTTAAATACTCATAAATTTTTAATTTAAAATGAATAAAAAAGAAGCAAAAGTTTGTTTATTGGTAGATTACTCATTGTAATGGTATATTTTAACTGGTAAAACCCTCATTGATGCAAGGTTGAATTGCCGGGAAACAGATTGCAAATCTATCTACTGAGATATTCCGTAGTATTCTTTGCCCTAATAATGCCGTAAATAATGATGAAAACCCACAATCATTCCTGAAAATCCGAAATATTTCGAATCTCGTATAATGATAAAATTAAAACAAATACAGTCGAACACACATGATTCGAATAAAAAACAATCAAAGGTTTAAAAAATCGTAAATCATACATTGATTGTGCCTTTTTACGAACTTCAACCATTTCTAATAAGGTTGTTACTAAGGAATCAAGTTCTTTCCAAATATGCTCACTGTCGAAAAATCTAAAATTTCTCACACTCTTGTAATCTCTATCCAAAACCGAAACGAACCTGTACAAGTTATAATCACGAGGTAATCATTACTCCCAATCCACCTACAGTTGAAAGGATGCAACTGAAATTCACAACGAAACAGCCGCAAGCATGATCATTCACGTGAATCAAAAGACAAAACCTTTCAGATCCTAATTACTGGGAAGAAGCTATTTTCCGGCACAGAAGATCTGGTGTTTACGATAGATTTACTAACATATTCCTTGAGGGTAGCTCAAATTATAAGCATGCCCTCCGGGAAACTTGCAATGGTTGATATGGTTTGGTATCAAAGTTTATGGGTAGAGTATTTGTCCTATTTCTCACACTTTGGAAATTGTATTTTCGTTCCATCCTCTGATTTCCTTGTTTGTCTGCTAATATAAGCGAAGCAGAGGTATTCAAGAATATAAAGGGATCTGAGATAAGCAATATTAACCTTCTGAGGGGTTCACACGCATATACACGTACTCCTACCCCAGCAGTCCTCCCTGAATCAATTTTTACCTTCTTGGCCAATAGAATATTTCAAGGGAATCTTTCAACAGAGATGTGGATATTTAGATATATGTGTTTGGGGATAAAAGCAATGCTACACTACTAAGAAATCTCGTGATTCTCAGATTACTTTCCTCTAAAGTTTAGTTTAATACATTTCTATATTTATAAACGTATTACACTGCTGGCCACCGTAAATGCAACACTCTGAAGGAAGCATGCAAATAATATGAAATTTACAACATGCATTAGCGGAGGTGAGATATGCAAATGATTAGAATTTCAGCGCAGACGCACATCACGCGCGCCTGTGGCGCCACTTCAAAGCGCTATTTAAGGCTTGGAGATTTCGACGATTTCAAGTACGGCAATTGTGTTTTTCTTGTGTTTTTTTCAAAAAAACGATCAATTATGCATCGTAGAAAACAGCGATCATCTTTTGATCAAGTATCCGAGTTCGACAGAGGAAGGATAGTGGCCTACCGAGATTGTGGATTATCTTTCAGGGAAATCGGTAGTCGTGTTGGACGAAACCAAACAACTGTAATGCGGATATGTGATCGTTGGATGCAGGAGGGTACGACGGACCGACGTGTTCGATCGCATCCACCTCAGTGCACCACTTCACGTGATGACAGGCATATTGTGCGTATGGCAGTGACGGATCGCTCAGCCACATCACGAACCATAGCACAGCACATTCAGTCTGTACCGCATCATCCAGTGTCTGCGCGTACCATTCGACGCCGTTTACAGCAGAGTGGTCTGTCCGCAAGACGTCCATTGCTTCGTCTACCCTTGACGCAGAACCACAGACGTTTCCGCCGCCAATGGTGCGATGAAAGAAGGATGTGGACGGCAGAATGGAATGAAATTGTCTTTACTGACGAGTCACGCTTCTGTCTGCAACACCACGATGGTCGGATTCGAGTCTGGAGACACCGTGGAGAGAGGATGCTGAACAGCTGCGTTATGCACCGCCACACTGGTCCTGCACCGGGTATTATGGTATGGGGCGGTATTGGATATCACTCTCGCACTCCTCTAGTACGCATTGCCGGTACTTTAAACAGCCAGCGCTACATCTCCGAGGTGTTGGAGCCAGTTGTCCTTCCTTACCTTCAGGGCTTGCCCACAGCCATATTTCAACAGGACCACACGTGTCACGCATTGTCCAAGGGTTCTTCGTCAATCGCCAGATTGAATTGCTTCCCTGGCCAGCTCGCTCTCCGGATCTTTCGCCGATAGAAAACATGTGGTCCATGGTTGCTCAACGATTGACCCAGAATACATCCCCAGCCGTCACACCAGATCAACTTTGGCAACGTGTGGAAGCTGCTTGGTCTACTGTACCCCAAGAACACATCCAAAGTCTCTTTAAATCAATGCCGAGGCGTGTGGCAGCGGTGATCTCCAACAATGGCGGCTACTCTGGCTACTGATTTTGGCAGGAACCACACTTCACAGAAGTCTATAAATTTAATCATTTGATACTTGGTCAACATGTTATCTACAAAATAAATTTTGTTGTGATATCTCTTGTCTTTCTTGGTGTTGCAATTTGGGTGGCCAGCAGTGTAGATAGTTATTAGTTCAAGGTAAAATAGTGTTTTTATAATGATCAATTATAAGCAAAATAGAGTAAAAAAATAAGTAAAATGCTGATGTTTAACTAAAAGGTGAAATCAAAAACGCGAATCACCCAAAATATTAATATAACATAAAAACAAATTTACAGTACCAGTTCAAATGTCAAAACACAGCACTTTTTATGTAAACAATATGAAATAAAAATTATAAAGTTATATTAAATTTAAATTAGGAGTAATAAAGATTTTTAAATCTGTGTGAATACTTCAAAGGTGTTTGTGCTTTCATTATATAAATTAAGCTGTGAGCTTCTTGCTATCACAGAGTGCTCTTCCATTAAGAGGTTAGAATTCGATTAACTTATTTTACTAAAAATAAATGTTTGAAACTGATACTAAAATTTATGGAATTTAATTTTTAAATTGTCACAAACTGTCACAATTGTAAATTATCATAAATTGTACTTTATTAATGACAGGATTTCTACTACAAATTATATGATACTTAAATTTGTATTATTGAATTTAATCATACCCTTCACACGATATAGTCATTAGTTCTATTCCGCTTAGTACAATAATCCCTAAAATAAAAAAACTGTAAATGATATACGAATTTATAAGCAAAATGTTTTTACATTAAATATGATTTTCTTGAAACAAAATTGCGTATTATCCTATTTTAATATTTTTAAAAGTTATTAGCAAGAAATAAGCTGTAAAATGGCTTATGAATGCATAAATGTTAAAAAAATCGCTATTGGCGTACTTTCTTGTTTCATTAATGAAATAAATTAGTGCATTGTTATCAGATTTAAAATTATATTACTTTTATTATGTGAACTATAATAAATTCTATAATAAATGATCCAAGTACAGTTTAAAACAGTTTGCAAATAAAGGTCTAAAGCTACTTTATGCTTATTAACCCACCTGGAGGCTATCTTGATCAGTTATCTCGTCATTCGCAAAACTGACCAAATCTTGATGGGCGAGATACCTCGTCATTAAAATAAAACTGGCCAGATCTTGTCTCGACATCATAATAAAAATCAGCAATATCTTGTGACGAGATATCTCCACATCAGCAAAATTGGTCAGATCTTGATGAACCAGATATCTCGTCAAAACCATTTGGAGGGTTAAAAAGGATTAGAAAAGTTTTTGAATCTATTAAAAAACAACCAGTGTTGAAATGAAAATCTAAGGAGTCCATTATTTGTATGTGAAGAATATCCAACTGGAGAAATAACAAACAATGGTGTAACGTTTGAATTGTGAAATTTTTAATTTTCTCCGCATACTTCCCAACTACGAAATGACAGATAATGAAAATAAAAAGTAACAAAAGCACTGCATAAGAACAAAACAAAAATAAAAGTAACTCATGGAATATGTGAAAAAGTCTCACGTAAACGACATTAACTGCTTCATTTCACTTTGGAAATAGTTTCTCTGCGAGGTACGACTTGAGACATCGCAGTCCGTTGTTCTGGGGATTGTAATCGCACTTATGCGTCTCCTACTTAATTAAAAATAGCAAGTCTTAAGACACCAGTGGAGCATTACACATCTGAAATCAAAACATGTGGAAAGGGCGGAGATCTTCCTGCTTATCAGAGTGCAAAAAATTGGTTTACCTTGGTGAAACGGATTTACCTACATCTTTTATGGACTTCTTGTGTCCATTTCAGTTTTTCTGCCTATTGGATTTTCGTATACTTTACACATAATGGTGAAGAAGTCCTAGATTCATAGATGAAAGTAAAGTTGTGGATTATTTTTACTACTTAAGATGTCAGACTTAGTACATGTAAATAACGCGTTTCCCATTAAAATTTCAAACATTATTATTACATTAGTCTTATGATCTTTAAATATAGATTTTGACGTAGGACTACGTTTAACTCTACGAATTGTATGGGACGACATACAGCCGATCGCCGGTGACAAAAGTAGGTCCCAATTGAAATCACTATACCTTTAAAAATACGCACTGAACAGTAATCGTGTTAACATATTAGCAAACAGTATGGAGTCCAATTTGCATTTGCATTTGCATCGTACATGGGACGTCGCCCTTCCTGAATGATGCACTATTTCCAGTGTACCACCTCGTTTGACTCAACTTGTCTTGGCAACCGTGAGCGCAACGCAACTAACTGTTCGTTCTATCGTTATACTTACAGGATAATATAAAGTCACTTATAATAAATTATTTTAATATTTGCCAGATTGTTTTTTCCTCTATAAGATTTTATGCATCTGAAAATTGAATTTCAGTTTCATGAACCAAATATTAAGCATAAATATTAAGAAATATATTTTTTATTTGATTTATGTGATGCTTATTTCTCTCGATGGGGTATCTGACTAGACTGACCAAATCTTGATGGACGAGATATCTCGTCATTAGAAAACATGGACCAGATCTTGATCTCGTTATCTTACAAAATCAGCGATATCTTGATGACGAGATGTCTTGTCAGGATATTGCCAGTTTTTTTATGACGACAAAATGGTTTGATCTTGATGGACCAAATATCTCATCGAAACCACTTGAAGGGTAAATTTTCAATCACGTGAATATACTAGTAAATTGAGTGAGTAAAAAAGTTACATGTTTAAATAATAAGCATGAACTTGATTGGTTGTTTATAGTTAGATCTCTAACCATCAAAAAATCACATTTTAATAACAAAAATACAATGTTAAAATGGTACAGAAGGGCACAAATAAATGACATAAACATAAATGACGAGTCCTTGCACTTGCTCATTAAGAATTCAGGAAACCTAACGGTATCTCGGCGAGAATGAATCGATATCAATATAATTAAATGCCTGATCATCTGCTAGAAAAAAAATCAAGGATAGAGAAATGATTTGTGAAGGTTACCTCTTGACAAGAAAAAGAATGTCGATAAACTTTTCCAGCCCGGCGACCTTATTTTAAAATCGTCCTTGCCATTAAATGTGTCGTTGTTTCAATAGATACATATATCATCATCGATCCATTAATCGACATGTTATTGACAGAGATGAGATTCGTTTTACGAAGCATTGATCATGAACTTAATGTTCGATAGTCAAAATAGTATCTAATTTGTATTCTACTGAAACTTCTCTTAAAGCTTGAGATGATTGGAGTCGTAAGAATTTATTAATAGACATTTGAGTTAGCATATCATTTTTATATACAATCGAATTCATGTTTGTTGGTTCTAAAGTATTTACATTCATTTATCGACCCATCTAAGAACTATTTTAATTGAATGTCTTCTATTAAACTCTATGCATAAAGTATTTTGCTACTTATTTGAATGTCTTTTTTAGTAACTATTAAGCATACAAAAATTTCGAATCAGTATTTATAGAAACTTTAAAGACAAAGTGCGAGAAACAAATTTAAATAGAATGGAGCAACATTTCAGCAACAATATTCTGGAACACTTAAACATTCGAATATAACGGGGATTTGATACCATTCTGTCTTAGTTTATGTAATGTTGTGATTCATGATATTTTTATTTTTAATTTAATTTATTCCAGTACACTCAGCAGGAATATATTCTAAAAGTATATGCTTGAAATGACAAAATAATTTCCCGTGAATGTAGAATGTTCAAGATAAGAAATTAAACATTTCTTTGCACATATAAAGTATGAATAAATATAGGAAATTTTAGTCGTAGATAGTAAGTTTGAGAAATATTCAGATTTTAAAGTCATTGAATCGTTACTTAGAACAAAACAGGCATGGCTATTATGTACAAATGGCACTGAGAAAGTTACAACTCTAACACGTCATTGTGAACTTTTACTACCCAAGCGATGAGGTCGCTTAGGAGATGAAAGAAGATTTTCCATGACAGTAACAATAGCTAATTCACCATTATACCTTCCATAAAAGTTCTAGAAGCCTTGCCCTTGAAAATCAACAGTGTCTTTGATATTGTTTCTCACAGCAATAACTTTTCACGAGTCTTTTTACAGCATTTAATCTTTACAAAGGCTCGCCCTTTTTCAGAGCGCTTTGAACAAAGCCCCACAGGTTCTTCACCACTCAGATTGTAAAGATTTCTCTCTTCAGTGATAGTATACCCAATAGAATAACTCAGTGAACTTTATTTACGTTTTTTTAAATGGCACGGTTGGTAGAACACTTGTTTTTGGAATGTCTGTGGGCGTTGTATCTGGATGATAGTTCTTGAGAAGAAGACATTTTAAATAACAGTGTACGTCTTCGATTTAATGTAGGCGTAGCCTGTAGGTGCGGTTAAATACCAGCAATACCGGTCTTGGGTATTTTTGATTATTCACATTTGCATACGAATGGACATTGCATTGAATAGATATATAAAACGCATTTAAATGTTTTCTTAACGAAAGTAAATATAAAAAAAGATTTGGGTAATGTTCTTAGTACTTCAATCTTTTCAATTTATTTCTTGCTAGGATCAATGCTCTTCTGAAGATGAAGCTATAATATCTTTGGATAATGTTTCTAGGAATAGTCACAAGTAGCTTTGTCTTAGGTTCGTTGGGTTTTATGGCGCAAGTCCCATATATGGCCAAGCTGCTCCAAAAATCAAGTAAATGGACATACACACACCAGGTAAAATGTTATTTACACAGGAGAGAGAAATATACAAAGGGAGGAATCGAACCTGACAGGAATTGAACCTGTACTGCTTACAAGTGGGAGGTTGATAGCGCTGGGAGCAAACCCACTGAGTCACGGCAACCCCAGCGTTGTCTTAGACACACCAAATTGAAATAAAAGATTGCATAGCGGTCTCAAGTTTTACCTCGATGTTTAAAAAAAATGTCAAACAAATTCTGAAAAGAATTTTCTTATTCCTCTACAAATGCTCTTTTCTTTTAGGCATCCTCTCTCCGAAAACTTTTATTCAGAAAACACTCCCAGTTTTTAAAACGTATTTTTATTAACACTTACTCGTTGAAATATTTCAGTAACTAATCAATAAATTGAGTTCATCTCTTTGTGTGCAAATAAATAATATGAAACCTTTTGATGCACATTCTACCATGTTTATGGAGAGATAAAATTAAATAAATCCTATTCCGATTTCATTATATGCATCACTTCCACAGAAGATAAAAACTTTTGTTCAGTGTTATCTCTCCCAACATCTTAACACTCTGATGGTGGCGCTGGATCTGAGAGATTCATGCTCGCATAGTTATAAGGAAATTGGTGATATCAAGTGCAATTAAGTGAGAGTAATTCTAGTGTTCTACAATAATACATACAATTACATATTCTACAATAAGTAATTTTTCAAGTTTTTGTTCAAGAAGAAATTTTTTTATGTTTAAGTTGATATTTTTAAAATATAAGTTTTATATTAATACATCTGATTTATTCTATCACCTTTTCCCAAACAATATGATTTGTATTTGTGATTATATGATCGATTTTCGTTCGTGGATCTCACAGATACGATGTCACCATAGGTGTTATTCCAGAGGCGTCACCATCGGAATGTTAAACAAAAGTACTTAAAATATTATAACTTTTGAACCACTGTTTTTGAACATTTAACGTTTAGGAAATTTTTTCATAATTTTAAAGATAATTTTAATACAAACACTTTCCAATTTTCACTCGTGTTGCAAAATGATCTCAGAGTGGCGAACCAACCCTTAACATAAACACTTGATTGATTACAATGTGCGTTTTGATATTATTGATTGCATTAAAATGTGTAGTCTCTTCAAATCAGTCTGCAAAAGAGAAGTTAAAAGATATTTCTGCTTTATAAATGTTTTAAATTGGATCTTACAGATCTAATTGACCATTAAAATAATAGAATCCTGTTGCTTAAATAATTTTATAAATCTTTATTAAATGGAATACAATGCAATGATATAAAAATATTATTATATATTTCTTTATTTAATGGTTTTGAGTTTCATACTATATTTATATCACAAAATATTTAATTTATTTTGAAATTATTTGGTGCAATACTGAGTACATGACATGAATACATAGTCATTCAATGAATACATAGTCATGAATACAATGACATTCATGACATAGTACATGAATATATAAACTTTAGATACAATAACTTAAACGAGCAGTAGATTTATATCATTATCTATTTTCAGTTTTCTAATAGTTATTATTTTTACCCAGGAAGGAAATATTGTCTTAGAAGTTCCACAGATATTGTGTGCTTTCAGTAAACCGATAATTTAAAATTCAAGCACAATTAATTATGCCTTGAAACAATGTTAACAAAATAGAAAATCCCTACAAGTACACCCAGGAGCAACTACAAAAAATGGACACAGAAATAGAGATAGAAACTGAGATGTCTATTCATAGAAATACTTATTTAGACTCGGTATTGAGTTTTATTAACAATTTATCAGAAATTGAGTTTGGGTGTTGACCTTTTGCCCTTCTATAAAAAGGTTTATGTATAGCTTTTCCTGTCTAATTAAAACCTTGAAGCCCAACCATCTATTTCAACGCAATCCTTCAAGAAGGACACTAAGATAACAATCAGTCAAATCCAGAAACGAATCCTTGCTGGCTGCCCTTACAACAGAGCGAACATTTCCCACCTTTATTTCAATCTCCCTTTTCATCTTATCAAAACTGTTCCCAATTTCCCACGCAAGGCCGTCTGCAGACATTCCTACCAAACATAAATAGTAACAGTTCTTTATCTATGTGTGTTTTTGTACTGAAGCGAGGATTTTTCTGAAAGATTCCGAAGCGTAAAGATGTGCATCGCCATGACGAGGATCCTTTTCAGTGGCCACAAAGTAGCAAATGACGGAATCCAACAGTGCTTCAGATTCTTCCCCAGATAACGGTTTTCCGCGGATCGGCCAGAACGTTGGGCATGTTTCCTACATGCCTAAGGCTAGCCAGTGGACCTCCTTGGCCTAGTTCCGGCCTTCTTTTGGAAAGTTCTGTCCACAAAAAACGAGTTATTTGCGCTTCGAGCGGAATGTTGATGATGAATTTCATATGAGGGGTGGAACCGGTATTTGAAATTTTTTCCCCATTATAAAGTGTGTCGATTGAGTCCTATCGCGGTGCTTGCATTTAGACGAGAGCATTTAAAGTTAATAGTGGTTTTTTCCCCCGACTGTTGACGTAAGCTGCTGTTGTATTGCAGTTGGCGATATTACGAGTCGATTATTCATATCACACCCTACTCTCCATAAATTTTTCAAATCTGTTTCTCTTAGGTTTGTGCGTAACCTTTAGATACCCTAAAAAATAATGACTGGCATTTTGCTTGAACTCCTTCCATGATGACCATGAAAATGTAAAATGCAACTGGCACGAACTGACTTGCTGAAATCGCCACGGCCGACATTTTTAGACCGGCATGATCTAGTTATATTTCACTGAACACATCATAAACAAGCAATTTAGATTGAAAACTGCATATGTTACTCTGATTTATATTTTTCATGATGTGAAATTTGAACTGTTTCTAACTTCTATGCTATTAAGGTCTAAAGATTTTGAAAATTCAAAAGGACTTTTTGTCACTTGTGTTCAGTTTGTGCTATACGAGGACTATCTAGGCCGTTCTTCAATAGTTATGCAGGACCAATCGGTGTTTTAGTGCCTTTTTATATATCATTATGTGGGTACATTGATAGGCGAATTTTCTGAACAATTCCTTTTAAGCAGATACCAATTGTTCTTTAACTTTTATGAAAGGAATATTTACGTTCACCACAATAGTATTTATATTTGTGCATTGTTGTTGAAACCTTTAAAAGAAAGCAGATATAATTGCTAATACATTTAAGCACTCATATGTGACAGAAACGTGCATTCAACTTTTTTCAACAAATACAACTAGTTAGTTCTCAGCTTAAGGATGACTGGCCACTTTTCAAGTTTTACGTGAATAAAACTATATTTTAAGTTTTTTAAGTTTAATATTAATTCTTATTTAGAGATGCGCCATTTCCCTGTTATTTATTAAGAATGGATGAAATCATTAATACATAGGCTTAATAGTAGGCTTCAGTACTACTATTACTTTAAGATTATCACACTCACAGAAGCTAAATTATGAAAAAGTTGTAACGACACTTTTGTCGTAATAAATCCATCCTGACTAAGACTTTATAACATTATCAATCAAAGACCGTTTAGATAACAACAGAACTCAAGAAAAAGAGTACTTCTCAAAGAAGTAAATTTCGCAAGACAGTCGAAAGAAAATTGAAAAACGAAGCATATTTTACTTTTTATTTAAAATGTAGACTTTATTTATATCCATATTTAAAATTTATAGCTCATGCTCTGATTTGCAAAGTGATTTCCATATATGTCCGAGTTTGATAGAATTGCTGCTTGAATGAAAAACACCCCAGTTTGAAAAATAAATAATTTTGAGTTATCTCACTTTCAGTACAAGGTGTGTATAAGTGCATAATTTATGTTTGGAGAACTAATTAACAAGTACGTGACAAAAAAAAGGAGTACACGATAAACCAACTTGAGAACAATAAAATACACTATCAAAACAAAGATCTATCTCTACCATTTTAATTATTGTGCATCTTGCAAACTTTGACCTTCATCTCAATAATGGTTGCCAAAGTACCATTATTGAGATGAAGGTCAAAGTTTGCAAGATGCACAATAATTAAAAATATCTATACTTGTCCTCAAATGAAGCCCAATGCCTGAGCAAACAACGAGCACATAACTTTCCAATGGAAACACCTTTTTCTACTATTTTCTAAATGAAAAGCCGTAAACCAAGTGAAGCGAGGAAAATTCCCCCAGTGTACACTTGTTGAGTGAAGAGTTTCTTTTCCCAGTTTACCGGATTCGTCGCCACTTGTCACGCTCGCGTGGCCTGTAATCCGATCCTCACGTGGTCCGAAATCACGCTCACGCAGCCGTTAGGACCCTTAAATATGCTCGTCACGACAGGGTGTTTGTTTCCCCATGCATCCACTCCGATTTGCCCCTCAACCGTAAACTATAACAAAAGTCGGATATTTGGGTCAAGGGAGCGGGGATTCGAGAAAAAGCCGGGCTCGGAACAAAAGCCCACGGTTGCACTTCAACTGAAGGAGAGTTGAAGGATTTTTCTCATGAATTAAACGAGCAGACAAATACATTAATTATCGGTTCAAGGGTGACGAAAGTAAACGTTAATTTTTCTGCACCCCTTAATTTCTTATATTTTTAATGGATTTTAATTTAAATGACTGGACAATAGCTGAGCAGAAGTAAATGCTCCTTTTTTGTCATCAGAATTTTATTAATTTTTCAATGGATTCGTAATCAAATATATCATTCGAAGTTTTCAGAATTTTTCGTATATCTATAAAGTTTAGTAAGAAAAGTCAATATATTCATAACTCAAAACTTTTGTTTCATTTTTGCACAACAGTTGCCAATGCATTCTCATTGAAATCTATAGTTTGAAATAACGACATATAATTTATGTTTGGACTAAATTAGAAACATCTATAACTTATTCTACACGAATTCTAAGCGCAACTTGACCCTTTAAGTTGCTACTCATTTTTATTACAATAGAAACTACAAACGCTATTCTTCGTTCAAGATCACATCGCATTTCCAACTTGCTTAAAATTTAACACTAAACATGCCTTCCCAAGTCATCTTTTGGTCTGCGTTGGTCTGACAAGAGGAGATCTCTATGGAAGTTCTGATCTAGTATTGAACTTTTTAAACGTACTCGAGTTTATGGACTTGGTCTAGATGTTTAGCTAGTAGGACTTAAGAAATCACAACAATAACAGTCGAAACATCATTTGATATTTTAGATGACTACGTTTGACAAATTATGATAAATAATCTGACTGACAATCAGAAGAATAATGTAAAAATATT
Source organism: Meta bourneti (assembly GCA_933210815.1). NCBI lineage: Eukaryota > Metazoa > Arthropoda > Arachnida > Araneae > Tetragnathidae > Meta > Meta bourneti. The sequence goes on along the minus strand of OW119929.1, from coordinate 75,559,904 downwards.
ATCAAAAACTCAATCAGAACGAAATTTGATTGAGTTAATTGACACAATTGATTTCGTGACGTCACGGCGGGCAGGTTCTCTTCGAACTACCTGAGGCCAAATTTCAGCCAGATGCGACACTTTGTACGCGTTCTACAGACTTTTGAAGCGAACGTTGTAGCAGCTGTCATGAAAATAAATAGTTTTATACAGTGATAAAACATTTTTATAAAAATAAATAAATAACCACCCTATTCTCCAGACTCGGCGCCATGCGACTTCTTGTTTCCAAATTTGAAAATTTATCTAGGTGGGGAAAATTTATCGTCGAACAAGGATGTCACTGTCGACGTCAATCCGCATGTTGCAGCCTTTGAGAAATATACTTTTCCGACGGGGTGAAAAAATTAGAGTCCCTCTGGATCAAGTGTGGAGCCCTTGATGGTGACTATATAAGAAACAAAATTGGATTATTTCCAAAACATTTTAACTTGCTCCCTCACAATACTTATAAAACGACCCTTGTATATACGTTGGTGTAGTAAATAAATATAGTCCTCTTCTGAGAAAAAACCCAACGTAGTTACGTGGTTTCTAGTTGACGCATCTAAGAAACAAATCAGTCGCGGTCTTAAGCAAATTTACTTCCTCAGCATCCCATTTGTGTAGACTTCTAACCCACAACTCTCCTCCATTAATTATTCGTGGGAGAAAGTTATCGACCAAAGCCATCATTACAGATTTCCAATACAATGCCTCCCATTCGAATCACAAAACTCCCACATGAGAATCGCATGCGTGGGCTTGTAGTTCTCAAGAACTTTCCCCTTTTAAAGACACTTTATATATATAAAAAAAAAACGATTTCATTTGTTCCACGCCCGGTCGCCATTACTTAAGTGGTAAAAACTCGGTTTTCCCATCCTGTTGCCATTCCCGCATCCTAAATCTTATTTCCTCTCTTGATATTTTTTTTCTCAGTGGAAATGAAGGCGTTATATATGCACGGTGGGCATCTTCTACGAGAGCTTGTCTCGTAAATTTAGTTACGTGGACTGAAAGACGATTTTAGGACTACATTTTTGTATCTTGCTTTGAGATTTGTTGATTTGGTGCGAGTTCAGTGGTGCTCGTTTGAGATTCTGTCGTCGTTTCGTAAGCGCGAGCCGTCTGTGCTTTTAATACTTGAGCTCCCGTTTTGGTAATTGAAATAAGTGCCGTGCGGTTGTTGTCTGATGTGGGTCATTGTGTAACGCCGTGTCCGAAATAGATAAGGAGAGAAGACGAGAATCTTCTGATTTAGTCTAACGAAGGGTGTATCCTGGTCAACACGTGACAAATTTCAGAAGAGAGCAATTAATAATTAGTTTGCACCTACAATCGTATTCATACATTCTCAGAACTTCTTATTAATACCCTAATGTAATAAATACATTTGTAGGAATTGGGATTTCTGCGAATATTGTTCAATCGAAGGACTTCACGCAAAGTAATAAGCCACTTTTTATATTTTCCAGGCTAGCAAGTTTCAAGTTTTTACAAATTTCGAAATTATAATGGTTTATCCACTATTCAAGAGGTCTTAAACTTTGAAGTACTACGCGCAATCAGAAATTCTTTTGATTATCTTGAATATTTTCTTTTATTTTTTTTCATTTTGGAACATATTTCTGTGACTTATCACTATGTTGCTCGGAGCCCATCAATTCTTTAACTTGAATTTATGTTTAATATTTCTACGTAGTCATTTATTGAAAAATTATATTTTGTAGAAATGTGCAGAAAAACGGTTTTTCTTAATTTTGTCTAGCATTTTGAAAACACTTACGCTTGTTAATTTTTATATATAGCTACAGCAAATAATTCACGCACTTATTCACTTAAAGTTCTCAAACTCTATGCTTTGTTGAGTTCCACGTGCATCCTATCAACAACCACAAACCGTAAAAGGAGCACTTTTTTCAACTTAATACTATGTTAACTGAAAAATCTTGGATGGAAAAAACACGGATTTCAATCGAGTATTTATTAAAAGTACATTATCTCGGCACGAATTGAAAATGTCTGCTCGACAACAGAGTAACGTTTCGTCAAACACATAATTGAGGAGCATAAAAACTGTAGTAGAAACTGGAAGAAGGTTTCGTTTATTTTATAGTGAAGCAATTAGCTTCGGTTATTGACCGTGAAGCTAACTGTGACTTGCGTAAGATGCTAGCATGCCATTATCCAACTGTGTTTTGGCTTGATGATAGGGCCACCGGATGCGATGTTGGTTTTCTCAGGGAGATGCTTGAGATGATTGTTTTCTTTTGCTCTCTTTTAAGCCAAGTAAATCACTTGAGGAAGGGAAATAGAATTTGTTTCTACATCATTTGTTGCCTTCCGTTTGAGAATCGGGTGACTACGAAACTTATTTGAACAATGAAGGCACTGTTAGTAGAAACAATTACAGTTTTCTCAACAGGCTGAGTAGGCAGCAGTCTAGAGCAGGCAGATTTAAAGGTTACGATTTTTGGTTACGAAAAATAAAACTCTAAACTTCTGAGGACTAAACAAATTTTTTCTACATCAAACCTTTTTCATTCCATGAAAAATGTTTCTAGAATTAAAATACACGAACTCGTAACTGAATGACTGTCTTAACTACCATTGCTGATGGCAACTACCATTGTCTGATCGTCTGCCCATTACGTTTCAGTAGAGTACCATCTGAGCTTCGCGAGATTTTCGAGTAGTGTAGTATTGCTTTTTTAATCCACTACACACTAATGACTAAATAACCTCATCTATTGGTTGTAAGAATCCACGGATTCTTTAAACCTTTAGAAAGATTCAATTGGTCCTTTCATTATTAACAATCATTGCTTATGGCAACTATCATTGTCTGACTGCCCATTACGTTTTAGTAGAATACCTTCCGAGTTGAGTAGTATTGATTTTAACTCACAACACACTGACTAAATAACTTCATCAATTGGTTGCAAAAATCCATGGATTCTTTAAATCTTTAGAAAGATTCTATTGCTCCTTTCTTTAGAATAGAATCCATTGGAAAGGTTCAATTCCTCTTCTTCTTTATAATAGAATCCTTTGGAAAAATTCTATTAGTCAAGAAGGTCAAAACTTGATAGGTCATGCAGGGAGGACTGCAAGCTGCAAGGTGGAATTATGCGTGTGAGCCCCTCAGACAGTTAAATGGCCGCTTCTATATTTTGAAAATGCGGTTTGATCCGCACTGTCCCGAAACTCAAGGGTTACACCGGGACGATGTCAGAGCGTGAGTACTGTAAATACTAATGAAACGCCATTCTCCAAATAGACAGTCGGTGCGAAGCGTAAAACAGGCCCAAGCGTTTCTACTTCAAATTAACCTGCATTCTCCTCTTCGGCTTTCAGCGCGTTGAATACGGGTTAATGGTAATAAATTAACTCTGAATATGGGGCACAATAACGGCTTGCAGGTGCGACGAGAGAATGAGCATTGTTAAGTAGAGTGCCCGAGGAATATTAAATCTGTTTCACATTGACACAACGTCAAATCTGCGTAGGTGGAACTTCAACTGCAGCGTCACTGGTGCGATGGTTGCTACTTTTGACAACATTTCCTCCATGTGCTGACTTGTGGTACACCACAATGAATGTGAAGGTTATTAATCGAGTTTCCACTCTTCAACTTTATTAGATTTTAAATGTCAGAGGAAGAAAAACAGGTTTTGAATTATGCTTTCTATTGAAATAAAGTGTTTTCGGCTTTTAAAAAGCAGTTCTTATGAGCGAAAATTCGTGTTTAAATAAAACTTATTGTTACGTGGAGATTGATGAAAATATGGTTACATTTCATTATCTCTCTTCTGTCATGAGTACTTCCTTTTAAGAATGACATTATAACTTGAGAGTAGCATTTGCGAGGAACATTATCGAAAATGTACAGATTTCCATTAAAAGTAAGTCTTTCTCTTTAAAATGGGGTATACTTTAGGGATTTGAACTGCAATATTAGATTTATCCAATACTTTCAAGTGTAACGTTAACTAAATATTAAGGCTAATCTGAAATTTTAAACTGTATCATACAAAGAATACCAAGTGAATGTGAAAAATTAAGGTTTTCAAGACGTAAGAAATATGGGTGATGTGCTACAGCTTTTCTTTACTGTTGAATTTTTATTAAAGTATATTTTCTAGTATTTGATATTTTGAATGCATAAATTTATGCATTTATTATTCCAATTTCTATAAACTACTTCATAAAGAACTGAAACTTAAATCAAGTAGAAAATATGTATTATTTTATTGAACTGTACTACTGATTGAACTCTTTCAAGTGCAATATATAAAATCCCACTTAACATACTATCTGTTGTCTCACATTTGCATTTTTTGATAGATTCATAAATTGAAGAGCTTCGTTAAACATAATGTTAAGTCACTTTTCAGAAGGGAAATAATTTTTAAGCATAAAAAGTTACAAAATTATAATGGTTTATCCGCTATTTTATCTTAAGCTTTCAAGAAAAGCACTCATTTAAACAATGAGTTCTCTTGACCCTCTTAAATATTTTATAATTTTTTTCATCCCCGAACATATATCTGTGGATTATCACCATGTTGCCAGGATCCTTTCAATTTTAATGCTTTTGTCGTTTTTAAATGTCATACTGTCATTTTTAAACACATCTAATGGACCACAATTTCGACACTTCGATTATCTCGTTACAAGAACAACTTTTTTAGTACACCCAAATTTTTTATCTGAAACCGGATTCATTAGAAATGGTGAAAATTATCTATTTCGCTTCATCTCCGCATGCATAGAACTTTCCATAAAGCATTTCTTCCCTTCATTGCATGCTTTATCGGAAAGCACTTTATTTCTATACATTGCAGTAACCTCTAAAACTACCAATTATAGGGTATTCTTGAGGTTTCGACACATCACCACGTTGCAACTTGCTTTCGTTTCAAGATATTCCTCTGATATCTTTATACACGAGCGTAAAACGTTTTTTTAATCCAGTTTTATTTCTTTAACAAAAATCTTAAAAAAAAACTTTATCAAGCAACAAGTAATTGGCAGGGGAACCACGTTTCGAAATACCTCCGTTCTTCTAGAATTTGAGACCATTAAGGTTTGGATGACGCAAAACTTCTAACTAACGATCTAAAAATCTTGGAGTTGCCCTTCGACTGAAAATTTACAGGTACATCTTATCAAGGTATAGGAGGTCACCGAAATCTTGTGATAACAGCTGTTACAAATTATGGTGAAATCTGTTCTTGTTCTCCATGTCTATTCTGACGAATTTATGCTGAAAGTCGTCATACTGGTTGCGTGACGCTTAAGAAAAGTTCCATTTTTGAGAAAATTTGGTCATTTCAAGACCAGGATGTAGTTATAAACATCGAAAGTTTTATGTACCACCGTATGTTCTAAAATTAAAGTATACGCTTGAACCCAACCCTCAGTACATTCGAAAAGCAATTATTCAAACAGTAATTAGTGTTCGTGGAGTAAAAAGGTGCAATTACTTTTCCGTGGCTACATTTAAACCTTATAATCAAGTATCTTTCGGAAGTGTACTACTTACGATATTTAAAATGAATCGTTGTTTAGTAAAATATCTAGAAAAGTTATGTAAATAAACAAATACGTGAGCGAGAAATAAAGTTATTTCATTCTAATTCAAAAGCAAAATAGTTTTTTTTTCATTATTGAATTTCTAGAATGGCTTAACTTGCTTTTCATTTCAAGGACATCTAAACATGATACATATTATTAAGTAATGTTTCTGAATTTAGAAAAATTCTAACAGTTTATGCAGTTTGTATTATTTAATATAGAGATTGAATTTAATATCAGTATTAAAGTAAAACTTATTTAATGGTCCAATATATTTTTATTCTTGATTTTTTGTTGATATCAAAATATGTCATATTAGTTCAAAGAAAACAACGTTATGACACTTATTTATAGGAAAATGAATTTCTTTATAAATTAAAATAATCTCATAATATATTCTGTTACTAGGCACATGTTTATAAGTAATGCACCAAAATGGTCAACTTAATAACTGTTAATAAATAATGTTTTGATGTTGAAGTGAATTCAAAATCACTGAGATCATGGATCGCTGTGATTAAATTGAATAAGTCGTAAGACTATTTCTACAAGCATCAAAAGCTGACTCCTCTATGCATAATCCTAAGGTTGAAAAATCGAAAATTTTTAACGATCAAATGTCCTTTTGTACGTCGTCAATTACGATCTGCAACTATAATTAACCGAGCTCTTATTTAATAAAGCATAGATAACAAGTTCACTAAAATTAACATCCTTCAAAAGCTAAGTTTCAATGGAATTTAATACTGGAGGTCGCAAAGAGATATTGGAAACTCTGATCATCTTCAAACTATAGAACTTATATCTTTTTCAATAAATATTACGACAGAGAACTCGGAGATTTAGAATAGACAAGAGCCATTTCTATAGACAACATGCAAATCGTGAAGAGCTTCTGATTGAATTCATATAGTCATTCCTTTTCTATCATATGCGTGAATGCAAACTGAGTTTCATTGTCCATATGCGGCAAACCGTTAAATAGGTTTGTTAAAGCAGTTAATTTCATTCAGAAGCACACTAATCCTGCTTAGCATTTTGTTCTAATTAATATCCATCATGAATCGCAAGTACTCCAGGTGATTAAAGGATGATAAATGAATGACACTTTAGTTTGCTGAACTTTTAAATGTTGCAACTTAATCAGATGAAAAGTAACTCATAGTTAAAGGATTTATGAAGTAATACAGTAGAACTGTATAATGATGAACCTTGAGGTTCAGTGATAACGGTGTGGAGGGAACTGGTTCTATTGTGATCTGATCTTGTGTTGGTAATAAATCGAAACTAGTTTAATTCTTTAATTCACCTAAACTATTTTAAACAATATCGCTATTCTACAATAGCGAATCACAAAAAGTTTTTTATGCAATGCATTTGAATTTTACTTTAACACATCATTTGCATTTTTTCGTCGATTTTATTTCTTGGTATGTCATTGCCAGTGCAGAAGAGCGGGAATTACTATACACGTACTCAAAATAGACAGTTAACCCTCCAAGTGATTTTGACGAGAATTTTGATCCATAAAAATCCATCAAGATCTGACCAATTTCGCTAATGACGAGATACCTCGTCAAGACAACCACCAGCAAGGTTAACCCTCTGAGGGGTTCATACTCATATATCCGTTCGGCAACCTGCAGTCTTCCTTGCACGACTTCTAACCAATTCTGACCTTCGCCAATAAAATTTTTCCTAGGATTGTTTCAACTAATAGAGATGTGGTTCTTCTCATGCAAAAAAGGTATTTCTGCACTATTCGGAAATCTTGTGACATTCAGAAGGTTGAAAAATGAATAAGTATTCAATAAGTAAATGTCTTATTTATGGAATAGTTACATTTATTCTACGATTTATAATTTTTTAACAGGTGAAATAAATGGCAACTAAATTGATGAACTTGACTGTATGCATTACCAAAAACCACCAATTCAAACAATTAGATGTTATGAGAAACCTATCGATAAGAAAGAAATTGTTCCTTATTAGTCTTTTCTACCAATAAACTTTATTAATATGTCCTCTTATCCAATAATCTACCTCTGAATATTTAACTCTCTAGCGGATAAATTTTTAGCTGTTCATTCTTTCAAGAGCCCCTTAGAAGAAAGATCGCAGAGATGTTCTTAACATCACACAATGCAGAACCCAACCTCTTAGTATGATATGTCACAATGTTACAGCTTGTCAACTTTTCTAATGCATTTAATAAAAGGTTTTCTGGAATTTCCTGTCCTTTCCCCTTGTGAACTCACGATCCTGATCCTGACCAGATCCTGATCTCGTCATCATCAAAACATCGGCAATATCTTTATGACGAGATACCACGTCGTTAACAAAATTGGTCAGATCTTGATGGACGAGATATTTCGTCGAAACTACTTGGAGGGTTAAATGAAAAAAGAAGACTTGCTCCTTCTGATATGGAGCAGGGATGTATAGGTCAGTTAGTCACAGAATTCATCCCAACGTTTTAAACATTACAATAGAAATTCGAACAGAATAATCTAATAAAATATAATAAACATAGCTATTCAGTGATGCCTACAAAGATGAGATGAAAAGGAAAATAATACTCTGAATCCTCATTCTTCAACGAAATTACCCTAGAATCCCATGCAAAAGAATACCGTGATTGATTGATTTGGTTTCACCGGAAACCTGTGAGAAATCGAACCGGCCAGTACCTGAACAATAGGGTGCGTGGCTCGCTTAGAGATCCACTCGAAGAGTCGGGGTGCGAACAATGGTTTGTATCAATTTACATCGGACAATGGATACTGTTTGGGGACAGTCGCCAATTTGTGTGACACGCGATACAATAATAGGGTACATTGTCCTCGCTTGTAGATTTCTTTCTGCTTGGAAATGATTGGAATTTATTGGTGTATGAGATCTGTGTTTGCAATCGGATTTCAGAAGTACTCATAAATTTACTGTGTCTGAAAAAATTTAGTTTTGCTTTGTGTCTTTTTAAATGTTTTCCCCGTTTTGTTTTCAAAAATCACTATAAACTAATAAATTATAAATCAGCCAATGTGTTTGGTTGAAACAATAACTGTATAAGTAAATTTAATTGCTATAACCTCCACACTTGTTCTAGTTCCACTTTAGTGAAACTACTAAGTCCATTTAGATACCCCGTTATAAAAATTATATATATATATTCCAAATATTCAATGTTTTACTTGCTCAAATCTACATATATCTCTTTTGCCTTATATACTAGCACAGTTTTATTATAAATGTATTATTATAAATGTAATGAAAAGATTTGCAACTTTTCAACTTAGAAAACAGACAACCCATTCCACCATAAAATTCTTTTTACACTTCCCGGCTCCCCTTAGTCCTGGTACCCTGGTCTCTATGTGACGAGAGCCATAAATAGCTTTGAATATAAGACAAACTGCACACTGATACTACTCCGAAGATAGACTTGAGTACTTTTCAGTTTCAGTAGTTACCAAAACTCAAGTATAAAATTGATTATTATCCTATTCCGGACGAGTTGGCATTTAAGTCACGTGGTTTTGAACAATTCTATTCTTTAAATTAGGTGATAGGTTGAAAAGTAAACAAAGCACGCGCCCACAACTAGCATGTTTAGCTCGAATTCTGGTTATAAGTTTATAGTTTTGTGACGGAAGCAATAGCAGTGATAATGATCTGATGAGGCAAAAGCCATCCACGACGATACCCATTCATACTTTTGCGTATGGGATCCCTAATACTAACGAGTTTTCACTTTTTGAAAATTGACAGACCCAAGGTTGATTGCCTTCTGGTTGGGAGCTGCACTATACTAACACTTCTTAAAAGCCTTTTCGTTTATAAAGATTAAGATACTTTTGTATAATAAAATTTTATGAATAATTTCGTAAAATGAAAAATGAGTTTACGCAACCAAATACGCAAACCAAACTATTCTTAAATTTGCTTCATGTACAACGCTTATTAGCTCAGATTTTGATGTTCGTTGTAGCTCAAATAAGACAAACAAAAATGAAAGTAATCAAATAATTTTTAGTCCTGTTTTGTTTTTGAAATCAATATCTACCGCTTTTTGAAGGAGGAACAATATAATTGAATAAGATATGACTAAAGTGAGTACGATAGAGTACAGTCGATGTCTATGTAACAGAATAAAAAAAATAATTTACAATCAATCACAATAATTAGATTAGAATTTTGATGTGAAATTACAAAATTATACTTTTCTCTTTACAGAGTGCAATACAGAAGAAGAGTTTCAGTGCCAGACAATACATCAATGTATTCCCAAGGAAAGGTACCATGATGGCTGGCCGGATTGTGATGATGGTTCCGATGAAGGTAAATAAGTCCCAATGATTACTTGTGTAAATTAACCATGCGATCTTGTGGTCACAATTACCAACTTCGTAAATAGAAAGGCATTTAGGGTGGGACAAAAGTCAGGACTCCTTAATTTTTTTATTAAAATTTATAATACCGTAGAAATTTTATACAGTATCTAGGAAATAAATTTACACTAAGTGTGAAAAACCAAATAATTTAAATGGTGCCCATTTTCTGCTTCGCACGATTGTGCCAAAAGACGTTTTTATGACACTTCTTACTGTTTCGGGTTCCAGTGCTCTGATTTCAGCCCGAATACTGTTCTACAGCTGTTGGAGTGTCTGAGGCTCCTTAAGATCAACTTTATCTATGAGATCGTTGGAAGAAATCAGAAGTTGTCAGATCTGGAACTGTGTTGCAATCCATTTTCAGGAGTTATCAGATCTGGAACTGTATGTCATCCATTATCTGAAGTTTTCAGATCTGGAGTTGTATTGCAATTCAGTAAACGTCTGGTGTAACTTCAGCTGTTGCACTAACTGGATTTTAACTGTAAACAGGTTCAAGGTTTTCATAATACGCCAAAACTACGTCCGAGAAACTCTAATCTGACCAGTTGACAAGCCCGGGTTTTCGGCAACATTCTTGTTTACACGTGTAATCATGGCTTCGTTCCTGACCGGGCATGGTCTGCCTGTTCGTGGAAGGTCAACTACTGAACCATGTTCCTCAAAATGACCAGTAAAACGTCTAATCGTTGATTTCCTTGGAGAATCTTTCACGCCTTAATAGCGACTACATGCTAGTTAGATCAGAAATATTGATCCTCGGGATTGATAACAAAATTTTACAATTGTATTCGCTGTTTGGTCGTGAATTTTCCCGAGGTCTTCTTTATAAAATATCTGTAGAAAAATAAAAACAATTAATTAAAAAACTATTAAAACTTCAGACTCCTTCGTGACTTTTGGCTCACCTTATAGTTCTTTAGAATTGAATAGCATTTATAAAGCTGAACTGTTAACGTTATTGTCCAGTCTACATCGTATGCATAAATTCTAAATAATTGGAATAGAGCTTGATTAAAATTAATAAAAGTAAACAAATATCAACATCATCTGGTAATCAAGTATTTAAGAACCCTCCGGTTGCTAATTCGTTACTCTTCCACCCGTGCTACCGCTGCCCATTACGCTAATGATCAATGAGTTTTTCGTTTGAGCTTTTCGTGTTCCATTACAAAATGTAAGATGTTAAATTAAATATTCTAAAAATCCCTTTTTCATCAATCAAATATTCATAAATTATTTATATTATGGGAAGAAATAAAAAATCAGTTCAAACATAAATATTAGAATTGAGTTTGTTTTGGAAAAAAATTGTTTTTCGAGCAATACTGATAAAAGAATTTTATTGGAAAAGTTGCTTTTTCATCAATGCTGGTAAACGAACTGAGTTGCGCAATGCAATCGTTTCATACTCAATGTTATACCTATGGGGATTTCGAATTGTTTTTTGACCCCTCTGCACGCCTAGGGCAAATAGAACGGGGGTTAATTTGTGGCCTACGTTATCCGCAGGGTTCTAAAGTAGTGTAGCAAATTTGGTGTGGATGGATCAAACGGTGTAGATTTGTAAAGAGAACGGACAGAAAGACAGATAGACGCCAACTGATTTATAAATGTAGATGTTATATACATTTAATTCATTCAAGAGTGAATTGGCTGATAAGTAAAATGTGAACCAGTGATAAAAGTATAACTCGTTTTTTAAGCAGACTTTTCACTCTTCAGAATATATGGCTGTTTATGGTAAAATATCTATTAAGTATGTAAAATCTAGAATCATAAGTGATTCGGCTAGGTAAGCTTTAGGATTTTTTAAAGAAAGCTTTGAGATAATAAAAAAACATGAATTTTCACATTTCACTTTTTATATATACTCAGAAATGAAATAAAAGGTACAGATCAAATTTTTAAATTGGAATTTGTTGATGACTTAAATGTGCAACTATAATTAAGACTTTGGAATAATTGAAAATTTTTAGCACAAAATTTTAATTCTAGACTTGCAGACAATTAATTACAGGATTTATGAATTCTATCCGTTTGTTGTCATAGCTTTCAAAGATAAAATTTAAAATTAAGAAAATTGGTAAATAAATACCAGAAACATCGCTATTTAAAAATTTAAATGATTAAAACAAAAAAATTGGCACAGATGTATTTCTCATATAAATTATTGTTATGTTTTTTCTTTAATATAATTCCCAAATAAACATGTTAACATTTCTCATCCATGTAGTAAGCGAGGAACGTAATCAATCGTTGCACATAGAGACAATCAAACTTTTTTTCATTCAATACACCTGTTTCATTCGATTACATGTGTGATTGTGTAAACCAGTTTTATCTAATTCATTTAAAAAATCGAACCATAAAATAAACACAAAACAGATTAAGGAATACTTTTGTGATGACAAGTTTCAATCAGGTTCCCAGACAAAATGTTTTGGATTTATATTTTCTTTTTCATTGTTTCTTTCGATTACTAGTGCGATTTTTATGATCAAGTAAAAATATCCAAGGCTTTTTTCTCGTAATAATATAACAATATCTGCTTGAGTTCCATCTCATTTCCTTAACTTGTTTTCTCTCGTGTCGAGTATTAAGTGTCTTCTGGAGTATTTCAATTGAAGCATAAAAATCCAGCCTACCATAACGCAATTTGTACCTCGGAGCTTTTGATCTCTCATCGTGGAACTCTTAAACTTATTTCGTATACAAGTGACAAAGGAACCCACATAAACTACTAAAGCAATTATTTTGGCGCATTATGTTCTTTATGTGAGAATTACTGTCTGACCCTCCAAATGTTTCGACGAGATATCTCGTCCATCAAGATCTGACCAATTTTGCTAGAGACGTTATATCTCGTCATCAAGATATTGCCGATTTTTGGATGATAACGAGATCAAGATCTGGTCAGATTTTTTTCTAATGACGAGATATCTCGTCCATCAAGATCTGGTAAGTTTTGCTCAAGACGAGACAACCACCAGGAGGGTTAATCACATTGGCATGGTGTGTAAGTTTGGAGAGTGGGGTGCCAGCTCAAGTGTTGCCTCTTCATCTGATCGTGGTTCAAAATTACGTGGTGTTATCCTCGGTCTTTCCCTTTGGGATAGATTCCAGACAGTCATCAATAGCCCGTTGTGTTGTTCCAGGATGACGTCAATTAAAATACCTACCTACCAGGAAGGTTAAACAACACTGGTGGATTTTTGTGGAACCTTCTGCTGGTCACCACCAATCCCTCGTGGCTCTGACTGCTACGTTAGAAGTCCACACTTTTTCACTTTTCGCTCTCCCTCTCACTCAAGCAAGAGGTTGTCTTAGGCGTATTCTGTTCATTTTGTTTCAAAATACGTCTACTTAAAGATAAAATTTCACGTAAATGTAGCCCAGGTAGGTAGATAGTTAATAAACTTCGCACTGGAAATATAGTCCCGGTAAATTTAATAAAAATGAGTTAATTATTTAGTGACACAATGGATTTGTTGTTGTACTGATTGATTTATCTCCTATGTGTGAAATATTCCAAAGTAGGCAACTTTTCGGCAAGTGGTAAATAGGGCATGAAAAGATAGGCAAACTTGAGGTTCCTTCAGTTAAGTGCCCACGGGAGCACTTCTTTAGGTGTGTATGGGCTTCACGAACCCAAAGTATTCTAGTGATCATTTCTTTTTCCATGCGGCTTACTGACTTAAGTAAACACGGGAGTCGCCTTTCCGGGATACCCAAGCGATCTTTTTCAACTTTGATTACACTACTATAATTCCCAATCCCTCTTTTCCCCCTTTCACTACATTTCTCACTTGACGTTGTCTTGTGTTAGACACAGCATGGCCAAATATGGCCCTTGTGCCATAAAACTTAAAACAACCAATCTTCAGTTGAGTCCCTTATCTAGTTAAGCCCGAAACCTTTGTTTGCAAAGCTGGAATTACCAAAAAGCACAGCAGAACAATTGATTAAACAATTGAGACTGAATAAATCAACCGATTTAGTTGATGAGTTTCAACTGATGATCTGGGTTGAGTTTGTGCTTCCTGATCTTACAGTTTGTAGATTCTTGTAGTTGATGGACTTTGAGTGTAATTAATTCCTTCTGTGGTCCAACCTCAATTATAGAGGTGTTGACAAACAACTTTCCATGATGAGTCAATGAATACAACATACATTTTGACAGCTTTGCAGAACATAGAATTTCCTTATCAAAAACTTTATTCTAGTGGGATTCTAAAAGTATCAAAAGCGGTATCATCTCATGATTCAATTTGACTCTTGTGAATACGGCACCAACCAACCAGTATACATGTTTGAGTAAACTCAGTCAAATAGTATTTAAATATTCGTTTTGAAAAACATAACTTCGCCCGGTTTTTTCATGGTATAGCGAATTTTACTAATCATTCACTGCACTATCGTGCTAGTTAATAAGTACTTCTGTTTGATTTTTCCGAATTGACGATTGTTATATCTGTATATAAATATCTAATACTATAAAACCTTGATTATTCGAGGTAATGTGAAACGAGACCACTTCGGAAAACCAGAAACTCGGATAAGGACGCACCACCATAAAACACCCAATACTAAATACAGAAAACAATTACTGTACTACATGAAATTACAAGTGCTACTGAAAGATTCAAAAAGCAATGATTAAGAATTCCAGATCCGCCTCCTCCCAACTCACCTGGAGGTTTAGAGCAAATTACGGGAGGAGGGGATAATGACTTCCAGCAGCCACGAAAGAGGAACAAGGAAACCCCACCCCACGCGCAGACGACTGGTTATATATTAAATGATTAAGAATTATCTATACTTGTATTTGTGTCACAGAGTGTATTTATTTTGATAATTTTACAATTCACTCACGCTGTGACAGGCAGCATTCTGCCCTCCAAACCAGATCATTCGAAGTGCGAACACTAGTGCTCGAAGCTTTTTTTAAAGCTTACAAAAAGGTCCGTAACCACTAAGTCTCGGATAGCACGGACACTCGGTTAATCGAAGCTCGAATGATCATGGGTCCACTGTATTTCTCAACATTAAATAACAATATGATCACTCAACCAACTGTATGTAACGTTTCTGTTTCCTAACTCTAACACTTCAGGTGGTTTTGACAAGATATCTCGTACGTCAAGATCTAACCTATTTTGCCTCTAACTAGTCATCAAGACATCGCCGATTGTTTGATGATGACGAGATCTGGTCAATTTTCTTCTGACGAGATCTTGATGGACAAAATACTTCGTCTATTAAGATCTGGTAGCTTTGCTAATGACGAGATACCTTGTCGAGATAACAACCAGGAGGGTCAAGAGACATAAGAGGCTTGTACGCAACATGTTAACGGAAATTAAAGACCAAACTTGAAAATATCTTCCTGACTGATTAAAAAACGGGTTGCCCACCCCTGTGAACTATTGCGTATTCCAACTGAGGAATACTTAAAATAAAAATTCTCCTTATTCAGCATTTCCAGCTCATGTTTATTCACAAGATACCAAAACACCGAAATTGCTCATAGCGTAAACCCAAACGGTAATTGCCCAAACACCAGAAAGAGGATGATGGATTTTTATACTTTTATGTTGTTTGACTTACTAATCACTTCCGCATATGACTGTAAAATGCCAAAGATGCCGAATAATTCGCTGTTTGTTTACAGCATGTGGCCGAGGCCAGCACCGGTGCCGATGTGGTTTGCCGCACTGCGTCGATGGCCACAGGGTGAAGGATGGTGTCAAGGATTGCGAAGACGGCACGGACGAAGGTAACGGAACCGTTAGATATATTACCATTCATTGATGCATCCAGTGTATTTCAATGTGATTCATTATTATGGATGTAACGGTGATTACATTTTTACCGTTAGTCGTAGAAACATAATTCCGACTGGGAAAGTATTCAAATCACGTATGAGAGGTTTATGTTGGAAGTTGGAGTATTTCAGTTTCGGTACATATTCCGAATGTGATGTGGTAGCCCGGTTGGAAGAGTAACGGACTAGCAACCGTAGGGTTGCGAGTTCGAATCCAACCAAAGACCGTCGTGAGCAAAGGGGGCTGATGCACTCTAAATCTGTCGCGGCCTCAAATGTCCTCATGTTGGCGTGGTGTGGAAGTTTGGGAGTGGGGTGCCAGCTCAGGTGTTGCCTCGTCATCTGACCGTGGTTCAAAATTACGTGGTGTTGTCCTCGGATCTTTCCCTTTGGGATTGATCCCGGACCGTCACCAATAGCCCGTTGTGTTGCTCCAGTGTGACGTTAATTGAAATAACAAAATAACAAATAACATGTTTTTCTAAGACGATTTCAGGACGTCGCCAGGGCCGCGGTGGCCCGGTTGGAAGAGTAACGAACTAGCAACCGAAGGGTTGCGAGTTCGAATCCAGCCAAACACCGTCGTGTACAAAGGAGGCTGGTGCACGTTAAATCTGTCGTGGCCTCAAATGTCCTCACGTTGGCGTGGTGTGGAAGTTTGGAGAGTGGGGTGCCAGCTCAGGTGTTGCCTCGTCATCTGACCGTGGTTCAAAATTACGTGGTGTTGTCCTCGGTTCTTTCCCTTTGGGATTGATCCCGGACCGTCACCAATAGCCCATTGTGTTGCTCCAGTGTGACGTTAATTGAAATACCCAAATACCCAATACCCAGGACGTCGCCAATAAGAATTCCAAAGGTAGGTGGGTAATTGATGTCGCACTGAAGCACAACAAAACGGGCTATTGGTGACGGTTCGGGTTGGTTGATTTTGGGGGTTTTATGGCACAATGACCATATATGGCCATGCTGCGCGAGGCACAAGAGATGCAAAATCAAGTAATAGACACAACACAATGAAAGTTTTACTGACACAGAAGGGAGAAATACACCCAGGGAGGAATGTACCTGGTAGGAATCGAACCTGTGCCGCCTACAACTCGAAGGTTGCTAGCACAGCGGACATACCTACTGAGCCACGACGGTCCCGGGTGGGATCAATTCCGAAGAGAAAGATCCGAGGACGACACCTCGTAATTTTGAACCAAGGTCAGATGACGAGGTCAACACCTGAGCTGGCACACCACTCTCCAAATTTCCACACCACGCCAGCGTGAGAGCAATTGAGGCCAAGGCAGATTTAACGTGCACCAGCCTCCGTGTACACGACGGTCTTTTGTTGGAACGAGCTTCGAACTCGCAACCCTGCGTTTGCTAATCCGCTACTCTTCCAACCGGGCTACCACGGTGCAGATAGATAGTTTTAAAAAAGACAGTCGAAATACGATTTTAACGTAGTTATTTATTTTAATACAATAATTTTATTTTCTGTAACGTCCATAGTAACGGCTAGGAATCAGGGGTCGACACCTGCAAGTTTTCGAGGAACCACTGGTCGTATATGTCAATATGTCTTTCCTCCCCCTCCAAATGGTTTTTAAGGGGTGCATGATGGCCACGAGGGGTGTACGATATACTTTTTGGGGAGTTTGCTGCGGAATTCGGGAACATTGTTTACTTAAAATATTTTTCCATGATTTCTGTTTTATTATCATTCGGTTTAACCAAACAGAAAATAGTCGAACTTAAAATGTGAATGAATATATTTAGTGAAGTCAAAATATGCAACAAGAAATAACGTAATGGTATATCAAAATTGCGCATTATATGCTTTCTAGTGCACTCAAATACAAATCATCATAACTAAAGAAATGGTATATATTATGGTTATCTAATGGTAATCAAATATGACTAAACATCAAATACAAATGTGAGGCGATGGATAAGAAACAACGATGAATAAACAATAGTAGTGTAATCGTATCGAAATGACCACAGACCTTTCCTTAATTGTATCGTTTATTAACTGCATTTTGGGTATTCGACTAGTCACTCCACCATTTAAAAATTAAAAACCTTTTTCATTTTTTTGTTATTTTGGACCAGGTTATTGAAAATTGGACACTGGAAATTTGCTATGGAGAAGTGGGCAATGAGCAATATGTCAAATTAATTTAATTTTATTTGCAACATCGACTATCCCTTGTACTCATCCAGTCGTCATGGAAATGGCGGCCAGTTAGATGTTCAATTTTCAGAAATTGGTAGAGAATATTCCAATGAATGTATTCAGTTGTATAAAAACTAAATAAATATTTTAGATAGGTAAAAATGTTTTTACATTTTTAATTTATAAAGTGATTTATGGACCACTAAGTACAAATCAAAACAGTTAGATTTTTCACATAATGGTGGAATGTTATTTGAGTTACGGATGGAATTGAGGCCATTGAATACCTTATTAAGTCTTTTTTACAAGATTAAAAAGTTATTACATTTTTAATTTGTAATGTGATTCATTCATCGCTCTACAAATCAAAACTGTTTTCTTTTTTACCTCATGGCGGAATGTTCCTTGGGTAACAGATCGAATCAAGGCCATGGATTGCGTTGTTTATAGTTTTATTTCATTTTATCTTTCAAATAAAACCCTCGTTATACATCGCCTCGATATATCGCACATTCCGACGTACCATCTTGGAACTGATCTAATTTTGATCCGGGATAAGAAAATATAAATAAGCCGTATTGTATAAATGAATCATCCGTATATCACAGCATAGTAAAAATAGACACGACACATGCATTTAGTCTACATGCATGTGTTAACTCTATTAAATATTATATACATTGTTTAAATAATAAGACTTGCACTCAAAGTGAATTATGTATCATTTAGTTTTTTATTCAAAAAGAAAGTTTTCTCGCTATATCGTGCTTTACCAAGAAAGCGATTTATCGAGGGGTTATATTTGTAGAGGGAATCAAAATTCGAATACGATTGCTGCATGACAATAATATTTCCGTGTTTCTCTTCAGCTGATAAAACCGATGGCGAATCAGCACTATGTCCAGATGAAAGCCGACTACAAGATCTGATGGCCATGGAAAAACGGAGAAAGAAAAGGCAAATTCGTAAGTAATTTACTTAATATATTCAACACTTAAAAATTACGAGTTGTTGATTGGTGCGCGTTTTGGTTACTTAAACAGTGAAACATAATATCTTTCCAATACACTTAATTTTTGAAAACGATGTGTTGCGTTCAGAGAATTAAGATATTGTTAATATGAATCACTTCCATTTCAAACATTATGTTGTAAATAGTTTATCAAAAATTTTTGAGTGTCTAAACACTACTGACTTTTAAGGAGTTTTCGGAGTTTCCATTCTGGAAAATTTGGGATGCAATTTAAAATTTGTTTTAAATTGGATTTCTTACATTTCAATACATTCACGCAATTTTGTTGAATAATTTTCAAAATTTGAAATGAAATCAGCCACTTTTCGCATATACTGTTCATTTTAAGGAGAGGGTATTATATACAAAATAATTTACAATTAATTATGTAGGAAAAACAAAAAGGAGAAAAAGTATACAAAGGTAAAAAGAAACGATTAAAGAGTGGTTGCGAAACAGTAATAACCAACTTGCTGTTTTTACTGCAAAAATTGAATTTTAATTTTGTCGTAATTCTTTCTGCGTCATCTCGGACAAAGCCATCAAGTCTAATAAATCATGTTTTTAAATCATTCTTTAAAAAACATTTTTTTACATTAACTAATTGCAATTTCATCTTTTTAGTGATAGTTCAAAACATAAATGACCACATCAAAGAACCAGAAGTAATCATTATTGGAAATAAACATACACCAGTGTTGTAATATTGAACAAAATAATCAAAACCTATACCAGTTTATTGAATTAATATTTTACAAAAATGATTCAATTTTCGAAACCTAACAGACAATTATGGGGAATTTCGTCATCCCGGAAACGATATTACCATCCAGATTTCATCGTTGGGTTGGCTTATTCATCGTAAATAATTTATTCAACTTAAGCCTCCTTAACATGTTTCCTAAATACCAGAAGTTTTAAAGATTCGGAAGTAGTGTTCGCCGCAGAGGAAGTTCCAATTACGTGGCGGAATTGGGAACAAGAGACTCAAAATTTATTTTCCTGTATAAATTCTCATTTGAATGTAATTAGCGTACTTTGAATTGAAGTCAATACCCTAAAATTTAAAAATTCTCCTTTCCATCGGAAACTTGAAATGAGTCACAAAAATGAAATGTAAGAAGAAATTCGATAAAAAAAAATTCTGCCGTCAAAAATGTTCTCCCCGGCGGGGAATCGAACCCCGGTCTCCCGCGTGACAGGCGGGGATACTTACCACTATACTACCGAGGATATAGAACATTGCCGAAACCCGGGATCGAACCAGGGACCTTTAGATCTTCAGTCTAACGCTCTCCCAACTGAGCTATTTCGGCACATCCGATGATAAACAATTTGTTTTAACTAAGACAAAATTTTATTATTGAAACCGTTGTTTTTAGATTTGCATTTGTTAGATTTTATGCGTACAGTTTAAATTGATAAAATTGGCTGTTCTGATGTTCCGACTTGATTCGGCTGTACGAATATGAATATGAATGATTGATCTGTGAATTTTATCACCAAGAATTTGAATGTCTGATAGGGATTTAGGTTTTTTCAAAAGCACTAAAGGAAATACGATGAAATGAAAAGAAAATTGAATTATTTTTTCAATTCATGGAAGCATGTTATTTTTGAACACAGCAAGGTAATAATTTAAGGTAAATCGATACGAGAAAATTATCCTTTTTTTTCTTAAAATTTCATACCGGCACTGTGCACTCTGTTCAGGCGTTTTTGACTTTCAAATTCAACACATTCTGAAACAATTTTGATATATTGAGTCCATATGTAAGTGGACCTAGTCGTAAAAAAAAGCCTCTTTTACAATTAAAATTCTGTGTAACTTGTCTAATTGTGGCGCCATCTACATTTCAACGGAAAAAATATTCGAAACTCCAGAATCGCTCAGTCGATTGACTATGAATTCCAGGACTGTTTTTAAAGACATTTCCCTTTCACATAGCTATTTTCGATTGCACTTTGCAGTTCAATACGTAGTATTTAATGAAAATCAGCTAAACACTACATTCATAGTTAAACGCTTTACCATTTATGAAAATATTCCAAACTTTCAGATTCTACAATTAATTCCTTGTATCTCTCCCAATTTTTATTTATTTTCAACATAATCCAGATTTATTATTATTTTAAGAAAAGTTTAATTGTTATATACATCCGGTAAATTCATTCATTAAATTTTTCACTCATGGGATAGCATTTCTTAAACATAGTGAATCATTGAAATCTGTGAACAAGAAGTTGTTCTTGTATTATTTAAAACAATTTAAAGTACTCTCAACAAATCAATCTGCTCTTTCTGACAAATATTGGTTTCAAAATACATTTTGCACGCTAGGTCGTGCGATGGCCGATCCTAAAACATCTCTCCAATTTTAAAAAATGCCGCTAATTTCTCAATGAAAGACAAAAATTATTTAATGATTCACGCTATACAATATAATTGTATATGAATAGCTTATAAACTCCATTTATATTTCTTCATCAATGCACAACCAGTTGCAATATATACTTCTGATCTGTACAGTTAAATTTAATTTTCATAACCAAGCTACGAAACTGGGTTTCAATAGATGGGTTTAAACATCAAAAGTAAGTTGGAGAATCTAATTTTGTTCGTGACACCCTATTTCATAACGACATAAGGAATGATACAAAAATTGAAAATAACTCTTATTTACACATTTAGGTTCTACTGTTGATTTCAAAATCACTGTATTTCAAATTGAAATGTATTGTTGATTTATTGATGCTAAACATTTACATTTGCTTTATATTGTGATTGTGACTTTTAATCCTGCTTCTTCTTTTGTTACAGTTTATATGCTATAATTCGTGTTGATTCCGCTCTGTAGAGGCTTGCAGCTAATGCTTGAAACTGCAAATTTATGCTTAGCTTGAATGTGTTTTTCCCCTTCGTAAAAAATAAGTCAAAATTAATAAATAATTCAAAACATCGTTGAAATAAATACCCTTTACCTCAACACTGCGCTTAATAAACTACTATATCAACTTTATTCAATTTTTAATCTACACCAGCATACCAACTTTAAGGCTAACACACCTGATTCAGTACAGATTTACACTGTCAATGAATAAAACTATACTATACATATTTAGGGTTATACCATTTTATACATCCCTTTTTTCTTTTGCATCAACGTCACAAAAAAATGTTTGTTGACTCAGAATAGTTTCTTCTTTGAACCTGTTGTTTTATTGGATTGTTATTCCAATCGTCCTTACATGTATGAGTTTATTGCAGATTTTTTAAAATTGCCAAGATTTTTTTAAAGAATCGGTTCCTTCATTTTTGATAAGGAATTAGATTATTTTCTCAAGTAACGTATCATCTGCAATATATAGTAAAAACTACGATTTCGAATGTCTGTTCATCTATACAAAATAGACTCCTACCTTGAATCAAACCAAAGACGACTAGAAAGTTTCACAAGGCACAACGTTCGATTCAGGATTGCTAGAGTGGGAGACGCATATATCTCTGCACTTCATACTGTTATATATTAAGTCTCACGATAATACTCACTGTGAGACTGTCGCTTATATTGCTTTTAACTAATAAACGCTTTTAAGCTGATACTCGCCTTGCAAAAGCAGCCAATGTGAATCATCGCTTAGACAAGCTGACAAGACAATAAATGCTTTCGTTGTTGCAAAGACCAGCAAGCTTTTTTTACTATGCATTTCATCATTTTGACATATTGTTTTCACTTATCGAGTATAGATCAATTCGGAGTGGATTCATCTGCTGAGGATGACCTTGGGAACGGCAACAAAGGTATCATTTCTCTCCAACCCTCCATGGCAAGGATGATCACGAACAACTTTCAGTACAGTTACACGAAATTTCTGAGCGACAGGCAGAGCTCGACCGAAATTAAATCGAATCCAATGAATAGCATTCTAGAAGACGAAAGTTCTGAAGACAGAACATCGAAAGTTCTTCAGTATCAGTCTAGAAGACCTTTTAGAATAAATACCGAAACGGAACTGTACGGATCCTTGATTTCAGGTAAGATTTACCAGACGGCTGTCAACGAACCAGTATCCGTCATCCCGACTGCAGAGTTCACTGTAATCAAGTTCGACCATGAATTACCTAACAAACGAGCCTACGTAAAAAAGACGGATGATCACGCTAAAAAGGTTTACGCAGCGAAGCCTCAAACAAAGAGATTCGGCGATTTGATGCAAAAAATAGCTGCACTGTTTCATAACGACTCGAAAGTCAAAAATAACCCACATGTTGAGAAAGCCCCGGCTGCAGATCAGAAAAATTCAAGTTCTGGAAAGTCTCATTCGTTTAATAGAAGAAAACTGTTGTCACATCCAAATGAACATAAGACCGGAAGAGGACGATTGCAATACAGAATCAAAAGAGACTCTCGTATTGTTCCTGAAGATGAAATTAGTCACATCCCTTTGATGCTAACTCCAATTATACCTTACATACCGCAAAGTAATGTCCACACCACTGGAGTGATCATGTCAACAACTGGAACAGATATAATACATGGCAGGACAACACAATGGACAACCGTTGTAGAAGGTACTTACATAAATGGGACCTATGCCCATATAGTGCAAAGCACTTCGCGAATATTTTATATTGTGGACGAGACAACTCCGCCAACAAAGAACATGGTAAATACCGTGTTGCATTCATCAAGCTTCATTAATTCTAAGTCACATTCCTCTGTAACCCCAGTTGAGCTTATTCATACTAGTCCATCAATGATAGAACTCAGTCAACCCACGAAACTTTCTTCAGCTACAGTCAGTTCATTTGTATCAAGTCACGACACGAAAGGCATTGACAATTTAGACGCATTAATCAGCATTTTATCTAGCTCAACTAATGAAATAAAAATAACACCCACAATAACGCCTACTACTGTTTCAACAGAGGAGTTCTTTACCAATCGGAATGACGGTGAGGCAGATGTTTCTTCAAAGGCAAGCATTTTGAATACGGATCATTTTGATAGGATTGGTTTTGCGTCGAATTCAGAAGGAAAACCTGGAATCCTCGGCCACGACCATACTGACATCTCTCTTATTTCAAATCATTCACCTTTTGAAAAGATTGATTTAAATCGCGATTCTGAAGGAAAGACGGATGAAATGAATTCTAAAGAGCAAGATTTATTGTTCTTGAATATAGTGGGTAGAATGGCTGTTTCAGACCATACAATGTTGAATTCAAGCAAGGAAATCAGTAAAACTGTTAGCAATTTAGATACAGAAACTACATTTGAAACATTTACAGCAGAAGTACCCGTTACGCCAAATTTTGATGATGAGATGATGAAATCTGTTGTAATTGAAAATACGAGCATTTTGAGCGAAATTGAAAAAGATTTATCAACAGTCCCTTTAATTTCTTCTTCTTTCCAATTCGATTTAGTTCATTCTGAAGTGTCAACAGAAACAACTTCTCTATTCGTAGAAAAAAGTTTTAGTTCATCCATTGATTTCAGCATCGAAAGCCATTCATCTAGAATTGAAACTAGCTTAAAAGTTCCTGATGTAACTGATTTATTTCTGAACTTCGAAACGACGTCCGAAAATAGTGTCCAGATTACTTCTACCGTTTCTGATACAAATGAAACATTAGACACATTTTCTTCAGGCATAAAAGATATTGTTGTACTATCATCTTCATCGAAAATGAATGATAGTACAATTCAAATATCCGAAGTCTCAACTCTTACAAGTATTTTAGAAACCTCTGATGACACTTCTATCCAAAACAGTGAAGATATGACTACATCTATTATTCCAAGTTCATCGGGTGATGAAAAATCAGGAGATAAGCACACAATTACCGATAGTATGACCGAAAGAGATATGCATTCTGTTAAATTCTCGAGCAGCATGGATATCTCTTCCATAGACTTCAAAGAAGAAGCTAGTGCTGAAATGTCAAGTTCAACCTTGCCAGATGGAATTACGAGTTCAGTGGATAGTATAGAGCCTTCACCAGCTTCAGAAAGTGCATTGATTAGAGAGGACTCAAGTAGTGAAGTTGTAGTATTTTACGGTATAGCAAGTACCTTAGATACTTTGAAAACAGCAAGTGAAACAGTTCGACCCGATATTGCTCTGAATATTAATACAGAAAATGAAAAACAAGACATTACTGTGTCAGATACTCCTAAAATACTTTCTTCATTTCATGAAACCACTACTGATTTGCCACTGACAAAATCAAAACTTTCCAAAACAGAAAATTTGCCAAATTCGCAGGGTACGCCAACAAAAGATTTACCTGTTATTACTGTCCTAGTGCTTCCTAGTTTGAACTTAGAGGAGCTTAAAACTTTTGTAGGATCTGTGAAAGCAGATTCTGAATCATCCGCTCAAAAAATGGATCCCTCTAAAGTTGATGATCCTACAATGCTAATCATTGAAGAAAGTAATCAGCCTGATACATCAAAAGTTGAAGTCCCGACTGACTCTGAAAAAATTGATTCATCACAAAGAAGGAAGAGGGACGTCGGAGATACAGTCACAGTGTTGCGTCCAGGTGGAAGAATCATTTCCACTGATGCTCGAGTCTATTTGACACCCACAACTCACTACACGACGTACACCTACTTCACAACCATTTTAAAACCAGGTGGTGGAACTCAGATTCAAAGCAACATCCATGTCGATTCCTTCGTGGTCGAACCCGCGGAGCGTTCAGTTTATGGTCTCGGTGAAGAACCTTGCTGCGATGGTGTTGTGAGACATACCGCAGTGGACGACAGATACAGGACCAGGTATGCAGGGATACCAACAGGAGTGGAAGCTTATAACGTTGAGACTGTACCGTATGATGTCGGGAGGGCGAGTGACATAACGCACAAAACGACGTTCACGTATTATACCACACGATTCAGGCAAGGAACATCTTTCGTTGAAACTAGAAAAGAAACTGAAACGAATGTCACACCCATACCTTCAGTTCGTTACTCGCCATTCGAAATTGGCACGTACTACGACCCACATTTAACAGAAGTTCCATACTACAACACTGAAATTCCTCACTACCATACTGAGACTCGCCTCTATCACACGGAAGCTCCATACCTTGGTGGATCGAGGGGACGTCCTGTGGGTCCTGTTTACTCACAACGCATCGATCCTAACTTATACAAGCCTGATAGTGTGACTCACAGGACAACTTATACGTACCATACAACGCGATTCCGAAATGGGGTTCCAATAGTGAACACACGGGAGGAAACAGAAACCAATGTCACCCCCATACCTACGCACGATAGGCCTGTCAACACTATCAGGAGAACGACTCAGACGAGAATCGTTCCTACCAGAGTGGTCGGTCGACCTGTAGATCGAACGGTCCCACACGATCACATCCACAGAGGATCAGATCCCTATATTACTCACCGAACGACATTCACCTACTACACGACAAGACTAAGAGGGGGTGATGTCCATGTCGACACAAGATATGTGACCGAGACAAATGTAACACCCAATCCGGTAGGTCCACATGTACGCGTCACAACCACCTACGCTCAACCGCATAATTATGACGACACTTATTACGATAATGATTGCCCAGTGTGCAGAGATCAACAACGTGGCACACCTGTTAGATACGTTCCAAACAACAGAGCTAGGACGCGCACGTATGAGATACCTCAAGACAGGGTCAGAGGTCGAACAGCTGAAGCTGGGAATCACAGATCCGAAGATCTCCAACCAAGTATCAAACCCAGCACTGCGACTCATTACTCGACGTACACCTACGCCACGACTCAATTGGCCCGTGGTGGTACACCAGTGGTTAGAACACGGGAACACACTGTCACCGAAGTCTTGTCTGACGTGGTATTGCCGACTCTCAAATATGGTGATCGTATCAGGGCCAAACGAACCGTAAAACCTGAAGACAGAGCTCCAACCAATACTGCTGAAGCTGGCCGGAATCTGGTCCGGCACACTTTCAACAGAGTTAATAGTTACGCAGACGGACGACAGGGTAGACGCATTGCCCCATCGAGTCCAACTCAGAAAGATGATGCGCATCGAAACCGAAATGTTAACAATTACGGATCAAATGACAATCAAAGACCTAAGGAACTATCACCCGTTGTTAGAAATCGGTATCCCAACAATGTTGTGTACAGTGATGCTGAAATAAAACCAACCAGAGTCACATTCTATTCTACCTATACTTACTTTACCACGGAACTTGGTGGGGAGACACCTGTCATCAAGACTCGGGAACACACTGTCACTGAAATTCTAACAGATGTTATTGTTCCTACCATAGCTCAAGTTAGCAAACCAATTCACACCGCTAGATCTGCGGGATATGATCACTTAAACAGACGTGCTCGAGAAGTACATAATTCGTACAATGGGAGAATAATGCAGCACAGAAGACTTCTGAGTATTTCAGATGAAAATACAGAACATGACATAGGGATTACCCCTACTAAAGCTCTTACTCCTACATCAATAGAATTGACAGAAAATGTGACCAGTCTATTGACAAATCACACTAATATGCTGAGTGAAGATCCGTTCAAGTCATTTTCTATTGGAAATGATACAACTACACATGATTCCATTTTAGGTACTAGTTCTGTGACTAATGATGCCGTCCTCAATGAAACCTTCAATGTCATACTGAATGGCTCTGACTCATTTTTTGGAATGAATGATACTTCAGAAAAGGAAACTTTGTCCGATAATTTGAATAATAGCACCAAAAATAATTTTTCAACGCCATCGGAACTGGATTTAGAAACTATCATTGGCGATTCCAATAAATCCATTACAGACTTACCAAAATTAAATGTAGAAAATATCGATTCACTTTCTAATAATAATTCAGAAGTTAATTTACCGAATTTTCAGCTAAGCAGTGTAAGTAACATCAGAAATGAACATATTTCCACAAGCCATGTAAATGGAACTGATATTCAAGATTACATGGATAAAAATCGAAATAATTCAAGTAATTATACAGGGGATTCAAAATCACCTGTAGATGTGGATCTTTCGATGAAAACTGAGTATCTTAAACACGAGATGATAAAATCAGAAATAACAAATACAGAAATCAGTAATGGGGATGAAATATCCTCTACTGAAATATCTGAACCCGCGAATAGTACTATATCAAAAACCATTACACTAAATTCCTCAAGCGAAGTGAAAAATAATTCGCCAATTATAGAATCAACAATAGATCTCGAGTCATCAATTTTAAAGCCTGAAACAATTAGAGTTTTTGAGAAAACTTTACCACCATTTGGAATTTTAACTTCAATACCAATAACTCTAAAACCATCTTACTTTACGCATTCAAGTTTATATTTAGACTCAACTGGTTCATC
Source organism: Meta bourneti (assembly GCA_933210815.1). Taxonomy (NCBI): domain Eukaryota; kingdom Metazoa; phylum Arthropoda; class Arachnida; order Araneae; family Tetragnathidae; genus Meta; species Meta bourneti. The sequence goes on along the minus strand of OW119929.1, from coordinate 75,531,520 downwards.
AAAATCTTTAACCACGCAAGGAACACCAATGATTTCTAATATTTACTCTTCAGAAACTGCGAAGCTGCTTGATAATTCTGTTCGCAGCTCCGACATCGTCGATTTACTTGATGGCGGAGATTTGGTTGCTGAAGGTGCTGAAGTAAGACATTCTATAATAGCAACGCCTACCACTCATTTCACCACATATACTTACTATACCACAGCTTTGAAACCAGGTGGCCAAAGGGTAGTTGACACAAGCACTAAAGTTGTTGCTTCAACTTACTACCAACAACCCCGAGCAGCTCAAGATGTGTCCTACGGTAGAAGCAATGAAGGTTTGAGAAAGAATTATCATTATAACCGTTACGAACCGAAGGCTGATAGGCACACCATTCAAAGTAATATCCGTCCAACGAGAAGGTATGAGTTATTACCAGAAAGAGCTGCTCCACATACTTACTCTGTACATCCCAATGCATATAACAACGAACCATATAAACCGTCTTTTGCGACTAAAGTAAGGGGACCTTTCACACACAAAAGTGAGACAAGCATATGTCCATCTTGCTTGAGAGGATCAGAACGACAACGATATCAGGATACTAGTAATTACGGGAAAGTATTTAACAGAAATTCACACTCATATTTAACAAGTGTTCCCGTGTTGAGACCATCTGTACAAGGGAGAAGAATACCCGATAGAGCTTCTAACACGATTGTCTACCCGGAAACAAAGATACAACCAACACGAGTTACATTTTACTCCACGTATACCTATTTCACTACTGAGCTGTTGGATGGATCCCCTACTATTCGAAGCAGAGAACACACTGTGACCGAGATTCTAACAGACGTTATTCTTCCAACAGTGACATCCGTTCACCGGCAAGGTGCAACACGTAGCTATCCTCACGGCAGAGGTAAAAGAGAAATTATGGAAGATTTAGGATGGTTACAATTTGGACTAGGTTTCGCTGCGAATGGAGCTCCTTTCCCTAGAAGGTCACTTTTGAGTACTGATGAAGACTTGGGATATGCTTCAGGTGGTGTCACTGACGACCAAACGGCGCAATTTCCTAAACAGGGCTCACTCAGGAATGAAAACTATAAAATCGGTAAAGAGTCTTTGGAGGACTTGATTCCTAACGCAGCTGAGGTTATTTACAAAACTGTTCAAGGTACGCCTGCAACTCACTATACTACGCATACTTATTACAAAACTCTGTTGAAGCCAGGAAACAAAAGAGAGATTCAAACTAGCACGAGGCTCGTTTCCTCTGTTTATTATCCTGACATACAACCAACTAAAGCGTATGCTCCAACTTTAGTAAAAGCAACTACTTCACCCCATAATTACAGACAACCCAAAGATCCAAGAAATTGTGATAGATGCGGAAATCGACAAGATACAAGAAGGTACCAGAAACCATATTATCTGACTCCAAAAAGACCAGACAGACAAAAGTACCAAGAGCGTCCCAGTTACAGAGACGTTAAACAGGGCAATCGCCAAAGCGTGGTTAATCACGTTCCCGAAATACAACCTTCACTCGTGACTTTCTATTCAACGTACACATACTTCACTACCGAACTTGGGGGACCCACCCCCATTGTAAGAAGCAGAGAACATACAGTAACTGAAATACTCAGTGATGTGATTGTTCCAACAGTAATGAGACCAAGGCCAAAAAGAGAAACCGATATGATTGATATCATTCCATCTGCAAGAAATGATGATATGTTTTCTATTCAATCATATTTCGGCAATAGGCGCCTTTTAAGTGTAGATGATTTGAATGATCCCATTAATGTCGAAGCAAGTAAAGCATTTGAAGAAATTTTAGAATCCAAAGAGTTTCAAAATCAAGATACCCCACTTAAAAACGAAGGGACTATAAACGAAAACAATTTGATTAGTTCCTTTTCCTTAGATGACATTGCATCAACAATTTCAAATCACTATTCGAGACATGAATCGGAGGCACGAAATGACGACTTTTTAAATGATGCTCAATTCAGTAAGGCGTATGCGGCGTATTTAGAACATTTTCAGATATCGGAGCCCAAAGTGGATAACAACAGTGAAAACAATTCAGTAACGAATGATAGTTCAACTCCTAAAGAGTCCGCTGTTCCCTCTAAGGATTCCAAACTTTCCAAGTACGCGATTCCCAAATTTACAGCTACGGTGAGTGAAGCGCCATCGAGAACGGAGAGTGAAAATGTTATTTCTCTCCTAACTTCCCACACCAAACGAAATGGTCGTATGACCAAATATACGACAACAATTTACGGCACCTACGTCAATGGAGTCTATGCACAAAAAGCTGAATCCAGTTCTGAAATAGTTCCTATAACAAAAACTAACATGGCTATAGCAGCTACGACACTTATGTTTAGTCCATCTAGGTTACCAGGACTGGTTCGCAGCATAGTGTCGAGAAAGATCCGAGGCCCGGTAGCAGTACATCTGACAACAGAAATTCATGGAATTTTTGTAGGAGGGGCTTATGCGCAAACAGCTAGAGTTTTCACAAGTTCACAGCCTCTCTCATCCACGAGAGAACCTTTTCGCCATAGACTACCCCCTCAAGCATCCACATCAACCAGCATATCTGGTTCAAGAAGAACTGGTCTTTTGTCTTCAAGGGTACTAAGAAGCAAGATTGATGGATCTACAACGTTTTTATTTGTATCTGAAATATACGGAACACACATCGGTGGTGCCTATGCCCATTTAGGAACCTATACAACGAGAACAATTACTGCTACAAGTACTACAGAGGCTCCAACGTCCTCGCTAACACCAACGTCACAGAGTTTATCAACGTATTACAAGGAGGACCTGACGACAGGTCTAGTTACAGCTTCAGTCAGTGATAAAGTTGTTAACGACACGACGATTCGTTACCATTATGAGGTATATGGCACATATCTGGACGGTACTTACGCCCACGTTCCAAGCATATCGACCAAGACTCTTCTCCCAGTCGATACGCAGCTTTATTCCTCCAGTTTAGATAGTTCATTCGAATATGCGTCGAGTTTCGTTACCGATTTTTCATTCTCAAGTGAAACTACTCCTTTGATGTCTTCTCTTCCCGTTTCAAGCAGTCAAAAAGTTGGTCTCATTCAAGCATCAACAAGAGTTAATGTTGCGAACGGAACTACCACCAAGCATATATTTGAAGTACATGGCACTTTTCTCAATGGTACATATGCGCATGTTCCAAGTATAACGATCGAGAAAGTAGAGGCGTCAAACAACGTCGGAAAGGAAGAGGAACGGGAAATACCCATTTCTAAAACTTTTGAAAATGAAAAACCAGATTTCGAAATTCTCACTATCTTCTCTTCAACACCGGATTCTGGAATGGACACTACAACTACTTTGAATGATTTTGATAGTAAACCAGTAATTATAACAGATGAGAAAGATATGTACTCCATCAACGTACGTGATTTTGATAACGACGGGTTTCAAAATGATGAAGTGGAAAATGCAGTTGGGAGAGCGGTAGATATTCTTTCTGAAGATATAACTCTTGCATTCGACGAGGATTTAGAAACAGAATCTTCCTATCATCAACCCTCTTTTGCTCCAGTTTTACTACCAGAAGCTTTAAGAACTTCTTTTTCCCATGACACTAGAGATCACAGGATTAAAAGAGATATATTTCCAATCTATTTAAGCAGTTCTTTCACAGACAGTATCCATAATAAAAAAGACAAACGCGAAATTTCCCTTCCAACAATAACCATCCCTTTACCACCATCAGCATTAGAGGAACTATCCTTGGATGCAGTTACAAGCTCTAGTAAAGTAAAACCCTTAATTAAGACTGGGAAATTTTGTGCAGAGTGCATTAGCTCTACGTCTAACACAAACAGCAAATCTAAGAAACATTTACCAAAGTCACACGTAAATCCCAACAGCAATGTAGTGTTGAAAAGGTCGAAGAGATCATCTGCTGCTAAGGCTGAGGCTCCAAAAAAACGATTTGGTGCTGCTGCCAGCAGTGCTCGAAACTCCCGTTCTGGAAACACTTTCAGCAAGAGTGCAAGTCGTGCGCCTTCTAGTAGATCTTCTAGTAGTAGAGCATATAACAACAATAACAGAAAAGCTTCTGTAGCTCCCATTAAAACATACTCCGGCTATAACTCTCAATTGAAGAGTGTACCTAATTTTCTCTCGAGAAATGCAAGATCCAAAGCAACTCAAATAGCAACTAAGCAATCCACCGCTATTATTAAGCCATCGTCCACGAGTGTGAATAATTTGCTACCCAGCAGGAGGAGCAGATTTGGAAAGAAACCAGCAGAGGAAAATTCTAAATTGGATGAAGATTTTGAAGCCAGCGAAGCTATAGCTCAGTCGTTTACACAAGAAACATTCGCTTCATCTGCGACATCGACACCTCGTCTACGAAGACCTCCTCCTAAAATTGGAAAATTCAACATGCGAACCACTCCTACAAGAAATAGTGCGACTAAACAACCATCTAAGCTTTCACCGGGCATAACGCCTACCAGATCAAGACCCTCCTATAGAACCATAAATAATTTATCCAATAAAAGAAAAACCAGTCATCGAGATTATCAAGAAGACATTCTTCCCACTTATACGGAACAAGTTGAAAGCAGTTCATCGAAGAGACGCTTCACTCTGACAACCAGTTTTTCTCTGGTAGTGAAACCTACTTCCAGTTTCATGGATTCCATCGATGACAGCGAGAATGGAAATAATTTGCAAGATGTTACCACGCTTTCTAAAAGGAGAAACAAAAGTCGTGGTGGAAATTCTAATTCCCGAGGCCGCCAAGGCAGCACTTATAAACCTGTGTTTGATAACGACGATAATGAAGTAAATATAGAAAAACCTAAAGCGTTACCTTTACCAGTGTTTGGGCGTTCCCGTGGTTCCAAACGACCTCCGAAATTCGACCCTCGAACATTTAGTTCAAGCAGTTCTTCACTTCTATCCCCGGTAACTTACGTTACTGGTGAAACGACTGCCATTGATGAATTTGATTTGCTACCTTCTGAGAGCACTTTGGATGGTCCTATTATAGTAACTAATGTATTTACGACAACTAAAACTTTACCCGTACACTTGGGCTTACGCACGTCTTTTGCAACGATTACTACCACGGCTTTTTCGACAAGTACCATCAAACCAGAAGATCTAACTACATTTACAATAGGAGGCATAACCAAAACTTTATTGTCAGCTATAACTGGATTACCTGATGCAAACTTACCACCCGATAAACAATTCACTGTTATTACTGAAGTAATTTTAACGAGCACCGAAGTTTATAGTACATCCTTAGTTGCTATTAAAGTTGGTTTCGGTACACGAACTGACACTGTTGTACACAAGCAAGTGCTTACAACACTAGCTACGCAGACAAATACCCTACTCGAAGAGAAATCTGCTTTACCGCAAATACCCTTGCAACATCAACAAATAGCCTTGCAACATCAACAAATACCCTTACAGAATCCTTATTTTCCGAACCCATATGCCCCACAAATGCCTTTTCAAAATACAGAATACTCTTTATCCCTTTCTGAAAACTCGTTCATTTCCACTCAGACACTCACTTCTACCACGGTCTTACCATTGTTTTTCAATGGCAAGACAATATTTACCACATTAACGAAAACAACACTAAATGAAAAAACTTTGGTTAAAACTACTACGGTCAAGGTCCCACAGGTTCCAACTGCCCATCCATTTATTTTTCCCCAGCCAGTCTTTATCTTACCTTCTGTCACAACCGAGGTAACTATTCACTTTACAGCCCACAATGGGGAGGTTTACTCGATCGTCACGATGATCACAGTCCCTTTACAACTCAACGGACACACGCGATTTGCTCGTAGTGTTTCTGAAGAAATTGATGCAACCACTACCACACTTAAATCTGTAGATGTCAACCCTACACAAAGTCTTCAGGCAGTTCCATTAGAAACTTTACAAAGCGTAAGGATGAGAGAGAATACAAATAAAATAAACGAAAATCCAGAGTTTGATTTAGAAAGTAGTTTTAACAGCCCGCTAAATAAAGTTCCTGACAAAAGTTCCACACAAAGTTTAAATCTGAATATGATCGAACACAGTAAAGTTAGCTTAACCAACATAAAATTTTCAGATGATCAGATAAGGCGTGTAGAAAAAGAAATTGTGAAACAAACGAATATTAAACATTCTGAGAAACCTTCACCAGCAGAAACTTATCAAATCCGTAAATTGCTTCAAATTGCTTCAGAAATCGGAGATAGTCCAAAGAATTTGAATGTGAACCTAAATCCTAGCACAAGAAATGACAATAATGAGGAATCCTTAAGTGACCCTGTGAGCCCACAGAGTAGGAATCAATACAGTTCAGCAGATGATAAATACGGAGTTGATATCTTTCATTTATTAGGTCCTGCATTCAATGAAGATACTCTGGAACGACCGATACCATCTGTACGTGTAATACCTACAAGACGAGCCTACATTCGTCGTATCAGACCGGATGGACCAGGGAGATTGACACCTGAAGAATTCGAAGAAGAGTACAATTTTCGAAATAATCCTCAAAATTTTCCCCAAAATCTCCCAAATTCTAACTTTTACCAACCAGGACCAATACGAAATGAAAATTTGGGATACAATGGAAACGTACGAAACTATCCAGGTAATGTACTCGTTCAACCACAAGACGTACCAATCAATAATTTTGGACTCAGAGGTACGCCGTTCTTTACCCCAAATAGACAAAACTTCCCACCCGAAATACCGGTAGACAATTACGGCAGAGTGCGCTCTCCTCAGAACTTTGGTATTACCAGAGCGAATCGGCCAGAAAGATTCAATGTTGTGAGAAATTCTCCTAACAATCCATTAAGGCCAAATTCACCACCACCACAATCAGACGGGTATGATGCTATTAGGAATTTACCTAACTATTCTCCTACAAGACAAAGTATCCCAGCCCCTGAGATTCCTGAATCTACTTCTCCATCTAATCCACCTTCCGAAGATCCACCTCGTACTCAGCTACAACGAAACCCACCAGCACAGACTAATCCTCCCAGAAGAATCATACGTTTACGTAGACCAGTCGCACCACAGCAAGGTAACAGACCAACATCTGGCAGAGAGCTTTTAGACAGGAAGCCCATCATCAATGCATTACCAGAGAATGACGAGGAGAGCAGGAATGAAGCACCTATCCGAGCCCGAGGTCCAGCAGTTGTATCGAACATCGGTTCTGCACAAGACTTCAGACGTCCGAATAGAATTCGAGTTAATAAGGACAATGACATTGCAGGCAGCATTCAACCGGATACCCCAGCTTTGCCCCTTACTTATTATACAACCTTTACATACATGACGACGTTTTTAAATGGTCCATCCACTGCTTATTCTACTCGAGAAGCTGTAGTTTCAAATATAGCCACAGAAACCGTAAATCCCAGAGTAGTTGATCTCATCAGGTCAAGAGGTGGGTTTACCACTCAAAATGGCGTTCAAACTGCTGTACCCCTTGGATCTAGAGCACAGGGAGCGACTACAACAATCGTAAACTTGGCATCCCGTGTTCAGCTGTACAATAGTGACATTTACTATGGCCGTTCAAATGCAAAATATCCTGAAATATTACCTGATGGCAAATTAGACCAAGATCTATCACCTACAGCAGCGTCTCCCGCAACAGTGCATATAACTGATATAGCCAAATTACCAAAAACGTACTACACCTTATTTACTTATTATTATACATTACGAGATGGTGATAAAAGCTCTCACTCTCAGAGATCAGAGACAATATCCAATGTAGACAGCCAAACGGAACCATTCCTTTTGCAAGACTTTTCAAGCACAATAGACAATTCTGGCCTACTTACATTGAACCCAAGTAAACAGATTGTCAACCTTGGCTTAAGAACCGCAGACGGGACAACAACAGAGGTCAATCTTGAACTCAAAACGATCGTCCACTTCGATGACTTAAGGAATGCAGTCATTAACAGAGACGATTTTACTCCAACATTAGTAGAGGTTGTTCCCTCAGAGACTGACGCCATCTTGAACAACTATCTGGAGCCGGATGATGCAGAGGTACAAGACCAACAAACGTATCCACAAACGGTTCCAATTCAGCCGTCCTTTGCTTCAGAAACTGGATCTCATTTAAATAGTTTCAGGTCATCTTCTCACAGAGAAGCAACACCTGAAATTCCTGCTGACAACCGTGTGATACGCACACAGACTCAGAGAGGACCTTTGAGAGTCACGACAACTGTGCTACAGAGACCCGGAAGCCTTCGAAGTGGAATATTCGCGCCTCGACCTGGAGTTCGAGTCCGTGTCAGACCCGTTACAAGCAGAGTTGTTTCCGAAGCAGATCCAGAGTCAGATAGTGCAGAACCACTTTCAAGTTCGATGGTAATAGGCTTTGATTCGTCTCGTTCTGCTAATCAAGATTCTCCAAGTGTAGAGTTGGATGACGAGGAAGAGTTCCCTGAAGAAGAGGAAAATGAAGAGGAAACATCAGAAGAAGAACCACCTATAACTGAAAATGCGAATCAAGGTAAGTGAAATTTCTTTTTCAAATAATATTAATTGTACTGATATATTAAATTTACTATACAAAAGAAATTATATTTTAATTCTTAACTCTCATTTCTTCTAAAAACTTTCGTTTGACGGTTAAGAAACTTAATAGATGATTAAACTTGCAAATGTATTCCTTATACTGCGAGCCATTTCGTAATGCCATTTTATAATTGAGCAACTAAACACTTAGAATTCAAAAATAGAAAAACATTTTTATCTGTTCATTCTAAATAATACCATTTTATGCGCGACTCAGTAATACTCATACTCATACCATAAAGCATATGAGTATTTAAGCTGAGTATTTATCATTTGCACTTTCACCATATTTAACAGAGTACAGGTACTCTTTATTTAGCGACCTACCTGTTTAACTACCTCTCGGATTAAAAGTTCTCCAGCGCTGGGAATCACATTCCTTATCAAAACCGGTGCTGGTGCCAACGCTGGCACCGAATGCAATGCAATCAAATGGAAGATTTCACACATAGCCCAATAAAGCCGCCGGCGTTGGACTGAACAGTAAAGTTAATTTTAATAGTGAGACCGAAATGTTCTTATTACATGTTCTGTTGGCGATCGGAGCGCCTTGTTTACCCTGTACCTATCACTTCATGTTATGATTACTCAGTGATGACAAAATTCTGTATAGCACCATAAAGTAAACAAGTTTTCGACTCTATAGATGCCTGTAGGTATGAAAACATTTTTTTATTTAGAATAAAAAAAACAATCAAGCTCCTCGTCAACCAATTTGCCCTAGTCTTAGGAAAGGAACGCGGTCGTAAGGTGAGAAGTGCCTGTAATTAAATATCCAGTGATATGTTCCATAATATAATATCATTAATTAGAAAAATATTTTATTCAAATTCATTCAATGATAAAATCTCTTTGAATTTGAAAAATCTCTACTAATACAATTTCTTACTATCAGAATTTTAAATAACTTCATGACCTCTGCATAGCATCCATAAAGTTGCTTCTTTAAGAATAGATTTAGTTCTTTATTCTAAAAGTTTCTTTAACTTCTTATAACAGCAGGCACGCCCCCTGGTAGAAAACGACTGAAGATCACAATCCGAAGATCACCAGGAGTTTCAGCTTCCAGGACGAATTCTCGTGTCATTCGCCCGACCAGAACCCGTCCTCGCTTCTACGTTGTCACCAGAACTGCCTCGCCTGATGGAGTCTCACCACGACCACCGAAACGTCCAGTCTCAGTTAAAGTCAGCAGGAGACTCAAACCGTCAGTAGAACCTCAATACGAAACCTACACGAAAATGACGTTGGTGCCTGTCGTTTTTGGCCTTAGTACGACGTACAGGAATGCTCTTGTGACGTCGTCGTCATTAGTTAACCCCGACGACTTACTAACTCAACCCAGCAAGACTGTAGTCCTGACTTACTTTACAACCACAACTTACACTGTGCCGTACACCGTTGATGGAGTTGCAACGTACACGACATTGGAAGAAACGAATTCCAGGATTGCTACAGAAACTCTTGGTAAGAAATATTTCGCCTTCATACCGTTTACTTTCAAGAAAAGGAAACAATGTCAGAATAGTTTTGATGAAAATATTTGTTTAACTGACGATAGATTAGATTCCATAGATTTATTATTTTGATAAATTTTTTGTGAATGAATTATTAAGAGGTAGATCATTTTCTTTACGAAAGATACAAGTTTGCACTTATTACTTTAAATTGAGTATTTCCTTTGCATTTTTGATCTTGTGTCATCTCCTTGTAAGCCCATTATATACTTTTGAACGAATTAATTAAATTGAAATAACTCTCATTTAGGAAAAATTAATTTGATCACATGATACCCCCCTTGTAGATATAGTTGGAGTCTGATTTCACTCAGAACTACAGTTTATTTATTTTAACATGTTCGACAAACATTATTTGAACAATCTTGTCAGATATTAAAGTTGTTTTTGCAGTATACGTTAAATTTTTTAAAAAGAAAATAGCATCAGTAATTGCTCATAAATAATTTAATTTATGAGTGTTCAAAGTTTGAAAACATAAATATAGGAAACTATTGTGGACACTTATTTTCTTGTGTCTTATTACGCAGTTTTTTTTTCTATCCGAATTTGAGAATATTGCCTGAAAAAGATTTGACTGGACCATGAGGATTAAGCGAATTGAATACAATGTTATGAAGTCCAAGCAAACAATTCTAATAATAAAGTGTAATTCCACCTTTCACAGTAATTCTTTCAACTTTATAGGTGCCTTTTATTTCCCGCTTCACTGCTAAATAATATTTTGCATTTACTTTAATTTTCAGATCCTGATGCTGATTTATCGTTTGTGTCCACAACTACTCTAGACTACAATGATGTTGTCTCTCCGACGTACAGACCAGGTAAATTTATCAACTAAACATCAGTAATTATTGAATACTTATTTTATTTTAAGGACTTATTAATCGAGTAATAATGTAATTAATCGCTTTTGTTTATACTTTCAGTTACTCCCGACGTACGACAACCAGCTCAGACCCTAAGGGCTCAAGTAGTGAATAATCAATTGAATGTTGGACAGAGAGTGAATCTCGTGACTAAAGTCTCGAATGGTGTCTCTTTGATTGTTGCTTCTGATGGAGAGGAAGTTATACCTACACATTCGAATCCAACTCTCACATTACGTCCAACCATGGTAACCGATGCTCTCTTGATGATGGACAAAGGAGTTACTACCCTTTACGAACCAAGAACGTTCTTCACCACTTTTACATTCTTTACAACTTTCTTCTCTGCTGGAACACCGTCCATTTCAACTTCGGAGCAAGTTATTACCAATGTCTACTCCGTACCAGTAACACAATCTGTCACAAATACCCAGCCACCGAATGAACCGATCACCGTGACTGAAACAAGTGAAAATGTGGTCAGCTCCACTCAGTACTCTACGTATACTTTCTACGCAACATTATTCAATGGATCAGAATCTGTCGTGACACCGTTGGAGGAGCTACAATCATCCGTTATTACTTCTACCGAGACGTATACTATTACTAAAACTATTATTCCCACACCCGCAGCAGTCATGACGTCAGAAGTAAAAGCTACAGAAGCGCCTCAATTTTTCTCAACAACGTCAGTCTATAGAACACGCACCAACTTTGTGACTTTGTTCAGAGGATCTGAATCCATAGTATCTCCACTGGAGGAAATCGAAACAGATATTATAACTCTAACACTAGACAACAGGCCAGAAGAGACAACTCTCCAACCTTCTCAAGGTACATACACAACTCGAACAATTCAAGCTACGAATACTCATTATATTACTTTGTTCAGTGGAACTGAATCCATTTTGTCGTCTATTACGGAAGTTGCTCCAAGCGTAATTACCGAGTTGGTGAAACAATTGCAGGAACCACCTGCAACGACATCATTTGTGCTACCCAGCAGAACTGTGACTGTGGAAGGTTCACCCAAAGAAAGTTCACTAAAGGAGAGTTCGCAAAGTTCTTCTACAACTTTGGAACCTATGTTCCAAGACCTGGTACCTTCCATTCGAACACAGTACACCACTTTGACATATTTCACCACATTGTTTACGGATTCCAGTACTATATTGTCCAGTCGAGAAGAAGTTGCAACTTCCTACATCACACTTTTCGTTCCAGCTCCTTTACCGGGAACGACAACACAGGCTAGCGATTTGTTCACACACCAAAATAACGTACAAATACAGAGTCAGAATACTAAACCTATCGAGGAGTTGCAATCAGCAGTAAAATCCAACAGCGAGATTCTGACATTCTACACCACTTACACATATTACACGACTCTTTTCAGAGGAACGGAAACCATAATAAGTGACAGCGAAACTGTCGTCACACAGTACGTTACTATTGAATCGTCGCCATCAGAAAATACAGCGCGGCAGAGTTCATCATCACCTCCCTCTTTCCCAAGACCTGTTCTTACAGATTCACTGGAAGTCAGAATAGAACCGACCCTAGTAATAAGTACGACTTCCACTAGTAGTACCGCTGTACAAGGCGATGACAAGCCAGATGGCGAGTCAGATGAGGATATCCAAATAATTGGAGTAAGTACCAAAAGCGAAAGCTCAGAAAGCAAACCAACTATTATTACGGGCATTCCTACCACAGACTCGAATGGCGAAACTCATATTCTATTTACTGACTTTATTGTTCCATCTTCTTCTGAGATCCCTCTATATTCGTCAGTTGACTTGTCAGACTATACAACGCCATCGTTGCCAAAATTCACTACAACGAACAAAGTTACAAGAAGTTCATCTTCAAAAACCTTCTATGATACCACTTTCTTCTCCCATGATTCTTCAACACCATCCTCGGCTCGAGATTCGGCTTCTGATTTAGCCACGACTAGACTAACGGACGTCAATGTAGCAACACATCACATGATCCTACACTCAACTACATCGTATCAATCTGGAACCTCTCAAACTCTTGGCCTCAAGCCGGGAGCAGTTATCGATCTCTCGGACGTTCTCACTAACACAAATTTAGTTGGAAATCTCGGAGAAACAATCAAAGACATCGTAAACCTATTTGCGGCCAATGGTAATAGGCCAAGAAGTAATTCTTCCAAACCAATAGACAATATGAGTGAAGCTCCAGTGGTACCACCAAGTGGAGGGATTACAGTCACTAGTGACGACGAACCCGTTTATATTCCTATTGGAGCAATTGGTCGTGGTACGCAATCTTCTACTAATCCATCTAAAACCAGACCTGGTGTCTTAAGGCCAAGCACTCTACTGACTGGTTTCACTCCTATGTTGAAAGATAAAGATAAGCTTGAAAATGACAACGAAGGTAAGAAGGATCCCGATACAGCTGAAGATGACACTATTGTTAGAACATATACCAGTGTAGTTTTTGGAGCCAATACAATTTTCATCCAACCAACTGTTACCAAATCTGAAATTCCTGCAACAGTGCATATTTCTGAGAATGATGGAAGATTCCATAGTTCATTCGATGGTGCAGATCTTCAAGGTAGCGTATATAACGTAGATAGCAACATAAACAAAAAATCTACACCAAGTACTTCCTTAATTACAGGATTAGAGACCATATTCTTTGGATTACCTGATGCTAGAAACCCACCACCACTGACAACGCAGCACATTCAAGGATCTGGAAGCACATCATCCATCGTTGGAATAGAGACTATATTTTTCGATTCTCCAGAAGATTTCTACGTTCCAGGCACCAATCAAATAAATATATCAGGGGCCACTACCATCTTTGGTACCTTCCCACCAGCAACTGAAGTTAGCACCAGTAGCACACCAGAAACTTCATTCACTAGTAGTTCTTCAGGTGAGACTACAATCTTCTTCCCAGTTCACAATGAAAATGATGACTATCCTTCAAGTCCAGGTACACGCTATGTAACGAGTGTAGAAAGTGTTACTCTTACATTAACCTTAACAACCAGCAGTGTTTATCAAACAGATGATACACCCGTAACAGTCACATCAGTCTTCACAACAACAATACCTCCAAGGACATTCGTATCCACAATCATTGGTTCCAGAACAATATTGGGTACTCAACCTGAAGCTACAGAAGCTGTTCAAGTTATTCCTACATTACAGCCATCTGAGTCTACAACCACAGTTACAACAACCACTCTAATTTTCAATTCCATCGCTACAACTGTAGTTAGGACATTAGTTATACCAACTAACGCCCTTCAACCCACAAAACCTGCTACCAGCACATCCACGGAATCGCCTAACCTTGCAGGTAAATATATCTAAAAAGTTGTTTATTAAATGTAAGAAGCAGTTGTAAACATCTTTTTGAAAGAGAAATGAAGAGCACAATATTGTTTCTATTGATTATGTTTACATTAGGAAAAAATGAGTTAAAATTATTCGGAAACTGAAATTTTAGATACATGTCATGGTTTAAGATTTATTTCACGCAGTTCAAATTTAAATTAAATTTCGTACGAACGATTATAAGTTATATTTCAGTTATAAGTTCTACTATTTTAGTACTCATTTCCGTAAGAAAGTATGTCTTAATGTAATGAATCTATAAAAATATTAAACTTTTAAATATCTGAAATTTAAAAGTGCAAAGTAAGAGTTTAATTATTGACTCCTTAAAAAAACTATTTTTGTATACAATTTCAAGTCGTTGATCTAAAAAAATAATAGTGTTTTACACTTTCGAGACTGAGAAGTAGGCATTAAAGACATTTTTTCTACGTAATATATTATACTAAATCTGTTGAAAGTGCCTGATGCTTCAGAATTATTTTTATATCTTAATATAATACCATGTAAGAGTAAAATTTTTAGAGGAGGAATTTATTCTAGCATAAATGTGTGTGTGATGGACAAGAATCACTACAGATATTAACATAATTTAAAAGTTACAATGTAAGATAAATATTTATTACAGGAAGCAATTTCGCTGTCTTTAGAAACGTAGCTTTCAATTTGATTTTTACCTCAATCCAAACCCTTTAACCATATATAGCTTCTTGAAAACATAGTCTGAAATACTAAAATTGCCCTTTTTCCTTAGGTATTCTCTTAGGTGGCAACAATCAGAAACCTCCCGAACGACCTATAACAAGAAAACCGATACAGCTTTTCAAGTCTGGAAATCGACCAACTGATTCACCCACGACCAAACCTCCTCGAACAGGACCACCACTGAAGTTATTTCCAACCAAGCCCCCGACCACCACAACCAAAAAACCACCGTCCCGACCAACTACCACGAAAAAGACATCTTTCAGGAAGCCCGGAAAGACGTTGGTGCCGATTACCGATGGATGTCCGAGAGAATGCAATTTGAAGAACAAAGAAGTGTGCAAGCAGAATCCAGACAGATCTTGGTCATGCCAATGCAGACCAGGATTCTTCAGAAAGGAAGGATCTGATGAGTGCAAAGGTAAAATGTGATGACTCATACCTTACTATTTTTGCATTCAAAATTATAAGGCGTTGTCCTTGGATTCTTTCCTTCGGGATTGGTTCCGGACCGTCACCAATACCTCTTTGTGTTGCTCCAGTGCAACGTTAATTAACTACCTACCTTACTATATTTGAAAATGTTTTATAGCAATTCAGATTATTGTTTCAATTTCTCAATTTCTTTTTTTTCACATTCAATTTATTAACTGTTATTTCATTCATTGAATGTTCTCATTATTACTTACTTTCAAGTTGTATACTGCTATTAGTTTCAACAAATTTGTATAGTGCTATTACTTTCATTCGATCTATTCATTGTTATTTCGTTTTGTTCCTTCTATTAATGCAAATACTTTCACTGAACCTATCTCTAAAAATTCATATTTCCCTAATGTGCACGGAACAGAAATCGGCGTTAATTGTATAATTACAATGGGAAATCTGGAAGATGGAAATTAGAGCAGAAAAGAAAATCTGACCCAACCCGAAAATAGGTATTAAGGTTAAAAAAAAACAGATATTGAATCGCCTTTGAACACGTGATGAGATGCACTTGAAGTGGACGCTTGAAAACTAATTGTGTTGAGACCATGACTGGGGTGTGAACGTTTTACCATGCACATTATTGGAAATAATAATTAACACCATTAAGAATACATTTGAAAAATATAAGCAAAATATCGCTCTATATTTGTGACTAACTTTATATGATTTGAACATATGAAATGTGCATATCAACGTTTATATTCATTATAAATGGATTTAAATAAAATATGGAATATTAGTAACGACACTATCACCAATAAATATTAGCAATTAAGAAACTTTAGCCCAGATGGTATGCTCGGGTCTGCTAGTTGTTATTATTTCAGTCAATACATTTAAATTTTATATTTACTCAATCTATTTATTGTTATTTTTTCATTTGGTTCATTTCCATTCCTATTTTTTAAGATGTTAAATCCTACGTTGTATTGGTACGAGTGTTGAAGATGGGCGGAAATGACGTGACATACCAACCAGAACTCAACAACTACTTGTCTCCTGAATTCAAAAACCTGACTACCACTGCCAGGAAAGCGGTATGTCTTTGATAGAACATAAGATCACTAAATAAGAGTATCTTACCATTAGAAAAAATGAAAGTAACCTGAATTTCCTTTCAGAAATGCTAGTGCATCAATAATGTTGCGATGTAAAATATGATATTATCTTCTTACAGGTGGATGACGCTTACAAGACCTCGAGCGTTGGTGATGATTATGTGAGCACCAATGTCCTGGGTGTCCATGAAGCCCGAGGCTTTGGAAGGGAAGGTGTTTTGGTGAACTTAACTGTTCAACTCAAAGGTGAAAAACCAACGAATGAAGAGTTTTTGAAAGAAGAACTCGCGCAATCGCTAGAAACAGCAGCATCTGAAAGTGATTTCGCCAATGCTACCTTCGTCAGTCCGATCATACAACGAGTGGAGGACGTGCAAGGTAATCCAAAATATTTTTTAAAATTTGAGTACAAACTGGGTAGATTAGTTAATTGATACTTAAATTTAGTTTTTACTATTTGACCCCCAACAGTGAATGACTAAAACTGCGCGCTATTCTTTTTATCCTGCACTCACTGCTGCTTTTTAGAGCATGCATGCTTTGCAATCCAGTATAACTGAGCAGTCACTTCAGGAACAGATAGAACTAGACGTTACTAAGAAAAGTGAAAATCAAAAGGTGGTCTGCTCATTTTTACATATCAGAGTGGTTAAGTCGAAGTGTGTCAGACAGTTCAATGCAATGCAAATGTCACTGAAGGTAATCATGGACAGTCAGTTTCAAAGCAGGCAGTTCTGGTAGCTCTCGGAGGTCATGAGAGATTCTTTTACGTTTAAGACTAAGTATTATACACTACCTAACAACTAAAGTACCACTTTATGGTAACAAATTTTCTCGTTATGGTACGTGAATTGCAAGAAAAGTGACGCAAGTGGAGAATGAATAACAGTTTAAATTAATCGGAAAGTGGAATGAGATGAAAAATAAATCTCTTAAAATAACTTTTATGATTTTTCAAACCTCAGAAATAAGTTCTCAATACTGTATCAAAAGAAAGGGTGGAAATGCCTCTGAGAATCCACCGAGAAAGTTTTAAGAAAACAGATACATTATTTATTAGAATTACTAGTCAAATTTTAGTTAATGACAATTTAGAATTATCTACCACATCTGATACACGAATTTCACAACTCTTCTGTTGTTTTCGGAAAAGATAATCTCAGTGCATAAATCTTGGAATCGATTACAATAGTTCAGTCTTATATTTGATTTATTTGAGATGATTTTCATTATTTATGCAATTCTTTATTCTGATACAGTACTGAAATCAAGCATACATCCACACAAAGAAATGAAAATAATTGCATTGTATACAATTATTTGCATTTCTTTGTGATGATTTGTATTAGTTATTAGAACTAAGTCAACTTTTTAATAATTACAATTTATAATTATCTAACATCGCTGATACATCAATTTCCCTAACTTCTATATTATTCAAAAATGATATTCTCAATGTATAAATCTTGGAATCGATTACAATAATTTAATCTTACATTCGATTTCCTTGTGCTGATTTGTTTTACTGAAATATTTTCATTTATTTTCTGAAACCAGTAATAAAACTTCTCTTCATTTATAACACCACTTCATCTGTAATCATTTCAGTCACTGCAGTCTGAAGAAGTTGAATAATCTGAATCTGTCGGATTCAAGTAACATTTTGCTTGTTTTTAGATTTTGACGAGTGTTATGATGAAACTTTCAATGACTGCTCACGAAGTGCAGTGTGTGTGAATTTGCCTGGATCCTACACTTGCGAGTGCAAAGAAGGGTATCAAGATCTAGAACCCCTCTTGCCTGGAAGAATTTGCTCAGGTGAGAAACTCTTTTTTATAACGAAATTCCTTATAGGGTGAAGTAGAGAAAGCGCGTTTGTGGAATAAGCGAATCTGCTGAATATTAAACGCGTCTGTGATAAAAAGTACTGGGTCACTTGCTGGAAGGAGTCCTATAGATCAGTTTCACCAGTAGAGCGCTTCGAATTTCGGCAGAGAAGTTCCGCAGACCAAAGAGAGGCGCGAATGAAACAATATGCTCTTGCCCCACTCGCAATGTATCACAATAGGAACAAGAAAACAGTTCATGGTATGCACTTGCTCATTGACCCTATGAATAGCATCGTAAAGTATTTTTTAAAATGAGATTGAATCCGAAATAGTTACATCATGTTTAGATCTGCTGGTACAGATATATCTAGCACCTCTTCTGGTGGCAACGTTCTTGACGCGTTTCTGGAACACTTTTTATGTCGCCAATGAAAGAAATCTTAGAAAAATCTTTTTTATTTTTATAAATATAATATCTTTATAAATCTTTCCCCTTGCCGAAGTTGCCATTAAAAAGGGAATAACCTTTATAAAGATGGGTTACCTTTACCTGCCATAACTCGCAACTAAAAGTGCGCCAAAAAATGCGCCAAGAGTGTTGATACCAGACGAGGCGCTAGATACATCTGTACCGATCTGCTAAATAATGTCCACATTTACCTTCCGAAAGTTCTATATATTTCGTTTGATTAGCCCTATATCTATGAAAAAGAAGAAAGCATAGAAATACCTCAAGTCACGCATACTACTAATACGTATACGTTATAGTTGCTCCAGTGTTTAAAAATTAATTATATTTCATTTTAGTGAACTTAAAATACATTAAATGACAAACCTTTTAGATGTAAATCATAATGCCATACTCGTATCTCTTGTCTTCTTTTTCGCTACAACATTTGATTGAATAATATTATGGTACTATAGAAATTTTCAGGTGAAATATCAAATAACTATTGAATATGTGATAAACGGAGTCCTCTATTAAATGACGCGTTGTGCATTTAGAACTGTGAGACATTTCACTTGCGAAAGGGGAATATTGTTTTGTTTTAATAATGGTAAGTTTGAACAAATAATAGTGTAAATATATTTAGCAGTCTGAGAGGTGTAAAGATATGAAATTTAAAAAAAATACTGGGACAGAGAAGTAATTGTTTCCATATGGATTTGAAGATTTAGGTTCGCACTTGTCCCATCACACCCTAGTGCATTTTCTGAGTACAATAAGAAACTGTTGAAAAGTACGAGGTATTTTCTAACTTTAAT
Organism: Meta bourneti; assembly: GCA_933210815.1. Classification (NCBI taxonomy): domain Eukaryota; kingdom Metazoa; phylum Arthropoda; class Arachnida; order Araneae; family Tetragnathidae; genus Meta; species Meta bourneti. The sequence goes on along the minus strand of OW119929.1, from coordinate 75,511,763 downwards.
TATGTTTCAAAGCGAACTAAATATCAGGTAAAATAATTTCAATTCAAATGAAGGATGAGTTTAAATAATTTTATTTTAATTTTATCTGTTGCTAATCTGGAGAGAAAACATATCCTCAATTAGCTGCTAATGAAATCAGAAAAAAACATTATTTTATAGAATAAAACTGACAAATCGATTAACATTCTTTACTTACCTATATTATATACTGGACATCCTTCGTCAAATATAAATAATGAATGGATATCTACATATAAAAAGTTAGATGTTTTGTCTTATTTTTAAGTATACCTCTAAATATGTATGTTTTCACATTTGCTTTTAGTCTGACAGCAATTATCATCAAACCTACGTTGAGAACAAAGTTTTTGTTTAAGTTCAGTAAAACTTCAAATATGAAGAAATGGATTTTACAGTGTACAGTCTTTATTTTCTTTACATGAAAAATATTCGGAAGCACAACATATTGCTGTCGGTCTTGTTCCTATAGCCATATAGAAACATAACGAAATAGTCCCTTATGATTTAGTAAGCACATATTGTTTTCACGAGCCTCAGGAGTTGCTCATAAATCGAGCTTGGTTTTCAGTCTAAGAAATTTTGTGAAGAATCAATGGCAAGTAGGTCACCGAGAAAACGAGTAACCTTACCAGGATAGTAGGTCCTTAAGGGATGGTTGGAGCAGAAATAAGGATTATGAATATGACTCAAAATACGATCTGCTTAGGATAAGGGAACGCGATCAAAATTTGGCAAAGGACTTGAAATTTTTCGAGCAGTCCTCCTTTTATGTGTCTATGATTTATTTCTCTCGATAAAATCTGTTTTACATTTCAATGGTAATATTTCCCGAAATTCGTATAATTCAATATTATATATTTTTACTCCTGAATGTAATCTAAGTTCTATATAATATTGAAACATTTATTTTACTGACTACAAAACTCACTTCTTTCAGGAGAAATAAAGGACTGCGATTACTGCAACAATCGAGGCGTTTGCATCATGACGGAAGATGACAACAAATTCTGCAGGTATAGTACCACTTTATGTTCTTCTGTGGTAGCTATGGTTATGTATTTCTTTTATTAGTTGTTTTTAACAAAAGTAAATTACTATTTATGTTACTAAATTCCATTTGTTTTATTTTATGCAGGTGTTACAGAATGTATCTCGGAAAACAGTGTGAAATAAATGGACTGGGTAAGATAACCTTTTCAAACTCCGCCCATCAAAGTTATATAAAATTGTTACATTGAAGGTAATGGAAAAAATAATTTTTGCTGCAGTATTTCGATTTCGTCTAAAATAGGTTTAGCAAATGTTTTAGTAATGTATTCAATTTTTGTTCAATGGAGATGTCAACACTCTTACTCTCAGTGTTACTTTACCTCTCTTCACTTATGTATTACAACAGCATGCTCTTCAAATTAAATTATCTTACATTTAAAAATTAAATGAGTTATTATTTAAGAATATATTATTATAAATCCCATTAATGTGAGTTTCGACTAAATTAAAAATTTTAAACGATCGTAAAGGTAGTAATTTTTCCCATAAATTTCATGTTTGAAGAACACAATTGAACACATCCCTCATCTTTTTTAAATTTTTACACATTAATATTAACAAGGAACTTCGCTACGCTTATTAACGTAGTATACTTTATGACTTTTCAAGATTATTAAATAAACATTTTAATAATCTTGATAAAAGTCACTATACTACAGGAAAAAAATGACATAAATAGCAGTTTTTTCGGAATATATCGTAGGTACTAACTTAACTTTTAACAGTCACCATAAAAGAGAATAAATGAACTTTTATTTTAGTGTTGGCCATTGCACTGCCAATCGCTCTGGCCTTGTTGATCCTGACCATGTTCTGTCTGCTCTGCGGTTGCCGTAAGTTGAGACAGAAGCGTGCCCAAAAGCCCAAGCCCAATAACGTGTTCAAGGGTATGGTACCTCCCATGGCTGGTACATTAGACAGAAAAGCCATGATAATGGACTCCAGCAGTGAAAGCAGCGGTGAGCACAGGCCGCCGGCCCACGCTTATGACGGATTTGGCGTAAGTGTTCTTACTTGATTGATTTTAGTCTTATTCTTTTTTGTTTATTTTTTCTTCCTCAGAAGAGAATGGAAATAAATCGTTTTGTTGGTCACTATTTTCCCTTCGAACTTTGCTGTTCTGTTTGTCGGTTTGATGTATTTAAAACTGTGCAATTAACGGACCGTGCGACAGTACGAATTGTTTGATTTCGTGGGCTTAGTGTAATGAAAACTTTTAGTCCTAATAAAGATATATAAAAAAGGGTGGGTTACACTATATAAATACAATAGAACCTAGATTATCCGAGGTACTGTGAACCGAGGCCACCTCGGATAACCAAAACCTCGGATAATAGGGTCTTAGTAACACAAAACAATCTTTACGAAGCGCACATAAAATTTATTGTTGCACATTTTAATGTAACGGCTACTGAAAGATCCAGAAATCAAGGATTACAATGATCCATGTTGTGACAGGCAGCATTCTGCCTGGCAAGACAACGAGTGGAAGACAAAGTGAGCAAAGTCGTGCTCGAAGCTTTATTTAAAGCTTTGATAAACCTCGGTATCAACGGATACTCAGCTAATCGAATAATAAAGATTCTACTGTATGTTGTCAGAAGTGAACTGAAACGCTCCTATTTTATTGTATTAAGTAATTTACTTATATATTTAAATATGTAAAATTAAATATTGATTGTAAAATAATAAGTACTAAAAGACCAATTATACAAACGAGTAAAATTTGTCGTAATTTATGAAACATTGATAACGCCATTGTTTTTGTTCGACAGTTTATAAGCTACTCAGGAAATGAATTGTGTGTGGGTGAGTATGAAAAAGTGAAATATTGTCTTGTGTTTATATCGGAGGAAATAGAGCAGACTTTTGAGTAGAATTTCAGAAATGTACACATTTTCAAAATAAGCTTTCATTCTTAGGATTGAGTACAAATATTATTAGATTGGAGTAAATCAAACCATGAATACGTTATGAAATGCATTTGTACGATTTTTTATTTGAAAGTCATGATTTTTCGCAATGAAACTTCATGATTCGTTAGTCTTAATATACTGTAAGGGAATAAAAAACAATTATAGAAAATAATGATAGAAATAAGTCTTGCGAGTGAGATGGTGGTTCTTTCTAAAAATCAAAAATTTTTAAATTTAAATTTTTCGGAAAATATTTTTTAAAAATTTATTTAATCTCAAGCCATAACTCTTTACTTGTTATTTTTTATTAAAGAGACTCTTGTCAAAGTCTTCAAACTATACGTTGAATAATTTCTTATAATTTTAATGTATGTAATTCCTGAAAATTTAGTCATGAATACGTATATTGAATTAACTATTAAAATATTTATCTAATCTTACATTAATCTGATGTTTCACATAGGTTGAATGGTCTAAAATCCACTATTACCTACTAATAGATAATTTAGGTTAATACCGCTGCGATTTTTCCTTGCCTTTCTAATATTAACAAAATCACTGAATTTGTTAATATCAGAGTAAGCAAGAAATTATAGTTTTCATTCAAAAACCAGACGAATCAATTTTTTAACAAATTGTAGTCGCCCTCATCATCTGACGAAGAAAGCAATAGTTCAGATCTTAGAAAGTGTTCATTCGAATTTAGTCAAATTTCTCAACCGAAGCACTGACGAAACAGTAGTTTTAATCGAAAGCGGACAGAAAATAATTACTTTTTCTGAAATTTCGCAAAAGTGAATTTATCAGCTTTTTAATAAAAAATCTTCAAATGTACTCAATAAAAGTATATACACGCAAGAAGGCATCTTCTCGAGACGCTTCTTAAAAAAAGAAAATTTTGCTAGAAAGTCAAAAGAAGATTGAAATTCTTAATCTTATTTCACTTTTCAATTTGAAGTTGTATAGCTCGTTCATATCTTAAGAACTTGTAGCTTAGTTTCTGATTTGATTTCAACAGTTTGAATTTGATAAATTCTATAGTGAATTGAAAAAATAATACCTTCATTTTTAATTCTTCCCCTTTTTCCGAGTGGATGGGTGTATTAGATAAATTAACAGAAACATTCCAAAATATTCAAACTACGAGTAAGTCTAATTAGCCCTTTTAAAGCAAATAATGACCCCAGCGACAAATCAAAATCAAAGTATGAACCCCGTATTGTGAAACGTCACTACAGTTTGTAATGTCTAACAAATCAGTGCTAAATCAGCTTCAGAAGAGTATTGTACTTCTCTATTTAAGGATTCATTAGCATTTATATTCTCAAATAAATTTGAACTTGTATAATATTGAAGAATTGCAGTTATTCTATCATATTCAAGACCAATACAAATCACTTCGAATTTTGGAACCCTCAAACATCCAAATGGTTTCGACGAGATATCAAGATATGACCAATTTTGCTAATGACCAGATATCGAGTCATCGAGATATTGTCGACTTTTTCATGATGACGAGATCAAGATCTGGTCAATTATCTTCTAATGAGATATCTTGTCCTTCAAGATCTGGTCAGTTTTGCTAATGACAAGACTCCTCGAAGAGACAACTACCAGGAGGGTTAATCCATGTCAAAGGATCCTGGATTGCAGATATTTAGTAAAGGACTCACAGAACCTACAAAATGTCTTTGTATTCCAGTAGGTCCTCGCTCATTGTGGTATTCTGGGTAACGAAGCGACAGATAAATTTTCCAAGAGGGGTAGACAGGTACTCAGATTTTTCAGGGAGAGATCCTTTCCATACTGTGCCTTCTTTAATTCTTCGTACTGAGCATATAAAATCGCCCTTTTAGATTGAACTAAATATAAATCTTGGTAGGAGTCAATCGATTCCCTCCTCTATTGTCCAAGAAATGGGACAGTGGCAAAATTCAGACTTGCCACAAACCATGATTGCCTTGGTTACTATCTATATAAGCTTGGTATTGGAAGAGCCTCTTGTGTCCTGTTTGTACAGATGTAGTACTAAGGGATGCAGCACACTTACTAACCTGTGCAGCTCTAACCGAAACAACTCTCAGTAAATGTTACTGGCAGGTGAGACACTTTTCAGCTATACGGCAGATTTCCTAGCTTTTTATATTTTTATTTGCTGTATTTCACCATGAATGTATTTTATATTATTTTAAATCCTGTGTTTATTTGTGTATGCTTTTGACTGAAGGATTTGTGTCTTTAAGTGCCTACTGGGTTGGAAATAAAAAATATTGAACACCGATACTATTAATTTCCATAGGACGATCTAGCCAATTCCACGATGAAGCGAAGTCGCCGCAACGACAGTATGGACGATCACATGTCGGCAGAGTTCCAAGTTCCAACAGTGCTCATTCCCAGGGCGAAGCACAGCCACCCAAAGCAGGTAAACGCCCCCTACCCTAACTACAGGGTACCTCCCGAAATGGACAGATGGTGACCTCCTTAAGAAGCGCCTATAAACATTCATCTTCATTCATTACACCACAGAACACCGAACGTTGGTGGTGGGACTGTATTGCTTCCGCTTCAAACCACACAACTTCGAGGACTTGTTCTGTTAAAATGATGACAGTGCTTAAAACACATGTGTCAAAGTTTCAGTTGAAAACGAAACACGCGCCAAAGATATGCCAATGTGCGGAAAATTTAGTTCTTCGAAAAATTCTCAATGGATGTAAATATAAAAAAATCGAATGTTACTAAATTCGAATTTTGAATTCGTGTAAATTCATAAATTTTCTTCGAGAATTAAAAATGAAAGTACTTTAATTGTTCAAATTCAATCTGCAATTCGACAAGATTTAAAATGATTTTACGAGGCTATAACTTTACTTTAATTTACAGATGTCCATTTATAATTCATTCCTTGGAATAAATTTTAAATGGTGCAAAATGAACTTTGGTAAGCCTATTCAATTTGAAGATTGTACAGTTCGTGTGTGTTATTTTTAGTTTTGTCCCAAATATTTTTATGCTCAAACAAAGCATTCGTTTTCATAAGAAACTAATTGATAACAATAAATTAATTTATGAATTAAATAGAAAGCTGTTATCGATTCGGGAAGTTCATTTTTAAGAGCAAGGAAGATTATTCTAAACTCTTCTGAACCTCTTCTGAATGGCTTAAAACAAGCGAGTTTCAGATTTGCTGCAATTTTTGCAGATTAAATGATAAAAATTGTGAAAGCATTATACTATATTTCAAACCTTACTTAGAAGCATAATTGTTACATCGCATTTTATAGCTAACAAATAATATAAATATACGAATACTAGATTTTCCCTTGCATTTATTCACTGCGTGAATACTTGATTTGTATTTCGGAATCAAAACAATTTGGTTTACTGCGCATAAGTTATAAGGAAATGCAAATATGCAGTTTTTAGCAGCGTAAGTTTAGAAGAAAGCAATTGAGAAAAGGTTATTCACATAACTTTAATTATTAGTTCTTTATTAAAGTGTGAAAAAGATGGATTCCCTCAGTTTCTTTATCAATTAACTTATACGGCTATAAACGTGCATGAAATAAGATCAAATGGACTATTAAGAAGTAAAAATCTTAAGCTTGATGTTTATGACTTCTTTAAATATATTTAAAATGTTGACTGAGAGAATATATTTTCTAAGTGTTGATGGCATTTCTGCAATTGAAATGGAGATCGCACTATTTTGTAAAACAACTTCGTACGAATTTGAAGTTGATGTATCAAACTATTGTTTTAGATATAATAAATTTTGTTGTTATTGATATACATATATTGATTTCTTTAATTTCTTGCATGACGTTTTAAAGTTAGTACAGTACATACATGAAATCAAGGTTAAATTTGGGCTTTAAAAGTTTATTTCATTTTATATTTGATTAAATCATAATCAAATATAAAATGAAGTAATTTTTGTTTAAATTTTTGGAGTCAGTGTAGATATGCTATGTCCTAATTATAAACAATGATACCTTATTTGTAATTTTTTCCAGTTCTTGCAGCTAAGTTTTTAAAAATCGTCACACTCTATTTTCAAATGCACTTTATTAACTTAAAGGTTATGGTATTCTCTTAAAAATGAACAATAAATAAATGGTTATACAGGTGTTCTTAAGTCTAATTCTCTAGACTGGTGCACAATTTCTGTACTTAAAATGGCTTCATCTTTGTTTAGAATAATAGCAAATTCTAAGTACTTCATAAATTTCGTGCATCATTAAACATAACGCATGGCAAGTTTTTCTAGAATTTTTTGTTTAATTCTAAAGAAAATAATGGAACTAATGGCAAAAATCCATTCTCAGCTGTAAAATAAGTTTTCAAAGTTGAATCTAAGTTTAAAGTTTGAAAAACAAATCCCAAACAACAATGTATAAAATAAAGCTCAAATTAAATTATTTCTATATAATTTCAAATGATTCATCCCATTACAAATACATGCAAAAATTCCACATTACAATTACTGTTTAAACTAATTCACAATCTTAGTACATAAAGTGTAGACGAGTCTTATAATAAAATGTTGAATCAACAAAAACGTAAAATTTCCTTTTACTGTGCACCAGTCTAAAATTTTTCATGGAAATGGGTACTATTGATAAATGCTATATTTTTTACATTCTCCTCCAATCCATAAACGTAGAGAGTGCTGACTTCTATAGAGGTATGAGCTTCTTTGTTTTTATTCAAAAATGTGTAAATCCATACTATTACCGATTCAAGAATTTTGTTATTCGGCATGAATCAATTGTGCTAATTGATGCAAAATAACCTCATGTTTGATGATGCAGCTAATTTACTTAGATTCTGCTCGTGTGTAAATAGAATGGGTATTAATTTGCAAGTAGGACATATCTGTTACTTCTATAGTTATTCAGCACTCTTAACTGTACCTCATAATGTTGCGGATGCATGTTGAGTAACTGTAAAACCACGGTGGAAGTAATGGTGACGGCCAATGGAGTACCGGGTGATTAGAAGATTGTGGCAAGGTGGAGGAATTTCTTCAGCACAATCTCTATCATTTCACTTTTACAAGAGACACTTATCTGGGAATGGTATTCAGACTGGTCTCATGGTGGAGGATGCACCATCCTTTTAATCAACTAGACCCTATGAGGTAACTATTATCATTTTTTCCTTTACACCAACTTTTGTCCACTCTTAAAGCACTGAATGTATCAACTAACTTGAAATGAATAATTCAGCAAATGAATACGCTGTAAGATGATAAATTCGTATGTAAAAGAAACTCATGTGTATCGATTGTAGTAAATATTTTGCTTTTTGAAATATTATCCAAAATATGACATTTGAGGTGAACATCATTAATTAATCCTTTGAATATGCTTCATGAAATTGAATGGCTTAAAAATTTTCACGGTTTTTTCACACATATTACTTTTTAAATATCTGGTTATAAATATATGACACACAAATATGATTATAAACTTACAAATGTGAAAATAAAAGCAGTTTTAAATTTTAATATCCTCATATATGCGAAAGTTGTTTTATAGACGGAATTTGAATCATCATTCAATACCTTAAATTACTTATACCACTCATACTTTTAAAATAAATGTAATTTTAAACATATAATTCTAAACTAATTTTAATAATGAAGACATAATTACAAACATCTATTTACAATCTTTTTTGAAAATGTTTTAATACTTCAATCCTGAAATAGAAGATTAATTTTACATTTCTTGAACCGAGCTGCCATTCGAAAGAGGTCTCAGTGTATAACGCTCTGATTTTTTTAAATTTTCAAATTGATTAAAATTATACTGTTCTCCAATTTTTAAAATAAGCATTAAAGAAGTATTTTATAAATCCAGTGTTTGATTCAGTATTACGTGATACTATCTCTTAAACTTTTAAATTCTTAAGTTTAATAGTCTTGACATGAACTTTTCTTGACAGTATATAATAAACTCTTCTCTTGTATACACTGAATTATAACCTTATAACACAGAACTATGATGTTTCAGATGATATTCGACAGAAACGGTGATAGTATTATATCGACCCATCCATGTTCTACTTTTACCACTCTTCCTGCAAGAAGAATGAGCACTCAATCGTTGATTTGCGAAGCTTCTTCTCTATACCCTAGTGTACCTAGACGCCACGGTAGCTTGTACCATATCGATAAAGTCTCATATGACACATGCGGCACTCAGGTAACGAATATCAATTTGGTACAGCTGTATCTAGCGCCTCGTCTGGTGGCAACGCTCTTGGCGCATTTTTTGGCGCACTTTTAGTAGCGAGTTATGGCAGGCGAAGGTAACCCATCTTTATTATGACTATTCCCGTTTTTATGGAAGCCTCGTCAAGCGGAAAGATTTATAAAGATGTTATATTTATAAAGATTTTTAAAGATAATAAAATATTTTTTCTAAGATTTCTTTCCTTTGCGACATAAAAATTGCGCCAAAAAAGCGCCAAGAGCCTTTTTACCAGACGAGGTGCTATAGATACAGCTGTACCATCAATTTTTAGTTCAAGCTTTTATACAATGATAGTAAGTTAACAAATATTGCGGTTACTATCGCATTTTCTATAGTTTCTTGAAGTTTTCATTTATGGAAAAATTATTTATTTGAATTATAACGGATTTAAAAAACCATAGTTCGTGTGGTTCTAAGTTAATATATTTGGTCCCACATTGGCTTAACTCCTCTGGTGGTTTTTCACTTCGTAAACTTCACCGTAGTGGCCAGCCTTTGGGGTAAAACCTGTTTCAAATTCACCAATTCTGTGCAAGGGATAATTTGTTTTACCTAATTGGATCGTCATTCCTCTTGGAGAACAGGGCATATTTTCTCGACGGGATATCTCGTTCTTAGCAAAATTGATCAGATATTGGACGAGATATCTCGTCAGACTTGGAAGGTAAACTCATGTATATAGTATCGGAACACAACTCGGGTTTTATTACAACGGTATTGCAGTAAGGACAGTGGCTGTAAATTTTCGGATGTCTATTGGAAAGTAAACCTAAACAACTCAAAACTTTATTCTTTACAAGTGTAAATTAATTAAAAGTATCATTGTTCAAAATAATGTTAAATTTTAAATTTAAATTGATGTTAATGCATTGAAAATTAACATTATTATATAGATTTGGATTTAGCAACAATAAATAAAATAAAACTAAAACATTATAATTAATATGAATAAGAAATTAATATACATGAATACTATAAAAATAAATTACGTTTTATTTCGAATAAAATTTGGTGTTAGAAATGTAACTTTGCATTAACTTTTCATATGCTTATGCATAGCTAGATTTAGAAAATCCAATAAGTTACGATACAACTATAAGAAATATAAGGCAATTTTATTTAAATCTTAATTTTAAAATTCGGTTAAGTGAATACTTATAAATGTATTTTAACATTCCAGAATTCTTTAACTAGTAACTCGATGGTAAAAAATAATTCAAATGTAGCATCTAAAAATTCATGTCGTATTTAACTATAAAAACACCTCGTTAGTCTTGAAATCAAAATTTTTTATGAAAGATTAAAACCTAGACACTAAATTCTTTATAAGCTAGAGATAAGAGATTTAAAATTCGTCGTAAGAGCATTATAATAACTGGTGTAGGCTTAGGACCTTTTGAAATAAGTTTAATAAGCATATTTGTAACCAAATAATGTTACAAATTTATCAACCAAAAATTCCTTATAGATTTGGATACGAAATTGTGTCATTTCGATAGCAAAACGACGATATACAAGATGAACTGAACAAAAGTGTTTGTCTTTCTCACCAGCGCTTTACATATAACGTCATGGTTTAATAGAATAGCACAATAAACTTTACATAAATTCCTTTAAAAGAAACTTACATATAATTTTTTTTTTAAATTATATGTAGGTGGAGCAAATAGTTCTTTGTAGTACCTCCCCATGACAAGTAACTATGTACTGATGTCTTTAAAATCTGTCTTGCAGCTAAACGAGCTGAGGGACCACAGACTGCCTCCACCAGCCAGAAGCACTGGCCAAGGTAGAAGCCGTAGGATGTCGGTGGCCAGTAGCCAAGGGTCAAGGGCAGCTCACGCCGGCAGTGGACACGAGTACTTGAGTGACAGGGGTAGCAGATGCCATAGTTCCATGGGGCACTTCACCATGGAACCTGAGCTGTGGACTTCTAGGAACAGAAGTAGCGATGCTCACAGTGATCTTTTGAATGAGGTCAGCATGCCGCCGTCGTCTATGAATACTAGGCAAAGGCAAGTATCCATTCAGACCAGCCTTATAACCCTTTCTCAGTAATCGGAAATATCAGAGCAACTGTGTCTCAGGTAATTCAGGAAATGGAAAACTGATCGTGTTAACGCTGCAAGTGGTTTATATGAGATATCTCGTCTATCAAGATCTGGACAATTTTGCTAATGATGAGATACCTCGTCATTAGCAAACCTATTTTTTATGACGACGAGTTATCTGGTCCATCGAGATCTGATCAGCTTTGCTAATGACGAGATACCACGTCGAGACAACCACCATCAATTCTTTTGATATCACATGACGATGCAGGCTATTCAGAGAATGAAAAAATATTCAAGTTTAGGATGAATTGGGCTGCTAAAGATTAGTGCTAAAATTGAGCTGATCATCTACAGTACTCTTTCATCTCTGGTACCTTAGTGGAACACCAGGAGAGCTAAATTTGTCCTGGAAAACTTTCTTTATGCTCGCCAAGCTCCGATCTGGCCATTTGTAAAAGATGATATTTATTGATGGCCGGAAATCCTTTCCCACAATCAATACAAAATGCGGCTTATTACCAGTCTCTCCCTCATACATTCTGAATTGCATTGGAGCCATACATGAAGACATTTTTAAGGCCCCATCTGCCATTGTCCAAAAACTTTTTTGCACAGACTCAATGACTTAGCGTAATTTTTTTACACTGGAAAAAGAAAGAAGAGGGCTAAAACTTTCCAAATACTACTGAACAGTAATAAACCATTTTTCATGTATTATGAAGATGAGATGATGAGATTGTCAATTCGAGATATTAAAGATATTTGTCAGTTTTTAACCTTTTATAATATCAATATTCGGAGGGTTAGTTCTATTAGGAAATTAATTATTTAGTCAGAGAGAGCACATAAAATAAGATCGGATTCCCGAAGTAAATCGGAATTGGTTTTAGAGTTACTAAACACTTGAATTCTATTCTCAGCTTTGCAGAAGAAGCCTTTAGAACTAGTTTTTCAGAATTTTCTTGAAATAATACTCAGTTTTAGTTATTATTGTACATACATTTCATTACAGAATGTGGTCAGAAACAGGACGGTCTTGTGATGATACTACAATCCGAGCTTTGAGAAACTTTCGAAACGAATCCGAATACCTCGTCCCAGGCTCCAGGCAAACATCCACAAGAATGCGTTCAGCTGATGTAAGATACTACACTAAGCACAATTTTGTTCTTATTTATCAAATAAAATTTGAAATTGCTTTTAAAACGCTGGTTAAATATTTGAAAGTTTGTAACAGAGTGATTGTGTCTCGTTTGATTTTCAACATGCAAAGATTTGACATTAGTAAATGCTAAACTGGATTTTAATTTTTCAGGAGCAATCGATGAATGAAGTAGAAAACTTAATGGACTTGAGTTTCAACGATACTTTGATGAGAGAAAGCTCTGGATATGAAGTACGTCCATTTGAACATTACATTGTGAAACATTGTTTATTACAAATTATTATCTACATAAATTGAGCAATGCATTTTCTAAGTTATGGAAAGCATAACATTTTTAATGAAATTTATATTTTTTTACTTTTATTTTTCAATACTATGTGTAATTATAATGTATTAGCAATACACATATGAAAATAATTTTATTTTAAAAATAAGACTTGTTGAGATCTAATATTTTCATTACAATCACATCTTATAAGTCCGTACAAAGATCTATGTTAATTACACACATAGTTATAGTATTCTTTTGACTAATAAGAAATTCAGATTTAACAATTCGAAATATTGGATCGAATCAACGTAAAAGCAATTCTAGGAAAATAAATTTTTAGCTTTAACGCAATTTTATTCGCAAAGAAAGAAAAAATTTCGAGACAACTCTTACTATTAAACATTTTAGTTAATTCAAATTTTCAGAGTACATAATATGATGTCTTATGAAATATACTATCAAATATTTACTTTTGGGATTATGCTGTGCCTTTTTCTGAATACTTCAGGGTCAGATTAATCACCTATACCAAAGAACATTAAAATAACGTTGAAAAAAATTTTGGGGTAATTAATTCTATTTTACTTTTAGTTAATATTTAATTCTTTAGTTATTTTTCAGTTAAAGAAGGAAATCTAAAACCATTTTGTTTGTAAAGGGCTTGAAAATTGTTGAATAGTTAATTACATACTTATTTTATGGAGCATTTATCATTTTTATAACTATTTTAAAAAGATGAATAAAATATACTAAATATTTATCTTGGAATAAGTAGATTTTTCTATTATCCTAAAGCTTCCTCACCTTATAATTTAAACTGATCAAAAGATGATTATGAATTGCAGGGTATGTTTCGTAGTTCTCAAAATATTTCATCTGTTATAACAATTCCGCCTCAAGAATGCAGTAAGCACAAAGCAATATTGGTTCAGCATGATTAACTATAGGTATAATATGCCGAGATCGACATGATATATAACCTTACTATATCTCTAGAGGATGTTAATAGTAGACATTATCTTGATATATGGACCAAATATTAGTTGCCCCTCTTTACCTTCCACAAAGCTACAGGAAATGAATACTCTACATGAGATTTCTCTTCATCGTTTCATCTTTTGTTTGAATTCCGCCATATAACTTTTCGGTTCTTTCTATATTTCTAAATATGTATTAAAGTAAATATTTCTTTTATTTGGTCCGTTACATTTGCGGGGATAGAAGTCTAAACATTGTTTCATTCTTGCCTATATGCAGAAGCTCAGCCTAAAGATATTTTTTATTAATTATGACCTGGTAATCTAGTCTTTGTTACATCTAGTGAAATTAAAGAAGAGTGTTTTATATTTTACAATGAGTTGTTCGGGTAAAATGTAAATCGTTTCAAAGAGACCAATTCCCTTTTATACCGTCTAAAGTCTTTTGAAATAGAAATTCTTGGAAACGAACTGATGAATCGTCTAAATATGTATTTATAATCAATTTAAACACTAAATTGAAATTCCATTTCCCTTAAAAAACTGGCAAAGTTTTTCTTTTGTACAATATTTCCTTATTACAAATTTAGCAACTAAACCAGAATTTTGTATTAACTGAAATTGTAACAGGTGACAATTATTTTAATATTCTTCTAGAAATAATAAAATGAAACTGAAAAGTTTGAAATAGCAATTTATTGTTAACACTTGTTATATGCGCAGATATTGCTTTTACTTACTTCATATTTAGTTAATTTTTATTTATATACTTACTAGCCTTATAATATAGCAAATGTATAAAGTTATAGCATATATTTGGATTACATTATTTTTTGTCTGTTAATAGAAATGGGTGAGATTACTCTCATTGTAAATTTATCTTTATGGTAAAATTGATACCGCTTCTGTTCAGTATTTATTGATCTCTTTGTATTTAGTTTTTCTGACTGCAATTCAATATAAGCGAGGAAGATAAATTTGAGTTTCGAATTATTTTACTGAAATTTTTCGCTTTTGATGCTTTATGCAAAAGAACGCTTACAAAACCCAAACTCATGTCTACAAATAGGGTAAAGTATAATAATAACAAGTAATATATTCAAGTAAAAAAGTGACCGAGAAACAGATAGGACGTTACTGCATATCCAAAACGACGCTACAGTTGATTGAAGTCCAACGATATCAGATTGCAATGTACTTATATCAAACGACGAAAAATGAAATATTCATGGATAAAATAATACCAACTTCACACAGTTATTAAGTCAATATGGTGAGAGGCAGCAGTTAATGTATGAGAGGGATTTTTAGTATAAACAAACCAGACGGTTTGCGAAGATTTTAATTATGCGGTTCAAACTTTCTCGCATGATACATATCGAGATTACCTTAAAATGTACTTTATCATCTCTTTGGTAACGTTTCGCATTTAATATAGCTGTTGTTGACCAATAAACTATCATATATCACTTCGAAATTTATTCTTTAGAATTTTTATTTTATTTATTCGAAAAAGATGTCAACTGATATTACGTTCAGAATACATACAGGAATCGCCACAGAAACACTACCGCCATTTATATTTACCTTGACATAAAATGCCTTACACGAAACTGAGAGATTATTAAATTGAATCTTCATTTTCAGAAGCTGTCCAGTCGCAAAGAGAAGAAACGTAGAGGTAGTCGTGATTACACGCAGAGGGGATATCATTGCTATGACAACCCATCTAGTCTTGATGATGAATGCAACGAAAGATGAACATTCATTCTCTCCTTATCAATCACTCAAGGAAATCTCAATCGAAACAAAAGAGACTGTGCCAATTTGTACCAATTAACCACTCCACAATGAAACTTTGTAATGCATATCTACAGTACCAATTCGTGATGGAGATTATGGACCCAACTGTGCACTGTTCAGTGATGTGATTGTGAAATAGCATAAAAAGGGTATGGACCTTTTAGCGGAGTTTATGCATCAAAAGATACCGAACCCGTTATTTCCATTGAGGTGGGTTTAAAAGGACGTCTTTTGGATACTGGGTTGTTCAAGGCACATCTTATATTGGTGTACAATTGTAGGCTCTCAAAGTTTTGCAAAGATTGCTATAATGGCTTTCTTACCAATTAAACAGTAACTCAATAATGCTTACGAGGGTGCTTAGATATAGATTCTTTGTACTAAAGGTATTTATTGTTATCTAACAAAACTAATGAACACATTCAAAAGCGAAAAGTAAAACTCCGATTAGAGATTACAAAAATATGATTTTATGTGCTTGATTTTAATGTAGAATTCATTTTCTTCAATCGTGGTGCTGGACATTTCAACGAATTGAATCTGGTAAAAGAACTAAAGAAAATATAATTTATTTCATAGAGGCTTTTTAACCCTCCGAAAGGTTTCGACGAGATATCTCGTTCCTCAAAATCTGACCAATTTTGATAATGACGAGATACCTCGTCATCAAGATATTGCTGATTTCTTTTATGATAACGAGATCAACATCTGGTCAGTTTCCTTGTAATGACGACATATTTTGTCCATCAAGATCTGATTAGTTTTCCTAATGACGAGATACCTATTCGAAACAACCACCTAAAGGGTTAAATAAACGTTTTCTATTGTCTGAAATACCTCTATAATATGCATAAAATTTAATTCATTCGTGGATAACAGAAATATTTATGTAACGTAAATTTTACTTTAACCTTCTGAGAGGCTCACACGCATATATCCATATTACAATCTACGGTTCTTCCAACTTGACTTCTAATCAGCTTTATCTTCCTTGACCAGTGGTTATTTAGTCATTTAGAGTATTGTGGGGAAAAGCAATATTACACTACTCAAATATCTCGTGACTCTCAGAGGGCAAAAATTTGTAGGACATGAGTTTTATTTTACATTTGTATAGTGTAAATTTTAAGTAATATTTTATCGACTTTTTTATGTTTTTGAAGTATTTCAGTTTACAGTTCCATCTATAATTCCTAAGTAAATTACTTTTTCATCACTATAATCAAACATTACCTTATCACATAAATGGACATATAGAAATGAAGTACACGTTGGAGGCATTAACATTTTGAAATAAGTCTGGACCATACCACTATTTAAATTCTTACACAACGCTTGAATTATAAAAATGTATATAGCAGAGATAAGTTCTCTATGAATGATATGTGATGAAGCAAATGTTCTGTTATTTGTGTAACTTATATGTATTTTTGAGATTAAAATAAAAGTATCATTTTCTCATGCTTTTTTATTCCATGAACTTTTCATTTTTTTTAGAAATAAGTTTGATATAAATAAAATGGAAATCTGCTTTGATTACCTACGTGTCAGTTTGAAGTTCATTGAAGTTCCATTTTGATTTTAATTTTAAATAATGCTAAGGACTAAAATAACTATTGCATTAAACATTCGTTTTCAGCCAACAGCAGAATTATTCATAAATTTTTGAATAATACGATAATAAAACTCAAATCAAGTATCTCTCTAACACTAACTTTAATACACACATAAAGAGGACATTTACAAATTCAGACGATGAGATTTTTCTTCAAGACAACAAAGGGTACTATGAATGTTTTTAATAAATGTCTTGTAGTATATATTTTATGTCAGACTATGGAAGCATTTGGTTCAGATACTAATATTTGACGGCTCGATTCCTCTCTCTGGAACCTGAAATAAGGAGCAGGTTGTTAAGAAGCATAATTATTCACATTAAAAAATCACTGAAACCCAAATAGTTTAATAACAAATAAATATATCATTATTTTATTATTCTTCAGTTGAAGTTAATACAAATTTCACACACAGTTAATTTTTAACCACTATGAGTTTTAATTTTCTGCTGTGATATAGTTTCAAAAATTACACAATAAGTAACAACTTTTAAACTTTTGTTAGTCACACTGGTCTTGACAGGTGCACAATGACTTTTTCTCAACGTTCAAAATGAGAATAACTAAAAATGTAATATTTATTAATTCTAATATTTTTAGTTACTTCTTTTTCAGATTATGTCCCAAAACGTATTTTTTACATAAATAATTAAAGCAATGCAACCAGAAAAGAAAATGGTCGAGCACACGACAAAAGCACCACGTTAAAAAATAAAAGAAAATAAGTTGTTATAAAAGATCCACTATAAATGGAGGATTAACTAATAAAGGAAAAATAGGTACTTATTTCAATTTCAATTTAAACTATCATCACATCTTTATATTTATAATTGATGCAACTTTGAAAATTGAAAAATTATATACAAATTTTCAAACAGATGTACACAATTTCATTTTAATAAATTACATTTAACCCTCCTTGTGGTTGTCTCAACGAGCTATCTCATCATTAGCAAAACTGACAGATGTTGATAGATGAGATATGTTGTCATTAAAAAACCTGACCAGATCCTGATCTCATCATCATAAAATATCGACAATATCTTGATGACGAGACATCTCGTTATTAACAAAATTGATCTGATCTTGATGGACAAAATGTCCCGTCAAAACCGCTTGGAGAGTTAAATGATAATAAAATCTATCAAGAATGTAAAACAATAAAAAATTGATCAATAGCTAGGACAAAATATTTATTGTTATCATAAATATAAATTGACTTCTTTTCCAGATAAATTATTTAACAAATTATTATTGTTAGGGTCAATGAGAACAAAATATTCGTCAGTTCTTTTGGAACATACAAAACTTACAAGTTCTACAAACTCACATTTTGTTATGTTTGAAAAAATACGTTTAAAAATATAATTATGATGATGGATAATAGCGTTTTGTTTCACTTTTATAAAAGTTGGGACTAATAGATTTCTGTATAATGAGAGGTTTATTATATCTATATGTTTGATTTATTTAAAAAACCCATTAAACTACTTTTAAATATAACGGGGTGCAAGCAAACACTTCAATCTCATCTTCAATACATAAAATGTTAAAATTATGCATTTTTAGTAAGTATAATTTAAAACGTCTCTTATCTCCATAAAAATTCGATAAGATATGGTAAAAGCTCTGTTAACGAAAATATTGTTTACCTTCCAATCTATAACTTATAAGATAAAATAAAAATAATACTTTTTATTTACAGAAAACAATTATAACTTTTTGACACAATAGTAAACATCACTCATGAAAGTAAGAAAAGAGAAAACATTCTGCATGAGTAATTATGTTCGGTGCACATCCTGTTGTAGTATTAGATCATTACTAGGAGAAATTTATTTAGTACCATACGAATTCTGTTCATAGACAGGAGTCCAGTGACCTTTTTCAATGTGACGCAATGAAAATAATAACTGTAAAAAAGGTATTATTTACAAATTTAAATTTTTCATTTTTATTGTTATTTGTTTTAAAGTATGTTCGAAAATATACGACTCATTTAAAAAATTAATAACTAATACGTGTGTAACAAGGAAAGAAAGCTTGGAGCATCTCACAAATGCACCGTGATCTCATTTCTTAAGAAAATCGCGATCAACACTCAAAGTGCTTTCGACGAGATATCTCGTCCATCACTGTCTGCACTATTGTGCTAAAGACGAGATTCTCGTCATCAAGATAGTGCCAATTTTTTTATGATGACAAGATCAAGGCCTGGTGAGTTTTCTTCTAATGGCGAAATATCTCGTCCATCAAGATCTGGTCAATATTTTTCTAATGACGAGGTATATCGTCAAGACAACCACCAGGAGGGTTAAAGAGAGCATCGCACGCAACATAGGTTCTGTATAATATTAGAATGATAGGTAGGTAGGTAGTTGAATTAACGTCGCACTAGAGCAACACAACGGGCTATTGACGACGGTCTATAATCAATCCCGAAGAGAAAAATCGAGGATAACACCTATAATTTTGAACCATGGTCAGATGACGAGATCACACCTGAGCAGGCACCCCACTCTCCAAACTTCCACACTACATTAACGTAAGGACATTTGAGGCTACGGCAGAGTTAACGAGCACCAGCCTCCACATACACGACGGTATTTGTTTGTATTGAGTTTGGAACTCGAAACCCTTAGGTTGTTAATCCGCGACTCCTCCAAACGGGCTACCGCGGCCCTTATTAGAATGAAATGAAATTAGTAGGAAACATTAAACAAAGGCAATTTTTGTGATTTGTTCAATTTAACATAATTTAGAAATCGAAGAGCTACAATCTTCAATTCGTTACAAATAATACTTTTTATACATTCATGTGTTGAAAGTAAAAGATTTACAAATTTTTAGGTTTTCCTCTAAAATCAAATTTGTAATACGTTATTATACCGTATGGTTTGACAAGGAGAAAAAACATTTGCGTCTAAGATGGAAGAAAACCTGTAAAAGTCTGGGAAAATATGTGATAACTGGTGAGCCGAGCTTTTAAAAATATGCGCAACAGCCTTTAAATGCAATAAAAAATAATCCTCCTTTACCCTCAAAAATAAATGTGTCCTAGAATAAAATATGCATTAAATTCAAAAACGTGCTCTTCATTTTTATGTTATAGAATGCTTCCATAATAGGATTCCTATTCTTGCGGGGAACCATAGAATGTAAAATTTGATCCGTCTGTGCATTTTATATTCCTAAAAATACAAGATTTGAAAAGAAAGTGACTTTCAATATTTTATCAGCTAATCTGACCACTAGTTCGATTTAGTACTTCTTTCTTCAACAACACTAGGGTGGAAGGTTCTTAAGATGCATACTCTAAAACCTCGTAGCAATCCTTTAGAAAATGAAAACCAGTAAATTAGCTGTAATTACAACAGATAAGCATTTTCTTAAACATGTGAAATTATGTCACTCCGATAATCATGAATAGTGAGAAGATTTTCGATATGCATAATATATTTTAAATGTTATTACATTTTATTGGCATTTGTATCACTTAATTTCGAATGAATAATCTACTTGGAGTTCAATGCTGCTTCTGGGGTTAGTCCAGCATAACTTTGATGGGATGTGTATGGAAGTCATGTATTTATACAGGTGATTCGAAATTTCTTGGCCAAACTTTAAAGAATGGTAGAGTGCATCAAAATAAACATTTTTGTCAAAGAATATCCGTCCACACAACTGTTGCGTTTAGACGTTAACACAAGAACACGCCCTACTGCAGAAACCTGGGCAAATCCTACAAGCAGTTCTATGCTCAGGTGTCAATGTCTGGATTCTCTGTAAATGGGTGCAAAACTCTCCATAAAAACCTTGTGCAAAACTATCCATACGATAAATTGGCTCACTCTTAAATTATGGAATGTATGGCACAGCTTGAATGATTGTGCCAGATTTTCTCAATCGCTTGGTATGTCTTCTTCCATTTCTGGTGTGCTCAAACGCATCATGGTCGATGATATGAAAAATTCCGGTTTCACACAATTGATGGTGTAAATGCTTAAATGCTTAACGATTCGGCACTTGCCTATTGGGAAATCATTACGGTTGAGCAGCTCTTCCGTTTCCATTGGCTGCCCAGTGGATGGCTTTCCAGAAATGGAAATCGACCGACCGAATTTCCATTTTTGTGCTTAAACTTCTCATCCAACCCGCACCATGCCCGTTGATACAAATGTTCCGGTTTTAACAGTTGGTGTTGTAAATACTTAAATGTCTGACAATTCGGCACTCGCCCATTAGGAGAGCGTTCAAGGAACATTCTTTGAGCAGCTCTTCCGTTTCTATTGTCAGCCCCATTCGTTAGATATATGTTATCCATCTCTAAATTTATGCAATGCTATACAACGTATGAGCGTTGCAAATGACGAAGGTTAAAAAAAGAACGATTTGCAAACAGATCCCTCTAGCGCCTACGCGCAACGGTTACAGACATGCATTCTTTGACACAGAATGTTTATTTTGGTGCACAATACCACCTTCTAAGTTTGGCCAATGAATTTACAATCACCCTGTATATCAAAAGCATATTGTTATGCTATCTTGTACTTAAGTTAAAACTATTACTCTCTTATGTTAAAACTATTACTCTCTTATGCTAAAACTATTACTCTCTTATGTTAAAACTATTACTCTCTTATGTTAAAACTATTACTCTCTTATGTTAAAACTATTACTCTCTTATGTTAAAACTATTACTCTCTTATGTTAAAACTATTACTCTCTTATGTGTTAAAACTATTACTCTCTTATGTTAAAACTATTACTCTCTTATGTTAAAATTATTACTCTGCTAAAACCTTAAACTACAATTTATCAACCGCTGTTGGAAATAGAAATATAACATTTCGCACTGTTTAAATTAGTAAAACAGTTTGCAAACGTGTTTACCAATCTAATATAGAAATATTTCTGGGTTTTCACAAAAAATATTATTATACAAATTTCATATTTATTTGATAAAATCTCCTTATTTATTAGAATGACATCATTAAATGTATACTTACCTAAAATTTAAGGGGTTTCCAGGAGTGTCGGGCAAACGAGACTAGGTGATCCCCAATCCATCAAGAGGTCAAAACTGACCGTCACTGAATTCTCGAACTTTCCGCTGGACACCAGACGTACGGCAGAGTTCCCACAAGCGACATCTACAGAGCTGCGTCCTGCGAAATAACATGTCATGTAACGGTTCACACTGCTTTAAGAATCAGCCCTAGACAAACCATGACACATTCCCATTTTAGCTTAATAAATTTCAACATTAAATCAAACCTCTATTGAGTTTGTGGTGAAATTGACCCAGAAATTCACTACATTACTAATTGTCTCCTCACTTCTAAATGACAACTAAAAGCACCAAGGGGTGCTAATTTCTACACTTGATGTACAAGCAGTACAAAAAAAATAAGAAAGCAAGAATTCAAATAATAAAAATCTTAAATTATCATCACTACAACATAGATAATATCTGTGAAACCCTGTAGATCTTGTTTTTCTCATATAGCATACGAAGCATTTTTACATCTTAAACCTTCACTCATAGGAAAAATTACCCCCATACGGTTCAGTTCCTTTAAATCTTAATTCCGCAAGTGGTTTCGACGAGATATTTCATCCATCAAGATCTGACCAATTTTGCAAATGACGAGATATCTCGTCATCACTATATTGCCGATTTTTTTATGGTGAGAGTTTTTTATGATCAAGATCTGGTCATTTTTTTCTAATGACGAGATATCTCGTCCATCAAGATCTGGTCAATTTTGCTAAGGACGAGATACCTCTTCGAGATAACCTCCAGGAGTGTTAAACTATCTAAAACTTGTATATGATTTTACACATATATCATTTAATAGATTAACTAAAATTTATGGGGTAGCTTTTGTTTCAAATTGTGAATAACAATAATAGTCAATAGAGTACTACATACCCAAAAAAGTTCATATTCATGGATAGAAATCCCCGAATGGATATTCGTTTTGATTAGTTCACTGACATGTTAAAATCCAACTGCTGGGTCAACGCCAACTGCTTTAAACATATTTGCATGTATAGTTTGTGCTAATTATTTTTAATTAATTTGATTAAGTACAATTGCAGTACTTAATTAAAATTAAAATTAATTTGTAAGCTTAAATGACGTTAATTGGAAAATAAAAAAACATCTTAAAAAAAAGGAGTTCAGACATCAGTTTACCTAGGAGACCATCAAATGTGAATGAATTTCATTTTGCGTTGAGGTGTTTATTATTTTGAGAACTATTATGTTAGAATTGTAGTGAATTTTTTTAAAATAAAACTATTCTAATCACAGAAGGGTGTCAGTGGAACCTGAAACGAAAATTTGTTGAATGTTTGTGTATGTATGTTTGCTTGAGTGCTTGTTTGTGTATATGCATTTGTGGTTATTGTAGATGCGTGTGTTTGTGTGAATGGTTTATCTCTGCTAATATCATAACTGTTACAATAATAACAATATGTATTGTTGAAAGAAAGAATTTTAAGGCAAGTTGGCAATTTATACGCTTTTAACCATATTACATCTATAAAAACAATACTTATTTACAATATTTTAAACACATTACATGAATATCTATAACAACAATATTTTTTCTACTGAAGTTTATACTTTGATATTTCCAACAGGCTGAGATATCATTAATAAGAAAACTGATTATAAGTATATACTTTTGTCTAAAATAATAGTTTCTTTGAAAGCTTTTGAATTTGTATAACTTTCAAGCGCAAAATGCTTTGGGAAGTTGTAATGCTAAAAATAAAATTCAAATATACCTTTTCCAAAGTTTCAAGAACTTAGTAATGTCTAGAGGAGAAAACTCCAGTTCAAAAAAAATTCTATTAAAATTTTTTTTTCTCGATGTGTTACTCGTCTAATTGCTACTTACAACCATTTCACGAAAGTTACTATGTATAGCTATACCGTTTTCTCTAAATCGTAACGTTTAATTTATTCTTAAAAGTTCATAAAACAAAATCCCACCATCGATTTAAAATGTAAAGAAAAAAGGACTACAATGATATACAAAGAATTTGTACCTGGAACTGAATCCATCCCACAAAAGTCTTCGGCTACAGACATCATGCTTGGATCCAGGCCATCTCCACCTCGCACTTCAACGTAGTCCTCCGAACCCAGTTTCTTGCACTGTAGATATATGTGAGCACATTCATACCATTTTGAAACTCTATAGCTCATGTACAAAAACTTTTACAGCTCATGTTACAAAAATAGTATTCATTGTCAAGATATTTTAGTATCATTAAACGTTGATAAAAACATTTATGTGGGAAAAACTTCAAGGAAATCGTGTGATAAAGTATGCATTTGAACATAATTTATTATGTTTTGTATGAATAAAATTTCATTTTGACATTATTATAAGTAAGGGGATTTTCAATAGTTTTCGCTTTTGAGAACTTTCAGCAATTTTATCAATGTATAGAATACTTAATTCACGGCAACCTTTGAATATGACTTTATTTTGATGTTCAAGGTGTGAGTGGTTATTACATGACGAAATAACACTACGCTGTAAGTGCGTCGTTTTTACAGTAAATGAACTTAAGGGGCATTCATAATCATGCCAAAATTCAAAATCGACTTCTGTAAATAGTAGTCACCTTAGTATAGTTTTGTCTTACACTATAATGGGATCTTTTTGAAATGGATTATATGGACGGATAAAGCAAGCATACGAATTTCGTCCAAAGTAAATAGAAACTTTAAAAATGTCAAACGGGAGTTTAAATAAATATTTTTCACTCACTTAAATATCTTTGCATTTTTCTACGATAGAGAAATGTAACAATTCTGACCACTTTCAATCAACGTTTAACCAATTCAAACCAAGTAATGCCTGGTAATTCTGATCGTTTCCTCATAATAGAATCCTTTGAAAAGATTTTATCGCTCCTCTTAGAATATAATCCTATGAAAAGATTCTATTTCTTTCCTTAAAATGTTATATATACTTTGGAAAGATTTTAATCCTTCGGAAATTATAATATTTCTTTGGAGAATGTAATCCTTTAGAAAGATTATATTTCTCTTTTTCTTAGAATATAGTTCTTTGGAAAGATTCTATTGGTCACCCGGCTCAAAAATGGTTAGACGGCATGCAGATAAGACTGCAGGTTTTAAGGTGGAATTATGCTTGTGAACCTTCAGAGGGTCAAAATTGATAAAATAATAAATAATAAATACCTTCTTTACGATTCCAGTTTCCAAGTCCATGGTTCTCCCAGTTATGGGCATCGATTGACTTCCAACGCTGCTGGCTAGAATCTGGAAAGTCTCGGGGAAGATGATGGACATTGTGCAATTAACTCTCTCCCCATAGTTCCGCAATGTGTACACTCCAGATGGTTGCTGCAAAACAGCATTGCAGGCTGCAAGAAAAAGTTTTCGTCCATGTAGTCCCACAGAGGTCATAAACCGCATGGTATTAAAACGTTAGTGTTGATCGTCAGGAATGTGCGAAAAGAAAATGAGTGTGGGTGATATGTAACCAGGCACGTATTTATAAAGTATTTTCGGGGATGCCTCGAAGATTACGTTGTATTACAATCGGAATTCAATGTAACTTATGTACTATTTCGTAATCTGCGGTGAGCATGACATTGTAAGATTTGCCGCTGTTTGTAAACAAGCATAACTATTTTTCCTTGTGCGATTAAAGAAGTTTCAATTTACACTGATTAAATAGTCTGCAGCGTATCGCACACCGGATGCAATACCATAGACGTGAAAAATAAATAGACTGATTAGTGCTATTGAAAGGAGCTTCAAAAGCGCGATCAACATCTCAACTATAGTCACGAGACTGCTCTGATAATAATTGACTTGGATGGTTTATTTAGTATTTATCGCCTCATTTGGCGATAAAACATATTATGACAGGGTAAATAGATGTTTGAATGAGCATTTCTATAGGGGCCACAAAAATGGTGAAATCAGCCGAGTACTATGTCGCGTGGCCCAATCAGATGATGAATCAATGGATGGATGTGTTATGCCGTCCCGTGAACCAATCAGATGATGGATGTTCTTTCCACCCGGCATACGAAAGTAGTCTAAGGGTCAAGTTACTACTAGTTTTGGTCATATGATCCTGGGTATATAAAAAGGTTACCGTTACTCACTCTACTTTTATGTTCCCAAAATGTGCAATATGTATCGTCATATCTCTTAAAAGGAATTTTAATTTTTGTGCGTAGAAAGACTGTAAATATATACTTCTGCGTGAAAAACTGCCGAAACTGCCTTCTATTGGAATATACAGTTGCAATTTTACAACATGCAGAAGCATATATTTAGTTCTACACATAAAACAAGAAATTCACTTTTCTGAGTTATAGCGGTATTGCAGCCGGGGTGCGATTTATTTAATTGTTTTTCAACACCAAAATATTTCGGGAGGGTGTGAACCCCATGGTTCCTCCCCTGAATACGTCCGTGTTGTAGATTGATTTGCATAAATTAAAATTCAGTTTCATCGAAACTTTTTATACCTCTGAGAAAGGATCTAACATCAAAACAGGATAACTGCAAATAAACATGTGTTTTCAATCTGATTTACAAAGAAAATGTATCAATAGATTCTGTAGAGATCATGTAACAAATACTATTGAATTATGTTACTAGATGTGTGTGTGTGTGTGTACAGCCCCATTAAAATAATTACAGAATGGGCTCTTGCAATCACTTATTGAATTTAAGAGCGCATTATTATCTTATGGGGAGTAATTATAAATAACGAATGAGCATTGAAACATATCCCTGACATCCTTCATTGTTCATGCATCAAAATTCGAATGCGTAATACAATTCAAAATACTCAGAGAATTGTAACTCATCAAATCTCACAATTCAAAAATGCATCTGTCTCAGTAATGATATCGCAAAATCTCAGAAATTAATTAAACTCACAGCTCAAAACTACATCTAAATTAATAATTCTAAATATAACTAAGAAATTAAACTTATTAGATGTTGCCCGATATAGACAAATACAAAATTATTAATAATTTAATTATCTATCTCGTACCGGTTTTTAATTAGTTTCCATGTAAATATCGCTTGGGGTTTTTACTATTTTAACATAAATATTATCACATGCATTTCGTTTCCTTACATCTATAAACGTGTTTCAAAATTTATTTATTGTGCCCGAGCGTTTCTTTTGAATGTATTTAAATATAACGTTAGCCAATGAGAGAGCAAGGATGATTTAAATATAACTTTAATTACAATAGAGTGAGTATAAAAAGTGATACACGTAAGTCATATCCATATTTGCCTTTTAAATATTATATTATTATGAAAATGGAGCATTGTACAATACTTAACATAATCGGAGACTAATCTGAAGCGTTCTATATAGAGGCCATCCTGAAATTCAGATCGACATTTAAAATTACTTATGTAAAGTGAAACGGCATCTATAGCTTACATTAAAAATTTTTTAATAATCATTTATTAAAAATGTGTTTACATACTGCAATTATTCTGATATCCTAATTTTTCTCAGCCCCACTTGGGTTATATCTGATAAATTTTGAAAAGTTGTTCTGAAGTTTAGATTGTTTGGATATAAGGTTAATTGACATACGCTTCATGTTAGAAAATACGCTATCCGTGAAAAAGCTAGACATTTATTTAGGATATTTGTTAAAAACCTTGAATATACTTTTTGTAAGACTTATTTTGCTTACAGTTAGAGTAGCTTTCTTGGATTCAGTACTGTTTGTGTTGAAGCTCTGCTTTGAGGTTTTCGTATAGGTTAAGGACTTCAAAATGGGATATAATCCCTTTGTTTTTTAACCTTTATTACTTTATACTCTATTCAAAATAAAATCAAGCGTAAACATAAACAAAAATGTTTAAACCTTGGGCGTAGATGCCAGAGGTTTAATAAATAAAATAATTTCTTTTGGTACTGTTATGTTATGCAACACTGAGTTGAAAAACATTCTAACAAAAATCTGCTAGAGAAGTAAAAAATAATTTGACGATAATGATTAAAAAAGTTTGAATCTAAGAGTGTTTGAGGCAAAAAAAAACTACTTCATCCTTTCCCATCAATTTCCCAAATGACTTGATTTTAATCCAGATCAACAAAAGCATATACATGTGTTGTATTACTAAATACACTATTTTTTCCCTTTGAAACCTCTAATGCAAAAATAATCCACACTTTAAAATGTTTTTTTTTGGTAAATGGGTAAAACCCATGGTTTTTATTACTATGCTGTACTTTTTTATTTCAAGTGTGTATTAATCTTCACAAAAATATGGATATTGAATGAAATATTTCGATGAATACGAACAAATTTATCTTTTGTTTTATACAGAAAAGTATTTACCTAACAAAACTGCAGCATAAAACGGTCTCATTCTTGAAATTACTATGAAGATTTTAAAGATACAAAGACGAATGTCAACATTTACCGAAAGAAAACATTTCACATTATAAGCTAATTAAATGTACTCATGTTTTATTCACAAAATTCCTGGTTTCAATTTAAGTTTTTATTATGCCTGTCACCTTTTCCTTACAGTTGCACAGACTTATTTGCACACATATTTTAAAGGTTGTCAAACAAATATGTTGAACTAAGGAAAACATTATAGACAAACCACATTCCCACTCAAGCAATTGGCTTTGAAGTGTACTGGGAAAGACCATTCGCCGTCTAGGCAGATTCCAAATTCTTGACGTTTTATGAAAATTCAATAGAAACATTGATCGTATTATGTTTTATGGCAAAACGAATCACTTGTAAAAGGATACTTTTATTTTTAACTAGAGACCCAAATCCCGGCTTTACGTGGGTAGGTAGGCTGAATTTACTTTGTAGTCAAGCAATACAATGGGGTATGCCGTCGCAAGGGAGTAATTTTAACTTATGATTACCAGTTTTTTTTAACCGAGGTCCAATAAAATTTCGTTGTAGATGACCTAGTCGTTTTTTTTTCTGATTTCAACACGAAAATATCATCGTCCTTCCAATGAAATAGACGTGGAAGGAGTCACTGTCGAAAGATCCCTGGAGGATAAGTCACGTGGGCTTACGAATCGCCATGGGCCGATTGGCTATTGAATAGCAGACTAGTGTTTTTAATAGCGCTGGATAATCACTTTTACCAAACAATAATTTTTTCCTACGTTACAAATCATGCTTTTCCCCATGATCATGTGACTGATCTTCAAACCGAGCGACAGGTAGAAATCTCATGAAAAGCGTCACTCACATTACTCCGTGAGAACTCCGGAGAATTAGAACTCCGTTCATTAGAAGGTCGAAGGAAAGATTTCGTTTGGCGTGACACGGCGAGAGAACCACAAAACTTTCTTCACTTAGTCAACTCCAACCACCAGAAGATGTCTATTCCTGTGCCTATATTCGATTTTTGTCTCTATAATGGTAATATTTGAACTTAAATCAAAGAGTTCCTTAACCCTCCAAGTGTTGCGACGAGATATCTCGTACAGGATCTGATCGATTTTCCTAAGGAAGAGATATCTCGCCTAGACAAAACTGTTATATTACTCCAAGGGGATGAATATTGTCCCTTGCCCAGAACTGGTGAGTTTGGAACAGGTTTTCGAACTAGAGGCTGTACAAGGGCTATTTTCGACGCAGATAAACCCCTAGGAGGGTTAAAAGAAACATGTTAATGCAAAGACAGACGCATTTACTATGGGCTAGCGTTGTGTATACTCTCATACCGGCACATGGGCTTCGGGTCTTAAGTCAAGAAAGTGGTTGGACTGCAGTTTTTTCTTTAACTTACTTCGCTAAAATCGCCTCTTCTCAGCTCCTTTTTGCCACAGGGTTAATGTTTCTTACCTTTAAACCTTTCTCGACAAATATTCTATAGGTTGGTGAAAACTGCATCAAAATCTGTCTAATGATTCTCGATATTAGCTCAGACAGACACCCATGGGAACTTTATGTGTTTTACAATAGCTAGTATAATTTAAAAATTAAAATTAATATTTATGTGTAGATGAACAGAAACATATATGAATGCGTACATAGTGTGTATATATATGTTGCTAGAAAACCAAACCTATAATTTCACTCTAAAAGATTAATTCTACAATTTTTTACTACAAAGTAAGACGATATCATAGGCCTATAAACAAGTGATTAATATTTTGTTGCGAAAACCAAATGCAATTAAGCATAAGTAATTTGTATAGAATATTTATATATAAGGCTAACTGGTAAGTCTAGGCAGCGAAAAAATGCAGCATATTGAGAAAACACTTAATTTCTTTATCTGAGAAATGCTTCAATATAGAACTAAAAATGCTCCCTCTAGTAATAAATAAGCAGAATCGTCAAAGTTTACTTGATTTTTAATTGCAGGTTTAAATGGGTGTTGTAAGTAATGGTGAAATATATTCATGACGCTGAATTCAATTTTTAAACTTGCTTAGTAAAGTTCTCCCTCATTAAAGTGTAACAGAATGAACTGCCTAATTAGAATTTCCCATCGTCTAAAACATTTAATGATTAATTTCTAAATCATAACTAGTTATTTTCATAATTAGAGTTGACTTCTAATTTGCATATTTAAGTCGCATTCCGTGAGCTCCCAATTAAGATAAATGACGCTCACTGAATTTAATTTAGCAGTTTCGCGAATACTTTACCTTGGATCAATACAACAACAAAAATGCGTAAACTAGTGCATTAAATAAAAGTTGTCTAAAAGCAAATGGTTCTTTGTGTGACATCTAATCAACATGTTTACAGGTGTCGTTGTATCAGAAAGAGGTCTTTGAATTCGTAAAAAGGTTTCTGCATTTATCTGTAATCGTATTTAAGTAACTTCGTGCTATACCCTAATTAAATTTTCTGGCATTAGATTAAGTTGATAATTAAGAGAAAGTAATGTATCTGGAAGAGGTATTTGGAATTTGTCGTATGCAATCATTACTGTGCCAAGGGATAAAATTTTCAAGCGTATAATGGAAAATTGTGCGCTGTGAGTGTGAAAACATTTAAATATTATTTACTTTAAAATTAATCAAAGAAAAATTATAAAAACGTAAATTCTTTATACATACTTCATAATATTCTTTTCATTCATTTTAAATTGAATAGCATAATTGAAATCGTATATTAATCGTCAAGGGAAAAATTGACTGAGCCTGTGATTTTTAAAATGGAAAAAAAAATGTAAAGTTTGAACTGATTTCCTTGAATAAAGTTTGGTATCACTGCACACTCTTTCGATTCGTCATTCACTTAAAAGTTCCGCACCTCATTTCTCTGCTAAAAATACCAGAGCGGCAAAAAATTTCTTGAAATTGGTAATCCTTTACATTTCAAAAGATTCTGATACAACTTTCAAAGTTGTAGACTGTTATACAGAGCATTTCAAATCTTCCTGCACAAACAAAGGGAGATGTCACCATAACATGACGTGTTGAAAATTGAAGGATAACTCATAAAAGCAATAACCAATACCAAATGGAACGATTTACGTCATTGGAAATATAAAGAATTGGGAGGGGTCAAGCAGCTACCGTGATTGTATATGGGATGAGTGGACTTTCTGGCATTGGTCAGGGCATTGGGTATGAACTTGGATTTTATTGGGGTGAAGGAGCCGACAAAGGGCAAAAACTCTCTGGGCCCGTTGTGAGATTGTATCGTGAACGGTACTCCGACAGACATTGATTTTCTCCTCTGAGGGTAACTCTCGTACACGATAGTGTACGAGACCCGGTTGTGTTCAGCAGTTGACCTGTTTGTACTGCAATCAATAAATATGCACTGTTACGTCTTAAAGTGTTGTAACTACTGTAACTACACTATAAGGTCTTAAGATGTACCTTAAGTCGTGCATTATGTCTTAAAGTACATCTTGCGTGATATGAAAAAGGAATGAAGCTGAATATTGAGGCACCTTTTATTAACTTCTTGAAATCATCTTCATTTACATAAAATCAGCTTTTAATGCAAGCATTTACCTAAAACATATATTTTTATGCAGTCAATGCGTGACAAATGATTTAGCAAGAAGTCTGAAGCGATCCCTTTACCAATTGAAGCTTGTTGGGATGAGCCTTGAATCTCTCAACCAATAATTAATGCTCTACACTGTGAGGTACCAAATAATAAACTTCTGCCTAAATTCTAAATTTTATACACATTTCACAGCTTTTTCATTTCGTCCTGATCTCTCCAGACAAAGATAATGATCCTTCATCTTCGAGTTCCTTCTACTTCTTTATGCTTTTGCAGATGGGTCTTTTTCATCACGGGAAATCTGGAAATCAGTTTGAATCATCGCTACAATGTCTCCACGTACTTGGGTTATGCCTATTCCAAACATACCAAATACATCCTAACCCTTAGATGGATTAGTGCCATTTTGCACCCCAGTGAATTTCATTTCTGAATCTTGAATGAAGAATTCGTTAGCAGTAAGAATCACTAATTCAAGTTTCAGAAATAAGCATGGGATGCGTAGTTTATGATAAAAATTTCTTAGATACTTTATAAATTCATCCCATCAATTCATTTGCAAAATTAGCACCGTATTATATCATATCAGTGCTGCTTCGACCTTCAATAACCTTTGACTTGAATTTATATGTTTTCTGATTTGTCTCATATATTTAATAAGGCTAAGCATACCAAATAGAAGCAAGTTTAGAGGCAGCAAGCTCAAAAGTCTTAATATAAGTTTTTAAAATATTTTCATTTGAATTTTATGATTTTGGGAGATATTCATACAGAGGCTGTTCGGACATTTTTTGAAGGATTTTGATGAGCTGTAAAAAAAATTGTATGCTACGAAAGAATTTTATTTTCACAGCAGTTAAATAGTCAAAGTATAGCTTATCGTCTGCTAACTCAGAGTTTTGTTTACTTTCAAAATGGGGCTTTTAAGTAAGCAATAGATGGAAGGCTATATTTCCTCTCTTTCCGAAGAGAATTATGCTTATTCAATTATTCAAAAACGCTGTAAAAGTCATGGTTTTTCGATATCTAAAGGTACGATAAGTAATATTATTAATGAGAAAGGAAAAACCGTAAAAGTGAAAAAATACTTCCAAAAAGAGTATCCAAAAAAGAAAATATTTCTGAGAATATTTGTAAGGTAAGATCTTTAAGTTTAAAAAAGAATCTGCAAAGTCAAAGAACTATAGCAAAGTGAACATGAGAACTTTCTCTAAGAGATTTATGATTGTTGCCGGTGGCATATAATGGAAAATTAAAAGCAAAAAGAGGGGAAAAATGTAAAAATCAACTCCCACATATTATCAAGACCAAATTTTATCCTCAATATTTAAAAAAGAAATACCATATCTTTAACCACAGTGCCAACAATCAGTAGAACTGCATCAGGGTAAAGTAAGCAGCCACACATCTAAATCGACTGTTAAATTCTTGGAAAAAATGGAACACGAAACTGGTATCAATATACCCTTTACTGATATTCCTGATAAATCTCCAGATGTTTCACCCATGGACTTTTGTGCTTTTGGACTTTTAGAAAGGGCATTATCGAAACGTCGACCGAAAACCATTCAAGGACTGGAAAACTGTGGAACAAAGAATGGGACAAAATACCACTGTCAATACTACAAAAGTCATTATTATCATGGAAATTAAGGTGTAGAAAGATAGTTAACAATAAGGGCTATCAAATGGAACATTTAAAACACAAAAATTTCATGTAAAAAATTGAGATTCAGTCCATTAAAATCGTTCAAAAAATGTCTGAACAGCCTCTGTATAACCAGTTTCAAGAAAATATATTGTTCCTTTTTATATAATTATTTTGTTCTCTGAAACATGGTAATATATTTTTCTCAGGTGAATACACCTGGAAACAAAATCATGATAACTCTCAATTTAAAAAGGCAAGAAACTTTTAATTTAAGGAAGGAAAAGTCGACCTTGTTTAAGCTATTTAACCCTCCTCGTGGTTTTCTCGATGAGATAACTCGTCATTAGTAAAACTCACCAGAACTTGATCTCGTCGCCATTAAAAAATAGGCAGGATCTTGTTGATGAAATATCTCGTTATTAGAAAAATTAGTCAGATAAAGATGGACGAGATATCTCGTCGAAAACACATGGAGGGCTAATTAACCCAAGATATAGCATATTAGCACTAATGCAAGTCTTATTCCATTTGTATTCCTCTACATTGAAATCGGCTTTAATAATTGATTCAGTTTTTACAGATTCCATCTTAATATAGCCTTTGAGCCATAAAAACCAAAACCAAACAACCAACCAACAGATACCATCTTAGGTACCGTAAATATAATAAGATCTTTTAATATTAACGAACAGCCGATGAATAACGTTAAAGCATTATATTACTATTCTCCTCAAAGAACTCACCGTACATTCATCTTTCTACACGCATGTCCTAACATTGAGGATAATGCAATCCGAGATTAATCCTTTGCCAAATCTGACTCAAAGTACCTTAAATGATAAATGAATATTCCACAAGCTATGTGGAATAAAATAAGAAAACCCATATGCCTCGTGATGCTAATGTGAACTGAAAAATGAAAAAAGTACTTAGGTGATACATTGTATGTTTTAGTTATAGCGAAAAACATATTTTTTGCTGTTAAAATAGGGAATGTGACAGCAGGCCTCACAACATGTAGACATAGTTTCCACAAGGCTGTCCAAGAGTTCATTTGCGCACTGAAATACATCTTTGCTCTTGTGCAGTCCTTAGTGATCTTGTGCTATAATGCGACTTTCAAGAGCGTCCCAAGCAAGCTCTATTGGATTGAGATCAGGTGACCTTGCTTGATACGAATTTTCTTTTATCTTAAATTTCTGAACACGCGAGTAATTAATGGTTCGTAAAATAACGGACTTACGCTTTGGATTTGGACGAAACTCCACAGAGACCGTGAATCCTTCTCCTTTAACAGGGATTCTGAATTCTAGAAGACCAACGTTTTGAGAAGTGATCTGGGTCTTCCAAGGTCGGTTTTCGCCACAGTATTCCGTGAATCGCTTCTCCACTGGCTTGGGGTGATCCTCATTGCCGGGGAAGAATTGTCCGTTCAGCTCCCACCCGTCCACCACCTATGGATATTCAAAATTAGTTGCACCAAAACACATTTAAAATGAATTAGTGTAATACAGTGGTGACAGTAAAAAGAAATTCCACAATCAGAAACGAAAGTTACTGCATAACTCACACCAAATGCTTTTTATGACATTAGATGCTGGACATCATATAGTGTTTTCATTGGGAATTAGCTGCAGCAATCGATGTCTAATACTACATAGACCATTATACCATCATAAAATCATTTTCGAAAAATTTCCACGAGACCCATATTTGACCGAACGCCTCAACGCTTCTACAGCAATTTTAAAGTTAATTTAATTGTGTTATCAACGATTTTGTTTATCACGACATTCTACAAAATTTCCAGAACACATTTAACTTACCTACGTCTCATCTATCAATGCATGCTTTTTGCCAGTTTTTGGCACCTGAATCAGGCTGATACGCTATCAAGTTATAAATGCACCTTTAAAGAGCGAAAACCAAGTATAAGTACAATTAATATCTACTTTTGATTTCGAGAGCTATAATTTGTTGACGTAAATTGTTTTTGTTAAATGTTGACTTAACTTCTGCCTATTCGAATGTAAGAATTAATATATTTTCAATATAATAATTTTGATTGTCATAATACATGATACCTATTATAGTCATCCTTTAGGGGTTTTTAAAATTTAACCTACAGCACCCAAATTTCGTTACCCGCGTCGCAGAACGGCAGATTTCTCTTGACTTCCTTCCCCCTACAGAACTTGTGAAAGAGTCGTGAATGACTTTTACGCTGACTACCTAGCGCGCTTTCCTTTCATAGCGTTTGGCATGCTAGAAATAACACTGGCGCGACATTCTGAGTTTCCCAGCGTTCACAGAATGATTGACAGGGTTGGGCGAACAAAAGGACCGTCCCTCTTTAGAGCCAGTCGCTGACAGCTCGCAAATGGTGATCGATGTCAGCGGTCACTTAAAAGGGGGATAAAATCTTAGGTTCGGCATCTATGCCAAGCCGCTCTAGGAAGGAAAAATCTCATGGTACGATTATTGTACTGCCCGTAGTCTAAAGGTTAAAGGTTCAATACAAAGGTTGGTTGATTGACCCTTCAAGTAGTTTCGACGAGATATCTCGTCCATTATATCAGATCAGTTTTGCTAATGACTAGATATCTAGTCCATCACGATCTGGTCAGTTTTGCTATTGACTAGATATCTAGTCCATCACGATCTGGTCAGTTTTGCGAATGACGAGATACCACCAGGGGGTTAATGGCGCAAGGGATATATTTGCCCATGATGCCCAAACACGACAGACAATGCCAAATAATGGACATACACATACACAGAAAGTTTTACTGACGCAGAAGACAGAAATATATCCAGGAAGGAATCGAACCTGACAAGAGTCGAACCTGCTCCACTTAGAACTTTGCAGGTTGCAGTGGGCATACCAAATGAGCCACGATGGTCCCTCAATACAAAGCTAATGAATTTTTAAGTATATTTTGACGTTAAATTGGATAGATTAATGACTTGTACCCTATCACGATTCATTTACCAAATTTTTATTTTTGAAGTAAAATCTATAAAACACTAAATGTACATTTTTTAAATAGTTGGTTAGGTAGGTAGGTAGTTGAATTAACGTCGTACTGGAGCAACACGAATTGACTATTAGCGACTGTCCGGGATCCATTTAAATAACTAAAACATACATTTTAGTATACACAGTTTGTATGTATTTAAAATCAGAATATTTGAAAATGAAGAATTCTGAATATCCTTGTGAAAGTCAACCATTAACCATTAACCAACCTTAAACCATTCTCGAGCGTATTGTTCACACGTTTCTTAAAATCCCGCAATATCTATTCATTCCATCAAGTACGCTATAAGGACTTTTCAATTTTAAAGCAATAAATCACCGCTAAAAGTACGATGAAAGGAAAAGCTATCTCTGAACGCTTGAATAACCTGTTACTGTGACAAGGAGATTCTGAACGAAGAAAAGCCTGCAATCTTGTTATTCCCCTATTTCTGATATCTGAAAACGTTAACCACTCCATTGAATTCAGCTTTTTTCAAAAGGACCCTGGAACTGATACTGGCGTCAAAAACTTAAGATGGAATTCCTTGTGTATGTGCATTCAGTGTAAAAGTCCTCCGTACAAAAGGCCCTTTCGTAGATTATACCACAATTGGAGTTGGAATCGCGTGCATAAAGTTTGCAAAAGCAGTGTGCATAAAGTTTGTAAAAGCAGACTTGGCATTTTTACTTGACATTAAGAATTATAGTTATTTCTTTTTTTATATATTTGAAAGGATAAACCCAGACCCCCATAAAAACTACCTATACGGGAAATGGAAGCGAAACAGCTAAACTCCAAGCATAAAGGAGGGAAAACAGGGAGGCGAGATAGCTTTTATGGGAAGGCTGTCATAAAGTGCTGTTTCACATTCTACAAATCACCAGTCGAGAATATATGACAAACATATTTAAACAGGCGATAAGCATTTGAGTTGTATGTAACCTTTAAGTTTCGATATTTCTTCGAATATATAACGAATGATTCGTTGAAGTCCAACCGAAGCAGTAAATTAATCCATAACAAACGGGCTTTCGTGCTTTTTTATAAATCTTCATTAACATCCAATATTATTAAAAATACTTAGCAAGTAATATGATTAATTCCGTCTTTTCAATTCAGAACATGCTTCGGGATTACATAAAGGAAGCGTATTCATACTTGATAAAATCTCTCATTTTAATATCTTTACTCACTGCATCCACCATATCTATCAACAAGCTTGTTAAAATAATTATTTATGCAGAGAGGTTTGCAAGTTCCAGCTTAGTACAAAGTTCGTTATATTTACTCCTTAACAAATTAAATACAGTTTTAATTCAACAAATGTATTCAGTCACTAATACTCTTCATAAAATAGATGACTTTAAATAATTTTCCGAATATTTTTCGAATAAGTATTCAATAGATAATAAAGTAATTAAATTCATATTTGCATGTTCTTTCATAATTATAGCACTTTAATATCTCGCTGAATCGAGATTTTGTGAAAAAGGAGTGCATTGGAATTAGAAACTGATTTTTTTATTACCTTATTCAAAACGTTTGAATACTTTTAATAATGGACTTATTTTTTATGACTTCATTTAGGGTTTAACTATATGTATCTAATTTGATAAGAAAATTTCATTGTTCTTTTAGGATGCATGCATAATTCAAAGGTAAATATGTTAATTATAATTCGATGTTTCTTTACATTTTAGCTATCAATGGAATATGCTTCTGTTGCATTAGGTATTTGATTAACTTTAAATATTCATATTCTTTTCATGCAAATTAATGCGAGCTGTGACGAGCATATATACGCTTAGTAAATTAATGAAAAATAGTTTTAGAACAGTAATTCAGCATGTTTATACTCTACACGAAAGCTTAACAAATGTGACTTACAGTAATTAGTACAAATTTTTTGAATAACTGTTTGAAAATACGTTTGCCTTGATTAAATGCAAAAGAATTCAGTTTGTTGAATTCTTTTATACTACTTTAATAATCCTAAAATGGAAATAAAATCCAATTAAATCATTATGAGGGCTAAATTAATATTTTGAATACTTAATTTCCGTCTTGAAAATTTTTATTATCCATAATACAGTTTTATGAAGAAGCGCTAATGGATACATTTCTATCAGATCTCACTTTCAACTCAGGAACTTTTAAAAATAGTCTTTACAAATTGTAAAAGATGTATACTTTATGTGTGTGAGCTGTTAAACAGACTTCAAAAATTTATATTTCACACAGATAGAATTGATAAAAGATATACAGACAAATCAGTCACTTTCGTGAAACCACCGTTGAAAAAAATGTCTTTATATGTATTAACATTTATAAAATATAATAGTATCGAATATTTTTAGAAGACATCTTTATATTTGATATAAAAATCTAAAAATTCTTATCTTTAACGCTTAGCTTTTAAAGAAAATAATATATTTAGATGGGTACCGGCATTACCATGCTGTTACAAATTCAACTTACGAGTCAGTATTTAAAGAAGTACGTATACTCTGGACCGCTTAACTGTGTTATAAATAATGTTTTGAGAGAATACTGTAAGGAACAGATACCAGTAAATTAGTATTTTAGACTCCTCTGACTCATGACTGGTTCACCTACAGTCAGCCCGATGTTCCACTGGGTAAAATGGGTAACAGAAAGACCAGACTGCTCTCTCAAGGTCAGTGGACACTTGAAGTCAATTAATATCGAATTGGGTTGTAAGTATTTTCCCCTGTGCTCCAAATGCAATTCAGTCCAGGCTACGCCATCAAACATTTAATAAGATAGACAGAGCATGTAGGCGGAGTCACAGTCGCAAGATATCAGAAAGGTCGGTCGCGTGGAATTGAGTATTGACTTACGACGATAGGTAAGCGGAGTGAAAACTAGTGTTTTTCATCACGCTCGTCAATTCGTCCGATATTAGGATTCATGTTTTTTCAATTCCTTCATCCGGAGATCTTCAAACCGAATGATCGGAAAAAATAACAAAACTGCGTACATACTTTGGATCTACGTCATTAGAAGACCGATGGGCTTCTCCCGTGCACATCATCTCCTGTCTCGACTGGCCCCTAAACCTACCTTACACTAAAGTAACGTGGACGTGGAGCGAACGTGCTGGCCAATCAGAAATAAAAGAAGCAGTGATTAACAGGAGAAAGCACTGCTTTTTTTGTCGTTGATTGACAGGCGCCTCCGCTCTGTATCCACTTTGCTGTAGTGTAAAACAAGCTTCTGAGCAACTTATTTACTATTCTGACCTGGTTATTGAGGGCCTCAAGTCTCACTGCTAACAGATTGGTGTTTCTTTTACTTATGCCATGTGAGATGAGTTACAAGAAGATTAGAAAAAAAAACACGACTTTCGAAACAAATGATGTCGCAACCATTTGAGTCAGAAAGTCGTCGTGTGCATTTTGCACAGCTTTGGTGATGTCGTTTATTTTCTCGCTGTAGAGCTGTTCTTCAGGATGGTAATCGATTGTTTGACGAGCAGTTACTATTGCAGGGCAGTCGAGTATATGACTAGATGTGATTTCAAAGCCCAGGCAGCTGTTACAATGGTTTTACGTTCTGGTTCCATCGCTGTTAATTTTCATGCCTATAAAAAGCCCTGTTCTCAGTTTGGATATTGCGGTGGTGGTTTTTCTATCGGTGTTAACTTCACAAATTTGTTGCTTTATTTGAATAAAACAACAAATTTGAAGAGGGGGAGAGAAGTCCAACCACCCCTTCTCGTGGTCTCCCCTGACCCTTGAAGACTGACCAAACTTCTGGTTGGATTTCAAGCAGACTAACGCGGCACCCGATTATCCAATGAAGAGTCAAATGGTGAATTCTATTTTTCAAAACAAATGTTTCTTCCAAATTGTTGTTGGAAATGCCGAGCATTTTGCAATTACGCCATTAGATCACGAGCTCTCCAGTATTTCTACACGTGTCCACCGCAATCCTTAAGTGCTATGCGTCCGTTTAATTGATCAGTGTTGAAAACTTGTCTAAAGTCACATAAAATACATAATTCATAATCAATTAAATTAAAACGATGTAGAGACAGGCAAACAATCGTGCTCAGTCAAAAGCCTAAAATGAGCAACTGCAACAAATCTATAGGTGCCCGGTATCAGATTCCTTCTTTGAAGAAGGGCACTCCAACTCTTACCCTCAGCAGCTCGGATGCAATCAAGTTCCTTTTTAGAGTTCATCCTTTGATTCATAAGAACTTTTGCTGAGTGGACATGGACATGTCAAGGCCAAATTAGAGAAACATTCTTAAAACCGAGAAAGAACAATTACAACGTTGCGATAAAAACAACAATGCATGCCACGGAATAAAAGACACATTCAAGTCCCACTGAATGGTCAACCGCAGCCACAGCAAGATCTGATTTCCGATGAAGAAGAAATCCCCTCAGTGATTGAGCAGCAAATGGCAACATAAAGGGAAATAGTTCGCCACCACTTCCACGGAGGAAGGAAGCTGGTAATGAAATCACAAAAGAAAGGGTTTTCTTACCGAGAGCAGTCCTCCTTTGTCACAAGAAATACGGAATTCGTGGAATGTGAAGTGCACCGTGTGCTGCGGGTCGGCGATGACATAAAACCCGCATACCTGGGTGCTTCCGGGGGAGGAGAATAAATAGACACCTTCTTCCGACTTCACGTAGATGCATTCTGGAACAAAAGAGCATTAAGAGTACACAGAAACTAAATATAATTTGCGAACTAAATATAATTTCATTAACACTGGAAAGCTATATAAAGACATGAACTTTGTAAGAGGATTTTTTCACTTAAGGGGAAAAATTCAAGAGATAAAATATTAAAAATATTCCACGAACAAAAGGCAATTCCAGAATGTTGGAATTAAAGAAATGTGATTCTTATTCCGAGTTGCTATTTTTAATTTATTTAAATGTACTATTCTGTTAGCTTTTACTGTGCTTGAGATTTTGTGTGTAATCAAACGTATCCAGTGTTATTACGGCCACGCGAAAGCCTTAACCCTCCTGGTGGTTTATCTTTGCCACGAAAACTGGCCTATGTTGGCCAGCATTGGATACAAAAACTTACTCCAATCTGTCACCAGATCTGGGCAAGAAACAACTTGCTTTTCCTACTTGGATATTCATTGCTCATTTAGAGTAATGGGCCAGTTTTGTCTCGACTAGATAAAACCAACCAGATCTTAGACGAGATATCTCGTCGAAACACAGCAGTGATGTAGAAAATCAGAATTAAAACGATACTTCATGCAGCTTCTATATGGTTTCAGTGTTGATATTTATCGGCTCAATTATACAATGATCTGTTATTGTCATTTGCAATTTATTACGCCATTAATAAATATAAAATAATTTAAAACATCTACCATGAGATAACAATAATTTTCGATACCTAAATCAGAATCAATAATGAATAAGAAACATCAGTGCAAAATAAACTTCTTAACGGCCATGGAACATTAAATATTATGCATGTTTTTATCTTATTTTAAAGAACAGATAGATAATTCTTTTGAGGCATGGAAAATTAAGCTAAAATTATGTGTTCATTGTATTGTAAGTTCAGTGAAATTCTAAGTTAAAATGAATAAACACATGACTAAAGTATATAGTACTACGTAAGAATTTATATACATATAGAAACGAGTAAAGTTTATCTGTCTAACTTTCTATTCAATGCGGACTGGGACCAAAACCAGGTGTCAGATAAATAATAAACTTCCCCTATATGCCCTACTTAGAAAACAGCATTGATAAGATCTTTTTAATAACATTAGGACTCAGTATGGTTTAGAAGTCTCCCAGACATCTGTACAAATTCTTTGAAGTTTACATACACTTTTTGCTTTGTATGATCCTTATTTTTAAGCCCATGAAGGAAGCCAAATACAGACATTTTTGCAAAGGTCTCTGCATTTGAATAAACTAAATTTACTCAATCCTCAAAATTTGGATGGCGTAATTTTATCAGACGTGATTATGTCAAAGCAGGCTAAAATTCATTTGCGAAAATGAAATTTGTTATGCTTTCATGAGGCATCAACAGAAAAATAACGTATAGCCTAAAACGGAAATTCATCTCCCTATATGGATTCTACATTTTATTTAGTTTCCTTTTCCGATATAGTACTGACTGTAACGCCGATTGTATGTATAAGAAAAGTGCCAATCAAAGATATTGTCACAATGACCTAGAGCTTTCATGGAACTCATTTAATTGGGAGAAGTTGAAACACGAATATTGACCTAACTGAGTTTGAAGTGATTGAAGATTAAATTGTCTTTTCTTATTTGTAATATTTTATTATTGTATTTGACTTTTGAGAGTCAGTAAATCTTAAAGTTTCATTTTTACTACATACGATCAGGGCCGGAGTAGCCCAGCTGATAGAATCACGGATTAACAACCAGAGGATTGCTAGTTCGAAACTCCAAAGAGTGTCCAAACTGACAACCAAAGACTGTCGTGTACGTCAGGGGCTAGTGCACGTTAAATTTGTCGAGGCCTCAAATGTCCTCACGTTGGCGTGGTGGGGAAGTTTGGAAATTTGGATGGCAGCTCAGGTGTTTACCTCGTCATCTGACCGTGGTTCAAGTGCTGTCCTCGGATGTTTCTCTTTGGGATTGATCTCGGACCGTCGCCTATAGCCGGTTGTCTTTCTCCAGTCCGACGTAATTTCAATTACCTACCTACATATGATCCTCGTGTTGGCAGCTCGGTGCATGTGATGTACTACGAAATCAAGGTGGTTTTGAAGTAGAAGTTTCGAATAAAATGTAGTTTTCCTTATTTCTTTCAGTGGTCACAAAATTGATGCTCTCATAGAGGTGTTTGCTTCTACTTAAATTTATGAAAAACGGTTTTTCCAACATCTAATGTTCTCAATTCAAGATTATTAGGTCTAGAGAAGTTTTTCTCTAATGCCAGCTTATGGATGAATAATCCTTCAAGCTTTCCATTGGAAAAAAAGGTGTTAGTGTTAACCCAGGCACCATGTGTGGCTTTGTCACATCACACCTACCGAAAACTGGGTGGGCTAGATACAGTCCTGGAGCCCTTTGGAGAAGCTGATCTGCATTTAAGTGTCATTTAGAAACCAGGAAACTTCAAGATGCCAACCCGACTTCGATTTTTCTGCTTCGTCATAAACGAGATTCGAACTCCTAACCAAGCACTTCTATCTACGAGTTTCTGAAGAGTGACGCCTTTAATCGCTCGGCCACTGGTGGGGATCATTCTAGAGAATTTAACAATGGCAATTTAAGGAAAATTTTTAAATATCTAAACAACTCTTTAGACGGAACGCTTTGTGTGACATAACAGGAGTGTACAGACTATCTGTTTGCCGTTTCCGACACATCTTTACAAAAGAAAAATGAATTATTATCTTCTACACACAAATCAATGTTTTCTTCAGTATTCAATCCGAACACATAGTTGGACATAGC
Organism: Meta bourneti; assembly: GCA_933210815.1. Lineage (NCBI taxonomy): Eukaryota > Metazoa > Arthropoda > Arachnida > Araneae > Tetragnathidae > Meta > Meta bourneti. The sequence continues at coordinate 75,467,478 of OW119929.1, read as the reverse complement.
TATATTTCAATCGACTTATTCAAGACTGCCTAAAACTACGAACGTTAATGCATCTATTCACTTTCTTAGATTTTTTTTCAAGCTGTTCCTTTATCCATACCCTTTAAAGAACCTGCTTTCTACTCACACACTTTCTATAGCATCTAAGTTGCATGACTAATCGACAAATATTTCAAAATCTTTAACTCAGATTGTCATGAGATTCTTTCCTAGGATTCTTTAAAAGGAGGATGGCCATGGATGGCCAAGGACGCCAAAACTGGTTATTTTTTATCAAAGATAAAGCCCATCAGTTCTTAAATAGTGATTTGAACTTATGGATTGAAACAAAAACTTAAAACACAACAGTTCAGATGCATTCGTTCTACTCTGAGACATACCATTTGAAAGGAAAGTAATTGAAAAGTATTTAAGGATAGTTTTGTCACACTTGGGTAAAATGGGTTCTTGATGAGTTTTACATTACGTTTTCAAAATGTCATCAAAGTTTGAACTTGAAAACAAACATAGAATTCCTAATTATAAGGATATATAATGATTTTCTACGCTTTTCATGTCATTTCACCTTTCAACATTTAGCCTTCACCTACAATTTTCTTACATAATCTTTAGATGATAGCTTGATCTTTAAAAAGTGTTATTCGCCTATTTCGTTGAGTTCGTTTAACAGAATTTATTCCTTTTAAAGAAATGTTTTATGATTTAAAAAATCTAATATTCTTAACTTTTGAAATCTTGAAACTCTAAATTTGCTTTAATTATATAATATAATAACAGGGTATAAGTTCAAGAACTATAAACATTCAATTTTGAGATGTATAAAAGTAATCATTCATTAACAAGATTAAGAACAATCCATTTCTACCGCTGAGGTTTCATTTATATATTTCCGCTGAATGAGTTTAAGTGTATCTATCCTTCATAAAATTGAGATGGTTAACATCCCCCACCAAACTTATACTTACATTACATATTTAAGTAAGAATAATGTTTTTGTACAAGATGCTCTTAAACTAGTTAGAACATCTTTCAATAATAACTAATCCATCCATTAATACAGAAAATTGGATTGTGTTATTTTATAAAGATATTTTTAATTATGTTTAAATTTTCGCAATTCATAAGAGCTTTAATAATTCTTCATTCATAACAAGGCATTAAATATAATAATTACTTATCTTTTATAATGTTTCAAGTACGTGTACTCATACTGCTTTTTATTTTATTATGCACATATTTTTCTTTAGAGAACTTAATAAAAGACAATATCTTGAGATTTATTGGGATAAAACTGCGATCTCTTTATTTTATACTTCATTTTAAATACTAGGACAGATTTTAAAATGTCGGTAAACATTTGAAGTGGCATAGTATGACTAACTTCGATTCAATCAATAGATGACAGTTATACGAAGCAAGTTATCTTTCAGGGTATAGACTATTAAAAATATATTTAAGTCTACATTAATAAAACGAAGTTGCGCGATGTCTGTGTCATTTCCATTACAAAAATAATTACACAACGTAGAAACTTGACATTTTATGCATAGGCAGCTTACATAATGAGGATATGCACCTCGGGCTTCAATTTTCGAATTTGTGAGTTTTAGATATGAAAAGTGGGGGAAAACTTAAAAACGAATACCTTCTTGTTGAAAGCAATAAAATGTTAGTACTTGATGTGTAACAACAGTAAAACAAAATTCAAATGAAAAGCTTTCTTTTCTTTAGAAAAGGAGCATGTATCTGTGTATATGACATCCTTAAAATAAACCTCTTTTAATTAATTGATTTTCTCCACTTCTTTCCCATTTCTTTTCTTCTACAGGTTATGAGCCCAGTAGTTATTCAAAGAAAGAGAATTTGAGGTTAGTGTATTTAATTTGAAAACGAAAGTACTCAAATGGCTGAACAAGTATTGAAACTGAAGGGTGAAGAAAATTGGGTGCTGTGGAAATTCCAAGTAGATTTTGCTGAAATCAAAGAATCTGTATGATATTATTTCTGGAGAATTAAGCAGAGCTGAACACGGAGCTGAAGTAATTAAATGGAATACTAGTGATTTTAAAGCACAGGAGGTACTTTTGATTAGACTAAATGAAGTACCAATGATGCATGTATTGGGATGTGAAACCTTCAGCAGAAATATGGGCCAAGTTAATTGCCATTTATGAGAGGACCATCAGAAGTTAGTATACATTTACTTTAACAGCAATTTTTCAATTGAAAGTTGGGTGAAAATGAACCAATTGCTCATTTTGTTACGAAATTAGAGAGCATTGTAAATAAGTTGAAAATTGCTGGAGAGGTAATTTAGGATCAGATGATTATGACAAAATTGCTTATGGCCTTACCAGAAAAGTTTAAGCACTTCATATCAGCATGGCAATAAGTTCTTATCGGAGATCAATAGGTGAATAATCTGTTAGCAAGACTCATAACTGAGGAAGAAAGATTAGGAAAAGATTTTACAAATTTGGATTCGATTGCATTTCTAGTTGAAGGAAGAAGCAAACCACATGAAAATAAGAAAATATAGTGTTTTCATTGCAAGAAATACGGACACACGAAAAAATATTGTTCACTGCTACATAAGCGACGGGAAGAAACACGTTCCTGTCATTACTACAAAACGATAGGACACCTGTAGAAAAATTATTGGTTTTAGAAATCCAAAGAACAGGATACAGAAAGAAACGCATTTATGATGAATATAGAAGGCAGTGATCTTGAAACCTGGTATATGGACAGTGCTGAAAGTGAACACATGTGCAGGAAAAGAGAATGTTTTACTGAGATGAAAGAAGTCAAAAGTACAGTAAAAACTGGAAGTGAAAAATCCATGGAAGTTAAAGTGGGTACTGTTCAGTGTTTGATGTATGATGGGGAAAAAGGTGTAGTGCTGAATTAAGGAATGTGCTGTATGTACCCAAGTTACAGGTAAATTTATTTTTGATTGGGGCAGCTTTAAATTTTGGTTATAAACTGAATGCAAATAAAAATGAATTCACTTTACGAAATGGAAAAAATGAAATTAAAGCAGTAGCTGTAAGATTTGGGAAAATGTTCAAGGTAAAAATGAAATCTGTATTTTGCAGGCCATGTGTCGACGGAAAGCAACATAGACTACTACTCAAATGTAGCGAAATCAAAGCCCAAACAGTTTGTGAACTAATTCATGCAAATTTATGTAGACCCTTGGAGACTCAATCAAATTGGAGGTTCAAAATTTCTACTACTGTTAAAGGACGACTTTTCAAGTTACAGAAGAGCATACTTCCTGAAAAAAATCTGAAGTGGGAAATAAATTGAAGATATATTTTAAAAATGGTTGAAAGACGAACTGAAAAAAGCTAGTGTTACGTAGTGATAACGGTACAGAGTTCAAGAATAAAGAAGTAATGAAACTTCTGGAAGAAGGATTGCCTCACCAAACAAGTGTTCCATATACACTAAATCAAAATAGAAGAACAGAACGTGAAAATAGAACCGTTATAGAAGCAGCAGGAACCATGCTCAGGGCTACAGATCTGGAAAAGAAGTTCTGGGCTGAATCAACTAATACGGCTGTACATGTCTTAAACAGAAGTGGACGATCAGTTTTAAACACAAAACACCCTATGAGATATGGTTTGGCAAAAGTCCCGAGAACATTAATTCGTTTCAAGTATTTGAAAATGAGGTGTATGTTCATGTACCAAAAGAAAAACGAAGAAAGTGGGACTCTAAAAGTAGAAATGGACTGTTTGTTGTATATGGAAATAAAGTGAAAGGGTTTAGAGTATTCTTTCCTGATTAAAACAAAGTGGATATTGTAAGAGATATGGTGTTTTACCAATATCAAAAGCAAGAAGCCTCGAAATAACAGAAACGCTGAATATTGAAAATTTACAAAGTGTAGATATAGGAGATACATTTGAAGAGCCCACAGATCTGATTCAAGAAGAACCAAAAGAAGTTGAAAGCAGGCGAGACTTAAGAAATCGGAGTCATTTGAGAAAACCTGACAAGTACAACGATTATCAGTGTTATTTTACCGGGATGGAAGAACCATTGACCTTTCAAGAAGCTATGTAATTAAAAGAGGCAGAAAATTGGAAGGAAGCAATAAATGATGAATTGCAAGCACTTAAATTGAACAAAACGTGGATAGAAACAGAAATCAAAGAAAATTACCATGTGATTGATAGCAAATGGATTTCCAAGAAAAAGGTAGCAGATGGAATAGTAAAATAATTCAAGGCACGTTTGGTACAAGAGGTTTTCAGCAAGATGAAGATTTTGATTATTCAGAATTATATTCTCCTGCAGCAAAATTACAAACAGTGCGAATACTTTTGGCAATAGCAAACCAGAGAAAACAGTCTATTTATCAAATGGATGTAAGCAGTGCTTTTCTGCATGGGGACATCACAGAAGAAGTGTACTTGAAAGTGCCTGAAGGAATGAAACTACGAAATCAAGTGTACTTAGATTAAACAAATCATTGTATGGTCTGAAGAAATCACCACGATATTAGAATGAAAAATTCACTGAAGTTACATTGGAAAATGGATTTAGAAGATCAGAATATGAATATTGTTTATATACCAGGATGAAAGAAGAAAATGCCATGTTTATTCTTCTATTTGTCGATGATTTATTGAAAGTGGATTCAAATGGAAAAAACGTAAATGATGTAAAGGAGATTATGACTGATAACTTTAAGATGAAAGATCTGGGAGGAGTTTCAACTTATCTAAGCATGCATATAGTTCATGATCTAGAAAAAGGAAAGTTAGAAATTGACCAATCAGAATTCCTAAGAAATGTGTTACAGAGATTTGGAATGGAATATTGTCACCCTATCGCTTCACCTATAGATGAATATCTGGACCTCACAAATAAAAATAGAAAGAGTGATGAACAAATAAGGAAGAAGTGCAGACAAGTGATCGGTTGCTTGTTGTATGAAACAATGGGTACAAGACCAGACCTAGGTTTTCTATCGGATACCTGTAACGCTATCAAGACAAAAGTGATGAACCATTGTGGAAAACTTTGAAGAAGTTGTTGAGATACATCAAAGGAACTATAGAACTTAAATTAGTTTATCAGAGAAACGAAGAACAACCGACGTTATGTGGATATGAGATGCTGACTGGGGGGTCAGATATCAGAGATCAAAAAAGTACCTTTGGATTTGCGTTTAAGGTGTTTGGTTGCACTGTATCCTGGGCATCTAGGAAGCAAGCATCTGTGGCCTTATCATCAATAGAGGCTGAATATGTGGCAGCATTGCTGCTAGTGAGTCTTGCTGGCTACGAGGTATCATTTGTGTGCTCAGTTTTACAGAGAAAGAGGAAAATCTAATTGTTATTTACGAAGACAATTTGTCTGCAATTCGTGTTTCAAAGAACCCTGAGCATCATAAGTGAATGAAACATATTGGCATTCGCTACCACTTTTGAGACAAAAATATTAGATGGAACATTAAATTTGATATACATTAAAACAGAGGATCAAATCGCAGACATTCTAACAAAACCTTTGTCCAAGACCCGATTTGAGACTGCGCAAAAAACTGTTGAACTAAAAATTTTATTTTATTGAGAGGGGTGTTGAAAGCAATAAAATGTTAGTACTTGGTGTGTGGCAACAATGAAACAAAATTCAAATGAAAAGCTTTCTTTTCTTTAGAACAAGAACCTGTATCTGTGAATGACATCCTCTAAATAAACCTCTTTTAATTAATTGATTTTCTCCAATTCCTTCCCGTTTCCTTTTTCTTCTACATTTCTTTTGTGTGTAGGTTACAGAAAAGATCGGTTTTTGAACAAGCACGAGACATCAAACTCAGATTGCTATACCTGTAATGTTGGAGAAGCAACTTGGTTTTTTAGAATCTAAATTCTAATTCTTTATGTTTGAAGTTATTTTTATTTCTTTCAAAAATGTGATCAATTTCCGAATATATTTGAAAGATGATATAAAAAGAATTAAAGCAATTAATTTTGAAAATATCGGAGATGGAAATTAATTTGAAAAATAAAATTTTACCGCAATTACAACTACAAATACTTTAACTTTAATTTGTAGAAAGCGAAGGTGAAAAATCCACTGATAATAAGAATTTAATTTTGGTACTTGGTATCTGGCAATGCCAGAATCAATGTTTTTATTTTTACTTCTATTTAGAATATCGAGTTTATGCATCTGAGTTAAGAAAACCATCTGTGTTCATATTTGAGTATTTCTAGGTATATGTTCTGCTTGTAAATAATTCATTGTTTTTATCAATATTTTATTCTAAGTATTTTTGAAATTACATTCTTCCTGAGTAGATTCGAAATAGAAATCCGATACTCTTGCTCACATCGTTCGAATTTCAGAATTCCACATTCGTTTGAATTACCAAAATTTCATATCTGTTATTTAAGCTACTTAACAATGTGTTCCATTATTTTACATGACGTAAATAAATTATTTAGGAGATTTTATCAGATTTATTGATTTTCTATTTTGCCAGGCGAGACGTCAGTTCATTTCTTGCATCGACTTTAAAATCAGATAGACGGAGCATGTGCCCGCAGCTTCATGTTATTTCTTCCAGTTGCTCAGTTTGAAGATCTGTCACGTGGTTGTGGGTAAAAGCATGAATCCTAAATTATTGATTGGCTAAAGTGATTATCCACCGCGATCACAAACAGTAGTCTGCGCTTCCATAGCCAATCGGCTAAGTCGATTTGTGATTTACTCTTCAGAGGTCTTACGACAGAGACTCCGCCCACATGATCCGTCTATTTCATTTGAAGGTCGATGATTTCTTGATGGTATGTGTGTATCTCGACCAACTTCCCTCGGAAATCCTTGGTTTAACATTTTAAACATTTGGGTTGTAGAGAATTCAGTTTCATAAAAAAGAAATAAAATGTACATAATAAATCTTTTAAAATAAAACTGGTAGCTAATAATACGTTGTAATTATTCAGTTTTTAAATTTTGATATCGGTTTCGGTTAAAAACCAGAAGAAATTACATTTATTTTCATATTTCAAATTAAATTATTAGGCTTCATTGAAAGATGTACTCCCATTAATTACTTGCATAATTCTGAACATATTCCGTGCTTTCCATTCAAAAATCAAATCTCGGAAATAAAAAGAGTGCCATAAGGATTCTATCTGAAACTGCATTTCAGTTAAACTAAAGAAAATTTTAAATCAAAGTTTGCCGTTTTCGGAAGATTATTAGTGTTAGAAAATATCTAAACTAGGACTTTATAAAAATTTTAAATATTGCCTTTCTCACAGAATGTCAATTTTGCTTACTATAAGAATTGAAGCTATTCTTATGCAACTTTCTCTCTCTCTGTAAAACGTTTGTTGAAAGATGATTTTTTACAAAAAATGCTGCCAAACATCCAAAATTTTCCAAAACATTATAATCGATTACCTTTGCATTGACTGAGAGGGATTTTCTGTACAAAGAAACGAATTGGATGACGAGAATTTTACTTCCCATTATCCAGTAAGGAATACGGACAAAAAGCACGTTCTACCACAAAACACTAGCGCCATCAAAGCCCATTTAGCTTGTCAGAAAAAGCCTCTCACAAACGTTTGATATTAAAACAAAGGAATTTTAGGAATTTTATGAGCCGGTGTTTGGAATTTTCAAAAAGTGTATTTGCTTTTAAAAAAGTAATCATGAAAATTGTATCAAATCAATTTCTTATCCATTCGTTAATCATGGTGAAATTCGAAAATATCACATCACTGATACAATAATGTGGCAAGTCAGAAAATGGGAAAAGAGCACAGACTATTTTCCGTTGGTTCGTAATTTAAACCATTAAATACATATCCGAAAATACCATAAAAAGCAACTGTTAATTACATACCCGAAAACATTATACCTGCTACAAATTGAAAACAAGTTTAACATTTTATCAGAAATCAAATAACATTTTAAATGAAATTGAGTGATTCGAGATCTTACCGGTTCTTACGTATATTCCGTATGTTTGATATCCAAGTTCATTAGTATTAGTTTTCAAGTAATTACTATTATATCATTATTACTATTATTACATTATAATCCACCCCATATAATCTAAAATATGTGGTAGGTCAAGAGCCGAAAGAACACAGGATCGGATGATTGAATTCTGATACGGGTATGGGAGAATGAGTGCTTTATAGGAATTCCGTACCCTTTACAATTTTAAATGGCAAACGTTAGAGACACGAATTTTCAGACCTTAAGAAAATATGTCCACATATCTATGTCTAGAAAAATAAATCGGAGATTTTCCTGTGATTATAAAGGATGCCGCACACACACACACTAGTCCAACATCTATATCCCATGATATACGTGCAAGTGTACCCTGCAGATTTAACATGACCATGATAATGGATTACTTACAGCGTTTTGAAAATGCAAAAGCGTCAATCAATACAGTGAAAAAAATGCATTTTTCCCAGTACAGTAGATGTTTTACTGAAATATTGCTCCACTTAGATTTTGAACTAATTCTAAGCATTATTGAGCAATTAATTATGGTAGAACAATTAGATGGCAGAACAATAGCTGAAACTGATAAGACAAGAAAACATACTAACTTTATCTTCTATACCAAGAGACAAACGTTTTGGTCTAAAGTGAAGCATAATTAAGAATAAATACTTCATGAACTGTGAAAATACACTGATTTTCGCTGTATTGATTGACTCTGCTCGTGGCATTCTTTTTCTGTTATTCTAAATTCAGATTTAAAATAACATTGTATCTTTCTCAAACTACTCGACATCAACACCTAGTATCCATATATTCGTGAGACATGCATGCCTATGTCTTCGTATCATTAGATAGATGTCGTAAAATATATGGCTTCTGTAAAGCTTAAGCCATGCCAGTAATATCCCCATCTGGCATTAAACTATTCAGGACAGTAGCTACTAACAGTAATAACATTTCTAGGCAATTTCTAGGGATATCTGAAATAAATAATTATAAAATTCAACAACTTCATTTTTTTGTGAAAAGAGTGACCTGGACCAAAATGAATATGTAAACCTGAAAGCCATTTTTAACGCATACTAGAGTGAATCACACACAAATTGGTAAAATTTCACAGAACGGTGTCTAATACGAAATCGAATTGTCATTCATTACAAATCAGTGTGATAATTTTACACTTAGACTCAGTGATTATTCAGTTCATTTGCATATACAGAATTTGGTTAAAAAATAAAAGGTTAATACAAATGTCAATAAGTTTTAAGATTCGTCGGAATAGATTTTGTTCAATCTGTGAAAACATAAAGATCGAGAACATTGTAGAAATGACATAAGAACATTAAATATATTCTTACTTCCAGTTTCATCATGCTCCAATGGTATAATTTCGTCTGATTTACTTGAAAACCTTTTTCTTTGGGCTTGAGCAGTCTGAAAAATATTTCGCACGAATGTTAAACATTCCATGTTCTCAATAAATTTAAGATATTATTAAACTAATATATATTAAACATATTTCACACTAAATACTTTGCACAATGAAAGTTTTCATAACTACAGCTAAGATTAGTAAAAAGACGATTGCTGTAAAAAATCCTCAGTTGCGAGATTATTACTCATTGCTAGTTCAAAATGTTAAAAACATTTCATGATTCTCCATAATTTAAACAACTATTAAACACGTTCTTATAAATGTATTTTTATAAAAAATTATGCAACTATTACAATTTCACTTTAAGTATAGAAGAAGCTTTCCTGGCAACCTAAATGTAGATGGTAGTGTTTTTGTGACCGAACGTGTTTTCTATACGTATTCTGACTGTGACGTCAGTTAGCTTGTTTTTCGAATACTATTTCAGCAGAATAGAAATTCCAGAGAATGAATTCCGAATTCTTGTGTAAAACATAATTGGTCGTCACCAATTAAATTAAACGCCAAAAGTCGCCAAAATGGCAATGAAATGAATTTTAGGGTAACCCCGATGTGTATCATGCGAGAACATTTGTACAACACGAAGTAAAATATGCGTCTTTCGTTTGGTTTGTTTGTTTAAACTGAGAATTCCTCTCATTGACAAACGAGGTTTTATGCACGGATATGTTATAAACAACACAAAAACGAACAACGTCACACACTCTAGCACATAGTGTAGTAAGACACTATACCATTTTAAATAAGTTTAATTGGGATGAGCAGAAGATTCCTCCGAGGTGGAATGCCTATCGACAATGTTATATTATATCGTGTATTATATTATATCGTATATTATATTACATCGTATGATTATATCATACTATTTCTTACTGCATTTCCAACATGTATTTACTGAAGTCAATCTCTTAGGTAGGTAGGTACACTATTGGCGACTGTATTGACTCCGAGTACACCTCGTAATTTTAATCCACGGTCAGATGACGAGGTCAACACCTAAGCTGACACCGAACTCTCAATCACTTAGGATTATCAAATCCTAATGAGTCTATGAATTTCATCATGTCCATAATATTCACCCTCGAGCTCTTGTTAGTAGTAATTTTCCTGAGCTACGCAATTTCAAAGTAATCAGAAAGTTTTTATTTTCCATAATGGCTGTAAGGGGACAGGCTGTGATGTAGTTTTGAGTTTTGTCAATTTCACCACGGGAGCAATTTCACAAATTGATTTTGCAAACATCTTCAGGTAGGTCATCATGTCATGAAACAATAGCTGGAAACAGCAGATGAAACACGTCCAAGCGTCATATAGGGTTGCGTATATAGCTTCCTAACTCACCTTCCTAGTTCACTTGCAATGAATCCCTAAGCGAAAAGATCCGAGGAAAACACCACGTAATTTTTAACCACGGTCAGGTGAACACCTGAGCTGCCACCCCACTTTCCAAACTTTCACACCAGGCTAACGTGTAGACATTTGAAGCCACGACAGATTTTACGTGCACCAGCCCGGGTATAGCACGGTCATTGGTTGAACCTAATTTCGAACTCGGAACTCTCCGGTTGCTAATCCGTTACTTTTACAATCCAGTGTCAGAAAGTAGTGACTAAAAACAGGAAAACCTTCATAACGAGGAATGACGAGATCGAGTTAACGTCTGCCAGTCATACTACCTGGAAGGCGAAATAACTGCCGATGAACTCTACTGAGAAGCTTTCACAGATCATCCACCTTACAGTCATGTGCCAATCGCGTTCCCTAATTTAGAACAATTCCTTGCCCCTGACAACGTTATAAATTAAAGAAATATTTTCATTCCTAATCAATGTTTTAATATCTGACCGTTAAAAGTGCAGGAAAACCTACAATTACTGAATTTCAATAAATAATGTTAAAGCCTTACTATCCATACAATAAGGATAACAGAAATTTAGCCTATAAAAACAAAAATCTAGCCAATTACGACTTAAAAATTAGCCTGCAGGAAGTCATTAGTAAACAGAAACTAAGCAAATAACGCTCCATAATCCATTCAGTTCTTTTTTATTTGAGTGATCTATAAATCAACCAAATCAAAAAAGTTAGCAAACATTTTTTAATGTTAATGTAGTATATAACGACAGCACTCACACGAAATATAATCAGCATTCCCAATATACAAAAAATTTACTAAATATCCAAAGTAATTATTTATGAAGATACCACTGTTTACATAGCAAGCTTAAAGATTATTAAGATTCCATTTGAAAAAGCAAATTTTAACTTAATTAGAGCCCTATTCAGTTTTTTGAAAACACATTTCGGATAAAAATGCGAGAGTGAGCGAAATATATTAAACAACTAGCAATTTATAACAGTATTAAAACCTGCTCTGCTCCAGATAAGATACAAATGCTATATATATTTTAAAGGATTTTTTAAGAAAGTGCCTAGACATTATATTTTATTAATCAAATGTATTGTTAAAATATTTTCTTAATTCGCCCCTTGAAATTTTAACGTAACATTTTTAGATAAATTCATTTTTGGACTTGTTGAGTTTTCATCATCACAAAATTGGATTTTAAATACATCTTTGTTTTCGTTCAACAGGCATTTTAAAAATACTTTCAGGAACACGTTTTTAAAAGAGTACTCCATATATCTTTCAGCAAAAATATTATCACTATTCCAGCATACGAGTTTTATTGCAAACAATAGAAAACAATATTTTGCTTTGATTTCTTGATTTTCTGATGTTGACAGCAGAATCGTCAATTTGACCTTTAGTAACATAAATATGAGTAAATATTGTAATATAAAATTTAAATATCAATATAGCACTCAAATGTTTATCAAGTCTAAACTCAAGGATTATTTTTTTATTTTGCCATTATACTTATTAAAAGTTAAATAAGTCAGGGTCATTCCATGTCAAATCAACACACCAAAATATCATTTTCCACTTGACATTTTCTGATTTCAATGAAATGTAGTATATATGTAATCTTATATAAGAAATGAAGAGCAGAGTATGAGATAAGTATCGAAATTATTTTTCGAATTACAGGTCATTGAAAAGTTTGAAAACATGTCAAAATTGTGTCTTATTAGGTAATAAATTTCGTAAAATCTCGAGTTCCACTTATGTTAGAAAGCTGAACTTGGGCTAATTTGGAACAAACCTTCTAAATTGAGTCAGAATACAACTATGACTTTTTATGCAAAAACCTTTCAAAGTCAGGATACGTGTTGTTTTACCTTAGACTTTTAAAGGACCCTGCATTATAAAATTTTTGAAAAATATATTAGGCCTATAAATTCTTAACATACGCTGTAAATTTGGAGTTAGAAGCGAAATTGCATTTAGAGCTAATTAATATTTTATGGTCCAATATGACTGAACAAAGATTTGGCTAATAATAAACTAAAGAGTGAACCAATGCAAATGTTCAACAATACTAATTTCCAATTTAATTTTAGCCAAAATTATAAAGTAACAATAGACTATCCATTGTCATTTAGTTCTGCATTTGTAGCCAAGGAATCAATTAAATGTATTTTTTCCAACACCATCGAGACGTAGAAAGAGACAGCACGTATTTTAAGAATTCACAATCATCCCACTTTAACTACTTCAATCTAATTTACCGCTTGCAAAAAGTGTTTGTTTAGCTACTACTTCCACATCTGTGTTTACTTAGCATCCACTTCCACATATGTTGTTGAAACACTCAGGAAAAAAATTTAAATGTGGAAAATTCTGCAATTACACGCATGCTTCGACGTGTAATTCGATGATTATTTACACCTCTTGAATACTGATATTGTTTCTATAACTAACCATTTTTCAATTGAAATAAAAAAGTGATGAGTGTGGAGCTCTGTTTAATCCAATAATACACTTTAAAAGAAATGTACTAATTGCTATTAAAATAATCTGCTGCTTCAAAGTGAAACTTATGCCTTCAATTACAAGTATCTGGACTGCTATCACTGTAAGCTCTTTTTAATTTCGAGTCCCAGTAGTAAAGTAAACAGATTGATTGAGATGATTGTTTAACACACGGGTTTTTCTTACTCCCAAAGTGTTTTTAGCATTCTTCTCGAAATGAATTATACACAATTTGATAAGACCGCATTTGAATTAGCATCTAAGCTAACTTATTTTGATATTCTTTGGAGTTGATATAACATTTTTTGTTTCTTTTGAATCTGAGACTTATATTGCAAAGGAAATTAACACTTTCAACTGCTATAAAACAGACCATATATCTTTTTTTATGCTACAGTTCTAAAATAATTTCCAATTATTCGTTTCCGTTTCGATAGGGAAAATTATATGAGGTAACTACACATAGACGTTTTTATTGTAGAGTGGCTGTGTTGAGAAGGCAGATGGTCTTGGAGAACCCAATTTCTACAAAAGTGGGAAGGGTCGATAGGGAAAAGGGCTGTCATACGAAGTCATATATGACGATCGAAATAGGTAATTATTTCGCCAACACGTAATCACAACTATCGCTCGACCAATAAATTCGGAAACAGAATCCAAGCTAAAGACGCCAATCGTGGAGATGCATTGTTTACGTTTAACCTATCCCCTAATTTGAGGAAAAGACGCGTTGAAAATCACGCGATTTACATACTTCCTCGTCAAAGCCAAACTATTTAATTCATGTCCATGACATAATACTTCTTAGAAAAGAATAATTTAACATAGATTTGGTAATGCTTTAATAAAATTACAAGTAGATACACAGAACACAAGCAAAGAATTAAATAAATTTGGGATTCCATTTATTTACGCTTGACATTATAAATGTATAGCTGAGAGATTAATTTCATATATGTTGAGAGATTAGTTTCATATATGTTGAGAGATTTTTTTCACATATATTGAGAGATTTGTTTCACATATGTTCTGAGTGAACTATTTAATAGAAGCGTATATGATAAAACACTATACATTCATGGCTTTATACATCTATAACACGTAACGCTATGATTTATGCATAGTTAACTAACTTGATTTGTAGACAGAAATGTTGTTTCAATTAAACAGCCGACTTATTTTGAATTAAACATCATTCAGTGAAAATGAACAAACCAAGTATAAAATGGGACGACGTTTGGCTTTTGATCTAATTGGCGCCGGCTAGTTAAATATCATACATCAATTCGGAGTTCATTCGTTGGAATTTTCATAACCGAATTATTTTCATTATTTTTTTCCATCACGTTTGAATAACTTTTTAAACTATTTACACATTTTTCAAGTTTAAAAGCATTTTTGATATAAAAGTAAATTAACCACTTAAAGCACGAGTTTTTTTCGGAAAAACTGGTAAAAAATGATCGAGGTTTTTTTTTTGGCAGAAAATGAATATATATATATAGGTATAGTGTAAGTTATATTTTGCGATTTCAGTTGCAGGGGGTGGGGTAAAAGTTATAAAAAAATTATTATACAAAGAAAGTGTAAACGATTTGGTTACATGTTTATTTTGAATTTCAAAATATTAATAATAATAAAATATTAACTTCAGATTCACTTCCATCACTCAAGAGATCATCACTTTCATCTCTGAAAGTTTCTGATAAATTGGCATATTCAAAATCGTCACAGTCGCTCATTATCAGATAACTTTTTCTAAACAAGTTACAAAAACACTTAGTAAAAATTTATTTATGGTTAACTGTTTACTTTTATGATATTTAACGTAATAAAAATGGATATATTACCTTTTAGACACCTAACAACTGCTTTATAACAAAGAATTCCTAACAAACTTATAGCTAATCATCAAAATGCACCACTTGGTTTACACAAGAAAAATGGTGCATAGTGGTGCAATCTAGGGTAAATAAGTTTAATATCCATCTATAAATAAGTGGTAAATCATCTATGATAAATAAGTTTATGCCATCTTTGGTATAAGTTTAATCTAGCCTATCTATTTTTACTAGAACGGAAGAGCGCCCGTGTGAGACACGGGCATGTGCAAATTTGCCTGTAACTTTCGCCCGTGTCAAACACGGGTAAATGCGTTAAGTGGTTAAGAATGAATGATAAATTCTATTGGCGACATTCAAGAAAGCAAACAAGTGATTCAGTGCAGACTGATTACAGGAAGCACGTTTCACCACATAAATACTAACGCCATCTTCATTTAGCTTGATACAAAAGCCTCCCGTAATACCAAATCATGTTTTCTTTTTGAGTAAATTTTAAGTATCTGAACTAAAAGAACACATCACTTGACTTTTATGTATTCCAATAATTAAAAATAACAATAAGTTACCGATTCATGAACAATGACAAAAAAATATTCATTCACCCAAAGTAAGACTTAAGAGAAAATGTGGTAACAGTATAAGTAAGAAAATGTAAAACCTTAATTTTCAAGAAATATTAGTTCTGCTTTTCATCATCCTCATTACTTAAACTTGCCTCATGATCCTAAAGCGCCACACTTCAAATGCTTCCAACAGATTCCTATATAAAAGCAACCGAGTCAATGAGGCGTCAATAGCTTCTAATTTATACTAAAGATCTAAATTCAGGGTGCTAATCGGGAATACGGGTTGAATATTTAGCATTCAAAGTAGCTTTACTTTAATAGTATCTCTTTCGGCGCTGAAGTTCCATTGCTTTAATTGTTCATGAGGAGATTTAGGAAATGGGTGTCTTTGAAATGCAAATGCGTTGGTTCAGCCTAATTTGAGACACTTTAAAATCAGCAAATCGTTTGGAGGATGACGTCAGAGTGAAATTCCAAATCTGTCTTTTGTCAATGGCGATTTAGACTTACAATTGTTTTGCTTTTGTAGGTGATCTTAGAACAAGTGGATGAAATTAGTCAAGGTGAACACCTTATACGCTTCAATAATAAAACGGGTTGGGAGGACATTAAAGTCTAAAGAATGCCAATTGAAATGTGGAGTATATGACACCAGAAATCTGATTAAAGTGCGATATCTAGGATTTACAGACTTAATATACATAGAAATCGTGACTAAAAGTTACTATTGCATGTATTTTGTTATAAGAATTTATTCAATATATGTCCACAGGACTTCCTTCTAGTCTTGTGTATTGCTTAAATTTTAAGATAAATGAATATGAATCATCTTGGAGTAAAGACTAAACTGTATCAATTCTATTAAGCTGACAGGTCCAGAAAGACTGTTTTATTATTATCTGAATTAGTTTTTATTAAATATAATTCACCGGGGTAAATCGATTTCCACAGGTTAGCAAAATTACTATCATTAAAAACAATCAAATCATCAATATATCTAAAGGCAGAATTTATTTGTAGGCAAAATTTTTTTTCATAATAATGAAGAAATAAATTAGCAAGAATGAATGAAAAATTGAAATCCTGTGGTATAACTTTAGCGCATAGTATAACTTTAGTACTTAATAGTTTAATTTAATACTTTAATAGCATAACTTTAGAACCCTGCGGTATAACTTAACTTTAATAAATAGATGCTCACCGTTAAATACAAAATTTTTAGATACAGAAGTTAACCAAAAATTCCCAATCCTCAAAATCAATAGTAATCAGATTTTTAAAGTCATGATAATACTAGTTAAGTACATCTTTCAGTTTGCCAAGTGGTATGCTTGTAAATAGGTCTCTAAAGTCGTAGGTCAGTATATTAATAATATTATTATTTATATAATTTAAAACGTTATTACTATCACCAGTAATCCAGGTGAAACCTTCTTCAATAATGGTATTAAGGACAATTTTTAGATATTTACAAAGTATGATACCGGGTTTAATCATATATGAATTTGTACCACAGGAAATAAATTGGAATTTCATTGGATTTTTTATGAAATTTAGGTACAATAGTTATGTAAGGTAAAATAATATGATGATTGAAAATTTTTAATCTTTTATTTAAGAAATGATTCTCTTAACAATGGTATTATATGTAGATTTGCAGAACTTATAGGTATCAGAATTTTTAAGCTCAGTATCTAGTAAATTTAAATATAGTTTTTACAGATAATAGCATAGTTACATGATGCTTTATCTACCGGTGTAATTATGAATTTATTTTGTAGGTCTTTCTCTTAAACTTTGACTATTGCCTTATAATAATCGGTGTTTTTTCCAGAAGGTGGGAGATTTTCATTTATAAAAATTTTAAAGTCGTAAAGTTTCCATTCCCATTCTGTGAAATGGTAATAGGGGTATTAAATTTAGTGGAAGTCATAATACAGAAATTATCAATGTCTCCGAGGAAGCTTTTAAGTATAAAACTTTTTTTAATATTATATATAGATCTGAAGTTAGTACCTTTATACATTAATTCCCTTAATTGTTCATTGTCAATAATTCCAAGATTACCAGTTACAATATGTCCTAGACTATCATTTAAATATGGCCTGTAATTTATGTCGTTGCAAAAGCATACACAGTTTTCCCTATATATTAACCTTGCTGCAGAAATGATTATAATTAAATATTTTTCTACCCAAAGGTATATCATATTTAAAGCATTTTTTATAGTATGATATTTTATGGGAAAAATATTCATTAAATTATTTATAATTCTATTGAAATTAAATTTATCAAAGATTGGTTGTTTAAATCCTATTTTCATGTAAATTAAATTATCTTTACTAATAGTTTTTTCATATTAATTTTAGAAAGTCGAGCTTTGTAAATATCATGCAGTAAAAGTAGAAAATGAGGATTAAAAGAGTCTAGTATTGTGAAAAAAATTTTTAATTTGAGACAAGTTCTGTCATCCAGAGAAAAAATAAATTTTTTTAAGGGTTTAAAGTTAAAATTTTCAATAAAATTTTTTCTAAAGTTTTTAGGTATTTTGCAATGTCTGCAAATTGTTTATTGCTTTCAGAGTTTTTTTAATTTTTTTATTAATACCGCTAACCCTGCAACCTCTATTTGTGTATCAAAATGAATAGAGGTTGTTTTGAATATTCAGTTTAGCGACTACACTTTTCTACCACTGGACTTCATTTTAAAAGAAGCCATGAGTAAAAGAAATTTCATACTACAGACGAAGAACAAGGCGAAATTGCGGGCAATTGTAAATCAAGTTGTATGGATTTATTTCCATACCTAAACATTTATATGAAAAGAACAGTATGACACAAGACATTTTCTAGAAAATAAAGTACTATGGAAAATTCAGTTTATTTTATTGGCATATAATATATATACATGTTCCTGTTCTATGGAAATCAAACCAGCTCATTATTTACATGAAATGTCTCAGAGAACAAATTTGTTCGTGCTCAAAATGGTTTAGTAGGGAATAAATTTCGATTTTGCCTATTATAAGTTGTATCACAGTAAATTTGAAAAGAATTTTTTGATTTAGATATTTCAAAAACAATTCTAGGACATCACCTAAAAGCTTAAAAATATAGATTATATTTCAGTTTGCCTTTTATTTTAAGGGCCAATTTGATCTAACCCTATTTTATAACAATTCTTTGTTGTGTAATAGTAATATTATTACTATAAAAATGAACATTTTTCTGAAAGGTGCTTTCATGGACCTTTATACCTAGTTAAGTGCTTTGAAATTTTATTCTATCACTATTTTTTCGCTCTCTTCAAATCTATCTTTAAATAATTGAGTTTTTCGGGAGATTTCTGTGAACATCTTGGCATCTAATACTACTTATGAGCTGTCAGATCTTGTGTAATAGCCATGAAAAAGTTCCTTCCTTGCGCAGAATGATACGATAATTTGATGTTTGGCGCAGCTGGGCCAAATATGGTCCTTGCGCTGTAAAATCCAACCAACAAACCAGTCATAAATGTTTGACAGTTGGAAACATTCTTTATTTATAACTGTATTTCAAATGGAAGTTTCTATAATGTGAATCCATAAATATCTGAGCTATATAATCCTTTAAAATGACACGAATGAAATAAAAAAACGTGAAGAACGTGACGGAAGTCGCGAGAAAGTTCTTTTAAGACTTAAGTGAGTTGCACCTATTAGTTTTATGAGTAATATTTATAGAGTATCAATCGTATAAGAAGTATTAACTTTAAACATTCGAAACTCACGACTTTTATTTAAATGATATGTCATGGATTGGATGTTTGTGCACAAATATAATTGATTTTTACGCATTATAGATAAGTCAATAGTGTTTTTAGATTTTGAGCAGGTTCAGCATTTCCAATAGCTTCATTTTTTATTAAGATAACGTAATTAATAATTATTTCGTAATTTCAACGAATGCAAAAAACTTTTTCATGAATCCTGTTATATGACAAACAGAACCAACTTTTTGCAAATACATGTATGAATCATACAATAACATGATTTTGAGGAATAACCTTTGCCCTAACTGAAACGGTATTCGTATTGATTTCAAAGTTTCATATTTTACATTTCATGATTTAACGCAAATAATATTTTATCACCATTGTAAACCGAATATATCTTGCAAATTTTCTCTCTACTATTATCAAAACTAATCCACTAAGAGGAGTTTCGTGAAATTACTTTAATTACATTGAATTAATATAACACGAAAACGCCAGGTACTTTGTTGTGTCAAGGTGTTTAAATTATAAAGATCCTATATACATTTTGCCCCATTCTTCAAAATCTAAACCAAACTATTAATATAAAAATCTAAACCAAACTATTAATTTCAAAATCATTTGAAAGCTTTAGTAAAATCTTAGAGGTATTGAAATTGGAACTGCCTAGAAAAACGCCCATTTGTTATTCACGAAGAAAATGCTATGTAACATGCTTATATAAATAACCATCAAAAGATCTAAATATAAAACTGCTGCATAAAATAATTTTAATTCCATCTGCTGTACTTGTATCTACAACCATACGTTGTGAAAAAATAGTTAAACAAAGTGATATATTACCAAAGCATATTTCCAATTTTAATGAACAAACAAATTATAATTTAAATAAATCTCACGATTAATTCGTTTCTTTATCGGTGAATTTTAATTAAACACATGAAAGAATGACAACACGACTTATGAGTTATGTTGACTGACTCTTCTGGAGGGGAATAACTCCTATGCACAGGCGAAACAAAGACCATTAAAAAAATGGTAGATAAGTTGTTGAATTTACGTCGCACTGGAGCAACACAATGGACTATTGGTAACGGTCCGAGATCAATCCCAAAGGGAAAAATCTGGCTACGAAAATGGAGGAATTCCAGAAGCCATTCACTCTGTGGATAACGAAAAAAGACTGGGTTTTTACGGTCATGGAAACAAACAGGCACAGCAAGCCTGCCACGCCAGCCTTGCACGTTTGATGGCGCGGTGTAGATGGATTGCTACATTCCTCTTTAGGGGTGGGTTGTGCCAGATTTTAGACGCCCAGTGTTGCCACATATTCCCGAAAGTAGGCCTTTGCATTAAGTCTCGAGAGTCCGGTAGAGCTTGTATCTACTTTCAGCAGAAAGTTCATAACCATGGGTTGAAGCTTGAGCAAACAGGGTCCATGAAGTGTCTAATGTCACTGATCATCAAACATTTTGGCTTATATAAATCTACACGCCGTGTTACACTTTTCCCAGGTTACAAATTTTCCAAATCATGAAAGGATTAATTATCTACACGGGGCCACTGTGACTCAGTGGTTTTTGCGACCTGCAAGTTGTAGGCGGAGCAGGTTTAATTCCAGTAACTTAACACGGATTTATATCTCTGTCCTGTGTCAGTAGAGCATTCATTATGTTTATATCCATTCCAATAGTCCGATACCCACTCATTGACGTTTCTTGAACTTTGCTCTAGTTGAAAAATCTTGTTAAAAAGACATGGATTGTTCCCCCGGTACATTCTTGGTATCCTGGGGATCTCCCCCGAAGATCTCTTGCTCTCAATTGCGACATATTCAGACAGCGCTCTCCTGCTTTTTCAGTGGCCATCTGAGGTGTCTTACTTTTTGCTGTGGTCGCTAGATATATCCTGTTTGCCTTAAATTCCAGTCTGACCAGGCCTCCCAACACGCATTCTCGAGTGCATGGGATTGTCCAGAGACGACCTTTTTTGGTGTATGACTTTGTGCTGGTGATTGGACTTGTGGATTTCGTCTATCTGGAGATAGACGTGGAGATTAGCAACAACACATATCCATTGCTTGCCGTCTGTCTGGTGAATAGCACAGACAATATGGCCCTTTCGCAGTCAAACCCAACCAATAATTTTCATACAAATTTACCCAATCGTTTCATCAACCTGAAACTCCTCCCTTGTTGGAAGAGTAACGGATAGCAATCGTAGGGTTGCGAGTTCAAAACCCAACCAAAGATCGTCGTGAACGTGGGGGCTGGTGCACGTTAAATCTGCCGCGGCCTCATATGTCCTCACTTTGGCGTGGTTTGGAAGTTTGGAGAGGGAGTGTCATCTCAGGTGTTGACCTCATCATCTGAACAGTGGTTCAAAATTACGAGGTGTTCCCCACGGATTTTTGCCTTCGGGATTGATCTCGTAACGTCACCAATAACCCATTGTGTTGCACCAGTGCATCGTAAATTCAACTACCAACCTACAAACCTTCAGGTGACACTGAATGTCGCTTGGTCTATCTGTCATGAATTCAAATCCTTTCCTGAAATTCTTCGTAAATATTGCAGTCCAGCATACAGTGAAAGTAATCACTCACTTCATCACATTTACAGACGTTCGACTTAAGGAACCCTATGGGAAAAATATTCTGCGAACCTTCTGTGCTTGTGGAGGTTTATACAAGGTTTTCAAAGGTTTATAAAGGGGTTGTACAAGTGCCCTCTGAGATCTAGTTCGGAGAATAATTGCTTAGTGCAGCGATTCTCAACCTGTGGGGCGCGCCCCCCTAGGGGGGCGCGAGAATATCCAAGAGAAAATATTATTTAAAAAAATTGATTAACTGACTGAAAGGAAAGCACACATACACACAGAAAACAAAATACATTTCGACATATTTAACAAATAAAGTAAAACAACTTACTAAATCAAAACTTACTTAATCAAAACATACTAAATTAAAAACAAATTTAATAATTATTAGTGACTTCCTTGGGCCTGTCTTGCAGAGCAAAGTTTTTCGAAGGAAGGCTTAATATTAGAAATAGCCACTCTCAGTTCTGTTTCTATATTTCGCCGAGATCTATATTTTGTCTTCAAAGAAGCCACAGCAGAAAATCCAGTTTCACAAAGGTAGGATGTTGAAAATGGTAATAGAATGCTAAATGCCCTTGTTTTTAGTGCAGAAAAATCATCCTCTACTCCTGCCCAAAATTCAAATAGTGATTTATTACTAAATTGTCTTTTGGTTTCGCCACTTGTGAAGTCTATGAATTTTTCTTCCTCATCAATTGAGAGTCCTTCGGGAGTCTTATGAAATGGATCCCTAACCCACTCGTAACTTGCTATCAGTTTGTCGTCAGCAAGAAAATACTTTTTAAAATTCTTTGCCAGCATGGCTAAATGATTTTCAATGGTTACAAAAACAACTTTTACATGTTCTTCTTCAGCCTTGTAAGTTTTAGTACAATAATCCACATTTGCAAACATTGTTAGGTTTTTTTTGCTTTAAATTTCTGCTCCACAATTCCAATTTTCTACAAAAAGCATTAACTTTATCACTCGTATCCAACATATGTGTATTTGCTCCTTGGAGTTGAAGATTCAAGTTATTTAATTTCTCGAATATGTCGACCAAGTAGCTCAATTTCATCACAAATAAACCATCGCGAAAATTCTCGGCTTCCGGTCTGTTTTCTTCTAGGAAAATGGCGATTTCTTCTCTTAATTCATAAACACGTTGCAAAAATTTCCCACGTGATAACCATCTTGCCTCGCAATAAAATAGTAACGCTGAATGTACTGAACCCATGTCTTTACAAAGTGCGGAAAAGATTCTCGATTTCAGGGGTCTCATTTTTATATAATTTACTACGGTTACAACCGTAGTTAACACAATATTCAGACCAGGACTCATTTCTTTCGAAGACAAAGCTTCTCTGTGGATCATGCAATGTGTCCAGACGCACTGAGGCGATTTTTGTTTTACAAGTGCTTGTATACTTTGTAATCTTCCGGACATTGAACGAGCATCATCGGTGCATATTCCGACGCAATTTTTCCATTCTATGTTTGCCTCGTTCATAAAATCATTTAAAATAGCAAATAATGCGAGCGCTGTTGTTTTGAGTTCTATTGGTTTGCAGAAAAGTAGTTCTACTACTGACATATTATCACAAAATCGAACATAGGCAATTAAATGAGAATCTTTATTACTATCTGTTGCTTCATCAAGCTGTATTGAAAACAATTTGTCACGCAACTTCGAGAAAAGCTGACACTGTACATCTTCAGCTATATCACCAATTCGACGAGCAACAGTATCATTTGAAAGAGGTATGGACTGCAATTGTTTTGAAAAATTATCTCCAAACATAGTTTCTACAATCTCAATTGCTGCTGGCAAAATAAGCTCTTCACCAATGGTGTGAGGTTTTTTACATCTGGCTATTTTATATGAAACTGTGTAAGATGCAATTAAAGCTTTTTTATTCACAGACAAAGTTTCTTTAAAAATGATTTTTGCTTTTTATATGATTTTAATTTTAATCCGAAGAATTCTCTGGGTTTGTTGACGTACTCACTATGAAGCGTTTCCAAATGTCGTTTAAGTTTATTAGGTTTCATGCTGTCTGCGGCCAATATTTTTGAGCTAATGATACACAGGGGCCTTTCTTCTTCATTTACTTCAGTACTGGTAAACCCAAAATTTAAGTATTCTTGACAATATTTTTTTGATTTTATTTTCGGAACCACGCTCGTCAGTGTACTTGTTGATGCTTGACTATCGTCTAATGCTCGCTTACTTCCGCTTAAAAATTTATCCATGAGTCTGCATAAATCTGCTGCCGTGAATATTTAATATGGTGAATTGCAATTAACACGAAAACATATATAACATACACATTCACGATAGATTTGATAGCGATAGAAGGATCGACTCGAATGAGACTGGCTGGAATTGAAACTTGTGTTATCGAACATTTTCCTTATGAGAAAACATTTGCTCTGCGCATGCTCGAGACGGCATCGGTCGTGTGGATTCAATTTCACAAACATTACTTATTTTTTCTCTTTTGTTCAGTCACGCTTCTGTTTTATTTCTATTATTATTCGAAAAAATGTATTCCCAGTTTCTAAATTTAGCTCACCCCGTCTAGGTTAACTTTCATTAACGAATTTTTCTACTTTCATATTCTTTTAACGTTATCTCCCTGTTTGGCTTTCATTTCAAATATAATATTTAAATTTTCCCCGTTTTCATTCGCTTCATCTGTTCACCGCCCGCTTGGCAAAATGCCAGATGTGGTTTCTCGCCAACGTTGGCTCGCTTTTACTCTTGTTTTGGCAGTTAGTTAAAAATAATTTAAAAACAGAATCCAAAATACTCAATATACATTATTGTTGTATACATTTTATTGTAAGCGGGGGGCGCGATGAAAATTATGATTGAAAACTGGGCCGCGAATACTGAAAGGTTGAGAAACGCTGGCTTAGTGAATCTTCCTTCTGAGGTTCACCATTTCCTTTTCCACATATCGTCGACTTAGAGCAGAAACACTTTTACTAACATTTTTCATGGAAACAAAATGTCCCTTTTTCAGATGATGACAAAAATATTTTAATGTTGTAATTTGTTTACATAAGGTAGGTAGGTATTGTAATTAACGTCACACTGGAGCAACACAACGGGCTATTGGTGAAGGTCCGGGATCAATCCCAAAGAGGATCCGAGGACAACACCAAGTAATTTTGAGCCACGGTCAGATGGCGGTTTACATAAGATAGATAACGCTACCAAAATGTTTATAATTTTTATTTTTTGGTCTAAAAACTAATAGTTAGCCTTTAAACAACTGTACATAGAAAATTTTGTTTGTCATTAATGAGTTTCTGCTCTAAGCCAAAGATATGGAATGCGATATTTGAGATAACTCGTGTTCAAAATGAGAATCTCTATACTTAATCTTTAGGAAATGATCGTGTTGTTGGTTTACCTCACCAGCATATGTCAAAGATAACTCCCTCGTTTTGAAACGTCTTTTACTCATTCGCTAATGCTCGAATATTTATTATCGAAGGGCAAACTGTGATAAATTAAGAGCAGCAATCCTATTCGTGTGAGATTTTTGAAACGACGGATTAACCACAATTCTCTTGGTAGTAATTTCCACGAAACCTTCATTAGCATTTTGTTGAGAAAAGTAAAATATGGACTCGTCTTTCCAACTGAGGCTTGTGGAGACTGAGATATTAGCGAAACGATTGGGAGGATTTTGTCATTAAAAATACTAACCCAAACAAATGACTTGGAGCAATAAGTTTAGTTCCCTATTCAAAACTATGTCCCTGCTTGCTTGCACTACGGAATTTTAATGAATTCGTGATTGTAAAAATAGAAATAAATGTTCCGTGAGGATATTTTTAAATATGAATTCTTACGTCTTTGATTACTAAATCACAATCAAGTTTGGATAATGAGTTTTCGTGTGTAAAGTTTTCTATACAGAGCATATTGCAATATTTCCATTCTGATGTCTTCACAAATTCTTGGTTTTCTATAAATATTTACATTTTGTATTATTCGTATTTTATAAAAGTTTGGAAATCGTATATTAAAATATCTCATTAATATTTATATAAATGAATATCTTACAAAGCTGATGACTTGCGTTATAAATCTGCGTACTTGAAAACAAGCTCCAAGAATATTATTTAATATTAATCGTTTCATTTTATAAATAATAGTTTCAAAAAATAGTATCTTAACTATTTATAAAGGAGATTTTAAAAGACCCTGTATTTGTTAAATAAAAAGATAATAATAACAATAACTATAACGTATGGAATGAATTATAAATAGTTAAGGTATCAATTTTTGAACTTTAAAGAGAGGTAGAGAATCCAAAGTGAAACAGTATTCCCAAAGGGTTGTATCTTCGCAAGCGTCACCTGGATTTGCAAGAGGTCACTGTTCGGTAGTTGGTCAGTTTGAACCCTCGTCATTCTAGATGACTTAGTACTGGTAACATGTATCATTTCAGGTATAATAAGGCGTGAATTTATCATATGAGGCATCAAATGGAAATGGACGAGCCTCTGTGAGATTGTATTGTGAACGATACCTCAACAAACATTGTTTTTTCCTGTGGCGATGCCTCAAAGGCATCATGTACAAGAGCCCTTTGTACTCCGAAGGTGACCTATGTCCGGAAAAGTATAGTAACTTTTGAGCATGTACGGCAATTCATGCATTGGCCATGTCAGATGTGCAGTTTTGCTGTTGGTCTCAACTTTGAGCACCTGTTGCAAACCTGTTAATGTACAACTACTGTAAAACAGTTAAATTAGCACTATTCACTAACTTTCTGTCTTTCATTTTTGCACCTTAATGTAGCACAAGATTCTACAGCTTCCGGGAAACACTTGTGGACATATATTCCCATGTAGATATCTCGTCATTAGAAAAATAGGTCAGACTTGATGAACGGGATATCTCGTCTAAACCACTTGGAGGATTAAATTTCAACTGTAGTTATGTAAACTAGAAGACCCACGCATAAGCATCTACACTGAAATTTTTACTTAATCAATTAATGGGCAAGCGTCGTTACTCACTTTTCATGCCTCATTTAAATCCGCTTATAACCGATTTAAGAATTGATATGCACATATTTCATACCTCCAAATGGAATAAAAATAGTGAAAACTATGTAACAGCATTTTGTGTACTTCTTACAGTGGTTGATTCGGGTCTTTCCCTTCGTGATTGTTCCCGGACAGTCGCCAATTGCCCGTTCTGTTGCTCCCATTGCGACTTAAATTTATTACCTACCTTAATTCGTATTTCGATGCAGTGAGTGGCAAAAATTTCATACCTCAGTCATGTACAACATTTAACTTCTGGGCATCCACTTCAATTGTATCTTATTTACTTTTCAGGCGATTCGATACATTTCGACATTCAAACCTATTTCCTCTTTCGCTCACATTTTCTATTCTGAGTAGTTTTAACAGTATTTTATAGATCCATAACTCGACTCAAGCAAGTTTAAAATAATCGGCCAAATAATGAGCGATTGAATGTATAAGTTGTATATTCGCTTGTTGCCCTCTTCACCAATGTATAAATAATATAGATTTTTATGCCACTTACGTTAGCTAAATATATAGAGAGAAATTAGAAGAATTTTGTTGATATAAGATATACAATTTATAAAAATGAGCTGCTATGGTATAAAGAGTAGTGATGGAAAATATTGATCTGTTCGGGTAAAATCATAACTAGACACTGGCAGGAAACCAAAATTAGTAACTTTATCGTCCATATTTCCTCAAGTGCCAACACGTGTGATTAAAGTACAGACTATGACTCAGTCAGAGATTTTAAATTAATTCACATTTATAACTAAATCGTTATAAAAGTCAATAAGACACGAATGAAGTTGCAATTTATTGAACCCCGATTCAACGAAATTACTTTCAAATCTCTTGGATTTACTAGATCTTTAATGACATTCAACCATATTCAGAGTAACGATGAATAATTTACTTTAAATAAAACTATGAAACCAGAAATCGACATGGAAATGCGGGTAAGAGAGAAAGTTGAATTTCTAAGTTCCTTAAGTATGATCATAAAACCTATTACAAGATAGATATTAGAAAAGATATATCGCTTCAAGAAGGGTTATACATTTATTGATATAAAAAGCTTTTTAGGAGGGTGGAATTCAATTGCTTCCTTTGAATTAAATGAGTTACATCTGTCGTAAAGTGCTTTTATGATAAGTTTCGTTATTGCAGAATAAATATTTTTAGAGACTTAAATTTATATTGATAAGAGAGGCAATGTAAGGTAAATAAAAATCAAGGGCATCTAATAATTTGTGATTCACATGTCTCTATTTCTAATATTATTGAATTATTTTATTTTGATGCACGTTTTGAAATTAAAGTTTCACTTTTGCTGGATAAAATGAATTATGCTCAATAAGTTACTTTGTAAGTATTATAACTTTTCGAAACTCCTACGGAACTTTAATTATTTGATATTAGTTAATTAATCATGTAAGTTTCAGTTAGTTATTAATTTCTCTTCGGGCTGATCGCAGACCATCGCCAATAGGTCGTTGTGTTGCTCCTAGTGCGACATTAATTCAAATACTTCCTACCTACCTTTTCTATTTTGTTCTGTTTAGTTTTGAATTGCTATAAATGACTACACGAGGACTCAGTTATTCAAAGCAATTAAAAACTGCACAGAAATGCATCTCAATTTTAAACATTTATCAGTTTTAACTAGCGACTCAAAATCATTAACTCAAACATGCAAAAGTTATATTACGATTTTCTAACATGTTTTAAAATTCACATCGTATATTCTTGGATTCTATACTATTACATTTATACATAAACATTATCTTCAGTTTCAAACAGAACCCAGTACAAGACAAATGTATGTGGAATTGCACTTAGAAAGCACGTGTTAAAATATTAAAGCGAAACGATACATTTGATTTTCCACGATTCTTTGAAGTTCAATTAGTATTATATTCTCAATCCTACAACTGCCTTTTGAAGTGGAATCATTTCATCGAAGAATTATTTAGCTTTTGACGTCCTTTTAGAAACTTAAAAAGTTTATGGCGGATACTTAGTGGTGATATTTCAGAAAATTACTTCTCTCATTGCTCTTAAGATTTAAGTTCGATAATTTGATTCCATTTCTTCGATTTGCTTCCATTAACGTATATTGCTGGGTATAATTTTCTATAATTTGACTCTAAAAGCATTTCCTGTGCTAATGCTTAATTTAAGAACCGAAAGGGAATTTTATTTGTCCATTTAATTCCATTCTCAATATATAATCACATAATCACGTACCTAGAGTTTTTATAATTTAAGTTCAATGACAATTTAAGTTGCGTAAAATAAGCTTTAATATACACTCATGTCCAAATTTATCTTTACATACCCAAAAATAATGATATTCCATGAAATATTCAACCGATGTAATCCATTTTTGCAGGGAAAGAGCGAAAGACAAGCCTAATTAGCATTATTCAATCAAAAGTGATCAAACGGTTTCGGATATGCAAATCAAGGCATTACGTCATCCGACGGTGAATCAAGCGCTTTCCGCAAAGTGAATTTCTGCAATACAGCGTTTGATTTCAGTATGTAAGGACTCAAAACGGTTTGTTATGGCTCCGAAGTATCATTTGGAAGAATCTGTGAAGTGGCGAATTATCGGCCGTTTAGAAGCAGGGCAGACAATCATGGGAGCAGTGAGATGTGTGAATATTTCAAGAAAGACAGTCTCTACGCTATGGAAACAATTTCAGAACTCTGGAACTGTTGTAAAGAGGCCTGGACAAGGTCGTAAACGACTAACAACTGCTTCACAAGATCGATATCTGGCAATAACTGCCCGTCGTAACAGGAAGTCTACTGCTCGACAATTAAGTTCAGAGGTTGCAGCCGCCACTGGAACTGTTGTATCATGGCAAACTGTATACAGAAGGTTTAATGAAAAAGGCCTTTATGCCAGAAAGCCAAGGGTATGTGTTTCACCGTCTTCACAACAAAAGAGGGATCGCTTTAATTGGTGCAAAGAACATCAGAACTGGAGTGAACACCAATGGACCCATGTTTTCTTTACTGATGAGTCGAGGTTTAGTTTAACATCTGATTCTAAACGTGTTTACATCTGGAGGGAGTCAGAAACGCAAAATCTTCCTTCGTACATTATGGAACGTGATCGTTTGGGTAGTGCAGGTATATAGTATGGGGTGGAATAATGATCGATGGACGTACGCCCCTATACGTTTTCAACAGCGGATCTGTGACCGGCCAGAGATATCGGGATGAGGTCTTAGAACCTTATGTAAGACTTTTCAGAGGTGCACATGGATCTGACTTTTTATTTATGGACAATAATGCTCGTCCACATCGAGCAAACCTCGTTGACGAATTCCTTGAAAGTGAAGCCATTGAGCGAATACCGTGGCCAGCAAAATCTCCTGATCTGAACCCGATAGAGAACTTATGGGACTACTTTGGAAAAGCAGTTGCACGGAGACATCCTCCTCCTAGAGATATAAATGCTCTGAAGACCGTATTGCTGGAGGAGTGGAACTTAATTCCCCAAACTGTGGTTAACAACATTCTTGCCAGCATTAAAACACGTTGTGATATGTGTGTACACGTCGGGGGAGATCACATTCCATATTAAATTCATAAGCCTTAATTTTTTTCTGAGTTATTCTTTTTTTTCTGAACTCTCCTTGTCACATATTATTGCCATTTTTATTGTTTCAATCTACAGTTTTATATCATATGCAGTGCTCTTAAATTGTTTCCTTTGTATTAATGTGTTATGATGTTATGTATCATTTCACACAAATTCATAAAATTATAGTTCACAGTTTCTGAGAAATCCGTGACTTTATTTATGCAAAGATAATTTTGGACATGAGTGTATGTAATTAAATATCATAATACTGCATATATTATATTAGTTTTTTCTCTCTAAATTAGTTTATAATAATTAGGACATTGGGTCAGAAAAGATAAGCTATGACGCAGAGTTAACCCTCCAAGAGGTTCCGACGAGATATCTCGTCCATCAAGATCTGATCAATTTTACCAGTAAAACACATGGTCAAAATTTTCAAGGTGAGTTTTTAGATTTTCTAGACCAGAATGCGTTGATCTTTAGACTTGTGTAGACTATTAGGTAATTTTTTCTTTGTATGGAGGTTCGATTTCTTCATGATAAACATACTTAGTGAGTTTAGCAAGATAGTAGGAATTCCCCTTTGTTTTCTCAGAACTTTGTTTTTCGATATATGATATTTGATAATATTGAATAATACATTTTTAAAATTGTCATAAATTTTAATTTCAGGAAAGAAATTCGATTGTAATGTATTTATATAAATTAGTCTCTTTCACAACAGGACGAAATAAAAACAGCATAGACAACGTCTGCGAAAATAAATTTCACAGTTATAATAATTAATTCAAAAGCATGTTGTCTATTACGCTTCCTTTCTAAAATTTAATCACAATTAATTGAATAATCATTTTTACAACGTTCAATAAGAATATCTCGACAAATCATTTTTAAAATAGTACGGTAGAATTTTTTTGAACTAGGTACGTGATTTTATTTCATCAAGAAAAATAATTGCTTTTCAATTATCCCACTAAACTAATCTTGGAAATAATTTAAATTAGTTTATCTATATATACCGTTATACCGGTGTAATTCCATTCTTAAAAGTTATTGGCTCTTTTCGTTGCATATTATATATGAATGCGATAAACTTTTTCAAACATTTTTGTTTCACGACTCACTTTACTTTTAAGCAATTCTCATCGGCTCGTTCTTTTAAGAAATTGAATTTGAATAAACTGCATTTTAATTAAATGAATTATTTAAAAACACTGAATTCAATAAATTGCATCAATTCAATTGCATTAACAGCATTTTAATTTCTTAAGATCTGCCTCCCCCTTTTCATTTCTAGAACCACATTTAAATTGGAATACATTCAATATTTTCACATTGTAAAAATCAATGAAAAGAACATTTTTTTCCTCAGAAGAGTATAAATATGAGTTGACTGCTCTAATGACGACATACAGCTAATACCAAACGCTTAAAGAGGTACAAAATGCACAAAGACGCGATTCA
This sequence comes from Meta bourneti, assembly GCA_933210815.1. NCBI lineage: Eukaryota > Metazoa > Arthropoda > Arachnida > Araneae > Tetragnathidae > Meta > Meta bourneti. The sequence goes on along the minus strand of OW119929.1, from coordinate 75,435,293 downwards.
GTGTTCACCCCTGGAATGACGATTCATATCTTAAAGAATTAAATTATCACCCCATGATCGTTCAAACTTTCTTCAGTTTTTTAACGCTGGTGCCTCGACTGTTATCCACGTGGGAATATTCAAACAGTGATCTCACCCAACAACATTAACTTTTTGACCATACTCAATTTTGAATAAAATATATTCAACGGAACTTAATAACTTACCAAGAACATGAGAATGCAGTCAAACTTCCGCGGTTCTCCTAAGAGCCGGCTATAGGGGGCATGAGATTTCATCTAGATACCTCAGAAAATATTTGATTCGTGCTCATTCAATGTACCTGTGTCTTCGCTCTTTTCACCATTGAAGCTCCCATGTATGGGTGTAGGATTAAAGGAAGTCGAAGTAACGGACCCCGAGTTATCAGCCCTCACTGAAAAAATCGTCAGCAAGCAGTGCTGGCAGACATTGCCTGATGTGTCACCACCTGCTGTGTCACCGTTGAGGGTGTCGCTGTACGATTCGTCACTACGATGCGTAACAAGTGCTTATCTTCTCTTTTTGACGTAACCATTTGTGCTCCGTCCTGAGGGGATACCATTCGTACCTCCTCAGTGGTAACACCTCACGACGATAAGCAGTAAATTATTCTGAATATTGTCTCCAAGTACACATAATTTTACCAGTGATTTGCCCAACTGTACAGCCATATCACGATACTACAAACCGATAACTCTCAACTCAATATTTCTTACTTTCGCAAACTCCGTCACTGTTCATAACGGGATCTCGTTTAACGGCGCAGCATGCTTACACACTAGCAGAGCAATAACAATCGAATTAATCTATACATTGTTTGGGATACATTTTTTGTGAGGCCTTCTTTTATATCTTCAGAGTCACATTTCAGTCTGCATTGTGCCTGCATCCCAGCTCATATTTTAAACATTAGCATTAGCCACATGATAAACTATCCATCTGCAAAATTTCCGGTCAATCCAACAACTCTTTCTTGGTGTTACATTTTCAATGAACATTGTATATGATTTCTGTAATAACAGTGACATACTTTACGCAAATATCAGTACATTTTGCGTAAAGTATACAGCTATCTATATAACTTTAACCCTTCTGGTAGTTTTCTCCACGAGGTTTCTCGTCAAAAGCAAAACCATTAGCAGATCTTGACGAAAGAGATATATCGTCATAAGAAGAAAACTGATCAGATCTTGATATATCATCATAAAACATAGGCAATATCTTGGTAACAAGGTATCTCGTCATTAGCAAAATTGGTCAGTTCTTGATGGACGAGATATCTCGTCGAAACCACTTGGAGGGTTAAAATGAGATAGGAAAAATTTAGTCCTTACATTTGATAGTACAGCCAATAGCTAGCGATGAATCAAATCTTTTAGATCTTTATCTAAAACTGAGTTTTTTCAGCAAAATAGAAACATTAATAAAATATTAATAGTATATATCTCTTAAAAAGCTTTATTTCCGTCTAAAGTACTTGGATTTAAAAGTAAGTATACATGTTGGTTAGAAGTTATATACGTAAGTAGAGTCTGATATTGACAGAGCAATAAATTCGGGACCTTTTACTGCCAAGTGAATAACGTGAAAAAATAGAGCTCTCTTTTCTCGTTTAGAGAAGTGAGAAAAGTTTATGGTGTCATATGCAGTAAAAATAGAACAATTTGAATTTTATGTTGCAATAGAAAAGAGTTCAACGTGTTTCTTTTTTCTGTGTGTGTGCAAGTCAGGAGAAATTATAAAAACTTTATAAAATAAAGTTACGTGAAGAAATTATGTGAATTTTTGTTGCACAACTCTATTGGAGTTCAAACTGGTATTTCTGTTCAATATTACGTCTTTATCTCATTTAATGACCGATATTTCAATTTTAAAATTTCACCTTATTCCGATATTAGCACATCTTTGAAGTTGCAGTACATATGAAATTATTTATACAAATAAAATACACACAATATAATATTCAATGCACTGTCACTTTTGTGAATGGTGATATAGAAATACCTGAAGACAAAAAATTAATATGTAAGAGTTCATTTCATTCATATATATTTAATAGTATTCATTGAATACCTCCGGTTATTAGCCTTTTTATTACATCGATAACTTTCCTGAATTCTCGGTTTCATTGCTTGCATTCTATTTTATACGTTTCATGATTATTTCCAAAAATATGTTACCAAACAAAGTAAAAATAATAATTTTATATTTCTCTAAAAATTTAATAGAAGGGAAATTTAAATAGAACAAAATTGTTTCAACATCAACACTTAGTCTCATGCTCTTCTACTAAATGTGGAATAAACTACGTTCTAATTATGTAACTATCATAATAGTTTAAACGCAATCAATAAAATCCCTTAAAATTAATGTAATTAATCATCTAAGTAATTTTACGATAAAAATGTCTAATAGTAATATGTTCCATGATCATTAACAATGTGATCAAAAGATGAAAAACTGTATAGTATGCATATTTCAGGATGATAATATAAGCCTGATGAGGGTTCGAGCTTAATTTCAATCCCGAACATTCATGCCTTGATTCGAAACAATTCACACGCATCCCCTTTCAGAGCAAAAATATTCCTTTTTAGAGAACCTGTCATTTAAAAGTTTAATTGATTCACAGCTTTCAACAATTCTTCGATCAGGATTCAAAATACTTTAAAAAAACTACCATCCAATGCTCTAATAAAAAAACTCTTTACATTAAATATATATTGTATTTCATGATAAATTCATTCATTCATAACCGTCACGTACAAAGGGGGCTGATGCACGTTAAATCTGTCGTGGCCTCAAATGTCCTCACGTTGGCGTGGTGTGGAAGTTTGGAGAGTGGGGTGCCAGCTCAGGTGTGACCTCGTCATCTGACCGTGGTTCGAAATTACGTGGTGTTGTCCTCGGATCTTTCCCTGCAGGTTTGATCCTGGACCGTCGCCAATAGCCCGTTGCGTTGCTCCAGTGCAACGTTAATTAAAATACCTACATTAATTCATAAAGCATTATCTATGCACTTTTTACTCGAATCAGAAGAGTCTAACTAAAAGATTTAGTCTTTTTGGTGTTATTAATCTCCTTGGTCAAGGTGAAACCTAGACCTAGTTCAAAAGGCTGTGTTTTTCAAGTCACAACACGACCAACTCCTGTCCATTCACGAGTTGTCCCACAGAAAAACACGATACAATTCAAAATAGGGAAAGGAGATAATGTGATTGAGTAACATGGTCAAGTTGGAGAGTTCTCAATACCTCTCACAAAAATCATATATCTTGTGGGCCCGCTTCTTTGTCTTGCCAGAGCAGTCTTGAGCCCCTGAAAAGCAATAGCAGTCGAGGACGCTTTGTGGAAAGGCGGAACGGATCATGTTTTCTGTTGTTTTTTTTATTTGCACGAGGTGTATATTTGGATAAGATCACTATTAGCTGGAATTCATCTGTTCACAACCCTCCTTTGCCAGCAAATAAACCAACGAGATGGTATACAGTGCATCAAATAGAGACCGTGTAGATCTAGTCTTAATATTTGTAAAAGTATTTTAAAGTGAACAAATTTGAACAGTATTCGCGGGTAAGAAAGCAAAGTGAATCGAAACAGACGCGAATAAAAAGCAATAAGTCAGACCAAGGAATTGGTGCTACACTCTGTTAAAATATGTAACACTGACGAGCGCCTATGAGCACTTAATAAATAATTATTTGCTTTGTAAAAGCAACCGGACAATTTTGGGATACACTGGTGTATTTGTAGATTTGGCGAAACAGCCCAAATAAGGTTTCGAGGTATATACAATTTTTAAAACATTTCAATGTGTTCTATTTGTGGTCCAGTTATCGATATCCAGCTTACCGCTATGTGTTTCTCAGAATTTTGAACATTATTGTACAAATTGCTTTTTAATTTCTTGCCTAAGTTCAACAGTGTGAGAGATTTTTCTCTTCCGCAAATACTTGTATCTCCAGCTTCCATATAAATAAATCTGCAATGTCATGACGGGTTCGGAGATGACAGGAATGGCCAGGGAATTGATCCATCTCGTCTAATCGAAGGATTAGAAAATGATAAATTTAGACAACTTTGGACAATCGAACCCAGTGTGGTGATTTACCATGCGATTGCACACAAGCGTTTGATTGTTTTATTTCGGATGTGATATAGCATAGCAATCAAGCATGCCCAGTCATCGTAGGACAGCACAGAAATAAAACCCAATCATTCCATTTTAACTTCAACCAGCTTTACAACCTGGTCGTAATCATCTCTTGAACCACATGTATTTGGAAGTACAAATATTATTTTAGCCCTTCAAAAGTTTCAACAAGATATCTCGTTCAACATCTAGTCGATTTATTAAAGACGAGATTTTTTGTCTCAAGATCTGGTCAATCTTGCTAATGACGAGATATCTCGTCCAAACAAAACTAATCTATTACTCCAAGGGGAAATAGAGGTCCAAATAGGAAAAATATTGTTCCTTGCCCAGAACTGGTGACAGTTTCGAACAGGTTTTTCATCAGACTGGCCACTACAGGGCAGTTTTAACGCGAAGATAAACCACCAGGTGGGTTAATACAAATCATATTTATCGAAAATCACAAGTAAACTAGTAATAAACTAGTAAGTAAGTAAGTAAACTAGCTATAGCATCTATAGAATTCAGCATCCCTCAATATACGTTTTCAAAGGGATAGTTTAGGAACCGCTAGTGGGAGCAGTATAGTACTGCCCCGACGAGAAAGCAGTCGACCTTGTGTCAGTCAACCTTTTAAAAGGTGTGAAACCTAGTTAGGAGAAGGATGTCAAACAGAAAAGCATGAATGATGATCACCGTGGATGATTTTCCCAATCAACTCGGTTCGATTCCTCCCTGGGTGTATTTGTCTCTTCTGTGTTTGTAAAACTTTCCTTGTGTGTGATCATTACTTGATGTTGTATGTCTTGTGATTGGCGCAGAATGGAAATATATGGCCCTTGCACCATAAAAACCCAACCAACCTCAGCCTAATTATCATTAAAGACGCCAATTGTGAAAGAGATACCACCAGTTCCCTAATTTAACTAATATAGACTCGCTTAAAACTGAGTGACTCGATAGCCAATTACTGGGATCTAGACTATAAGTGAAATTGCCCCGTAACAATAGTTGCACTATCTACTTACTCGCTTATCCGGATAGCGCCACCTAGAGTTGACGACCGGGCAACAGTTAGTTATCGGTCACGTGATCTACCGAACTAACTTGTAGAATCCCGTGGTAACAATTACTAACCCATTAGCTTCTCAGATTAGCGAACTGGCTGTCTACGGCCATGCTTTTCCACGTACGATCGTGGATGGATGCCAAACTCTAAAAGCTTGATTCAATTCTACTTCGATTCAATTATTTCGAAACTTGGTTCAACTTATCGTCTTAGTGCTAAGAAGGTAGCTAGCTTATTCATGATTGTTCATTTACTTATCTTTTTTTGGATGTCTGTTGTAATTAAATGTCTTCAGCAATTTCAAAACAGATTTCATATTCGACATTTGATCGCTATCAAAGCGTTAATAAAGTTGCGAAAACCCTTTTTTTCAGATAACTACGCAAAAATTCTGCTTTTGTTTTTCAGATAACTTCTCGAAAATAGCATCGTCTTGCAATAGCAACTTTTAACAATCCACCAAATTTGCACTTTATAGCGATGTTTAGTGCTTTTCCCACATTGTCCGAAAGCACAGTAGTGCCAACTTTCCGGTAACTGTCCCGATAAGTTACAACCCTCGTGGAAATACTAACCAGTTAGACTTCCCAGCTTGTAAGATATTCCCTTGAAAGGAACCTATAAACCTCTGAGTTTCACGATTTCCGAGTAGTGTAGCATTGCCTTTACCCCACAATATACATAATGACTAAATAACCACATCTGTTGATTGAAAAAATCCATGCATTCTTTCAATCAACAGATGTGGTTATCCTAACAGATGTGATTCAACCTTAGAAATATTTAATGGTCTTTTTCTCAGAATAAAATCCTTTGGAATATATATTTGGAATTTTTCTCAAAGTAGAATCATTTGGAAGGATTATATTTGTCTTTTTCTCAGAAAGGAATACTTTGGAAGGATTCTGTTTGAGACATTTTCTTAGAATTAAATCCTTTGGAAAGATTCCATAGATTGAAAGAATCCATGCATTCTTTCATCCTCTAAAAATATTCTATTGGTATCCTTTCTCCAAATATAATCCTTTGGAAGGATTGTATTGGTACTTTTCTCAAAGTGGAATACTTTGGAACGATTCCATTCGTCTTTTTCTTAGAATAAAATCCTTTGAAAAGATTCTTTGGTCAAGAAGATCAAACTGGTTACAAGTTAAGCATGGAAGACTACAGATTGCAAGTTGAAATCAATACATGTGAACCTCTCAGACGGTTAAAGTCTTAAAATGGAGTAAGTATTGCAGAACATTTACTGGAAAGTAGTATAAGTGTAACATATTTCAATCAGTATGTATCTTTTTGGTGATGAAATGTGGTTTATACTCTCAACAAAACACACTCTTATTTATTAAATAATCATAGACATAATGGAAATATTCGATGAAGAATGTTTTATGCATGTATAAATTGCACTTTTTCTACATAGTGAAAAGCATATACTACGGAAGATGAAATATCGGTTTCTTGTATTAAAATTTCACTTTTTGAAAGTCTCAAATAGTAGAAGAGGTTTAAAAAGTCTTACTACCCTCATGTTCCAACAAAAAGTAAACGTATTTACTGTCAAAAAGTGCGTCAAAAGCCTCCACTTTTTGAATTCATTATATATTTACATGAAATATGAAGCGTACCATGATTTCTTTTCGCGCCATCTATTTGCTTGTGGTTGATGTTTCCATCTATAATGCATCTAAAATGAGAAATGTTAGTAAAACGCACTTTCAGAAAACGTGAAAGTTGGGCATTAAATATTTATAGCCAACGGGCATAACGGTATATTCGATTCGTCGGAATAAACGTGTTGACACTAAATTTTTGTATTTCGTACTCCTTACAAAGCAAATAAAAGTATTTTCCTTTAGAAATATATATTACAGATGCAAACATAAATATACAGTGAGTCACACAAGCATTGGGGCACAACCAACTTTCTATAATTTAATGAAAAAACATACATATTTTTTCAACTAAACTTTTTGTAAATACATAAAAATATCTTATACGTCTGAGGTGTCCTCATTCATATATCTGTCCTGCAACTTACAATATACCCGTAAAATGAAGATTTATGAATTACTTATAAACAGAAAAACATTTTCCCCAGAAAAAGGCGTTTGTCGAAATCTTTGTAGTATGACAAACGATTCTCAGTTACAAAATGACTTTCAGTGGAACATTAATGGATAATAAAACAGAGAAATATAATTTTAACACTTTCTTCTTTAGAGTCAAAAGCAACTCATTTTTCCGAGTTGAAGATTTTTAATTTTTATTGATTATTTATTATATTCCTGGTTCTGTATGATTTAAGAGATTCAATACTTGTTTAACTTGCAATAATTATACAAACTACATTAATATAGTCTTCTGAGTCTAATAAATGTTACTAAGGTGCATTTTTGCGCATTTAATTTAAATGTGTAGGCATTGATATATAAATTGTCTACGCACAATTGAGCCTATTAAGTAAAGAAATAACTTTCTTTTCCAAGACATAAAAAAAACCATTCTGTCATGAAAGTTTCTTAAATATACACTGCTGGCCACCGTAAGTGCAACACCCTGAAGGAAGCATGCAAATAATATGAAATTTACAACATGCATTAGCGGAGGTGAGATATGCAAATGATTAGAATTTCAGCGCAGACGCACATCACGCGCGCCTGTGGCGCCACTTCAAAGCGCTATTTAAGGCTTGGAGATTTCGACGATTTCAAGTACGGCAATTGTGTTTTTCTTGTGGTTTTTTCAAAAAACCGATCAATTATGCCTCGTAGAAAACAGCGATCATCTTTTGATCAAGTATCCGAGTTCGACAGAGGAAGGATAGTGGCCTACCGAGATTGTGGATTATCTTTCAGGGAAATCGGTAGTCGTGTTGGACGAAACCAAACAACTGTAATGCGGATATGTGATCGTTGGATGCAGGAGGGTACGACGGACCGACGTGTTCGATCGCATTCACCTCAGTGCACCACTTCACGTGATGACAGGCATATTGTGCGTATGGCAGTGACGGATCGCTCAGCCACATCTTGAACCATAGCACAGCACATTCAGTCTGTACCGCATCATCCAGTGTCTGCGCGTACCACTCGACGCCGTTTACAGCAGAGTGGTCTGTCCGCAAGACGTCCATTGCTTCGTCTACCCTTGACGCAGAACCACAGACGTTTCCGCCGCCAATGGTGCGATGAAAGAAGGATGTGGACGGCAGAATGGAATGAAATTGTCTTTACTGACGAGTCACGCTTCTGTCTGCAACACCACGATGGTCGGATTCGAGTCTGGAGACACCGTGGAGAGAGGATGCTGAACAGCTGCGTTATGCACCGCCACACTGGTCCTGCACCGGGTATTATGGTATGGGGCGGTATTGGATATCACTCTCGCACTCCTCTAGTACGCATTGCCGGTACTTTAAACAGCCAGCGCTACATCTCCGAGGTGTTGGAGCCAGTTGTCCTTCCTTACCTTCAGGGCTTGCCCACAGCCATATTTCAACAGGATAATGCGCGACCACACGTGGCACGCATTGTCCAAGGGTTCTTCGTCAATCGCCAGATTGAATTGCTTCCCTGGCCAGCTCGCTCTCCGGATCTTTCGCCGATAGAAAACATGTGGTCAATGGTTGCTCAACGATTGACGCAGAATACATCCCCAGCTGCCACACCAGATCAACTTTGGCAACGTGTGGAAGCTGCTTGGTCTGCTGTACCCCAAGAACACATCCAAAGTCTCTTTGAATCAATGCCGAGGCGTGTGGCAGCGGTGATCTCCAACAATGGCGGCTACTCTGGATACTGATTTTGGCAGGAACCACACTTCACAGAAGTCTATAAATTTAATCATTTGATACTTGGTCAACATGTTATCTACAAAATAAATTTTGTTGTGATATCTCTTGTCTTTCTTGGTGTTGCAATTTGGGTGTCCAGCAGTGTATTTTGGTTCAGATAGAAATATGCAAAATAATGAAATAAAAATAAATATCTCTTGAGAAAAAAATTGCTTTTAAATACTCCTACTTCTTTGATAATAAATATCTCTTCAGAAAAAATTACTTTTAAGTACTCCATACTTCTTTGATAAGTAAGAAAATATCAGGGTATTTGGAAATATAACAGAGTGTTAATTTTCATAAAAATGCAATTTTATTTCGTAACGGGTTTTGATACTGCAGGAAGTGTATATTGACTGGGAGAAAATTGGTTTAAGTGATATTTCACTTAGTCTAATATGAGATAGACCAAGTTCAAAAGACCGTTAGCTCTATGTTCATTGAGAGCCAGCACCGTACTTTTAAAAAAAAATTTCCATAGCGATTCCAATACAGAAAAAAGATGCTCTGGAGAAACCGGAGTGGCCGTGTACCTGGTGCAAAGTGGAGAATTCTTTACTTCTCGCATATACAAACGTCATGGGACTTCTCAAATTTCATGAAAATGCCTGCTTCTGAATCTTGAAAAGGTCCGCCCTGTCCTCAGAGAACTCGAGGGCTGCACCGGGACGATGTGCTTGACAAAAGTCACAGAGAACCTTCCGACGAGGTAATCTCGTCCATCGAGGTCTGTCAAATTTTGCCAATGACGAGAGTTCGCGCCCTCAAGATATTGTGGAAAGAGAAAAGTGGACGAGTATATTTCCCAGCAGTAGGTGTAGTGCTTATGGAAGGGACTTAAAATATCGATATCTAGGGTTCACTTCATGCCTTTTTTAACATTGCCTGCTGGAGTTTCTGGTACTAGATTTTAATGATGCTGCGTGAAAGAATAAAATGGGAAACGCTTCGAAATTTCCAGAATGGTTAAGATTCAGATTGCGATTTTCACTGACAAAATACTCCTTCAAAATAGAAGACTGATGGATCATTCCATGCTCTCTGAGAATGTGCAGATCACTCTCCCATAGTTATTGATTGGGTTTGGCATCCAGTCCTCAGTCAAGCGAAAGAGGCCTCCTGTAAACTGTGATGTTTGAAACCTTTGCCTAAATCTTCTCAAAAGTTAACCTACAAGTCGATGGAAGAGGTTTTAAGGACTAGTACATAACCATGCTTTTTTTCCAGTTCAGTTTCTTTTGCCAGTTTGTCCGCTGTTTTATTTTCTTCGAGATTAAGGTAGGAAGGTATACATTGTAGTGCATTTCATGGTTTTGAGACGCTTAGGGGAAGGGACAATTTATTCAGTGTTTTGAGAATACATATACTAATTTTATCAATAACACTTTACCAATTACTCAGATGTCTATTTAAGCTTCTTCTACAAGTTAGGATTCAAATGCTATTGTATCTATTAAAAGACAACGCATGATTTAGAGCTTTATCAATAGCCAAGAGTTCATACCGAAGCACAGAGCAATGATTCACATTTATGTTGATTTTAACGATGTTATCAGTAGATTTAATGAAAATACCGATGTCCGTATTTCCTTGCTCATTCTCCTGTCGGTGAGGATCTGTTTTGCGTCACTAGGGATGTTATTTACCACCTCGAAGGCCAGTTGTCTGAGGTGATCAGGACGTTGGTAGTGGTAGTGTTTCCTGTATTTATTCTCAACGTGACGTCAATTGGTTTGTTTTTCGAACTTCAGCACTTTTTCCAATTTCAGCACTTCACCAATAAAAATTCCAAAGAATGAACTGCGAATTAATGTATGGTAGTTGATTGGTCAGCACCAATTAGATTAAACTCCAAATGTTTCCAAAATGGCGATAAACTACATTTTAAAGTACCCCTGATATGTATCATGCTAGAGCATAGGACAGAAGAAGTAAAATATTCCCAATCCGTCTGTTTTGTTCGCTTATAGTGAAAATCCCTCTCATACCTACGCTACAAATTAAAATCCTAAACACATTGTACACGTAAGAAGGTAGGATCATATGAAGTTAAATTGAAATACTTACAATAAAAGTCTAAAACAATATTTGCAGATAATTTTTTATTGAAAATAGTTGTGTGTAATTTAAAATGATTTACTGTTTTCATAATTCTAATAAAATAATGATTCAAATAGCATAAATTGAAACACTTTGCTAGGGTGATATATCTGCAGTAAATTCATCAATCGTATAGTGTTTCTAACCATGGAAATGAAAACTGGTGGTATTTAACAATTTTAATTTCAAGCACTCGTCTTACAAATAATAGATTATTCAGTGAAATATGTTCTAATAGCAAATTTAATTATCCATAATGGATTATTCAGTGAAATATGCTCCATTTGCAAATTTCATTATAACCTATTAAGGGTTTCAAAGTTCTTCCAATTCACTCTAATATGAAAAGACAGACAGCGCCATTGCAGCTGATATAATTGTAATTCGTATGATTAAATTCTTGGATAGAGAAATTCATATAGTGAGCTGGTCCACATGTTTCCTTTCTTTGTTATGCGTTCGATCAAACCACAGAACGCCCTTCTATTGATTAAGAGTATGAGTATTCTGTCCAAATCCCTACTTAGTCAAAGAATTGTACAGAGTTCTTAGGAGATTATTACGATTGTTATAAACTTCAGATCCAGCTGAAATTGATGTCATCTACCATATGAAGAACAGTAGATGCAGTGTAAGAAAGCGTTGTACTTTTCTAACCGTGTGGTTTCAAGTTCATCAGATTTCGGTTATTTCTAAGCACTGGAAAATATTGTAGTAACAATCGACTTTTCGATCTTATATATTTTAATACTTAAAAATTTTTTTTGGTAATGGTTTGCGTCTGAGGGCAGTGATAGCAGCTTATTTCGTGTTAACCCTCCACCAGGAGGACGAAAAACGAAATATCTCGTCATTACCATCTCCACGAGATATCTCGTCATTACCAAAACTACCCAGATCTTGATGGACGTGATATCTCGTCAATAGAAGAAACCTGACCCTTAATCTCTTCATTGTTAAACACTGACCCTGAACCTCGTCATCGAAAACTGAAACGATCTCGTCATTGTCAAAAATCGGAAATATCTTGTTGACGCGATATCTCGTCATTAGCAAAATTAGATCTTTATGAACGAGATATCTCGTCAAAACCACTTGGAGGATTGAGAATAAAGCTCTGCATTTTACAACACAATAGAGGTTGCTTGGTGTAGGTATTATGGCGCAACTGCCATATTTGGTCAAGCTGTGTAAAGGACTTACACACACAAGGAAAGTTTTACTGACACAGATGAGAGAAATACACCCAAAGAAAGTTACAGGAATCGTACCTGAGCCGCCTACAACTTGCAAGTTTCTTGTGACGCGGGCAAACCCACTCCAGCTGGAATTAATACCATCTACCATACAGAGAACAGTAGATACAGTGTAGCAATGCGTTAGACGTATTTCAATCCTTGCGGTTTTGAGTTCACTTTCTTTCAGTCATTTTGAAAATTTAAAAAATCAAAACCTTTGTAATGAGATGCATCTATGGATAGTGGATACGCAGTCTACTTGTACTACACTTAAAAGGAAGCTCAAAATTTTCAATTAGAGACAATAGCTAACTAGAAATTCTCCATGAAAATCTCCATTAAACCAAACTCTGTCTCATCTCTTTAGATACTCCAGAACTTTACTTCAATATCCTTGATATACATGCCCTGAAGATGAGTGTCCATTATCTTAATCTTATATTTTATATAGAGTATGGACTTTATGAGGGAAATTTTCAACTTCCACGTTTCCTATATAAATTTGAATATGTTATAACCATCATGTGTCGCTTTAGTCACTTTTAGTTTCACTTTTTACAGATTATATTAGTTAATATTATCCTTATTTCCATTAAAATAAATTGAAAGGTCAATATCGAAATGTGTCCTTAACGTTGAACTGATGAGTTATCTAAGAATTTATTAGTAAATCCCATGGGAGTAATTTTTATTTCTTAAAAAGTGTCAACAAATGGAGGATTATTGATCCTTTATTAAACATTTTCAGAAGCTTATTAGTAGTATTAACAGAGTTTTATCTAGGTATTGGACATAGTGTCAACGTCGATTGTTTACCACATGTTTAAAACAGTATTAACTCATCAACCATAATACAAAAAACATGGACAGATGTATAGCTTTACTACACTACGTATCTGCGTAAAACATGTGTGTAGTGCGAGAAATGAAAAGAAGACAGATATGCAATCATCATATAGTATATGATGACAAGTCACGGCACTCTACACACTGAACGTAATCATACACGACTAGCATATGGCGAAGATATGAAAAGGAGAGAGAGACCGAATGCTTCTTTATGCTCACCTTGAAGGCGTTGAACGACAGTTAAAAAATATAAGTTTAATAGTTTCTAACACGTTAGGAATACAAAAAGTTCTCAAAGTATTTTAGTTCAAGAATGGATGTAACGTTAAAATATAATTTTAAAAGTTTCTCATGTGCATTTAAATGCAAGATATATATTATTCTAATGATACAAATTATAGTTAGAAAATATTAAATAAATTGTGTAAGTATTCATGAAAAAACAATTCAATGAAAATTATAATAATCTACACTGGCCATCAAAAATGCAGCACCCACGAAGGAAGCATCCAATTGCCTTGAAATTTCTACGATGAGTACATAGATCATGAAAGGATATGCAAATGATTAGCACTGCAGTGTTTCCGAAAATCATGTACGCTAGTAACGCCCGCTGTAAGCAGCACATAAAAGGAGAACAGAGTCGGTTTTAAGTACTGGGATTGTGTTTTCTCGCTGTTCCTGTATATAGGAAGCTTATTTATGCTTCGTCGAAAAATACAGCAATACGAGAACGCTTCTGAGTTTGACAGAGGAAGAATTGTGGCTTATCAAAACAGCGGGTTATCCTTCCATGAAATCGGTGCTGATGTTGGACGAAATCAAGTATCAGTGATGCAAATATGGAATCGGTGGGTGCAGGAAGGATGAACTGACCGAAGTGAACGATTGCAGCAGCCTCGTCGCATCACCGAACAGAATAAACGACTCAACGAACAACAATTCTTCTATGTCAACCAGGTTTCACTTCTTCCATGACCCTCCCGTTCACCAGACGACCAGTCACCCATCTAACATGTCTGGTCAATGATCGCCCAACGACTGGTACACCGCAGATCATCTACGGCTACTCCAGACGAACTTCGGCAATGTGTGGAATTAGCATTAACTGACTTGCCACAAGCACACATCCAAAGCCTCTTTTTATCAATGACGAGACATGTAGCAGTAGTTATTGCAGCCCGTGGCGGCTACATAAAATACTGATTTCTTTGAGTTCTGCAAGCCGAACGGAGCTGTAATTTCAATCATTTCACCCTTGTACCCTATGTTATTTGTGCAATAAATATGACCAGTATCTCTTGTCCTTCATGTTGTTAGATTTCCGATGGCCAGCAGTGTATTAATTGTTCTCAACAATAATTCACTCAAATATATTTGTAGAGGAACTTAAAGGGAACCAAGAAAAAACATACCGAGATAGCCAGTGATGTTAAACACAAATTTCTAATTGACTTAACGAAATTAAATTATGGGCATTACTTAAGTTATAAAATTTGAAAGAGCTCCTCTTTATTCCCTAAATTAATTCAAATCTTAACTTCCGTGTAAACATCTCCATTTTTTAAAACAAAATTTTAACCAATTTTTTTTAGCTTACTTAAAAAATAAGTTAATTTCTGGGGCCATCGTTTCTCAGTGGGTATGTCCACTGGACTAGCAACCTTCGAGTTGTAGACGAGGCAGGTTCGATTCCTGTCAGATGCATTCCTTCCTGGTTGTATTTATTTCTCTTCTGTGTCAGTAAAAACTTTAATTGGGTGTGTGTCTATAACTTGCTATTGTATGTCTTGAGGACTTGATATTGTATGTCTAAGTCGGATTGCTACAGAGATGGCTCCCAGATCTTTGGATCAATATCAGACACGTTCTACTCATGTAAAAATGGGATAAGAAAGAAGTTCCTTTCTGATATAAAAGTAACGACTGGACTTCAAACATGGAATTGTGATGTAATGCATACTTTGGCATCTTGATAATTTAATTATTTTTACTTTATTGTATTCAGTTTCTGGAACTATCTCTTTAATAACGTATTCTAAACACATAAGCATTTTTATCATGACATGAAAACTTTCAGTTATAAATTCTTCTGTCCTTTGTATGGATTTGTATGTATATCATTCAAGAATACCATTTTCTATTTTCTATACGTATTACAAATATATTCTATTCGTACGAAAAGTACAATTTTATCTATTTAAAATTTTTAAAATTGGCAGTGAGGAAAATTTGCTACCTGTTGCTTTCTTTACAATCATACTTCATTTTTTAAAGTTATTGAGTAATTGCTAGCAGCATGTGTTTGTGAAAAAGTAAAAATTTATAAACAAACTTAATTTTTCTTCCTAAAAGTTAATATATTTTGCATAGTAAACCCGTAAGCGCATTAATTTCGGCAAAATACTTCTAAAAAATTGCAAGAACCAAACATCTAGAATGACAAATCGTTCAGTAAAATATTCCAATCCATGCATCTTCATTTAAATCAAATACAATTACAAACATCCTTCAATTAATTCTAATACATAACACATAATTCAATTGAATATTCTAAAATATTATATTACCAAGGATACAATAAATACGTGATGGAAATAATAGTTACAGTAAAATGGAATGAATATTGTCGAACATCATATGGTAATCTCTTTTAAACAAATGCGTACAAAATTACGGATACTAAACCATAATGTGAATACGATTACAATTACACAAGTCTAATTCAGAACCCCTTTAATTCGTAACCCTAAACCCTTCTAGTGTTGTCTCGACGAGATATCTCGTCATTATCAAAACTGATATCTATCAGTTTTGATAATGTATCGTCATTATCAGAACTATATCTTGATCTCGTCATCGTCAAAAATCGGCAATATCTTCATTCGGAATTCAATCGACATTCTTCATGAAGAGATATCTCGTCATTATCAAAATTGGTCAGATCTTGGTGGACGAGATATCTCGTCGAAACTACTAGGAGGGTTAAAGAGCACGTAAGATAAAAACTAAAAACTCAATTAATAAAGGATAAATTTTTTCAATAGCATTTCTAATAACACATTAAATGCTTGCCTCTCTAATTTGTACATGATAATGATAAATGCAAATATTACCTGCAAAACTGGAGAGGAGAAAGTCAACTCAATGATCGCGAAGACTATAAGCACAGGCAAAACTTGAGAACCCATTTCGATAAGCTTTGAGAAGTTAAAGAGAATTGTTTCCCGTACGGCTTGGAAGAACTGAGAGCTCACGGGAGAGAGACGGACCGTTTGGGAAAAGTGAATGACTTTCCCCTCATCGAGGGACTTTAATAAACTCCTGTTCGTGAGGGCGCTGGAGGGCGTCCGGAGTTTTCAAATAGGGCTGAATCGACAGGTCCTATAGGAGTCTGATTAATAGTGGTAGTGAAAGGTTACCAATAAAAGGCTTAACATTACAAAACAAATAAGATTACAGTGAACGAGGTCTGTTAATGTATCATTCCAATGTTGTAAATGCTTTGGATTTAAGTTAGGGAATTAATTATATTAGGGGATTAACAAAGCGAAGTTTTCACTAACTTAATTAAGTTTCTTGTATTTACTTGTTTGTTATATTTTCAAATGTAAACTGACATAAAGTATACCTGAGAGGGATAAGTTTAATGTCTTTAGAAACATTCCGTTTTTATATGTCCTTTCATCATTCAAAAAATTCTGACGCATTACTCTGACATTTCCATTTTTTATAATACCCCTCTTATAAGTTTATAAGTATAAATAACTCAAAAGAATTCTGGCCAATTTCCAGCAAAGGACAATTTTAATTATATTGAGTTACCCGTGTTTCATGTTATGTTTGTTGTTTAAGTGTAAAGTAAATGTATACCTGAAAGGGATATGTTTGATCTTTTTAAGAACATTTCCGTTTTTATATGTACTTTCAGAAAATCATCAATCAAAAAATTCTGAAGCATTTAGTTACTCTGACTTTTTTATTTTTCATAATACCCCAAGTTGGTAAGTATAGATACCTCAAAGAAAGGATGACCAATTTCCCGCAAGTGACGACTTTAATTATATTGAGTTACATGTGTTTCATGTTGTTTGTTGTTCAAATTTAAAGTAAAATAAAGTATTCCGGAAAGGGATAAGTTGAATGCCTTTAAGAACATTTCAGTTTTTTAAATATAGTTTCAATAAATCATTAATAAAAACATTCTTAAACATTTGGTCATCATGACATTTTCATTTTTCATAATATACTTTTCTATAAGTTTCTAAGTAGAGAGAATCCAAAGAAATGATTGTCTATTTAACCCTAGTGATTATTTTAACTTAATTGAGCTATATGTATTGCCATTTTATGTTTGTTGTCATCTGTTCGAATGTAAAGTGAAATAAAGTGTACCTAAAAAGGGAAAAAGTGGATTACTCTAAGGACATTTCAGATTTTTATACATAATTTAAAAGAAACAAGAAAACATTCTGAAACATTTGGTTACCATGTTTTAATTTTTCATGACAGCTTCTCACATAGATTTGTAAGTATAGAGAATTCAAAGAAATGATTGTCTATTTACCCCAAGTGACTATTTAACTTGGGGTAAATCGATTTAACTTTAGTAATAATTGGGTTATGTATATTTCCATGTTATGTTTGTTGACATCTGTTCAAGTGTAAAGTGAAATAAAATATACCTAAGAAGAATAAGTTGAATGATTTTAAAGACATTTCAGTTTTTTATATAGATTTTTAAAAAAACTCCAATTAAAACATTCAGAAACAATCGATCATCTTGACTTTTACATACCCCATAACAACCCCCTCTTAGATTTAGATTTTCCAATGCATGGCTGTTATTCAATATTTTTTAAATAAATATGTTACATTTCAAGTAACATTGATTAATTAGCATTTTTACTTATTTAGTTTATTGTGTAATATTAGCTTCAATAGTCTGAGCTTTATCATGAATTACTGAATTTCAGAAGTTCTGTTCGGCAACGATACTAATTAATTTGAGTTGTTTCGATTTATTGCTTTCTGTATCTCGTATATATTAGATTGATTTTTTATTTTTGTTGATATCCCTGTTGTAGTTTCTTACATATTGATTTGAAAACAGTTAAAAATAATAGTCAAATTCTCAGTCTACAAAAATAAGTTTTCCTTGGAAGATTTATCACAGCTATTCCCAGAAGACGAAACTTTCCACTTATTTTGATGTTAAGCCTCAGAGCATCACGCGATTTCGAAGTAGTGTAGTATTGTTTTTCTCCCACAACACACATAATGACTAAATAACCACATCTACTGGTTGAAAGAATCCTGGGAAAGATTTTTTTCGTAAACAAAACTGGTTGGAATTCATGTAGCGAAGACTGCAAGTTGCAGGACGGACGCATGCGTGTGAATCCTTCAGAGGGTTAAACGTTATATTTTACGAAATTTAAACTGAACCATTTATTTCAGTGTTCAAGTTACGAGTAGACAAAAATTTTATAAAGAAAATGAATCAGCTCCATAAATGCTTCGTCGTCACACAGATGTTTTCGTGACTACTCTAGTGATTGCACTAGATTACCACAAACCTTTCCATTTTATGATTATATTTCCATCTTAGGGGATCATCCTCAAAGATGTGGGAATCTTTGAGATCAGCTTCAATCTGACATTTCATTTAATAAGATTCCTTTCTTTTTCTTCCGTTGACTGAACCGTGGAGTGGAAACGTTTTCTTCTTCCCTACAGTTTCTAGGGCTTCAAAATTATAATGTGTGGTCCTCGGATATTTCCCTTCGGGATTGATCCTGGACATTCAACAATAACCCGTTGTATTGTTACAGTGTGACGTAAATTCAACCACATATCTACCAACCAAACAGTTTCTGTTTTATCGGCACATCGGAAAATTCTCAGCGATAGGATGTATGTCTGCAAGCGCTACCTGGATTTGCTAGATGTGTAGACTCTGTCAGGTGTGTATTATTTTTAGTGGGCGCAACGTTGAATACCTAATAAGAAACTGTAAGTGTTCAAATGCAGTGAAACTCTAAATTAGAGCTATAAAATATTATTCACAAGTGTGTCCATTAAGCGTATCACTTTGGTGGACATACGTTCCTATGTTAATACGATTCAAAAAATTTCCCTACCTCCGCTTGTATTTTGTACAAGACGTTTCGAAACGCCCGGAATATTTTTTTTAGGTTAAATCACTCGAGTTCAATTCATTCAATTTAATTAGCTGTCATTTAATGCATTCCATCAAGTTTGCCTTTCACTCTTTAGCCAGAGGTTTCTTCCTCGATTTATTCCAATCTCGTTCAAATTTATTTCATTGATTTCTTCTTTCATTCCCATTTGACTAAGCACAAAATGGTAATTCATAATATGCTTCCAAGAAATCACCTCATTACGCTGGAGAAAGCGAATATATCAAGTAAGTACTTTGATGAATGTATTACTTCTATTCAAATTAGCAAAGTCTAAATTGAAAATATATCAGCTAATTAAAAATATTTCTAGTAGAAGGAAATTTTTTTCAATTCTTTTAGAAAACGTTTACACTAAGATACTTTGACACTTTTTATGAGATAGATGTATTTTCAGTGGAAAAACAAAAGTAAAAATATAAATACCAGTAAAGATTATACCCTCTCTCTCTAAACAATCAATTCTTTCGACACTTACAAAAAAGACCGATTCTTGCTCAAAATAACACTCTTTCATAGTAATGGCGAGATAAAGTTTGATTTTGTATGCCTCCATAGGATCAATTCTTGCAACACACAAGTGAAAAGTTAGGAACGGGAAAGTATGGTTTATATTATCTATCACCGAACTAAATAAAAACATCCACTTTGACCACTTCGTGTTAATAAATTGAAAACTGAATCAAGATAGGAATATGAAGGAAATTCGAGCATTTAATAATATTTTAGGCTAATCGAAAACTCCCTGTAGTGGTTATTCTCTTAAACATAAACCTGATCCAAATTGTCACCGGGGCCGTCTTGGTTCAGTGGGTATATCCACTGCTCTAGCAACCTTCGAGTTGTAGGCAGGTTCGATTCCTGTCTGGTGCATTTCTCCCTGGATGTACTTCTGTGTCAGTAAAACTTTCATTGTTTGTGTACACAGTGCGTCAAATAAGTTTTAAGACTCGTCCCAGAGCGCTGGTTGTAATGGCGCTGTGAGTATAAATGCGCATGCGTCGTAACGTCCATTGTCTGCTGGCATACTGCCAACAAGTTGTGCGCATTTCGTTAAGTATCTGAGAGAAGGCGAGCGTTCATTGCAGAACCGAATTTTTTTCCTGTTGATTTTTTAAGATGGAGCAAAGAGCTGTAATTAAATTTAACGCAAAACTTGGTAAAAGTGCTTCGGAGACATACTAACTCATGAAACAAGTTTACGGTGACTGTTGTTTAAGTAGATCAAATGTTTTTGTGTGGCACAAACGTTTTTAGGACGGAAGAGATACGGTAGAAGATGATCAGCGTAGTGGAAGACCAATTTCATCTAGGACACCTGAAGTTATTGAAAAAGTACGAAATTTCGTAACAAACGATCGCTGTGCATCACTGAGAATGATGGAAGACTCTTTAAACATCAACAAAGAAACAATTCCAACCATCCTGCATGAAGATTTGGGCAAAACAAAAGTGTGTGCTAAATTTGTTCCACACACTTTAACCCCTGAACAAAAAGCAATGAGAAGTACACATTGCAGAGACATCATTTCAGCCGCTGAAAACGATCCAAACTTCTTGAAGTCCACCGTATTCACCTGATTTAGCACCCTGTGACTACTCATTATTTCCAAAACTTAAAATGAAGTTAAAAGGGTGTTATTTTGAGGATATTTCGACCATACAAGAAGCTTTGACGCGTGCTTTGCAGGCCATTCAACAAAGTGATTTACCACAGGCGTTCGATTCATTAATAAATCGCTGTAAAAAGTGCATTGAAGCCGGAGGGTCCTATTTTGAATAAAAAACCAAAACAGGTATTGAATTCTTGTTTCCATTTCTTTTTACAGACCCAGTCTTAAAACTTATTTGACGCACTGTGTATGTCTATTACTTGATATTGTATATATTGTGTCTGCCGCACAATGGCCAAATATGGCCTTTGCGCCATAAAACCTCAAAACCAACCAAATTGTCACTAGTTGTGGGCAAGGGAAGTTTGTTTTTCCAACTTGGATCTTCCTTACAACTTAGAGTAATAAAGCAGTTTTGTCTCGGCGATGCATCTCGTCATAAACAAAATTTACCAGGTTTTGATGGACGAGATATCTCGTCGAAACCACTTAGAGGATTAAGCAATATAAACAATCTTGCAACTTTGACTACTTGGCAATTACTCATAAGTTTTCTCTATACTTTTCGCCATACAAAAATATTATTATTTAAACTTCTTACAGTAAATTTAGTTGGAAACACTTTTATAATGCTAACACGTTATTTCATATTATCATTAGATTGAGGCTGAGTGTGTTTTTGCGATTTGGAAAGTTATTTTTATGAATCCTAGAACAGAAATATTGAAAGAGAGGGTATAGAAGAACTACTTTAAATCTACCTAATTTAGTGATTGTAAGAAATATTTAAATATAATTAATTGAGAATTTTTTCACTTTTAGTTTTGTTACTTTGAGAGAGAGAGAAAAGAGCTTCGTTAAGATATACTGATAAACGTTTTATAATGCTAATATAAATTTGAGGTTTCAAACGAGTAAAATAAGGAGAAAATATGTAAAGATACTCCTTTCCTCAAACCAATAAGAGTATTTTAGCTTTAACAAAAGTATTGAAGATTTCAAAAGTAGAAATTGGTTGGTATTATGGAATTTTTAATAAATATAATTATATTTTGTACACCTGAGGGAAATTTTCAGCGCAAAAATATTCCCCGAAGAAAAGTTTCAGCAATTTCTTCAGTTATTTTTATATTCATTGTTCTCACATTGTGGAAATAATATCCAAATCTGTCCTGTCATTAAAGCAGGTAATTAAATATTTATCTTTATGGGATCTTTTATAGCAAACACTCCTTAAACATGCAATCATAAAACTCACTTCGTAAAATATTACTGGAATAAGTTAATACCTTTAGTAATGATCTGTTCATTCAGAAATTGCATCTAATAAACCTTGACATAATTCTAAATTGTGGAAACCTTTTTTAATGGAATAATTGCACTTATAGAAAAAAATTGGTGAAGGATATCTTTCTGTGTCAATTTACCTGTATGTACTGCTTTTTGAACGTTCTTTCTATTTTTTGACAACCTAAACCTTCAACACATTATTTAAATGCAGTACGTTTAAGGTTTCATAGGAGTTTTAAAGCCTCCAAATTTAATTTGGAAGCGTCATTAAAGTCTAGTACAATTCGGATGACAATTAACTTTTATAAATCACAATTGAACTCAATTTAAGGTATATTCTTAAAGAAGTGTTGGAGAAGTCACTTTAATTTTCACCAGTGGTGTTTTTGGGACAGGTAAAAAGGTAGCCTCAATATTTCAGGATGATCAAATATTTCCAGGACGAAAATTTGTTACCACAAATTTTCATTTAAATGTGAGCATTTCAATCGTGAACGAATTGTTTTCAAATTGCAATGTAGATTTTCGTTCCCTTTATTAATTTGTTATTTGAAAAATTGTTAAGGGAAATTTTTTTTAATTAATTTGTAAATATGTTTAAATATGCGGCGTAGGTTAGATTCCTGTTCAAGAAACAAGTTCTATTCGTCCCTGTAAATATTTTTCTTTTCTGTGTCAGCGAAGATTTCCTTGTGTGTACATGTTCATTTACATTAGGTTCAACCATCATCAAAGTTACATCTAGGAATGAGTTTGTTCAACCTAAACACACAATTTCTACGCACGATGTCGTTTAAGTCCGTGATCCAAATTACACAATGTTTGATGAATCACTTCATTTTCCGAACTTGAAAAGTGAAAGGAATACCGTATATATGATATTGTTAAAGCTCGAAAGCCGTTAATGTGCACATTACCTAGGTAATCTGATTGATTGATTCTATCAACTTGATTCTTTGGGTATCGAAAAATAAATAAATAACATTATATTTCAACAATTGTCAGTATATTTTATTTTCGTTTGCTTATTATTATATGAAATTATAACTTTATGGGATAAAAGTATAGCTTGTTTTTCAATTAGTAGTACCTAGTATTACTGAGTTGTTTGAGTATTAATTTAAGCGTACAAAAACGTTGCTGTTGTTCGAGCAGAGATCATATTTTCTTTTTAACAAGTGCCTAGTAAGTAATGTGCAGATTATCTAGGTGATCTGCAAATTACCTAGGTAATTTGAGAAATGAAACAATTTTCCGCACTTTAACGGATCGGCGTAGTTAATCTGCATATTACCTAGGTAATCTGCAGATTACCTGATTTCCGTACTTTAGCGATAACATGTATAGAAAATGGGAAAATAAGAATTGGAAAGCGATTTTGGCAGTTTTAAAAAGGATTATGTCGAATCATATTTGATTCAACACAATCCTTTACTAACCACTAGTAGTGGCACGTGGTAGATTGATAACTAAGCGATGCGTCCACCACATCCTACAACCTGCAGTTCTGTCTTCAATGTCACGTGGCGAATGGGCTATTTACCAACACGATAACGCCCCAAATCAGTATTTGCCGCGTTTCGTGTCTGTCTGTATATGTGTTCCCACTCTACGTGAAAAGGCTGGATATATTTTCATGAAATCATGTATTCTTTGAATATTTGCAGTAACTTAGTTTCTGAATTTCATAGCGTTTGTCTATATGTTTGTGTGTTTGTATGTTTGCGCAAGTATCACATAGGGACAATACAATATACAGTTTCATGAATTTCATTAAAAAGCATTATGACTTAGTGAATAAGTAATTTACATTTTCTATGTTTACATTTTTGTTTCAGTTTTACTCTACATTAGCTCAATACTCAAGCCCAAACTCTTTACCATACTTGAATGAACATTAAACTGGTAATGTTTCAAGATTTCAAGATTGTCGATTGCTTTGTGAATTATGGTTACGGTGTTGTTTCCCTTCGCCTCTATTGTTCGAGTTTTAGATTTTGCTTAATTGGTAATGTTGGAAAAGCTGATATTTAAATTGAGCGTGGCCAATTGAGCATTGCGATTGCGGTGCTGAAAAAACAATTGTCCCTCCAATTTTTTTATGTAATTTAAATTCTAATACTTTAAGTGTTGAACCTATTTTTCCAAATTATTGAGTTATTGGAAGAGTTATAGATTAGTAACCGGAAGGTAGCGAGTCCGAAACTCGATCCAACCAATGACCGTCGCGTAAATGGGACAGGTGCATGTTAAATCTGTAGTGGCCTCATATGTCCTTACGTTGGTGTGGTGTGAAAGTTTGGAGAATTAGGTGTCAACTCTGGTGCTGACCTCGTCATCTGACTATGGTTCAAAATTATGAGTTGTCCTCCGATCTATCCCTTCGGGATTGATCCCTGACCATCGCCAATAGCAAGTCGTGTTGCTACCAGTGTGACGTAAATTCAAATACCTGCCTACCTCTCTGAAATAATTTCAGAATATTTGGAACAGATGTATAAAAAGATTAAAAATTTTAGTTTTGTATAACTTATTCACAACATCAAGAGCATTACTAGTACTTTTTTCTGTCCAATCTTGCTAAAGACGTGTTAATTTTTACAGCATCTCTGTATCTCAATCAACTTTTCTCAAAAGTCCTTGATTTAACCCCTATGCAATTGTAAAATTCTGTTTTAGGAAAAGAAACTAAATATACAGTACAAAACTTTTTAAAATAACACTGGTAGCTAATATTATAGGAAAGAAACTTAAGAATGAACATTTATAATCACTAACATTCAAAATTAACTCTTATGGTAGTGATAATTATTATCCGATACGCACGTATAAACATCAGCATATTCCGCGCGATGTAGCAGATTCAAATAAGTGTACTGTATAGTTAAAACTTATTTATTTATAAAATTCTATTTGCATTAACAGTGGCCGTGGTTCTGAAATAATGGTTTGATGCGTCCATACAAATTTGCACTAAGTCATAACGATCTGTATATATATGCCACCTAGTCGAAGAATTCTTAACACAAAAAGGTCTAAGGACAACGAGAGCAAAAATTCGAAAGATCATTTTAAAATTTTGCCACAACTGGTGTCTAAAGGATAAAAACAAAATTAATTAAATTTCAAGCCATTCTTAATTCTTCGATGTTTGTGCGAAAGTACAGAATAATTATCGTTTGCGAGTGCTAAATGATTATTATCCTGCGTGAGCACACTAACAGATAGATATAGTATGGATACCTATATTCAAAGTAAATTATAGAAATTATAAAAATGGCGAAACGAGAGCATGGTGTTCAATTATTTTCCGGACACTTAAAAGATATTTGCAATTTTCTATGAAAGTGAAAAGGGCTTTTTCTGATCACCCCCTCCTTTTTTTCATTCAACAATTGATCAATTTAACCCGAGTAACGTAGGGTAATTCAGCTAGTTAGAGATAACTTACAAAAGCAAGGGGAAAAGTAAAAGAACGGTGAACGTGCTATGCCAGTTTGAATTTTCAATGGCTTATCTGCTTAGCCAAGAGGAGATTCAATTTTAGTTTTCGAGAATTATGACTACATTATTTTGTATTTTCTTTTTCTGTTGCAACTAGGCTCCAAAATAATGTGCTACATTATTTTAAAATCCTTGCTTTTTCAGTGCAAGATATTGTCTCATTAGATTATGGAAAAACGAAATTATTAAAAACCTACTTTTTAAAGTCAATCGTGTCCTGTCTCTTTAACAATCATGTTTAAATTACTTAATGTAAAAAATGAGCTAAAAGTTATGAACTTGTTATGGAATAAGCTAATAAGAAAATCCAATTTCTGACATAATTACAGTAAAGCGTTTAACACTTTTTTAATGATGCACGGAAAAATGTTATTGCGATATAATTATCGCATCAGTTTTAATCTCGCTTTTACTTTTAATATTTTGCATAGTAATTTTTCGAGTGATAAAATCCAATTACTTCAAAATAAGGAAACTTAATACGACCCCCGAAGCGTAAAATAATTACTCTATCTTCAGTACGAACCCCCGACATCCTTTCTCGAATGTTTCTAGATATTCTATTTATGAAATATTTTTATTCAATTTATATTCTCAGTTATATGAGAAGGTTTTTTAGTGTAAACAAGCAAATCACACGATCTGCGAAGATTTTACTTCTGCTGTTTAAATGCTCTCGTATGACATATCGGAGTTAAAATATTGTTTATCGCCGTTTTGAAAACGTTTAGCGTTTAATTTACGTTGACCAATCAACTATAATATAT
Source organism: Meta bourneti (assembly GCA_933210815.1). Lineage (NCBI taxonomy): Eukaryota > Metazoa > Arthropoda > Arachnida > Araneae > Tetragnathidae > Meta > Meta bourneti. The sequence goes on along the minus strand of OW119929.1, from coordinate 75,408,666 downwards.
CAATTCGAAATTTATTCTTCACAATTTTTATTGCCAAAGTGCTGAAACGGTATTCGAAAAACAAGCCAACTGTCGTCACGTTCAGAAAACGTAAAGAAAACACGATCGCCGCAGAAACATTACTGCCATTTGTATTTAGCGTGGCAGAAAATGCGTATCATAGAACTTTTAGTTCCAAACTACTAGTTGGATTACCTGTCGTTAACTGGTTGATAGATAACCAGTTACTTTTCGGTGCTTCGGGGTAGATTTATTTTAGTTTTGTTCTTACGAGAGCATGTGAATAGGTGCTGGTTACACAATAAAACCGCGATTCTTGCGCGTACACTTTTTCTTATTGAACTACTTTAAAATTGCCAGACAATGGGTTCAATTTGAAAGCAATACTACAGAGGCTGTTCGGGCATTTTTTGAACGATTTTGATGAGCTGTAAAAAAATTTATGCTACGAAAGAATTTTATTTTCACAGCAGTTAAATAGTTAAAGTATAACTTATCGTCTGATAACTCAGAGTTTTGTTTACTTTCAAAATGGCGCTTTTAAATAAGCAATGGATGGAAGTATATGTTTTCTCTCTTTCCGAAGAGAATTATGCTTATTCAATTATTCAAAAACGCTGTAAAAGTCATGGTTTTTCTATATCTAAAGGTACGATAAGTAATATTATAAATGAGAAAGGAAAAAACGTAAAAGTGGAAAAATATTTCTAAAGTATCCAAAAAAGAAAAAATTTCTGAGAATATTTGTAATGTAAGATCTTTAATTTTAAAAGAGAATCCGCCAAGTCAAAGGACTATAGCAAAGTGAGCGTGAGAACTTTCTCTAAGAGATTTATTATTGTTGCCGGTTTTGCATATAATGGAAAATTAAAAATAAAAAGAGGGGAAAATGTAAAAATCAACTCCCACATATTATCAAGACCATATTTTATCCCCAATATTCAAAAGAGAAATACCAAACCTTTACCCACAGTGCCAACAATCAGTAGAACTGCATCAGGGTAAAGCAAGCAGCCACACTTCTAAATTGACTATTAAATTTTTGGAAAAGATGGAACAAGAAACTGGTATCAAGTCAATACCCTTTTCTGATATTCCTGCTAAATCTCCAGATGTTTCACCCATGGACTTTTGTGCTTTTGGACTTTTAAAAAGGGCATTATCGAACGTCGACCGTAAACCATTCAAGAACTGGAAAACTATGGAAAAAAGAATGGGACAAAATACCACTGTCGATACTACAAAAGTCATTATCATAGAAATTAAGGTGTAGAAAGATAGTTAACAATAAGGGCTATCAAATGAAACATTTAAAACACAAAAATTTCTTGTAAAAAATTGAGCTTCAGTCCATTACAATTGTTCAAAAAATGTCCGAACAGCGTCTGTATAAGAAAACCTTTTTATTTAGATTCGAAAAAATATTGTTCCATGACTCAAAATTCAGTCATCTGATAATTTATATTATTCATTATTGATTGTTAGATTTGAACCAGTTTAGTATTCCCTTTTTAAGGTTAGCAAACTAAAATTTAAGTTCAAATAAAAACCATATATAGCTTAGGAACTCCTTAACCCTTCAAGTGGTTACGACGAGATATCTCATCCATTAAGAACCAACTTATTTCGCTAATGACGAGATATTTCGTCATCAAGATATTCCCGGTTTTTATGATGATGAGATTAAATCTGGTCAGTTTTCTTCTAATGACGAGATATCTAGTTCAAAAAGATCTGGTCAGTTTTGCCAATGACGAGATACCTGGTTGAGACAACCACCAGAACGGTTATGAAAATAGAATTTGATTTCTTTCTTGCTCCTGCTGATCAAAAACAGTGAGGTCACAAAGGAAAATTTAAATTTCCGACATATTTTCCTGACATTGCAAATGGAAGTGGTATTACTTTTTATCAAATTACTTGCTTTTAGTAGATTTTAAAATTTTTCCACATTTTCGATTTTATATTTGTGGAGATGTACACAAGTAGGTATTTAATTAACGTCACACTGGAGCAAAACAACGGGCTATTGACGACGATCTGGAATCTGGATGGTAATTTCGAACCACGGTCAGATGACGAAAGAGATGTACACAGGACTAATGCCTGAACGAGCAAAGCACTTGTAAGTAATTGTTGAGATGTACACACATGACGAATGACTGAACGAAGGCAAAAGAATAATGAGTACTTTCAGCCTGATCTACGTCAAGCACACGCAGATACGACGGTACTCCATGAACCTCCATGAGGCCTCAAAAATAGGATGAGCTAAGAGATATTGAGCCGACGACGAAGTGACTTGTATCAAGAGTATTTTGTAAATATAACTGTTTACGTATAACTGCCCATCCTGTTTTGTTGGTTGTTATTGCTAATATCCACGTCTAGCTCCAGCTAGACCAAATTGACAAGTCCATTCACCAGCACAAAGTCATCCACCAAAAGAGATTCAGAAAACAGATCGTCTCGGGACAACCCCAGGCACTCGACAATGTCCTGGGGTGGCCTGGACTGACTGGCATGGTCAGACTGGCATTTAAGGCGAACATGATGAATCTTGCAACCACAGCAAAATGTGAGGCACCTCAGATGGCTACTGAAAAAGAGGGAAAGCGTTGTCTGAATAGGTCTGTCGCAATTGAAAGCAAGAGATCTTCCGGGGCGATGATCCCCTTGATACCAAGAGTGTACCGTGGGAACGATCCATGCCCTCTTATCAAGATTTTTTCTAATACAGTAAAGCTCAAGAAACGTCAATGAGTGGGTATCGGACAATGGTTCATATCGACACCCTCCTTCGCCAAATCATCCGCTACTTCGTTTCGGGTCCACGAGTGAAGGGATCCACTGTAAGTGCATCTCACAGAAGGATGAGACATACTTGAGTTTGTTAGGATCGCTATGCCAGTAATATCTCCCACACTGCGCCAATTAGGTAGATGTTGGATGGAGCTGAGAACAAAATCCAAACGACCTTTCGGTTCGGAACAGACATGATATACATAGTTAAGCCCTTCATCAATGGCAATCAGCTCACTTCTGAAAACTGAACAGAAATCTGGATTTCTGGTCCTGATTGTTTTGTTGGTAGACTCATAAAACTATAATAACTTCCGCTGAAATGTCTGTGTCGGCCTCATCCCAATACATAGGTTTTTATTAATCCATCGGGTGACTTAATGTCGAAAACTGCTGTGTGGCGATCTTTTGATGCAAAAATTTATTCCAAACTGTCGAAACAAAGGGGCAGAAAAATACGAAAAGTTGTTCTAATGTATATCAGCCTGTTTTCTTTGTTAAAAAAATGTAAGATTAAGTTAAGATGGAAGTTAAAAGGAAAACGTTTCCGTTAAATTTATAAAAGGTGTTAGGCAGCTGTGCAAAAGAAACAGAAAATTTAATTCGTGTGTCAAATGTAGCATTGAGATAATTCTTTTATTTCGTAAAGAGCCGTCTAGACAAGCGATTTTCTACTCGCGTGTCGAGGCACACTGGTGTATCACAAGAATGTCATTGACGTACCTTAAGAATGGTGAAACATTTTAAATTGAGTAAGATTTATTTCATTTCATAGATTTGGTTTTGAACTTTTTACAAGTGTGTTCACAAATAATTTCAAGGGATATCTGTATTTTTAATATACGTATAAGTAATTTTGAAAATTGGTTTTATTACAAAGTATCATAAATAAAACGTGACTCAGTGGGTTTGCTCACTGCTCTAGCAACCTGCAAGTTATAGACCATGCAGGTTTTATTACTACCAGATTTGATTCCTTCCTGTGTGTGTATTTCTCGATTGTGTATCAGCAAAAACTTTTCCTGTGTGTGTAGGCCAATTACTTGACGTCGTCTTTCTTGTGCTTGGCTCAGTTTGGCCCTTGTGACATAACACCCAAAAAACAACAAACATGAATAAATTGTTCCAAAAAGCTTTTCTAAAGTCACTTTGGAGTACAAATGCTTAGTATTTACTATTATATATTTTGTAAATCAAACAAAATTTATACCTATTTTTTGTCAGATCGGCAAAAAGTATTCTTTGTTGTTGGTGTGCCACAGAATTTTAGTAATTAGTTTGTGTGCCATGAAATGAAGAAGGTTGAAAATTGATGATCTAGTCTAATACTGAGACCCAACATTTAACCTTATATGGGGTTTGAATGGAGATGTAGGGATACTGGAGAGATAACGTGAAATGCGCACATTATAATTCCTGTAGGTTAATTAAGGAGGCGTTATCTTACTACTACTATGTATTACAAAGCGCTGAGAATAACATATTCAGTTATATATCCTAAGTCACACAACCCTTTCATTAGCGGTGGGATATCTGGTAGCATCCCAACTCCTTAAAACGGCTTACAGTAGCTATATAAATATTCTAGGTACAGTTAAACTTCACGGAATATATTCTCTCATTTGATATTCGGATGTTTAAGATCGGGGGGATGTTTAAGACATAAGGGGTTCCACCACCTCAAAAAATAAAAGTACAAAATTTTCATTGTGTGCAAAATACATTATTTTATAAGACATTTTTTCAAAAACTTTTTGTGAAACATACATTGCCAGCAAAACTGGTACAGACGATCCTATGCAAACTACACAGCTACGTCACTTATACACGTCATTACTTGCGTCTGCCAGTGCATATATAAGGCGATATACATCTGTGAAAGCATCTAGAGCTGCTTCCGTCGCGAGAATGGTATGTTATCACGATTTAAGTGATATTCAAAGCGATTTAATAGTAAGCTCACGAGATTGGTCATAGCATTTTGAAGGTAGAGGAGAAGACTCTGCAACATTATGGGTTTTAGGAGCCAATGCCCAATTCGAGTAACTTTGATGGATACTCGACACACAGCTGTGCGCCTCGCCTGGGTTCGGGAATACCTCCAATGGTCATTTGATGACTGGAAATGAGTAGCCTAGTCTGTCGAGTCGTGTTTCAACTGTTTCGGGCAGATGAAAGGATCTGTATGTGGAGAAAACCCCACGAAGTCATTTCCATGGAGGTCTGGCCAGTCCGGAAATTTCATTTACTCTTAGAATATGACGAAGCTTCAAATAAGCTTGAGTAATGAGAAAAGTGTCCAAGAATAAATATTTTTCCGAAGACGAATATTTTTCAAGTTTCCATAAGTGTCATCTTGTGTGAAAGCAGTGTATTTTGCTCATTAGATTACTATTTTTGGATCAAAAAGACAAGCGGTCTCTGAATTGTATGCTTTGAAACTTATTTTTCTTTAGTCTTGATATTTACCAGTAAAAAATCAGTTATCAAAAGAACGAATGTGAAGAAAGTTTTGTCTTTAATGATAGAACATTTTGTTTGATGACTTTTTACGTACTTTTACCGAATGATAATTGCATGTGTTTTCCACTTTTTCAAGGAAGCATGAACTATACATGGATTTTATGATAATTTTTATGAATGATCATTTATTCTAGGTACAATTTATGACAACTTTTGATTCAATGAAAATGTTTTTTCTCTAGCCCGAATTTTTAACTTTGGATTTCAAAATGTTTACATTGAATGACATTCCTGATATTTCGAAATCGATAAAAAATAGAACTACCAAAGCTGTTAAACTTTTGAAGAAACTCATTTTTGGTAGTTCTTTGGGCCTATCGCTTGAGACAGCTGACACCTTTAAAATTACACTGCTGGCCACCCAAATTGCAACACCAAGAAAGACAAGAGATATCACAACAAAATTTATTTTGTAGATAACATGTTGACCAAGTATCAAATGATTAAATTTATAGACTTCTGTGAAGTGTGGTTCCTGTCAAAATCAGTGGCCAGAGTAGCCGCCATTGTTGGAGATCACCGCTGCCACACACCTCGGCATTGATTCAAAGAGACTTTGGATGTGTTCTTGGGGTACAGCAGACCAAGCAGCTTCCACACGTTGCCAAAGTTGATCTGGTGTGGCAGCTGGGGATGTATTCTGGGTCAATCGTTGAGCAACCATGGACCACATGTTTTCTATCGGCGAAAGATCCGGAGAGCGAGCTGGCCAGGGAAGCAATTCAATCTGGCGATTGACGAAGAACCCTTGGACAATGCGTGCCACGTGTGGTCGCGCATTATCCTGTTGAAATATGGCTGTGGGCAAGCCCTGAAGGTAAGGAAGGACAACTGGCTCCAACACCTCGGAGATGTAGCGCTGGCTGTTTAAAGTACCGGCAATGCGTACTAGAGGAGTGCGAGAGTGATATCCAATACCGCCCCATACCATAATACCCGGTGCAGGACCAGTGTGGCGGTGCATAACGCAGCTGTTCAGCATCCTCTCTCCACGGTGTCTCCAGACTCGAATCCGACCATCGTGGTGTTGCAGACAGAAGCGTGACTCGTCAGTAAAGACAATTTCATTCCATTCTGCCGTCCACATCCTTCTTTCATCGCACCATTGGCGGCGGAAACGTCTGTGGTTCTGCGTCAAGGGTAGACGAAGCAATGGACGTCTTGCGGACAGACCACTCTGCTGTAAACGGCGTCGAATGGTACGCGCAGACACTGGATGATGCGGTACAGACTGAATGTGCTGTGCTATGGTTCGTGATGTGGCTGAGCGATCCGTCACTGCCATACGCACAATATGCCTGTCATCACGTGAAGTGGTGCACTGAGGTGGATGCGATCGAACACGTCGGTCCGTCGTACCCTCCTGCATCTAACGATCACATATCCGCATTACAGTTGTTTGGTTTCGTCCAACACGACTACCGATTTCCCTGAAAGATAATCCACAATCTCGGTAGGCCACTATCCTTCCTCTGTCGAACTCGGATACTTGATCAAAAGATGATCGCTGTCTTCTACGAGGCATAATTGATCTTTTTTTTGAAAAAAACACAAGAAAAACACAATTGCCGTACTTGAAATCGTCGAAATCTCCAAGCCTTAAATAGCGCTTTGAAGTGGCGCCACAGGCGCGCGTGACGTGCGTCTGCGCTGAAATTCTAATCATTTGCATATCTCACCTCCGCTAATGCATGTTGTAAATTTCATATTATTTGCATGCTTCCTTCAGGGTGTTGCATTTACGGTGGCCAGCAGTGTAGATGAATCTCTTGAAGTGGACAAGAAAAGAGTTTTAGAATATTTTTCTGATCTGGATTCGTCTGTACAGGCTGGTAGTGGCTCCTTAATGGTATAAGGTTCGTTTAGGTGGCATTCAATTAGACCTCTCTTACGTCTACAAGCGTTCTGACAGGTGCAAGCTATCTGTGCATCTTTTCTGACAAGTTGCACTCTTTCATGTCCTGCGTTCATTTTAATAGGTTTGACCTCTTCCAGCAGGAGAATGCGCCTCCACACAAATCTAGACATGCTAAATTATGGTTAGAAGAATGCTCATCTGCGTTTGGAGTCTTGTCCTTCTCATGTAAGTCCCCAGATCTCAATGTATCGAACACAACTGGATACCACCCATCGCGATGTGGAATACAAAATTTTTTTTATCGGAATACAACAGAGAATTGTGAACCGCTCTGCAGGAAGTATGGTGCTCACTGCCTGCAGAATACTTCCGCAAGCTCGTGGAGTCCATGTCCCGTCGTATTTCTGTAAGTCTATGCACCCGTGGAAGGAATACCAAGAATTAGACTGGTGTACCAAATTGTCTGTCACATTAGTGTAAATTTAACTCTTAATGTTTTAACTTTCTAGACCTCCTGGACATTATATGGTAAACTGGAGTACCAGAGTCATTAAAAAAGAAATAGGAGCAATTTTGCAGATATTCTTGCTCAAATTGTGAAATTGTGGTGTTACAATTCTGAATGCTGGAGCTTTATTCTTTCTATCAATGCATCTATTTCTGCAATCAGGATTAAGAGAATCAAGTTAAACAAATCAGTTGTAAATATTTCATCAGTTGTAAATATTTCAAAATAAACAATATTTTCCCAAATCAAAGCGTCACCTGACCGTGGTTCAAAACTACGAGACATTGTCCTTGGATCATTCCCTTCGGGATTGATCACTGATCGTCGCCAATAGCCCGGTGTGTTGCTCCAGTGCGACGTTAATTAAATACCTACCCCAAGTTTTCCAAAATCATTTATGGATGGAACATGTAGTTAATCTATATAAATAAGAATAGAGAGTTTGTTTCTACATTGAATATTTTCGACCCATTTCGTTTTCTATCCGTTTTGGACCCTTCTGATGCAAAATCCGTCTCTTGCGCGTTTGGTGTCTATCTGTCTGTCCATCTGTCTGTATGTATGTGTGTGCCCGGTTGAATATATTTTCATGAAACTTTGCATAATGTGAGTTCTTACCTTTATTTAGTGACTGATCATGGTTGCGTAAGTCTGTCCGTCTTCCCGTTATGTTTGATTTTGTGTCTGTGTGTTTGTACAAGTATCACATAAGATTTCATCACTATATTTTAATTTAATGTTTCACTTATATTTAATACGTCATATTTAAGTTCTGTGAATGAATTATTTGAAATTACTTTGCTAACATATTTAAGCAAGTTTCACGTTAAAACATTTGAGTAACTATACTTAAATCAATCATAATTTGGTAGTTTTGAAGTTTCACGTTAAAACATTTGAATAACTATACTTAAATCAATCATAATTATGCAGTTTTGAAGTAGCTGGGAGGTATATTGAGCATTGCAATTTCTAGGATTGTTTTACCAGTGCTGCCAAAATATCAAGTATTTTCCAAAACTATTTTTACTTAATTTAAATTCTAGTAGTTTATTTATTTCGAGCCTTATTTTTCTTTACGAAGTATAAAAAAATGTGAATATTTTTGACAGACGATAAAGAGAATAAAACTATACAGAACAAAACGTTTTAAAATAGGACCGGTAGCTAATATGGCAACCTTGGTACTTTTTTAATCGTTTGCTTTTTAAAATTTGTGTCCGTTATATTCCAAGAATCTATTTTGTAGTGAAAAAACAGATGCATTCATTACTTTTCGTTCGAAGCTTTTTTAAAATATGTTCTAAGACGTACTTCTGGATTTTATATTTGATATTTTTCGTTTAATAATTGTAAAGAAGGTAAATAATAGTTTAATTGGTTTTAAAAACATTTTTGATCATTGTATGATAATTTTGGGTAACGCTTTTGTTTTTAAATGACATAAGAGGCATTTATATGCTTACACTGAACTATTCTATGCATTCTGGATAACTTTGGCACTCTAGATACTTTCTTTCTTACTAAAAATTTAAATTCTACAAAAATGTAAAATGTTAAATATGACATTTATTTATATTTGTGAAATTTGTTATTCAACAATTGTGTACCTTTATTAGAGTGTGGTAGTTGGTACATGATATGAATGGGAATTACAATATATTAACGTAAACAGAAATTAGTTAGCCAATTCAACCCGAGTAACGCCGAGTTATTCTGCTAGTTTTTAATAAATACTGTCCTCTTGGACATCCTGTATCCTATTCGACAGATAGGGGAGGGGGTTGGTTGATTTGTTGGGAGTTTTATGGCGCAAGGGCCATATTTGGCCACGCTGGCCAGACATGACATATAATATCAATAGAAAAACACACACGATGGAAGTTTTATTGACACAGAAGAGAGAAATAACCCAGTGATTAATTACCTGACAGAAATCAAACCTGAGCCAACTACAACTCGAAGGTTGCTAGCGCAGTGGGCATACCCACTGAGCCCCGACGGCCCCGACAGTTAGGGGGGGACAAGGGCTGTTAAAAAGAAATGCGTGTAAGCCATTTTGCAGATACTATTATACAAATTCTGGTGATAGAATTTTGTTCTCACAATAAACGCATCTATTTAAGCAATAGAAATGTATAGAATCAGTTACAATCGATTCTCACATTGTAACGTTTGTCTCTCCAAAAGAAACGATAAAGCAGCCCCATTCTCTTGAACACCTCATTCATATTCAACAATCGAACGAAAAACTTCAAGAAAATACGACATCAGCAAAACAAGTCACCAAACAACTTCCGAAACGCATTAAAAAAAATCGTGTCCTTTATGCGAAGGGATGCCATTAATTGCAAGTCCATAGCAATCCAGGTTGAACGCGCAAATTCTCAGAGGACGCGGCCGCGAAGCAGCAGCAGCTTGGGTACGTTAAAATAACGAGCCGCTGTGAACCAAGCAATTATTATTCATATTGAATGCGACTTTCCGGGGGTCGAATGGGACGATAATCATAATATGGCAACGTGGAAAAAAATGTTTATTAATATTTTATGGAGGTGTAAGACGAAACGGTGATTTCTGTGAAGGGAAGGGACAGGCGGGTTCCAATTATTCAGGCCTTGACGTGGACTCTATCGATCGGCGAGTTGGTGACAAGAGGCGTTCTTTTTCAGTTCGACCCTGGACGCCTTCTGGAGGTTGTTTTTTGATATCTGAGGGGAGGAAACTCGTGTTCCTAGTGAGTTCTTTTTATTCTTTCTACAGCGAGCTGTCGGGGAATCCGAGTGAAGGGATCGATGTGCTGAGATCAATTGCTTATCGATTAAATCGAATAACAGTATGTTTCTTTTCGTGGTGGACTTACATGGATAATCCGGTTGTAGTATATTGTATTTTGTATTGACTGGAATAATTGTATTTAAGACCTGATTAGTACGATGAGAATCCACCTTTCGCCTTTAACTCTCTTGGTAGTTGTATCGAAGACGTGTCTCATGATTATCAAAACGGACCAGATCTTGATGGACGAGATATCACGCCGTTTGAAGGAAACTGACCAGACCTTGATCTCTTCATCATAAAAAAAATCGGCAATATATTGATGACGAGCTATCTCGTCGTTAACAAAATTTGTCAGATCTTGATGGACGAGATATCTATTCGAAACCACTTGGAGGGTTAATAGTGTTGAAATTGTGTTCCTATAAACTATTAAATAGCAGTGCCTTGAGAATATTAGCTCCAATTCGAAAAGTCAGTCTTCTTTTTTGTGGGATGACAGATCGAATTCTGATACCTCTTTCCATTTCAAATGAATGGTGGGATTTGGATATGATGATTTAGATATCCCCAGATTAGCATTGAAAATTATCCAAATTATGCGAGTACAATTCGAAAACTGTAACACGGATCATTATTCTGCAGGAAATGTGCATCTCCATTAGGATAACTGTCAACAAAGCTGAATAAGCAGGGTCGGACTTAATACATTTCATTGGGCTTAGAAATTTAAAATCCTTTGGGTAGTCTGACATTGCTTCAAATGAAAACATTGAAAACATAAACCAGAAAATCAGGTCTCTTCCAGCTTGAGAAATCGTGATCTTGTAAGACTCCATAAAACCACCTTGTGACAGACTTGAAAATGGAATTCGTCGTACAGCATTGAAAATTACCCTTCTCCACTTATTTACTCTCTTATTTTTCTTGTTGATGAGTGTGAGCATTTCTTGTTTACTACAGGAGAAATGGTTCATTTACACTCCTTCGGTTTTCTATCCCCATGAATTTTAATCAGTAGCAATGAACTGCAAGCTAAGATGCAATCCCATTTGATTCTTGATTCAGATCATCTGAAATCTGATGGTGTTGCCTATCAAACTGTTCAAATATCCAATTACTTTTGACAACTTCACGACATGCGCTGGGATATATCGACATTCTAATGAAATAGACAAAGCATGTAGGTGGAGTCGATGTCGTAATATCTCAGAAGGGCTCACGTGGGCTTACGAATCAACTTGGGTCAATTGGCTATCGAATCACAGAATTGTGTTTTAATCAAGTTGGATAATCACATTAACAGATATATAATTTGGCCCACATTAGGGGATTCATGCTTTTTCCACAACCCCGGGACAGATCTTCAAGTCAAGATACTGGTAGAGATAGCATGAAGCTGTGCGCACATACTTCGTCTATGTCATTAGAAAGTCGATGCTCAGATATACTTTCTGTCGGATTGTCAGTCTGTCAAAGTTCACAATAGCTACCATAAAACAGTTTGCATGTATAGCTTTATTTCTAATGTTCATGAGTGTAAGCATTTCTTATTCGCTACAGAATAAATGGTTTATTTACACGCTTTTTTTCTATCCCCATGCATTTTAATCAGTAGCAATTAACTGTAAGCAAAAATATATACATATCATTTGTCTGAAATCAAGAAAACTCGACTGTGGGCTCGAATACGATAGTAGACACTAAAAATGAATTCTGAATGAAAAATCTCAAAATATTTCTTCAATTTCAAGGCAATACCTAATTCATTGTGAGAATTACATTTTGATGTATTGCATCTTCAACGTGAAGTGATATATTATTTAAAATGGCTAGGCACTCCCCAAATTCATTTGGGGAACTACAAATTTTCTTTTGAAAGGAGAAAAATTGATTATGTTACTTGAATTGCTTCACTGATTAAACTTCACTATCAAAAGATAAACACGATACATATGGCTCAGTGAGTATTATGAAGATCTTAAGGGATAAGGCTCTTGTAACCAAGAAAAAATAATACATTAACTTCAAAGAAAACTAAGGATTACATTTTAACGCTATTTTATCTTTTCAAAGACGGCTTAATATTTTCTGAAAGCGTGTAAATTCTTCATGGTACGTATAGATAAATTAGGGAGTGATGATGCACTTCCAAGAAAATCGGCTCGTGTGAATTAAAAAAAATATCCGAAAAAATCAATTCAAAAGTACATTACTTCATTACCGAATTAATATGTAAATGATGTTATTTTTTTAATTAGAATAACAGTTCAAAAAAGTTCTGGAAAAAGACATGTCATTGCGCTTTCTATACTTTAAGGTTGGAGGTAAGATGCCGCACTTTTAAAAACTCCTACCATGAATAAGTTGTATAAATTTAGATAAAATTATAAATCAATAGCAAATTTTTAGTCCTTTAATGTCTTTTTCTTGTACCCTTTCCCACAATCATTGCAATTTTTTCTATACAGTGTACAACTTTCATGGAGTCATAGTTTTCAAGTTTCATATTCAATATAATCAAGAATTTTTTGGAACTATAATCTTCCTATCATTAAGTGCATCTGTTAGAGCTCTCTTCATATGAATATTTGTGGGTTCTTGATTCATCTTAAATTATCATAATTGTCGTTTTCATTCATTATAACTCTGGGACGAATGGGTGCTAAAAACCCAACCTTTCTTCAAACTCGAATGCAAGCTTCCTAACTGTCTTCGCATCTATACCAAATACTATTTCTGCAGATTGTTTTACATAATCAACAAGTCATTTTCCGTTCTCTCACCCAGACGCCTTGATAACAAAACGAAAAAGACAGATGAGTGATTATGCACTCAAATCGCCCACCAGTAAAGCCCATTTGTGAGACAAGGAATAGGAGAGCACTGAATTGTATTTCCACTTGATCTTAATGAACCCTTGACAAAATGTTGATTTTTCTCTCTTCGTCTTTGCTTCTTATACACTATAAATACGCTATACTGATTTTTCAAGAATTTACGCGAGAAACAGCTTGCTTTAACTCTTCTTCGGACCACGTAGTCCTAGGTAACTCGGAACATTACAAAGAATAAAATTGGGACATGATCAAATCGATTCAACAAAGAAAGAAATTGAATTTTCAGAAGTCTAACAAGTATACGTTGCCAAAACAAATATTTTCAAACAATCGAATGACAATAGAAATACTCTAATATGTCTTTCTACGGAAAATGAAACAAATATCGGTGCGTCATCCTACCCTGACAGTAGATGCGTCGTCTATCCCAAATGTCAGGGAAATATGACGCACTCATTCATTTGTTTACCAAAATGGCAATATTGTTAATATCACACAGTTTACTTCGAAACGTACCTAACTATTCAGCAACAGTAACAAATAGCTGAAATATAGACTTAAAGATACAAGTGATGTGTACAAAACAATATGAACACCCATACGATAGCGAGCTGTAATTCGTCCTTGCAGTACAACCACGTGACCTAGCACAGACGTTTGTCATCTTGTAGCCGTGAAAGTGGAAGTATCAGTCTATTAGCAGAAGGCATATGGGTTGTATGTGAACATTGTGCTTGCAGTCAAACGCCGTTATGGCCAACCTCTCAGACTTCTAAAGAGGAATGATCGCTGGAGCCTCAGTGCCGAAAACAGCCAACCCTGTGATGTTGCAAAGAGCACTGTGTCAACTGTTATGACAGCCTGCACGAAACATGGCAAAACGTCATCTTCGAAACAAACAGTGGGAGAATAGTAAAAGCTCACTGATAAGGACAGACTACTGTTGAAGCAAATAATGGCAGATAAAGCACAACGGCGGTGGCCTAGATAACCTCCGAGATAAACACCCAATTCCAGGATCCCGCATTAATCAAACTTATCCAACAGAAACTAAATGCTGCGAGCATTCAGGGCAGAGCGACTTCTCCAAACCGTTGGTGACACCACATAGTGCTTTAAGTCGTCGACTATTGTGCCTAGAACACAGATATTGGACACAGCAGCAGGTCATCTGACAAATTTGTACATACATTATTTCAGACCAGAGGAGTGTTTACATCTGGAGAACGCCCGTAGAAGCCTTTATTGTTTTGACTGCTGTTCTCCATATTATTCCACCAATAATAATCATTTCTCGTTGAAGCTGTCGTCATCTGACCGTGACCAAAATTACGAGACCGTCGCCAATAGCCGGTTGTGTTGCACCAGCGACATTAATTCAGCTACTTAACTGTAGTTAATTAAAAATGTTTTATAGTAAGATATGATTACTATCAGCGAATACAGTAATTTCTAAAATATACTTTACTGGAAAGACTAAAATGAGCCCTTACATGTAAGGGAGTATAGTAAGATAGAGAAGTCATGAATACTCCCCCCCACCATAATATAAGGTTTTTAAAGATTTTAGAAGCTTTAAATATAACCTCTGAAATGTTCACGAAATAATATAACTGTTTCACTTCTATATAGACTTTATTTTGCTTTGATCTAAACCCAAGGCAACATTATATGAAAAGATATGTTACTCTAGTTGTATAATGTAGTGACTTACTGTACTTCCCATCCAACCCTTTAAAATATTCCACGGAAAACAAAGTGTCCCAAAAGTATTCAACCGATATTCCTCAAATAATAATAACTCCACATTAAAATAGTTTGGTAAGTTAAAAAATCGCTTTTGGACATACATAAATGGGTGGATATATTGTATAATCTAACACTTTAAAATGCATTCATATTGAGAATGATTTGCATAATTAATGTGTCTGGAAATTAGAATGGTATTTAATTAAGCAATATTTTGAGGTAGTTTAATGGAGGTAAAGTTCATAGACAAGTGAAGCGATTGAGATCATTCTGCGGAATAGCACTGTCTTAAAAGTTTACATATTTATAAATTACTTACCCTACTGTAAATGCTTAGAATTAAAATTTTAAAATGAAATTCACCATACAATTTAAGACAAGAAATATTAGCGGATAGACGGCTAAGGAAAGTAATTCATGAAGCGTAACGTGATTATGTTATAACATGAGATTCAATAGTAAATCCTTATGAAAATTTTAATATAATTATATTTAAATTTTAATTTACATTTAAATAAACTTGGAGAATCAGTTCAAAGATTTCCTTAATATTTCTTTGAACAGGTTGAATTGTCGATATGATAAGCTTTTTCTATCAAGCTAAATGTAGGTGTAAGTAATGTTTCTGCGGCAGAACGTATTCCGAACGTGATGTCACACTCGGCTTGTGTTTGTTTACACTGAAAACCATGAGCCTATTGTTGAGAATAATACTCCAATAGTATAAATTTTTTTAATATTTGCTTTTCTATTATAATAGTTGAGCAGAATAAAAACGTATTTTATATATAATTGGTTTTAGGTAAATTTTAACTGTATTGTTACGTAAAAATGAAGGATTTTAAATATGAATTACAGTTCTTGTTTGGAAATTAAATAAAGATCATCCACCAAAGCAATGTTTTCAATGTAATAAAACCATGTATGACGACTAAATATTACTTATTTTCAAGGGATAAATAAAACAATTCAAGAACAGCATTTTATCAGTCCAGCTAGAATAGAATCACATTTTCTATAAAATTCGAGATAACTATATTTCGCTTTGCTATTCCTTTCCTTTTTTAAAAAATATGTGAATCGCTCACGATCTAGATCAGATATATTGTTTCCTATAAAATTCAGCTTTTGGTAGACAGAATAAAACAGTCAGTATTGTTTATTATTGTCGACAATATTGATGGAAAAATGTTTGTGGGGCAGTATAAAACAAAAGTAAGATAATGCTATTCATGATAATTTGTTCTGTTGCAAGATTGAGTTCTTATTATCTAAATTTTGAGACGGCTAAGTATTGTTAGTTCAGTGAAATTCAGAAAGGTTCCAACATTAGTTCAAAGGTATAATTGCTTGTATGACTTCTCTCTTCTGAACTTTACATGGTTTACCTCACCTAACAAATATTTTCTTTTGAGTTCTTGTTTATAGGTAGTTAAATCAAGAACTACTTGAAATTTCAAGATATCGACATAATAATGCTAACACAATAACGACGATTATCACCGTAGTGAATCAGCCTCTTTGTAAATTTTAAAATGAAATGTAGTACAGGTTTTGATGCATTTTTTGCATGCATACACTATTTTCTTCAAGACTAGTAAAAATTGTCTTCATATACACATATGTTCATTGAATTGTTAACATTAGTAAAAGACTTTAGTTAAAGTTATGGTGTTTTACTAAATAACTTATGGTAGAATGAGAAAGAAAGAAAGAGACAAAGAATGAGAACGATAGATTATGTATGGTAGTGTAAGGAACGTAATCCCATCAGCTTCAAGCATTAGTTGTCTCACGTTCTTACGAAAATTCTACTGTAATGACTACATGGGATATTTGATATACTATACTCTGAAATCTCAATTGTGTTCCATGGCTAAACATTTGGGCGAACAATCAGGTCAGGAAATAAGTTGCACTTATTGAGCATAGAGGAAATGTTAGGGTTGGGAGAAGGTTTTGGCTTATGATTTGACCAAACTTTGGCCCATATTTGTCCAAACTATGCCAAACACATTACAGACAACATCAAGTAATGGACATGCACACAAGGAAAGTCGAGTACCTTCCGTTAGCGGGGCCACTGACTCGCCGGAGACTACTAGTACGGCCATCTACAATCATTCTGGATTTTGAATTTTATGAGAATGTAATATGCGTGGAGCTGATGGACAGTTTGAATTCCCATTGATTATTGGTATCAGTGACGCACCTAGGGATGTGATTGATGAACTACAGCCACCCCAAAATTACCGAAAATTAAATTTTCCATCTATTCGAAAACGTTACCAAGTGGTATTAGGTGATTTGTTGGAACACAAGGAAAGTTTTAATGATACAGAAGAAAGAAATACACCCAGGGTGAGTTACAGGAATCAAACCGGCTCCACTTGCAACTTGATAGTGCAGAGGGCAAACCCACTGAGCCGTAGGAAATGTTGCGAAACGTACTGACAAAAGTTACCCTGTTGGTGTGATGCAGGAAACTACGACTTCGCTCTTAAGACATGCAAGGTGTACTACTTAATGCTACCGTCGCCAATTGCCCGTTTTGTTGTTCCAGTGTGACTTTAATTCAACTATCTACTTACTGTTACCTGCAATACGTATAACGCAAGAGAGTCAATTAAGCACATTACTCAAATAGAAATAAGGTCGTCCATAGAAGTTGAATATAAGACTGAGCATTGCTATTGAGTGGAGCTACAAAAAGTAGTCGACTAGTAGTCACGTGACTGTCCTGTGAAAAATTGACTTGTTCGACCGATTTGGAATTTTATCTTCTCGTTCGGCAATATAACATCGTATGAAAGGGTAGGTGTGTGAATATGAATTTCTATAGAATGGCTACAAAAATGATGAAATCACCAAAGTCTACTACTTTCAGATGATCAATCAATGGACCAATTAGATGATGAATCAATGAATCAGCGTATTCTCCAGTCCTGTGGACAAAGCAGAGGATCAATCTTAGGTTCCACCCAGCAGACGAAGTAGTCTAAGAATCACGTTACTATTAGTTTGGTCACATGACCCTTGGCACATGAAAAGGTTTCCATTGGTCACTCTACTTTTATACTTCCGCTATGAGGTCATCATGACTTTGCAAAACATCCTTCTAGGTGTAGGTTCAAATCTTGTAATTTACCCTGGTACATATCTCTCTTCTGTGTCAGTAAGACTAAGTAAAAAAATGTTGCCCACATAGGTAGATAGTTCAATCTACGTCGCACTGGAGTAACACAACTTGTTATTGGCGACGCGTCGAGATCACCCCGAAGTGAAGGAATCGAATACTATCTTCTATCTAACATCTTCTATCTATTATATAAAAATAAAGTTTTCAGAATAGAAACAAAATTATCATCCTTAAGCATATTGACCTACTTTATTTCTGATACAAAAAACGAACATATAAGACTAAAAAATATTTAAAACGCGATTTCAGCAATACAATTTAATTTGGTAATCATATTAGTCTAGTGTGTGTGAAATATTTTTTTCCAAACCAGTCGTTGGCTGGCAACCCAAAAATTGTAAGAGAAAAAGGGAAAGCCGGATTTATATTTTTGTCATGTGCGGAGTAGAATTTCGGCAGTAAAAAGTATAAGACCTCGTTAGAGGAGCGCTCACTCGTATGAAAAATGAGCAACGAGGCCATTTTTAGCATCGTAAACTCGAGTAATGGTCTTTTTTCTGAGATTTCCAGTTAATAGAGGTAAAGATTTCTGTTGTGGACACTAAATCCGGAAACTTTCGAAATTGGCGAAGGATGTTTATTCTTGTTTCTTCACATTGAGTTTCTGGAATTAATTTCACTCATCATTCAAAGCTCAGGGGAGTGTTTTTGTTGATTTAATAGCTATTCCGCTGTTTAAGTACGTTAGAATTGATTTAAAAATACAATATATCTTAGTTTAAGATATTAAGAAATATCTTAAACTAAGTTATACTGCATTTTGTAGTAGCTATAAATGAATGAAAATGGTTATCGTAGTTAGGTATAAACAATCTAATGATTTGTTTGCAAGCAGAAACTTATACATTTGTTTTGTGTAAATAACTCGCTCTTGTTCATTAATCTCTTAACTTTAGATTTTTAATTTCATTTTATTAAGTTTCGGAAACAGTGTTTTGAATAATGAGTAATTTTAAGCTATCACTTTTACAGTTGTCAAGTGAGTTTTAATTCGGATGATCATTTAGGGAGATAGATGACATATATATAATTATGCCGTATTATATTTAGAAATTAAGGGGACCAGTGCACAAAAATCTTTCAAAATTTCGATTATTTTTTTATGAATTTAAATAAATGTTTATACAATTCTGCTTAAAATGATACATTATTTATGGAAATACGTTGAGTAGAAGTATTTTAAATAATTTTTTGAAAAATACTTGTACGTCAGTTTTTGTCATTTAAAGGGCTTCCATCTTTGTTTACATGTCTTGAACAAACGCCCAAAACGATAAGCCCATTAGAAAACCTCATTTACCAAGCCACACTATTTAATTTAACTATTTTATTTTGTATCTATTTTGCTATCTATCTGATCCTCAACTTTTGGAACACTGTCTTCATAGCAAGACACAAAATTGTAATGAGAGTTTTACGCTGTTTGGTCAAGAGTGCCAAAAAATATTTTTGTTGGAATTACATGCCCTAAAATTTGGTGTATATGATGCTGTGTGTATGTTTAATGAAGGGAACATCAGTCGGTGTAAAGTTTTAGAAAAACTGGGTATTGAACCTGGAGTGAACATGAGTCGTGCAATGAAGCAAGGTGACAATGAACGACTTATGTATGCCGAAAGAAGCTTTCGTACCTTAAGTACAATTGCAAAAAGATGCAAAAGTGCTCATAAGAGTTCTATAAATAATATATGTCATGATCCAGATTATGGAGCTGTAAAATTTTGAGGTAGGGTCAATTTTATGCTTTAAACTTCAATATCTCAAAATGTGTATTTTTCCCATAAAAGGAACATTTTTTCAAAATCTATTCAAGCAAATATAAAAAAAATTGGTTTACAAGTGTATCATACCCTATAACATATTTTAACACAGGCATTTTTTTCTATCTGCTCAGAAAAGTTTATTTTGAGTGTTAAAAAGGATGAAAATTGGTCATTTTTCAAAAAAAAAATTGGAGTCGAAGAAAAAAAATTCTAAAAATTTCAAATTTCAAGTTTTTTAAAAATCCCTGTGTTAAAGTGTTTAAAAGTGTCTTCATAACCTGTATAAAAAAATTCAAGTCAATACACATAAAAGATTCTGAGAAAATGTTCCTTAAAGTATGACCATTTTAACATTACGGAGATAGGACTGCACTGGTTCCCATAATAATTAGGAATAAATCCCATGTTTCAATAGAATGGGAGAGAATTCACTTTTGACAACGATTTTAATATTCTACTGGAAGAACTATTTCTTGTTTTCTAAATTGACAATTTTTAGAAGCTTGTGAAATTGGGGATTTAACAATTGTGTACTTTTATTAGAGTGTGGTAGTTGTTTCATAGGAGGAATAGGAATTATAATTTATTAACGAAAACGGAAATTAATTAACCAATTTAACCCAAGTTACACCGGATTATTCTGCTAGTCTATAAATAAGATTGGAGTGTTTGTTTGTATATTGAATATTTTCGACCCATTTCGTTTTCTATCCGTTTTGGATCCTTCTGATGCTAAATCCGTCTCTTGTGCGTTTGGTGTCTGTCTGTCTGTCTGTCCATCTGTCTATCCATCTGTCTGTATGTGTGTACCCATACTACTTCCAAACTGTTGAATATATTTTCTTGAAACTTTGCATACTGTGAGTTCTTACATTCATTTAGTGACTGAACTTGGTTGCAAAGTCTGTCCGTCTTCCCGTTCTATGTTCAATTTTGTGTCTGTGTGTTTGCACAAGTTTCACAAAAGATTTGTTCAATATATTTTAATTTAATGTTTTACATTTGATACACCACATCTTAGTTAATGAATGAATTATTTGAAAGCTGTATGCATTATATCTAAGTAAATTGTGGCAACTGTGCGAGATCAAGAGGAAAAAATGGTAATAGGTTATCTTTGTACCGAAGACATTCAATTTTAAAACAAGTTCTTTTATTATTGCCCGTGCGGCAAAAAGGAATTTTCAAGAAACAACGCGTATTCACTTTTAAACAAACTTAGTGATAAATATCTTATCAAATTAATTTGTCATCTTTCCATTAATGATGGCGAAATTCGAAAATGTCACAAACTTGGATCAAAAGTGTACCTTTAGCAGGGGTGCGATATATGTTGAATGCATTACATGGATGGATTTGTATGAATAGGATTTTTGTGCAACGTAGATTGTAGAAATTATAAAAATGTCGAAAAGGTGTTAAAAAATTATTTTGCTCACATTAAATGATTTGTCATTTTTCTACGAAAGAGGAAAGTGATTAATTTCTGATCACTTTAAATCTATAGTTAACCAATTCAACTCGAGTGTGGGCGGGCAATTTTGCTAGTTTATATATAAAAATGCTTCCTCCTCGAATAATGGTTATGACAAATATATCGCATAACACACACGTCTAATCCATTCATAAATGCCTCACGAACAGAAACCAATAAATTTTATATGTATGGTTTACTGCAAGCATTTATTTGCTCTGTCTCTCTCTTAGTTGGATTCGGCTCTTTCCCTTTGGGATTGATCCCGGACCGTCACCAATAGCCCGTTGTATTGCTCTAGTGTGACGTTAATTAAAATACATACATATACATACCTCTTAGTTGCATATGAATTGAGTTATAATTTTATTTTATTTCAATAAAATAATTTTTCTATATTACACAAATACACGGTTATTGTAAAATATGGATTCATATGTATAGAAATTATAATGATTACGTAATGTTATAGTAAGATAATATATAACATATTTGAAAAATTGCAACTTAACATACCATTTAGCTTATGATTATTATGATTGCATTATTTTAAATTATTATAACTTTTACAGTTGTCGAGCGAATTTTCATTCGGATGATCATTTGGTGGAGTGTGACAAATGTGGTGGCTCGCACAACTGTTCGTACACTTTAAAAATTTGTAGAAAAAGCGCTGTAGCCTGGAATTGAATTCGAATCTTTAATCTTTGGTTGCTTACTTCGTAATATTCTACTTATTATTTAAAAATGGCTCGTAGTCGTAGGGAAACAACGAACAGCATTCGAGAATTGATTCTTTTTCATCATAGTAGTGGTAAATCAGTTCAGAATATCTCTAAATTAGTAAATTTATCCCATTCTACGGTGCAGTATGTGATAAAACGCTTTAAAGAAGAAAATCGGATCGAAAACAAGGTAAGGAAAGGTCGTCCGGCAAAGTTAACTCAACGTGATCAGAGATTTATTGTTAGAAAATTTGTGAAAAATCCACGTTTGAGTGCTGTAAAAATTTCTACAGAATTTACTGAAAAATTTTCTACTTCAGTTTCATCTGAAATTGTTCGACGAGTGCTCAGATCAGCTGGATTAAATGGGCGTTCTGCCCGAAGAAAAATTTTCGTAAGTGCGAAAAATAGAAAGCTTAGGTTTTTCTTCGTAAAATCACTGATAAATAGCCCGAAACGTATTGGAAAGCAAATTTAACATGTTTGGTTCCGATGGGCGTATAATTGTATGGAGAAGAAAAAATGAGGAACTTAATCCCAAGTACTTAGTTGGAACAGTAAATCATGGCGGTGGAGGTGTCCTTGTGTGGGGGTGCATGTCAGCATCAGGACTAGGTAATTTGGTATTTATTGATGGCATAATGAATCATACTCTTAAATATTACTTAAATATTACTTAACTATATATACATACTTAAATATTTTAAAAGACAATTTAAAATTATCAGCCCAAAATTTGGGTATTGGAAACAACTTTGTTTTTTATCAAGATAACGATCCTAAGCACACGGCTCTCAACGTTCGCCTCTGGTGCCTCTATAATTGTCCACAAGTTCTGAAAACACCACCTCAGTCGCCGGATTTAAACCCAATAGAACACATTTGGAGAGAACTGGAGGTTAGAGTACGACATTAAAACGAACGTATTAGAGACGACATTAAAACGAAAAGCGAACTAAAACCAGTAATGATTGAAGAATGGAGGAACATTGATGCAGAAATTACAAAAAAAAATAGTGAACTCTATTCCCAGACGTTTAAAGGCTGTTGTGGATGCCATAGTATATCCTACTAAGTACTAATTTACCGAAATATTACAATATTTACTAATATGTAGAGATTTTTTTTAAAGTGTACGAAGACTTTTGTGAGGTAATTTTTTGTTACTTTTTGATTATTGATTTATTGATTTTTCAAAAAAAAGTTTCACTATGTTTTTAAAATATTTTATGTAGTTTTGTTAAGAACAAGTTATAGATGTTATTAAAAAATTCCCATTCTGAAATATTAATTTTTATTTATGGATAGAGCAGTATTTCATTGAAATTCGTAAGTGTACGAACACTTTTGGGAGCCACTGTATATATGTATATAATTTTGGAGGTTATGATACGTATATAATTTTGTCGTATTAAATGAAGGAAATTATTGCTACCATTAAATTCCATTTTTCAATTGAATGGCAGAAAATTCCCTTTTAACTAAAAATTTTAATATTATAATGGAAGAACTGTTTCTCATTTTCTAAATTTACAGTTTTTAGAAGTTTTTACAGCTCTAAAATAGTAGGGTTGAAGTTATAGAGTAAACTGATTTTTCAAAATTACAATTCATTGGCTGGGCATTAACAAAAACAATATGATTATACAAATGATTTGTGAGAAGTTAGATGTATGTAATGGTATATATGATTGCCTTCTCTATTGCATTTATTTCTCTGAATCACATGAATTAATTATCATTTTCTCCTAACAATATCATTGGTAATAAGATAAAGAAACGAACCTCTAATATTTTCATATTCATAAAAGCTTGATGTATTTCCTAAAATTAAGTTTTTTTAATTTCATGCTTGAGTATATACAATTTCACACATTCAGAACAATGCAACGCATTTCTGACTAGCGTTGAAATGATAAAAGAAATATTTTTATTTTATATTCTTGAAGATTGAAACTCGAAAAATATGTGATCAAACAGATTACAAATAAACTATAAAGCAAGCATCATGGCTGATAAAGTCGATGGTAAATCATTCTCAAGACACGTGAGACGTTTCTAGAACTTCAATGCTAAAGTTGTCTAATAAAAATTTGTGTTGAAGGTTTATTTTTAAGTTTTAATTTAAATGTGTTGCTCCAGTGCTACGTCAACAACCTATGACGTCAACTAATTCAACGAAATAATCTGTTAGGAGCAACAGTGTCTTACCACCACCTCATAAATAACCGTCAGTTCACCCCTTGTAGTGCTGAAGAGGTCAGTTGTAGGTCATTAAAAATATTCCACATTGTTTTTGATTACCTAAGCATAAAGAATGCAATGATGGTAATGTGGTGGAATTAAAAAAATTGATAGGTTAGGGTTTTCCAGTATACAAATACAAATGACTCTAGTGCTTTAGTAATGTCCTACGTAAGTTGTGACATAATTTGACATGTTAATCGAATGTATTTTCAGCATGTTGCTCATATTAAAAACTAACTCAAAACATCTATAAATGGGCGATAAATTAAATTAAATCTTAGCTAACAGTACTTCCTGTGGTAAATGTTTACACTGAAAACTCTCTCATAGTAATATTTGTAATTGTATTTAACAAGAATAATAAATGCTTCACAAACCAGAAATAATACGTATCAAAAGCTTTATAATTCTTTGGGGCACTCCTGGATCAATTTGGATTTATCTACTGTCGATTTTTATGTTCCGGACAGCAGCCCATGTGGGTGTGGAACGTGTAACACGTGTCCTATTAATTTTGGGACGACATATGGCTTTCGGAGGTCTTTAGCCTTTGTATTGAACCGTGGCACAGGGCTTACATATTTTATGCTTCACACGAATGTTAGGATGATGAATGGAAAAGTTTTATGAGGCGTCATAAAATTCATTGTTCGGAAGTACATTCTAACATGGGTTTCAGCGTTCTCTGATTGGAAACAGGTGTAGAAGGACTGTTGCAGCTACGACGCATATTAGCTATTATTTTATATTTTAGAAGTCAGAAATAAAAATTAAATCACTTTAGCGTTGATCAAATAAATCGAGCTCTGCAAATTAGAGTATTTATAATGACCTACCCTCTACATATAAGTTGTAAACTAGAGCATTTTGTTTTGAAACATGCATAAGCATTTTAAATGCGTTTTATCTTTTTACCGAATTACCATAGGACCTTAAATTTCTGGACGTGGCTTGAGACTGGATTTCCTTGCCAAGCTAAACGTAGGTGGCGGTAGTGTATTTGTGGTGAAACGTGCTTCCTGTACTCACACACATACATAGTTGGATATGGCATCACTTGGCTTCATTTCGAATACAAGTTCAGCACGTCGCCATTAAAAATTCCAAAGAATGAATTCCAAATTGATATATGAATCACCAAGGTCGAATCTTTGGAAATATGCCTGACTTACAATAATGTCTATCCTAGCTTTGGTAGCAAAGGTGTCAATGTATTTGGAATATTGTTTTCCCTTAATATTTTTTAAGCAACAAATAACCCAATTTAACCCTATTTTAGCAACAAATAACACTAATTTGCTTTGAAAATTTCCAATTATACATGTAAAAATCGACACTTGAGAAATTTGCATATTCGCTGACTTCCTCGCTTGACGATTAAGGTGCTGGTTTTGCTATTACAAACTCTTGTTGCTATTCCAGCAACAAGTTAACTAAAACGTTCAATCTAAATAATGAGGTATTAGAAAGATATGATTGATCTTGTTAATTACAAGTCCAGTCTCATATTATCAGTTATAAAAACATGTGTTTAAATGGATGACTATACAGGTTAAGTTATCTCTCCTACATCTAGGAATCTTCCTTATTATACATTAAGTGCCCAGGTGCTGATTCTGTAACTTCTAATTCCTTCCAAATAAAAATTCAACATTTGCATATCTCTTCAAGATCTCGATCAAGAATGAAGACTTACGCGAAAATTGCAATAAAATTGAACGACAGGGCAAAGTAATGTCCATTTAACTGAAATATATATGCATTCTTTAGTTCATCATACATTATAGTGCATAGAGATAAGCGTAATTTGTGACTAATCCACACAAAAATCAATTCGGGTAGCTTGGTTTTAATGATTTGTTTGCATATATCTAAAATAATTATTCTTTCATTTTTGACATAAGTGTAAATATTACATAGAACAAGTAAATTGGTCAATGCAACATTTGAAAGGTGCACGTTAAAGTTAATAAAAAAAAGTTAATAAAGTTGATAAATTGTTACAAAAACGGTATAACAACTGATTAAATTTAGAGAGGTATAAAAGATTTCCTCTTTAATTTCCTAACACTTTTTTCAGACCACTCAAGTTTGATAAATCAAATTTGAGGAAGTAAAAAAAGTAGTCTTTCCTTTCCGAGTTAGCTTCCTCGAAGAACAATATAAGTTGGGAGAATGTCTTGGGGACAGGATGTGTGATAAGAACGGAAGAAGAAAGTTTAATTTCACTGGAATCGTCTTATCCGATCCCTCTGCGAACTTTTTCTGCTTCTGCTTTTCTTTTAGTTTTTTCTTCGCTGACAACAATTAGAACAAGTCAAAAAATTGTTCATGATAGTATAAAAAATGCATCCCGAGTCACAAACACAGGTTCTGTCATCTTCAAGTATTAATTCTTCATGAGAAAAATTTCTTTAAACTAATCACATGTGTTTGAATTTTATCATTATAAATTGCATTACTGCTGCATGTTTTTGGACATAACGTAATATTTACAAGCAACGTTTTCAGTCACATAACCTCGCTGTAAATTGTTGGAAAATGGATTCTCCCTTATAAATAAACCATTTTTAATTGATGCTTTTTAATATTTAACAAATATATTTACTATTTTTTACCCTTACCCTCTTTACAACTTTGCATTGCAAGACAATAATAATAAACGAATTTTTAAAATTTTCAACATTTCAGCATAAGAAAAAAATTGCTCGTTCTAAGTTCATTCTTAAGGGAATAATATAAAATAACTTAATTTCGTTTATCGCACGATGGTCACTGTCTTACTAGTAAAAATCAGTTGAAATTTTTTAATTCATTAATTAACTAAGGAAATCTAGAGACTGATATTTAGAAGTCATTGCAAGTGTACTTTAATAGAAAATTTAAAATTTTAATCAATTATTTAAAATATAATGGAAATTGATATTGTTACTGTGCTAGAATATAAAAGTACATTTGCTGTAGATCAGAGACCAAGGGCCACATAGATTCAGTACGACACATGGGAGGACCACCAAAAAGACACGAAGTTATCTATTATGTATTATTTATATTTATTGATATTTTTGTATTATTGATATTTTATATTGTAACAGAAAGAAGAAAATGGTGTAGATGATCTAATGTCAACTGACAGGAAAGACATTTATTACGGGTTCAAATAAATTATGTGATTTAATTTAGAAGCACATAATTCAATAATCATTTTAACTGAATAAATAAATGAGATCCCAAGTGTAGTATATTAATTTTTAATGTCCCATAAGTATTATTTTAAAAAATCTTACGTTAATTTTACTGGTGTGAATGTTTTATCATTATTGATATTTCTTGTTAAGTCATTTTGAATGTAATACAATTAGAAACTACTTTTCAGAAAGTAGCATGCACTTATTAGTAAACAGATAAAGTAGAGAAATACAAGTGTGTCCAATTTTATATCATCAATATAAACTTTTTCTCTAAAAAAAGATATTTTTTAGAATATTCGTACTTAAAACTAAAAATACGGATGAGCGTCTAACTTATTGCTTTGCATTCAAAATGGAATCCTAAAAAATGCCGAAATATATTTAATTTAATACAAATACAGTCAAAATACTATATTCCAAAGTGACTATTATTCCTACACTCGCAAATGTACACAAGTATATCCCAAATAAACGGCATGAAAAAAGAAAAGAAACATGTCGATATTTGAAAAGGTTTCAAATGTCCTAACTGTTATTCTCTTTGTCTAGGGAAAATGAAATTTACATTTAGAAATGGGAGAAAAATAATCGTATTTTTCATAACAAATTTTAGTTAATTGAATTTCAGTTTAACTACTTTAATATATTTCATGCATGATTGCTTCCAGATTGCAATTTGTTTTAGAATTCCAGTCTTTACGTTGCCAGAACTAAATATAAACTGAAATGCTGAACAAGAAATTGAACAATTCATGACAAAGAAACTGAGCGTTAGATAAGTGCCGATTCAGAAAGAACGTGGATATGTTATTTAAATTTTATCAGTTTATGATAGAATTTCTATTCTTCTCACGAGGTTTAGAAGAACATTTTTACAAAGATTGTGTCTTCCAACTTTATAAAAAAGTAAATGGAATATATCTCGTTTGACTTTCTTTCATTAGTTTTTGTTCGAGTTGCATATACGTCTTTCGTCTTTTCAATTTTCTTCGTCAATAGATATTTCAGAAATATTTCTTATGTATTTTAAGACAGATACTCAAGGAAAATAATATTATAGACTAGTTTTAAATCAATGGAGTACAACTTACACTGAATTTTCGACTTATTTTAATAAGTTGCCATTGTTATACTTCGTTCATTCATTTTGCTTTTGTAAAGCATTGTTATTATCATTCGACACCATTTAAGCTGATGCATGGAATTCGGCTATATCATTAGAGGATAAAGAACGAAGAAAAAATGACAAAGAAGCAACAGAATCAGAAGAAATACGAAAGAGGGTTTTAGAATGAAGGAGAAACTAAAAAGGGGGAAATTTCTAAAACGTTCTTTCCAAAACGCTCAAGATCACTTACATGAAGAAATATAAAATTTTTGATGATGCAGATGAATCCTGGAAAATTCTGACGTAGTTGACTCGAAATAATGTATAGAATGTTTAAGATATTAGTTCTAAAAATTATTAGGTCGAGTGTATAGATTATAAATTTATGATTGCATGGAAGTTGCATCCTATGGGAATCCATCTGTAATAATTGTGCACACAAAAATGTAAGATGATGTAAAGAAACTAAAACATAAAGTCTGACATTGAATTTTTTATCGAAACTTCTGTTATTTACTTTATATGCTTTTGAAAAATTGCACCAACTTACCATCCACCTTGTGGAATAGATGGTTAACGACAAATTTTAATTTCACTTTTTTGATTATTATGCTTTTAGCAAACACCATTTACGTATTTTCAGAACAAAATACTGTACTTTATGATTGCAATTAAAAAATTCGGATATTTATATATTGTATTCGCAGGAGCCGATTTTCTGAAAAAAATGCGTCATCTCTCCCACATTACTTCTACGCCTTAATTCTTATTTGCGCTAAAATAAAAATACGCAATCATGTCCTGAACAAATAGAAAAGAAAGGTTTTTCATGATAATACACATATATTTGAAATAGAATACGTCATCTCTTCCTCGTTAATTATTCTCTTCAATCCTTATTTTCGCTCTTCGGAGGTTGATCCCGGACCGTCGCCAATAGCCTGTTGTGTTGCTCCAGTGCGACGTTAATTAAAAATACCAATACTTTATTTTTGCTAAAATAATTCCTAGAAGTCTTTGAAATACGCATTCACGTGCTGAATAAATATTACTGAAATGTTTTATGTAATTATGCCCAGATATTTGAAATAGAATTCCTCTTGTTTTCTGCATCTAACTCTATTTAAATTAAATAATTCACATTTAAATTCTCCTGAAGGGAAGCTAAATGAGCTAATTCGATACACATGTTTAGAAAGGGAAAAAACGACCATGTCTCAAATGCATCGAACACAGATGTCAAAGATGTCTGAGAATTTATTCCTTCACAACACGAAATGTGCGAGTGTAAGTCTGGCTGAAAGAGAACTTTTAATTTTGTCAAATGCAATTTAACTTGGCCCCGAGTGGTTGTCAAATAACTGCCAAAAAGCGAATCCCAACCCAGCTCTTTTCACGAAGATTGCTTGTATTTTTATAAAAGTTTGTACCTCTTTTCGTAGCTCAGAAACACTAATCTGAGCAAGGATTAAGTTGAAGTTCATCGCGTTTTCCGGAAAAATTCAAACCTTAATTTAGGTCGAATGTTTGATGTCAGAGCTGTACGCATTCATTAAAAGGTAGCCAAAGTGGAGCTTTGAAGATATCAAGTACCATGCTCTTGTTATTCTAATTTCTCAGCTAAGTTAATTAAATAATGGTTTGCAGCCCTTTATGTAACACAAAATTACTCAAAATACAAAAGGAATAAATTCGAATTGATTTAACATTAATAACCATAACAAGCGTAAGTCTAAAATCCTATTTCAACAAAATTGAGGTTTCTAGTTTTCGTCTATGGCATTTAAATGAAATAACATTAGAGATCAATAAAAAAGATTATTACCTAATTCGATACTATTTTGTCTTGGTGATGTGAAACATTATGAATATACCAAAACGAAAAATGTTAATATTCCATCAATCAAACATAAAATATAGAATCCCATATTCTATCATGAAAACTGTGATTTACCTTTCAAAGTGTATAATACTGTATCATTCAATCAACGTGTATAATGTTAAAAGAAAATGAATAGACAAGTACAGAAAATTTTTTCCGATACTGGTGTTCTTGAAGGTAAACAAATTAGAAAGAAAATCGCAGCATAGAAACTTTAAAGAAAATATCTAAGACCAGTATGTATAAATTTGTTCTTGTTACCAATCCCCCTTGGTCAAGGTATAACCTAGACTAAATCCAAAAGACCATGTTTTACCAGTCACACAACTATTATATTATGATCGACTGTGGTTCTTTGCTTGGTGAATTGTCGAGGTTTCGTTACTATGTGTGAGCCGAACTTGGGGACTATTACTGGATTGGCGAAGTCGAGACGAAAAGGAGGTCTTCTGCCTTGCCCTAACGAAGGCAGAGGAGGAGAGACAATGAGTGGAGGAGGACCGTACTGAATTGGTGCTAGGAGATGGCGAGTTTTCGAGTTATAATTAGTTATATAAGTATGTTATAATGAGTTATATAATGAGTATAATGAGTTATATAAGAGTTCGGAATAGTTTTCGAGCGAGATATCCAAGGAGTTTCAGCTCTTTCGGAAACTCCGACCTTTTGCCAAAGTTTGGTGGATTCTCATATAACTTTTATCCTGACACTATCGACATTGGTATTGGTGCTGATCACCAGAAAGGACTATCATACAAGTGTTAATATCATAGAATAATGGAAAATGTTATGAACTTCTGTACAATCTTCTATGAAAGTTTATACCACAATCACAGACCGGCCAGGAGCTGTCCCAGAGACATCGATATGTTTGATAAATAAAGGAAGGAGTTGCTGGGGTTGAGGGAATATGGACAAAATGGAAAGAGCATTGCAGAACCCTAAGATTCTTAACTTTAAATGGTGACTAATGCATTTTTTTAACAGGATCCTCTACCTAAATCTTGAGCACGTCTTGAGCTTTATCTTGCACGATGCACTATGGGTAGTATACGACTGGTTCATGTGGCATGGCATATTGCAACTTCATTTTAGTGAGGTAATATAAAGACTGAAGGTTGATTTAACTTCAGGAGTTGCCTGTTAGTATTTAGCCGGGAATATGGACTAATCTTCACGCCTACTGTCTACCTACTAGGACTGTTCCAGACATGCCAGGTGCTGGCGGTTGTTATAGGAACAGGTATTGTGCATTTTGAGTGGGGATGAATCAAGTGAGGTTTTGGCGAATTTGATTTGATAGTGATGGTTTGGTGACAGTGAGTAATATCTTATTAAATCACAAACGTCGAGTGAGCCAATTGTCGCTAAAAATGCTTCAAGAATCCTCAATAGAAAATGGGTTGTCTCGTTTCTACGGCAGCGGACAGAGATAGACTTTCTGTCTGGAGCAATTCTCGTGGTAGGTCGTTATAGAAACAGGTATTCTGCATTTTGAGTGGGGATGAATCAGGTGAGGTATTTGCGAATTTGGTAATGGTGGTTTGGTGACAGTGAGTAATATCTTCTTCTCACAGACGTCTAGAGAGCCAATTGTCGCTAAGAATACTTCAAGAATCCTCATCAGAAAATGGGTTGTCTCGTTCCTACGGCAGCAGACAGAGACAGACTTTCTGTCTGGAGCAATTTTCGTGGTAGACAGACAGAAGGGCGACCCTATCAGGTGGAAATACTCCCACCGTACTTCATTCAGTTCAACCAGTGACACCCCTTGCTACGATGATACAGCCAACAGAACTAGAGAGGGTGTAAATTTATAAAAACCTTTGTTGTATTCAGAAACCTGGCAGCTTTTCATAACTTTAAGTCTCAGGATCATTCAAATTCACTATAGCTTTGTCTGTACGAAGTAGTCATTTGAGTTGCTGCTAATCGATATTTCTCTCCATGATTATTTTTTTCGACAGTCCTTTTTTTAAATACGTGAACAGAAATTGTAAATAAGGAACTTTTCCTTGTGTCACTTTTGACAAACTATAAATATGATTAGGATATATACTATTTTCATGCAATTATGCATTTGCTTCCTGGATATCGAACAAACTCCTTAACGGGTCATCACAAAACTAAAGATGAGGTAATGTAAATGATATCCAAGACACCTTATTTTGCTTTGTGTACAAAAATAGTGTTAAAACCGAATCCTTCAACAAATTTATCTGTCGATGAGAAACGTTTTCTGTCAAGCTAAATGTTGGTGGAGGTAGTTTTTGCGGCAGACGTACTTCCTATAAGTATTCTGGACGTGACGTCACTTGGCGCTTGTTTTTCGAATACGATTTCGGCAAGTAACCAATAAAAATTCTAAATTGATATTTGATAATTTATTGGTTGATGCCAATTAGATTAAGCTCCAATCGTCGTCAAAACGGTGATGAACTGCAATTTAAGGTAACCCCGATTGTACCATGTTAGAGCATTTAGGTAACAAGAAGCAAAATCTTTTTTCCTTCTGGTTTGTTTCTTTATACTGAAAATACCTCCTCATGAAGCATAAAATCAAATTCTAATTTTTAAAATGGCTCCTTTCGGTTTGATAATTTAATATCCGATTCCTATCATTAAAAACCAAATCTAATAAGTCATCGAATTTTTTCTTACTTCCTCTATGAAGAATTCAAATGTCTGGACTAGTTTTCAGCTGCCTCGTGTATTCGTTACCTATTCAGACCATGAAATATAAATAGCTTCCTGGATTTGAGACCTGCTTTTAAAATAAGGAGATTGCATCCAGTGAAAGATCTGTTACGTGGAAACATTTAATATTTAATGGGAAATTCTCTTACAGAAAAGAAAAATCTTTGTACCTGATGACACGACCTCTGAGCAGAACTTAATCCCAAGAAATGATTATGGGTTCCTGAGTTCGACCGAATGTAAAAAAAATTGAGAAGCTCAAGATTTTAACAGCCTTTTGCAGTCAGAGACTGTACTATCCAATTTTACTGATGTTCCATGAAATATTTGCTCTTTTTAAATATTTATTGTTTAGAATATTTCAGCTATTAAGACCGCATAATTCTTTTCCAAATGCAGCATATAATATTGCGTGATGAATATTTAGGCATTCCTTTAATCTATGTGAGGTTGTTGATAAGGTTTATTTTTTGTGCTCGCACTGTCTGGTCGCTATACGAACGAGTTTCGTACATTTTGAGTAAGTGTGGTTCGTGGATCCTGGATATTTTTTGTATTTTGTTTTTGGCAAATGCTGGCGGCGGAAAGACTAGTTTACTAATATCTTTTTAAGCCCGACCACTGACTACTCGGCACTACAAGGGGCGAAATGACGGCAACTTGTGAAAGAGCACCCAATGGATGAGTCACCGCTACTCCTAACAAGGACAATCATTATAATCCATGTACTGACAAACAGATTCAAATCCGCGACCTACAGAGTGGCAGACAAACGCTATGATAATCAGGTAGGAGTTTGCTAATATAGATAGTCTGTCTGCCTCTGTCCTGTTGCCGTAGAAACGGACCTTACCCTATTTTCCATAGGGGATGCTTGAAGAAATGTTTTCAAGTTTGTCATACTACCGCACTTGACAAATTGCAAATATTTTTTTTATGATTTTTACATGTCGCGCCGAACAGATTTATACTTGAAAACTACCTCTTTCCGGTGTCAACATTCGCGAAAAATAAAATAAAATTAAGTCTTCCTAAGAGTCACCCCTACTCAAAATGAACGAGTCCGGTTTCTATAGCGACCACCACCACTCGGACTTGGTGTCCGTGATAGCAGACAGCATATTCTCCCCACAAAAAATCATATAACAAATCTATTTCCAATTTGTCAAAGTGCGCCAATGCAACTAATTTGAATCCATTTCTTCAGCAAGTCTAGAAAATGGGATGAAGCCCGTTCTTACGTTATCGAACAGCTGCAGATATAGTGGTAGGAGCAATTCTCGGGCAGGCAGTTCTAATCGTTCGATATTTATGTTAATGGATGCGTTTTATAGTACAAGAGATCCGTTGTCAAAATACGGCCGCAGTAGTCAGTTGGAAGAGTAACGGATTAGCAACCAGAGGATTGCGAGTTCGTAACTTGATCTAACCAAAGACCTTGTACGCGGGGCTGGTGCACGTTACATCTGTTGTGGCCTCAAATGTCACAATTGTTGGAACTGTGTCCTAGGATCTTTCTTTCGGGATTAATCCCGGATCGTCACCAGTAGTCGTTGTATTGCTCCAGTGCGACGTTAACTGCCTTACCTACCGTTGTCAATATGGTTTCAATACGATTTTATCGATAAATCGAATCCCGGTTTTAAGCGCAGGAATGCTGACACCAACTTTGTTCCTATTAGGTAGGTATTTAATTAACGTCGCACTGGAGCAACACAAAGGGCTATTGGCGACGGTCCGGGATCAACCTCCCGAAGGGAAAGATCCGAGGACAACACCAAGCAATTTTGAACCACGGTCAGATGACAAGGTCACACCTGAGCTGGCACCCCACTCTCCAAACTTCCACACCACGCCAACGTGAGGACATTTGAGGCCATGACAGATTTAAAGTGCACCAGCCCCCTTTGTACACGACGGTCTTTGGTTGGATCCGTTACTCTTCCAACCGGGCTACCGCGGCATTTGTTCCTATTAGGAGGCTTACCAACTTGGTCTCACAAATATCTGTTAGTTCGGCCTTTTTAGTGCCAAAGGTCGAAGAGGTCAATGTTCGGACATTAAAAATAAAAAACCATTTTATTCTCAAGCGAATGTAAAAAACTTTATCCTATCGAGTAACATGA